>OY294068.1:183649143-185079141 GCA_958510875.1 Endomychus coccineus | reverse complement strand
CTCCCCGATATAATGCCAATGAAACGTTTTGTTAGTAGATTTGACTCACTGAATTAGATTCTGATTCCATAATAGTATTTTGTAATCTTCCCAACAAAAGATTTGTGCGAGATGTTACGTTCCTTTCCAGTATAGCGAAGAATAAATTCGTTTTCTCTCAATGTATCCCATTTAATATTAGAAAAAATTACGTTTCCTCGTAAACATACGAAGTTGGAAGATTATCGGAAATTAACCGGCAGGTTGTGAAAAATTCCTTCAAGAAATTCATAACCTATTTCAGTTTTTTTTATAGTGCACGTACGCGTTGTAATTTCTTTTTCGAATCTAGTAGTCAATCCAAATTTTGTTGATTTCTTGGATTATGTTGATTATAAAAGTAAAGACAGTCCAAAGGTGCAACCCTGAGGAGTTATAGGTCTTCAAAGTGAGATTTCAAATTTCAAAAATAATCTATATCTCTGTAACACTTTAACTTAGAAGTACCAAATTCAGTATACTATATGGGTTCTACAAGACTATCAGCTAATGATGAGTGGAATTTATCAACTGGAGGATTCTGTTGGGTTGATAGAGGATTACCTACCCTTGAATTCCACAGATTGCTTTTGTCTTTTGGCAGATTTGAAAAGATATATATTCAAGTTATGGGAAAACTATTCTTAAACGTTTTTGACTTCCTTTATTCTCCAAGGAACTTCATCGTTTTCAAGGAAACTCGAACAACTAAAAAAATTTTCAATATTGTAACTCAAGGAATCAACAAAAAGTCGACAGTTGCTATGAATTTCGATAATCAACAAAATTGAATACGAAAAATACGAAAAATTGTAAGGTAGTGTAGTATGCAATATCAAAAAGTATACATTTGATATTATTAATTTGAAGACATTGTTGTATACTATTCCTAAAGCAATCAATGTAAAATTTTTGGGGTGGATGACCACAATCATTCTATTAGGATGCTTCAGTTGAGTTTCACTTGCCATCAAACAATACCCTTATGCACGCAAACAGTGCACCAAACTTGTTTCTTTTAAGTTGATGTAAATTTTTTCGAATTTGAAACTTATATTTCCTCAGCGGTGCAACTTTGGACATACTTCTGAACTTATATGATCAAAATAGCTCAGGGAATCAGTCCTTGAAGTTTATCGCATATATTTGGAATCTCCATGTATCTCTGTCAACGTCAAAATTGGGGTCAGCTTCGGAATTTAAAAAACCTAATTTCTAATAAACAAAACAGCTCACGTCACATACTCGATTCATTATTGACAACAATTTCAGAAAACAGGTACGAATTGAATTCAAGTTAAAAAGAATTCCTGGTACCAAGAAATGTTGCTTTTCGAGCATTATTATCGATTTCAGAGATGATTGAGAATTTGCTATAGTCTAATAACATAATATTCATTCACAATAAATATTTCCGAATTGCTTATGAAACAAAACATCATTACTCAATGAACGCCAATAATCATTACAAACGTACCTACTGCTCCAGTCTAGATAGTTAGTGATGATTCATAGCATTAAAAAAATGTTTCGAAACGTTACCCAAGTTGCATAGTTTATATTGGTATGTTTCTTCAGTCTGACTTGGGAGCAGGAAAAATAAAAGCAATTACTTACTGCGAAAACAAAATAAAACAAAAGGGGATAAGGTAAATGAAAAATAGCACGTGAGAAACTTATAGCAAACATAGCAATCGTTTGAAAAGCTTTAGCAAACTGAAATTTTATACCGCCTGCTAATGGTTTGTAGAATTACCAGTAACGTATGACATCTGCAAATACTGAGCTTAGATACAACAGAGGCGTCACGAAATACCCCTTCTTCAACCCTTTAGTCCCCCACTGCGTCCCTTACACTAAATAATACCTAACACTCTATACAGCCACAAAACCCTTCAGAGATCCGATTATTTTTTATATAAAATTTACCCTAGAAAGGGTGGTTCGTTTATTAAAAAAAATTACACTTAAATTCTTCTAGTCATCATGAGTAGATAGACCATTATCCCTCGATACAATTACAATATGAGGAAAAGGATAAATAGTTCATCATTCTTCTCTTTATTTCATTATAACATTCAGAATGTCAAGCATCAACTAAATCAATACTTCTGCCGTAGAAATAACGTTCAAAGAGATTTCTGTTCGTGGATTTATTGAAAATATAGAATAATAACAATAGCCAGTCATTCCTAAGAAGTAATAACTGAGCTTTGAATACTCATATTCATCGAATTGAAATGAAACAAAGGCGATATCTTAGGTTATGTAGTGAACATAATTATATGTATATTCTTGGGAAATAGGTCACAATAACACATAGGTTTACTACTATATTTTCGTCTTTCCCGTTTCTGTCTCACGACCGTCATCAGAAGACGTTTGCTAACTAATTTATCAACCAAATGTGTTAACGCGTTCCAATTTCAATTGATAGTGTTTTGTTCGTGGTTGTACCGTGGACTATTGATAATAATAAGCGATAAAGACGCTTAGTGCTTAGTAAAATTACCTTAAGAAATTCCGTGCTTTAGTTGAAAAATTAGTTTTCAAACATATTCTGATCATGATCGTTTGTGTTAAAGTGACTTATTTCCCAAGTATTTACACATATAATTCATACTTGGGTCAAGAATCATTATTATAGAGCCAATAATTTTGAGAGTCAACCTGACAGCAAGTGTCAGTATAACACAGTTTTGTAGTAGTATATTCTGCAAGTTTGGAATGACTCATATTCCACTCGCCTTCGGCTCGGACTACGACTTGCGAGCGTGGAAATATACCTTTCCAAACGCCTTTATTAAATAATAATAATAACTTTGTCGGACATACTGTTCCGCAAGCAGTGTAAATTGTCAGTTGAAACGATGAACGCAATAAACTCGAAGGGCGTGAATATATGTAACCATAGCAACCGGAACGAAGGTCATCATATGAGCGCTGTAGTCAACGACAAGGCATGTATCGAGATAGTTGCTCCAAGAAAGTAGCTAAGCCGTTCACGATGCAGTTTGTCTAGAATGATTTACGTTACAAGCCACTTTTTTATCATAGAATAGATAGATTCTGAAAGCGTTTTGGACAAAATACATTATGTAGTCCATTAGTATCAGTATAATTTAGCACCTTTCTTATTCTTATTTTGCGCTACAGTTACAGGTAGAGTCATGATTCATAATATTTTGCCAATACAACTAACGCTAATATTGTTTCCAATTGCATTATTTTATTGCAACATGACATATTTAGATAATATCCTCAAAATATTCAGAATTATCTTCTCTAAATAACCATGGAAATATTGGTGCATTGTTTATCCAGATTACTTGGGGAAAATTTAGAAAAAATATTAAGAAAACTATTATAAAATATTCAAAATATCTAACAGTTTATATAATTCCTCAAATTACGAAGAAATAATGATATAATATGATTATTCGAAGAAAATTGAGAAATAATATAAAATAACTATTATGAAATATTTAAAATATCTAACACTTATAGAATTTCAGAAATTACAAGGAATTAATGACATGATATGATTACTTAAAAAAATTGAGAAAAAATGTGAAACAACTATTATAAAATATTCAAAATATCTAACACCCTTATATAATCCCAGAAACTAAAAGAAATTAATGATATGTTATGATTATTCGAAGAAAATTCAGAAAAAATATGAAACAACCATTATAAAATATTTAAAATATGTAACACTTTTATATAATTTCAGAAAATACAAGAAATAGATGATATGATATGATTACTT
This sequence comes from Endomychus coccineus, assembly GCA_958510875.1. NCBI lineage: Eukaryota > Metazoa > Arthropoda > Insecta > Coleoptera > Endomychidae > Endomychus > Endomychus coccineus. Next base: position 185,075,351 of record OY294068.1, on the reverse strand, counting down.
GAAAAAAATTGAGAAAAAATATAAAACAACTATTATAAAATATTCATAATATCTAACACTTTCATATAATTCCAGAAATTACAAGGAATTAATAATATGATATGATTATGCCACAAATCTGCATGTTCATTTGCATCTATCATTTCAGCAAACTTTGACCAATTAATATATTCCTGAGCACTGAACATTTCAAGCTTAGTTTGATCAGTGGATATTGCCATAATGGAACTTTATTTTGGGTATGTTCTACCTAAGATCATCGAGAATATATTATTATTCGAAATTGCAGGATTGAGTGAGTTATCCACGGCTTATGAGCTGAACCCAATTATTCTTCGTCCGATTATAACATAAATAGAAAATGATACTATTGTATTAAAGGCGAAAATATATTGAATGAATTAGCCTGTATTCAACAGAAATAAATTGCATTATTTAGGCTATGAAACTAACAGAAGATTAGAACAAAATAATTTGGGATCCAAATATCACAAAATTAAGAATTTAACTTAATCGACAATTAATTTAACGACCTAAAGCTTAGAAATATGTAGTGGATTCTCGTAAAATCTAGGGAAATGTCATTTTCCAGCAATTTGGGTATCGAATTCGGTTAGAGCTGCGATATTTCACAATATATCAACTGGAATAACAAGTTTGGGACATAATTTGCAGGGTCACTTTCCGATTTAAACCTATCTTCCTGGAGGTAATATAATAAAATCCTTCGCAGTTTGCCATTTACTTTGGTGTAAACCCATTTATTTGACCCATGAAAATAATAAAATTGGATATTGTATATATTTCATTGATAACCATTCAATTTTATATTTTCTCAAGCAATGTAAACAGAGTAAAGATTTTCTAATATCACGCGGCTTTTAAGCGACGTAGATAATTACGTTCCGACAGTTTTAAAGGGAGAATTTACAGCAGAAAAGGACATAAAAAGAGGCTACTCTTGGTATATCGGCTATTCCCGGGTCGGTATGGTAATACCTCGTAGAGCTGGCCAGCCGCTGATAACAGAGGGTCGAGTCCTCCGCCACCCCCTTTCTACCCTCGCATCCTCGTCACCCTAAGCTGCAGGATCACGGGCTACCTTCGTACTATAAAATATCTGACACAAAAATTTACTGTGAATATATTAAACCGTTAGGTACGTCGAATAAATATTATAAATATTGTTTGTCAGTAATTAATTAGGTCTAGAGAATTTCCGGAAATATTGAGTATTGGAGGACGTTAAATCGATGAATCTCAGATACGTTCCAATTAATAATAGTGACCCAAATGAGTTGATCTGTAAAATACCTTGCGTCAGCTTTCAAGTTATTCATCCTGTGTTTAGATTATCTCATTCATCCTGTCATCCTGATGTGATAATTGGAAACAGAAAGGTTACGTTTTACGCAATCATCTTCTGAATGTTATTGACTGAAATTTGAGGAAAACATTTAGAGATTTAGAGAATGTAATAGAAATAGCAACGAGTGGTTGAATAATTAATACACCTGTACATTTCTGTTGCCACCGCCACCGCCTTTTTAATCTGGAAATTTTAGAGATCGAAGACAATTATTTGGAGGAGGAGCAAAGCTTCTGAGATCGGTAGTCTTTAACGTTCGTGATGCTTATGACGTTTTTTTGGCGATTGAATTTATTAAGAAACATTTAAATACTAAACACAATTCATAGAGATATGTTAGCCTGCATATCAGGTTGCCGTGATGTCAAGTTTTGCATTGTGTGGCTATAGCAATTTGTAAACAACAGCTCAGCCATTGCAGTTTCTTGTATGAATAACATTTAAAAACTAGTAAAAATGAGTGACCTAAGGTATTCTCAAAACGAAGTCGATGCTATAAAAGAAACTTCAAACGTGGGGACGGCTCACATTCTTGACAAGACGAGAGGAAACGCTACGGAAATTTTCGAAGACTGGTGTATCAAGAAAAGTACAACTATTTGTAAAAAACCTTCTCTGGCGTACTTTGTGAGAAGAAATCAGAAATTAAAAGCTCCAGGAAGCCGGTGGGCTAAATACTATAATTTTTCTCGACCACTCCATTGATACATAGAACTTTGTTCAGGATAATTGCTCTCTTGAAAGAAAATAATGTGGGATATTGGCCATAAAAGTTTAGAGTTCTTACCGAAAAAGAGCTTAATAAGTTTTTACTTGGAACAAATGACGAAACGTTTCTTGCACATGAGGTAAATTCACGTTTGACATTTGTAGGTCAGATAGATATTATCTTATTTTTAGCAATGATATAATGAACAGCTGTTGCATATAGACGAGAGGAGTTGTATGATATGAGAATTGAAGACATTTACACAAATAATGAATTTGGTCAAGCTCATTGATTTCGATATAAAGGCGTCATACACTAAATTCGGTTCTACCATTAGTTTTCATTTCGGAAGCTGAGGAAATAAATCGCAGCGTTCCGAAACCTTGAATTACGACCATCCCCAAGATAAATACACTATAAAATCACTTGAACATGAATAATGGACCGAAAATTAGTTTCCACAACCTTCTGAGATGCCATAGAACAAGTTCCATCAGCTTATGACCCTCTCTAATTTTTCGCATTTTCCCAAATTGCGTATGAGGTAAGTATGGCAAAATAATGAATTTGGTCAAGCTCATTAATTTCGATGTTAAGGCGTCATAACACATTCTCATGGATGAGAAAACCCAGGTATCCATAAGTCTCTCCAGTATCAAGATGTTTGAAGATGCTTCCGTCGGCAAGCTGTATATTCTCGTGCAATTCCGTAGTCCTCTCCTCAAATGATACACTGCGCACTTGTCCAATCCCAACACCAAGCCTATGGCTCGTGTATATTCTTGAACCACGTTGAGAGCTTGATTCAGGTTTTTCTCCCCAGAGGCATACAGTTTCAGATCATCCATGTAAAATAAATGGGTGATCTGATGCCTCCGGTCATTCGGTGGTCCAGAGTGATATCCATGAGTCCGTCTTTATGCAATGGAGAGCGGCAGCAGTGAGATGTTGAACCAGAGGGGTCAAGGAGTCTTCTTGGAAAACACCCCCCTTGAATGTTACCAATTCTGTCAAGACTCGTCGTGTGCCATATATGTATATACTAAATATAAAAATTTTCGTACGAGAAATACAACATCAACTCATTTTTTTCTTATTAGCATAAATGAAAGTTACGTATCATGGATATAACATTATCTCAAGTATACCTAGTTGAACTGTTATGTAAATGTTATATTCTTGTCAGCTGGGTATGTTGGCACAGTCATATTATCACTATTATTTCATTACGCAATGCTGAGTTTCGGTTGAATTGGGAAGGGAAATGAGACAAAAATACATAAAACAAATATCTAAAATAATACCCTAATTAACTAATCGTCCAAAGTATTACTACTATATCATTTCTAAGTCTAGAATAAAAATTGTATAAAACTGAATCATTGAAGAATTGCCAATCTTGAAATAAAGACAACGAATGTAGCGTTATTGTATTTCATTTCCCCTAAATATATCCGGTCCCTTTTGATATTTTGTGTAAACACGCCGCCTAGTGAATTTACTCAAATAGTGTTTTTCCAACAAAAAGCAAATATAACAATAGGGCTCGGAATCTATAGTTTGGGGTAAAAATCTCATAATAACGGTTCAGATTACACGTATTGAATCGTTTGTTAAATGGTGTGAAGTGGTTGAACCTACAGGTGGTGATGGTTTAATATAAAAATCAACAAATTGGACTTGACACGCCTAATAAAACGGGATTTGATCTCTTTATTATTGAGGTGGGGAAAATACTGATAGCATTTATACTTCGTAGGCACCTGTTTTTGACATCTGTGACTGCTAATATAATCACGTACAATTTACATGACAGACAGATCCATAGATTATTAGATCAATATTACAGTTCAGACTGTATATGGTATGACAGACAACACATAACATCAACAATACATTCCATATCATAGATGTCATTTCGAATAAACTTTCACATGGTAAAGAGTATATATTTTCGGCTAATTATAGAAAATAAATAGTAGGAACATGAAAACTCACTACAAGAGAGTATATTTATTAAAGCAGTTCGACGTAGAAGCATCTTTGAATCACTGAAAGGTATCTATTAAAAATTTACAATTACAAAATCGTATACGATTACATCGACCATAAAGTATAGGGATATATAATGTAAAATACGCGGAGGACTGGAAGAAAGGACTCCTGTCCCTGCATTAGGAAAGCTTAGGAACCGTTCGCATCAGAGCTCACGACAGATTGGGTACATCTAATCCCAGGCTCGATATTATATATTTTCTTTCGAGAGTCTCGCATTCACATTCTGGTCTAAAAAGGATTTTTAATAAAATGATGGATACATCCTGTTCGTGTCGCCCATATGAGTAGTTGATAGGATGTTGTAACCATGGATGAATCATAGAATTATATACGATTTTGCCAAGTTCCTACTCATTATACGTCGAAGTTCCTCCAAATTTCCTATATGTAAATTTCTGTAAAGAAAATGTAACTTACGGTATGCTCAAACTACTAATCCAACTTGATTATGCGAGGCTTGCAACTTTGTAAATCTCCAGTTGAATATTTTTGATTATTTCAAAAGAAACATACCAATATTCACAAATGGCTAAACACACATGACTGTGGCAACAGTGTTGGAATTAGATCCCGAACGATGTTTTAATCTCAAAACTTTTTTTGACGTACTGCATGTGAAATCATGAAAAATGAACGTACACGTACCACTAAACTGAGGAGATTTTGATTCATGCCAAATAATGAATACGAACAACGTGAGTAAGATTATTTAATCATAAATAATACAATGGAAAACTAATGAGACGGTGATGCTGTATATTTGTAACAAGCGATTTAAGGTACGGCTTATTACTTATTGCCAAACAAAGAAGAAGAAACAACTTGCATAAAAATCTAGTTGAAAATGAGAGCGGAATTCTACTGGCGTTACGTTATGCGCGGGGTTGTCAAGTTGTGCCCAATTTCCTAAAGTTTGGTAAAACGGTAAATATACATTTTTCACAGCCTAGAAAGAGTATCTTATTCCTAAGATTCTGCTTGGGGGAAGATTTTAGTATTTCCGAAGAGGATTTGATGATTAGTGCTTGTTCTTCCACACAGGAGCTAATGTACGACTTGTTTCACCAATGTAGACTTCACTGCAAAAACAGGAAATGCTATACACTTTCTAAATGGAGATGAAAGAGAGAGGGGAACTTTGATAGAATAGTAAAACTAATATTTTTGGAAGTGTGGAAAAACGAAGAGAAATATTATGCTTCTTTAGGATGTTGGAAATTCAATCTGTTATATTTTCAATAAATGGAAGATGGATGAATGGGGTAAGGTGGGTTGTGGCTCGGGTTGATTTGAAATTTTAGGCGCAGTGTCATTCTTTATATGTTCTTGTATGTTACAATCGTAGTAATTATTTGATAATAAGACAGCTGAAAGGTGTTTTAATTCTGATCTCAAAGATTGAGGCTGGGATAAGTTGACAGCTCTGTGGACCAAGAAGCTTAGGACAAGTTGCTTTTGGGCAGTTAGGTGGTGTGAAAGGCCTTAGAGGTATCTATCGTTGTGAGGGTTTCTCGATGCACAGAATGTCCCAAAGTACCGTCAGTCTGTCGACTAACTTATACTTCTAGGAACGGGAGTGAACCTTTTGGTTCAACTTCCATGCTGAAACGGATATTGGAATGTAATGAATTCGAATGATTGAGGAAGGAAACAAGATTTCCGTGACCATGATGCCAAATAACAAAAATGTCGTCTACATTCTACATATCTAAGCCAACATTTCGGCTTGATAACAGATGAGTCAATAACATCTTGCACAAAAGTTTCCATGGAGATATTAGCAATGGCCGGAGAAGATTAGGAATCCATGGCAGAAAGCAACAATCAAATATCGGAATTGAGTCCATTGGAATGTTTTTTGCGGGTAACAGTTGAAAAATTGTGGAAAGGGTATCTGGAATAGGAACATTGGTAAAGAGTGATGATGTCATCTCTAATGGTTGGCGAAACGTTGGCATCAAGTCGCGCTATTGTGACGCGGAATCCATCCGGAAGCCAAGAATTTTCAATACTAATTATTCTCATAAGGAACGTTATTTCGTTTGACGCATAGTCACCATACGTTATCAACTTGTCAACTGGAATGAAACGTGAATGGCATTTTATGTTTACAGTTATTCTAAGGAAATTTCATTCTTTGTTGGACTTTTTCGGAGTCACTTGCAGGAAGAGAGTCTGAAATGAAATGTAAAGGTTTGCCCAAAGTCTATAAATAATGTCTGTGAGCGGAGAAGATCGAAGGTTTTAGTATTATAGCTAGTTCTATTTCAAATTTATGGCTCTTAAAGTCGTTACATCTGAGCCAGACCGAGGGTGTCTTATATGACTTCGATAGGCCAACGGTCAACTCATAGATAGACTGACTTAAACGCGACATGCACATATGCTGCATGTTATTTAAATTGAATTATTTTTATGACTAGAAACATCGAACCCACTTTAACGTATAATTTAAATTTGAGGAATATTTTCCGATTTTCAAAACACTTCACAACTGTAAAAATGAATCTCAATTCCTATAATGCATGACTGTTTTGAGAAGGCTTGTCTCAATAAAATTTACACAGCACAATTACCTGATCCCCAGATCACTAACTTCCCTCACCCTCGTCTTATAAGTATCATTTGTTTTCGAGGACACTGTTTCCAGATTATCACATTATTATTATTATTATTATTCATCACGAAAGAGCCGAGGATAAAATCTTAGGTGACTCAATCATACATAATAACATTTGTAGAAGCTGAATAACACCTATTTGAGGAAATTACTAAATAATATCAATATTACAAAATAGAACAGCAAATGGAAAAATGAGTTTATGATAAAAGCTACATTGGACTACAGATTGGGAAAAACAAAAACATAGAAGTATTTGCCCCCTTGCACATTTCTTTATGTGGTGCGACCGTGTGAGGTTAATAGAGGTGGTGATACCAAAGTCTTTCTGCGAAGTAACCGTGCTTAACTGCAAACCATTAAGATGGTAGGAAATATGTGGATTGTTCTTTCTAATATGAAGTACAGTGCTTTTGCTCGTATTTAATGGTACCTGTCATGAATGACAGCATTCCAAAATGATTTCCATATCAGGTTGAAGCGAATGGTTGTGTTAAAGAGAGTTTGTCTACAACTTGATATCGTCTGCATATTGCGAACATGTAGAGGAAACTAGTCCTGGAATATCGGAAGTGTAAATAATAATGGACCAATAACAGGTCCCTGAGGTACGCCGCTGACTACATCTACATATTGTGAAAAACTTTAACCAATTTTTGATCTGAACTTACGACCAGAAATAAAAGCAGATATCCACCCCAAGTACTCACCCCAGGAACCATAGTGGTCCAATTTAGCTAGGAGGTGCAATTTGGGGACCTTATCAATGACTTTACTGAAATCACGGTCGTATATATAGGTCTGGAAACTCGAGGTTGTTTCCTATGCGAGAAGTGAGTCCGCTACGCGTCGACTTTCGAGTAGTACCAAAAGACGCCACGTAGGGGTATCATAAAAGGCGCCACGTAAGAGTATCATCTTGATCTCTATGATGTGTCAACGTTCAGATCTCGATAGCGTTTCCGGCTCCGGGATTTTCACGTGGCCTATCGAAATTAGAAGGTTCGAATTGTATAAAAACACAATTGCATGAACGAAAGACGTCCTATGTAATTAGCCACGAACGTGATCATTTCGACATATGCCTCGAGGAGCTCGCTACGCGTCAGTTAGAGTTTATACTTTTTACCTCGATCTTGTTAATTCGGGGCCGTTTTATGCCCCGTGCGGCCAGAGCCAGTTGTAATAAAGTGTTTTCGGCTGTGGCCGCTAGCTTTTACCCGCTTTGAGTATATTTTAGTAGCTAGAAAATTCCCTTTGGTACATCGCACGTCAGACGCTAGTAGCTGACAGCTGAGAATACCTCAAACTGTTTTAATTGAATTTTCCTATTTAATCGACATTTTGGGCCCCGTTCATAAACTAACGACATGGAGCGGAAACCGCATGCGAAAAGTCCTCGTGGAGACGTTCTACCTACCGTAAATTTGCACTTTTCTAACTCGCGAGCTACGCGCTCCTTACGTGAACGTCATTCGATTTATCGAAAATTAACCAATTCAAAACAGTTTTCGACCCAGTTTGGGGCTATCACGACCTTTTAAAAGGTTCAAAGTTAATATTTCGACAATTTTAAGCTATGCTTAAAAGGTGCAAATGGGCATTAGTAACACTGCTTGCGATTCCGGGAAGGAATCGTTTTACCCCCTCGTGATCCAAGCGCTAGCTGGTGACTGAGCGAGGGACTACGAGTTTCACGACTCGTAAGCGACTCAAGTCAACCATAGAGTTTCCAGACCAGTGTATACGACCGTGACTGAAATCCAGATAGATTACGTCTATTGGAATGCTATGATTATCGAATATTGAGAAACAGTACAACTGCGTTACATATTTATTCATTAATTGTTGAATGATTCAGAAGACAATTTTTTTTAAAAGTCTTGAATTGCCTAATATAAAAAAGTCATTATTATATCAAACGTTACCTCTCTAACAGCCTTAAGGGGTAGCATTGGGTTATTATTTTCTTCTTTATGTTCAAAATAGCATATCAAAGGTTTCCATGTCAGCTGAAGAAACGTATTATAGTAGAGTAATATGGAATTCCACAAAATAACCCCATTTGGAATTGCTGCTCATAATCATTAGACAATATGTAAGCCGTGCGTAGCGTTGTGAAACAACCACTGGTCTCCTCGTATATTATTGCAAACTTACTAGAAACCAACAATTTTTTGTTTTCTAAAAGTAATGAAGCGCAAATCGTTGTTCGAAAGAACGAACTTTTCTGTTAAATCAATTTCATTATCGATTCAATGGTACGACAGTTTATTTAGACGCGCTCGCAGAGGCACAATAAGTCCATATGTTCTGAATAAAGTATAACCTCAATGCTGGATATTCAAATATCACTTAGTACAGTTATCAAGATAAGTTTAAAGCATGCTTGAATGTAGTGCTTTTAACATTTAATCTGATCGCATGGGTGGTAGGTAAATTGTGATCCTTAATCCTTTAGAATCGATGGGCTTGCGTAACCTTTTCCAGGTAGATTTGTACGGGACACTCGCATAATTTTGAGTACATTATAATATTCTGCATATGGTTAGGGTCGTTTGGTTTGAACACGTACGTGCAGATGTTTCGTAATGATAAATTCCGACAATGAAACTTCAACACTCTAAATTTGGAATTGATTTGATAAATAAGAGATAACTGACGTTTGTTTCAAATTACTGATAAAAGATTGTTAGTAATCCGTACATTCAACTTAACTTAGATATATTCAGTGCAAAAATAAATGATTGTTCATTTCACATTCTCAGATTGACAGATAATGAACAATGTAGTCCTTTACACTGGTTGTGAAATCAAGTCAGTATTATTTTGCTGCCTATGTGAGAATAATTTGTGGATTATCTGATCTTAACAATTTACATAGATTACAAAATACCTCCATTTTCTACAGCTCGTATTCAGGCAATTGTTCAGAAAAAATATTGGGTAAAACTCGAATAGATGCTTCAGATGAGCATTTAGAAATGAGTAATGAACAACAGAACTAACAGACACAAAGACATCTGAAAATTCTAAAAATGCTTATAGACGTCATGTGTTTCCTAGGATAACATAACCATTCCTTTCATGGTCACAAACAATATGAAGATTCTGTCAATAAGGGAAATTACATACAGGGTATTCCACGAGAGCCGTTCGTAAGAAGTTTTCGTAGTTAGAAAAAAGTTAGAATTCTGAAATTTTGGGTTCCAGGGTTATACAACATTTTATTTCTTTTCAAAATATTTTCAAGATCATACTACTTCCGGTTACATCGGAAGTTGCCATTAACTTCCTTATTTTGAATGAAACACCCGGTATATTATTTTATTTTTAGATTCCTGAGAAAATTTCATAGTGGATTCCATCAAGTTTCCCTATACCTATTTTCAATTTTTTCTTAGATATCTTTTGAAAATTTTGACAGATGTAGCGCTGTTTTGAGCATTGCGCCCTTTAACCAATTTCGATTGGTGGAAAGCGCTTTTGGGGTAGACGGAAGCACAGGAATGATTCTTTCGAATGCCGTATTGACAACTGATTTATCGCATACAGGGTATCCAAAATATAATGACCAATTACATCATTTTAAAAGTTGAAAAAGTTCGTTTTCTCGAATGGGACACCCTGTATCGGGTGGATGGTCGGATGCAGAATTTGATTCTGCATCAATTTGCTATAACATTCCCCATACCTATTTCCAGTGGTTTTCTTGTTAATCCATATTTTTATCAATAGGTGATCAAACTCCAAAAGTTCTACCAAAATTTAAATGCGGCAAGATATCTGGATATACTGAGAGAGTTTGTTAGTGATTTTCTGAATGCCCTACCTCCACGTGATAGAGCAAACAGTTGGTATCAGCTTGATGGTGCTCCAGCACATTCCACTATAGCTGTACACCGGCAATTGTCACTGATGTTCGAGGATCGGTGGATTGGCCCGCGAGGACCTTGGAACTGGCCACCCAGATCACCCGATTTGATCCCCTTGGATTTTTACCTCTGAGGTTGCAAGAAAGAACTAGTGTACTCTAGGCCAGTACAAACTAGAGAGGAATTGTTGAACCGTGTTCACTATGCGCTTACTAATATAAGTCCAGACGAACTTCGGAGGTCTGTTTCGCAAGGAGTATATGACAGAGTTATTCAGTGTTTGAACCAAAATGGAGGTCATATAGGACAATTATTGTAATTTTACATTCTGTTATTATTTTATGTCATTATGTTCCAATTTTTTGTTTTTATTTTATATTTCGTTCTAAATGTTATGTACTAATGTCATGTTCTAATTAAAGTAAATTTTTTACCGTTTCATTGATATTTATTTGGCTTCGAAAGGCAAGCGATTATTCGGTTTCTGCCAAAAAACCACACTAAAATAAAAAATATGGATTAACAAGAAAAGCACTGGAAATAGGTATAGAGAATGTTATAGCAAATCGATGCAGAATCAAATTCTGCATCCGACCATCCAATAACATACAGGGTGTCCTATTCGAAAAAACGAACTTTTTCAACTTTTAAAATGATGTAATTGGTCATTATATTTTGGATACCCTGTATGCGATAAATCAGTTCTCAATATGGCATTCGAAAGAATCATTCCTGTGCTTCCGTCTACCCCAGAAGCGCTTTCCACCAATTGAAATTGGTTAAAGGGCGCAATGCTCAAAACAGCGCTACATCTTTCAAAATTTTCAAAAAAATCAAGATATCTAAGAAACAATTGAAAATATGTATAGGAAAATCTGATGAAATCCACTATGAAATTTTCTCGGGAATCTAAAAATGAAATGATATACCGGGTGTTCCATTTAAAATAAGGAAGTTAATGGTGACTTCCGATGTAACCGGAAGTAGTATGATCTCGAAAATATTTTGAAAAGAATGAAAATTTTGGATAACGCTGGAACCCAAAATTTCAGATTTCTAACTTTGTTCTAACAACGAAAACTTCTAACGAACGGCTCTCGTGGAATACCCTGTAGACTCACTCACGCTGCTATCAAAACTTTGATTTCACGGGATTTGATTCCTTGTATTCTTTGTAGAATTCGTGAATGGAGCAGAATGATATGAGAGAGTGAAAATGTTTCATTTTTGTTGCTGTGATGTCTTTGAAAAGTGCGAACCTTATTACCTAATGTACGCACCTGATAATGATAATGATAATGATGGTGATAATCAAATTAGTGTTTATTTTATGTACGAGAGCGAGGTGAAAAGTCAGTGAATAATAAAAAAGATGGTGCCACAATCGAAAATCCCATGTGATATTTGTGATGTACCATCTTTAACTAGGACTTATCAAAATTTTCAGAATGACATGTTATTCAGTTCTGTTTTGACACCCATCGAAGGTCTTGAAGATTTTTGTAAACACGGAAAAATGAAATTAGCGTCTTGATTAAACATTATTTCTTGCGTAGAAAAAACATTACGCAAACAAAAACAATCTTGTTTAACTTTATGGGGATTTCTCATCATCGATTGGAACGATTCACGAGTGGCCTCCTTATTTTCGTTATGGTAGTATGACCACAGAGGACGCCTAACGTGCTGGTCGTCCAATTGAGGGGACAACGTCACAAATCGTCGTTAAAATGCATGGTATGATTGGACGAAGAGCGAGTTAAGGTGCACGAGATTGCTGAGGCTATGGGCATCTCAAACGAACGGCTACGGAACATTTTGCATACATTTTTGGAAATGAGAAAGTTATCTGCCAGATGGGTGGTGCCGCATTTTCTCTCTCTTAAAAACAATAGCCACCACGTGACAACGTCGAAGAAGTGTTTGGCGATGTTCGTGCACGAAAAAAAGGACTTTTTGCGCCGTTTCCTAACCGTAGACGAAACACGGATTCATCATAATAACACCAGAGACCAAAGAGAAAAAGGCCAAAGTGGGCATGGAGACAGTTTTTTGAAATGCACACGGTATCGCCCTTATCGATTACCTTGGAAAGGGCAAAACAATCACCAGCGTATATTATGCAGAGCTGTTGGATCGATTCGACGCCGATTTGAAGCGAAAGCGGCCGCATTTGATGAAGAAAAAAGTGCTCTTCTACCAGGACAACACACCGGCGAACACATTCGCCGTCGCAATGGCAAAATTGCATGCATTGCGCTACGAATTGAAACGTCATCCACCATATTCTCCAGATTTGGCTCCTTGGGATTTTTATCTATTTCCAGACTTGAAGAAACGGTTCGGCCTCTGCAAATGTAGCGTTCTAACCAAAAGCTTCGCATCAAGCTTCTGGTCTACTACATAAGGGAAAGTCTTTTCCAGAGTATTTGCACAGGATTGCTCTTTCGCATCTTGGGTCAAGTGAAGAGCCTTCTCAGTGTTTACTTTTTTTTTCGAAACCAACCTCCTCGCCTCAACTTCCATTCTTCATGTTGGGATAAAATATACTTGGCCTTTCTTGCATGATCAGTATTTTATTTATGGTTGTAGTGAAAAAAGTAGGAAGCCTCTTTCTAATTCGTCATCGTTTTAAGAAAGTTTTTATCCAATTCGTGGTAGAAACATTTCATTATACACGTCACTTTGACTTGAGTTTCAATTAGAGCATTGTTTTATGTACCTTAATATGCCAATTACGCTAGCGAAATTTTAAGTGATACTATTGACTCAACCAGAAGTTATAGATTGATCTTGTTTTTGAAAATGAAAGGGCTAAGTATGCCTTGTAGCCCCATTCTTATGTGAACTTCCTGTTTTGTTTTGCGATGTCTATTCTGTCCTAAATATGTACAATCTATTTCTCTGAATGCATATGAGAGGAGCTTTGCTCTAACGAGCTTTACCGATCCAATTTGAGAAGGTCGTACCTATAGCTTTGGCGATCCTATCGCTTGTGCTCTGATGGAACAAAGAATTGTCATTAACAACTTCGTTCTTACGTTCTCCTAGTTTTTGTGGGTTATTATGATATACATTGGCTTTCTTGATTTGTTCGAATTTAGAGCAAGTAATTAATAGTATTAGTTCAAAGTGAGGCTAGTGTTGATGAGCAAATATATCGTATTCTGTGGAAGCCAATTGGCAGTATATTTCATGTATGCATCTCTCTAACTTATGATGATTTAGATGAGTTTCAAAGATTCAATTAGTCAAGCTTGTTATAACAGCAGCTTCTATTATTAACAGTTGGAATTAAACATTTGTACGTAACAGTTAGACATCATCTCGGCGTCTCAGGGTGCATTAAAATAACGGAAATAACGCTACCTTTCCGTTCAAGAGTAATATAATAATATATGCCATATGGGTACAGGTAAATTCTATTGTAAGGCAGACGAATTAATCAACCCTTTTAATTTGAAGCCCAGGTAACCCGGAAGGAAGAAAGGGTTTTGCAGGTAGTTTTTGACCTACTGCTTCATAGAAATTAAAATTAATTCAGTTGCTTTTTAGACGTTCACACATTCATATCTTGATTAACCATGAATATAGTTGGAGTCAATTGTGAAGTGTTTTAGTTGATGGTTTTCTAACAAGGTAAGTGGAAGATAAGAATATTTACGTTTCCTTACATATATTATTATTGGTGATATTCGTCTGGCTCCTGTTCGCAGTGTCCTTTTCTTGGAAAAATATTGAGTTGTAGTATATATTATTCATACCAAATAAATTAATATCCGAGAATGAAAAAAATTGGGGTTAGATGTTTAGCGCATGTTATTATGTATGTTTACATTTGGTTGAAAGGTGCAACTTCCTATATAAAAATTCTCTGGAAATAAGTCACATTAACACATACGTTAACTATATTTTCGTCTTTACTTATATTCGGTCTCACAATTATCATTAGAAGACGTTTGAAAACCGAATCAGGTAAGTAAACACTAACTACACTAAGCATTCATTTCAATTAACAATGTCTACGTCGCAACAACTAACAAAACAGGAATAATTGAAAATTTAACACATTAATGTGTAAAATATATGAATATGTGCTGAGAAACTCCTACAAATTAATGTTTCTATAGTCGAAGACGTCATATCTCAAGAAAGGGCAAAATAATCTGATCAACTCTGACCCAGCAACAAAAAACCCTTCGACCAAATAGGTACAATGTCAAGCGGATGTGTTTAAAATTTCATAACTACCATAGAAAAGATCCTTGCTGTACCATTATTACTGATTTATTGTGTCAGCTTTCCACTTTAATGCAATTTTAAACATTATGAAGAAATATGTAGAAACACGCAAGTGTATAATTAATTAAATATGTATAAACTTGACTTAATGATTGTACATCAGTTCTGTGATTTACAGAATTAGTGATACTTTTAGCTGAAATATGTTAATAATCGAGCTGATGGTTGTAATGATCTTTTAGATAGTCGTCATAAGATTTGAAACACTGCTTATCTTCTACCAGGTAGGGAAAAGCATCTTAGAGTTGATCCATCTACGCCTAGATTCATTTAAGATACTAATGCTCCCTGAAAGAGAAAGGTAATAAACTGAATGGAATTTTATTAATATTGAATGTCAATGTTAGATTAACACTTTCAATGATCTCAAAATGAAGCACTTGGACAATATTTTTGTTCTTCAGATGTAAGAATTAATATGGATATAATTGGCATTTTACAGTGAAGAATTCAATATAGAAGGAAATCAAAACTTGACAGACTACTTCATTGTATGTTGTACTGAATATGGAAAATCCTAGTTCCCAAAATCTGCAGTACCGATTGCATTATTTTACTTTACAACAGTATCAACCAGGGTTTCTGAGTTGATGTGTCATTCACTCTAATACATACCTTCACGGCTTTACGTACTGCACAATCCCTGAAATTCAAATCAACCTGTGTTGAAACGAATTGGTGCAATTAATATTGCTGACGTTTTCGGACCATTCCCATGCTGAGTGGTTGCATTCATTTATCTGGAAACATTTTTCCTTCATTGTTACTTGTGTGATTAGGTACAAAATTTGAAATCACCTCCATTCCCAACTTAATGAGTATTATCGATATCATTCTTAGATCATCCACGTCTACATACATCGGATCAATGGTGTAATAATCGCTTCGATCAACTTGTGGCGGGCGACTGCATGATCGGTGAAATCCAAATTGCCGTAACTTGTGCATCTTTTATATAAGCAAGTGTTTCCAAAGTACCTGCCAAATCGCCATTCCCATCATTATTGTTGTTCTTATATGACCTCGGATAGATTATTGGAAGAAAATTTGATTTTCTTCCATTCTTGTTATCAATGTGGGATTCCATTAGAACATGACATCTGGCAATGTCTTCAATTAATTGACTTTATGTCAGAAGTTACTGTTGACAGGAAAATAAATGAAAAGAAACTTCTGTTAATGTGGTACATTGCTTGATCTACAGGATTGAATGTGGTGAGTGCCCAATGGCCTATGTTGAGCAAACGGGTCGAAATTTTGAATCACATTCCAAAGAACATATTCCCTCAGATAGTGAATCAGCAATCTTCGAACATCTCAAAATCCTCCATACTTGCAATAAAGGGAAGTCAGTAAATCTGCAGGAAAGTTTGTAGATTAACAAACCATGTAAAAACCACGAATTCAACACACTTAATCATTTCTGAACATATTAAAATAAAGTCCTTGGAGAAGACCTCGGTAATCAGGGTACTGACCACCAGGTGACTATTAAGGGTTATGGTCATGACCGGAAATCTCAAGAGAGCCTCCCTTTTACTCTATTGCCGAAGATATGTTGATGAATCCTTTGGAGACGAGTGGGGTACCAGGAAGCCCTGGGCCCTAGGTGTGACGTAGCTCGAATCTGGCACCGCAATCGTGATCAGCGATCCCAGAACCCCCGAGTAAGAAATTCTGCTCTATTTAGGTCATATTTGGGATTTTTTTTTCACATTCAAGTTCAGCTCCCGGAAGTGCATTCAAAGAGATGCATTTCTCTCTATAGAAATGCGAAAATGCACGTCATACAAAATCAAACTGGTTCTGACTTTTCCGTTTCCTCACTCTACTCTGTTCCTGACTCTACTCTAACGGACGGAGGTCAGCTAAGTTTCGCAGAACAATCAAGATATATCTATGATCAGACAATTCAATCAAAACATTGATGAAACAAAACTGAATGACACGTTGAGACAAAAATGATATTTTATATTTATTTGATTCCAATAGATTTTATTAGGAAAAAGGATTGCTCTGGAATATAAGATCCAGGAAATTTTACGCTACTTTTTATCAGGAGTAGTTTTGCGTTTATTATCAATAAATGTAAAGTCTCATATTGATGTCTTCATCGAAAGTAGAAAATACATTGCATCTTATAACTTCTAGGTATCATCGTAATCGATCATTATTCATTGAAAGTTTGGAATATATTGGAAGCTCCCTTATTCGTTCGCCCTCAAAAGGGAACAATCTTCCTTATTTCGTTACATCTGAAATAAGTGTCAGATTAATTCCAGGAATGCCCTGATAAGCAGATAATTGTGTATACGACGGCAGTTTGTCAGGACGAACCAGTTTGTCAGGAACAGAAAAGGAAGCGTTCGATTTAGTGGAAGGAACTTTCTCTCTGCATTGACTCGCAGCAAAGTGCTCCCATAAATTACTCTGAAGAACTAGCCATTAGTCTATTTGAATCGGTCGAACGTTTGGCGGTCTTTGTTAGAAATGTCAATCGTGGTAAGATTTCTGCAAACAATGGGAAACTGCATTAGCAAGATGGCTGTCCAGGGCTTACAGCATGAGACTCACCCACCCCCTATGACTAATTATTGTCCGAGGGTGCAACTCTCCCTAACCTGCATAAGTCTGCTTCGCGTTTTTATTCCAATTCATACTTCATGAATTGTTTGATTAAGCGGCCATTTTGCTATGAATTAAAATAAATCACATGTTTTGGTTTGAGATTGTAACCATTGGATGACAATTTTAGATCAAATTTCATCCTCTAATCAATTTTTTTAATAATTACACGATTGGCAGTATGTATCGGAAATATTGCTTCGTCGGATATGAGTTACTACTAAATAATCATGAATCTGAAATGAGTATCATTCCTTTAGTCTCATCTCCTCGATTGATTAATTTTTTTATTTATTGTCATTCTTTCACAGCAAAAATTTCCAGAAGTAAACTAAAAATTCATAGTTGTCTATTAAGTAATGATAATTTGTACACATTTTTACATTCAATATAACAAAGTAGAATTCTATAATATACGGGTGTCCTAAGACGTTTTAGATAGATAGATAGATACTTTATTGGTGCCTTTACAATACAAGTAGTTTTGCACAAGTCAAAAAATCAAAGTAATATATAAACAATAAATGTATACATAATAAATATAAAAATGGAATACGACAAAACATAACATGTTAAAATATACTAAGATCAAGAAGACTTTCATTAAAATCAGGGAAATTTAAAAGCTTCAACTGTCATAGAAAAGTTTAAAAATTCATCAAAACTATAAAAGGAATGCATGTTTAAAAAAGCTTTAACTTTTAATTTAAATGTATCAAGAGGTAAAGTAGCAATGAAATCTGGTATCTTATTAAAAAACTTTAAACTAAAATAATTCAAACTGTATCTACTAGATCTTAACCTAATACATCCTATATCGATGTGATTATTTGTTCTAGTTTGGTAATTGTGTAGATCTCTACGAAAAATATGGATATCAGATTCTTTTGCCAAAATAAGGCATTTGTAAATATAATAAGATGGATATGTCAAGATATTGAGATCTTTAAAATAGTTACGAACGTCTACTCTAAAACCCTTGTCAAGAATTATACGTATGGCTTTCCTTTGAATAATTAATCTTGAAAACTATTCAAATGACAAATATCAAATGAACTTTGATACTGCTACTAACAACAGGAACACCTTCTGAGAAAATATTTCCGATAACGTGTCCAAAACTCCAGTATTCTAAATGGGGAACCTGTATATTATTACATTTCAAGTTCGAAAACCGCGAAGACCGCATTCCGCCCGAAACATGGATGATCAGAACCACTAATATGACCTTGTGGCCTGAGTATAGCGTGCTGAGCTCGAACAGATCTTGATTTGATACTTTGTCCGTTTTTCTTCCTCTTTCAAGATTATGTTCTACTCTGCTGCAGTAGAGAATTCGATGGTTTGCTTATCGAAGAGGACAACATCTGGCACATTTGCTTTTATGGACCTGATGGTCGGAAACGGGTTATTTCAGTAGATCTGGCCACTTTTGATTCCGACGCTTTTGACGGAAATGTCGACAGAAGCTAGAAAACCGTTGCAGGCGCCTTTCGGCAGGCCCTGGAGCTGACATCAAAACCTGAACACCCATCAAGGTGTTGATTACGCCATTTTTGGCCAGCTGCGGTATATCCCTTGGTCACGGATGCCGAGCGTTCCGATGTTTCTATAGAAGTCAACGTCTATCGGCTTGTCAACATGAGCATAACATTTTGCTCCACGGCATTCATCTGGGCTTTCAGGCGAGAAGATTGAAACTCGAGGTCGCCCTTCAGTTGGCCTTCTCAACTAATATGTGAAATGCCAGATCAAGTTCTTCTGCAGTTTTTCATGCTGCCTTAACTATAAATTACCCCATTACGGCCAATTCATGACTTTTGACAAGGCACAGAAGGGGGTTCGAACTCCCAAGAACTTCACAACCTATACTCAGAACCACACTTCCAATCTGACTCTCTAGACTAAGGAGTTCTTCATCTCCCCACAGACCTGAGAGATAAATGCGGAAAACGGACGACCGAGGATGCAAACTGTGATGGGTATGCATCATTTTCCGGGTGTCTTTGTCGAGTTCATGCAGCTCATCGACCGTCCATTTCACAACTTCAACACAGTGTGGCAGGACTGCAATGGCAAGCAGACGCCTTGTTCTAACTCGAAAGTCCGGGAGACCAAATGTATACCTGGAAAGCGTCATAATTAGGCTGCTGTTCAATTTTCGGATATCGATAGCATCATACCATCAAGATGTTCAAATATGCTAGGTATCTATGTTGATAAGTATCTTAAATAGGACCATCATGACATTTATCTGAGTGAAAGGAATAAGCAGCTAATACATAAATTTTACTCACTAATAAATATACTACAAAATGATTTACTTATAAATGTTTGGTGAAGTCATTAATCACATGGGGCGGATTGTATAATAATTCATTAGAAATTCTAAATAATAGCCATGACTACGTTTTAAAAATTATTAAACACGAATCTAAATTATTTCCCACAGGACATTTTTTTTTCTTTTTTTGGGGTGCCAGGTGGTTGAAACCCTTTATGGGCACCTTATGGTCCTGTAATATTCCATAAGGTAGTGTGGGAGTCCCTGAGTCCCGAAATTAATCACCTCAGATATACCCACTAAACACTCCACCTCGTGTGGTAGACTCGTTTCTGCAACCAGGGCAGTCACGATGACACTTGGGCTTGACAGTCCATTGTATCTTGCCACACCACTTTCTCGGGCCATTGGAAAAATTCCGCAGTCGGTGGATTTGAACTCGCGACCGGCAGCCACAGTGATTAGAAGATCGATGCTTCTACCACTGAGCTACCTAACCCCCACAGGACATTTATACTCGGAAGATATTTTAAATATGAGATACTCGTACATTCATACAGTATGCAAGTTTTCTCACCTAAAGGAGAAATATAAAAGTCACACTTATCATACACATTTAACTAGTAACACTGCAAATAAACAAAGCAGCATGCCTATATGTACCAAATCTAAAATATCTTGTGGTATAATGGTATAACTTGCTTCCTATTAATATTAAAACAATTTGTAATAAGAAACAATTTTCTAAAACTTCTAGCTGATTCGTTTTTCGAAAACAAAAGGAATTCTCATCCTTCTGAGTGAAATGGTGGGATGGAAGGATGAAGAGAAAAACTGTTCTCTTAATGGTTTTAATTTAATTTGATTTTAAATGTATTATGGACTTATCACCATAAGAAATTTAATACAAACGTAATTTTCATTTTATTTTTAATTTATTTTCATTAATAATATTTATTCATTTACTTACACATACAAAAAATACTTCATTGTAAAATTTAGCTGTAACTCATTATTCACAAGTTATGCATTGTCGAATTATGATATTATTAGTTTTTGAATTTGATATGTATACAAATACTAATGTAAATATAAAAAATAAAATGAAATGAAGTGGAATTTAAAATCAAATCTATGGATATGAATCGATTTTTTATAAACTTATTAAAATGCAATGAGATAGAGAATAGATTCGGATACAAATTTTAGGTAGGCGTAGCAACTAACAATATCGGTATCAGTAACAATTATTAGTATAGTCGTTGCAAATAATGCTTCTAGTATTCTTATCGGTTGAATCTCGATTTTCATTGCAATTTGGTGGCTGCGCCAGTAGTAGTCGGTCGACCTTACGGTAATGTATCATCTTGTTTTGCGGCTGTAACGGCCTGGAGCGGACAAAACTTTTGCTTACTTTGCAATCTTCTTATTATTGATCAGTGTCCAGCGGTCAGATGCGCGCGCAAAGTCCGAACATTTAGGACGGGGATTTCTGTGGATGAGACGCTGAGGTAGATACTCGAATCAAACCTTTTCAATATTAATGACGTAGTACCTTCTACCGCAACGGTTTCTTAATTAGTATGATGAGACTTTTTCACGTTGACAAAAGTAATTGTTTGCTACAGTATGGAGGTGATGAGCAGCAATTCCTCACGTGCAACAAAAGTTGATAATGTTCGCTTACTATTTACTGAAACAATTTGTCACACCATTAATGTCATATAATAGTTCTTAGGAATAGACAAATTTAGAAACATACACGTGATGTTTTAACATCAATAGTAAAGTCTAATCTTGTATAGTCGACATATAGAAAGCTGTATATAACTTTTCTCATATGAAATTAGAACTAAGGCGGTAACACCCAAGTTTTGTGCAAGCTACGGCAAATACAGTTCAATATTGAAAGGGACTTTCGTGGACAAGGAATAATCATCCTTTCAAACTGTCAAGCAGCCGTCAATGGACTGAGCTTACATATAATCATGTCCAATCATTCAAATATTATGGTATTCTTCTTTTGACATAATTGATAATTTTGTTTTAGTAAATAGTTGAATATATGAATTATACTATAACTTTTCAAACTACATTGAAGATAAGTAACTACTTTCCAATGCTGGTAAACAACAAATTTTATAAATATAAGGGCGTTTCGCATGCCTGAGTTGGATAATATTCATGACTCTTCATAGATTGTAGTAATAATAGAATAGGTTTCACAGACGATGTCATACTTCTCTAAGAAAGACTCGATGTAGTCTGATACAAAAGCTAGGTGTCACGACACGTGAAAATGAAAACGGAGATGAACGCAATGCCAAAAATATCCTTGTAAGGGTTACAATTTACTCTTACTAAAGGATAAACTAAAAAGCTCTATTTTATCACTTGGTTGCCGACAGCTACAGTGAAGATGGTCGTAGGTTATATTTTAGAAATTGAAAATTCGGGCGCCAGAGTATTATAACCAACCAATGAATTATGTATATAACTAGGGGATGCAAATACTCAAGTCCCCAGGTTAAATTAACCTGAGAGGAAGAAAATAAATGACCTGTACCCAGAATGATTGAAATTTACTTTGAAAATACTAATATTGATATAATTTATGACAAACTTATATTAATGAGATATGAAGCGAATGATTAGAAAATATGGATGAAATTAGTTACTTAAATCATTTAAACAAGTGAACAGTTGATTGAATTCACACAATATACAATACTCAATGGTTATTAAAATTGTTACACAAAACCACAATCGATAATCTGACCTGGTGAGAGTTGATGTTGTATTTGCTTGGTGATGATTAATTACTTCTAGTTCATGTAGGGGTCCCTGCCACAATTATGATACCGTTTCCACGATTGTACAGCACAAATAAATCAGGGACTCCTAAGTGATCTCCCCACAGCAGAATGTAAACAATCCTCAACACACTTCTTGTTGAACTTTCCACAGCATAGACAAAAATATAAGGAAGAAGAAGAAAAAGTAGAACCCTAAAATCACGAAATGTTCAAACTCTATTGTTCTATTGTCGTCAGCAGACAGACATGAACAAAATACACAACAATTGTTAACAAATTAGAACTAGGTTATGTTCTGTCAGATACCACCTATGAAGGCAATTAATTCCTGAATTTAGTGAATAAATCAAATGGAATTAAAAAGATATTTACCTCTAACACGATAGGGTTTTCCTTCAAATAAGACAAATTTTACTTCCGTTCACAGCCAGGCACGTTGAAAACTGAGTTTAAATCCCCGGAGGTATATCAATCACCCAATAAATTCCAAATATTCCAATCCAAATTGGTGATTGATGTCTTTGTTTTCAACGGAAGGATATTCCCAGAATTTGGTTCCAAACACACGCTTGGTATCACCTCCCTGTTGAAATAACCTAGCAATCGACTTTCCACTCAAACGAATAGACCGGAAGTAACATTTTCTCTTCCTTTCCGGCGTCTCACAGAACACCCTCGAAAGAGAAGCGGTAGCTGACACCGAGCAACCAAGACCCTTAGAATATATGTACGGTCCATGACTCTTAGAATATACGGACCATGACTCTTAGAATATACCGAATATACGGTCTAGCATAGCTGACGTCACAGGAGTTAACCGATTGTCCTACAGCGGCCATTTCTAAGCCGTGGAATTTAAACGTTACATTCTGTCTTATGGAAATTTTTGAGTACATCTTTTTCATATACTTGGACTACACAAGACGGAAGCCTATAATGTTCGAAGAACATAGCGTGAGGAAGCAGTGGGATATTGGGAGAGGGAATAGGTATTCAATTTTCGTTTTGAAGGTTTGGAAGTTGTAGGCATAGTGCAAGATCTCACTAGGCAAGGAGTTCGACAACTTCGCTGTACGATAGAAAAATTAAATCTGTTAAAAGTTCGGCAGGTCTCAAGCTTAACAATGAAGAGGGTGACCTGCTTGAGCTCGTCTAGTTTGCCTATGTGGAATCTCTCTTTCTGATGAGCACAGACCGCGAATAATAGCTCTCTTCTGGATGGAAATCCAAGAGCCTCAGCGTATGTTTGAGAGTTGAACTCCAAACATGTGAACAGTACTCCAGGACAGGTCGAATCTACGCTTGGTAGATTATATGGAGCTGCTGGGATGTAAAGCAGCACTTGGTATGGAATAGAGGAAGGTTTTTCAATGGACCTCGCATGATCGTTTCATGAGAGAGTGCTGTTGGTGGTGACACCCGAGCATCGATGTTGAAGAGTTCATAGAAAGAGTTGTACCTAACATCATACTAGGGATTGTGGGATCAGCCCTCCTAGAGAAGATGCAAGCGACAGGTGGAATTACGTCTGGCCCCTAGACTTTTTGGTACTGAGATCAAGCAGAATGTGCATAATAGTGCGCTGATGAAAGATGATTTCAGGCATATGGCTATCGATTGGCAGCGATATTAGAAGGGATCTTCCATTGTGGATCCAAAGGTTGGCTTTTTCTTGTGGTATAGTGCTTATTGTGCCATCATCTTTGGTTATGGGAGGAAATTAACTGGAAGTGAAATTTCTACCAATTGCTTTGGCAAAAGTCAAAAAAAAAACAGTAGCCATTCAGGCATTTCATAAGTCTCGAACTTATTTTGGCATCATATGCCTATTTCGAAGCGTTTATTGTTTCATTGCATATATTCAACATATTCTGTTTTGGTCTCCAAGAATGGGTTACCGCGCCAACAACGGTATAATGAATGTTTTGGAGTAATGGCCCTAGAGAAATTTTATCGAACCATCGTTCATCAGATGATGGTAAGTTTTTCGTATGGGGTATGTAAGTTACTATTCCCAGTCTGATAATATCCGAAATCCTCCAAGAGGAAATGAGTAAAGTGAATGATTCTGGATATATAATCAGTTGAACTCCATGAAACGAATGGAGGCTGATATAATTAACTCAACAATATTATTGATAATACTATGAAGTTCAGGTCGGTTCCTCAGAAACATTTCTTCTATACTCTACGAGTGGAAAACCGATAATGTTAGAAGAACATTTTCTGAGACAGCGATGGAATGTTGGGAGAGGAGATAGAAATTCGAATTTTTCTTGAAGGTTAAAGGTATAAGGAAAGAATTGCCTAAGCAAAGAGTTTCACATCTTCGCCGTTGGGTAGAAAAACTAAGTCTGGTAGGAAGAAGTTCCCGAGCTTAACAATGAAGAGGTGACTAGTTTGAGCTCATGTGGTCCGCCTATCTGTCCGATGGGATCTAAAGTAGCTCTTGGCACGGAATAGAGAACCAAGTTTCCGTGAAGCAGTTCTCGCAATGGACCTCACATGATCATCCCATGAGAGGCTGCTGTTTGTGGTGATCTCGAGCATGAATATGGAAGACTTCATATGAACATTACCTCAACATATTGGAGTTTCGTGGATCCACCTTTCTGGAGAAGATGCAAGTTTGAGTTTTGGTTACAATAAGCTGCACTAGATTATCAGATCCCTCATTTCAAAATCGTTTGCCAGACATCCTCTGGTTCCATTGAATGGTATAGATGCTCTAGACGAGGAAGCGATACGAAGTGTACCATCATCTGCAAAGCTGTGAACGTGACAGGTGGTCACTCACAGCAGATCGTTGATGAAGTGCAGTAGGTATTACGAGATATCCCTGTGGCTTGAGGCGGCAAATCATTTGACGGGAGTTTCCCAAGAACAGTTTGGTGCCTGACTCGGTCAAATGCTTTGAAGATATTCAATGCTACAGCTGAAGATTCCTGATATTTTCCAACAGATTTTTGCCTTACATGTGTTACCTAGGCAAGCAAGTCTCTCTATTGACAAGAATAATATTGCCAAGATTCAAGATCCTGTTTTCTCTATTACTCTAGAGATCATGTATAATAGTGTAGTGGGTCTATAATTATTAGAAGGGGTCTTATTCCTTTTTTTGCATCATCAACAAGAAACAAGGGGAATCGGATAATTTAAACTGTGAACATTTTGAATTGCTCATCTAGAGAATATAGGAAGACTCAATACTGAACCAAAAGAATGAAGAAATAATTGATAAATTGTTCATTTCATGCATAAGTTGCATATTCCTCTTTTGAAAGAATATGCAAAATTGAAAATTCACGAGTCTAATTTTTGACGAAGATCTTATATTAACTCGTAATGGTTTCAAGTAAGTGATCTCTAGTAGAAGGTAGCTTCATAATATTGCTTAGAATCGTTAACTGTCTTTAGTTTCAGGAAAAATTATCGAAAAAACGTTTTCTCGCATTTATAGGACATGAGTCCACATCGTTAATCTGTATTAGGCAAAATACTGATGACATTCTATGGCACAAGCGAATATTAGAAAATATTGTTTCACATTTCTTATCAGATGAGAATGTTGAATTTTCCGATTTGTATACATTAGAATATGAGTTTTCAAAGTCAATTCGTTCGTGAAATTAGAAAAGTAATGAGCCGTCCTGCTTCAAGTATTCTTGATTGCTAACAACAGCAAGTGACCATTATAACAGGCAGGCTTTGTTTTATGCGTACAACCGTCTTGTTTGCAATGTTTGTCTAAGATGGGGAAGATCTAAGTTTGAAGGGAGATTGAGCCAGTATAATGCAGAATGGGATGATTAGTTTAATGTATAAACCTGACGTCTGTGGACCAATATTGATTTAGATTTTACTTATTGTTTTGGGATTTGAAACTTCAAGTCAAGTTAATATTTACCTACGCGTGCCTATTTCAACTCAGATAACAGAAGATTAGTAAGACATTCCCAATAAATAACGGAATTAGTGAGTATTGTAAATTCTCATTCGTGTATCGACAATATAGTGATTCAATTATTTATATATAATGATGGTCAATGATTATCATTTTGACATAGTAATATAGATTTGATCCCCTACAAATTCTGCTGCAGAGAAATCTAACTGTCTCTTTTCATTAGTCTGATGTGTATGAATTTTCCAAAACGTTCTCCGTAAAAAATATTAAAAACGCTACGTGTTTAAGGAAAAAACATAATATTATATCAAAAAGTTCATGAGCTTGAAGAGAAAAAATAGTTCTAGACCTTTCAGATTTGTTGAGTGTTGATTTTGATGACGAGGACAGATGATTGACTCGAGGCAATATGAAACCGGACAATATTCAAAAATAGTTATTTCTTAGAATTTGTATTCTGTATTCTTTGGATCATGTACAGGTTAGGAAAAGTGAAATTGTGATACAAAATTTATCATTTACCTGAAATGTGAAAACATGAACTAAAACAGTGAAACCAGAAAAACTATTTCTTTATATGAAGTTGTCAGTCTTAATTGGCGGATGCGCTAGGGGAACATGTTTCAAAGGATCATCGAACAGGGTCTAAAAAATGAGGAAGTTGCGCATTTTTCATTCTCTCATCGAGATCCTAACATTGTAAAAAGTTAATTGTCTCATGGATTTGGAAATACCAAGTAATGGTTTTCCTGTGGAACATAACGAAATTCAAAATAATTCTCTTCAGCCTAAAACACAGCCATGAACAAAAACGGCTTAATCTTACGTCAGAATCCGGTATCAGTCAAAGCCTTTTCCTTGAGGGCCACGTAGCTCAGTGGTAGAAGCATCGATCTTCTAATCACTGTGGCTGCCGGTCGCGGGTTCGAACCCAGCGACTGCGCAGTTTTTCCGATGGCCCGATAAAGTGGTGCGGCAAGATACAATGGACTGTCAAGCCCAAGTGTCATCGTGACTGCCCTGGTTGCAGGATTGAGCCTACCACACGAGGTGGAGTGTTTAGTGGGTATATCTGAGGTGATCAAGTTCGGGACTCAGGGACTCTCACACTACCTTATGGGATGTTACAGGACCACAAGGTGTCCATAAAGAGTTTCAACCACCTCGCACCCAAAAAAAAGCCTTTTCCTTACTTGGTGTGGTTATACGATCTGCTTGTATCTGGTAGTTCTTGTGATCAAGTTATATACTTTCCTTAACTAATTAATAATGATTTTTGGCGACATGGGAATTTTTGATTTATGCGATAAGATAAAGCCTTGTGCTTGATACAATCAGATACAAGTACCATATATTAATGGTCTTTCCGAAAAATTAACATAGTTAAGCCCTATGATCTACATGTATGTCATAAAAGTTATTTAAACCAGAAAAGTCTTGTCACTAAATTGAATAGCGAAGTACTTTTCAAAAAGATAACCCATTCTGTATATTTTATCCCTTGTAAAGATTGCAGAAAATTATATATCGACCAATCTTCCCAATATCTCGATAGAAGATTGAATAGGCATAAATACACAAAGAATTCATCTACTGCACTGAGTGAACAATAGTGAACATGTAAAAGACAAAAAACATTCATTTGACTACAACGATACAAAAATTTTGAATATTGAAAAGATATTAGAAAGTATCCAAATTAAAAGAAACAATTGTGTTGATGATAAAATTGATTCTAATCTTTCAAAACTTTATAATAATCTGATTCAAACTTAATCAAATTCGAATATTTTGAATTACCAAAATGTTGATTCAAAATATCTGAATTATATCTATTGTCTATTGAATCAACCTAAAAAGATAACGTATTATAGCATTGTTACATTTATGACAGTGACAGTTTTTCAATTAAATTCCATAGGGTATCTTAAACTTGATCAATTCTTAGTAATAGGAATGCAATTTAAATCATAGAATAGCTAATTCATAAAATAATCATAGTTATTTAGATTTGAAAAATCATAGAATAATATCTTAGGTAATTAATCAAAGAATTCTACTTATTTCTAAATTACATGAGAACACTAATTAATATAACAATTTTTGATAAAGATGAAAACGTATGATCAAAAAAAGCATGATTTCCAAAAATTTTATCCTCAACCGTTATCCTCAGAATGATTTCTAAATCTGAACTGAATAAATAGTGTATTCCCCTAAGCAGAAATGCACGAAGTTGTTAAAGTTGAGAATCCTTAGTAATATCTAGTACATATTGGAAATCATTAGGCGTTGAAGGGTAAATATCAAGTGTGAAATATTGTTACGTACAAGTATATCCTAACTGAAATATAAAGTAGATTTTACACTAACTACCATTCCTTGGCAAATTAAAGAATAATTTGTTGAAGGCAGCTATTATTCTGGATCTACATTATGAGTACTAAACAGCTCTTATAATATTTATGTTCAGGCACTGTTATTGTTATGTCTTTCACGTTTTCATCCTGATACTAAAGACGATGACATAATGCACTGAACTAGTTGGAAATTAACATAACTTTTATTCAAACTTATAGACTAAAATTACTCAAAACTGCAAACACGAGCGAAAAAAGAGAGGTTTCACATGTAAAATTATATTTTAGGGTATTTTGCTAATCATTAAAGACGTTTAATATCAAAAGAGAATTGTATGCAACTTCCTTAATCCCTAACGTGAAAAAATGACCACTTCATAACGTTTTTGCCTTCATAATACAGTATTAATGTTGTTCAATTTCCCATTTGGGAGCTATTCCCGCTTGAGCAATCTGGACTGAATAGAAATGTACTAAATTATTATCAAACTGCAAAATGCTAGAAAGTTGACGTATATGTACTTCCATCAAAATTATCCTATTTGATGATTACGAACGTATTCAAATAATATTCGGTTGTCAGTTTAATTTTGTGCAGTAAGAGTCGTTTCAGCGCGTGCCTAACAGTGCGCTGGTCAACGAAAATTTCAAAGATAACAAACGTAAAAATGGGCTCCTATTTGCTTGACTGACCACCCCTAGCGGTCAAGAACGTCCCTTCCTTTATTGTATAGGGCATGCGCCAAACTGGTTTGATACTTCTAGAGAACTGCCGGACAGCTTTAAATGGCGTTATTGATTATATTAACTGCTTACTTTACTTTATTTCCTCCACTAACGGTGAGCGTACAGATGAAATTACTCCATGCGACATCTGATATAATTTTAACAATAGTTAAGAAATGCTACCTACAACATAAAATAGGGGTTTATAATTAGTTTTTTTCCAACTATGTAAAAAGTTTCATTGCCCTAGTTTGGATAATCTTTAACACCACTTGATGAGAACTGGTAGATTCATAATAATAAATGGAGGAAGCAATAATCCAATAGGTTCTTTCAATTCAAATTATTAATCCATTATTTTTTTATATACTTCAAGTGTATCTACCGTGACGTCACACTAGACTGGTCTGAATATTTTGAACAATTTAATTAAGTTTGTATCATACCTCTTTCATAGTTATTACAATACATACCCAGTTCTGTTTATTGCCAAATAACTTGATTACCGTTCTGCGATTTCTAAATTTGTGTACGTTCATTGAATACATTTTAATGAAGGTCCTACATATTTTGTTAATTATTTCATGGCGTTGTCCATGAATATTAAATAAACTGATAATATCCAAGTAATTATTTGCCAATATGACCATGAAGTACCAAACACAAACCCCATGTATTATTTCTCACAATAATAGAATATTTTGATTTGTCAACGTTTGTCAATCCTGCTAAAGTCAAATCCATTTAAAATCTTCAATTTTCACCGATAAAATTAGAAGATCGCAAAAATTGTTTATTTCAGGTACCTATATGGATATGATACCTAATTAAGTTAACTATTTTTTATTTCTCTCACTATAGGTAGGTAGTATATAGTATGAGGTAGTATATACAGGTTGAGTCAGTTTTTTGTAGACAAACTTCAACAGGAGATAGAACAGATGTTTTTAAGGAGAAAAGTTCCTATAAACATATGTCGTAGAAGGCTTTGTTTTCGAGATACAGGGTTTGAAATTGAAAAAAAAGTTCGTTTTTTGCGAATATCTCCGGAACCGTTTATCGTACAGAAAACAGCTTTTGTGAGCATTTTCTACTCATAGTAAGCTATGTTCTGTGCGGTAAAAAAAAATTCTCAAGTCATAATTGGTGAAGATTTTGAAGGGGTAATGGGTGTTTTTCTCCCCAACTTCTATGCCACACTGAAAAAAACGGTTTTGAGACAATTATTGGAACCGCCAATGTTTTCTACACAAAAAAGGTACTCTTGGTCATAAGCTCTAAAGTTGACCGTTTTAGAGAAAAATCAACTTTTATGTTGAAAAACATGGTCCATCCTTTGGTTTTGTTACTTGTTCTAACGTTTGAATAAATTTTGTTTAATTAGTAAGAATTGACCATGTTTTTCAACATAAAAGTTGTTTTTTTTTGTGTAGAAAACATTGGCGGTTCAAATGATTGTCTCAAAACCGTACTTTTTCCACTGGCGTAGAAGTTGGGGAGAAAAACACACACTACCCCTTCAAAATCTTCACCAATTGAGAGTAAAAAAATTTTTTTCATCACACAGAACATAGCTTACTATGAGTAGAAAATGCTTACAGAAGCTGTTTTTTGTACAATAAACGGTTCCGGAGATATTTGCAAAAAACGAATTTTTTTTTTCAATTTCAACACCCTCCCTGTATCTCAAAAACGAAGCCTTCTACGACATATGTTTATAGGAACTTTTCTTCCTAAAAACACTTGTTCTATCTCTTGTTGCAGTTTGTCTACAAAAAACGGACTCACCTTGTATATGTATTGTAAATTTTTCCAGATTTTCGTGGGTATATGCATTTTAAGCACTAGCTATTAGATGCATTCTAAACAAAACTACACTACATTTATAAAATCAGATTGATCCAGAGGTGTGTGGTTTTTAATCTCTGCCCAACGTTTTTATAGCTATTCAATGCCAAAACAACTGGTATATTTGTAAATAAACAAACAACGTCCAAGGAAATTAATAGATGATCTACCGGTACGGCTTAATTTTTTTTAAATTCAATAAAAAGCCAGTCTTTCACATAAAATTCATTTTTTCCTTTTATATTGTTAATAGATTTTGTTAAAAACTTTGATAAATTATAAGTAGGCTTTCCAATATTACTTACAATGAGTTTTAAAGGTATGTCACTTTTTTGTGGTAATTTGGATGGTAAAATGTGAATGAAACAGACATCTTTACTTCACTAATCACAACTGTTTCACCGAACAGTGATGAATACATTGACAATAACTATTTCCCCATACAATGAGACCTTCAAAGTGAGTTTTTAACTGGATTTAACTGCTCGAATATTCTCATATGAATTAAATGGATCCTAAATATATCTCAATATTGTCACCAATCTTATTCAACGTTACTCATATGATAACATACTATGAAGCAAATTCGATAAGAAGGTAGTGAGAGAATCAGTCTGATTATTGAGAATCACTACATAAGTAGAATAATATTACATATTCTCAAAGAGTCCATTAGATTCGTGCACCTAGTGACGACTTTGAAGATCGTTTATTTCTCGTGTCACCATTTCCCGGTTCGATTTGTAACGGGAGGTTTATTTTTACTATTTCTTGTAGGTTTTAAAAAGTTCCATCAATCTACGGGACATCTAAGAAAAATACTAGTCATTCATACTTTTTTGCCATGGTCGACCGCCTGAGTCAGCACATGCTACCCCAATTTTTTACGCTTCCTTACTGTAGAAGCTCTCAACCCACTGTCTTTGACCCCTGCTTATATCGATACCGATGGAAATTAAGCCTACATTAATATAAGCACACGGATATAACGGGAAGTGGATAGGTGTAATAAATCTACGATGACATTTGGAATGATGCCGTGAATGTCATTTATATTTACTCAAGATGTGCAAGGTTATTTCGATAAAATCAATAAATAAATCTATGTATAATGTAGACTGACCTTAATATCTAGCGAACTGCATCGAATGAAATATTTGTGTTAGATAATGACTATGTTTTGATCCCATTCCTTCTAACGCATATAATTATTTTATGAATGTTTTTCAGAGCCTAATGAAATCAATATTTGTGGTTAAAGATATCAATCCAATAGGAAAAAGATCCTGGATTACTATTGGTCAAAAACTTCTTGTAAAAATAAAGAATAGTTATTGTAGAATACTTAAAAAACTAATTATTCAAGCGAAACAAAATTCAAATATTTCTTTTATAAATTCATCTAAAAATAAGGGAAAGGCGATATGAAAGTTAGTGAATGAAACATTAGGTAAAGAGTACAACACCAAAGAGTCTATTATTAAAAATCTAAAACGTGACAATGCAGATACAAAAGCAACCTTCGATTATATAAATAACTTCTTTATGAATAAATGTCAAGATATTGCTCCAAATCAAAACCAGTCTGACATTAAAAAAATGAACATAGTTTATTCTCCTTCCCTACCGATGAGGAAGAAGTAGAACATGTTATAAAAGCTCAAAAAAATACAAATTGAACAGAGGAAGATGAAGTACCTGTTACTTTATTGCTACATATAGCGTCAGAGTTATCTCCTATCTTATCGTTTATAGCTAATCTCATATTCAGAACGGGAAATTTTCCTGCGACACTGAAAATTTCTCAAATAACAGCAATTTATGAAGAGGCAGCAAATCTGAACTAGAAAACTATCGCCCTATATCGATTTTATCTATCTTTTGTAAAATATTTGAAAAGCTTATTGCTCATCTTATCTGAATGTCAAAATCGGGGTAGGAAAAATAAATCTACAATCGTTGCCGCTCATCAACTTCTAGACAATGTAATAAGATCTTTAAATGAGAAGAATAGTACACTGATTATGTGCTTAGACTTATCGAAAGCATACGATAGTATAAGATATGACATATTGCTGACAAAAATGGAGCGTTATGGCATTAGGGGCGATTCTCTAAAGCTCATTGAATCCTATTTAACGTGCAGACACCATATGTAGTAGAAAAAGATAACAACGGAGTTGTACAAATTTCTCCTAATCAGTTCATAAAACTTGGTGTACCACAGGACTCCATATTAGGACCAGTGCTATTTCTTCTATACATAAATGACCTACTAGCAGAAGTATAATAAATATTGATTCAATTCGTAGATTACACTTCTGTGATTTTCAGTGAGCCAATGTCACAAGATCTGAGACTTACAATATCTGATTGTCTAGAGAAAGTCATAACATGGTGCAATAATGATAATTTAGTCCTGAACATTGAAAAAACTAAACTGCTACATTTCAATTTTCAAACAAATAATGATAAAATAGTAGTTACTCATAACAGTCAGACACTGCATTGTCTTAATAGTGTAAAATTTCTGAGAATTTATATAGACTGTCGATTAGAATGGAGACCTCATGTCAGTGAATTAGCACAAAATATCACTCGATATGTTACTAATAATCACACGGTTATAAATCGTTGGGTATATATTATTTCCGCAACATACATTCAATCAATAACATGAAATGGTAAATAACTGTAGCGGAAATTTTGAAGCACTATAAATAACTTTTTATAATTTCACACGTAACCCTTTTTGCGAAAGCTTTTAGATATCCCGTTGCATATACCTGGAAAGGTCTAATTGTGAATGATACACAAGGCATATGTTCGATATCGGTTCTAAAGGGTTGCTATAAATTTCACATTGTTACAAAGGTTCTATCTGTCTACCGTTTTTATTTTTGTTTAGGGTATAATAATAGGTTAACATACCCGCTTGGATTAATTTTACGTTCTTTAATTTATAAATTATTGAATCGATCGGTTGAACAGTTTTTTGATGTTACCTTCCGTGGGTCGTGAGAGTTTGTGAATGTCTCTGCAGATTTGAGTCAACTCTTCGAAATTGATTGATTTATTTATTTTTATGCTTTATATTAATATCGTTTTGTTGAATATGAATATAATTTGGTAACACTGTTTGGATTACTGCGAAATGCAAAATCGTTAATGTAGTACTTGAAAAAATATAGATTGACTCCAAGTCTTAGGAAAAAACTGAGATCATAAGCAATAGGCTTCAAATCTTTCTCACATTGTTTTCCGAAAACAAAATTTATGCTATGTAATGTGACTACGTAAAAATTAGTGAATCAAACTGACGTTTCGAATTTACAATTTTTATCTTCCGTCTGTCGAATCCTATTGCCATCTTTCATGTGGATTTTATTTTATCTTGAAATTGTTTGTATCGATTTTCATACGATTTTTGTGGTAAAAAGAGATATTGGAAATTCTGGAGGTTCTATGTTCCAGGAGATACCTCACTTGGCAGAGAGTTTCAAAGCTTCTCCGGTCGATAGAAAAATTATCACTTGTAGAAAAAGTTCGGCAGGGACAGATTGGCCACCTACGATTTTATAGAGAGGCCAATGAATTAGTGAGTGTGAAATAATTAATTAGAAAAACAGATAATTTTCTCTTGCTTAGAGACAATATGAATACAAAAAATGCATGGAAGAATACCCCAGAATGGTATGGAGCACGTCAAGTTAAGATTGTGTATGGATTATAAATCACAATACATTTGTCATCATAAGTAGAAATATTAGTGAGTATACAGATTGAAATGTGTACTGTCCAGTACAAAAAGATAGAAACAATACATACGTAAAGACTTATATGACTAAGAATGTTTGAAAGTGGGAATAAAATCGGTAAAATATTCATTCACTGTGTAGGCCCTTTTTATAAGTAGATTTAAAATCTTTCTTGAGACGATTTAATGGTAATTCTCTTAATGTAATATTCGTAATTTATACAAATGCAAATGATCCTGATAAGATTATTATTTTGTGTATTTAATTTATGACAAATATCACCAAATTTGCATTTTATTCAAAACACATTTGAAGTTGATGAATTTGTATAGAATGAATATTAGGAAAGCAGGGGTCTGCGCAAAACATAATAATCAACACGTGGTCTACGGGACCGAGCTGTATGGGGCCTCAATTTTAAAATATTGTGATATGAGGAATAAAATAGTTGACATTATTATTTATTCTATGAATCGAATAAACTGAATTCACCACAAGATAAAGCCAACATCCTTGCTGAAATGTTAGCAGTAAATTCCACTTTGAATCAAAGGCGCCAAGACCCTCCTAAACATCGCTACCATCGATAATCACATGCAAGATATCATATTTGGGCGCATTCTGCTTGATCTCAATACCAAAAAGGCTATGAATCCAGACGGAATTCTACCTACTGTTCTCAAGGAATTTTATACAAACGTTGGTGTGCTTACTTCCAGGTGGAGAACAGCAGAGCCCAATCAATTCCAAAAAAGATCATTTTTTTTAATCATATATTCATTGCAATCTCTGAAGTAATGGAGAAAGCTCAACCAATATCTAGAGAACTCCAAAATCTTGAATACGGACATTATTGTTTTCGTCACCAGAGATCAACAAGAGACCTGCTTCCAGCCTATCTAACATACTCTCTATAATAGAACAAGGCCTGAATGCTCGATCGTGAAATCACAAGTGAGAAGCTATGTGGCAACTGGTCAACCGTATGTTACAGCCCAATGGTGCAATACTGACAGTAAAAGAAAAGTTTTATTCATTTTTCAGTGCGTTTTCTAAGAACTTTCTGCTTAAACGTGGTTGTCAGACGAGAACTGAGTCCATAGATGCACCCCATTGGCTTTTATTAATGTGAACAACCTATTGTCAACATTTTGATGAGAGAGGAACACAACTCTCGTGAACCCCCATTCACATTAGTATTAGCAATATTTGATTATGTTACATCCTGTAATACAATCTAATAGGTAATAATATGATATAGTATATTTTACAAGTTCGGAATAGCTCATATTTTAAACGAGCAAAATTTTGTAGTTATGAGACGAAGGCGAGGGCTGCGGTTCCTGAGTATGGCATACAACATTCCAAACATGTTTATTTTGCGGAGATGGAGAAAACCCTTTATGGGGAGGTTATGAGCCTTTGGGTCTCATGGTCTACTGTGAGTCACCATTCCAGGCATACTCACCAAAAATTTCACCTCCTTTGTAGGCTTGCCTGGCTATTACCTACGGTGACATTTAGGCCTTTGGTCCATTGTATCAGTTTTGTTTCTTTACGGTATCCACTCGAGTATTTTGTACCTTATACGAGGTTTTAGAAGTCCTTTACTGGGTGGGAACTGTATAATTCTGGTTCGCTGTTAGTCTTTCTAAAAATTGACTGTTTTTTGCGATCCAGTGCCTCGCATTCACACAGTAAGTATGTGTTTCACTGTTTCTGTATCCTGTAACACAATCTAATATATAATAGATAATAATATGATATTGTTTATTCTACAACAAGTTTGGGATGGCTCATATTCCACACGAGCGAAATTTTTATAGTCTGCTGCTGTTCGTGAGTGTGGAAAATAACATCTCAAACATGTTAGTAGACTATAATTTCTGTAAGATTTTAGAAATTTCACTAAAAATTTATTTTTTATTCAGCGAAATGCTACTAATTCATTATTAAAATATTATTCCAACATAGTGTGTTAGAATTTATATTCCGTTACTGCTTTCGACCAATCAGAAACAGCTTAGCCGCTACCTAGTGATAGAATATACCGGGATATCAAAAATTATCTTGGTCAATGGTGGTTGTGGAATCTAAAACGTGTGTCTTACTTTACGTTTGAAATAATTATGTCATAATTAATTTGAAGTTTCTAAAAGTGAGAAATTTCGCAATTTCATACGAATGTTATAACACTCAGAAGTCTCTAGCGCTTTAGACTCCGAGATTTTCACGTGGCCTATCGAAATTAGAAGGTTCGAATTATATAAAAACACAATTGCATGAACGCCAGACGTCCTATGTAATTAACTACGAACGTAATCATTTTGACATATGCCTAGAGGAGCTCGCTACGCGTCAGTTAGAGTTTATACTTTTTACCTCGATCTTGTTAATTCGGAGCCGTTTTATGCCCCGTGCGGCCGGCGCCAGTTGTGATAAAGTGTTTTCGGCTATAGGCCGCTAGCTTTTAACCGCATTTGGGTATAATTTGGTAGCTAAAAAATTCCCTTTGGTACGTCGCACGTTAGACGCGCGTAGCTGAGACCTGAGAGTACCTGTTTCTATTTCAATTAAATTTTCCTATTTAATCGACATTTTGGGACAGCGAGACTATGCTATTTAGTTGGCCCCGTTTCCTCGTTCATAAACTAACGACATGGAGCGAAAACCGCATGCGAAAGGTCCTCGTAAAGACGTTCTATGTTCCGAAGATTTGCACGTTTCTAACTCGCGAGCTACGCGCTCCTCACGTGAACGTTATTCGACTTATCGAAAATTAACCAATTTGAAACAGTTTTCCACCCCGTTTGTGGCTATTGCGACCTTGTAAAAGGTTCAAAGTTAACATTTCGTTTTACATTCCACAACCACCCTTGACCAAGATAATTTTTAATTTGTAGTTCATTATTGTTTTACAACTGAAATAAAAAGGTATGAAATTTGTAGGTTATTGATGATGTCAGTGTGACAGTGACATAATTATTTCAAACGTAAAGTAAGACACACGTTTTAGATTCCACAACCACCCTTGACCAAGATAATTTTTAATTTGTAGTTGATTATTGTTTTACAACTGAAATAATTAGGTATGAAATTTGTAGGTTATTGATGATGTCTGTGTGACAGTGACATAATTATTTCAAACGTAAAGTAAGACGCACGTTTTAGATTCCACAACCACCCTTGACCAAGATAATTTTGATATCCCGGTACATTCTGACATGGTTTGTTGCAATGGTATATGTTAGGTACAATCTAATATTTATTCATAGAACGGATACTTTTTATAAGCGTGTTGGAGGAAATATATTATGTAGTAGATCCATTCATCATTTAACCTCAGTTGTCCTTTAATTGTGAATCTATCTGGCATTCATCTATGATATGTGGAATTGATTCTCTCTATGGTAGTTATAAATGAACTGATTTGTGAGACGTCGTGTGTATGTAGAGGATTTGTTAGTGACCGATGTGATTTCTTAAGACATATTGTTAAGAACTACAGTGAATGAAAGGAATTATTCATCAAGATTTCAACTCGCATAAAGAATGAAAGAATAGTTTATTATTTGTACTTCGTATAAGAATCGGCCACAAAAACAAGTAATAAATCAAAATCTCTCGTACAAATATTCTTGATGATATGTCATTGTAAAATCTGTAATATTTCAATGTCCGCAACGTTCGGTCTCGCAATATTTCACTGGTCCACCGTAACGATTCCCCACGTATGTTTATTTGCATACATACTTTCTTTAAGAAAAATATACCCACTCTGCTTTCCGCAAAGTATCAGGGTTTACTTCAGCAGGCTGATATATTGATAGCGCGGAAAGCATATGTCAAAATCTCAAACATGCATAATATTCACATACGCCTCTATGCACCTTATTTCAGTTAATAAATTGTAGCATTGTTATAGTATGTATTATGCAAGCAAATGGCATGTTATATGGGTTGCACCGGTTACAACCGGACTGCAAATTATATTATATTCTTCTATATGAATACGAATTCAGAATAATGAACGGAGAACAAAATTGATAAGTAAAACATACAATAAACAAACAAAAAACTAGAGTGTAATGTAGATTATGTTGGTCAGACATGTAGATAATTTGAAGGAATATATAAAGAACAGCACAAGAATTGAGGCTTGCATGACTACTTTTTGAATTTCCACCATAATTTTCATCTAATTGGATGTATAGATATATTACTTTTTTATTTCAAGATTGAACTGATATTTATTTGATGCAAATCCATTACATTATAAATGAACCCTACACTGGAGAAATTTTATCATAATAATTGAAGAGAACACCACATGTTTCGCCAGACAGTGACTTCTTCAGTTGAAAAAATGGTACTTAAATTTGCAAAGGTATCACTTACTATATGCATAACTAGGGGGGGGGGGCTTATTGATCAAAATAATTCACATTGTTTACAGCTAACTTAATAATTCATTTATTTTCTATAAATTTCTATTATTCTATCATTCTCTATAATTTTCTATAATTTTCTATAATTTTCTATAATATTCTATAATTTTATATAATTTTCTATGATGTGCTATAGTTTACAATAATTTTTTATAATTTTCTATAATTTTACATAATTTTTTATGATGTTCTATAATTTTCTATAATTTCATATAGTTTCCTATACGTTTCTATAATTTTATATAGTTTTTTTAGTATCCTATAATTTCCAATAATCTTCTATAATTTTGTTTTTCTATAAATATCGATATTCCTCAAGTATTAGCCAGGGAAGTATTTAACCAACAATTATTCACAGTTCCTAAGATAAAACTGATTAGTGGAAGAGAATCAAATGGCGCATATATTATAAATAGTGAGGTCTTTATTATATCTTAAAACGCCATGTTCATCCACACTCAATGTCAAATAGTTCATTACACCAACTGAATTTTCTCATTTTTCTCTTCTTCGGAATTGAAATCACTGAATAACTTTTGAAACTTTGAAATATTGTTTAGTTTGACATTTCTATAAGTTTCTATAATGTCTCATAATTTTCTACAATTTCATATAATTTTCTATAATTTTCTATAATTTGCTATAATTTTCAAAAATTTTTTTTAATTTTCTATGATTTTATATAATTTTTTATGATGTTCTATCAATTTCTATAATTTCATATATTGTGTTCTATATTTTTCTATAATTTTTTAATATCCTATAATTTTCAATAATGTTCTATAATTTTCTTTAAAATTCTTGTTCTATAAATATCGATATCCATCAGGTATAATTCGGGGAAGTATTTGATCAACAGTTATTCACAATTCCTAAGTTAGAACTGATTAGTGGAATCCAAGAGAATTAAATGCGCATTTAAATATTTTAGAAAATGAGGTATTTATCATATCTGAAAACACCCTGTATATTCACACTCAATGTGAAATAGTTCATCACACTCAACCGAATTTAAAGTTCCTCATTTTTCTTCGGAATTGAATTCACTGAGATTCTGAACTTTTAAAACGTTGAAATATTGTTTACTTTGACATTTGGTGAAAATGATATTTTTAGCGTGAGAACAAACCCCAACAAGTTAAACATAACCCTATGGGAAACACTTGTGACTTAACCGATTTGTTCAATAACTATTATGTTTGCATTGGTAACGTATAAAAAAATCAGAGCGAAAAGGTTTTGCGACCCTAGTTGA
The DNA here is from genome assembly GCA_958510875.1 of Endomychus coccineus. Classification (NCBI taxonomy): domain Eukaryota; kingdom Metazoa; phylum Arthropoda; class Insecta; order Coleoptera; family Endomychidae; genus Endomychus; species Endomychus coccineus. Next base: position 185,034,391 of record OY294068.1, on the reverse strand, counting down.
GAGATTTATACCTGCATTGTCTGTCGCGTTCCATTCAGCAGTTCATACGAAACTATTAATAGTAAAGGTTTTTTTATGATATTAAATCCTAAAAATCGCATTGTAAGTCAATGACAATTTCAGAACTTAAATAGAGATAAATGTCCCCTATTTTACAACATTTTGACTTACAATCCTAATCCCCATATGTTTTGGTTAATTCAACACTTTACTTTGGAAAGTCTGAATTAGACGCAATTCTGAATTTATTTCATTTTAAAAACTATTAATCATCTAATTGAAAGAAGGAAACGCTCTATAAAGTTTTCAACGGTTATACATACACCAGACAGGGCAGTTTTTTTTAATGAAATTCAATAACTCCATGTGGGTATGGTGAACCCGTTATAATAGAAATTGAATTTATAAATTTGGTTTTAAAGGATGCAACAATTATTTTCAATCCATTTCTGACATCTAATTCTGAAACATACCGATTGTTCATCAATGAGAGAAAAAACCATATATGAAAGTTTCAAGTTGTAAAGTTAGCTCTGTAAATTATTTGTTGGCTATGATGGAAATAATCAAATACTCAATTGAACAGTCTTGGAAAATATTAGCGTTGGGATGGAACGGAAACCAGAAACTAACAAAAAGTATGCATTGAATTTAGTTGAAAAATTTCTTAAACTAGATCCTTAGAATCTTTTTGTTTCGCAAATTTAAATAATGTAAGATGCAAACTGATCTACGAAGAATTAGTGTTTTTCTACTTCGACTAATTCCTTCAGAATGAGAATATTTTTAGTGTCTAAAAGCTGTCTATTCTTGAATAATACAGAAAGCATAGATGTTTTCTCAGAGATCACCTTACTAACTTCTTTGAAAGTTATGTTCGTTCTATTTTTTCCGCCTTTCTATTTTCTAGCTCATCCCATTGCTTCCTTCTTCTACTGTCTCTTCCTGGATGCCTCTGGTTTCTTTCTTGCACTTCTCAAGAATCTCATGTCGTCGCTGATCCTCACAACTTGCGAAACCTTCAGAGTCTCTTTTCCGAAAACTTTTCAGGAGGAAGGAAAACCGTTTATTTCAACATGTTCATTGGGGAAAAAAATGCTAGTAAGGTAAAGCTCAAGTTTATTGATAGAACATAGGAATTTATTATTTTCACATTAAAATTTGTTATACATATTTTATGGGACGTAAGAGATTTTTACAGCAAAATTTGAAATAAAATGGAATTTCGTCATTTTAATTGATTTTGTTCATATCAAAATTTAACATGGCTTCTGATAAAATAGAAGCTAGCCAGCTTCATTGTCAATTATCCAATATCCTTCATCAGTCTTTATACAGTTCTCCTTTTTGTCGCTTCAATTTGTTTTGTTATCTGCTCCACCGCTGCCTATCGGTTTTTCTGTTCCGTTTGGGACCCTCAATTGCATTCAGATCTTCTGTTTCCGAACCCTCTGAATCTATCGATGCGCTGTCTTCAAGATGTTCACCTGGTTTATATTCTCCCTCATCGCTGTATTCGATGTGTCTTGATTCTTCTTTAGTCTTATCTTACTTATTACTTTCAATATTATCTGTAGACCCTAACGATTTCTTGGCTATTATTTCTGTTCGTGATCTTCCCATTTTTTCTTTTATATTCGGATCTTCTATTTCTCCTTCTATTGTACATTCTTGCATTAAATGTTCCTTTGTTGATTTTTGTTAAATCTAAATGCGATAAACCAAAACACCTTTCATGATCCCCAAGTTCATATAGGACGCTGTATGCTGCGTTTACCCCTTCTCTCAATTCAGCTAAACCTTGATCTTCGGTCGGTGACAAAATTTTGTTTATTTCTCTAAAGTACCAAGTCAATTGTTGAAGGTCCATCTTTCTGAAGTACCATTTTAATAATAACTCTACACTTTGATACTCCAGGTGGTTGCAACAACTGAGAGCGAAAAACAGTCATCATTTTCTTGTCAAACAATAAACAAAAATTAAAAAACAACTCATTTTTGACTTAAACAACCTGAATTGAAGTGTTAAAACAAATGCTCCTAAGTACTGTAGCAGTTAAATAAAACAGAACCACAAAACCTTCTAAGTCTAGGCGGCAAGTCAAAACTAGTTTCTCTGAAAGTTTCCGTCACTCCAAGACTACAAATAAGCACAAAAAATGTTCACTAACCTCATTCTTAACACAATGGTCCATTTTTTCTTCAATTTGGTATTAAATCAACAAAATAAAACGTCAAAAATAATCTATAAATTATTCAAACATAGGAGGTTTTGCTTAACGTTTTGACACCAGTTAACTTTGATCGTTTTGATATTTACTATCAGATGGCGTAATAATGCTGTTAGGGACTTACAGATGTTAGGGACTTGGAGATGTTGCTTCAAGGCATTTAAAATGAACAAAAAGTTGAAAACCTTCTAATGATGACTTAAGAGGCTCTGCAAGTAAGCCGATTATGTAACAAAAATTATTATTGTGTGTTTCATTACTGTTGTCGTTTTGTTTTGATTCACATCTATTTCAAATTTTTCCTGTATTTTTTCAGCCTTCGCAAATATCACCAAATCATTTACATAGCATGTTTCCGTTTTGTTCATTTCTTCCAATCTCCAGTATCCTATTTTGTATTCTTACAATTTTTTTCTTTCCATCGCTTCGTTCAGTACCAGTAGAAATAGTAGTGGGCTATCTATTCCCTACCTCACTCGCAATACAGTTTCAAATATTTCCGATTTTTCTTGTTCCATTCGAACAGAGTTTTCCACAATTGTCTACCTTGTGAAACGCTTACTCTATGTCCACAAAACAGACATCTTCACTGCCTCTTCTCGTTTTTTTTCTGCCACTTTCTTCTACGAACATCGTTAACCTCTCGATTTGGTAGGTTTGAACTCAAACTGTCCCTATTCCAGAATTTTTTTCATCTGTTGCCTCCAGGATTCTGGCATATATTCCTGCAGACGAGCCTTATACCTCTGTAGTTTTTGCCATCTTCACTGTTTCAATTTATAATGAATTAGCTATAATTAAAGTCGAAACTTTAGAATTATAATGTAATAGATATTTGTTATTCAAGAATTATCAATTTTGGTCACCACATTTTTCAGAAACTAGCCCCATTCAGTTTATTACTCGTTCTAAAGATGCAACTGAGTCATGAAACAATCGCCTATCATTGATGTATGAATTTGTGTTTCAACTAAAATTCACTGTTCGATGTGAATGGTATAGCATATTGTACAACAAGTGAGAAAAACGACATATTTCTCACGAGCGCAGAAGTTTGTTGGCACGAGCCGAAGGCTCGTGCCGCAAATCAAGCGAGTGAGAAATATGTCGTTTTCTCACGAATTGTACATTGTACTTTTTCTACGGATGCGTTGTTTTCAAGTATTGAAAATTAAAATACATATACAATAATACTTGTATGTCATTAACTCATTTTTATATTTTATGTAAAATAGTAATTAACAGTTATGTTTGAACTATTTTGTAAAGTAATGCCTGGTAGGTTGTTTTGTTTCAACATGTTTTCGGTAGTTGAAATATTAGCTGCGGTCGAAGTTGAAGTTGATGGGGAAACGTACTGAGCTTCCACAGCATTGTTGTGTTCAGGTTCTAATGGCACTGGAGGCAGAATGGATTCTACTATACTTTTTGAAATTTTCATTTTGTTAGCTATGGAGTTGTCGATATAAGATTCAGCAACATTGCTGGATTTCCAACCCCCATGGCATTTTAAAGTTAAAAGATCTGCCCCTGCATTAACTAAAATAGTCGCAGATGACCTTCGAAAACAGTGGCCAGTATATAATTCAGGGTTCGGTAATTGCAAAAATTTCGCTATATCTTTCGCCATGGTGCCAAATTTATTCATCCCCACAGGCTGTTTCGTACATTTGCTATTTTTGTAATTTAAAAAAAAACGTGTTTCATTTGTGCATGGTCGAAGCTTCACATGTTTTCTGTAAATTTGGTAGAATTCTCCTGTGACTGTGAAATTTCTAGGAACCTTGGTTTCAGTATCGGGTAATTTTATTAAAAGGGCCGAATTAAGATCTTCCATGTCATCAATTTTTAATTTTCGAAGTTCATCACAACGGCATGCCCCTGTAAGGCCGATAGCTAAGGCAGCCTGAAATCAAAACAAAACATTCATTTTCCGATAACAATTTAAAAATTTTCAATTCATACCTTTATCAGCAAATACTTTTCATCAGGTGCATCTTTTAAAAATTGTTGAATTTCTTCAGAAGTTAATGTTTTTGACTGTTTTGGAACATATTTTTCAGATTTGCGTTTTATAAATGCACGTAGTTTTACGTATTTTGATATATCAACACAGTTTTTAATCATTAAGGTACTCCTTAGCATCGAGTACTGAGACTATAATGTTGATGATTTCAATCTTCTTGACAACTCTTCAAAATAAACTAACAAGGTATTTTCGGAACAAGAATTTATCTTGGCTTTCATTTTCCAGTCCATAAAGTTTCTGTAAGCGATTTCATATTTTTCTCTTGATGTGCTTGGTAGCAAATTATTGCAAACATCTATTGCTTTCTGAATAATTTCTGGAGGTGTATTTTCCGACTCTAAATCTTCGTATTCCATTATATTCAATATTTAATGAATCTGAACTGTTTATATTATAACAAATAACAATAAAACTATTTTCGTTGGGTAAGTTGACAGCAATAATTATGCAGTGCTTCGGTTTTGTTGTTATAGAAACGCCAACAATGGGCTACTTGGATATTGCACGCGAATCGTCGGCGTAGCGTTGTCAACGTGGAGAACGTGTCATATTAATCTGACATGTAACAATTCATGACTGACTTGGGTTATCGTGATAACAGTGAGAAATTATTTCTCACTGTGAGAAATTATATCTCACTGTATTGGCGGATATTTCTCACTGCGTGAGAAATCTTTCGTTTTGAACGTACGAAAGCGATGAGAGAAGTGGTACATTGTATAGCATCCGTAGAAAAAGTTTGTTATTGGATGGAAAGCTGTATTTATTTTCTCCATCTATCCCGTACCTTTCGATCTGCTAAACTTATTTGGAAATAGAAGCACTTTAATCTGAATAATTTATCACTCTACGTCTGATGGACCCATCCCAGGGCCAGGGGTCTCAGAGCGTATCACATTTCCTAGAATGACCACGTTCCTTACTTTAGTATGTGTCAAAAATTTAAAAGAATCCCAAAGGAAACATTGAAATTTTGAAAGTGTCCGAGGGAAATGTCCCTAGGCGCTCGTCACGCAGCGATGTAAGGAGAGTATATACAGAGTTATATAACTGCTTGAGCCCTAAGGCTTCCACATTGCTATTTTGTATTAATATATTCGGAAGATGTTTGTGTTCCTCATTCCTCATTATATATTTGATGGTCATTGCACTTCATAGTATCCGACGATACCATGTTCAATCTATCAAATACTTTGGACAACGTACACCTTTGCACTAGGCTTTATAATAGCTTACGCCTGAAATTTGAAATCATCAATTCTCTGATACTTTTTAAATTGAAATTACGATACCATATTGAAATAAATTCCGTAATTTTTATCAAAATTTTTAATAAAGAAGCATTCATATGTAAATAATAAGTCGGTTTATTCAGCACGTTATTGCAGCATTGAATTAACTGGTTTTTAAATTCAATACCGTACCTCGAGCCGTTTTTGAGTTATTGAGCACAGTGGTCCGTCGAAGTACTCTACGCTATCTGCTTCGTTTTGCGCACTAACTATATGCTGAAGAATTGAGTTCGCACAACAACAAAGATTGCGGAAGACGGAGTGAGGTTAGCAATTGAGGTAGACTGCGGCTTACCACGCATCTAGACAGTATCTCGCGCTCTTGATTGGTTTATGCGAAAGACGGAGTGAGCTAAGGGAACGAGGTCGCTCTCTTTTCACGCAAACGGCACTCTAAGACAATTTTTTTCGGCATGTTGTTGGTTTCTACATAGCGGTCGAACGGTGACTACGATTTATTTAAATTCTTCACAGAATGATACCTTGAATTTACTGGCTCCTAGTCAACATCCAGTAATATGTTATGCTTAATTAGTTAGTTTTATGATATGTATTGAGTATAAGGCTATTTCATATTCAGCAAAATCACGAGCAATCGTCAGATATGAATCTTGAGTGATTAATTAACGTTTATTCGCCTATATTGTATACTTCACTGTACATTTTTTTAAGAATATTTTTTGTCAACAAATTTACTATTATTATCGATCACTGCAAAACGTTCCACAGGAAACAATGCTCTTACACAAGTTATTCAACAGTCGCATATCATTACATTGAATTAATAATAATCTAGATCACAATTATAAATAGAAGAAAAGATGAAAACCCTGAAAAATAAAATAGACGGCGACATAATTGAAAATCCTATGTGACATTTGTGATGTACCTTCTTTAACTAGAAGGCATTAAAATGTTCAGACTGATTATGTCATTCAGTTCTGTTTTGACACCTATCAAAAGCAAGCAACCTTCAAAATTTTTGTAAACATAGAAAAAAGAGAATTTAGCGTCTTGATTATACATCATTTTGTAGTATATGAATCTTCCATCCCTATACGAGATTACCTAAAATCCCTAAATTATAGAATACGACCTTATTTCTATTAGCAATGTTATTAAGTATATGTTTAGATCTCATAGCTAACCCACTTAACAATATGTTTACTGATGCGATATATTAAACATATTGTTAGCTACCTTGCCATCTTAGACTAGATTAACTAGGACAATAACAATATGACATAATATAGATATTTACGTAGGGCATTCAGATATTCATTCATACATCATGATTCAGAATAGATTGTAATCAGAAATCATTGTATTCATTTAACTCATCGTGTACATTAGTATTTGTGTTATTATTTCGTAGAGCAAGACGTCGAGCTCTACATTAAGTAAAGTATAGGTTTTATAAGTGTTGTGTTTCAAATTCCTATGCCTCCACCAGGACCACGGGTCAGTTTAGGGTAAACCGCCCAACTTTAAGAGCTGATCCCCACAATTTCTTGCTTGGGAAAAACTTTATGCAAAACCAAAGCATCGCTAATTAAACATTATGCGAACTCTTCACCATCGATTGGAACGATTTACAAGTGCTTTACTGATTTTAGTTGTGATAGTATGATCACAAAGAACGCCGAGCGTTCTGGTGAGAACGCCGAGCGTTCTGGTGGTTACAACGCCAGAAATCGTTGATAAAATCCTTGATATAATATTTGGACGATCGGCTAGTTGAAGTGTACGAGATTGCTGAGGCTATGGGCATCTCAACCTAACGGGTAAGGAATATTTTGAATATATTTTTGAATATGAGAAAGTAATCTGCCAGATGGGTACAGCATTTGCTCTCTGTTGTCACAACAACAAGCGCGACCGTGCGACAACACCAAAAGAGTTTTTGGCGATGTCCAAGCGCGATAAGAAGCGCCGTTTCGTAACCGCTGACGAAACATTGATCCATCACAACACACCAGACCCCAAAGAACAGTTGAAACAGTAGACTTGTCTTGGAGAATCGAAGCAGGAGAAGGCCAAAGTGGGTTTATTGGCCAACAGAGTCATGCCTTTCGTACGAGTCTACGGCCAAGATCATATAAGTTTCGTCTCACGGTACTAGCAGACACATTGTACCCTGCTTCTATAAATTTGTTTTTAATGTCGGCATGACTAGCCCTTCAACATTTCTCGGTGATGTTTCGAAGTAGTCTTTGTCCCCTGGGAGTGATAACACGTTTTCTATCACACTGACCTTTCCGAGCAGCGTCTAAAGGCTTTTTGGAGTTAATTTTTTTATTTATTTGTCGTACTGAAGTTTGCGATATTCCACATCTTGCTGCAATCTGTCGTTGGCTCAACTCTGTATTCTTCAATAGAGCTATTACGGACGCTTTTTGTTCTTGACTAAGGTCTTTAAGCTTCCCCACCTAAAAAAAATTGCTGAATATATACTTCAAGCCCTTAATCACTTACTTTTACAAAATTGTTGCTAAAATTGGATAAATCGTACTTTTCACTCAACGTTACCGTGCACTTGAAGAATCCTAACCCAACTAATATTTGATAATTTATAAAATATCAGCATTATCGACTGAGTACAGCCATAAAAAAATTTAATATGCTATCAGCCAATCCTTACTCTACAAAAGTGTTAAGGTTTGCATAAACTAACACGTGATATTGCAATGCAAAACTGAAAGAACTGAAATTTTATAAGTGAGTCTAATAATCTGGTCAGGGACTGTATAGTTATTGTGAAATAGTTGATTACTTATAGAGAAATGGAAAAGATGAATAATAAAATATAATAAGGAACGGTAATTAGATATCACATTAATATCACTCACGTAAATGTAGTAGAAGATTTCGGGAGAATTTAAAGTGAGATGTGGGAATCCACTGACTACATAACAGAGATGTACGTCCCTCGTAAGGTCATCGTAAGTTTCCGTCAGACAGACTGTCATGTTATAAATAAGGATTAGGCCAGTAATTCCAACCCTACAGCCCATAGATTCCTTTTAAAGTTATTTATTTTAAAATATTGACATGAGCCGAGTTCCGCGTGTCCGTTCGGTGCCCAATACGGTCGACACGGTCCACTTATTTTAATTTTATGCCATTTTTATACCAAGGGGTGAAATTGGAAATTGCTTCCTTTAAAAATATATGACCCTGTTGATGTTTGATACTCTATATAATTGAACAGGAGGGAGCATTTTAGAAAAATTGAATTTACCCATAAATCTCAATTTTTAAACTACCACTCCATTAGACAATTTTCGAGTTCAAAAAATTGGTAGAAAGTGGAACTATGAGGAAGAATGATCGTATAAAGCGGTTCAATAAATTATGTGAATTGAGTTTCAGATTCACTTGAATTGTATTAATTATCTGTTATGTCTTTTATATTTTGACGATACAGTTAAACGGTCGCAACACACCCCATCCTGTATGGACTCGTTATATAATATGGACGTGCTTTAAAAGTTTTACTTATCTTAACGACGTGCCAGCTATTAGATTTTGTGGCACTCCGACATTGGCTTTGTCGGGTATGTTCAAACTGGTCGACGGACGGGTCAGCAGAATATAAGCTGATAACGATATTGCCCATTCTAGACCCTGATGGCTGAGAGGGTCCATACTATCAACGTTATTACGAACTCGCTATCTTTAGCCTGAAGCTTTAAGCTTCGCCAGAAACAAATAGTTCACTGATGTACAGTCCAGTCTCACAAACTCAATGACAATGATTAAAAATGCATCAATGACTCTTCGAGTTTTCATTTCCACTTATAAGATACTATCTGTTGTCTGCAGGCTTCGCCCGGAGGAACAGCTAATACCCGTAGAAGAAAGCGCCCCAAGCTTCAATATTTAATAAAAATATTTCTAATTAGTACAAACATCTTAAGGCGTGGCATAAACAGTCTGAACTATGATAATGATCCTTCAATCTCTGGATATATCTGTCATGTAAATTGTACGTGATTATATTAGCAGTCACAAACGTCTGACTATATCTAATCTCTTTCATCCCGTTTGAAATTGAGTTTCAAGTAGGTCAGCTTATTCATCAGTCATAACACTCTTATACACGCTTATTTACAGGTAAAAATAAGTTCCAATGAGGACCCCTTAGGAACATGTTCGACATATAATTATTCACATGAACATTGTTTAATTCTAAGCTCATCACCTTCAGATTCAATACCGGTTACAATCCATTGAGACTAAACGATACTGTCTCTTCTTCAAGCCTTTGGTTGATGACATGATACTGACTTTTGTACTCAGCATTCAGGCCTTTTACTATTGGTCAAACGCATTGTATTGTTCTACAAGAGAAACAAGTAAAGCACTATATTGGTTATCTCTTGTATTTGTATCTAACAATATCCGATGCGCGCAAGCCGACTCACTCTCACCACTCATTTACGGCAGTTAACTCGCGATATAAACACGGCTATGGGTACATCGATTTGAGAATGTTTGATATCTCGTAAATCTTATCTATGAATAATAAAATAAAATTATAGTTCTAGCACCATATTTAAATAATTATTTTATCAATATTGATTCTTGACCCAGGTATGAATCACATATAAATTCTCGGGAAATAGGTTACACTAACACATCCGCATATTATTTCTGTCTTCACGTAAGTTTCGGTCTTACGGCCATCATCAGAAGACGTGTCAACATCTAAAACGGGATAATAATAGCATTAAAATCGTATCAAAATTATCCAAAATTAACTATAAAATCGAAATTTTGGCCAAATCCGTATTTTTATTAATAAACATAATTGTTTATAACAATTCAAAAAATTATGTATACATTTAAAGACCATAATAGCAATAAAATGGTACTCAGGAGGTCAAAATTATCCGACAACGACTATACACTCGTCATTTTGGTCAAATTCGTATATTTAATAATAAATATAATTTGTTTATAATTATATATATAATTTGTGGGTATACATTCGACGATATTGACGATAAAATCGACTCGAAATACCAAAATTATCCAACAACGACCTAAAGTCGGAGTTTTGTTCGCATTCATCTATTTTGTTAATAAATAAATTATTGCTTATAACAAAAATAGTCTTTATCCGATCAAGAACGATTAAATTTTGCATTCCTTAGAAATTGTTATGCCATCTCAAAAATGAGCTAATTAAATTGTTTATTTATTGTTTATAAACCATATAAACAATTTGCGCAAATTTATTTGTGATCAACTTTTTTTCTGATGACATTCTGAAGGGATTTGGCCTATTTTTATACCTATTTGACTGTATTAACATATATGTTCATCATTTTCGTCGTACGTTTCGGTCTCATGACCATCATGTGTTATAATTTCGAATTGGTGCGATAAGGACGCATTCTTTAAGAAATCCCGTCTTAGACATTGATACGTCTTTGAATATAAGATAATACCATATAACAGCTTGGAAATTATTTGGACGCAACATGCATTTGGCCTAGCTAGACATATGACAGGCGTGCTATGGATGAAACTCCTATTGATCCCCTTGTTTGTCGAATCTTGGTCGCACTTATTGAATCAATATACGACACTGATTTAACGTCAATCTGTATATTGCTGAATAAGGTTACCCATCGAATGTAGATTGGTAGACCTCCATAAAATATCCTATTGCGAATTTTAATGGTAATTTTATCATCACAAGGCGTCCTTGCAGCACTAATTTCCTAATTAATGGATGTCCTAGATGATTTAAACTATTATGTACAATTTCCTTGTAGAAAAGAAACCCGATTCATAAGATAAAGAATCAGGTGTTCTGAAGTGAAAAAAATCAACATGTAAGTTCATTCTATATTATAGACATATACATTTAGCTCTATCCTAAAATGTTATCATGCGGTTTGAATGCATCAAGGAAGTTCGTTAATTACGTTATGTAAATAATTTATTTTCAGTGTTGTTATCTGGAACATGGTTAACAATCGACGTTCATGTTATATGTAGGTCTGAATGTTGGGGGTTGTATCCTGGAGAGTACACTAGAAACAGTTATTTGCGTAAGTCGCGTTAAGCCCGGCGCGCGGACACTTGTGTTTAAGTTACGGGCCCGAACATATCCCTTAATTAAACAGTCTGTTTGAACAGGCAGATTAAATGTGACATAGAACTGTAATCACGCTTATTGTGGTCGGCCTAGCTAGTCTGGGGTCAAACTCAAACCTTCCTCAAACTGTTACAATATTCCGATTTGCTGTATATGACTTTCCATTAAATTAGTCACCTCATATTTACCTCTATCAGATTGCACCAAGAACGTGGAATGCTGAACTTGTAAAAACATGTATACCTTATGTTCAAATCTGGATATAATATCTACATGTCTTTACCTAGAAATGAAGTGGCAATATTCACAGAATGATAATTCCTAGCTTTATAATAATCAAAAAACACTATAACTAATTTCAAACAAAAAGTTGTACATAATAAATTCAACAATAAGAATAACAAATCAATAAATAATTTTGAATCTTAAAAACAGATAAAGGGAATAAAATTGATATTATGGATACACATGAATATGAAGATAAAATGTCTAAAATGTTGAATGATCCTGAACTAACTAAAACACTCAATAATAATCCAACAAATATTTACCAAACTAAAAATAATAACTTGGTAAAAAGATGGTTCGAGAAGAAATATATTTTGAAATACTTCCATTGACAATTAACTATACATAATGTTCATCCTTCAAAATTATATGGTTCATCCAAAATCCATAAACCTAATATACCAATGCGTCCTGTGGTATATTATTCAATGAAACGCTAAACACTTATCCAAACAAAGCTTACAGAACTTTTACATCAAAGATTCTTGGGTTTTCAAAGAATTCATTGACAAAATTACAATACCAAAAAACTATATCTCAGTATCATTACATCTTATACCTTCATATACAAATATCTCTCTAGAATTAGCTACACAAATAATTCAAAATAAATGGGATGAAATAAAGCTATGCACAAATTTACCTGTGAATGAATTCTTAACAGTCATAGAATATACATTCACAGTTGATTTTTTTCAATATAAAGATGATTGTAAGAGACAACTAGATGGTTTTGCAATGGGTTCTCCAACATCAAGTATCATATCTTGATTAAATTATAATATAATCTTCTTCAAACGATATGTTTCATGAATTTTTGAGTTGTTGCAATTTTTTTCACCATAAATCACAATTCACACTTGAAACTGAAAATAATAATGAAATAAACTTCTTAGATGGAACTTTAGTACGACCACCAAACGATAACAAAATTCTAACTAAATTGTACACTAAACCTACTTGGTCAGGAAGATATACCAATATCAATTCTGATATACCTAAGAAATATAAGAGGAATGATATTATAAATCTGATAGATAGAGCTATTAAACTAAGTGTTCCTAAACTAAGAACCTTATTAATTGAAAAAAAATTAATTTAGTCAATTCTATAACTGAAGGCAAAATTCATACATTTTATAACTCCTCTAGTAAAACCAATACCAGTGATGAGAGATCCAAAGAAAAATGTTACATATCAGTACTTAATATTAATGGTCTCTCTGAAAAATTAAGGAATATAGTAAAACTTTATGATCTACATATATCTCATAAAAGTTAGTTAAACCAAAAAAGTATTTTACTAACTTAAAAAGATAACCCATTCTGTATATTTTATCCCTAGTAAAGATCATGGAAAAGTATACATCGGCTAATTTCCCCAATAGCTTGATAAAAGACTGAATGGGAATAAATATACAAAAAATTTATCCACTGCACTCAGTAAATATATGAGAGACAGAAACCATTCATTTGACTACAGAAATACAATAATTTTAAATCTTGAAAAAATAATGATAAACGTTTGATATTAGAAAGTATCCAAATTAGAAGGAACAATTGTGTTGATAATAAAATTGATTCTAATCTTTCAAAACTTTATAATAATCTGATTCAAACTTATCCAAATTCAGATATTTTGAATTACCACTTTCTATTGAGAGAACACTCTTCGACTACTGCGCCTCCCTTTTTGGTACTACGCGACAGTTGACGCTTAGCGGAGTCACTTCTCACATAGGAAACAGCCTCGAGTTCCCAGACTTGTATGTACGACCGTGGTTATTGGTAATAGAATGAAATATAAATCATAGAATAAGTAATTCATAAAATAATCATAGTTATATTTAATTCAATCCATTTTAAGTAGATCAATTTGATAATTAGCCATACGTTACTCTTTCACACACAACCTATCCAATGTTTTCTGCAGTTTTAATTGGATTTTCACAACACAAGTCAGCTGCAGACGCATTTCATTAATCAAAGTCATCTATTTTTCCTAAATTACATGGAAACACTAATTACCAATGCTTGATAAAAATATAAATGGAATATCGAAACGTCAAAAAGAAAAAATCTTATTTTGTTTTTAGTAATATTAAAGAACCAAAATACCAAGAAAACGGTAGATCTTGGAACGAAGCTACTATGTTAGATCAATATTTATTTCATCTTACAGTGTGAAACCTATTAATTTTAATTGCAGATATTGAGACCGAATTCCCCTAGATAAATTTGCCTCAAGCTGATCTCATTTTAATTACATCAGATTTATTCAGCGGTAATACCAACAGGAAATCTTTATTATTCCACAGATATAGGAACGTTTTTATAGGAAGATTGATGTCGGGCAAGTTGCGATAAGTTTTTGCGGTCCCTTTCACCCGGAAATCTAACAAGAAGTTGACCGACCATTGTCCGGCTCCAGCACTTACACGATAAGGTGGGTAGACCGTAGTATAAGGGGAAATCTTGCTTATATAAACGTGTTATCTTAGGAACCAGAGGGTGAGTTTGTCAAGAGATTCACTTTGTAAGATTTCTTTCACTGTGCTCGGGCACTTATTAGTGCACCGTTCGATATTTCCTATATAAAGTAACCCCGTCGATTTGAAACACCCTCATTTCTGGTCGGCAGTTGTTCCGAAGTGCCAAGGGCGGGTGGTGATTGGCTTCCCTCCTCGGACATTGGTCCATTCGACCCTCAATGAATTGTACCTTCTGATTCAGACTTTGTTACCTGTAGGCGATTACAAAATGGTTGGGGATTTTAATTTTGATCAATCAGTAATGTATATTTCACGATTGCTATTTGATATTGAATCTATTGATTTTCAGTAATAATTCTTGACCCAGATTTGAAATTATTTGTGAGTTGATTGAGAATAAGATATGACACTGGAAACAATTACCTAGTATTTCTGTTCTCGACGTTCATTTTAAATCGATCTTTTAAGCTGATTAAAATTTTGTTTACACTATTACCTTCTTTCCACTTGAATTATAACTTATCTTAAGTACTTTCAGGCTCTAATAATGACTGCGATCGCAGCCGAACTATGAATATAAGTTGCAATACAAGTGGAAAAAGGGTGATAGCGTATATTGAATTATATTACATTATATTCCAAAGTCGCACCACATAACAATCTATATGAATAATTTTTCAATACAAGCAATACATTCAGTAGAGAATGTATATTCGAAGTACGTGAATAAAAAAATTATTTGCAAAAAAAATAATGATGCTTCTTTGTGATATTCCATTTTTGAACACATTTGAATATTCAATATCTCTTTGCATATACCAAAATTACTTTACAGTCACCAATGAAATTACAATCCACCGCGGTCCTTCGGGTTCTCTATTATATCTCTTTTGCTAACAGAAATATTTATGAATTTGCTTAGAAAATCAAGTACTCTATTCGAAATTCCATCACATATTCGTATATTGGCATCGCTATGCTGCCGATGTCATCGCTATATCTGACTATTTCATGTACAAATAATGCAAATTCTCTCGATATTTATCACAAACCCACCCACACAGATACCACCAAATGCAACATATCCTTACACCCGCAATACACAAATCAGTAGCTTATAACTCTTTGATACATAGATTAGTTAATATTCCATTAAACAAAGATAATTAAGCATTAAGTCAACAGGCTCCAACAAACTCCAAAAATATTACTATAAATAAGGTTATGTCAAGATAATTAGAATAAGATAAGAATAATTTATTGGACAGAAATCTACAATCAAGTTTTAAAATAAAGTAGAACAAATTTTTAATTCTTTCGAATAGAAAAAAAAAATTGTTTGACCACATAACCCTTGGCTTGTTAGTTATAGGTACTGATATATTGAACACAAACAAGGAACTGAACTAAGTTATACATTTATATAACTGAGTTTTCAGAATTTCTTAATGCCAATAAAGTATTACTCATTCATTATTGCTTATTAATTAATTATTATTTATATACATATTTTTATCTCCAGACATTATTATCAATGATTTTACCTTTCTTATTAAAGCAGTGTAGTGATCAATCAACTGTTTTAGATCAATTGGTATAATATTATAAAAATAGTAGGTATAAAATTCTGGTGCAATTATTTTTTTAGTTTTAGTATTAGACATTGTTGTTTATGAGACCTATTATAGTCAAGAGCAAAAATTATTCAATAAATGATAATTTTTATACTTATATCCAAAAGTTCCGAAGACATATATGTCTCTTACGTGTAAGAATATCGATATTCATATATAATTATTTAGGTGAGTATCTTCCAAGCTTAAATAAGATGTTATTTGATATCAATTTTATATAATATTTATACGATCAGTATCAGATTTGAAAGTACCCCCTAGACTAATAGGTACAACATATTGTATTAGTTTGGA
Organism: Endomychus coccineus; assembly: GCA_958510875.1. NCBI lineage: Eukaryota > Metazoa > Arthropoda > Insecta > Coleoptera > Endomychidae > Endomychus > Endomychus coccineus. Next base: position 185,018,020 of record OY294068.1, on the reverse strand, counting down.
TTGATGGACATTGTTGTTTAGGAGAGCTTGTATTGTATTTAAGAGCAAAAATTATTCAATAAATGCTGATGTTTGTACATATATCCAAAAGTTCCGAAAACGCACATGTCTGTTAGTAAGAATATCAAAACTTCTATATAATTCTTTAGATAGATATATGTTATTAGTTTGAATATAATTATATTTAAAATCAATTTTGAGTAATATTCAACTGATCAATATCAGATTGAAAAGTACTCCTCAGGCTAATACACCATAGTGTAATTAAGGATCAATAGAATACTCCAGAATAAACATAAAAAAATCCCTATATCTATCAATTTATCGACAGGTCAATAGTAATACGAAATTCAACTTCGTTTGTCTAACATATCTATCAAGGTAAATATCTACAAAAATTACTTAAAGTTCTTAAAAATAAAACTAAAAAGTAATTTGTGAAAATCAAACTATTAATAATTTTATTTAGGTTTATGGTGGATTTTCATCACGTAAAGGCTGATTCTATTCTATTTCAAATCCGCCTTTATACCGCAAATAATAATCTATATAGGTACTCATATATTGATAATTCAAAATCTAGAATCATGACTGTATTGAGTTGTGTACAAGACAAACTGTCAACAATCATGTTAATACCTCCCAACTATCCCCTATCCATACTTCAATTTATAACATAAATTGAACAAACTAACAAATGTAGTAATATCATTTAAGCAAGTGGTATCATGAACAAAATACTGTATATCTTATGATGAGTTTTGTATGAGGTCCATTATTTATACATCAAATAAGTGCAAATAGGAAATATTGCATACTTTGTTTAGGTTCTGAATTAATAATCAATTCAGTTATTTTAGAAGTAGTATTCCAATTTCTGTGTCAATTCTGCATTCATCTCATTGGTATACCTACTGAATCAAATTTGCTAGAAGAATTTCATATTATATAATACATAATTCAGAATTTCAAATAATAATACTATACTTCAAAATTCGAAACATTGATTCCTAGTTATCCTTATTCAAATATGAATTTAGACAATGTTGAAAAGAATATGCGCGCTTGTGTCTTTAAAAATAATACAGCATTACATTTTCATACGATTTTATTGTCATTAATATAATATGTTCTAAATCAATCATATTTCAGCTGCTATTGAATCAAAGTACGAATCGGCAAGTTGAATAATCAATTTCAGTTGTTATCTTTAAATTATGCACAGACAGTCACTAGATTGAATTGTATATATAGCCAACGGTTTTTACCCTAGACTGTATCGCAATACGGTATACATATAACGTACGTCAGTTCTACAGCGAAACGGATACAGTTTTTTTATATAAGGGTTGAAAAAACGGGAGGGTGGTATGTGTGAGTGAGGACAACTTTTATTCCTAAGGAACAAACCAGTTCTGTTTCGCCGCTTTGTACTGCCCTCTAGTTAACAATAGCCGAACTATACATAGAGTGTACGCATTGAATATAAAGGAAAGGTATGAAACTAAACTTAGGAGTGTTCAGCAACGCCTTGATTCTTTGTCTTGTAAAGTGTAAACTATGATTTACATGATATACGGAATTATTGTTACCAGTTCAGTTCATATAACCAATTTGGGAGCTTCGGCCAACCCATTCTGCGTATAACTACGAGTTATGCTGCAACATTCAGATCGTTAGCTTCTTCAGACATTCCTATTTTGTATATATTATAATGTAGTTGTTTTCTAACAAGGTTAAGAGCTTTTCGGAGTAACTTCGGAGTAGGTGGCTTCTTACGAAATATACCTGTAAGGAACAATTTAAACGGGCTACTGCTACTTTTTTGTAGTTAAATGAATGAAATGAAAGTTCGAACATATTCAGATCTCAGTCAACCTTTCTGCATTTGTTGAATTTTGGAAAAAAGTTATCATTACCTCTGGAAAAAACAGATTTTCGCAAATTTTTAGGTCTGACTATTCCACGTATAATAATGATAATCTTTCTATCGCAATTTATCACAAACCCATCCACACAGATACCCTCATAATCAATCCTTCTTCACTATCGCTATCGCACTAGTTAACTGCATATAACTGTATGATACATAGATTAGTATGTATATGTATATTAAGTGAAGATAAAATAACGGTTCTGATGTCAAGATCAGGAATGAATCCGCAACCTAATATTTAAGTAAGCACTAATAAAAAAAATCTTAATTTCTCAAAAACCAGAATAAAAACATCGCATTCAAAAAAGACTAGTATATACTCTTATTAATAATTCAAAATTTAAAAAAAATTGAAAAATTTATAGTTTACAGGCTGAGATGTGATGACTGTAATATCTGGTTAATAGGACAAACTGGACGCTGTTTCAGTGTAAGGTTCCACGAACATTTGAGGAGTTGAAAGCTCTAAAAAGAGCTATTAGAACATAATGACAATTTCACTTTCAATCCCGATATTTAACATATTCAAGAAAAAGGCCATAATCTGGAATCCATAGAAATCAAAAACATTAAAAAACAATAGTAACATGATATTAAATTATGACCCAATCGATACCTATAATTCACCATTTGTTTACAATTTTGTAAATAAACTCTCACTCGAACATTCTCTATATATCCATCAGTACCACAATCAGATTGATTTCAAACATTTAGGACATAATTTTAGATTTAGCTTTAGTTTGATAACACCTAACTTTGAGAATTCTACAGTGTGGTGAAACAGTATATCAGTGTGGATTTTTATTATTTATAATGTTATAGTTTATTCACAGTGTGAACTGTATTATAGTTTATTGACTTCAATTCTCCAACTTCCGAAAGTTGAAATGATCTTACACTACATAAACGCCGAAATCACAGATATGTTAAAACTATACCATTATTATAATACAGTCAAAAAGCAGGAATATTAAATAGGTTCGATCTAGAACATATGTCAGAAAGAATCATTTGAACAAAAAATAGAAGTGAATTTATTATTTATATATACTTTAGATAAATATTAGCAGAAAAGTTGTCCGCATAGAACGGAAGACGGAAGTAAATGAAACACAAACAACAACGCAATCGTCTTGGAAGTTCCTTATAAGTTTAGACGCTGGAGGCGGGATATTTAGAGAACGAGAAGCAGGAGATGCTTTAAATTCCACTTCCAGTCATTTTACATGTTCATTGTGTTGCTTCGTTTTAACCGCCTTCACATATGCAAAACAAAATTTAGGATTAACACTTCAAAAATATATGGGAAGGAATTCGTTTTTGTTTATTGAAATTAGTCTTGTCTATTACAGCAGCTGCAGCATTTCTTATTGGCTTCACATCTGTTCCATCATACTATGAATAAGAAAAAAACACCCTTACCCACTAAAAATACTAAAGTACTGAGGACTTTTCATCTACCAAAATAGTTATTCTCATTAGGCTGTGCCAAAAAAAATTGTATTTTGCGCTTTTTTGGCCAACTTGTGTTATTTTCAACGGGTAAAGAACAAAATTTCGACCGTTTTTGGCATTTTAGATTTAATTTTGCATGAAATACCTTTGTTTAGAATATGAATTTCTTATTCTATCGGGTCGGTTCTTTTCAAATTGAAAGCCCCAGAAAAAAGCGCAAAATTCAACTTTTTAAAAGAAATTCATTACTTTGTGCCAAATTATCGTAGAAACTCGAATTTTGAAGGAACTCAAAGAAAAATGATTTAAATTCATTGACCTGTTGTCTGATTGAGTCCATGTTTTCTTCGGCTCGGCCTACGAGCTGTCAAAAATTGAGGAAAACTTCAAAAAACACGTTTTGGGCTTGATGCACCTCTAAATATTAACCGATTTGTTTCAAATTTGAGGGACCTGAATGAATTTGAACGGGGAATGATATACTCGACGAAGAGCGAAATAAAAAAACATTGATTTTTTTTACTTTTTATCATCCATGGAGTGAAAAACAACAACTAAATACCGCTGTTGTTTTATTTGTCAAAAACAACTTACGACATTTTATTTCAATCAATAATTGATAACTGTTGGGAATATCCGTGGACATTTTTTCCATACAAAGTTATTGTGGATTTTGAATATGCAATTCAAGATTAGTTGAGATCACGTTGGCCTGAGTTGATAAGCCATGGCTGTTTTTTACACCTCACCCAGGCGTGGTTCAGGAAAATTCATGAATTTGGTCTCGTTCGAGAATACAAGAATAACCAATCTGTAATTGGAATGTGGCTCAGATGGACATTTGGCATATCTACGAGGTACAAGAAGCCTATCGTATCATGGAACCGTACGTTGGTTATTTGTCACAATTGGAAAGATTTGACGGTTATTTGAAGACAAATTACAAGTATAACGACGCAAAATATTCACCACAGATATGGGCAACAGACAATATTTGGAATTGCGAAACAACAAATGCATGCGAATCATTTCATTCGCACTTTAACGTATGCTTTTCCAGTGCGCAGCCAAACATTTATGAATTCGTCGGAGATCTAAAAGAATTTATTCTGGAAGCACAAATATGTATACCGCAGGTAGCTCGCGCGCTAGTCGTATACTGAACCTAGCGGCTTTAAAAGGCCTTGCGCGCTAGTCGTCGAACGCCGGATAAGGGTGATTATTTCTTATCATTAGTGTGAAATCTATAGTTGGATTTAAGTTGTTAATATATGGGTTAGAAATGAATTCATCTCCCTGGTACTACTTGTAAAGCAAACGATTAGGTCATCAACATAGCATTACTACATACATACAAACATGTGCTGGAATTTTGAGTTCAGCATTTGATATTCATGAATATTTCTTCTGATAAAGGAGATAATGGCGAACTCATGGGAAGCCCGGTGTTCCGTATGTGATATTTATTGTTGAGCTTATTAGTAACTGCATATAATTGTTTAAAATGTGAAAAAACCAACATTGTATATACAGCTTCTTTGAGAGATACTGCATAAAAATTCAAGTTTGTTTGGGACACCACACGCCATGAAACTGTAATTATGAATGAACAAATCTAATACGTCTCTTACAAGAAAACTAACTATAATTACCTCCAAATATTTGAAGCAGACTGATGAATTCTCACGCATTTCTGGCAATGCACATCTTGTGGGAAACTTAATATATTTTAAGGGACATTTTTAGACATTACCTAATCTTCGATCTTGGTAAAGATGTTAGCGATACATCGTAGCGGTAATTCGAAAGACGAGTTAATTGCCTAAATCTGCTTACGATGCAGCTATATACAGAGACTAGACTGAGGAGCCTTACGTCTTAGTTGGAAACTTTATTAGTTCTAAAATTCAATGGAGCTGTATTTAATAGAATTACTTCACAATTAAGTTTGCATAAACTTGAACGTCGACAGTGGTCAGGCGACGGCTTAAAGGACAGCTCGTTTGTATTGCGCAATCTCTAAACAAGAGACCGCAACTTTGCATGTGACAAGACTTAACGAAGACTTGACTGTGTTGAGTATTCCGCTGACCTCTGAAGATCTTTCACAGTCTAAGTTCGCTCTCCAACAAAGGGTATAAAGAAGAGACGCCAAATTGCAAAGTTCGTTTGCGAACTCCCTTCACCCCTTCCGACAACCGCGAGATACGATGCTTTGATGCCCAGTCCACTAAAACTTAGACCAGACATGTGAATTTCAACCAACCAGTTCAAAGCCAATTCCCACTGGTTTGCTATATTAAAACTTCCGTAGTCCCATGTTATCTCTCTATGGAGCTTTATATTCTTAATATCGACGAATTCATCTACGTACCTGATGGGTAAATGGCGTACGTAAAACAATTTGAAACCGAAAATCGATTCCAATTCAATAGAACAGAAATAACTTTGTTGGAAGCTGGGGGTAAAAGAAACGGAAATGACTCTTTTTTTCAAAATTATCACCATTTGCGTATACCGGGAAAATAATATCCAGAAATGCAACGGGAAATACAAGCTCGAGTTCATATTATGCTTATTCCTATTCGATATGGCAATATATTCTGACCTTCAAGTTGTTGCTGTTATCTTTAAGAGGTGTTCTTCATTCTTTTCTTCTGGTTGGAGCTCCCACAATTACGAATACCCCTCTAGAATATGGTAGAAAGATGGATAGTCTACCCCTTTTCTATACACATTTACGTAGTCTAAAATCTCGTCTGTTATTCCGTCAAGAGCGGTTCCAGGTAGGCAGACAAGACGTCTCCAGGCAAACCACCCATTCACTGTTATGCTCGACAACTGTCGAACTATCTTCATCAGATTTCAATCTTCTACTGAACGACAAAAATTTAGTGCCTACCTCATTTGCCAACATCACATCACCGACTTACACGAGGTTCCACTGAAATTATAAGTTCTCCTCCCTTGTAGGCAAAAGATATGAACCTAATCACTAATTCTTTCTATCAAACGAAAAAGATTTTCATTCGTCGAGCTCCTCAAATGTTTTATCATCCTGATTTATTCATATATTTTATTTCTTATTCATGTTGTTAGTAGTTATTTTTCAGAGATGATGACCATCGTGGAAAGCGCATAGACTGTAAAACATCTAAATAGAAGGTGACGAAAGATAACCTCCTGCTATGGCGGCCCTAGCAGCAGGTGGAGGAATGTAGTACAGTATTGAAGGATTCGATCGAGACTATTCCGGCATTAGGGCAATCAAGTGGCTGATTGCTGAATTACAGTTTCAAAACCGATAATATACATAACTCCCTCACATATGAACACTTCTTCACACGAATGGATCCACAGTAAACGAAGCAAATACTGGATCAATATGAAGCGTTGAAAGTGGGTGAAAGCTCTGGTGAGACAAAAGCCCAAACCTTCGAAGTCCAAAAATTTGGCACTCGGTAGATTAGGCTACTCACCAGTATTCTTATCTGACATAGAGGCATGAGATACTACCGAGCTACAATAGCCCACAATGTGAATTAAAAATGTAAGCTCATAATCGACTACCAGGTTTTGGCGAATCTAAGATGGAACTGCTTTGGAGTAGTAACCTTGGAATCAGAGACTTTTGGAAGTAAACTGACATCGTGAAAGGGAGCATGGAGCGAAGGCTTAAATGGAAACGTGGAATCGAAAGGGGACGCGACTCGTTCAAATAATAATAAATGTTGTTGGTAAGGAAGCTGGGGAGCATTCTTATAGATTTCTTAGATAATGTGCCACACGTATTTAGAATAGAAAGTGGGTTTATGCATGATGGAGCACTTTCCCATTTGATTAGTTGTTAAGCCTACTCGCTCCCCTGAACTTAAACTCCTTACAATTTTTCTCTAGGTTTATTTGAAATCAATGGTCTACTCGGTTCCAATTGAAAATGAAGGTCATGTTGAATGAAGAGATAATTCGGACAGAGGAAGGCTAATTTGAACGAGTACAAACATTCATGAGGAAAGTTGTATTGACATGAACATGTATTAAAAATAATGACAATAAAATTTTACACAATCATTTAGACGTGTACTTCAGCATTCTGTTTGATGTCTTGATGAGGTAATATTTCCCATACTCCTCTTGTGCCTTCCTAGTATACCTCAGTATTAAAATTTCCTCACCACAATATCGACTCTACCTCATTATCCAATCTAAAATATATCATTCTAACAATGTATTTCCCCAACCGGAACTTATTACCTGTTTATCATATTGTATCATAGATAGCCAAGATTATTCATATTTTCATACATTAGTATAGTTTGAAAATGGCACGCTAGTGTCGAAACTATAGTCACAATTTGTTTCTATAATATATGTGATGAAAGTGTTTTTCTACAAACGCTTAACAAAGTAGCCTTTGACGCTTTCAGATTTCAACGCAAAGTTGACGTTTTCCGTGAAATGTCATTTTGTGACAGCATTTGCGCTCTAAAGCGGAAATATTTCGAAAACGCTCGCTTCTCCAACGTATTTCTGCATGATGATTGATGATAGTGACAGTGAATTATCAAACACTCCTCCTGATGTAGCAGAAAGTGCAAAAATTGTTACTTTGAATCTCCTACCACAGAAATCAAGGAAGAAATATGAATTACAATACGGTAAATTAATGACGTGGTGCCAGTCGAAGAAGGTGAATAAGTATTCAGAAAACGTATTACTGGCTTATTTTGGAGAAAAATCATTGATTTGTAAGTCATCAACTCTTTGGTCTACGTATTCGATGATACGGACATGCTTGAATGTTAAAAATAACATCGAAATCAATAAGTATCCTAAACTTATCGCATTTCTGGAGAAACAGTCTGTTGGATATAAAGCGAAAAAATCCAAAACATTCACCACTGAAGATATTCACAAATTTTTACAAGAAGCGCCCGATGAAGAATATCTACTAAAAAAGGTAAATTTTAATATTTCATGCTCTTAGTAGTTTGAGAAGCGGTTAGTATTTTTTTGAATTTAGTGCAATTTGGTTAGCATAGACATTTGGAATAGCTATTAATTGCAGTTTTTTTTATAGGTTATTCTAATTATGGGTATTGCTGGTGCCTGCAGGCGCGATGAGTTGATCAAAATGGAGATTGGTGACATAGAAGATAAGGATTCTATTTTAATAGTCCGAATTCCCGATTCAAAAACGAGAATAAGCCGTGTTTTTACGATTGTTGGTCATAATGAAGAGAATTCAGTTGATTATCTTTCAATTTGTAAAAAATATATTGCACTCAGAAAACATTGTCTGAATAACAATACTGTCCAACGTCTATTTTTACGTTATGAAAAAGGTAGATGTATGAAACAAGTTGTGGGTATGAATACAATCGGCAAGACTCCCAGTGACATTGCTGAATATTTGAAATTGCCCGAGCATAATTTATATACTGGACACTGTCTCCGACGAACCTCTGCTACTTTATTGGTGAATGGTGGAGGTGACCTAATACAACTGAAAAAACATGGTGGATGGAAAAGTAACAATGTAGCAGAAGGCTACATAGATGATTCAATCAACAATAAGATTGAAACTACCAAGAGAATATTCTCAAGACCATCTACATCTCGTTCTGTAGATTTCCAATATTCGGGGGAATTAATGTTAGATAAATCTACTGATCGTCCATCAGGTTCAGGAATAATAATTAAAGAGTGTCACAATTGTACATTCAATTTTAGTAAAGTCAATGATAAATTAAATCAACATTAATCAGGAATTTATAAACTGTACTTGATGTACTTTTGTTGAATAAAAGCATCTGGTGTTTTTGCTTTTTTTTTTCTGAAAACTGCGTTTGTAGAAAAAATCTTGTGTGTATTTCGAGCACAAAGTGTCATTGTCGCTCTCCAAAGATTACCGCGCTCCGCTTTGCGTCGCGCGGTAACTCTCTTTGTCGAGCGACAATATATCACTTTGCGCTCTTAATACACAAATAGCTATTTATTTTATTATATCAATATGATAAATTATCACAAAGTAATGGCTTCCACTATTGAATTATTTTACAATTTCTTTGTTTATTAATAAATCGTCGTAGATCTTTATTGAAGTATTTCTGGACGTGTGTTGACATGAAATTTCAGTGTATAGTTTCTTCCTGTAGTTTGGTTATGAGTTACTGGACATCCTGCATATGCTGCTAAATTCATTTGTTAGTGTCAGAAGGAGAATAGGTCAATTTACTCGCTTCATTGTATGGTTATAGAAGAAAGTCACTAGGCTATGATTAGATGAATAGGTTTTTCAGTGAAAATAAAGTTCCTTAGCTAAAGCATAAACGAGTTCTATTTCTAGGTCTGAAAATAGTTCACAATGAGTAAGTGCAGTGAAAGCAGAGATATGGAAGAGCCTGGTTATCATTTTCTAAGAAAATGTGTTTTGAATAGATGTAATATAATATAAGTGATTTTGAGCATCAATCATCATATTGATGAAATCAATATACATACAAATCATATTATGAACCCACTGCTCCGTCTCTGCAAATCAATGCAAAGCAGAATGATTAAAATAGTTTGCTGGGAATACGATGAACTTGGTATATGAGTAGAAAATAGAGGCGAAAGGATGAGAGTTTACAATCAAGTTGCAATGTTGAACGCCTGCGGTGATGGCAGATGCATGGAGTTCTAGATCTTTCAATTGCCAATATGCATGCATTATTGCAATTTGTACGATAATTTCCAAAGCCAATGAAACACGCTGAATTTGCTAACTACCAATTTACTTATACAGTTTCCTCTATTTACAAGTCTATTCTGCGCCGGAGAATGGATAACATCTATTTCCATTTGAACGTGATTTTGGATATCATAGTACTTTAATTCAGAAGGATATCATGCTCATTAAAAGAATGGAATGTCTAATCAACGGAAAGCGAATATGATAGATGGATTTATTTATTGTCTTAAAATATCAGAAGTTTCAACAGTGAATAGGAAAGGATACATGATATAGTCTAAATATGGAACGAAAAGCATTTAAAAAATTGGTTTTAAGAAATAACAGAGACATATCTAAAAAAAACTTGATGATGGTTGATCGGAAACGAAACGTCAAAATTAGAATGACACAAGCAGGCTTATGAACGGCTACTCCGGAGAGGTATTCTTTAATGAACTATAAAAAAGATAGCACTGTTTATAAGAAAAAAAACATTCCTTTCCACCAAAGATACTGTTAAACTACTGAGGACCTTTCAGCGACCAAGCCATCATCAGAGTGAGTTGAATAGAAATCAAAATATGTCTGTTTCAATACCATTTGGAATTGGTAGTGTATACGAGGGATTTTTTTTTATACCTTGACTACACGACAGGGAAACCTATAATGTTCGAAGGACATCGTGTGAGCCAACAGTGGGTTGTAGGGAAAGATGATAGGTATTCGTATTTTTCTTGAAGGTTTGGAGGTTATAGCCATAGGGAAAGACCTCACTAGGTAAAGAGTTCCACAACTTCGATGTTCAACAAAAAATGAAGTTTGGCAGGTCTCGAGCTTAACAGTGAAGGGGTGACTAGTTTGAGCTCATTTAGTCTGCCTATCTCTCGTGGTGGAGATTTCTGATTAGCACCTATCATGGAAATATCTATAGAAAAGGGAGAGATCTCCCACGTTTCTACGATGTTCTAGAGAGGCCAATGAACTCGTATGTGTGACATCATCAATTTAACGAATAGTTATCTTCTGGATAGAATCCAAGAGCTTCAGCGTATGTTTGGAAGCCGAACTTCAAACATGTGAACAGTACTCCAGGACAAGTCGAATCTGTGCTTTGTGGATTATGAGGAGAAGTTACTGGTATGTAAAGTAGCTCTTGGCACGTAATAGAAAATCAAGTTTTTGTGGAACTGTTTCCGCAATGGTCATCACATGATCGTCCCATGAGAGGGTGCTGTTGGTGGTGATCCCGAGCATTGTTATGGAAGACAATCATCGCATTACCACTCTACATAACTTTTAACAAATCCCTCGAAGAGGGTGTATTTCCGTCAGTATGGAAAAAAGCTCATATAATCTTGATCTTGAAATCTAGCAACTAACAACTTGTCAAAAACTATAGACCGATTTCAAAACTGTCAATCATAGCAAAAATTTTTGAATCCATTATATTTGATAACCTGTTCTTTGACGTTAAAAACATAATTAATGTTGAACAACATGACTTCAGGAAGACTTTTGACAAGATCGATCACTCAGTTTTGGTACGGAAGCTAACTGGAGTCGGGGTAAATGACAATCTGCTAAATTAATTTGAATCTTATGCGACTGATCGTTGCCAAGCAGTAACAGTAGGTAACCACAGAGCAGAATATCGCCAAATCACCTCTGGAGTGCCTCAAGGATCACATCTAGGGCCACTCTTAATACGAATACCTATCTCCTCTTCCTACATTTCACTGATGGCTCACACGATGTTCTTTGAACGTTATAGTTTTCCCTCTCGTGTAGTCAAAGTGAAGAAAGATGTATTTATTTAATGTTTCTTATTATATTTTATATCATTTCAATTTGTATCACATAACTTTTTTACTTTATACTTTCTTACTTATTTGTATATTAGGTTATCTCATTGCAGTAAAGATCTACCTATCTATCTATAAAGCTGTATCTATTACCGTTTCCAATATCTCCATGATGGGCATACTTATCTTGAACACCCGGTATAATCCTAAGAGGGTAATATATAAATTAGAAAAATACGGAATTACTATGTTAAATGTACGATATATACTTTCTAAAATGAGGCTCTACAAGCGGGTGGCAATAATTCAGGAAGGACATGGTGGTATATTTAATAAGCAGACATTTTGATTCATAATCACGTCGTTAACAATCCCTTATCAAATGTATCTAAAGGGTTATACGTCTATATCGCATTTAGGAGCCAGCAATGGCGTTATGTCGCTTATTCACGCTTACACCATGTTATCTTACACTTTCCCGGGGTAAGTTACCCCACGCCTCGGGGACAGTCACCATTATGAATTAACCCTTTCTGAATATATCTCAATATTCGCAGCGTCATTATTATGGATAATTGATACCCAGAGGACGCCATAGACAAAAGTTAACACTCTATCGGTATTCAGCCGCACATGTGCCGCTGTCATTTCCTGGAATTTACTTAAATTCAATTTCAAGTTCGCAACGCCACACCCAGGAAATGTATATTCACGCATTTACATTTCCTGAAAGGCGAATGGTGGCCTGAGAATATTATCTATAGGAAATTGTTCATTGCCGTATTGCAGGTCCAGTAACGACTGGTATCTTCTTATATTTTCAAACATGAATGTGTCATTTTTGACGGATTTTATATTCTTAGCTTACTTCAAATTTAACACTCCAGATGAAATACTTCGTTTGTTTCTTTCAAAATGGTGAAGGAGCTGGGTCCAAGTACTGTTTGTTCAATGCTGAAATAGATATAGTTTGCTTTTAGTAATGACCCCTATTTTTTTCACACTTTTGTCTGGATAGAATGTGGAATTGTTAATACGTTATTTTGGGAATTGATCATACGTTTTAATATGAATTTAATAATTTTCAAACATATCAACCACCATATTATGGTATCGTTCTTTCCTCACATAGTATTTAGATATAATTTAACAAAGCAACAAATAAAAAATGTTTCGATATTGTAAAATTGAGCACTACTATGACGATATTTTCAGAAGATATTTATTCAAATACAATTAAAATTTATAACGTTAAATATAAATAGTTTATCGGTAGGTAGCAAAGGATTACTGTGGTCGGACATTCTATACTTAGAGGATTACACGATGAGTTATAACATTATAATAATGACGAATAGATGATAACAGCTCAATGTAGAAAAAAATCAGAACAATAATTCATGGAATAAATACACTACATAGCTTTAAATAACGGTGAATAAATTAGGTTCGTTTAATCAGTAATAATCTTTTTTTCAAGAATAGGCATCAATATTTCTGCTAGGAGCGAGCTATGAGGGACATCCAATAATAAAATTTCATATGACATAGTAAATGCTGAAACGATAAAATTTTAAAAATATATATATCTAAATAATTTTAACTTTCAAATTATTGTTTTACATACGAAATATTCAAAAGAACAACTGAATTGTGTTACTCCATATCAAATTTGCAAATTGTTGAAAATAATTTTGATTTGTAGCTGAATATGAGGTTTTTCAATAGACCACGAGAAAATTCACTGTAACATGGTACTCTATTGATGAATCTCTATGAAACTTTACTTGAGGAATTCATATTATTCCTAATCCTCAATCTATTTATTTATTAACAGTGTGGCCATTTAATTTAGAGAACCATGACACGTTGGAGTTTGATTCCAATCATTTATTAGCCAGAACAAACGTGAAAAATATCATTGACACTTACCCTCTAATTTCACTTAAGATTTTAACACACTGGAAGGTGTTAAACTCGTACTCAACAACAATAATAAAAAATAACAATTAAATGATAATGATAATAATAAAATAATGTTTAGATAAATAAAGATAATAAAAGAATATTATAATTAACTTTATTACTAATAAGATTAAAAAACTGAGATCAAAATCTATACTCAAATTAAACACCTGGATAATCTAAATTAACTAAAAGAGAAATAAAACTAAGATTATTAAATTGATACCCAACCAGGATGAACCTAGGAGATCGAAACTGAATGAAATGATTCGAAAGTATTGTTGAACTTAACTTGAATAAAAAGTGAGAACAATAACTTTGATTAAAAATCTAAAACAACTCTGTATAGCGAAATTCACCCTTCTTGACAAAAACACTGAAGAAACTATCATGTTAAATTAATTGAAATGAAGTGTCACGTGATTTCTCTAGAGACTAATTCAAGCTAGAAAATATAACTGAAGGTCTTAGACATTATCCCTAGTATTTATAAGGCGTCCTTTTTCCCAAGAACCAATCTACCAATCGGAAAAGGATCTCTGAATTGTTTGACCGATAAGCCATAACATTCCTCTCTTGAGGTATCTTGTTCAGAATGTTTCGGTGGAGATTTCTAAATCTATCTGTCCTTTTCTAAATATCACTGATTTAAATGTACATAAAACATCTCCAGATGGTTAACATTAAGATTTTACATGAAGCTACCCATTAGTTTCTCGTCCTATATTGGTTATTCATCTTGACAGGTTTATTATTTCCTTTACAACCAAACTTTTGTGAGTTTATTGCAACCCTATTGACCATATCAGCTATAGTATCATATCACCTTGCTTGGAGCGAGTGTGAATTGTCTTACATCTATTTTAGAAATTCCTTTACTTTTCACAACCTACATTTGTTATTGAATTATCTGGCAACCCCTAGACGTTCTTTACTCTTGGATATTTTAATTAAACATGAAATTTTAATTTTCTAAGAATGATTTTGTTTTTAAAAATTTGCAAATAACCTGTACTAGACCCTTATTATACCACTTTAAATTGTGAGAAATAAACTTTGGTCCAATTTTCGAGATCAAATATTTTCTTTGAGACATAAATGGGCTCATTGAAGTTGTAGAATACGAAATTATCCACATTACATGGACATTGATCATGGAGGATTAGAATAATTGTCGATTCGCTATTCGTACTTGGCAAATATTGAAGGACAGTTTCCGTTGAACATAGCAAGAGGAGAAGAGGCAGTATCTCAAGAAAGCTATGTACTCGTATATAATGATCCGGTGTAAAATAATTCCTTAGCTAAGACGCTTGTGCCGGGCCATAGGTTTTGCAATCCTTTACACCCTCCACGTTGTAATTTTAGGACGGCGTAAGCCCTTCTCCGGCTCTATAGACGGACCCTCACTGAATAATTGCCGACTGCGTGACCTCCTGAGACCAGTAAGGGATGATTCTGTTCAGCCGTTCTTACTTTTAACGTCTTCCTTCCATCGCCACACGAAATATAATTATTTAATAATCAAATTTGGTTAACTTTACTCGAAAGTTTAGAATAATTGTGTGGTAGAAATTTGAAACTACTGGAGATTGTTGTAGAGAAATTCGATAAAGTTACCAAATTATCTGGGGCGATATAATGAGCGCATCGGATTTGGATTGGGACTACCGTTTATTATTGGTTGCAATCTAGTATATCCTCGAATTAGTAACAATGAATCATCGAAAAATGTAGCATTTAATATTTTTCGGAGAAAGACCTACTCAGATGTTATAATTCCATAAAATAAGTTCGGCCATAGTTCAAATAAAATGGCTGCCTCCATTTCAACACCATTATCACAATCCAATTTCCAACAGTAATGAATACAATCAATCAAGAAGAATGAGTGCTCAGATCTTTTTTTTTATACTTTGACTACTTGAGAGGAAAATCTATAATGATCGAAGAACATTGCGTAAGCCAGCGGTGAAATGTTGGGAGGAGAGATGAGAATTCGGTTTTTTCTTGAAGGTTTGGAGATTATAGGCGCTTACTATGTGGCCGATTGTACAGAACAGAATCGAGCTCGCGAAATTGGACAGACTGCAGCTCGCGCTCTTTATCGTCCAATAAAAATATGGCGTGAGAGTAGCGAACGAAGTCTTCCTCCTTTCGGCTCATATTGCAGGTTATTGGTTCCTACGTAGCGGTCGAACGATGATTCCGATTTACTTTACTTTAACCCTGGACAGACTGTGGCTCGCGCTCACCCTTCCTTTAGGCATATGTGCAGAGTATTGACCGATCACCTAGTTCAATATGGGGTTATCCTTGCGTTACAATTGTGATTGCAGTAGTTCTACAATGATAACAGCATTGTAGTGTCTTATGATCCATACGGTGTAATAGTTATTTATTTATATGGACCGAAGAGCTAACGGAATTTTTTTTTTATATTTTGACTACACGAGAAGGAAACCTATAATGTTCGAAGAATATCGTATGAGCCAGCACTGTAAAGTAGGGAGAGGAAGCCATTCATATTTTTCTTGAAGGTTTTGGGGGTTATAGGCATAAGAATAGACCTCACAATGCAAAGAGTTCTACAACTTCGCCGTTCGATACAAAAATGAAGTCTGGTAGGAAGGAGATCGGCAGGTCTCGAGCTTTACAATGAGAGGTGACTAGCTTGAGCTGATCCAGTTCTGTAATCTTTCGAGGTAGAATAACAGGCAAGATTTCTGATGATACCCGATCATGGAAATTTCTATAGAAAAGAAGAGTTCAATGAATTCGAAAACGTGACAAATTGCTCTCTCCTGGATAAAATCCAAGAGCTGAAGCATATCTTTCGAAGCCAAACTCCAAACATATGAACACTAATGAACAGTACTTACTTCAGGATGAGTCGAATCTGTAGATTATGAGGAGCTGCTGGGATGTAAAGTGACTCTTGGCACGAAATAGAAAACCAAGTTTTTGTGAAGCAGTTCTCGTAATGGACTTCACATGATCATCCCATATGGGGTGCTGTTGGTGGTTACCCCGAGCATAGATATGGAAGATTTCATAGGAATAGTACCTGATATCATCGTATTAAAGAATGTGGGATCCGCCTTCCGGAAAAAGATTGAGTTTTGGTTGCATTAAGCTCTGCTAGATTCTCAGATCCCCATTTCAAAAGATCCTGCGTCAACTTGTCTCCGTCCCGCTTCTCTGGATTCATTGGATGGTATAGGGCTCCAGATGAGAAAGCGGTATAAAGTGCACCATCATCTGCAAATCTGTGGACAGGACAGATCGTTGATATGAAGTAAAAACAAAGTTGGTGCCAAGGCAGATCCCTGTGAAACACCAGCGGTGATTGAATAGCAGTATACTCTGTCAACCACCTCATGGAGTGATCTATCTGAGAGAAAAAAACCCGATAGTAGGCGATAGAGTTGACACAATTTTCCCAAGAATGCTTTGGTGTCAGACTTGGTCAAATAATTTGGAGATATACAATGCTACAGCTAGAGATTCATCATATTTTCCCATACGTTTCTGCCATGCATATGTTACATAGGCAAGCAGGTCTCCGGTTGATCTCTGCTGACGAAAGCTAGATAGCCGAGTAAATTTATGTTTCATTAATATTTCAATATTCAATATTAAAGAAGCTTTCGGTTTTCATTGTCGTTGGCTATCAAATTTTGAGAATCATGATATGTTTCTTTAGGAAGTACTATTTCGTATTTTCTGTGAATGCTTCCATCTTCTCTATAACTAATTCTTGCGCTCAACATGTGAACGGATATGCTTATGTTTGAACTGGGAGTCATTATACATTGATACATCCGAATATAAATAACTGCAGTCACTCTTCTTTTGTTAGCACAATTTTGCCGGTTGTATAAATAATATACATTCATCAGCTTTCTCAATAACTAACAATAAATTGAAGCTAAAAAATTATACTCTATGCCATGGTATTGGAAGTTGTTGTTCAAATTGAAAACATGTGTGTTTGCGACTCTGTCTCCTATAACTTTCTTTCATGAAACCAAAGAGTATATTACAGAGTAAATAAGTTAAATTATTATAGACTAACTATGGTCCATATACACTACTTGGAGACAACATTTTTAAAATCTCAAAATATTAATTTCTTCTGCCGGCTAAATGTATCATTGCGAAATATATTTATTATTTGTTATTTTTTTTATGACAGGTTTCCTGTTGGTTATTGATATATGACATCCTGGGGTATTGGAGCGTCTTCATTATGGTTTTTAACGAGGTCATAAGGTATAGGGTACTATTAATACTTACTAATCAAATTTTTCCGTACATATTCTTAAATAAAATATTACATTCCAATAATAACTTTTGATTTTAGTTTAAAACGAATTTGTAAGGTCTTCTTCCATTTATTATTGTTATGCTGATTGAGTAAATATGGAAATGTTATCATTATTATAATTTCGTTGCAATAATAATTATTGGATTTGATTTCTTTACTTTAGTAATAACAAAAGTGTTAACTTTCATTCTATGTTTAAATGATTCAGTCATCGAAAATATGTGTTTTTGAAGGTGTATTCTGGGATGAAAGTGATTTAGTAAAATATATCCAATTTGGAGAAATAAATATGAATTTTTCACATCCTCCAAAGCAAATTCTGTTACGGCAACTATCATTTCTGAATGTTTATTCATAATGTGAGGCGAATATTCTCGTCCTTTATTCAACATGAGAAGCTCGTTAGCCATGAAATTTAAAGCCTGAGTAATTGACTACTTCATCACTGAATTTATCATTATTTATTTGTTGGATAGTCTAGTTGTTTTGTGACATAACTTCAATATATCGTTTAAAGATGAAGTAACGAAACTGGTAACATCTTTTGTGCAGAGGCGTAGCGAAGAGGAAACAGGTGGCGTCTAATTTCATAATAATAAATCCGATTTATCAGAGATAATTGACCAGTTTGCACGCGCAAAATACTTATTTGAATACATAATTTATTGTTCAGTATTTGCATTATTTTATGCTCAGGAAATCAGTGTTAAATAAAGTAAATATAATAATTTATCAACAATGTCTATTGAACAACTTTTCAAACAATCGTTCCGTTATGGATCTTTTTGCAAATTGTGGGTGTTTTCAGTACCAAGGGACGCAAATTTAATACCAGCGCCCTGCACTTTGTTATTATAAATATGATAAAAAACAGAGTAATAAGTGTTCTATTTCATTCTACAGATATTAATTCTACTTAATGAATTTCACTGCATTGTTATTCTAATCAATATCATTCCAAATGCTATACATTTTTTGACGACAAAGTCTGGAAACGAATAGTGTACCAGACCAACTTTCTGAATGGTTCTCTTTAAGTGTTACAGCGTTGAAATTTAATTCAAATACAGAACGCGTATAGTACAAAGAATGCAACTAAGAAAGCAACGTGAGAGGAAAGCATCGTATAGGAGGAATGTAAATAGCAAACATTCCAAGGGGTAATTCTGAATAGCTACGCTGATGAAGTGTCCACTACTTGGCCCTCATTCAAATAACTTTACCAGTAGAATTTCATATAGCCTCAAGTTACAAAATGCCACACTTCTGAATGTTTATATTTAATGGTTTACAGCATTAGGTCTACTTTTTAGTGTACAATCCAACTTTAAGATTATCGTATCAATATACATACATTCCCATTTTATAACCTTGCCATATTTTCATTCAAAAATTTCATACTTACTGTCCCCACTACAGTGTTGTTTTATTGATTTGACCCAAGAATATTTACAATTGTTCAAAAAAATTGTATAACAGAAAGTATGCTGCTTGGAAACTGCAACAAGCTTGAGAAACTTGTTATCAAATTTTTGAGCATTTATCTTCGAAGGCTATTCGGATAGAAAAAAAATACAGAGTAAGATCAATTCACTTGAAGATGCAATTATCGAAAAAACTATCAGAAAAGTAAATGAAGATCCATACGTGTTAGTTTCTATAACTGATGAAGATGTATTTTCACGCATGCTGTTAATAATTTGATTATGAAGTCCTTCGACAATATGCAAGTAAGGTTTTGTAATTTTCATGAGCTGTTGCTCTTGAACACCGTTTTTGTCCAATCGACTGGCCACGGTTGATCTATAGGAGTGATTGGTATTTTTTTCCTTGGTATTCAAGCCGATCGCTTCGGCAGATGATTTGGTACAATTTTGAATCATATTTCTTCCAATGGGCATATTATCATACCAGTGATTATTTAGGGTTTTCCTATGACAATTTGTTATTACGAATAGTCTGTTGATTTTAATGTTTGGGCTCCTTTTTGCCATTAATTCTCAAGTAATCTGACAGGGTAAACGTTGCTGTCATTTTTTTCAACTAAAAATTTACTTTCTCGAAGCAACATGGCAAGTGGTGTTCGATATTATATTCAACTCGATTTGTTTCAGAACCATCATTATTTGTTTCGATAAGAAAAAAGTCAAGCAACCACCAGCTTCCTCACCTCGCCAAGTTAATTTTACCTTGGCTATGTGATAACAATTTCCATTATAGCCCTTCAAGGTTTTTTCATCCCACAAATTCATCATTTTGGCTATTCCTATTGAACTTAGGTCCAGCTCTTCTTTTTTAATTTTATTTCGTAGTATTTTATTTATTATCTTGACATCATAACCGTTGTTTTTGGCATCATATGATTCTGTTTAATTCTGAATGGAAGTTATCTGTACTCAATGGAATATTTGCTAATCTGGGTATCGTTTATGCTGATAAATTGTACGATTGCGGGTGTAAATAAGGGTTGAGTATAAGGATATCTGTGTGGGTGAATTTGGGATAAATACCGACAGGAAGGTTATTATTTGTACGTGAAGTGGTCAGATCCACTAACTTTAAGGATGTGTTGTTTTCTATCACTAAAATGGATGCTATAGTTGGATTTAAGTTGTTAATATGGGTTAGAAATGAAGATATCTGCCTGGTACTACTTGTGAAGCAAGCAATTAAGTCGTCAACATAGCGATCCCTTATACATACAAACATGTGCTGGAATTTTGAGTTGAGCATTTGATATTCATGAATATTTGTAATAATAATTGATTGTTAAAACCTCTTCTAGGAAAGATATTAAGAGCTCTAAGCCAAAGATATTTCAAATACTTACGTTGAATACTCTCAATTAGTGTAATCTTGAATTTATACTGAGGGTTCCAGCTGAGAGAAGCATATTCCAGTTTTGGTCTAGCCAATGAATTGAATAGTGTTTGTAGTACCTCCAAATTGTTGGAATATTAGGAAGTAAAAATCCCAAAGTTTTATTAGCTTTAGGACACACATCATTTATATGTAGATTAAAAGTGACTTGATGATCGTATAGAACACCTAAGTCTTTGACTGTAGTACTACGAGAAATGATTACTGAAACTGAAAGATAATCGAAGGAAATAGGATGGACTTTACAACTGAAGCTAACAACACAACATTTACTAATATTTAGACTCAATTTATTGTAGGTGCACCTTTCAAAAATATTGCTCAGTTCATATTGTAGTGCATAACAGTCATTCAAGGTCTTCAATCAATCAATCAGCTATGGTCTTTATTTTTTTGAATATTTTCAAGTCATCTGCAAAAATTAGTTTCAAGCCGATTATGGTTTCAGCCAAATCATTAATAAATGACAGGAACAGTAGAGGATCAAGGCTTGAGCCTTAAGGCACACCGGATTTGGCAATAAATGATTTGATCTTCGATCGTAATACTGCACAAACTATGAGGTATGAGCGAAAAAAAGAGTCACCCAGTATATATTCATTCTATCAATGTCATTTCAGGATTTGAAAATGAAATGGAAATCAAATGCTCACTATTCAATGCCATCTAGCTAGATAAACTTATATGTTCAGTTATCTTGTCATCACCTACTATTTCTTGCTCAATTTGTACATGTGAATACATAAACTGAGATGTGTAAATTTGAGATTCAGTGCGCCTTTTATAAGATGTAATTATTAATATTTGCTAACTTCGGTACCCAGCTTTCGGAAGGACAAGGATGACGTAACGAAGCAGAACAAAGCTCGGCATAATCTAGGATTTGAATCGTTAATCAAAACCCGGACTTTAGGTAGGAGAGCGAGAACATTACGGTGTCCGCCTCACCGGACCACCGCCATGGCCGCTTTCTAACCCTTGGGCTAAACAAACTCACCCCTCGTGCTTTCGAATTACTGATTCATTTATATGCACAAATACCTAATGAATTCCGCTTTCCACAGACAATATTTTGTATGATAATATTTGCCAACTGTAATATGAAGATTGTGCTTTGTAAATACTCATTAAGCTACTGTTTCATGACGAAAAAGGTGTTCATGTTATTATCAAAATGAATTGACACCAGTTTTCTGCATGTTGTTTACCTTTCCATACAAACTTGGTGTGTTTCCTTCCAGCTGGAAGACAGCTAGAGTCCAACCGATTCTAAAAAAAGGAATAATAATTATAGACCCATTCCACTATCACCTGTGATCTCTGAAGTCATGGAGAAAGCAATCAACATCGAACTAATTCAATACCTAGAGAGCACCAAAATCGGGAATGATCGACAAGATGGCTTTCGGCATCACATATCAACAGAAACTTGCTTGCCTAGGTAGCACATTCATGGCAGAAATGTATTGAAAATTATGGGAAATCTCTATCTGTATCATTGAATATCTCCAAAGTATTTGACTCAGTCTGGTACCACAGTCTTCTTGGGAAATTTCCGGCATATGGTTTGCCGCCTTAACTTTGTCGCTCATCGATCGAGTTTTCTCTTGGATAGCTCATTCCTTGTTGGTTGATGGAGTATCCTCCGATATAATGGCTACCAACTCCGGTGTTTCACAGGAATCAGTCTTGGCACCAACTTTGCTTCTGTTCCATATCAAGGATCTGTTATAAGGGATCACCTGTCCCGTCCACATTTATGCAGATAATGGTATTGTTTATACCGATTTTCCATCTAGAGCCCCCATACCATCCAATGGAGGCAGAGGAGCGAGACAGAGACAGGTTGACTAAATTAAAAGAGTTTTGTCAACCACTTTGAGATGGGGATCTGATACTCCAGTAGAGTATTGCAATCAAAACTCAAGTTTTCATCTTTTCATAATTGTCCATTATTTGAGATAACAATTTCTCTATCTTCTCCCAGATTCTACGAGTTGACTGTACCCATAAAATATGTTGTAGAAATAGTTAATGAATAATCCTAACCTCCAAAAATCAGTTGGCATAAGACAGGAAAAATGAATCTTGATAACAAAGGATGGAGATTGATACACTTCAAGGAAGATGGAAGAAAATTACCAAAACGATGAGATATACTTGAAGATTCAAGAGCATTAAGAAAAAGCGTTTAGCAATATTTCATCATAATCATATCTAACTGATTTGATTGAAGCGAAAATTTTGATGTTTATTCCGAAATGCAATTTTCTTCTTTTCTTCGAAATAGCAGGCTGAATTTTGAAATCGGCTGTTAACAATATTCGGACATACTAATATCATACTTACTGAAAATATTTATCTAGAATCACAACATACAATATAAAGCATATGACAAAGCTTAGCTTTAGAATCAAAACAATATGCTAGAGTAATTTCTTGGTATTTTAGATTCCTAGATCTAAGACCTACCAATATAAATCATAAGACTCCACCATTATCCACTAAATTAGAAGAAACTATTATAGTAAACTGCAAATCCATGAAAATTTCTTTGGCACACAAATCTTACGAAGTTCAGACATCAACCTAGTTGCCTCAACGGCCACCCAAAATTGTAGAGGGCTCTCACGTGTACTAATTGCCGAGTTTATAGGCACTATTTCTCTCTACAATCAGCCAGATAGTTAACACACCTCACAGTGCGTTGAACAAAGCGTATAGCGTCGAGTATTTCATTGGATCGCTCTGCTTAATGATTCAAAAACGGCTGAATGTACGACATTGAAATTACAAACCAGTAAATTTCGACCATCGCATATATATTTTTTAAAATATAGAACCTAGACCATAAGAGCTGAAAGGAACAATAGGACTTAGTCTCACTGTATTATTATACTTGAAAAGAATCATATAGGAATATATCTTAGTATGACGTATCAATTTTCAAGAAGGTGAAGATGTTTTTGATAGTTCTTAATATTTACCTTGGGATGTCTGCAGAAACATTGAACGACAGTGTTTCTGGTATGCACTCTCTCGTACAAGAGAATCACTTTAGTTAAACACATTCAGTATACGGTACAGTCACACTAAGTACTCTCCTAGAATTAGTTCTGGACCTGCTCGCGAAGTTTGTTTTGTATAGAACTTTGGTTTGTTTAGCGTCTATATCAATATTTTGTGTAGCAAAGCTCTTATCGTTCGTTGTACAAGAAATTCAGTTTATGTTAAGTAAGTTAATCATTGACATTTCCGTAGTCTTGTGAAACACTCGAATGTGGAATTGTTATCATTGTCTTACAGACGAAGTGTTATAGAAAATTCGCTATCCACATAATAATGTATCGGTATTTAAGAATTCCAGATGGATACCTACTGATATGAATTTAATAAAGAAAGATCAAGGAGAATGCAGATGAAATTATTCGTACCAGATGAAAATTCTTAATAAATGTGGGTATAATGTTACAATCGCTGAATAATTAAATACTTGGTTTCTTCCAATCTTCAATTAGTTAAATCTACAAAAATATTGATAGATTATCTCAAGCATTGAAGAATACGAACTCCGCCTGGTTGAATATGGCCCAACCACTCAAAATATCGAATTTGTGAATCTCTTACTGAGAAAGAGATAAGAGAAAAATAGATTTTTGTGAGCAGAGGACTGGCAACGTGTGAATCTTCCGTTAGCACAAAGATACTGCGCCGAAGAACGCGACTCCGAATTATCGCAATGTGTGACAAATGTTTATTGAAACACCTAAAAATATAGCTGTTCAGTGATGGAGTAATTTGTGGTCAGAAAGAATTCTTACATCACCGATGAGGCACATTTGCTTATATGAAAGTGCGATTCGTCGAACCATCATATCTGGTTAAGAAAGACTGTTTCCCGCAAACATTGCTTTAGTAACGTATAGCCGATGCTGCACCTATTTATATTCATAGTTATTAGTCGGCTCCTCATTTCGCTTCAGCTAGCCTTGGGTATCCTGTTCTATATATTCTCAGTTAGTAGTTTGCGTTGGTGATAGTCGAAGTCGAGAACTAAAAAATAACCATTTTACACCGTCTGACATAAGAGACTAGGTTACATTTCCAGGCTCTTTGATGTTTTGGGTATTCATGTCAGGTAAGAGGAGCAAAGAACTTACACTTTATAGATGAAATTGTGTACGCTTATAAATACATTAACGTCCTTCAAAATGATTGGAAACGACGAATTGAAGAAATACATTTTTAATAATATAGAGCAAGATGTTGTCGTTGTCAGCTCTTGTCATACAACTAAAATATCCAAAACCTGGATGTTAGAAAATGATATATCTCTTTTGAAATGGACGTCCAATATTTCAGATCTTTCGCCGATCGAAACTTTGTGGCGTATCATTGAAATAAAGTTCCGATCATAGCCAGCAAGAGCTGTTCCAGAGTTGCGTGTTTGTCTCCAGCAAACTTGGACAATTTCAAATATTAGTTGACAACATGTCAAGACTTATAGAGGCGCTGTTATAATAAGTCGGGAAGACGATGTAACATAGTGGGAATTTTCTATATGGTTTTGTTGATTATAGACAATATTAGGAATTTCTCACAATTTACCTTTTTTTCATTATGTTATGTTATTCTAATAAATTTCACTCACAAAGGGCTCAAATATCTTTACTGAATATTGGATTGTTTCATGAATCTTATTAATACATTTATTCATGAAATTCATATCAGAAAATTATACTTTGCCGATATTTCCAGATGAAGCATGTATCTAAAATATTGATTACCAAATTGAAGTCAGATAAAGCTGAAGATTCTTGGCTTCTGGATAGATTCCTCTGAGCTGAAACTATTTCAGTCAAGCCTCAAGCTTGCCCTGAAGATGCCAAATGTAATGATTGGTGGAACGTCGGCATCAAGTAGTGCTATTGTGACGCAAAATCCATCTGGAAGCCAAGAATTTTCAACATCAACTATCCGCGGAAGTCTAATATTCATCAGTAAAGCTGTATAAAAACTCACATCTTCTATAGGATGTTAGGAAAATCTTGTAAAGTAGTCCAATAGTTGAGTTGGAGTATTGTACACAAAATTCAAACTTGTCAATAGTTTTTGACTTTATGTTTTTCATAAGGGTTTTCAGTAATTATTGTTATCAGCAATTCGTTCATGATGCCGATATTTTTCAGGAAGAAGACTCTCCGAGATGATGGAACGAACTAATACAGGATGTGGGTTTAGTATCCACTTTGGTGAAGGACCGGAGGCCGTGGCGACATGGAAGATGGCAGCTTTTCGAAGATCCCGAACCCTACACGAACTCATTAGCAGAGCGCCCTTGATTGCATGCTGACCACAACTCTGAACTTGCCCGTTCCTCTTTGACATCTAACTTTATTGGAGCTAAAATCATTTTTCAATTGATTCGATCATAACTTAATAAGTATGTGATGTTGAAGGTATTGAAACCTGTGAATCTGATGAATTTCAATTTCAATTAAAAGAGAAGAATAAAACTGACTTATCACGAAATCTTTGAAACTATAAAGCCATCATACAGGTAGTGTTGTGGTAAGATGCAAATTATATCACTTTAGGGTTTATCAATTTATTGGAATAACACTTACACATTTAACAACGGTTCATAACAGAGAACTTATTCACAACTGCATAATCGTAACGTTTCTAATCATTAATTATGAATCTAAAATTCTGCTTATGATCACTCTATCCTAACCTCCTTCCTTATATTTATACATTGATGCTGATACGTCATTCCATAACATTCACTCACATCCATGTTGACATGGATGATAGCAACAATAAGCTAACCTTGCTTACGGTGCGTTATTACACAAGTGTTCCATTTTATACATTATATCAACCTCATTATATATAACTCGTTAATATAACATGTGAACAATTAAACAAATAGAGTAATGTTCGGAATTTACCTAATTTGGGACTTGTTGAAGATATACCCTTGTCACCTTCCCATTACATCTTATACCCTTAAAAAAAGGATTTTCAAAAATTCGACCCACAAGGGGTAGGAAGTAATCGAAATAGAGAAACATTTTGAGAGCGGTGGTTGGGTAGATCGGAACAATTTCAATTTTTAGCAAGCTCGTTCACATATCCTTCTGTGAACGAAGTTTGATTTGATGAATATCTGCAATATTTTCCTCAATTCATGAATAAGTGCATGGTAATTCAATATCCGAGGAGCACCTCAGCCAAAGAGGTTGTTCAAGAATTAATTAAGTATTATGCAGAAAAGTCTTACTGAACATGGGATCGTAAACGGAAGGATGATTGCTTTTTGTAGTGCTTGTGCATTTTTCGCTTATCTCCTTTGTCATTTGCAAAAATTTGCATTTTCTTATCGTAGTCGATATGTGTTAGCCGACACGCATCTCATGTATGGTCGTGCTAATGGAAATTCTAGTCGCCAAAGGAGGCAACAAATGTGGTTCCAGCATGATGATGCTCCGGCGCATTTTTCGATTGCCGCCAGAGATCATTTACTCAGAACTTTTGGAAGATCAATAGGGAGCGGCGAGGTCGTGTATCATGGCCTACAAGATCGTCCGATTCAAACATCCTTTATTTCTTTCTTTGGTGCAAGCTACGCCTGTGGACGACCCCGAGAAATAGCCCCCGAATATGTGAGGACTTATATGAAGGTTTTCGAGTGAGTGCAAAATTAATTTTGGCGGAGATGTCGAGGCTGCCGCAAAACTGTGAGATGGAACTTTGAACATATAGCAACTTTTTATATTTTCTTTATAAGTTACAGTGTTTCTTCATTCGTCTGTACGTTTTAAAAGTGATGTCAACCTAAAAGGTTTCGTATCACGTTCCGAAACCGTTTATTTGCGGACTTTCATTGAAACTCTCTCCAGCATATTTTGGGCCATACGTAATTATGACACATTATTTTTAACGGTGACAGTGTAGAGCAATTGGTAATATCATTTTTTATGTTACCAGTGCAACGCTACTTCGTGGAAACATCTTGTTCTATGATTGGAATATCTGGAATTTTTTTAATCAGTGTGTGGTAATGTGGTGTACTTGTTTTGAATCAATTGCTTGTCGAATAACACCAAGACCAGAACTCATAGTTTGAGAGATTATATTGGTTCACTCAAATTTTCTAAACTAAAAATTTGGTGTTGACTTATGGATATTGTGAGCTCTTGAATTCATAGAAACTTACTATTAATTATAACATTCATATTTAATAAATTCAAATCTCACTTTTCCAAATTCACAATGCTATTCATAATCTGTCTTATTGTACCTGCGATTTTTATTGAATCTTACATTTTGACTAACTTACCCACTGTTGTTTGGATAACAAACTGTTCTATATGAGACCAATTCAGTTCCTCTCGTTTTTCCATCAAGGGTAATTATACATTCTGTGATGTAAAAACATCGAGCAAGATGGCTGAGTGGATATTCGAGCAAGGTTATTATTCAAAGGGTGTGAAATAGTGGGGCCGTGTAGGAGGAAACAAGGGGCAAGGTGACACCATCAACCGACGGCTAGCTTGATCTCCGATTGCAATTAATTCGGCCGGCTTGAGCAGTAATTTACATCTGCGGACAGCACTACAGACCCTGTCATTAGCTTCATAAAGCGGCAAAAGCTCTCCTCCGATCCAACTCAAAAGCTATATTGAGTTAAAACTGGATGAAATTTTCTCTCTATGATGTTAACAGGATGAATCTACACTTGGAACCTTCTGTTTCAGCAATTATTAAATAGAACATTGGAAGACGCCTTTCAATGTTGCTGAAGCCTGTAGCTACCTACGAATGAGCGTGGAAACGAGAGAAACCTTTCAAAAATACTTTGTAGCCGGATTGTCACCCAGTGAAGCAGACAGTTTTCATAGATCATGCCTAGTTGCAGCTTCACCTGTATTAAGTGAAATACTTTCTAATGCTCACGTAAATCCACTTGATCGTACCATATATCATTTGTACGAAAGTTGGCGGCAAGTTTTTACATTTTGATTGGTGTATTTCCGTGAAAAAAGTGTAGATATTCAATTTTAATAACGAAAATTACGGTACACTAGAGATGAAGAGCATCGTAAATAAATTCTTGGAAAAAAGGGATATTTTGAGACAAATGGGGTAAAAATTACTATTCACGAAAATTCTTGTAGCTGTGTATTAATTACGCCTTTAATGCAAAAAGCCCATACCTGTCGTTTTGCAGGGAAATTGTGGATTCAAGTGGTTCTTGCGATCAAGGCGGTTCCTCTGTTATGTTTATATTTGGAGCTTCCAAAATAGGTTGCGAACCATTATGTTGCATAATCCATGAATTTCAGACAGAAGAGATATACGAATTGTGCTTTGAGAAGTTTCGTAACTTGATTGGAAACGAAGGATTTTAGGGAGAGGGATTCACAGACATCTTCATGACAGACGATAGTTTTGCCGGGAGGAATGCTCTGGAAAAAGACTTCCCAAATTCTGTCATACTACTGTGTACGTTCCACATCCTACGAGCTGTGTGGAAGTGGCTGTGGAAGAGTTCCAATAATATTCAAACTGATGACCGAAAAACATTGATGTCACTGTTTCGAGGTTTCCATCCCCATATTCAAAGATCAAGTTTTAAAGAGGTGCAAAGCTTTCATCAACGCAATATCTTTAGCCGATTTTGTTTGCGTTTCAGTGGAAGAATTTTATAAGAAAAAGATAATTTCATTTGCGAATGTTGTGTTCTGACCCAGCAGTGGATTGTCCCTTTGATGTTTCTGTTCTAGGTGCCCACCGCTGGTTCGGGACCTATCAGTTTTACAAGCTCATCGGTTATTCCGTTTTATCCTATCTCAGAGGGACTGAGGACCCAGAATAGGGTGAGCTTGCCTTCATCTCCGCCAAGGTTGTTCAGCGTGTTGATGCACTCTCACACCAGCTTTGATGTTATTCTTATGCTACCCAGCACCTTGACGTCTGTGCATAACTGATGTAGGTTTGCATTCTTTTTTCCAGCTCTATTTGGGCACAGCGCGTTATTGCCAGTATCTCCGCTTGAATAATGTTTGCCTAGAGTGTACCTGGACCCTTGCGGTATATCCCTGCTCCCGTCTCTCTATCCGACACGATGAGCTCAACAAATTTTGACAAAAATGCTGGACTTATCCTATAGGATCTTAGAGCATTCCGCAGAAGAAATATTTTAATGGAGTTATAAGCCATGGGATGATCAGAATTCAAAATACCTGTATATTGTAACTCGAATTTTTCATCAACCAAAGTGTACTTATCTAGACGCAGTTTCATCCGATTCAATCAGTTAGAGCAAAAAATTATTGTAATATAATTGATCATCGTCTGAGATTAAAAGTATCATTGGAATCTAATTTCTCATTCGTAAAAACGTATCCAAACGCATATTCTCATCCAAATCGATTTATGAGTTTTCCTTGTACACCTCGAAATTGAGAATTTGGAAGATACTGATTATTTCAGTTTTCATTCTGATTTAGAGATACTCAATCTTGTTGTATTCTGAATAAACGCCAATTGGAATGATAACATAATTAGAGTTTGATGAAGATATGATCTGGTGAGAATTTAAAATGAGATGGCTTTAGAAGATATTTACATTGTTCAACAAGTCAAAAACGTTGTATTCTACTTCTAGAGAACTTCTAGCAGCACAAGACCAAAACTATACCAGAAGGTTGATGAAACGGTTATTCCTATATAATAAGATTGAATGATGTTTTGGGTTCCCCTAGACATGATTTGAACTGATGCGGAACTGATGTGTGATCTATTTTCTATTCTGAATATGTTTGTTTACTAATCAAATATTTTATTTTGTCTTAAACATATTTGCTGAACCACAAACTTTTCTTTATCCCTTATTTACCCAATTTATTAATTATAACGGAGGAATGTTTCGTTGGTGTATTGTATCAGTTGTTTATTGTTTTATTTATGTATTGGGTACTACTATTTTTTTCGTTTTCGAAAAATAGCAAAGAAATATATTATTCAGCAATGAAGGAGCTCTGAATTGTTCAAGATATTTCTTGAAAACTTCACCGTATCTACATTTGATGAAGGTATACTCCATTAGAATACTCCAACTGGCTAAGATCTTTTCATCAGTGATACTAACAGCATACTCCAGTGAGATTCTTTAGTAAGTGTCACAATCAAAGTGAGAGAATCTCACGATTCTAGAGACTTGTTATTATTGTGGCACTCCATGTATATCAAGATTATATTATTCTAACTAGAATCCGAATCTAAATTAGTATTATCATTTGTAATAATTTTAATACTTGTTGAGACCTCACTTCGATGCTGAATTGAGGTTATAAGATATGATATTATATGGAGTTACTTGTGTTGAATATCTAAGACCTAATATTTTCAAGTAACCACCTGTGGGTGTGGGCTTGTTTTTCAGAAGCATATAGCTTGAGTGAAGGTTCGCTACATACGAAAAACTTTAGAGTTGGAGCGAGCCTATATTACTTCAAGATAGATAAGTAAAGCGCTGTCAAACTGTTTAGAAGCTTGGGCTTGGTCATATGAAATGACCAAGCACACGACGACTGGTCACAGTTATGTTATCGTAAGTTATGTAAGCATTATTTATACTTATCACAAATGCTTCAAGTGGAAGGAATCGCTCGAATGCATCTTCTAGTTATCGCTAGATAATCCTAGGCTCATATTAGTCGAATATAATTTGTTAGTGGTGATCAGCGCCGTGCGGTGATATGATGCAAAGAGGCGACCGCATCAGGCGGCACTTTCGGAGGGCGGCAAAAGGCAAAATCACTTGACTACATTTAACAAAAAATTGAAAAGCAGTGATTTTATTCCTATGAATATTACTCATCTGCGTTTATTGTCGGTGCCATTTGCAAAGGCGAGCGTTCGGCGCCGTTAGATTTTTTATCTGAGGGCGCAAAGTGCTTGTGATATACCGCGCGCGACAGCGCGGCCGCTTTTTATAAGAGCTTGGCGGTAGGTGGCATGTATTACAAAAAAAAAATTGTACGTGTTACGTTTTCTACTTATTCTTCGAGATTGCGATATTTGATTTTCATGTTAGTTGGTCTCCAACAGCAGACTCTTCAACAAGTGTCAGTACGTGTTATGGTGCGTTGTTAAATACCTATGTTTTAAAAAGCCTAAAAAGGTAGGATAATTGAATACTAGCTTTTCAAGTGCGTGATTCCTATCGATTTTCACATTAAGTTTAAATTTAATTTACGATACATAGTAGGTAATTGATATTCTTATAACACCATGGACCAGAAAAGAAAAACACTGTCTGGAAGCCCATTATAAAAAGAAACACTCAAAGAAAGATGAAGAAGGAAGAAAGCTAACCCATGTCATGAAAGAATTCTTGGTTCCTAAGCCTCAGTCAGAAGCGTCTACATCCACATCAACAGCAACCTCTTCGGATGTGGTGGACTCATCAGCGCTGTCTGAATCACCTCTTAAAGAAGTTGTTGAAGAAAGCCAAGAAATCACATCACCAGAAGATCATCAAGAGCAGGGCAGCAATAGCAGTAAGTTTCAGCAAATAGACAAGATCTCTGACGATCCTGCACTATGGAATATTTTCTGCATGTCATCCAAAACTCGTCACATCAAGTTAAAGAACTGGAATTTCCTATCAACATAGGAAGGCGCAACTTACCACCCTCTCATTATTGCAAAGTATTAAGCAATGGTGAAATTGTTGAGATAAATTGGTTGATTTACTCTGTTACAATTGATGCCGTTTTTTGCTTTTGCTGCATATTGTTTGATAATTCGTCTTCCCATGATGGGTCTAAAAAAGGTTATTCTGACTGGGGAAATCTTGTACGTGCGCTCACAATGCACGAAGTCTGAAAATCACAGAAACTCTTTCAGACAATGGAAAGAACCAAACTATTGATGCCGAATATCACAAAATTATGGATTTGGAAATTCAGCACTGCAAAGGAGTTCTAAAAAGAATTATTGCAATAATTAGACTATTGGCTTCACAATGGTTAGCCTTTCGAGGAACATGTGAACATTTGTTTCAACCTAATAACGGAAAGTCAAAGCTTACAAATCTGAAGTTAATTTCTATTGAATGTATATTAGCTGATTCTCTTGACTATACATCCCTCATTCAGGAATTTGCAGAATGTAAAGTTCGAAGATTGAAATTATAGTCTATTTATGTTTATGTTCAAGCTTATACTAGTTTATATTTATTTATAGGAAATTGTTACGTTCGAAAATATATCATTTTTACATTTTTCCGTAGTTTTTTTTAATCACAAATATGGGGGGCGGCATTCCGAAGACTTGCATCATACTGACAAAATACACCGCACGGCACTGGTGGTGATTATGCAATTTCGTTTCAAGCAGAAATACATGCCATCAAGTTATGTGCATGAGAGCTAGATTATTTTTAAGATTTACAAAAAATTGCGATCAACTATGTTATTCAGAATTGAAGGAGCTCCAAATTGTTCAAGTTATCTCTTGGAAACTTTACCCTATTCACATTTGGATAAAGTATACTCCATTAGAAAATTGAAACTGGTTAAGATATTTTCATCACTGATACTAATACGACTCTTCAGTAAGTGTCACATTCAGAATGGAAAGGATATCACGACTCTAGAGATTTTCAAATCATTACAACATCTATGACTTCTATTAGTTGCAATATTGATTTATTTTGGGATGATGTTCTCCTATATAAATAGATCGAAATCTTAGCTTTTTCAAGCAGAGTTCGATAGTACACCTACCTACCCAAGTGAATACGATTGTTTTGGCTCAGTATCTTCGAAATCCATATTGCAACAATCAAAGTACGCTCATAATCACAATAAAAGTGCAAGGTTTTGTCATTTCGTGTAATTATGAAAAATCTAAGCAATTCAATTCGTTCTAAGTTTAATAGGTTCATTAACGTTTAGTTTGCTTTCCACCGAGTGATAGAAGTATTATTGTTTGGAAAGTCCGAAAGGAGGAGCGGGGGCGTTCGGGGAAGTTGAACAATGTCCTAGCAACTATAGAGTTGGTTGTCTGCGTTTGTCAGCCGGCACTTTCGAGGGTACATGAGCGGCCGGGGGAGGATAGCAACTCATGAAACTCAGAGTAAGTCGGTCCGTCCAAGTGTCATTACAAGCAGCGGCCATAGCTGGACCCTCTTCGCCCCTCAACGCCCGGCAAGTGTAAGGGTTGAAACAAAAGACGGAATAATCCATAGGGCGGTTGACCAATGGCAAGCTTGCTTTGCATCTCCGTTAATTTGAAGAACATTTCATGAGCTATTATTCATCTATATAATTGTTATTACACTTTCATCACCATCTATCTTATTTATTTCGTTATTATACTGCCTGATTGTATCACTTACAGACAAGTCTCGAAATAATTGTGGTGTATGTTATTCCAACATATACACACTGTTTCTTGAACGTTTACCTTGACGTGATTCAAACAGAACGATAAACAACAAAAAATTAATAATTGTGTAATTACATATTATGTGACTAGGAATTATTACAAAAAAAAGTTATTTGTTAGAAAAATTGATAAAAATAGCTTAGTAAAATCCAATAATTTGACTTAAATTATGGAATAAAACCACTCATTTACACTAAATAAACAATTATATATAAAAATTCTCGGGAAATACGTCACATTAACAATCTGTCTTGAATTTTTGTCTTTACGTATGTTTCGGTCTCACGACCATCATCAGAAGACTTATATGTCAAAAAGGGTTTACTAAAACTAATTATAGCACAAGCGTCCATATCACACAAATTTCAATCAAAAAAAAAGCCCACGCTGTCGAAACGAACAGAACCACAAATAATCGAAATGGTATCGCCAATATTAAAGTATACATTTTTGTAACAAGAATCCACTATTCAGTAATATTCTTATAATATACAAGCGCATGTTGGTATAGTCTCATAACAACTGAAGTTCGAAGTTATTTGTTGAGTATCATCTTTCGAACCAGATGTAAGATTTATGAGGTACTTGAAAAAGGTTTCAGACCTGTATTGGAATATTACTTTTAAGCATTCTTCCTAAGATATACTTTTAACATTATAAAGACGCATGTAGGAATTTGCAAGAGTTTTAATTGATCAAGTTAGTATAAATCTGACTTAATCCCTGAATATTATTCCTATGATTTACAGATTTGGAGTCACGTTTTATGTGAATCATCTCCAGGATAGATCTTTTATCATAATTGGTTTCCCTAGTTAAAATATCAACATTTTTGTAATCAAATTGATGGTTATAATCAAAGCAGTGCTTAGCAAGGGCGGTGGAATTTTCTAAGTTTTTATTTCTTGTGCTATACTTATGGCCATACATTCTTTTTTGTAAATATTGTTTAGAGATTCCAGTATAAGTCCCATCACAATCTACACAATTTAATTTATATACTGTGTGGGTTTGTTTATCTTTAGGTATTACAAGTTTTAGATTTGAGAAATATTTCTCAACACAGTTACTGTGCTTTTGCGCAACATTTATATCGTACTTTTTCAAACATTTCTTAATTTTATCCGAGGTCTCCGGAATGTATGGCAAACTTATATAATTGTCTGTATTATCTTTTATGTTATTTTTATATGAAGAACCATGATAGATTTTGTTTATTCTCTCTTTAATGATAGGATTGAAGAAAGTTTTTGGGTAGCCATTCATTTCCAGTGCATTACGAACAATTTTTAAATTTTTGGGACGGTCCTCTGCGTGGGACAATTTTACCAGTTATTATAAAAGATCTATCCTGGAGATTATTCACATAAAACATGACTCCAAATCTGTAAATCATAGGAATGATATTCAGGGATTAAGTCAGATTTATACTAACTTGATCAATTAAAGCTCTTGCAAATTCTTACATGCGTCTTTATAATGTTAAAAGTATATCTTAGGAAGAATGCTTAAAAGTAATATTCCAATACAGGTATGAAACCTTTTTCGAGTACCTCATAAATCTTACATCTGGTTCGAAAGATGATACTCAACAAATAACTTCGAACTTCAGTTGTTATGAGACTATACCAACATGCGCTTATATATTATAAGAATATTACTGAATAGTGGATTCTTGTTACAAAAATTTATACTTCAATATTGGCGATACAATTTCGATTATTCGTGGTTCTGTTCGTTTCGACGGCGTGGGCCCTTTTTTTTTTTGATTGAAATTTGTGCAATATGGACGCTTGTGCTATAATTAGTTTTAATAAACCCTTTTTGACATATATGTCTTTTGATGTTGGTCGTGAGAACGGAACGTACGTAAAGACGAAAATTTAAAACAGAGTGTTAATGTGACCTATTTCCTGAGAATTTTTATATATAATTCACACTGGGTCAAGAATTTTTTATTACTAAATAAACAATAAAAGTTTTTAAATTAAGTCAGATCAGTGTAAATTAGTGGTTTCAATTCCATAACTTTATAAGTTAAAAATGAATTTACTCTTTCTAATGCCAAAACTATTCAATAATGTACTAACAATTATTATGATTAGTGAAACATTCATAAAACAGTTAGATTATTTTCCTGTTCCCGAAGGTTAATAAGAGTCATCAAATGTGTGTTAATTCTCATATTATATGCCTGCAATTGAATTGTTGATGATAATCACAAACTTTCATAAAACCTACTTGATATCTCGTGTGACTGTAGGAATGGTGATAATTGTTGTTTTACCTTCTGATTTCCATTCTCTTTCTTCTTGTCATTAGCTAGTATTTCCCAGAAGACTTAAACTCATTTTCGTAATTTACATCGTATTGTTACAATTTCATAACCGTCTTAAATAAACCACTTTCGTTAATTAAGTTACCACTTACCTAGCTGCGCTTACGCGAGTTGACTTCAAACATTTGAAGAGCTTTACGTTAGAAACTGCATTCAATTAATATTGTTATTTACAGAACAGAATATTATAAGGTAATTAACGAATACTAGGTATTCTATTGTA
This sequence comes from Endomychus coccineus, assembly GCA_958510875.1. Lineage (NCBI taxonomy): Eukaryota > Metazoa > Arthropoda > Insecta > Coleoptera > Endomychidae > Endomychus > Endomychus coccineus. The sequence continues at coordinate 184,980,903 of OY294068.1, read as the reverse complement.
TATAGTTCGAACTTTTCCAATCACGTATATATTTTGAAACACTCGCGTGCCTACTTTATTGCTCTATCACACAAGAAACAAGAACATATCCATTTTACAACAGCGATTGAGAACATATGAGAGGCAATGCTGCATTTACTAAGGGGCACACGAGGCACGTGCTCAGGGGCACCCACAAAATAGGAGCCCCCACAAAAGTGGAAAGGAAAATTTGAAAATATGAATATACTCATTTATCTCATATTGGCTCTTATCAGATAAGAATAATAAGGTCTTTCTAGACCAGATCGATCAGTAATGTCACAAACTTATAGTTCCAGACAGCTGTTTCGTTGTCGTTCTCTATGAGGAGGGTTTCTTAGCTCGTTTACATGTGCTATGTTTGGTATTGTTCCGTTTTGTTCTCGGGGAAACACTTATGTATAAGAACAAGAATCAGTTATATCTACTAGTTAGTAATGATTCTTGACTCAGGTATGAATTATATATAAATTCTCAGAAAATGGGTCATACTAACACATACGCCTATTATTTTCGTCTTTACGTACGTTTCGGTCTCACGACCATCATCAGAACAGGAATACGAATATTCAAAATTGTAACACATTAATGTTTTAAATATATGAATGTGTATCAAGAATCCACTCATGTCATACAAAGTCTGTATACAACTGAAACTAAGAAATATAACGCTCAAGTATCCACTTTCGAACCAGAGATTAAAGATTTATGATGCAATAGAAAAAGGTTATCAGAATCAATTAGGAATATTGCTATTTGAGCATTCTACCTAAAATATACTTTTGACATTAATCATAAAGACGCATGTAAGAATTTGCAAGGGTTTTAATTAATTGAATTAGAATAAATCTGACTTAATGATTGAACGTCAGATCTACGATTCACAGACTTGGAGTCACGTCTAATGTGAATCATCTCTAGAATAGATCTTTTATAATAATTGATTTCTTCTACTGAGTTAAGTTTAGTTTTTAGATCCAGTGTATCTCAAACACTGCTTTGAAATGACTTCGGATATTATAAGAAAATTGCTAAGCAGCAGACTCTTGATACCTATTCATATACTTAGAACATTAAAGTGTTACAATTTCGATAACTTGTGTTTCTGTGTACTAGAGGTCATTTTTGCAACAAAATTATACTCTATTATTAATAACCGTCTAAGGAAAATCTCAAATTTCCCGAATTTTCCATTTGGAGAGAGTTTTTTTGGGAAAATAACAGTGGAATCCTGATCAGCGACCCAAAAAACCTACTAGAGGTCATTTTTGCAACAAAAATTATAAATTATATATTATATATGAATTTTCCAAATTTCCCATCTTGAGGGAGTTTTCCGAAAAAACTAGCTGCAGAATCGTGATCAGCGACCCAAAGAACATACCAGGGGTCATTTTCGGCTCCTAATTCATTAATTTTCTAAACTTTTGGATTCTTTTTATAAGAATGATCTTCTGTGGGATTGAAACCCCATTTTGGGGGGTAGAAAGGTCGACCCCCCCGGTCTTGCTAGTCATGAATGATCTATGAGGTATTAGGAACAAAATGCATAAAAAAATTTGGAATTCTAGCTTACTGTATTTTTTTATTTTATTTTCCGGTTCTTTACCTGGACTATATACGATTAGTTTCAAGAAATCCCGTTTTAGACATTGATACGTCTTCTGATGATGGTCGAGAGATAGAAACGTACGTAAAGATGAAAATAATGAGCATTATCTTATAGAATGTGTGAGTATGCCACACACATTATTTATTCATTCTCCAAGCGGCAGTTCATTTTTTGACTTGAAAATTCTCGTTATTTCGTTTCACTAAAAATATTAATCTATACAATTTGCTTTTCATTTGGGTTTGATATTTGTCAGTGTAGAAATAACATTTTTTCTCATTGTCAACAACACCAAAACTATAAGCTGGATATGTCTCTTATTTTAATATGTACTCACTCAAAAATGTCAGGTAACCTCGTACATTCGATTTTAACAGGTTCCGTTGAATTTTGAAGTAATTATTTAATTCCGTATGCCTCACTCCGTAAATTGTATGATATATTATGTTCACTGCGTATATAGAAATCAAATCTATTTTCACAAAAGGGTGAATACTTGCACAGTAACCGGTCTAGCGGCTTACAAACCGGGTGGTCAGACTATCACCTGGGGGCAGAGGTCACAAGGTTACAGACATACAAGGGAGTGAACAGGCCGCAAAAGCCCTAATAGTAGTCAACTGTCAACACATTACAGATATTAATCATAAAGGTATTGCCATAATAAATAAACAGCAAAATTAGGGAAATAGTTAATTTTTAATCAGGAATTATGGAACTTTTTCTGATAATTTACAAAATTGTTATATTCTGTAGAAATATATCCTCAGGGAAATTGTGGGGGTTGGGAAAGGACATCTAAGGGATCGACTACCTGGAAAGGGACTCATTGATTATGTACAAGTTCAAATTATACGTTGACCCTTCACTGAATAGCGGTAAAGATCTAACGGTCATCGTTGTATATACTGTACCATCCCTGTTGCGAACTTATATTTCGTACCAGGTAGAAAAAGCTGGCCGTGCCTCCATTGGTTGTTTTCAAAATGGAGACTATTATTTCGAACTTCAACGGTTATAAAGCGTTTGGAAAAAAATTGGGTTTTCAGAAAAAAAAACTGATATTGTTAAAAAAATTAAAAAATAATTCTTTTGCACGCACTACAAATTTTCTGATAAAAAGTGAATGAAACTATTGTTTTCTTCGGAAGTTGGAGAATAAAACTCAAATTTTACACAAAACTTTTAACATTTAATTTAAAAATGCTGAAAAATTGTTTCACCACACTGTGGCATTTTCAAAGCAAGGAATTATCAACTAAAGCTAAATCTAAAAGTATGTCCTTAAATATCAGGGATCAGAATGTGGTACAAATTGAGGGATGTGGATGGATAATGATGGGAGTGTGTTTACAAAATTGTTAACAAGCGGTGAATTATATGTATCGATTTGAACATTTAATATTACATTATTATTGTTTTATGAGTGTTTCAATATTTCTATGGATTCTAGTATATTAAGCTTATGTCCTTTTTCCTGAATATGTAGAATATCCGGATTAAGGGTGAAATTTTGGTTATGTTCTAACAGGTGATTTGCGTAATCAGAGTCCTCTTTTTTGAGCCTGTAACTGCTGAAATATTCGTTGAACCTTACGCTAAAACTGCGTCCAGTTTGTCCTATGTACAAAGCACTACAGTCATCACATCTAAGTCTGTAAGCTCCAGATTATTTTAATTTATCTTTTTTAGATTTTGAGTTATCAATATACGAGCATAGGTTATATGTTGTTTTAAAGGCGACGTTTTTATTCTGTTTTTTAAGGAATTGAGATATTTTTAGTGAATGTTTACCTAAATATGTTAGACATGTGAAATTTGATTTTATGTTATTATTAATCTGCGGATACATTAGGTTTAAGGCTTTTTTATTGAGTTTATTTTGGAGTATTTTATTAATTATCTTGACATTATAACCGTTATTTTTAGCAATATCTATGATTCTGTTTATTTCCAAATGGAAATTATCTTTACTTAATGGGACATTAATTAATCTATGTATCATACAAAATTATATGCTGCTAGCTTGTGTGATTGTGGATGTGATATAACTATTGTTATATTGAACAATATAATTCCCTATTATAGTTATAAAAAAAAATTAATAATATTAATTTAGTAATCTGAAGAATTAGTTAAAATTAACCATTTAATACAGCTAAAGTTCAACAAAGGTATAGCCATAATGCAGTTCAATAAAATAAATATACGTCAATCAATGAAATATGTATATGAAACTTAGTATAAAATAAGTGTTATATTAGATGCAATGACAATGATGATTAAGTATATTTTTCTTAATATTAGTTGATAAGTGCAGAATAAAAAAATCGTGTTTTTTAATGATGAGAAATTGTGATAAATGTCTAACTGATGGCTTATGGAAAGTACGTATATTCTGGGATTATATTATTGAAGAAGATTAATTTTTCCTTGATTCTCCAATATATTCATTTTATGCTATTCCATAAACAATACCATAAATTCTTTTTTCACAGAATGAAATACTTAATCATATTAGAAACACAGCTAAATAATAAAAACGACAGGAAAAATCACTCAACAATTGCAACTGAATGTGAAGGGATGTATAATTTATAACTCGTGCAGGTTTCAGGTAGATCATCTGGACCACATCCCAGTTCCAGTTCAACAAGATCAGGTCCTACTGTATCATTCACATATCTGTTGTGAATACATCCCAAACTAATCATTTCTATAGCCATGTAAATTTATAACCCTTATCTTTAGGGATGCTGTACGTGTGTTTCTATCAACCTATGACCTCTGAACCTGCTAAAGTCCAATGGGTCAAAATTTACATAACTTCTATAACTTCGGAAATGTTCACCTTTTTCTATCCACAACATTATTTGTAGGACAAATGGCGACTTATTGTGTTTTTAGAATTAATTAATTTTATTCGGATTAATTCAATAACAACCTAATACCAAGAAAACTTTCCTAACATTATTATCTAATAATATACAGGTGTCACAATATTCTGTTAACATGGAGGTACCACAGTTGTTTCATTTGTTAGCTCAGAGAAGCTACTATTACGCTTATAATTTTCAAACGTTAGGTACACGGTACATTCTTGTCTTCCGAATGGATTCCACTTCAAAATAGCACGACTTGATGTTGACGTTTCGCCAACCATTATAGGTGTTATCTTCAAGGCAAGCTTGAGGCTTGAACTGAAACTGATTCTTCTGTTTTCTGTAGCGGTATTCATTGTGAGAAATAACGCTCCATAGTTCATCAAATCATTTTCGAAAATACTAAAATCCTAGCCCGAGCCCCAAACTTCTATCAGCGAAAAATTCTTGAAGCTGTAGAAATCCTAAAACATTTAAATAATCTAAGCCGTGACCTTCCCAACATTTGGAAACCCATCCTCGAAAATTCCACTTCGCTCATGATCACACATCGGTAAGGTGAGGTGCCAGAACGGAGTTAAGAACCGGAATAAAGGCAGTGAGCTGTGGAGCGTGGTTTTTTCCTCACAATAAAAACCGCTACAAGCCTCAAGCCTTCCCTCAAGATGTCACCTGTGATGGGGGGTAAATTTCGGCATCAAGTTATGATATTGAGACGTGGTTTCCATCCGGAAGCCACGAATTTTCACAGCGTACATATCAGCTAATAAGTCTGCACGATATAAATATTGTGTTGAAATGGAATAATTCAGGGGTGAAGATTCAGATCTTATTTGAGCAGAACGTTTAAACTGAAAATTTTGGCAAAATAGTATGTAGAATTTTTTCAAAGATCAAAAAAATTGACTGAATAGGTGCTTTTTAAAAAGGTCCAAGCTCCCACAAATGATCGAGGGTATAAGTCTGAATAAGTATACTTATTTCCGAGGTTAATATTGTCAGGATCGCCATGTAATAATCGAAAACTGGTAAAGATGAATCATTATTTAAAAATATGTGGCCTAAAGAAAATGACTCGCTTTCAGGCGTACATCCATAATAAGCTTTGTTATGGACCTGAAATACTTTTTTTATCCTTTTAATTGTTTCCATAGTAGATAATTCACAAGTGGAATTGAAAATAAAGATTCAATTGATTTTTAGGTTCAGACTTTTCAGTTTGAAAAATTATTGGGAACAAAATTTTTTTTTTTTTATTTACTGATATTTCAATTGTCATATAACAAACAAACGTAAGAAAAATGTTTTTTATAAATTTAATATATATTACTAGAGAAAAAAAAAATTGTGGGTAGCTACACTCAGTATTTACCAGTTCGCATTTTTCTCTTATTGTCTTTAATTGTTTGAATTAGGTTTACAACAATTGAATAAGTACATACAAACATGGTTATAAATCTCCTACGTGGGGTATAACATAATATTATACCACCCTCTTCCTTTTACAGTTTCCATAATAATATGCAATATCTGAAGACTATGATACATTCTTTTTCATCATATTTATACTACAATAAAATGGAAAAAAGACCAAACATGATATTATGATAAATTTCAGTCTTGTGAAGATATAAAGTATGTCAATAATTTAATAACCTACAGGAATGTGTATATATTTTCTACATATTTTAATATTGTATCTGCAGGATGGTATTTACGACCAGTTGTCCTGCTAGACATTCCATGTAACGAGATTAAAAACTAATTGTAACGGCGGAACGATTTGTTTGTGCGATTGCTTTGATATGCAGATATACCGAGGATGAGGGAATCGTATCCAAGCAACACATCCTTTTGTGACGTCACCCAGGTAACTAAATACATCCCGGTAAGCCAGTAACAATGCGTACCATATTTTTATTGAAATATGTTCTACATGAATACGGAGAAGAAAACTCCTATTACTTCACTTTTATCGCAGAACTCCCTTCATTCCACAGTGACAAATATTAAATTTAGACATACTTCAAATCAATATGTGCCCACGTAAGTGAATTAGATAGGATTTCGCCTAGGCTCACAAAAATGCGGTCCTGTACTATGTAATCAGAAGTATTTTCTGATAACAAATACCGATCTTTCTTTACATATTTACAAATAGAGTCAACATGCAGAAGCAACAAAGCAACTAAGTGGAAACTGTGATCAATATATATTTGATGTTAAATGAACCCATCACAACACAACACAATAGAATATAACAATTTGAATGTGTATTTAGGATAATTAAAAACAATTGAAGAACTAGTAGTCTCCTTGATTTATTTCGGATATACACCGGAAATCATCAGTGTGATGATCCAAACCATAAAAAAAACAGCAAAAAAATATTAACTAAACTTATCAGTATCGTATCTTCCAGATATTTTCAAAAATACCAGAGAAATCCTTTTGAAGAAATTATAATCACTACGAAGGCCTTCTCTATGATCACACTTCAATGTTAAACAGGAATAATAGGCAGAACCGTATAATTTTGCACAAATGACATTTCGTTTGTAGTTGAGGTAACCTCTAACAAGGGATAAAGAATACGAGTAAACCCATCATATAATAGATATATGTTGGGAGAAGAGAGAGGCATGGTAATTTTCTTGAAAATTTGGAGGGTATATGAAATAAGGAAGAACCATACTAAGCAAACAATGCCACAACTTCTCCGTTCAATATAGAAGAATGAAGTCTGCTATCAGGAAGAAGTTTGGTAGATTTCGAGCTTGACAATAGAAAGGTGATCAGATGGTGCTGTATATTTGGAAATGTATATAGAAAAGGGCGAGATGCACTTTTCTACGATATGGTAGAGTGGTCAATGAATTCGTAATGTGTGAAATCACGAATAAGACAAATAGCTATCTTCTGAATAACATCTAAGCACTTCAGCGTTTATCAGGGGAGCTGAACCCAAAATATTTGCTTTGTAGATCATGAGGAGCTGCTGGGATGTAAAGTAGCTTGTAAAGTGGTTTTCGCAATCATATAAGGTATTGTGGGATCCACCTTCATGGAAACAATACTACTTGCAATAAACTCTCCTGGATTATCAGACTTCCATTTCAAAATCATTGGCGTAGGCAAGCAGGTTTCCTGTTGATCTCTGCCCATGAAAGTCATTAACAATTTTGGAGCTCTAGGTATTGGATCAGCTCGATGTTGATTGCTTTCTCCATATGAAGCTTCTATCTGCTTAAAATTCTTTTCAATCAAAGCATTTCGAATTGTTATATTTTCATTTTATAATATTATTATTTTATATTCATATATCATTCATATTTATATAATACTAAGCCAGATATTGAGTTTTATAATATATTTCACCCAAATTTGAAACTTTTTAGATTGTTATGTGATCTTTAATGTCTCACATATGGTTAATTTATATCTTGTATTATCAGTGAAACTCTACAAAACTCCAAACATGAGTCATGAATAAATTGGAACTTGAGTGAAGAACTGCTATAATTTATTGTTAATATTATTTCCAAGAATTTAAATCTAATTGTAAATATTAAATATTTGTTAAACTATGTAGATGCGTTGTCTATTTTAAATATGTTGTTAGAGAAATTGAATGGATATTCTATCTTTTCAGTGCTAAATGGGCTTAAACATAGTCACTTTCACATAAAGGATTGAAGTGACCCCTGGCTACTACAAACCAATGGAATACGACTCATTTGACGGTCACTCCCATCTGATATGAAAAGTGGGGATGTAATGTTGAAATATAATGCTGACCCTCTCACTGGCCTGGTGTTCTGCTAACCAACATAAAACTTAACATTTCGATTTGAATGACGTCAAATGAAGTGGAGCGGCGAAGGTGCAGATGACAATAATAGAAGGGATCTTGTTATATCACTGTAATTTCTAATAATAAAGAAAATATATTTTCTGTGTTTCATTCATCAATTTCAAATCGAGGCCAGATGTCTATATTTATTTGCGGTATGAACTATAATAATTATTGTTCTGCATCTGGCCACCTCTAGAATGTTTTCTGCCGGCAATTACAATCAATTGAGGATGTTGAATGAGCAACTTATAGAATAAGAATAATCAGCAAATAATGTCACCTCTTAGGCATCTCCAAACTTATTTCTGTAGTTAATCAAAAACATTTACATCAAAATAAACATAAAAAGGAAAATAATAAGTCATCAGATTTAATAAAATTTTGGCAAGCTTTAAAATTTATTTTATTCTATTGATAAACTCTATTTCTATTCTACAGAAACAAATGTATGCAACTTTCTTGCTACTGGTCAATTATAAAAATATAAAAGAGTTCACCAACAACATGGGATCAAACAATGGGTCAACTTGCATTTGATTTTTAGCCCATTCAGGATTATCAATATGAATAAACATAAAAATAGAATCATAGATGAAATTCGAACTCACAACCCTGGATTAGTGTGTACCAGGTGGCCAACTAAGCGAGGTAAGCGGCTGTATCTGAGGAACCGTTCACCGTTCAGCTTCCGAAAAAAATATCGCTAATAAATATGGCCAAGAGAAATTGCTGTAAATCATTTTCGAACTGGTGAAATGGTCACTAGAGGGAGCGATGCTTATGGTAAATTGGAAAAAAGAGAGTTCCTCTACAATTTGCTTAAAAATAATGGCAAGTAAATCTTACGACAGTTATGAACAATTTTGGTGAGAAACTTTCGCCCTCAACAGTTCACATGAAGTGGTGGGGGTAAAGCAAACTTCAATTTAGGAAAAATGCAAAATCTTAGGAACCCCTCATCAGAAAATACTGAGCTTGGTGTCATTCAGAACAGTTTTTTTTTTCGTCTATCAGCTGCATTGAGAGCGATTTCCTAGTGAATCTTACTTTGACCGCTAGATGACGCTTCTGGGATAATAACAAATTTTATTAACTTTCTAGAAAAACAAATGCGACTTATGGTTATTTTTACACCTATAACAAAGAAGACTAAAGGCCAAAGAAAACTGTCATAACCGGAAGTCTCTATCTTCGACCTAATCTGAGATATTGAGAAAAATAATATTAGAATTTGTAACAAATAATTTATCTAGCATCCCTAGTACGTAATTCTGAAAGATAAGTTACCATTGAAATAAAAACTGCAACTTAAACACTTATGTTATAAAAAAAATTACTTCTTTCCTATTTTTTATATAAATTAAGTGAATTATTAATAAAATGGCTTATGTCACATTATTTTATGATAATTTTATCCATTTCAGTTTTGGAGTTTTGATAAAGTCACTAATAATAATTCGCAACCCTCAGAAAAGGGCGCCTGATTCACAGTAAAAGAAAAATATAATAAAAAAATTCTATGAAATAAAATTAAAAGATTCATTGGCAACATGTTCATTATGTAGAAGAAACAACAAATGAGAGAAAAAAGTATAAAACACAACAGAATACTTCATGGCTGAAGGACACTCTATCAATTCTAACATTTCAAACTATTCAAAAATTAATCCAGAAAAATCGTTAATTCTCGTCCCCAGGCCATTTTTTTTCCAAATGCGGCCGCTTTCGCTTCAAATCGGCGTCAAGTCGATTCAACAGTTCTGCATAATATACGCGGGTGATCGTTTTGCTGTTTTCAAGGTAATCTATATAGATGATACCGTTTGCATCTCAAAAAACTGTCGCCATGACTTTGTTGGCCGATAACCCCACTTTTGCCTCCGCTTCGCCAGGACAAGTCCACTGTTTCGACTGTTCTATGGTCTATCTATTCGAAAATTTATGCAGAAAAATGTTAAATTCGCGTGCCCAGGCTCATACCCACAAAAAATAAACGTTTATGTCCATGCTGCCGTACGTACGTACAAAGAACGTGAGTCTTAACAACAACTTTGTGTCACGTACAATTTTAAAATCTAAAAGATCTATAGCTCTAATCGCTGGTTATGATTAAATGTTTCTGCATGCAGTTATTAAACGTCTCTCATACATTGCATGTTTTCTCATAATTCCTTATTCGTATTATTCCAAAGAACTGCCTATCGCATTTTAACATTTAGTACGAAAAACTGTAGAAATATATTTATTATATTGTCATTTGAGTGTAGAATCGGCTCGTGATAGATGGAATAAATATTTGATTTTATGAATAATTATTATAAAGATATAAAGTTTAGGTTCTTATTCCCTATTTATTGTGTAATACTACATGACTTTTATTTTGAATGAATATATTCATTTTTCACTTGAGTGTTAGTTGTATATGATGAGATAAAAAAGTTTGAAGAATAAATAAATTTTTTGTCACATGTATGTGTACAAATTAAACGTCCTGTGTTAAGCGAGAACTACTTGAAATCGTTACTCTTGACATATTCTCGCTAAACCTGGCGTACTCTCGTTCGGGTCTCACTCTCCACACGAGAATAAGAGTGAGACAGAGAAATAATCGCTCTCATGGGAAGCACTAGTCCTGATATCGACCCCAGAGATGTGAGCATCACTCCAGGACATCTCGAATATATGGTTTATAGATCATGAGCAGGTTGGGTGTAGAGTAGCTCTTGGCACGGAATATAAAGCCGAGTTTCGGTAAAGCAGTTTTGGCAATGCATCTCACATGATTGTCTCATGAGAGGGTGTAGTTGGTAGTGATTCCGAGCACAATCATTAGGGCTTGTGGTTGTGGTAGTCGCTCCTGGGGGAAACTTCAGTTTTGGTTCCATTACACTCTATACTAGATTATCCAATCTGAGTGTTAGTTGTGTATGATGAGATATAAAAAAGTTTTGAAAAATAAATACATTTTTTGCTACATGCATGTATACAAATCAAACATCCTGGACCTAAGCGAGAACTACTTGAAATCGTTGCTCTCGATATATTCTCGCTAAACCTGGTGTACTCCCGTTCTGGTCTCGCTCTCCACACGAGAACAAGAGTGAGACTGAGGAATACTCGCTCTCATGCGAAGGACTAGTCCTAATATCGACTCTTTTCAAATACATTATGTTGTCGAATTCGAATAAACTTGAATGTAGGAAGTATAATTTGATGTCTTTCGTCAACTTTATCTGCTTCTAACCATTTGCAATATATTTTCGGTTTCTATACAAATGAGGGAAGTTAGTAATTTTTGGATCACTGTTAATCATATAAACGTTACATTTCTGCCGTTTTGACGGAGTAAATATAGAGAAACACAGCTCTCGAATACATTAACCCGTTCGTGGCAAAAACAAATATTAAATATTAATATATTTGAATATAACTATTAAAATGTGCTATTTATTGGGTTTGTATAGAAATTCACTTGATATTGTAATGTAGGATCATAGATGTATATGTACCTACTATCTTTATGTCATTCTACATTGCTAACTTACTGAGTGTGAATTGATTACACTTTAACACTGCATAAATGTAAAATCACAATGATTAGGTCTGCTATTATTCAGTGTGCATGATGAAATGCAGATACGCGTGAACTCCATTTTGTTGTTGTTATTGTGCTGTTTGTATGTATTGTGGACGCATATAGTCACATTCTGATCGGACCCGAAGTTCTTGATGGATTAATCCAGCCCTAATGAGTGTAAGAGCGATAAGTCTGGCATGTGAATGCGCCCAAGTCAGCAGCAATCACTAATTAGATGAATTGTTCACAATGGCTGGCCTACTTGACTGGCATATCGTGCGGTTTGTTGTATAAACCACTTGCACTTATTCCACCTAAATCTCTGCCATGCTTGCCTGCACTCAACTCATACTAAAATCCACTATTAAGATTAATGACTTCAGTTTTCAGCGTCCTCTGCACGAACACTGAATTTAATGATCAGTTTTTACGGAGGCAATATAACTCTGTTAAATTTGGTAATGCGCCCTTAACCAATTACATCCACTCTCAAATTAGGAAATCTTTAACAACGTTTTCGTATTTCATAAATACTCCAGTTTTTATTCCATAAATCATAATAAGTCAATTGATGACAAGAAATTTTCACGAAGCCATACTTAATTGAAAGTATGGGAGAAATCAATATCTATTTATCTCAAGGTATTTGAACTTAAATACTTAGAATTAATATTACAAGTTCGTTTAATAGTTTAACAAATAAGTGTGACTATGGTTTCTCTAACACAGCAGCTTCTTCGAACAAATATTACGATGTACTAACTTACTACAAAAAAGCTAACCTAATATTAGTTATTAATTATATAAGGGGATTAACAAGTCCCTGATCCACGAGAGAAAATGGGCACTCGAGGCGCAGCAGATAGTTACATTTTTTCTAGAGGATTGAACGCTGTTTATTTCCCAATGTAATTCAACGTTTCATCCAGGCTCACGGCCAAAACTGATCAATTGGGAGAGTGAAAGCCGTGTGAGTGCAGGTGCAAAATTCTGGTTTTGAAAAACGTCAGATTTGACAAATTTATTTTAATCAAGAATATTGGTTTTGAGCTGAAAACTAGAGAGTCTTAGAATCGTTTCTATGACATGCGTTTGTTTATCTGTCAACACAACCGAAAAAATTCGCAAAATCGGTAGAAAAAATCAGTGAGTATGCTGAGAATTTGACATCCAGCGAGAAGCTCAAGAAGCAACATTATGTCTGTGACCAGCGAAAAGCAAAAGTGTATACGAAAAGGAATTGGTGGAATTCGATAACGGGTGAAAAATAAGGGCATTGGAGAAGGAGCAATTACAGAAGAGGTCCTGCTTTTTCAATGTGGATAAACATTTTGTTGCCTCTTCAATGTGGACAAAGCATTCGATGCTAAAATCAATGTTGAAAATGCACAAAGGTATTGATATTTCGAAGTATAGTAAACTTACTTCATATTTGAAAGGCGGATCAAGAAATTATAAGCCAAAGAAGGCAAAATGAATTTGAATAATTCTGGTCAAAATGACAAGATTCTGAATAAAATGGTAAAAAGTGTGGTCTATAATTATCAGGAAAAGTCTTCCTTCCTTTTCTGAATTGGTTGGACTCTAGCTGTCTTCCATTGGGAAGGAAACACACCAACTTTGTATGAAAGAGCTGCTGTTTATTCTGGAGCACATTTCTTGAGACAATAGGTGGAATTCCGTCTGGCCCCATAGCCTTTTTGATTTGATGTTGAGATCAAGCAGAATGCACCTAATTGTTCGATGACAAGCGACAATTCCAGGCAAATGGTCATATCGATAGTAGCGATATGAGATGATTGTGGTTTCAGAGCGCAATTTTCCTACAAAGGTGAGATTATTTGAACAATGATAAGACCATCAACTGTTTGTTTATACTGTGTGTCTTTTCATCCAGTAACCGGACGAATGATTTTAAACTTCTTCGCGTGCATTGAGCGCATTAATAGTTGATATACCGAATTTAAAGTTGTTGCTGCAACTGCGATGGTAGTCCAGCTGGTTTACATATTTTGTTGCTTAGAATAGCGTAGGTTCGAATCTCCCAGCGGCAACGTTATCGCAGGTTAGTTTGTTGTTATTTGGGAGGTTTTTCTCGTAATTGATTGATTCACAGGCAAATTAATATCAGTTTCGTCACTTGGCATTGAATCCATAAAGCTAATAAACAATAAAAGAGTTCACATTGTGGACACCCATATTATAACTCTATAAATTAGGAAAAATCACCATTATCCACCAGAAGTAACGTTAAAGTGAGGATCTTTCTGCTTCTGAATAATTGGTTGGTGTAAGATTCTAACTTTACCAGTATTTTTAGTGGATAAGTGTGATCGTTTCTCATGTATAGTGTAAAAAAGCTAATCAGCACAGACGATGACACTGGGGGACGTGGTTAACCAATACTCTTCAGAGTACAAGGCTTGAACGCTTAGTACTAAAGTCAGTGTGACGTCTTCAACAACAGGCTTCGAGGAGATTCGTCCCATACTACAGTATCGTTTAGACATAATGGTACATAACTGATATTGACTGTGGCAGGTGATAAATATTCCAATTTAGCAGAATTTCAGTTCCTTCTTGTAGAAGAGTATATAATGCACTTGTTCCTAGAGCGGCATCTTGTGAATGTATTCTTACCTGTGACTAAACGTGTAAAAGAGTATTATCACTGAATAAAGTGCGTTGCAACATGGCTTCTCAAGCGAACGCTTATGTTGGTTCTCATCGCGTTTTACGCATACGTACAGGGCTGACATTTGTTGGATAATCACTCATGCCAAATAAATGTACTCCTGGCTGCGAGGAAAAGTACAATCATGGGCCAAAAGTTCAAATTATTTCTTACTGAACTATTTGTAATGAACTAAGGAAACAATGGACTTCGGCTGTCTCTGTAAAAGATTTCATGGTAACAACAATAACATAACAATATTCTGTTAGTAGTACCATAGCAAGTGTAAAATTTGTCAATTATTTTGAAGTAAGAACAAATTGGATATAAAACATTTTGTACTATATGTGACAATGATGCACTCAAAGCCATGAACAATTTTTCTTTGTATCCTCATCCAGTTGATAATTCAAGACTACTATTTTGCGAAAACCACCTTGAGCTATAGAAGGTATTGGATTAACCCAAAAAAAGGTGAACTCACTCCATTACCCACGAATTACCGGACTAATGAGCTCCACCCTTATTCATAATAACTTTTTCAAGTAATACAGAATACTCGGTAGATTCTTACTATTTTTATGCAAGACTTAATAAGACAAAGTTTTTTGAATTTTCAATAATTGTAGTAACTAGAATTTCAATTCAGTTCATCGCAATCTAATGACGTCAATGAAATTACCTCTAAAGGTAATATTGAGTTACATAAAAATATTTTGATGTATTATAATTTCCGTAGGTTCCTCATCAATATATTCTAATGTTTGAATGGAAAATTGATTCCCATTTCATTCCTACGTTAATTCAGTCCCAAGATAAAATCTACTATACGTAAATTGAATCCCGGGTTTCAATATAATTCCCGGAATATTCTTAGAAATGAGAGTGTTAAAATCAGTGCGGTTACAATATTAGCATTTTATATCAACAAAGTTAGGTTAGTAGGTTAGGTTAGGTTCCTGGAAAGCAGGAGCCTCGTCTTTTGTGCGGAGCCTGAAACCTCACCCAGGCGCTTCCTTAGGTGTCGGATAGGGGAATGCTCAAGGCCTTGTTGCCAGCAAGGTCGAGGCTAGGAGTGAAACGCTCCCGCGGGCCAAGAGGCACCCAGATCCTGGATAAATTATGGACTCAAAATCACAAGTTCCTGAGAAGAAGGTGATGGATAGATTGTGATTGGCACGGATGATCCAGATGTTCCAGTAGAGTAAGTTATCCCATGAAAGATAACTTACTGAAACAACGTATGAAGTTGTCCAATCGAAATGAATTACTAAGACCCAGGAAACATAATATTGGGAATCAACAATATTATGGTACAAACAGGAACAACTCAGGAAGTTATCCCATCGAGATAGATAACTAACGACACAAAAACCATAAAATTGGGCATCAACCATATTATGGCATAAATATAAGAAACTTGAGGTACAAATTTAGACAGATATACACAAAGAAACGCAACACAATCTAACAAACGTTAACATCAACATAAACATCAACGTAAACAGGAAGTGATATAGAATCAAGAAACATGATAGGAGAGGCAGTCCATATCCTGAAGTAATGCGATAAGCGGTTCCGGGGTATGGATGAAGATAGCTGAGGATTTAGGTATGCTTTAAAATAGAGTGAGTCCTGCACTACCAGTAGTGATAGATTTAAGCTCCTGGTGTGCATAAAGCAATTCCTCTCCACATAAAAAAAGGTTAGGTTAGAATAGGCTAGGCTAGGTTAAGTTAGGTCAGGTTAGGTTATGTTCATCGGAGGACCAAGGGAGCTCAAGAGGAGGGTCTTATGCTCAGTGGGGCAGTCAACAATGCTGTACGGCTCTCCCATATGGTCCGAAGCATTAAGAATGCAAAAGTACAAAAAATAGATCAACTCCGCACAGAGAATACTACCGTTAAGAGTCTGCGCGGCATTTAGAACGGTATCCCACGAAGCGGTGACAGCGATAGTGGCGGTGATACCACTACACCTCCAGGCGGATGAGAGAAGAAGGCTTTTTCGAATAGGACAGGCGACCGGAGAAGATAGAGATCGCGAAAGGATGCAAACGCTGGAATAGTGGCAACGAGAATGGATGCAAACAGAAAACGCTTCATGGATCAAAGACGTCAGACGATGGGTGACCGGTAAAAGAGGTCCAGTGGGATACTCCATGACGCAGTGCCTAACCGATCACGGTAGCTTTATGAAATATCTATTCCGTATAAACAAAAGATAGTCAGCTACGTGCATGTATTGCGAACAGGAGGACGATGCGCAACACACACTATTCCAGTGCGTCAGATGAGAACGACCAAGACAGATCCTAATGATCCTAACTTAGAAGTCCGGTTAACAGACGACAATTTGGTGGAGACGATGCTGGAGAGCCATGAAAAGTGGTACAGAGTGGCAGAATACATGGAGAAAGTGATCAAGGCAAAAGAAGCAGACGAGGAAGAACTGATATAGAAAAATCACTTGGACAATCTGATGTAATGTGCAAAACGGTTCCGGATTGTCCTAAGAAATAGGGGGAGCTTTTAGTGTGGTAAGAATCTCACAGACACCGAGGAATTGAATCATCGACCCCTCGGTGCCCCTTTTGAAGGTTTCCCCCTCCTATGAGAACTCAAGAAAAAAAAAAAGGTTAGGTTAGGTTAGCAACAAAGGGGTACAATGAACAATCATTATTGGTTATTATGAGTGTTAAGATTAGCACGATTTCAATATTTGTATTCTGTATCAACAAAGCTAGGTGAGGTTAGGTTATAAGCAAAGGGGGTACAATAAACAATCATTATTGGTTATATTGCGTAAATACTTGCGTATAAAAGGGTGGTTGGCCTAGGTGGCAGGTACTAACTGCTGATTAACTGACCCGACAAACAGGTACATGAGCTAGGACTCAGCTTACGTAGACCTTAAAAATACCAGGGACTGAATTTTTCTACATAGAAAGGGCAATTGATAGATGCTGGACTCAATTTACATCAACCCGTATGAGTTTAATGTCAATCTTAGTATAGACAATTGATATATATTGAACTGTAAGCGATCATAAGATAGTTGTATACATTATTAACGTTTCTGATAAAACTAAGGTTGAATAAATTGAATACAACGTGATTCTGCCCCAGAAGGGTGACAATTTCAGAATCAGTTCAGTTTATATATTTACCTGGATATCTTCGGCTGTTCCCCTTTTTCCTGTCACGAATGTCTTCACTTATGGAAAAGTACAACTGTCAAGTACGATTGGATGCGTAGAAATAATGGTGCTGTAGTTTAGGAAGCGGAAGATATGCAGGGGACGGCGGGTGATGTGAGGGCGCTACTCAATCTGGAGCTGTCTTAGACAGGCGAGTAAAAACACCTAGTTGTTATGTGTGATGACTAAGAGATGGATTAGTAGAGCTCCGGTTGATTGTTCTCTCTTTGTTTACCTATTAACCCCTTGTCGCTCCAAAATCTTTGTTGTATGCACAGACTGTGACTGACTGATTATAACCGACATATGTGTATTCGTACAACCGGCCACATAACTACAAAGACGCTCTAAACAAAGATATGCTCCCAAGTATCATCAGCAACTGAAGATTATTGAAATCATTCCGTGTTCTCCAACTTTGCCCTCTTAAATCTGGCTAGTATGGAACTGCATTCATTTTCCTGCGCATCCGCCAAATTTGCATCGAGCTATTTTATTTTCTGAGTTTGCTATTCTCAATATATGTATATTTCACCACATAATAAGACATGATTAGTTGTTCTCTTAGTATTTTGGTTCGTATAATACTATTATGAATACAACTAACCATAACTATTTTATCTTGTAACGGTGTGTATTAATTGGTAATTAATTTGAATAAATGAGTCCGAATGAGACAGGTCCTGACATCAATGTTATAATAGCGGCAACTTCATATTTATCGCGGTACGTTATTGTTCTATGTAAATTCACGGAATTTGTAGTTCGTGCGGGAATGAGCAGGTATGTCATATTTGATAATTTTCTGCCACTTAAGGCATTCTTATCTTAGATATCGGCCAGATTTTAATCAACGACAAGCTTATAGTTTTTTAAATGTTATTATAATTACGTTTGGTACGATATAGAGTTGCCCATTGGCTGGATATTTTTTAAATTTTTTGTTGATGCTTTTGACTTAACGTCATAATTTAGTTCTATTCTTTTCGAATTAATTATACTTTAATCAGATATCAGACCAGTTTTGTAATTTCGTAATATTATCTTTTCCAACCTGGGATTTGTGCTCCTCGTGGTCGAAGAAGGATATTCTTTGTAGCCAGAGATACGGGTTGAGGAAGCAAGTTGTTTAAGGTGAACTGGTGAATCTTGACTTTGATCCCAATTAATAGTCGAGTTACAAAATAAATATGGTTTTTTAAATTCTGGTTGGAATTGTCAAATTGTTCAAATCCTTCCTGCAGCTTATTGAATTGAGGTTCTTATTCTTAGATTAAGCGAGTAATTTACCTTAACATAAATTTACATTTCTTCATCGAATTCCATTTGTTCCATATAACTTCTGTAAAATATTTCATGTGTAACTAGTAATATTTGTTAATATCGGATTCTCAATTACCTATTACTGATTATTATCTGAGCTTGGATTAGTTATTTCCTAGTTAAGCAATACAGTTATATCTGATTATAATGTTCCCTTATGCCTTTATGAATCAATTTAGTTGTTTAACTGTTTTTGAAATTACATTCTGTTATAATCTATTATCGTAATTAATCGATGAATCTGTTATCTACATTTCAAGTAATCTAATTTTTGTATTGCACATAAGAATTTTCGTAATTGTTCAATACTATTGTCTGAATTTAAATTACCTATTTCTTAGTTGTCAATATTTTTATCTGAATTTAACCATAATGAATTAATGTATTATTTTTCACAGCGAGTCGGCATTCGATTGTTTGTCTCGAATTCTACTTCCTATGTTCATTCGTTATGGTTGATTTTTTCTCATTGAATTAATTGAGGTAACGCATACAGTGACAATGCTAATTTGTTATTTTGCTGTATGCAGGCCCGGATTTACCATGCAGGCATTGTAGGCAGTCGCCTAGAGCGGCAAGAATTGAGGGGCGGCAAATTTTAGCGAAAACTTCGAAAACTTGTTCAATTCGCGGGAATTGAATTTCCCGCCTGGTCCTTGTGAAGAAATCTTACCAATAAATGACCTAACTGATCCGGCAACATGGATTATCAATGACGAACTGCGTGATCATATAACTCGGAACGGTTTCGACCAGAACATTAATGCTGATTTTTCTGGGTCCAAAAGGATGTATAATGACTGCATGCGCTACTTTACGGCTTCTTTCTTTTATCGAACACTCTTGAACGGCGAAAAAACTCTACGACCATGGCTTGCCTACTCCGTTAGCAAAGGCAGAGTTTATTGCGTTCCATGCCTTTTATTCGGGGAGAAATCGTCTTTTGCCAACGATGGGTTCAACGACTGGAAGAATGTTGGACATCGCATCACACATCACGAAAATTCTAACGCTCATCATGATTGCAGTATTCAATTCAAGGACAGAGCTAAAATCCAAGGAAGAATCGATGCAAACATCACACTTTTATATGAGCAAGAAATTTCTTACTGGAGAAACGTTTTGAAAAGAGTCGTAGCTGTAATAAAAAGTTTAGCCTCACGGGGACTTCCATTCAGAGGTGACGACGAAAAATTTGGTTCGCAACATAATGGCAACTACATGATGCTACTAGAATTGATCGCTCAATTTGATCCATTCATTGCTGAACATATTAACAGATTTAGGAACAAAGGTAGCGGCAGAACAAATTATTTATCAAAAACGATTTGCAATGAGTTCATCGAGCTTCTGGGGAAAAAGTCCTAGACAAAATCGTCCAAGAAATCAAGGTAGCCAAATATTACTCGATGATTGTTGACTCTTCTCCTGATATTTCTCATGTGGATCAGCTGTCATTCACCATAAGATATGTGAGAGAAGATGGAGTTTCCGTGGAGCGTTTTCTTCAATTTATTGAAAATCCAGGACACAAAGCTCAGAATCTTGAACATGCCATTTTGTCAACGTACGAATCCCTTAGCATCAATATCAGCGATTGTCGAGGACAAGCGTACCATACTGCTGCAAACATGTCTCGGCCGTACACAGGGCTTCAAGCAAAAATCAAAGAAACCAACAAATACGCTGATTATACGCCTTGTGCTGCTCATTCTTTGAATTTAGTTGGAAAACATGCGGCAGAAAGTTGTCCGATGGCCGTCACGTATTTCGCAACGATCCAAAACGTTTACAACTTTTTTTCTGCATCAACTCACCGCTGGGAAATCTTGACGAAACACTGTGAAAATTCTGAGTCTCGTCGAATAATTACTGTGAAGTCACTGTCAAGCACTCGACGGTCAGCTCAAGATGATGCCGTTCACGCTCTTGGACATCATTCTCCAGAAGTCATCTCAGCTTTGGAAGAAATAGAAAATGATCTCACTGAAAAATGTGTGACGCGAAACGAAGCCTTCGGTATTCGACAACATTTTGAATTATTAGGAACTGCGTTTATGCAACAGTTGTGGAGCTTTCTCTTATCTTCCCTAAATTCTGTCAGTAAAAAATTACAAAATGTCAATACAACGATCGTTGAGGTAATTGAACTTTTTGAAGGTTTGAACAAAATGATTAGTGACACACGTGAAGATTTTGATTTGTATGAAAAAAAAGCGCTCGCTGTTTCCGAAAACCAAGAATACAAAACGGCTACTACGCGAAAAAAGACAAGAAAACTTAGATGCGATGAATCGAGAGATGGGGAAGTTGAACTCGTTGGTCGGGAAAACTTTAGAATAAATACTTTCAACGTCATTTTAGACAAAATTTTATCATCGTTAACAAATGAAATGATTTTATTTAAAAGTTATTGTGCTAAAAAGAACATGGAAAAAAATTCTCCTATAGATCTGCTAAGATTAATAAGAATCAATGAGCTCCACACAGTTTTTCCGAATGTTGATATAGCGTACCGAATGCTTGTTTGTACACCCGTGTCAAATTGTAGCGCTGAACGTTCATTTTCCGTGCTGCGGCGAGTAAAAAACTATTTGAGATCAAAACTGGTTGCGGAACGATTAAATGCACTTGCTTTGTTAACTATAGAATCAGATTTGCTCATGTCTCTAGATTGTGATGACATTATCAATAACTTTGCCATTCTAAAAACAAGACGTAAAAATTTGGGCCAATAAGCAATAATTATTGTACAAAAGACAATAGCATAAATAATGGTATTGATGAATGACATTAAGTCATATACCTCATTATTATAAGGCTACTGATTATAATTAAATAAAATATTTGCTTTCAGAAAAATGCATTCTATTGAATAAAACAAACTAATTCCACCATTTAAGAAATTTCAAGGGTGGTGGAGGGGCGGCAAGTTTGGCAACTGCCTAGGGGCGGCAAATTTCTAAATCCGGGCCTGGCTGTATGTGCTTTTCTGGCTTTGCATTTGGCCGGGCTATATAGTATGCAGTTCACAAATTACAACGAATACAAGGAGGGTAACATTTCTGGCAGGATTAATAAAGTTTTTGGATACTGTTGATAAAAATAATCACCCTTATCCACGAAAAATATTATTAAAGTACTGAGGACCTTTCGGCTATCAAGTAACCTTCATCAGAGTGAATTTTCAGAGTCATCTGTTTTGCTGATCGTCACAAATTTTTGCATTCATTTCAATTATTAATTTATCTAAATTCAATTTCCTCCTAAGTCAAATTTCATTTTATCATTATTCATTGCTCAACTCAACCTCAAATTTTATTGGTAAACTATTTATTTTTTTTGTAAAGTTGAACCGTTTCTTCTATTTTCTCTATTTAACAACATCTATCTAACATCATCGTAATGCCGGAAATTCTTGATTGATATTGTTTCTCTTATCTCATAAATAAAGCTGTTGGCGCCTCGGGTACAACTCTCAATCGGGAATTGAAGGATAAGTTTCATTAATATAGACCCCGAGATATTTCTATAATGACCTAGTTGGGAAATTAGAGGGTTGAAACCGACTAGTAAATGTCTTTTTAACCAGAAACCTTAATGAACAAGTACTCATTCAGAATAGACACAATCCAAATAAAAACTGATATACTTCAGTAATGAGGTATTGTGCGTTGAAAGGTATTTTTTAAATAGTTGCCTGCAACGCACCTTAGTAGGTACAATAATCCAACCGATCATAAAAACCCCTATACACTTATTTCATGCAAGGAGTTTCCAATTTTCATTTATAACTCATCAAGATTATTGGCCCTGGATTCCTGGAACCCAAAAATTTCACTTTCAATATACCCCATAAAATCGCAAGGTGTTAAATCAGGAGACATTGCAGGCCAGAGAATATCTCCGTGACCGCATATTATGCGGGTTTTGAAGTGTATCTTCAGAAACTCTCTCACGTTCTTTGTATTGCATGCTGAAATCAAACCTGGTCCAAATCCATGTCAGGTAAGGTTTGTGATGAAGGATTGACACACACGCGTCTGCAACAACTCCTGGTAACTCTGGTCATTTGAGGTTCCTTGAATGAAGAAGGGCCAATCACATGCCTTCAAACCATTTCAGCCCATACATTCAATTTTGGTGGATGTTGAGTTCGTGCATCGTCCTATGAGGATTTTACTGTGCCCAACAAGGCACAATAGATGAGTTGTGTTCACCATGCAAAGCAAATGATGATTCATCGGTGAATAAAATATAACCAATATGAAATTCTCATCGTTGTTTGCATTTCCATAATAGTCTCAGATAATTTCAACCGGCATGCACTGTCGGTAGGAAAATGCCATTACTTTTATCCATTTTAAAAGGATGATATTTGAATTAAAGTCATTAATATGAATAGGAATAGATCTTCCAGAAGGAGATCTATTTCACAAGAAATTCCTACGGAAAAAAATATCAGCATCTTTTAAATGTACTTGAGTGTGTACCATTTCAGTTTCTTGAGTGTTATAGGATTGTGTGCTTATATCCTGACGGGAAGGAGAAAGTTCCGATGGCGAATAATGCATTTACATAATAATTTGTTAATTTTAGTATTTTCCTAAAATTATTAAAAGTTCATTTGGAATTACCTTATTTTTCATTCGATGGTAAAAAATCAGGAGTGCCTAAATTCTTTTCAGGTGTAATCTCGCGTTGTCAACCTGATTACTAATAAGTTATTAATTAAGAAAACTATTAATAATTAAAAATAATAGTTATTCTATTTCCGAAATAATTTCGTCATTTGTCATTGTAGAATCTGTTACAACTTACTTCTACTCACCTCCAGGGTAGAAGAGTATTAATGAATCAAGAGATATGAACTTGGCTTATAAAGTTGCAACTTTTAAAAATGTACATTCGATAAATATATACAATTTAAATTGATATTATTAGGCAATCACAAATGCACACGCAGGTAAAAGAAGTGGTGAACCTGCATGTTTGATTATTCACCGGACATGTTCAACATAAAGCATCAAACCTGTCCATTATATTCTGGCCCTAGTGAAGTTGCGAACACTTAGTATAGCGCCCCCTATGATCGAATAGAATTTTAGTGCATTATTCTCGAGTTGTACTACTAGCTTCTGTTATTTTAGTTGCATAAGGTAAGGCGCTGTTGTACATAGGGTTAGAGTGATGGCTAATCCATCAAGCAGAGTTCATGATAGGGTAAGATCGTTTTATTTTAGTGTTACCAATTTAACACATCAGGAATTGCTTTGCTCATTACTTGGATAATAGTGAAAAAATGGATTGAGCAGCGTAAGATATGTTAAATATAATTATGTGAACTATTTATTTTGATGTACCTTTTTTGTGTAACTAAAGCTATATATAGCTAACAATAGACATAGGAGATTGAAGAAAGATTACCACTAATATCGATTTTATTGAGTGCCATTAGAAGATTGAGTCTGAATCGTTAATTTTGCTTTCAAAAGTAGCATGAAGTTTCCGTCACTTCAAGATCAGAAATTATTTCAGAATTCGGTTTCTTTTTAGGAACTTAAGAGACAATTTCAACATAAGGAGACAAAATATCTTATTCTGGCAGTATTCTCAGTTGAAAAAACATTTCTGCAGCCTCTTATGAGTCATCTGATATTTGTATAATTGATTTAAAAGGACATTTCGAACAACAACAGCACCAATAGATGTACCCAATCACCATTTCAATACCTGGTTAAATGAGTATCTTGACAATTTAGTTGTTATCTTCAATCTTCAATGCATCATTTTCTTCTTACTAGCTAAAATACGTATTAAAATTTTTAGATACTGAGCTTGGATGCATGTACTGATGATAACAATCATGTAATATTTTGTAACATGATTTCGGAATCGTCATTTGCAATGAGAATGTATGTGAAATGATTCGTATTATGACCCATTTGAATTGAAATTGTCCAAGATTAAATGAAAATTATTATGCAACTTATAATACATCCAGGTAGGCAAGTTTGCACTCACTAACTGTACGACCCTCTCGTCTGCTGTCTAGTTGAAGTACTTTACGACTAATTATGATGAACACAGACAGAGAAGGATATTCTTTGTGATATGTACAAATAAAAATACCGGCACTTATGAAATGAATGTTGTTGCCAAATTTTGTAACATATATTGTAGGATAACTATAATATCTCAGGATTTATAATATTGCAATATCCTTCATTCTCCCCTTCATAATAGGAAAGCGCCCTGGGTGAGATTTTCATAAATCTAGTTGCCGCAAATGGTGGTACATGGTATGGGGGAGGGATGAATTATATTGGAGGTGGTAGGTATCTGAGATACCACAACTTTATTTCTGGTTTATTCTTTGTTTTCCTATTCATTTATTATATATTACATATTTGTTGATTCATATGGTTGTTTATTATCCTCAAAATGCAATTTTGGGGCAGATAAAACTTTACTATTACAGTAATAACTTCCTTATTTCGTTGAATTTTAATTTAGGTTGATGGTTCTCGTTGATTTATTTTTCTCTTGAGGGGAATATTTTGGGATGCCACAACTGTATTTTTTCCTTATTCTATTCTAACCTAACCTAACCTAACATAAGCGCGTTTGGAATTGAGTTTCGAAAATTCCGTTTTATCGGATTGCCACGTTGAGGAAACAACCTGCCAAATTTGAATGGTCCTTATAGTTTCGGAGATCATGAGTGGGTCAGTCAATATATATGTTTACTCAAAAAATAAGCAATATTTCAGCGCGGCCATGATTGTTTACTAACTTTTAGGTCAAAATCGACTAGTTTGAATGTTCCTCAATAATACCCCCCTCCCCCTTCATGTTATTGAAAAGTCGTAATGTTCATATTCACCGAAGTTTGAATCCTGATTACCAATTCGGTTACCAGTTTTTGTGACTTTCTGTTGGGCATTGTAATAATAAATGAATAAATAATTAATAAACTCAATTAGCTTTTTTTGCACTATTGTGGTTGATAATCTGAATCTGTTTCATAATATACATGTCTTTTCTCGGGAGTTTACAAGCTTATGAACCTAATCAAATTTTCCCCTTAAGCATCACCACACTAACTAATGATTTTGAGTATTTGTTGTTTATAATATCCGATATATCATTGTGTGTTTCTGCGTCTGTTGATTATTCCTTAGCTGGTCCTCTAGCGGATGGTAGGAAAGGACAGATCTGTGCGGGAGAGGGTGTAAGACTCCCAACGGGTAGAAATACTTGGGTTGTTTGTCTTGTATCAAAGCATTGTATATGTCGTGTTCAGTTATCAGTTAAAAATATCCATTTGTTAAAACGTTCAAGCGTATTTAGTAATTGAAATCTAATATAGTCCACTACTCGAAACATGATTCGACTCGAAGGACCATGTTTAGTATAGCGTTCTTGTAATCATAAAGTGTTCAGTAATCAGTTAAATATATCTGTTCGTTAAAACCTTCAAGCGTCTTTGATAATTGAAACCTAATACAGTCCACTACACCAAACATAATCCGGCTCGAAGGACCATGTTTATTATAGCGTTCTTGTGATCATAAAGTGTTCAGTTATCAGTTAAATATATCCATTTGCTAAAACGTTTCTTTATTAATTGAAACCTAATACAGTCCAATATACTAAACACTTGTCATTCGACTTTTTCCAGAATATGGAAATGATCCGATATGAATCCGAAGTAATTTCAGTTGAGGAGTTATTCAGGAGGGGAATAAAACAAAATATCAGTAGTAATAGATTTAATTAATACACACTGAAATGGGAGTTCAGTATAGGAACACGGTTATATTAAGTAGAGTGTAGCCCATACGAACACCGTAGTGCTACAGCCATATTGTTTAAATAAATAAAAATATTATTCGAAATAACATATTAACATTAATACTTACAGATACATTATTCAAAATGCTGTGGAACTACAGAATTAGACCCTGGTCCACTGTTATCCTAATATTGCATTACAAAATCAACAACTAACTTCCAATCTTTACAATTCGTAAAAGAACGAGATTTTGTTATGGCAAATCGAGTCATGAAACCTTCGTATTTCGTTTCAATTGGACATTATGTTAAATGAAAATTGCGTTCAAATAACCGCCGTTTTCTTGTCAGTCCGGAGTTCCCTTCGGTGGGTAAAGCAGATATTAGCTAGTTGGGCATATTAAAATAAAACATTACAAAGTTTGAGTACGGAAAACGGCAAATGAAAGGGAATGTATGTAAGAACAAATCTTTATCTTGTGGTAGTTCAGTTGTGTTAATAAACGAAGGTTTCATGACTTCGAAGGAATGGTTATTTCAATAACATAGCAGATATGCTCTTATCGAATTAATCTGACCCTGAAATACATCTAGTAGACAACCCTTACAAGGGATTTGTTTTGTTTCTAACACCAACGTTAACGTTCATTTGTAAATAATACTATACATTCATCGTAAATTATTAAAACTGAAAATTTGTACAATGCAGTGGATCGAAGTTGGCAATAAATACTGGTATGTACAGTCAGGCTACTGGCCAGAAATGATATGATCGGGAATGTACACTGGGCCGAGACGGCGGAGTTGGGAGAAGCGTTTTCTCTATCGCTTGGTCGCTTCTCTCACCCGCTGTGATAAGCCCTCAGTCTCAAACAACAACCTACAGTCTAATTACAAATATACATGGATCAATTCATCAATTACTTAATCATAAACTCAATAATCAATAATAGCTCTAAAATTTAAACATTGCTTTGGTATCAGTTACGTCAAACAGGAAAATACAATCGAAAAATAATTACTCAAAATCGATGTTTTCGAAGCTGTGGAATTGATAAGAAAATGTAACATGAATATTTTCTTTCGGTTTCAAGATAACCAATCAAGAGACACGTTCTAATACATTGCGGTTCTCTTCCGAAATCTTCAGCACACATAAAATACTCCATGCATTTCTTAGTTTTTATCTCCAGATATAACATCAAACTACTTCGTAAAAGATATATTTTCTTCCAAAGTTATCCCATGACGAGGAAGCTTATTGCAGAAACATATAAGTTGGTGCTGGTAATATTTACTGTATACATTTGGCTGCCATTGGAATAGAATTCGATTGTTTTGCCATATGGAATAGAAGATATGTTAATAGTCATCCAAAATATGCTATTGTATGGGAGTTGATGATCATTTTGGACTATATATGAATACATTGAACTGAACATTATTTTACGAACAACTCAGCAATATTGAAAAACTTTAGGTGGTTATACAGAGAATCGAAATGCCTTTGAAATGAAGCATCTTTCGATTCTTTTGCCATATGGAATAGAAGAGATGTTATTAGTCATCCAAAATATGCTAGTGTATGGAAGTTGATGATCATTTTGGATTATATATGAATACATTGAACTGAACATTATTTTACGAACTACTGAGCAATATTGAAAAACTTTAGGTGGTTATACAGAGAATCGAAATGCCTTTGGAATGAGGCATCTTTCGACTCTTTTGCCATCTGACATAGGAGAGATGTTAATAGTCATCCAAAATATGCTATTGTATGGAAATGATGGATGATCATTTTGGAC
Organism: Endomychus coccineus; assembly: GCA_958510875.1. Classification (NCBI taxonomy): domain Eukaryota; kingdom Metazoa; phylum Arthropoda; class Insecta; order Coleoptera; family Endomychidae; genus Endomychus; species Endomychus coccineus. Next base: position 184,952,154 of record OY294068.1, on the reverse strand, counting down.
TATATATGGGTGATTGTACGAACTACTCAGCAATGTTGAAATACTTTATGTGGTTATACAAAGAATCGGAATGCCTTTGGAATGAGGCATCTTTCGATTCTTTTACCGTATGGAATAGAAGAGATGTTAATGGCCATTCAAAATATGCTATTGTATGGAAGTTCATGATAATTTTGGACTATATATGAATACATTGAACTGAACATTATTTTACGAATTACTCAGCAATATTGAAAAACTTTATGTGGTTATACAGAGAATCGAAATACCTTTGGAGTGAGGCATCTTTCGATTCTTTTGCCATATGGAAAAGAAGAGATGCTATTAGTCATCCAAAATATGCTATTGTATGGAAATGGATGATCATTTTAGACTATAGACGAATATATTAATTTTAATACTATTTTACGAACTACTCAGCAACATTGAAAAATTTTATGTGGTTATACAGAGAATCGAAATACCTCTGGAATGAGGCATCATTCGATTCTTTCACCATTTGGAATAGAAGAGATGTTAATAGTCATCCAAAAATGTGTCTCATTCGAAAATGAAATCAATTCGTTTCGAACGAATTGTTGAGAGATGTATGTTTTGTGTCTCATAATGGATGGAATACTCTATTGTACTTTGTACTGTATGAAAGTAGGAAAAAACATGGAGCATTGAGACCTAATTGAATATAAAATTCCTGACTGACATTTTTATTACACATTCGAAATAATTCATCACATATTTGGTAACTATCAAAACGGTTTTTACTGAAGATATGCTGCATCTGTATATTTATGACTAATTTTTGGAAAACCCGACTAAATATGTAAATTGAGTAAGTATTTTTCAAATAACATGTATTATCGAACAAAAAAAATTCAATTGATCCCACCATACATTTCATGTGGAAGTCATGGAAGGAACAACTTATCTGCTAATGCTATAATAGAAGTTAACTAATAAATAATAATATGTAGTGACAGCATGTACCATTCATAGTGAATGTAGGTCACTGGTTTACAACAACAATTTGCTATAGTTCGAAGACTAGTTAGTACGTAAGACTTGGCGGTGGCGGGGGCAGTCGTATTCCACCCCACGGAAAGAGTCATGTTGCCTCTTTGGATGTGACGCTCGTGGAAGAATCTTCGTCGCCGGACAACATCGGCATCGTTGCAAGAAGATGACCTTTACCTTGATTGACCACGCATTTCCGCATATGCTTTTCAAGCGTTGAAGGAACTGAAAATGGCATTTCACAGAAGCGACACCTGTACACGTCTTTACCGATCCGTCCGTGCGTTTTCATGTGCCGCGTGAGTTTCGAGCTTTGCGCGCACGCATACGAGCACAATTCACATTTGTACGGTTTTTCGCCTGTGTGAGATCGCCTGTGAACTGTCAAATTCGAACAGTTTTTGAAAACTTTACCACAATATTCACAAGTATCATTCCTGCGTGATTCTTTCTTGATCAATTGATTCGGAAGCAGAGCACTGGGTCCTGGTATACCTTTATTTTCTCTTGGGAGGCCGGAAAGCCACCAATCGTTTCTTTCTATCTCCATTTTGATTCTTCTGGAAGTCTCGTACGAATCATTGAAACTTGGGAATAAAGATAGAGGTTGAGGTGGTGGTCCTGGTAATAGTCCTTTTGCGAATTCATCTCGTAGTTTCAATTGGTTGTTCAATGTTGTACTGTTGTTGTTATCACGATCTTTGCTACCCAGTTGCATTTTCATGTTTGGCGAATTTGATTCTTGCAAGGCTTGCTTGTACGCTTCACTATACTGTGCTATGTTGCTGAGTCCGAATTTATCCATCAGCTCCCCAACTAGGGAAGCTGATGGTATCGAGTTTTTTGGAGGTATTTGACTTGGAACACTTAAATCCTCAGCCTCTTCCTCATCTTGTTCCAATTCATCATCATCGTCTTCTTCTTCATCCAAATCATCTTCGTCTTCGCTATCATCTCCATCTAATGTTTCGACAGATCCTGCGTTGCTAGTTTTATCTTCGGAGGTTCGATGTATTTTCATGTGGCGTTTCAATTTCGATCTTTGAGAGCAAGAATGATCGCAAACTTTGCATTTGTACATCATCTCACCAGAGTGAGTTCGCATATGTACCTCCAGACTGTTCTTGTATTGGAATTTTTTTCCGCAATACTCACAAGCATGCAGAGATTGCGTAACACATGAGTTTTTTGGAGATCCTGGTTTACATGGTGGTGTAGAAGCCGATCGGGGAGTAACTGTCAAAGGTTGAACTAATTCATCTTTAGCTGGTGGTGAAACGCTAGGTGGTCGACTCCCACCACTAACAATGCTATTGTTGTTGTTGTTATTATTGTTGTTGCTGTTGGTACTACTACTACTTAAATTGTTGGTAATAGCTGGCGGAGGTATTTGAGAAGGCGATGGACTTGTAAAAGGCGGTGAGAGCTTCCGAGGAGACGGCGAGCTCGCCTGAGCCGCTCCTGGGCTGGTCGTACCAGCGAGTTGCCTCAACCGCTGCGAGTAAAAATCCAGTTGAGGTTCCAATGATAAAGGTTGATTTGGGGTGTTTCGTTCTCTAGATGGTACATTCGTGATTGTAGATGTAGGTTCGGCAGGGGATGGGAAGCTAGCATGCGGAGGTGGAACCCCGGAAGCTGCCACTGCAGCGGCTGCAGCTGCCAAATTCATACTGTGATGTCTAAATTGTTCGTTAACAAGTTGATCTATTCTATAGTGGTGCTCCGGACGTGAGAACAACGGAGCTGGAGGAACTGGACCGTGACTTAGTGAAGGGAGCGGTAATCGTAGTAAACCACCCACCCCGAAAGGATTGTGTAGGTCTGGAGGAGGTAATAAGTGTCTTAAGGTAGGTGGAGGTGGTGGACCACTTCCGCTTGAATAACCAGATGAGCTACTGTTAGTGCTACTAGAGCTATGGTTGTTGCTGTGTTTGTTCGAAGGAAAACTTTCTTGGTAGATTTTTATACCGTGTGAATGTTGAACGTGTTGGACCAATCTCCAGGCGGAATGCAATCTTGCTTTACATGTACAGCAAATATAGTTGCTTGGCTCTGTAACAAAAAAAACTAATCACAAAAGTGCTAATATCACATTAAATACAATATTTGAGGAAAATGTAATATTTAATAGCGGAAATGTTAATTATTAGGAATATGCCAACGTATGGATGTATTATTTATATACGTCACTAAGGGAGTCTGTTCGAAATGATTGAAAAGAGCAGTCAGAGTCTGTTTAATGAACATCTATGCCAATCTTTAGTTTCTGCTAATATACCACTAAAGAAATTAAATAACGTACAGTTTAAATCATTTTTTCAAAACTATTGCAATTTAAGAAACAAATTTCCTTTAGTTAATGAATTAATTTCAAATGTTAGAAAAGTATTCATCAAAGCACCTTCGAGGGTGCAACTTTATAAAGATAAGTTACCAGGAATTCCTTCACCTCCACTACCAATTATCATAAGGTGGGGAACTTGGTTGAATGCTGCTATTTTTTATGCGGATTATTTTGACAATTTAAAAGGAGTTACTTTAGACATTGTTGATAGTTCCCAATTTGTTTTCAGATTCTCAGGATTAATTTAGAAATAATGCAGTTGCTCAACAATTGGTTTTTATAAGATCTAATTATAGTTTTATTCCAAACTCAAAACAACTAACCCTAGAAAAAAGGTGACTTGTCGAATCCGTAGAAATTATAAAAGAGTTTTCAGAGAAATGTGAAAACGTACTATAGGGAGTAGAGTTCTCGGAAAACTAGAGAACGTGATACAAAAAATGCAGGCTATGAATATCTTACAAATATATATAAAATATTTCTAGGTGAAATAATATCAGACGATTTTGATCAGCATTTGGATGGAGTACAATATATTGCACAAATCAAAATATTGTCATATAACATCTGTTGATGTAGAACACAATTTTTCGCTGTATACAAATATTTTAATTCATAAAAGACATTCCTTTTTAACTGAAAATTGTGAAAAACATATAATAATAAATTCCTTCCATTAGTGTGACGGAATCATTTTGATTTTTTTATTTTATATGTTAAATTCTAGGTTAAATTGGAGATTGTATTTTATTTATGCAATTTTATAATATAAAATGTGTTATAAAAAATGTCGTTTTGTTTATATTGAATATGTTCTGTTCTTCAAAAAAATTAATATTCACTTTTCTGTATGCAATAATTTTTCTAGGCTTTAGGTAAAGTATCGGAATCATCGTTCTACCGCTATGTAGAAACCAAAAACCTGATATATAAGCCGAAAGGAGAACAGACTTCGTTCGCTATGCTCCCTCCATCTTTCTCATGGGCCAATAAAGAGCCCGAGCAGCAGTCTGTCCAATTTCGTAAGCTCGATTCTTTCATGTACAATCGGCCAGATAGCACACCGAACAGTGCGCGAAAGAGTATTTCGACGAACCACTCTGCTCAATAACTCAAAAACGGCTCAAGGTACGACATTGAATTTACAAACCAGTGAATTAAATGCATCATATCTATATTCTGTAAATTTTTTGAGTGAATCGGAGTCACCGTTTGACCGCTATTTAGAAACAAAAAATGAGCCATATGAACTGAAATTGGGAAAGACTTCGTTCGTTATGCTCATTCCATCCTAAAATTGTGATGAATCTTAATTACCATTAAACTCTTTATAATCATCAGGGGTCATCGATTATCGTCAATAATATTCAGGTTACTTTTAATTCAGTCAACAACAAGTAATTATCATCAAATTTACTGACTGATTGATTCAAATCAGACAAAAAGAACTGGCAATGGCCTAGTTAGAATATCATGTCTAGATACGAAAAATGGATGAGGAGTGTAGTTTTAAAAAACAAGGATTGTACAGTTACGACATACCTCTACAGAAATTACGAAATCCGTGAACATCGATAAGCCATTACAGTTCAAATTCGAAGAAAAAGATGCATGATCGTTGAAGTATGTTCGAATGAAAATTCGCCAACGAAAAGCAATTTTAGTGGCCATATCGCAGCGGCGACAATCTACATGCGGCCACATGTTGGCTCGCCATTACCACCCCCGTCGGGACAAAATAATAATGCACTGAAAATCGGGAATGAAAAATTGCTCGGACATTTATGTTGGAAATTCCTGCAGGGCGTGTTGTACGTGCGACGCTTATAAATCTCGATCGTCCCATTCCAGATTACCGATATAGCCCAATCGTTGTTCGTTGACAATAAGACGGAAATACGGATAGCTGAGCATCTCGCGAGGTCAAACTTGAGACGGCGGAAGTGATATTATAATGACGGGCTCGCCGATTGGGACGTTTTTCGAGTCAACTTTTCATTCTGCGACTGATTGCGTTGTCCATTGTTCTACGGCTATAATTTAGCGAAATCGATTCGAATAAACGCTGCTCCGCTTTAGCCGGATGGCGAGGAAACGGAAATAGTAGCGACTTCCGGTTTATGACGCTGCTCCGGGCAGCGTCGTCATATTTCCACCCTGTCAAGAATATGAACATGTTCAGATTTTCTGATCTATTGCACCTACGTCAATATTTCGGTAATTTTAATTATTTCAATACTGAAGAATATATTCGGAAATACATGTTTCTTTATCTTCAGTTGTTGGAACTTTCCATTAGGTCTATTCCAATGTTTATGCAAATACAAATAGAGCTCCATACATTTCATTTAACAATGAAATAGACACAGCTTAGGGGGCGAACAGAATTTTCGTACATAATTCTTATATTCAAACTTCCCTATTGCGAATCAATCAAAATTAGTGCGGGCAAGTCCAGTGAACTTACACCTCTTAATTGGGTACATTTTGCATCCCTGGAGACAAGATTGGATGTTACTTATGACCTCAGATGGCAAGTACGAGCCGTCGAGGTGTTGGGATGTTGGAGCCTAAGGAAAGGCAGTGCTGGAAATACTACAAGGACGTGAGAGGCAGTTTCGTTCACTCCCTCAATATGTCCTACAAACTGGGTCATCAGCAATGCCCAGTAGGTGCAGATGTTTGTTCTGGATAGAGTGACCTGCCATCAGTTCTGCTCATGGATAGAAGGGTTTTCAAGCATTTAAGCGAGAACTCCGCAATTTGAAGTATGCTTTACACCATCAGCACCTTGTCACCTTGAGAGTCACAGTCTATCCAGTAGTTTCCTAAGGATGCGAAGAATAGTGGTCGATGAGATTCTGAATGTTGAATTGGGACCACTCTGGCTAACTCAGAGTTCATTGGGCTTCATTGCACCCCAAAACATGCCTAGAAGTTGTCGCATGGACGCGGCTCAGCCCGATATGCCACCCTTGAACCCCTTTATGAACCACAACTAGTCTACCCGACGGAAATGGTTCGGAGTCCTTGTTCTCCCAGTCAGTCCGCGGGGCTATGAGGATTTCCGTGTTTTGGAATCTGGCAGAAGGCGCTATCGCATCCTCCCTCAGTTGCACATTCGGGTAGCCTCCAGCAGCTCAACATCAGATTTTGCCACGAGTGCAAGGTACGTACACATCTACCCACGGGACAAGACCAATTACCAACGACTCAGACCTCACTATTCGCAGATACTGCTTTATTGAGGAGTTGAAACGAGCTATATCAGAACCGTCAGGGCCCTAGTGGAACAGGTCCTCCCTCCGTTGTGACCAAGCAAGTAGGTCGCTGGATCTCATTCAGCGCCGACAGGACAAATCGATACCCTCTATAGTACAAAGCCTGTATGCTGAATACAAAAGTCAGTGTGATGTCATCAACAAGAGGCATCAACAGTATCGTTTAATCCTAGTGGCACGTAGTCAGTACTGAGTGACATCTGATAAATATCACAATTTAACGAAGTTGTATGCATTTCTTGTGGAAAATTATAAGTTGCACCTGTTTGTAAGGTGCCATCCTGTCATTAGAACGTATTTTCACCTATAAATAAGGGTTAATAAGAGTGTTATGACTGAATAGCGTCGTGTGTTGCAAAATGTCTTCCAAAGTTAATGTTTATGCAGGTTCTTCCCATATATTGTATCGTACGTACAGCGTACTTATATTTGATTACTTATGCCTAATAAACGTTTTGCTCCTGACTGAGAGAAAAGTTAGAACAATGGGACAAAATTTCGAATGTTTAATTTTCTTAAAGATATGGAAACATTGGATATCAGCTGTCCCTGTGAAATATTTCATGGTAACTACAATAACACAACAGAAATTGACCTTATATTTCGCCTATTGGCAACTTGCCTTCATTCATATAGTTTATGCTAGCGTTCAAATGAAACTTCCGAAATTATATCATTGGATTCCCTAATATTTTGTGAGACATTCACTGTCTCGCAATGAAATTATAATCTAATTTCTGAGATCATTACAAAATGAGTAATTCCTAAATTTATTCAACAGGTAGGTACATCTTACATTTTAGTGTGAATTATTTCATCGTAATGTTCTCGGAATTGGTTTTTCGGAACCATTGGAAATATTCACGTGGGGGTATTAAAAGAAACTTCTGTATATATTAAATATCAAATTAAATGTTTGATTGATTTACAGCCTCTCGATAACATTCACGATATTGTGTTGAAATTCATATTGCTGTTTCTGAATTCAATATCGGGGAGTGAAATTACAAATTGAAAACAACTGCCGCGAATTTATTATCGCCCGTGTCAATTACATTTTGACATGGCGAACTCCCTTCAGCATAAAACAAATATTCACTGTGAGATAACTTATATATTCCACGCAGAAAACTGTTTAATACTGTTTCCAATAGCAAGATTTTTTTATAGGGATGGACATGAGCTATTTCATATCTAGTACTAGTTTGTTGCTGAAATTTTATATAATGATTCCTTGCTTACACCCAAATTATTGGAACGTGAGTTGATTGCAACATCAAGGAATGACGTTATCGAAATTCTCTTATGAAAGCCACATCGACCAAATCGCAGGTCAATAAAATCAAATTCGATATTGCAATATTTATGCAAGCTCTGTGACACCAGAAAACAGATTCTTTAGATGTGTTTTGGCTATATGTGTCTGTCATTATACGTCTTTAAGCACAAACCACTAAGAGATATTCGATAATATCTTGATCAAAAACGCAGCCTATAGTAATACATCCCTCAACAGTTGAAACTGTCTTCGATCAAACATCTTTTTAAGTCGGGTGATTCAGAGAAGTTGGAGAACTACAGATCTATGAGTCTGTTAAATAGTATTTCCAAGGTCTTGGAATTGGCAATATCAAAAAGACTTATATTTTTTTAATGAATATAATCCTTTCAACACAACACAGCATGGATATCTCAGGGGTATGACAACTCTATTCCTCAACAGTTGAAACTGTCTTTGATTTGATGCTGTTTCATATTCCTATGATATTAAAAAAATCAGTAATAATCATATTTTAATCATAACATACACCATAATGAATAAAAATTACTATAATCCTTAATGAGGATCAATTATCACTAAATTTTCTTATATGATGTAAATACAATTATTAGATTGTATATTTGTCTCACAGCAAAAGTTGTATATATTCTTAAATTAATTGAACTTACCCAGTATAGATTTTGCACAACAGACTTTGGAAGAAATTTATTTCTTAGAATTGAAGAAGCAGGATTGAAGTTTTTTTTGTCTCTCCATAAAATTTTAAGAATACAAAACTTTGAATCGGATTATAGATGTTTGTAGTCCAAAAAATCTACAATGAATTATGACATAAGGGAACCAGTCTGAAAAATATTTTATTCCATCAATTCCCGGTTCCAGTTGCCCAACTTCCGGGCGATTATGAATGACCTTGTCATCTTTGGATTCGGTATAGTGAATGCTAGCTCATAAAAACCAATTGAGTTAATTTTTGCAAGAAAAAGGTATAAATTATGTTAAATATCAACTTGCGGTACAAATTGACCAATTTCCCGGCGATGATGAATAATTCTGTTGATTTTGACTTCGAAATCCTAATTAGAGACCCCAAAAACTCCGGAGTGGGTATTTCTGTCTCAAAATAACAATTTTTTTGGGATCTGGAAGATTTATTAATTTAAATCGCTTATAAACGGCCAATTTGTTGATAAAACAATTGTTGTGCCAATTTCCCATGATGAGACTGGGTGACCTATGATTCTTAGGACATCAAAAACATTTTGCAACAAGTTTCAGACAAAGATCAACTGTACAAACATATTCCAATCGTTTCCGTTTTCTCGTCTAAAATGACTGTGCTAATATAGAATATTAGCAAATTAGGATGCAATCTCGTTGAATTGAGATATTTATGTAAATGATGAATGACTATTTTCAATTGATCACTCTTCGGTAACGATAATTTAATATTTTCGCAATTCTGCATTCATTTGCACAATTTTCGATGAATAAATGCCGTCCAAGGAATATAAAATAGCGTTAATATCGTTACCTCTTCAAACTCTCACGATTAGATATAAACGCCCGAGGATATAAATCTTTCACTCTAAAGGGCCATCTGTCATAAAACTCAATAGATTATTTCCTTAATGCCAAGATAGGGCCAGAATGACCGCGATATTCAAATTTTTAAGCTTCGTTTCTTTGTGCGGTGTCCAAAGCCGTATCATGTATTCACTGGGGCTACTTAAATGCGAACCCTTATTTTTCAAGAGCGCGCCTACAACCCCTTATGTAGACGACGCGACAAGTGTGGAACAGTTTGCCGCTCGGCCATATGGTGACTTTAAAGATCTTGCAAGATGTTTCACCACCACCATCCCCACCTACAACTTCCCTTCGTGATAAATAATCGCGAGTTCGTGGACTCCTTTGTGAGTAGTTCGCGGCCACATCTTAAACATATGCAAATGTACCTAAGGCTCTCTTGTGTTGACCGTGACTGGAAATCTGACGAATCCCGCCTGATGTTTGGACATTTACCAACTTCAAGAAAGCTGTAAAGTTGTTACTTGGGCTTCAATGGTTCTTCATTTCCAGTTGTACGATTGAAATTTACTTACTATCGCTGCTGTTAGAAATTTTAATTAGCAAGGACTAATAATAATCCTTCTAACTGGCAATTCTCACTATCATATAGAAACAGAGGCGGATTCGAGGGAAAAGGCCCAAGTTATGAAATCCCTTAGACTAAGGGAAGTAGTTGTTTAATTAATTAGATAATTAAGTAGAGGGTTTTTCATTGAGAGTGTTAGAGCTTTAAATTGGAATGAAGCGAGTTGTATAAGAAATAACAACTTTTGTTTTATTTTTAAATGGAAGAACTTATTATGACATTATCATTATGTATGGAAAATGGGCTCTGCGGTATAGATGAGTGGCGTTCATTTGACAACACCAATCTTAATAGCTATCTGACAGAGATTGGACTGTTTCTAGTCATTTACGCGACTGATATTGTTTCGTGACTACTACCCTCACAGAAAGAAGTCCAGGGGGTGAGAGCCACGATCTCGCCAACCAATTAATATTTCCGTTACTTGAAAATTTTCGGCCAAGAAGTCCAGTATTTAATGTGCTGACAAGTGACCAAATGCTTTTGAAACAACATTTATTTCAGATCCATACCATTCAACGAGGCCAAAAGGACACAGTATTATATCTGTTACTTCTCTTCATTGACAGTCAATGATCTGCTTTGCTGATCTTGAAAGAAATTTTCACCGATTACGTCTCTAGAGCAAAATTCGCACCATACGGTAACTTTTTTAGGGTGCGGTCGACACTCATCGACCTCTCGTGGATTGGTTCCAGTCCAATTCCGGCATTTCTGTTTAATAACGAGATAATTTCATTCTTCATTTTTATCTTTTCTTTCACTTCTCGCACCATTTTTATAAGATTATGCATATCACAAACGTTTCAAGTGAAATGAATTAATTGAATCGAGTGCATCGTCTAGTTATCGCTAGAGCTAACGCGTTATAAATCAAGCCCATCTCGGGTCCATCTTTGTGAGATCTTTAAATCTTTATCGCATTTGTTAAACTTCAATATAACGGCCTCTTTAACTCAACCTGTTGATATGAACCTTGACAAATTGGAGTCGAAGTTTCATCAAAATTATTGCCATTTTGAAATTATTAGGCGAATATCATCCTAATTTCGAGCTGCTCCAACATAATAATAATATTAATGATGCTTCTATCGTTCACCCTTTTCAGGTTATTTTGGGAACGTTAGTGTTGAATCTTTTCAACCGAATTTTAGTTAGTGTCAACTTATTGAAACAAAATCGAAATGAAGATGTTAGATGATGGTTAGTTGCAACTATGGATTAAAATTGAACAATCTAGAAAGTAATGCATCAAAGAAACAATTCTTATACAAATTTGAAAATTGCGCAGAATAAAAACATGGATCACTGACCATGATGTCAATTCATCGAGGGCTAGTCGAGAATGTAGACTGAAAAACGTTTAGAAGTATAGTGGTAGACCGTTTTGGCCTGGAAAAAAGAGGCTTCAGCCTTTACAACTTTTAATTAAAAGTAGCTTTCCATCCACACAACTAGCAGCGCATATCATAGTGTGCTAATGTTAACCGTAAACTTACAAAAGGAACTGATTATTTTGAAATTTAAAGCGGTGAACAATAATTTCGGCCACAATTTGATAGATAATATGTTCAAAAACAAGGAATATAAAATTGATATAAAAGAAAATTTCCCTCTAAATCACAAAAAATCTGGGAACTGTAGAAGTAGTAAGTAATTATCAATCAATCAATCATTCAATCAAAACGGGGGCGGACAAGTCCGGAGCACTTGAACACTTGATTAGGTCCATTGTGCGCACCATGATACAAGAATCAGTTCAGCACGCCTAAGGCAGTGCCGAAGGCTAAGATTTCGCATGGACTGATATCCCTTATGGCTTCAAGCAACATATTTGTACTGCCGACGTGTTTTAGCCTAAGAAAAGCCAATGCTGGACTTTCTGCTAGAATGTGAGGGCAGTTTCATGCGTCTCTCCACATCTACTACAAACTGGGTCTCCAACAATGCCCATCGTGTGTAAAAGTTTATTCAGATGACAGGGTCCTGTGAGGAGTCCTGTCACCGGTTTTAGGCCTCTCCTGCTCATAGAGAGTAGGATTTTAGAGAGTTTCGGCAAGAACTCCCTAATGTGGAGCTTCGCCGGCCTCATGCCAGGGGCACTACGTCAGACACAGAACCACTGTCTATCCAGTAGTTCCTTAAGGGCGTGGAGCCCGGTGCTCGATGAGATTCCGACCATTGAATTGAGGCCAGGGGCACTCATGGAACCCCGTTTGGCGTTTTCCTCACGTCAGAGTGGGCGGGTACCCACACTAGCTGAAGTTTGATACTTCTGGGTAATTCAGCCAGAGTTTCCCTGCACTCCAAGACAAGCGTAGCAGTCACTCTGTGGGCGCAGAGTGCGCCCAGGGCCGCTAGGCTATCAGTACTGGTATGAATCCGCTTACCTCGGTAGTTTAATCTAAGGTTTTCCAGGAAACAGGTCCGTATTGCACAGACCCAGCCTGGACAATGGTTGCTTGGCCATCTAGTAGTGAGTAATTATACTTACTTTGAAAATCTGGAATGGTATAAATCCTGAACTGAACAATATGAATTTAACTACTTCTTTCAAAAGTATTAACATACACAGTGAACGTTGAAAAAATAAAGAAGATAACTCAGAAAAAAGAGTGAAAGCTGAAGTCTGTAAGTTAAATTGTGGATCTTGTCTAAATTTTGTGTATAGTTCAAAGTGGTAGGTCTTCCTCTAGTAGAGTAGGTGAACAGTTTAGAAATAACAAACTTGACTGCCATTATGCCAAACATTTGTTAGAGATGGACTACCAATTTGATCAAAACTTTGGAATCTTACATGTAGTATATGAAAGTAGAGTTAAGATAACTTAGAATCTCATATTTTCCCACACAAACAACCTCGCGCAAACTGATTGAATTTTTAATCCTCAAGTCAGCCCCGTTGGCCATTATTTGTTTGTGTATATGTAGCTATAATGCCTTTTTAAATTAAAGTACCATTTCTTCGTCTGATGAAGCATGTTTTATTTTACTTTTATAATAAGTTTATTGAGGAAATTGTTCAGTTCTTCATTGAAGTGTTTATTTTTAACAATATCTATACATTGCATTTTGTTACTGTTTTATTTTTTAAGGAGGACATTTATTTTTTGTTGGATTTTATAAATAATGTGCAATGAAAAGTTTATATCCGTTTATATACTTACTTAAATTGCCTTGTGTAATTTTGTTTTGCCTACTTTTCGAAAATTCTGATGGCGCCTATGCTTGTTGCTGTCAAATTATTCTGCAGTAGCTAAGTAAATCCGTGATTCGATGAAGAATATATATTAAAATCGTCACAAGCTAGAGAGCTGTATATGAAAGAGGAAGGAATATGAGAGGTTGTAAGTTGATTGTAATAAAATGAAAGTGGATAAAAACCGGAGGTGAACGTGTTCAGTAGTCGGCAAACTGATTAATAGGACAAGGAGGGTATTTAGGAGAGGGCATCAGGTATTACCATAGCACGCGTTCTACCGGTTTCTATCATCTGTTCATCTTAATTATGTACATACCGTGTGCATCTTTTTTGTGAACGACGTGTGGACAAGATACCCGAAGGGTTTGGAACAATCCCGTTTCATCTGAATAATTATTACTCGTGCCACTAAATACCGGCTCATGAATCAACTCACGAGAATAACACGAGACAGGATTACGCTAACCAGTATAGCTCCTTTCTTTAAATAAGTACTCTATTATCTACGTATGCTCATTGTGAATTCACGAAGTTGAATTTTCTTCATTTATTTCTACAGATTGTACGATGCAATAAAGAAATGCGATATTTCATATTGAAGAGAAATTATATGCCATGATTGTCATTTCTTCATCTTCATCCATCAGGATTTTCAAATTTACAGCGGCGATGATGAATGCAACAGTGTTCTTTCCCCTGTTTTCATATTGAAATGAATTCATCTCTTAGAATTTTGTTAAAAAACGTGAAATTTTGAAGTGCTGTGACCGTTTCCGTTCACAAAAATGCAACAAATTCATTTTCTATTCTGAAATGAGTTTATCGCTTTGAATTTTGTCAAAAAACGTGAAATTTTGAAGTGCTCTGACCGTTTCCGTACCCAAAAATGCAGTGCTGCTCTCTTTTGAAAGATGTTGCTGACGTTATATTGTCAAAAAAAATGTCCGGAAATCGAGTTTCCCGCTACCAACAGTTGTACTAATAGTCGAGGAAATAAAGCACAAAAAGGCCTAATGGTCGAAAAAAGATGTTACCATTTTTGTATCACGTGCATTTTCGCATTCCTATAGAGAAAAATGCATTTCTTAGAATGCACTATCAGGAGCTAAAATTGAATGTGAAAAAATAAATGTCTATATATAACCAAAATAGCCCAGAATTTCTTATGCGGGGGTTTTTGAAGTTGCTGATCACGATTCCGGTACCAGGGCCCAGGGGATCCTAGTACCCAAGTCGTCTCCAGGGAATTCAGCAACATATCTTCTGCAATAGGGTGAAACTTTCTAGGGTCTCAACCGTCACCTGGTGGTCAGAATAGCTTGATTACCGAGGCTAGGTTCAAAGTGCGTCGCATCTGGGGCTCTGAGGATCCACTAATGTGGTCTCCAGGGAATTAGTGGAATTATCTTTTGCAATGGAATGAAACTTGTTAGGGAGGTTCTTTTGAGGTTCTGGCTGTGATCTCATGCCCCTCAATAGTCACGTGGCGGTCAGAATATCTGATTACCTAGATCATCTCCAGGGACTGTTTTTAATATAATATACTATGATATTATTCTTAGGTACAATTAAAAAAAAACAAAAAAGATAAAAGGTAATTAACAAAAAAGGTATATAAAAAATATAGCGTTGATCGTTTATGAAATAAGGAAGAAATGATTATATGTTTACCAGATGCATCGTCGATTGCTTCCGACTCCGGATAGCGATGCCCAAAATCCCCAAGATATGATTTTCTGAACATATTGAAAAACATTCCCCGGAAATGACGTAGGTAATCAAGGTATCTTGACCAACAGGTGACTATTCGGAGGCACGATCACTACCAGCAACCTCAAAATTCATTCCATGGATCCCCAGGCGCGAGGCAGTTTAAATCTGGCACCGGAATCGTGATCAGTGACCCCAAAAACCCCCGAGTGAAAAATTTTGAGCTATTTCAGTTGTATCTGGTAATTCTTTCTTCATATTGAATTTCAGTGCATTCAAAGTGATGCATTTTCCTCAACAGGAATGCAAAAATGCACGTCATACAAAAACAAAACTGGTATTATTTTATCTAAATGAATTCCTGAATCGATTAAAAAAACGAAGTCAAAATCGGTCATGCCGGTTTTTTTTTCGACCTTTTCTGCTTTATTTCCCAGACTATAACAAAAGTTGCAATCATCGTGATCATACTTTCAGCCATTATAATGACGCTACAATTTTGGGGTCATCTTGTTACTAAATGGAATCAGTAAAACAGTTGCAAGTTGCAACTGCTGTATCTTCACCTTTGATAACACGAACAATAAGCTCCCAATGATATTACCGTCATTTTTTCAACCTTGACGTAATTACTATTTTATTCTGGTTATGAGTCAGTTCAGATAGCATCGAGAACAAAATATTTGAGAGATACGTACCGTTTTCCCGATAATTTAAATATCTTCAGGGCATATATGAGAGAAAAACAATATTTAGATGTATACTTCAAGAAAATACTTTTCTTTCTCGCCTGACGTCCTGAGTAAATCGTATTTGTTACAGCGTTGGTGTCAAATGTCTCCAACCCGCGGCGTTTAAATTAAGAAACTGTCATTCTTTTACAACTCGTCCCTTCTGTGAAGCCAACCGTCACTTGGAATATTTAATAACGAGCTTACTTTTCCATATGTACGCAGATATTCAAAATATTCATGCTACATACTTGATGTAGGTACGTCTACTGTATGTTCAGAAGAATTAACATCACAAGTTTAATGGACTTTATCATAGATTTCGGAGAAATTTGATCATTAATTCTGCATTCCAATTCCTTCTAGAATTATGAAATTGCAGAATCGAGAAATGCTACTCGTTTCTTTTAAATCGCGCTGGGAATTTGATTCTACATTCAAATTAACAGCTCAACCGACTATTCTCATACTATATTATTCATGTAATCTTTCTTTCACGTTAATCAAAATCTGACAATCAGTTTGTATACTCCTACTACTATTTTTCTCCTATGTAGGATATCAAAATTGGTGATTGAACTATAGCCCTTACTCCTAATTTTAATCTACCGAAACTTGTTTAGTACAGTCCGGCTTAAAAAAAAACTATGCTTCCGTAGTATTCATACGTTTACTCCTCTGGTCAACTCCGGTGGTGACACAATAGTTGAATAAAAGAGTTCCCAATCGTATCGTATCATAATTCTTTAATCTGAACTTCCAATATAAATAAGGAATAATTACCCTTATCCACTAAAAAACTGTTAAAAAGACCTTTCGGCTACCAAATGGTCATTATCGATCAGAATGCATGTTTAAATACTTTTTGGGGATAATAATGTGAACAAGGGGTTACCCTCAGCTAGAAATAAATGAGAATTTAATAAATTGCTTTTTCATTTATACATTTCCAATCCTTCTAAATTACCTAAATATGGATGGAAATGTATAAACGAAAAACGTATAGCTTATTAAATTCCAATTTATGTCCAGCTGAGAGCAGCCCCTCCTTTGCATTATTATCCCCAAATAGTTTAACAGGTAAATTTTGATTTATAATCTAGTTTACTTGGTAGACGAAAGGTACTCAGTACTTTAACAGTATTTTTAGTGGATTAAGGTGATTATTCCTTATTTAAAGTATTAGAGTGTATCCAAAGCGTGGACGCATCCATAGTTTATTATGAACATTCAAAACTAAGGATCTCCAAAGGATTTTTTTCTATGCTGTGACTACATGAGAAGAAAACCTATAATGTTCGAAGAACATCATGTGAGCCAGCAGTATAACGTTGTCAGAGGAGATTGCCATTCGAATTTTTCTCCAAGGTTTTATAGGTCTAGGGATAGACCTCGGCCGGTCTTGACCTTGACAATGAAGGGCTTGAGCTCGTCTTGTCCGCCTATCTGGAATGTCTCGTGGTAGAACAACAGTCAATGGATTCCTAAGTGTGACATTATCAATCAGACGAACAGCTTTCTTCTGAATATATTCCAAGAGCGTATATTTGGGAGCCGAAGTCGAAACATGTGGATAGTACTCCAGGACAGGAAGAATCTGTGCTTTGTAGATTATGACGAGCTGCTGGGATGTAAAGTAGATCTTGGCACGGAATATAAAACCGAGTTTTTGTGAAGCGTTTTCGGCAATAGACCTCACAGGATCATCCCATGAGAGCGTGCTGTTGGTGGTGATCCCGAGCATGGATATGGGACTTCATAGGAATAGTTGTACCTGACAACATCAAATTGGGCGTTTGCGTTCCTGGAGAAGATGCAAGCAAGATTTTTTTGCATTAAACTCTACTAGATTATCAAATCCGCATCCCAAAATCATTACCAGATCTCCATTGATTGTGTCAACCTGTCTCTGTCTCGCATCTCATTGGATGGTATAAAGGCTCTAGATGAGAAAGTGGTATGATGTGTACCATCATCTGCAAAGCTGTGGATGGAACAGCTGGCCACTTTCAACAGATCGTTGATATGAGGCAGAAACAAAATTGGTAGCAAGACAGATCCCTGTGGAACATCAGCTTTGATAGTCATTGTATCGGAAGATTCTCAGTCAACCACTACATGAAGCGATCTATTTGAGAAAAAACTCGATAGTGAGCGACAAACCATATGACGGAAGTTTCCCAAGAAGACTTAGGTGCCAGACTCGGTCAAATGCTTTAGAGATATCAAATGCTATAGCTGGAGATTCCCCATGTTTCTCGATAGATTTTTGCCATACTTGTGTTACGTAGACAAGCAGGTCTCTTGTTGATCTCTGCTGACGAAAGCCACATTGTCATTGACGATTTTGGAGCTTTCTAGGTATTGGATGAGCTCGATGTTGATTGCTTTCTCCATCACACACCAAGTTTGTATGAGCGGGTGAACAACCTGCAGGAAACTGTTGTTAATTAAGGCGCACATTGCTTGCGAACGACAAGTGGAATCCCATATGGCCCCATAGACATTTTCGAAACAGATATCTTGAGAAGACCTAACTAGATGGTACGACTCTATGCGAACGTAATTGAGATTGGAAGGTTCCAATTTTCTCCAATATGTAGAGCGAAATAGTTTTTTTATTCTGATAGATCCTCACATTGGAGGTATTGTATTCAATCTCGAACTGAATTCGAGTAGTAGATGCATATAAATGGTTTTTCTAGCACCCTATTTGAATTGCTATTTCTCTACGAGGAATTTGAAAGTTATCAAATACATTCTTTTTCAAATTTCTTCTTGCATTATGATTATCTGAACAGGTCATCATAACTTTCTCATATTACTGAATTGCATCTGTCAGCGTTGTCTCCTGACAAAATTCGAAGTGTGTTAGCTACCCCAACATGATCCGTATCGTGATTTGCATGTGACACTTGTCTGGTTATCTGAAAGATTATTAAAAATGCTATTGTCTTCTAATCCCGGTGGAGCCACATGTCGTGATTACGTCATTCGATGACCAACAACCCTCATATGAATAAAGAAATTTCAAATTGTGCTATACGCTTCAATGAATCTACTAGATAAAATTTGAGGGTAGTCAGAAGGGTTAACTGGACAATACCTTCAATCTCGCCCTCTAACAATTGGTAACGCGCACCAAGGAGTCCACAGTACACATTTCGAAGGAACATCGCATAATTCATTTAATTCATTTATTTTATTAATTTTTGGGCAAAATCCAATATCTGTTCAGACAAAATGTACTAGTCAGTTATAGATACTCCCTCAGAAACCGCCTTCTATAGCTGGTTGAAAGGATTCTACTTCTAATATGAAAACAGTAATTCAAGTTTTGATTAAATAATGAAGGAAGCTTTGAAACTTCAGGGTGACAATTAAAGGTTGCTGTCATGTTGACTTAACTTTGAGTTTTGCTATAACTTAATTTGCTAAATTAAGTACATCCGCTAGCATGCAACGACACAAGCGTTTCCAATTTTTCGCTGTTACATTATGGAAGGGTGCATGTTTTCTGAAATCGTCGATATGCATTTCATTTACTGCAAAGCAAATGGTTGTAGTCATGAACTTTTCAGACTCTACCAAGAAGTATTTCCAAATGATCGAGTTCCCTCCGAAAATGTATTTGCTCGATTATAACCAAGTTAAAAGAAAATAGCACACTTTTGTCAAAAAGAACCGATTGTGGCAGAGAGCGTACCACAAGGAGTGCGGATGCAGATGAACTTGTTTCAAATAGAGGATCATCCAGGAATTAGTATCGGGAGACTGGCTTTGATGGAAAACGGCATATTATGAAGCAAGATCTTAAAACAGATTTATGATAAATGTTTGGGCGGGAGATAATCGAAAATCATTTAATGGAACCTTTTATCTCGTCGCTTAAATGGTGCAACATATTTGAATTTTTTGGGAAACAACCTTACCGATCTCCTGGATCAATAAGATTAGCATGTTGGTTTATACAGGATGGAGCACCTTCCCATATTAGTGTTCCGAGTTTGAAACCCTGAGAGGTGGATGGGACGTAATGCTCCAGTTGCGTAGCCTCCTCGTTCACCCGACTTAAACCCTTTCTTAAGTTAATTGGAATCGATGGTCTATTCTCTTCCAATTGAAAACGAGAGTCATCTTGAACAAAGGGTAATGAGGCAATACGAGATATTTGGGAATAAGGAAGACCTATTTGAACGAGTATGGCTTAGGCTAGAAAGTTGCATTGACTTAAATGGCGGACATTTCCAGTACATGTTACAAATATTTGGTAATTGATAATTATTTTATGATTCCTTTTGTTAATTAATAGGGCGCCGAAATACTGTATTGAAGCATTTGAGGATATACGTTGATATTAATCATATGTTGATCATATTTTTTTTTGTATTATCTTCTCCTGATGTTTGGCATATGAATTTCTGGACATCCTGTATATAATATATTATATTTTATCTCGTAGTTATTCTTGGTATTAAGATTCTTCACTTTTCTCCGATAAAGATAGCAATAAACTATTAAAACGCCAAAACTAAGATTAATTTTATTCCTGGTAATAGTAAAGAAACTTAATACTAAGAATAACTACGAAATACTAATATATTATATTTATACCGAGCTTAGGTGTTGAGTTTTGATGGAATCAGAACGTTGTAGAATATTTTCCGTATTATTTTTTTTCTCGAAGTTATTGAAAAAACAAGTAAAGCTTACCACTGTGTGTTGTATTAGATTCAGCATCGGCTACTTCCGTCCTAGATTTTTTACATTGACTATTTTCTTCCGGCGAAGATGACGCTTCCAACCTCTCCCGCTTAATATTCGACTTGATATCTTCCGCATCTTCGGGACTAGACGACGTTAAAGGAGAAGCAGAAGATCTCCTTTTAGGTGTCGAAGAAGCGGCACCGTCGACGCACAAATCGCCGGGTGCCAACAAACGTGGAGATGCAGGTGGAGGTGTGTGAACCCTACTTACGGAAGCTTTCTTTCCGGAAATAGGAGCCGAAATGCTCGGCCGTCGTGTGTTAATAGTCGACAGCGGTAACGTGCCATCGTCGTTATCACGTTCTCGATCTGTATTGGTGAAACACTGTCCGAAGTTTTCCTTATTGCATGAGACCACCTTGTGTTGGATGAAGCAAACGATGTCGGAGAGAGCGAAAGGTTTTTGGCACGCTCCGCATGTGAGAATGTCTTGGTGATTTTCAGGTTCCGCCCCGTCTGCGTCTACTGCAACAAAATAAATCATGTTAACTTTTACTACGCTTTCCCATTCGATTATATATTTATCTTGGGAAACAAAGGGATTACCAAGAATTCGTACGATCTGCTCACTTTTCTTGTAATATAACTGGAGTAATTGGGGTATTCATTTGTTTCTTATTTCTAACGGACAGAACAAAGGCTTGGCTAACGTTCCTGCAAATCGTTCGAATTACTTTGTTATATACAGTTTGGTCTCAGATAAGACTTGTGTTTTGACGCATCCTTTGACTGTTATGACTACAGACATTAACAATAATTAATTGTGTTATAACAGCAACAGGAGTATACTACTTCATTTGAGAAACTTTAAATAACCCAAAACAAATAATTTCAACTCAATAAGTTATGAATTATATGTTAAATTCTTGAGAAACAGGTCACATTAACACTTATGTTCTAACGAAACAAACAAAAAATATTAACAAACAAAACTTAGAAAATTCACAGTCATTCCTGAGCTTTGTTTTGATAAAACGAGATAATAAGCCGGTTAATAATAGAAGCGATGTACAATCATTGAGGCGAATTCAAAAAAATTGAATTAATCAAACGTGCGTAAGAGTAGTGTGTATTAGAAATTTTGCATGAGCAGTTGCTAAATTCGTATAATTTACAACGCCCCCAAACTATTAAGCCGATTAGATTTGTGTCAATGGATGTAATTCAAAATACAGCAATACTGTTTTTTTTCTTAGGAAACAACATTTTCTAAGAAAATGGCAGTCTTTTTTTTTTTTGAATTTCATTACGTTCGCTGATTAAGTCAGTTTCACGCGGGAAGAATTGTTACATTAACACTTATGTCTATTATATTTTCCTTTTTCCTCTTTACGTACATTTCAGTATCACGATCATCATTAGGAGACGCTTGAAAACTAATTCATGTCGACTAAAGAGCGAGATTCCTAACAAAACGAACAACAAATATTAATAAAAAAACTTTGAAATATCCACTGCCATTGCTGAACTTTGTTTTGATCAAAACGAGATAATAAGTCGGTAAATAATAGAACCGATGTACAATCATCGAGGCCAATTCAAACAAATTTAATTAATGAAACACGTGCAAATTTCTACATACTTCTTTGAAATGTTCTAAATTATGTATAATTAGAAATCTGTAATATTGGTACAGATAATGGGACCTTTTCTTTCGTTGTCATGAGTCTGTTTAACATTGTAGGTTCTTTGGCGCAGAGGATATTTGGTGTCAGACTGTTCATCATCGTCGCCGAGAGATGATGAGTTTAACTATAAAAAATTATTGTGTAGTGTTTTTTTATACATATTTATGTATTTTGGGCATTATTGTGTTAAAATTTCAATTATTCGTCTATTTTTCGTGGCTTTTCAATTGAAATTAATGCGATATAGATGCATAGTGCCTAGCACAATTAGTTTAAGAGATCTGGCACTATAGTTGATGTAAATCAGTTTCCAAGCGTGTTCTGATGATTGTCGTGAGACAGAAACTTACGTGAAGACGAAAATATAATAGATACAGGTGTAAATGAGACCTATTTCCCAATAATTTACATATAATAATTTGAACTCAGTAATTACAAAGTCATACTCAATATATATTTCTGAAATCAATATAATATGAAATGTCTGGTAAGCCAATCAGAACTTTCACAAACCTTAATTAAAAATAGATGTCTTATATAAGGGTGTCAACATTAATAATTAATACATGGCTTATGTTACGAGATGCTAATGTATAAAAGAGATTTACTTGTGATAATATTTTATATATATATGAAAATTAGGTTTCGAAACAAAACAGTCCTGTCTAAAATCAGCCGTGAATTTCAGATTAAAGTCAACTTGCAAGGCCAACATACTTTGTAACCACAAATTCATCAATTTATATTGTACATTTTTCATAACAGATATTATGGAATTACAGGACTATCGATAGAGCGAAAAATAGTGTTTCTTTAATTCTTCAACTATGTTATTACTAGCTTTTGGCCGCAGAAACAACTAGTACCCGTTGAAGAATGCGTCGGCTACGCCACCGTGATGTTACTCCCTAAGTTTCAAAACTTAAATAAAAATATTTTTGATAAGTAGAAACCACCAAAACCGTGAAAAAACATAACACTATAAGTTTTCCTCTCGTGTAGACAATATAGTGAAGCTGCTAGTGACTACTTAGTGTTGCCACAGATTAGGTTACCCTATATGTGGTGTTGCGTTAGTTGGATAATTATGTTAATGAATTGAACACATAAACATATACAGCATCAAATAAATGAACCCAAGAACTGCTTAATAATCGGGAACCTTAACGTACTACGGCAGCGCTTTCCAATTGAAATACTGAAGATGGTAACTTAGATGCCGAAATGCGTATATAGATTCCTAAATATTGATTGAGTAATTTGTAACTTGAGTAACACTATTTAATCTCATTGTGCTGAAGTTAAAAACTACTACTCCATTACTTCTAAAAGGAAACAATACAATTTAAAGAATTGTGAGAACCAGTTTAAAAATTCGAGACAAACGCAATTGATGGAACTAGCGTTATGAATCTCAGATATTTTCGCAATAGAGCATACGATGAATTATATTAAGTAATTTTTCTTCGCTAATGAACGTTTACCCACATTTTTCATATGCCTAGATTTGCGCATTACATTGTGCCTATATCGATTACTGAAAACAGCTGCGAACCTTACCCACCCCCTGATGCGACCGGGTGTCGTAATGACACTCGACAAACAGCGCACTAACCCTTCACCCCCCTAATATCGAGCCCCCGTAGAGATTAGCGATCGCCGGCTTCGGCGATTCATATTTTTAATTGTACTTCTTGACAGGGTGTCTTGTTTGTCGGGTTATTGTGGGTATGTTGCATTATACGCGTTTCGGAATATATATGCTGGTATAATATGAATTATAGACTTTGGAAGTCTGGCTTAAACTTTAATGATGAGTGAACAAAAGGTACTCACTTTATAATTGATGTGTTATATACATTAACAACAATTAAAACAACGAAATATTCGACAAATTGATTTCGGTACGCTTAGATAAACAAATGAAACACGAACGTTTGTGAAATTTGTTTATCAAACTGGTGTTGAGCCTTCAGTCCATTTTCAGAACGTAAAATGGGCCAGATTAAAATATTCAACAAGAAGTTCATTCTCAAACAATCAAATAGATTGAAACGTTATATTTATTTAAGGAAATCTTATCTGAAAGGGACCAGTTGCTAAAGGACAATAATTCATGAGATAAATATGCTATTCTCACAGCTTAGAAAAATACAAATATTCTCGGTATTCTTGTGAATGAGGATTCTTTTTGATCATCAGACAGTAGTTTTCTGAATCCAATTTTTCTACTAGTAGATTATTTGGATTGTTGTTTGTGTTGGAAGATTCATATTGATTGTGATAGCCAATTTATTACATTTAACGGTTGAATGTAATATTTCTAGAATTTTAATCAGAGAGAAAGGAACCTTTATTGATATTCTAATTATTACTTCAAATGTTCTATTATTATAATGAAACATGGTAGCCAGTTGAGAGAATTATATAATAGAGAAGACAAGTCACCAGAGACCAACAGAAGAACTGCTTGTCTACGTAAAACATATATGGCAGGTACCCATTGGGAAATCTCTAGTTGTAGCATCGAATATTTCCAAAGCACCAAGACCAGTTTAAGAAACTTCCGTCTTATAGTTTGCCTCAGCTTTGCCGTATACCATCGACTTTTCCCGCAAAATGCATTCCATGTACTGGTGGTTGACAAAGTCTAGTCTCCCACAGGGATCTACCTTGACACTAACTTTTTTCCACTTCATATCAACAATCTGTTCTATATCTGTATATTTCATACCGCTTTCTCTTGTAGCGCACTCATATCAACCAATGAAGCAATATAAGCAAGACAAGCCGATGCAACAAATGAAGATCTGGTAAGAATTTTGGAATGTGGATGTTATAATTAAGTGAATTTTAATGCAAATAAATCTCAAGCTTGTATTTCCTTCGGATAGGCGGATCCATGATGTCAACACCTTAGGATGAACATGTGAGGCGTATTGCGGAAACCACGTCATCTGTTCGGTGCCAAAAACTATTTTACATCCCAGGAGCTCCTCATAATCCACAGTTTCAACCTGTCCTAGAGTACTCGTCACATGTTTAGATATAAGCTTCGGACAAGAGTTACTCGTCCGATTGTGAATCCATTGACTTCTCTAGAACTTTATAGAATGTTAATTGGTCTCTGCCTTTTTCATAGTTATTTCCATTATCGGTGCTAGTCTGTTATTCCATCACGAGAAATTTTTGGTAGCCTGTACAAACTCAAGCTGGTCTCTCCTTCCTTGTCGAGTTCAAGGCCTGGCCCTGTCGACAAGATTTTCCTATCGAATGGCCAATTTGTGGAAATCAGTGCCTGATGATTGGTTACCTCCAAAATTTCAAGAGAAATTATAATGCCTACCTTCTCCAAGATTTCCGTCGTTGGCTCATAAATTATTATAGGTTTTCCTTTCGGGCAGTATTAAAAAAAATAGTGAAAGTGGCTACTTAGTGTTGTCACAGATTAGGATTACTTTTTCTGTGGTGTTGTGTTGATTGGATTTGATATGTTGTATTGGTCACAGTTTCTATAATGTCAATAAATTCAATTTATACGAATATGCATCATCAATAGATCCATGAGTCCACAAATATTATAGGTCCTACTCCCGAGTGGGCAAAATATTTGAATTTAGTGTATAATAAACAACATTTTCAAGCTGATTTTGGGAGAACATTCTTGTGTCTGCTTATTATTTAAAAATTATACGAGTTTTGTAAAGCACTGCCGTTTATTAATATCTACCAATCAAAAAAGTAGATAGAGACATAGAAAAATAATACAATTTTTCCATTAATTTCCGTGTTCATGGTCTAAATTCATAAGAATTTTGAAAAACAGTGCCCCTCAAACAACAAATTAGTAATTAAAAAACAATTCTACCACCCCACAATAGCTTCTTCGAAATGAAGGGTTTGCGTTTAATTAAAAATTTTTTGACAATGACACATCTGAATGTGTTTGGTGAATTAATTCTCAATACATTGGTTTTAAACTATAAATTTGTGCTTTATCCACCATTTAACATTAAATTCTCGCGTAATTTATACAGGGGCTCTAGAATCAGCAACACATTTTTTAATTACACATACAGCATCAAACCATCATAAAATATTTAATGAACGTGGATGTAAAAGAGACAAATTCTCGAGTAATCTGAGCAAAGAAACTGAAGTGAATGCAGAATAAATTAATATCAATGTTAAGTTTATCTAATAGTGTAATAGTCAATAGTGTCACAGATGATAAAATTCACTCTTTTCCTACCTGCTGCAGTGCGATTAAACGGGTTTTCTAGGTGTGAGATCATGAAAAGAGTTTTTCAACCAACCCCTGCCTCTTGTCCGGCAAACCCTTACTGACCGCACCCTGAAGTGACCAATGATATTACGCTGGGGTGAAAATATTCTTTCACACGTCGCGCTATTGGTCAATCTCTGGACAATGGTCAGTGCTTATATACCCTTTCGAAAGAAGGAAATATCTAATACATATGACCCCTGTCGAATGGTTTGGAGAGTGAATGTATTATCATAACATAAATTCTCTTACAGGCTAAATTAGAATCAAAAAGAGGTTCTTTTGACTAGCTTAGGTCAGGTAGATTTATCAGCCCTGAATAATTGGGGTTACGTATAAGTCACAAGATTTCAATCAATGTGGTTGAACTTTTCGAGAATTTCTATTATTGCGGTGTTAGGTTGGGTGCTTTTGTAGCTGTTGATATAAAAA
Source organism: Endomychus coccineus (assembly GCA_958510875.1). NCBI lineage: Eukaryota > Metazoa > Arthropoda > Insecta > Coleoptera > Endomychidae > Endomychus > Endomychus coccineus. The sequence goes on along the minus strand of OY294068.1, from coordinate 184,925,323 downwards.
CTTCCTGAACGTCCACTAACGTGACTAGATATGAGTCAATCTAAAATCGAAACATCTAATATTTCTCGATATTTTACTTTCACAAACGTGAAGTAGTATCAACTAGAGTAACAATTCAATTCAATATTTTATGTCGCATTGAAAAGTGTGCGTATTTAAATATTTCGCACAGTCTCTTTGCTTTGCAATCGGTGCAATCGTGCGGAAAAACTGGTTATTTCATACTCGTGTGACATTTCCTATTTTGCTCACTAGTTGCCAATATACTATTTTCATAATGAACTGGTAAAGTTAATGTGGAATAACATAAAGTAAATCAATTCAAATAGAAAGCTTGAGAGAACTGAAAACTATAAAATCAATAAGCTGATGGTAAATTAGTGGTCTCTCTAGATTCTAGATTGATCAGTGACATCACAGCTATTTCGTATTCTCAGCCTCATCAGCGGAACAATTATGACTGTAGTGTCACCGATCGATATCACTGCTGGAGTACCATCCATCAAAAGAAAGTGCCAAAAAAGCAAATAACAACAAACGCCAACTACCCGCGAGTGTTTGTCAAAACCAACGCAATGTGGAGAACCACGACTGAATGGATCTTCCGTATTTCAGTGAAGCACGACGATCAACGCTAGGACTTTGTTGATTACGATTAATCTGTAACAATTGTTGAATATTGACTTATATGGATTCAGTTCATTGAAAGCTCCATGTAACTTCAATTAGAATTAATCATCTGCAGTGTCTATCGCCTATTTGTTATCTGGAATTGAATATTATGTACTTGAAGAAATATTATTCAATTAATACATAAATCAAATGCGTACTTCGTGGTTTTAGAATTACATGAGAACTTCTCTGATTAGGCGAAAAAACAAAGAATCAACCGGTGCTAACTCAACTAGTTTTGAACAATTATCTTCTGAAATATTAATTCTCACTACTTCATAAACAGTCTTCTATTTATGAACAATCCTAAAACATAGTTCATGTAATTTCACAGTAACTATATCGTAAATACTAAATACATGTAATATGTATTATAGTTACAGTATTTTTGTAAACGTAAAATGAATCAGATCAAATCGTTGTATATAAATGGGAAATTACTCTCAAATTACCGGAATCGCGGACATCCAAGAACGGTTGTTCGGGTTTATATAAATTCGGCGCTGCCTCAGTTTCAATTTGTCACACACCCTACGAAAAGAATAACATCTAATTCAGATACAAAATTGGCTATTTTCTTGTCTATTATCGAAGCGATATCTATTGTAATTTATTCGATACGACTTCCATAGCTATTGAACGTCTCATTCGAAGCAATTATATCGAAGACAAGAACATAACCAACCGACGAATACCGAGATCGCTTACATCCCAATGACCTTAGATACGAGACAGAATTTGACAACTTCTGATGTATCTTAAAAATTTGCCTACCATCTCTTGATACGGCTGGGTTTCGTGCGTGAACGCTTACAATTATTATCTACATAGTCCCATCACTAATAGAATCACGTATTTATGTAACCAAAGCTATAGAGTAACAATGAAATTAATCATTTGTAAAATTTCGAAAAGTTCGTTAATATTGACTTTCAACCATTGCCTCAAGTTGAAACCTGCTTGCCTAATTTTAGAGACATGGCTTGTACGCAAGGCAATGTTGTCTTGGTGGAGTATCCTTATTTTATCTCAGGAGGTCTCTTTGATCAATGCCTCAAATTTCTACAGAAGTGTGAATAATATCGCGCAGTATTGGGGTTTTCCGAAGACCTATACCTGTCGCACAGTCCCAATTCTAGGAAGCTGTTACGCTGACAAATGTACGAATAAATTTATAAGATTAAAGTGTCACTACGTTTCGCTATACTCCTAACTTTACGTTAATTTAATTCTTTGAGTAAATACCTACTTATATGTTGTACAAATTAGGTCATCGGATAAGTATATCGTACAACTCGTGCGGAAACTGGTTATTTCATACTCTGTGAAGTATCCTATTTTCCGCCCTAGTTGCATTATATACTGGCAAAGTTAGAGTAGAATACCAAAAACTAACGAATAAATCAATTCAATTTTTGAAAGTTTGAAAGTTCACCAGATTATTCTTAAAACTGAAAAATTATAAAAACTATCAGTTGATGTTAGATTCGTGAAATATAAATAACCTGACTTTCCATTTGATGTTTTTAACTTGTTACACTCATGGTCTATCTAGATTGATCAGTGACACCACAGCTGTTTGGCATTCTTGGACTCATCAGCCAAATGATTGAGGCTGTGGTGTCACCAATCGATATCTTTCATAAGTGCTAACAAAGGCAAATAACAACTAACGGGATCTACACGTGAGTGGATTATTCTAAAAAAACAAACGCAATGTGGAGAACCATGACTAAATAGCTCGGGTGCCAAGAAGATCACAATCCTGTTCTTCTCACACTCGTATGAAATATCCTGTTTTCTACACTACTATTCTCTCATCAGAGGTAATCAGGATATATCATTCTGAATCTGTCATCATCTCTTCCGCGAATGGCACTCTGGACCATTTTCGAGGCAGAATTACCTCACCCATTTCATTGCTTGGATTAATTTTTCGTTTCCGGTGTATAAAGAAGCTGAATCCACGTTTCATGCTTGGTCACATAACAAGGATCGATAAAAACGCACCGCTAATTTAAATGGCCAACAATGACTTAGTGTCGAAATTACTATAACCATAGACTAAAAGGCTACTGTGTAACTAGCGTTTTTCTATAAGACTCCAAACTAGGTTACTTTGCAAGACACCATAAGTTATATTATATAAAAAGGAAATACCACTCACTGGCTGACTCACTCTTTCCCTGACTCACTCAATCACTGACTCACTCATCACGAAATCTCTTAAACTATAAAGCCGACAGGCATGAATCTCAACTGTTCCTACGGGTATTAGCTGCTTATGAGATCGTATCCCGCGGACAACAGCGAACAACAGTGTATATATGTAGAAGGCAAATACTATAAGGCTCGCTGACTCACTAACTCATCACGGGATTTTTTGCTTTTTGACGTTTCGATATTTTATTTATATGTTTATAAAAATTGTCATGTTAATCAGTGTTTCCATGTAATTTAGAATAATGAAATGCGTCTGCAGCCGACTTGTGTTTTTAAAATTCAATTAAAACTATAGACAACATTGGATCGGTTATGTGTGGAAAATAAATGCATGGCTATTTATCAAATTGATTTACTTGGAATGGAATGAATCTAGTTAATTCAATACCTAAGACACTATTCTATGATTTAACTATGATTATTTTATGAAATACTTATTCTATGATTGACATTCCATTTCTATTACTAATAACTAGTCAAGTTTAAGATAGCTCTATGAAATGTTCAACTGTCAGTTTCATAAATGTAACAATACATTATCATTTTTAGGTTGAATTAAATAGACATAGAAAGAGGTAATTCAAAATATCTGAATTTGGTTAACTTGGAATCAGATTATTATAAAGTTTTGAAAGATTAGAAACAATTTCAATAATAACCCAATTGTTTCTTCTTTGATCTTTCTAATATTGATCGTTTATCATTATTGTTTTCAACTTTCAAAATTTTTGTATTGTTGTTAAATGAATGGCTTGTATCGTTTATGTTTACTAAGTGCAGGAATATCACTGACTCATGACTCGATTTATTGGAATTCAACACTAAAAGGGTTGAAAGGAATCGATATATTTCGACCATTTGACAGGTTATAATTATTATCACGTAGCGTTTACATGACAGACTGCTCATATATAGATGGTCACGGTTCCACTGATCACTATGATAGAGATCATTGCACAACGTACACTATCCGGTACCAACACAAATCCCTATAAAAAGATATGAGGTCACATTTAGCTCATATATTTACAGTCACATATTGTTAGTGATAAACCACTCCAAAACATAGATATTTAAATTCATTTACAATATGCATTTATGTCTTGAAACTCGAGGAACGACATCGCGGCGGCCTAACCGACGCCGTTACCTGTTCTACGGGCAATAGTTGCTTCTGTAGGCGTTGTCCGTCATGCGAACTAATTGTGCAAGCTTTTTTTGAAAGATACGAAAAGGTTTGATGATTAAAATTTCAATGGTCTTGACCTGTCAACATGTTCAGAAAATGTTTTTTATTGATTCTTCACATGAACTTCATTCAATCGGGTCATGAATAGAGGGAATATTTGGCTTAATATTAAGCGCTAGTAATATTTGTGGAATCCATAAAGTCAACAACAGCTAATGCCGTAAGGGCGTGACGATTCATAAATGAGGGGAAAGTAACTGTACATTTGATAAACGGGCTTGTTTGTGAACTGTCCTCTATTAGCCGCAAATATCGCTTCATATTTTCTACGGATTGCCTCAATAGGGGTTAACTTTTATTCCAGTAAACAACTGTCGGTGAACGGATGACTAGATCTGTAACTTAATTTACAAATTATATAGCGTTAGTCAATTCGATCATTAGATTATCTTCCTTGGCGATGTGACAAGCTAACCCTAGAGGTTACCAATACAATTATTGACCACCTTCTGGCATCTAAAAAGTATAAATCTTATTACGTTTCGCTGGTAAGAAACAAGAGGTGATTTAACCGCGGGCAATGTGTCACTCCGCTTGCCCAATGCACAGAGCAAGTTAGAAAGAATTGTTTGGTTTTTGTTTCTGGTTAATCAGTATTTCCTCTTCTTACAAGTTGTCGAGCCAGACCGTAGAACAAAAACTCCCTTTCAAGGGTTCGGACAATAGCCAGACTCCTGTGTCCGTTGTTTGGACCATTGTCGATGTTATGTACTTCGAGGTCCGCACCTGGTTATTTATATATTGAAATGGCTGCCAAAGAGTTTGCTCAATTTACCGTGTTCGTTAATTATTCACACTGAATCGAGTTTCGTTTCTTCTACGAACATAGGTGAAATTATCGCTTTACAGGTGTATTTTCGATTGATATTCCTGTATTTTTAAAATATGATAAATACGTATCCAAAAAAATGACGGGAATATTTAGTTTTTTGGAAGAATTTTATTTATTCATCTACAACAATGATATCCCCTTTAAAATAGTCCCCATAAGATACTATCAGTTGCGGTTTCACCTAATAAACGAAGCTAATATTAATATTGAATTCAATATGTTAAAACTTAACATATAAAATTATTGGTATTGAATCTGCAATCTGCATTCCTGCAACCCAAAATATATAGGTAACTAAACAATACCGCCGCCACAACTATAGCTATTTCAATTTTCGAATGGCACCCAGTTGTTATTCAGTTATTCATGTTTTAGAAAGAGACCACTCAGACACGTGAAACGGGAGATACGTGAACGTACATTATGAGATTTGCGTGCATTGCACTGATTCAGTTTGTTTGACAGATTGTTCAGCGCTCACACGCTGTTTATATTTAACCTCGGCGAGAATAAAGCAATCGCAATGTGGGCATATTCAGTAGAATATATTAAATAAAACAAAACATTTCCAATATAATGTAGAAATGAAGAAAGAAAGGCCGACAGGCCCAGACGCGTGATTAAAGTAGAGCAACATGAAAAAAACTTCATGGCTGTGCGGTTGCAACAAACTAAATTTTTGCTCGGTTTTCCGTGTTTAATTTTCCCCTGTGACGAAGAAATACTCGTCGGTCCCATAACGACATATCATTTTCTGTTCAAAATAGGAACGAGACTAAAGACCGATTTGAATTTAGAGAACAGCTGTTAGGGTTAAAGGTACTTTTCCACAATAAATTTAGTGACTATAACAAAAACTTTCCCATTCAAGATTTTGACAATATAACGAAAACTTATTGCTTGTTGGAAAAGTGAATTGACGGTTATATACAGCAGGAAAGATTCTCGTGAAGCAGCAGGTTACTTAGCAATTTTGCAATAATTTATAGATCGAAACGTCAAGGGCTGTTTTAGTGGAACAGTTTTATTATTAAAATTAATTTGTACCTTATCGATAAGTGTTGAAAGTGAACGTTGTTTTTAAATGCTTAAAAGATTTAAAACCTCTCTGAGAAATACAATGACGCAAGAGACTAAATTTCATTTTGCATGATAAGTATGGAGGAAACACTAAATGCAGCGATTCCAGATTTTAATAATTCTGTAATTGACGATTTTGCGATTTCCAAAAATAGACGAATGCATTTTCTATAAATATAAACACAAGCTTAGATATATCTAAGGATTCTAGGGTAAGTTTATTTTATCTTAGAAGTTGAAGATCAGAGAGCGTGTACCAATAAGTTTTTGATATCTAAGTATTAAATACATATTTAAATATTATTTTAAATAATTTTTGTGGAGATCGTATCAAAAATGGAGATATTTGGCTAACGAAACCTATTTTTTTAACCAAATATTTTTGCTCTGCGGATTTCTCATTTATTATTTCAGTATGTTTGACCTTGAGAAATGTAAAATTTTTCTATTTATGTGGACCCCTATACCCAAGTGTCACCAGCCACCACTGGATATTATACTCGATATATTATGGAACTCAATATTTGGGGTAGCACTTGGCTCTCTCAGCGATTCATCTTTAATCTCTTCTATGCCTGCGAATCGACGTTCTTTCAACGTTGTCTATATTTTTGGGAACAGAAAAAATTACGTGGAGCCATGTCTGGCTAATATGGACGCAAAGGCATCGTCACAGTGTTGTTTTTAGCCAAAATTTCACGAACAAGCAATGAAGTGTGAACAGGTCCATTATCGTGGGGCAAAAGTCATGAATTGTTTCAACAGTTGTTGATGTGTTGGACCATCTTCAACTTCTTCGCGCCCTTCTTGAAAACAATTTGCTTCACTTTATTCCATTATTCTTATAACAAAATATAATGCAAATTCCCTGATCCATTGAAAAAAAATAATCGCCGATGTTACTAAAATACATGTAATCTCTTTGAAAGCTGGAGAGCAGACTAAACATTATGATCGGCTAACAATGTACAGATACATGTTCAAACTTGTTCACCAAAATAACAACGAAAAAATCGATACAATATTTTTGTCTCTAGTTAGCAAATGTCTTTCTTTAAGAGTTTTGACTTTGATTATTCTGAAGAAATACAAAAATTCAATGATTTAATCATGAATTAGATTAATTCAAGCTCATTCTCGATCTCGATAATAGATTGAACTAATAAATAATAATAACAATGAAAGTGTGTCTGAAATGTAGGTTGGGCTTAGTATTTCTTCATGTCTAATGGAGTATTTAAGAGCCAGTGTTGAATATGGGTGATAAAATTCACCGACTTTTTTTGAACAAATATTACTGGAAAATGAGAATAATTTTGACTTTATTAGGTTTTATTTCATTGATATAGTAGAAGCCATAAATATCTATTTAGAATGGAAGTAGATAAATTTCGTTGTGTTCAAGGAAAGGCTTGAAAGAAACTGGAGAAGCACAAATATAGTGCGAAGTCGGGTAGTTAATGTCATGACCTGATCTTCATTTGTCACTCCGAGGGCCAATAAAATAATGCCAAGTATAGCCTCTAGTACAGTTTAGACTCGCGGCTCTGGACATTATGTGATAGGATATAGCAATTCTTGGCTCAATCAGGATATCCACGACCAGTGTTTCCAATCAAGAGGGCTGTGCTTAATAGCTTCTATATTTTATTGGGGGAAATTAATGAACGCGTTTAGATTTATATCCTACAAATATGCAGAAAGTTGATAGCCACAATTCATTATATTTTGTCTGCAATAATTGGCAATATTTCAGGTAATTGTCTATTTCAAAAGATAACTCAAAATGATAAATATTAAAATGTAAATTTAAATGAAATTCAACTCCTCAATTCTTATTTTGAACAGATGTAATTGAAGCAATAATTTATTATTTTTGGAAAAGGTTAGATATGTCATATTACAATAAAACATCTAATATACGAATTTGTTTGAAAGTTTCTAATTATCTCCAAAATATTATTACTTGATATTCAATATTGAACTGAATATTGCTTAATATTCTTTCTAAAATTTTCAATAAATAATGAACTAATCATTATCTGATATTAATTTATACTCAAATTGTCATATATTGAAATCACTGGCATCCTCAAAATCAATTATTAACTCTGCATATTTCGTATTCAATTAAATAAACGGGATAAAAGAGACGTTCCGTTATAGATTTTGTTTATTCTTTCTTTAATGATGGAATTGAAGAATGTTTTTGGCTAGCCATTCATTTCCATTGTATTACGAACTATTCTGTAATTTTTGAAATGGTCCTTTGGGTAGGACAGTTTAACAGTACGATATGTAAGGCTATTTATAACACTTTTTATACGACTTGTTGGTGCAACAGAATTGAAGTGAAGATAACGTTGAGACCAAACTCCTTTAGTAAATCACGAAGTTTTTATTTTCCCATCTGACTCATGCCTAATGTTCATATCTAGGAAATTTATGTTTTTGTTCACTTCTATTTCACAAGGAAATTGAAGTTTACAGTGGAACTTGTTGAATTTATTAACCACGTACTGAACTTTATCATTGGGAACACACATTAAGCAATCATCTACATACCGTTTGAAGAATACGGGTTGAAAATCTAATGAATTTATAATAAATTCCTCTACGCATACCATAACTAGGTTAGCAATAGTAGCTGAAATAGCAGATCCCATTGCTGCGCCGAATATTTTCCCAAAATATTGCTCACCGTATTGAAAATAAGTGCATTCTATATATGATACAAGGGTTGAATCAAAATAATATTGTGATATGCTTTATAACTATTTGAAACGAATATTTTAAATTATTGTTTATAAGAAGAATGTTTGTTTTAAATTATTCATTGAAGCAAAATTTCTGAAACAGCTCCGATACAAGGGAACTATTGAGCTCATAGAATTATTGAAAAATCTTGTCTTCCGGATGGATTCCGCGTCACAATAGCTCGACTTGATGCCGACGTTTCGCCAACCATTACAGGTGGCATCTTCAGGGCAGGCTTGAGGCTTCAGTTTCAGTTCAAGCCTCAAGCCTGCCCTGAAGATGCCACCTGTAATGGTTGGCGAAACGTCGGCATCAAGTCGAGCTATTGTGACGCGGAATCCATCCGGAAGACAAGATTTTTCAAGATTAGCTGTCCGCGGAAGTCTACTATCCAAAATCATAGAATTATTGCAATTTTCTATTAGTTGCAGAAATTCTTTAACGGTCGCATGTTCTATTTATTTTCATCAACAAAACTTCATACAGTTGGATTAAAAAATTCATATTTTCTAATAAGAATAGACCAAATTATAGCATGCAATTATTTGATTTTGAAAATTAGTTGATAACTTTCTTCGACGTTGATACATACGTATACAAATATTAAAACCGAAACATATAAAGTCATTTTCGAGCCATGATGGATACCAATATTATTCAAAGGAAAGCTAATATCGATTTATTAAGTTATGAATAATTGAATAATATTTATATTAACTATGGAATAAACTTGATGAAATTTAAATTTGAACTATAAAAATGTTATGAATTAAATTAATAATAATTCAACCAAAATCGACCTAATAATTATTTTCACTAATAAGCTATACATGAGTTTACAATAATCGTGTGGATGCTATAACACTATTAAGTTAGAAATAATCACCCTTTACTACTGGAAATGAGTCAAATTACTAGAGAACTTTCAACTACCAACTAGCCAACATCAGAATAAACTAAATTCTGAATAGTATTTGAACAGGCACATTGTTTACTATTTTAGTTTACTATGATGGTGGATACTTGGTAGCTAAAAGGTTGTTAATAATTATAATTAGTGGGTATGGGTGATCATTTCTAACTAACAGTCTAATAATTTTCAGCAATTATAATAAATAATTGGAATGTTACTCACCTACAAAATAATTGAAAAATAATTTCATTTTCAGCAACAATTCTAAATTCATCATGTACTAATTGATAAACTACAAATAACACAAACCACACTAAAACGACAAAAACAAGCAAAATAATAATATTCCTTTTCGATTCACATAAAGAATTAAAATGCGTTCTTTCTAAGGATGCTGTTGATCAACTGACTATAACAGGCAGGTAATAAAATCAAGGGTGCTGTGGGATAAATTCACATAGTGGGGGTAAGTATAAATTACGACCCTAAAAATGGACCAAAAATTTATAGAGGGTTTCTAACAAAAGAATATTAGCAACGCAGCAAAATTCGATGTTAATTTTCATTATTGGTTTTGGGATGGTGAGTATCTGAGTAAGAGATTTACACGATAACCCAGGGAGTACATAAATACGGTAAATAATTGCTGCTTAAATTGAATTTATTGTTGAAATTTACATATTGATTCAGGGACAAGATAATGTGAATATCATATTCGTCCGAAATATCTGTTTACTTGTTGATTCTGAGAAGGTAGCTTACATCAATCTGAGTCAAGAAATATTTTTGATTGCATCTGAAAGTAATTTATATGAAAAAAACTAAGTTATGATATTGGGAAATGAACTATCTTGCAAAAAAATTGTGCATAATTTGTTTCACCAAACAACAAACAGTTTCATTCCTTTTTAAGCGAAGAAAAATGTCGTACCTACACGTTTATAACATTGGTGTACCAAATAATTTTCAGAGAGTGTTAACAAACTATAAAATAGTTCACACTGGGGATAGACTATAAACTTTACATGAGGAACAATCACCCTTATCCACTAAAGTACAGAGTTAACTGAATAAGAAATGAAAAGGTGTCAGCAATGGGCAATCCACTCTCCTTTTTTTGGCCAATATCTATTCAAGCGAGCTAGTAACCTTCTTAAAATCAAATTTAAATATAGTTTCCAAAACTTGGGCATAGATATGATGTGGGTATAGATTTAGATCTGCATGGCCAATTTGATTAAGTTAAATTGGACAATGGTTAAGACATATCTTTGATCAATAACTTAATTTTCAAACAAAAAAGGGAAATTGAACGTAACCAATTAACCAAATTAGATTCACTTTTTTCAAATTGTTCAATAATGAAATACAACCCATTTATAGATGTGAGAACAAGCTAAAAAACAATTCAAGCAATACCTTTGATAATGTTTCCGACTTCGACAAATCCAGTATTTATAAAATCGATTGCGTGTCAGTTCAAGATGCTATATGGGCCAAACTAGAAGATACATTCTAACTCGGTATAAAGAACATTTTGCGCCCATGAATAAAAATAATGATGAAATATCAGTGTTAACCGAACATTTTTTGGATACAAGTAATGAAAAATATTTACATAATTGAGAAGGGATGAAAATGCGAAAGAGCAATTTAATAAATTCGAATTATTCACAAAATTTTCATAATGTTTTGAATTTTCTAAGTTGAATGACTTAGGCCAGTTCGATTCACTAAAATCAAACTTTTTTCTAACTGCCTTATCAATAAACAATGAAACATATCCATTGATTTGTTTGTAAGTTCGAATGAAGATATATTTTTTCCAGTTTGATATCTAAAAATCTATTTTGTTTTATTTTTATCACCGAACTAATGACATGTACAATGTACATGTTGTAATTTCAAAATAGAGTATTTTCGAGTACTTTTTTCTAAAAAGCAATAGGTATCTTGAATAGTATACTTCTGCGGAAAATTTCGGGTTCCGGATAGATTCCGCGTCGCAATAACAAGACTTGATGCCGATGTTTCACCAACCATTACAGGTGGTACAAGCCTCCATCCTGTCCTGAAACTGTTCCAGAGTATATAAGTTAAATAGTCGACCTTGTTCAAGCTGTCGTATACTATCAAGTATTCTCTCAGACAGATCTTTCTATGTGATGGTGCGAAGTCCCCTCCAATGCAATGGCTATTAACGCTGGCGTTCCACAGGGATCTTTATTGGCACCAACTTTATTTCTGCTCCATATGAACGATCCGTTAAAGTTACCTCCTGTCATGTCCATAGTTTTGTACATGATGCTCGTACAATTCTAACCAACTAGAGGCCCTATATCATCTAATGAAAACAGAGAAGCGAGACAGAGAACGGTCAATAAATGAAGATCTGGAACGAGATGCGGACCTGATAATGTAACTCAACTATTCCTATGAATTCCCACACATCTATGCTCGCTATCGCTACCAACAGCAACCTCTCATGGGGCGATCATGTGCTGCTTTACCGTTTTCTGTCTTGTGCTAAAAGTTACTTTAAAACCCAGCCGCTCCTCAAAATCTACAAAACACAGATTCAACATACGCCTAATTATTCTATCGGACGGCGAAGTTGTACAACTGTTTATCTATTGAGCTCTTCCCTTTTGCTTAGATCTTCCAAACGTTTAACAAAAATTCGATTGCCTATCTCCTTTCCAAACATTCCACCGCCAGCTTACACGATGATGTTCCATCATAGATGTTGAATGCATCAAGTTAATGACTGTGAAGCTATGTTCGTGAGCAATTTCGATGTAATTTTCATCATTTTCATCCATAACATGATGGATAGTATGTTGAAAAAGAAGATATTAAAGACATTTTCCATTTAAATATGAATAAATCAGAAAATTAGAGAAGCTTACATATTTTGGAACATTTTGAATGATATAAAACGAGAATTAACCAACACTACTTCATTCATAAGTACAAACACATTAGGTCAACATATATAGTATAGTTACTATGATTCTAAAGTATCTACAGCTGGAGTATTTTTCATTAAAATAACGTACAGTACTTTCCAATGAAATACTATAGGGATATAATCAAAATAGGAACTTCCGCGCTTTTTCGAAAACGACAAGATTTTTTGAAATTAATTGACTATTTCGGTCACACGAACATACATATTCAAATCAGTCGAGATATAAGAGTAATAATAATCAGTATCTAGGAGGAAAGCAATCTGATTTTAGAAACTCAAATTGAGAATTACATCTTTCATTTAAAAAAAAGCTACTGAACAAACCTGAATAAATAATTTCAGTTACATTTAAGGAGGCATTTCTTCATCCTTAATACATTCAATGAAAACCCCAAACATTCAATAATGGTTCTTTCAATTGAAACATAATGGGTATTATAGTAAAACTCATAGTGCGGTCCATCGTGTCAGGTTGACGGCTGACCATTGTCCGTAACGACGTACGGACAAGTGGTGAATACAGAATATACCAGTTTGACCCTTTCTTACAACCCAATGCCTCATGTAGAGCGTGGGAGTCTAGCAAATACACGAACCGAACACCTTGCACACATCTTCACATGCTCTACCAGCCACCGTTAGAGGTCAATCTTATCTCTCAATCAGGCTTCTAATTGTTGAATGCCTGTATGAATATACCCTAACATTAAATCTCGTGAGGTACCCACTTTTGTTTCATGCGATGACTCGCATTAATTAATATTATTATTCTCGGATGAATGTCGGCAGCCTGACGGAAGCTCGCAGATAACAAATGGCATAGCTCTTTCAACTGTAGACTTTCATGTATACATTTTTATCGGGATGTCTAATTAGAAGGTTATCAGAAAATGTTAGATAGGTCAGATAGCTTTTCCTCTTCGTCCGGATATGAAGAATTTCAAATCACGTTATTAACGCTATTAGAAGCATAAGTATAATGAGTCGAGGTTTTACCAATTGGGACATCCTCGCTGATGAGTAACAACATTGAATTCGGTTTATTAATTCGTATTGGCCGATTATTAATCAAATTGACACTTTATTATGTTACCGACGGTTTATAAATTGTACGGGCCGATTGTTAATTTTGTCAACCATTCCATATTTCAATGATCATGTATTGACTTAACTCACTATTGTTTATCTTACTCCCAACATGTCATTAAATGAATTAATTTCAATTTAAGAATAATTAATAATATTTATTGAGGGTGGAATATATTGTAACTTATTGAACTGAATTTAATTATACTGTTTTTATATTATTGGACAAGTACTTTAAGAAAAGTTGTTGCTGAATAAATGATGATTTATTTTGATACTAAGATGCTTTTTGTTTCAAATTCCTCCAATTGGTTTAGAAAGAGGTTTATAATAGCGGGATTTTCTCTGCCATCGGTAACACCATATGAACATTTAATTTTTTTCTTGTGGCATGTGTACCTATGTGATGCAGGTTTTTTTTTTAATTTTCACAAATTGGTAATATAGTAATATGATGAGTGGTTTAAGGACGTTATAATATGCTAATATTTCACGGGAATTTGAAGGTCCTAAGTGATTTTATACAGTGTCTCTAAAGATAGAACTTTTCTTATATAAACAAATTTTTTTTATTTGTATGCTTTCGTTTACTCAGAAGCATTAAAACAGGTAGTTGAGAAGAAAATTAATTGAACACATTCATACAAACAATGTATCAATAAAAATGGGTTGAAACAAATATTTCCTCCCCTCTAGTTTCTACAATTGCTTTTGGGGTTTTTCACAATAATAACTTTAAAGATATGGTTAATAACAAGAAGTATCCTTACCAAATGTCAAACTGATACGAGGCTAATTGACAACAGTATCGTGAAGAAACAATTTTAAAATTTCAAGTTTCACTCCCCATATCATTTTGGGGAGGCATTTTTGTATATAGTATATAAATTAGGATAAATCGTCATATTTTTGCGTCAAAAATAAGCAGCTAACGGGATGACTTGCCTTTTTGTTCTATCTACTCGACAGAAAATTACACTCCAGTTTCAGATATTCTACCATGAAGACTGGAATGTGAAATAACGGAGCAATGTCTGAAATCTAAATAAATCATGTTATTACTTTAGCGATTCATCTTTTAAGACAACAGTGTCATTATATTCATTATTTTGTGAAATCACATATTTCAGCTTGAGTTTGTGCAAGTTAAAACTAATGTTATATTTAAATGACTGAAAATCCATAGGAGAGTTAGAGTAATTGGTGATCATGGGACCAAAAACATAAATGAACCACTACCATTTGCTCTGATCTGATTACAGCTCGTCATACGGTTTCATTTAACACATTTTTCGAATGTGTTTGAGATGGAAATAATTCCTGAGTAATATTTGATATTGGTATTAAGGAAATCAGTTAGAGTGGAGGATCTATGGTGGAGATGATTCACGTGGAACTTGGCGCTGAGTCTGTGAATCGTGGAACGGATGTACAATCATTGAGTCGGATTTCTTCAGATTTGATTGATTAAGCCCTTGCGAATTACTGCGTGCTTTTTGTGATGGTAAAAGTGTGTTTGCGTAGAGTGCTGGAAGGTTCAATGGTTATTGATGCAGTCGGGCAAGCTTTTGCTATAGTGGTTCATGAATCTTCGGCATCTGGTTTGAAAGTCGATACTTGAATGTGATGTCAGTCTGGTTCTCATATTTCATGAGAGCTTTCTCTATAGAGGGATTGCTTTGCGGTGGTTTTTTGATACATGTTAGTATGCTTTGAACATTGATGTGTTACAATTCCAATTACTAGTGATTTTGTTCGTTTCGGCGACGTGAATACAATTAGTTTTAAGAAATCCCGTCTTAGGTAGTGATTATTTCTGATAAGTTTTCTGTTGATGGTCGCGAGACCGAAACGTACGTAAAGACGAAAATACCATGTGTTGGTGTGACCTATTTCTCGAGAATTTATATACAGTTGGTATAAAAGCCCGTTGAGTATCTTCCCATCATTTTCACTAACATATCTTCATTTAATTTGTGATTTCCAATCTATAGATTTCAAAACTAGGTATAATTTCAGGATGAGAATCATTCTTATAATACACAAGCTGAGTAGTTTCCGTAGTCATAACTTAATATTTTATTTCTTAAAATCCCCGAGACACTAGTTCTAAAGAAGAAAGGTCAGCAGGATATGCGACCAATTTAGCCGCATTCAAAGTTTCTGTACTATAACATTTCTCGTCATCTCTTTTCAATAGTTCACGAGATGATTTAAAATTCAAATATTCATCTCGAAGCTCATTCAAACAAGAATAAAATTGATGTCCAGATAACATAAAAGATGCGGTCTGCATTTAGTTGAGAATGGCTCGACAGATGTGGGTGCTGTGTGGGAATTTTAGCCAACCCTTTACGATAACAATGGTAAATGTTTGTCTCTGCACTATACAATTCGTCATGTTTATAACATGAAAAATGATATTTCTTCGAAAACGGTTGGGAGAATCGAGAGAAAGCCATCGAATAACATTACAATTTTTGAGATGTATGTATTAAATCACTTTTAAATATTTCTTTAATTTGCTTTATGAAAACATACAATATTAACCACCACGAATACTAGTATTATTTTATTGGACAAGGTGTTCGATATTGCAAGGATTGCAATTTTCATAGCTGTAAAGTTTGTAACAGCAATGTTAATTCGAGAACTGTCTAATTAATGGCTTTCTACATAGTAGAAAATATATGTTACCGCAACAAGTAAAACGTAATATGAACATATTTCTGTTAAATCTATGATCCTATGATTTTTTCATTCACATAACACTCAAGATGAGGTTATCTAAATCATGATTATTGCAACATCATTTTCCTTTTTCTGCGTTCCTATATTTAAATATATATTTTGAGGCTTGATATAAGATACCAAGTTATTTAAACGACATATTATTCATAACATTTGTCGGAGCCAAGGTATGTCATGTAATATTATAATGTGGGACCATCATTGTTGTATATACTTGGATTTTTTCATGCTTGTCCACACGAGAGGAAGACCTATAATGTTCGAAGAACGTCGTGTAAACCAGAGGTGGAATGTTGGTAGAGGAAAAGACATATGTCTCAATATCGCTCCTCCGACCTGAATGTATTATATGGGCTATATTTGGGAAGCGGTATGAAATATACCATCACCTGCAATGCTGTGGACGGGACAGAAGGTTAATATAGAATACAAACAAAGTGCCAAGATAAATCTCTGTGGAACACCAGCGTTAATAGCTATTGGATCAGAAGAGATTCCATCAACCACCACATGGAGTGATATATCTAAGAGAAAACATGATAATAAACGCCAAAGTACATGTGTTACTAAGGGAAGCAGGTTTCCTGATGATTTCTGCTGGTAAAAGCTCTGTAGGTATTAGGAGAGCTCGATATTTATTGTTTTGCCAATCGGTTTAGAGATCACAGATAATGTTGTAATGAGTCTATGATTATTAGGAATGGTCTCCTTTTTTCATTTTGGAATTGGCTGGATTCTAGCTGCCTTCCAGCTGTAAGAAAACACACCGAGTTTGTATGAAAGGTAAGCCGTCTGCAAAAAATTGGTGTTGACTCTGGGAAACAGTCATTGAAAACAATTGGCGGAATTCCGTCAAGTTGCATAGTCTTTTTGGTATCAAGTTCAAGTACAATGTACGTCTGTTTTTCATATTATTGACTTATATGCGAAGCCTCGGATGATAGTTACGCCACTGGTGGATTGAAAACAAATAACCATGTCTTCTAGATCCTAATTTAACTGTGGGTTAATGAATAAACATATTGGTGTAATTTCTAAGAAATATAACTGATAGAAACTGTACGCGTCCGTCAATATTGATCATTCATATTATTTGTTCATTGTGATAAGAACAGAGTAAGTCCATTCATCTACAACTTCTTTTTCGTAAACCCAACTAACAAAGACCTGATAAAGCAACAATAACATGATTATGTACGTGGGAACCATAAAGATAATATCAGACACTTTACACTGAAAGCTGGGATCTGCAGATTGTCCAGTTGTCAAATCTGCTGGAACCATCTAATTCTAGTTTATGTGAAAGTGTTTAATGTTCTTCAACAGGTAGCATTGATGTTCATCAACTCGTATTATAATTTATCTTCTTCACATTGAATTCAATTTTTATTTCATAGTAATGTAGAGTCAATTCAAGGCAGGACAAAAGCGAATTTGTCAGTTGAATCATCGAAACTTATTGACAGTTTTTTGTTTCTCAAATTTTAACACTTCAATTCGACATTCTTTCGATTAGAGCTTTCATAAGCTTCATGTAATGCGAAATTGTATACAGGGTGGAACAGCCAAATGGAATAAATTCAATATTTCAATTATTGTGCATATTATGTCAATTTCAGATTATGAAAAGACATCTTGCAATGAAAAAATGTTATCCCTTCATTGGGATTCACAGTTATAACCACCAAATTTTTGAACGGGTAGTAGGGGCTTGTGATACATACGTTTGAAGGTCTTTCCATTCTCTGTTATTGTTATTGTTTTCAAAGCTTACATTATCAATAACTAAATGGTATTACTTATTAAATTTGTTATGTGTCTTAGCAAATTTCGTCAATCAGATCTTACTTTTTTTATTGTTGTCTTTGAATAAATAATGAAAAACCTTCCAAATGATGTATCACAAGCCCATACTTCCCATTTAAAAATTAATTGCATCGGGTTCAACATGCACAATGATTGAAATAATGAATTTATTCTATTTGGCCGTTCCACACTGTATGTACTATGGTGATACTAGAAGACACATAAGTGTACAGAGGAACATGTTGTGAATTAATATCAAATTTTGCAGATAGTTTTGTACAACTTGGCTAATAATTAGTATTTGAGTCAAAAATTATCATCCGTCGTGTTTATATTGTAAGCACGAACATCATTAATGCTTGAAAATTACTTCTAGAATGGTACTCATTGGTTCTTTGACAAGTAAGATCCCAAAATTTTCATAGATATGAATACACAAAATATTGAAAAACTAACACAGCCTACATAGGTTCATTCCCATGTTTCATTATTGTCCGGAAAGAACGTTACATATATGTGTTAGTATTATTTTGGAGATTACAATTCTGCTGGCGATTCTCATCCTTATATAACAGCGAATAGTATAATAGGATTGTAGACTTTATAACGATGAAGAACATCAATTAACCCATTGTCTGCTTTAGAGATTATTCTCGTACGATGAAATTCTATTTACATATCACGTATCTAAGTAAAAACTAGTGATGTCCAGTTTAATTGATGTCAAGAGTGTACTTTTATTTTGTAGGAATTTAAATGGCTTTGTGTGCGGTCGACGCTAGGTAATTTATAGCACATCTTTCAGTTTCAGTGAAAGTATTTTGAATAAGTGAATTAAATCTTTCGCATGATGGAACAGATCTATTAAAACTACATCTACGCGGTAGTGATTTTATTTATCCAGTATTTATACGCTTACTGTATATGGAGTGCCGTTAAATGGTCATTCAATTTTTTTTTGTACGTACAGTAATTATTTTTCAAGAGAGAGTTAAGGTTTGAGGAACTAAAGATTCTTATCGAATGAAGTTCATTCCCATACAAAAAACTGAAATTAAGATGATACATAACCAGCTAATTTCTAGTCACTTTGGTGATAGATCCCAATAACACTTTAATAATGAGCATCAAATATCAAAGCTATAGAGCTGTTGATGAGAAAACTGAGCACCAATGGACTTCTTTCATATATTTTGACTACACCAAGGAGAAACCCATAATGTTCGAAAAACATCTTGTGCGCCAGAGATCGAATATAGAAGGTGGACATTGGAATTTTCCTTGAAAGTTTGGAGGTTGTGGACATGAACTAAAACCTCAATAGAAAACAGTTTCACCGAAGTATTGTAGGAAGAAGTTTGGCGGGTCTCGCACTTGACAGTGAAGGGAAGAGCAGCTTGAGACAAAACCCTCCATGATACAAGGCTTATACGCTGAGAACTAATGTCAGTCTGACGTCATTCACAAGAGGCTTAGTCGAGACGGAGAATGGAAGGTCGCCAAATTCCTTCATTGAATTCGTTAGAGCAACATCACTAAGCTCTCTTCTAAATATGATATAAGATCTTCAGCGCATCTTTGAGCTAGACAAATGTTCCTTGTAGATCGTGAGAAGCTACTTGGAAAGGAATAGAAAGCAGGTGTGTGAAATAGTTTCGTCTCAGGAGAGGATGCTGTTGATGGTGATACGCAGCCTGGATATCGAACACTTCATTAAACTCTATTAGATTATAGGATACTCATTTCAAAATTTTTGACAGCTACCCATTCATTTATTGCACCGACCACATCTGGCTCCATTGATTGTTATAGATGCTTCAGATGAGGAATTTTAAATGAAACAAGAGATCACTTCCAACAGATTGGAGAAGGAACAAAGTTGGTATCAAAACACATCACTACGGAACACCTCCTCTGATACCCATTGTACCGTATGATGTTGCGTCAACCATAACATGGAGGGTTGTATGTGAGAAAAAACTCGATAATGAAAGATAAAGTTGGCGCAGCAAACCATTTTTTGACTAGCTTCACGCTTATAATATGCCTAGCCAGATGTGCTTACAAAATTATATTGATTCGTTCTTGTTATATTCCGTGGATATCAGATGCTCTTGCAATTAAAAAGATATTAAATGAGTTAACATCTTTCTCTGACAACGGATTCCTTTGATATTTCCATGTCTTAAGGTTTTCGCAATACATGTGTATAGGTAGCTTTGATATATAATTGTATTGTACTCATGACGAGGATACAAGCAAAAAGTAGGTTGTCTAAATTTGTAAATTTGATGAAAAGCAAATGACCAAAAGGTCTAAAGAAAGCTTGTATGAGAATAGACTTGTCGAATAAGCAACATCGAGTTGAAAGATCGTCAAGATTACCAAACCTTCTAGGCAGAAGGTTTGGTAATTCCTTTAAGAATGTGGAACTATGCTATATGGAACTGTTGAGAAAAGATATGGATACTGCCACATATCAGTGAAAATTAGCTGCTGCACTGCATTATGTGGAAGTCAAATTACCTACAATGTCATCAGAACGGATGATCTTTCTCTGAAATGATTATTGGTGAACTTCCCTGTGGACCTGTCGTCGTACAGTCGGGAGCACCTGGGGACTCACTCCACGGATGGTACACTGGGTGTACACAACCATAGTGAGACCCATTGTAACATACGCCGCCATCGTGTGGTGACCAAAGACAAAAACTTAAGCATCCCAGCATTCACTGAACAGAGTTCAGAGGCTGGCATGCTTAGGAGTAACAGGTGCAATGTCGACCACACCAACGACTGCAATGGAGAAGTTGTTGGGGTTGGAACCACTGCACCTCGCCGTTCAGGCAGAGGCCATAAGAGGAGCGTATCGCTTCGATCTTATCGGCCAAGGAAAGGCTGACCAAAAAGGCCGAAGCATCCTCGGATTGCTTGGATCACCTGGGCCATTGGGGATGAGATCCGATAGGATCAAGGTTCCCAGCACTTCCGTGCCTTTCATGATTAAAACCGTGAATGGGCGGGAGAACGCTGGGGGCAGTTGTCATATCATATCAGGGGATTCCATATGGCTTACCGAGGGCACCAAGACGGAAAAAAGTACGGGTGCTCGAATAGTCCAAGGGGAAAGAATTTCTTCGAACCTAGAGACTTTTGCGACAGAATTCCAAGCAAAAATAGTTGCGATTACAACATGTGCTCAAATTATGAGGGAAAGAGCCTATGAGAATAGACAAATCACGATCATAGTGAGCAACCTGACAGTGCTCAAGGCACTGGAGTCATACACAATCACCTCACAATGTGTACTTGATTACGTCAAAGAACTAACGGCACTAGTAATGAACCCCAATAGAGTAACACTCGTTTGGGAGTCTGGAAAAACCAAACGAGAAGGGACAGAAACTGTCGTCGCACTCGCTAAAGCGGGGGCGGAAAAACCACTGATTGGACCAGAGCCAACTTGTGGCATTTCCCATGCCACAGCGAAATCTGTAATTCAAAAATGGCTCGAGATAGAGCATCGTGCCTACTGGAGGGAACTGCCCCGTATGTCGCACTCCAAGCGACTGATGGGCGATCTCCAGCAGCAGCGAGCAAAAAATCTGCTGACGTTCAGATACTGGACACGCCCCATGCAACAAACACCTCTACACGATGGGACTGGTAGATCAGCCCACCTATGCATGTGTTGTGTCAGTGCACGGCATACACGGTAGGTCGTCGGACATACCTCGGAGACGATAAGACTACACCCGAGGAAATCAGAAGTATCCCCTATATCAGCCTACTGAAATTCATAGAATACACCGGACTGATGAGGGGGTAGAAACAAGTGAGGGCACAATAGGACTATAATGACCGTAGTGCTGTGGGGCTCCCCTACGATGGAGAACCAACCTCACGGAGGAGGGGTAGGGATCCGGCACATCCGAGGCGTCTATGTAAGGTTCCCCCTCCTCTTCGCAAAAAAAAAATAAAAAGTGGTGAACTTGGTTAGATTTATAAAAATCGAGCCAGTTTGTTGAGTTTTGTAAGATATGACATTAAGAAGAAGAAGAAGGTGACGGCTTCTTGTAAATTTTTCTTGACTTCATATTTAACCGTACTGTCACATTTCATTATTATGATATGAAGTCTTCGACATCTACAAGTATCTACTTTCCATGGAAGATCGCCAAGCCAGGTTGATTGTGAAGGCAGCGAAGAATAATTGGCATCGTATGAGCTTAAAATTGGATTCTGCGTGTCTTCACAATGTTAACAATCGCAAGAAACCAGCAATATCTTACGATTAAGATCTGCGATTTCAGATTTTGATCTAATTGACGATCCAAAGGTAGCTTGGCTAATAAATCTCCACTCTCCAGAATAATACATGAAAATAATACACCAGTTAGTGTAAGTAAAATTCCTTGTTTAGAAACCAGGGAAGTCTAAACAATTTACAAGCAAATTGTTTGTTTTTATGTATCCATTGAGAACAAAATACGCGTATATCTGTGTTGAAAATAATTAACTACACGCTGTATCAGGTACTCGCTTCGACAAGCAGTGCTTCCAAATACGGTCGAATTCTCTCTATTCGTTTCATGCACATAAAATCCACTATTTGAAAAATTTGCCAGATATTGGGATCTTCGAAAAAAGTGTATATATTTACTATGAACTTATAATAATGAACTATTAAATAGTTACGTTACGTTAAAATCTACTATAGCACAATTATTATACTCATATATCCTGCCATTGTGAATTTTTGTACTCAATCTGTACAGGGTGTCCCATTTTGGGTACTTTTGCGGGGTATCTCCTTTATTTTTAAAGATAGAGAGTTGCGGTTTTCGCGACACTGTGCTACTTTTTCGTAAAACTCAAGATGCCGTCAACAGAATTTTCATAGCCCTTTTAGTTTTTAAGATACAGGGCATTTCTGAAAATGTTGCATTTTGTGACCCCCTCGTATCTCCGTTATCCTTCAACTTATCGAAAAGGTAAAATAACATTCTAATAGTTTTTTTTCCGTAGAATGCAGTGGTGTAGATAACTTTTGTTACATATTCACTGTTTTTGAGTTATATAGCAAACTTATGTTTTTTTAAATGGAACATCCTGTATATTTATAGACTATAAAATTTGTCTTTCTTTTACCTTTTCAAAAATATATGATAGTATAAACTTTTTTTCAGAAACACGCAAATAATTGACAATTTTTAGAAATTAAATACATATTTTAATTGTAGGCCATTGATATTGTTTACGACAAGAAACAGAAATAAACATCAAATCTCTATCGCATTTAAGCTGTTTATTTTCGTTCTTTTGGTATCATTATTCAATAGATATTTATCAATTTTTTCGAATAAAGGCAGTTTACGAAAATTATGAGAAATATGATATGATGGTATGTTTTATACAGAGTAATGAAAATTCTGAAGAAGCTTCGGAATTATATTTCCAAAGGTGAGTAAGCTATTATGGCTATGAAAATCTCTATTATCATTTTAATTTTTGCTTGTTAGATATCCAGAAAGAAGGCAACTGTTTTTTGGGATATTTGCCCGTTTAAAAGCAAATTTAGTTGAGCACGGATCATTTGTTCACCCGCGCCCTAAAACATACAACAAAGAGAACAGGGAAAGAAAAGAGATAGATACTTTAGGATATATAGAAGCAACATCTTCGTCCTCATGTAGAAAAATTTAGAAGGAAATTGGTGTGCCAAAAACTAACGCTCAGAGGATCTTGAAGAAATATAAGTATCATCCATACAAATTTAATATACTACAACATTTGCATCCTGGCGATGCCGAGCGCCGGGCACTGTTTTGCCTGTGGTATTTGCAACAAATCGATGCTAACGATTTATTTGGCAGACTTGTTTTTTGGTCAGACGAATGCTTTATTTCAAGTGCTGGCATTTTTAATCGTCACAATACCAGGAACTGGCGTAGTGAAAATCTGCATTTAATGTTTGAAAGGGCACAACAAGGACGCTTTGGAGTTGACGTTTCATGTTTTATTTTGGGTAGACATATAGTTTATAGGATTTTTGAAGGAGGTCTTACAGCACGTAGATACCTAGAAATTCTTGAGGAAGTTATTCCAGAACTGCTCGAAAACATTCCATTAGCCCAGTATAATGCTGTTTACCTACAGCAAGATGGTGCCCCAAGTCATAACTCTAGGCTCTTAAGGGCCTTTCTAAATAATAACTTTCCTCAAACATGGATAGGTACCAACGGACCTGTTAGATGGCCTCCACGATCACCAGATCTCTCAATTTTAGATTTTTTTTTATGGGGTTATATACAAAATGAAGTATATAAAACTCGATATGACGGCATTGCAAAACTTCGAGAGGCAATTCATTTAGCTTTTCGAAATCTGCGAATGAGAACAATGGTTCTTTTGAACGCTATTCAAAGAATCTCAAAGATGTGCCAATTTTGCATTAGAGAAAATGGTGGTCAATTTGAACATCACATTTAATTTTTTTTAATAATGTTATTTTTTTGTGTTTTTGTTATATTGTCACTTTACGCCACAAAACTGTTGTTACAAACTTACTGTTAGAAAAAGATCTATGGGAATTTTTTTTAATAGATACCTATATACAAGGTATCCAATTATTTGTTAGTAATATGTAAGTTGCACTTGTTTATTATTGTTATCCATAGCCTACTATTAAAATATGTATTTAATTTTCTGAAAATTGTCAATTATTTGCGTGTTTCTGAAAAAAAGTTTATACTATCATATATTTTTGAAAAGGTAAAAAAAAGACAAATTTTATAGTCTATAAATATACAGGGTGTTCCATTTAAAAAAACATAAGTTTACTTTATAACTCAAAAACAGTAAATATGTAACAAAAGTTATCTACACCACTGCATTCTACGGAAAAAAATCTATTAGAATGTTATTTTACCTTTTCGATAAGTTGAAGGATAACGGAGATACGAGGAGGGTCACAAAATGCAACATTTTCAGAAATGCCCTGTATCTTAAAAACTAAAAGGGCTATGAAAATTCTGTTGACGGCATCTTGAGTTTTATGAAAAAGTAGCACAGTGTCGCGAAAACCGCAACTCTCTATCTTTAAAAATAAAGGAGATACCCCGCAATAGTACCCAAAATGGGACACCCTGTACATAAAATCCACTATTTGAAAAATTTGCCGGATATTGGGATCTTCGAAAAAAGTGTATATATTTACTATAAACTTATAATAATGAACTATTACATAGTTACGTTACGTTAAAATCTACTATAGCACAATTATTATACTCATATATCCTGCCATTGTGAATTTTTGTACTCAATCTGTACAATGACAGCTTAAGTTTTCGGGTATTTTCCGATCAGCTGGAAACATGACATCCTAAAATAAATCCTGAAAGTCCATTACACTCCTACCGGTGCTGGATATGGTCTTGGACCGCCTAATTCTTTGCGGCATTGATAGTGTAATCTGTTGAAAAATAGTAGCACTAAGCACACTGTCACATTCTTATTGACATATCTGGTGCTTTTGACAATCTGTAGGGGCAGCTGCTGTTAATATTTTCGCCTCACGACCATCCCCGTAAGGTCTTGACTCTTATTAAGGACTATCTCAGTATAGAGCTTAGTAGATTATGGCTCCCTTCACCATTTGCGTACTGAGTCTATCTCCAGGGGCTGTCTACAAGGCTCAGTGATAGGACCTGCACTTTGGAACGTCATCCTTCATCCTTGACACGTTCCTGGAACCGGAACCATCCGAATGATTTGATTGGGATGGTCATGCGGATGAGATTGTTGCAATGGTGTTTGGTGACCAAAATTATATTGGTGACTTCTCAGGACCGATACTGCGTTTTACGACTGATAATCCAATGACGGTGAACATAATTCTTTCTTACAGGATTCCTACGTCGTAAAAAGAAGCTAGAAGCCAAATTTCAAGTCAGTCCGGCTTTATATTTTCGGAGATTTCGTGATGAGTGAGTCAGTCAGTCAGCATTATTTTCTTTCATTTGTGTTGACTGAATGTTGTCCGACAGCTTCGCCGCTTCGCTTTCATTTCCTGAGTTTCAAGACATATTACAAATTATTTGTATGGACAAGGATATTCTATTTTATGTGGTGGTCAGTTATGGATATTGTATGACCCATTGTACATCTTTTCTGTCAAGTGAACGTTACTTGAAGTCTTGTTACGGGGATCTGTGATTAGTGACAGATAATCTAGAGCTGCGAATAGTGATCAATCTTTGTCGATCAGTTAAACGTAACGTGATCATATGAGCTGTAAAAAACGCGAGAATATATCGATTCACTTTTAGCTCCCTTGGGATTGGAATTCAAAAAACCGTACTTATCGGTTGCCTACATCGTATGAAGAGCCTCCCTACAAAATTTCAACTTCGTCGGCCTTATGGTTTCGGAGATTTCGTGATGAGTGGGTCAGTTAGTCACTGGTATTTCTCTTTTGTATATAAATACCTGCTGTTGATAACAATTTATTGAAGAAAGCAAGGAGCGACGTGTTTTGTTAAAATCTATCACTATGTAAAATTTTTTCATATGATTTTCTCAAATAGTATTTGTTTTAGACGTATTTTTCTTAATTTTGCACCTAAAACGCAGATATAAAAATAGAACAAGCTTAAGAGAATTTGTAACTTCCCCATCGTTTTCAACGCCACTTTTCGCATAAGAATCGACCATAAAATCGAGTTAGCCTCAACATTAACAGTATTTTGCACTAGATATGCAAAAAATACGCCATTTTGCATCGAGTTTTATACAAGATATTTTGTAATACAATTGTTAAAAAAAAATTCAATACCTCTCATTTTCATTTAGGTAGTATCAAAGCCACTTTTAGTTGTTCATATGGAGATAAGAATGCAAAAATCGTGATGTATGAGTTACCATGGAAAAGCGCCAATGTCAAGACATATTTGTCAAAATATCCACATTTATGTCTTAATTTTGTGTTTAAAAATTAGCGAATATGAACTGTGGGATACAAATCCATTTAAATGTATTACTATTTTTTAATTTTAATTTTTATATTTATATCAAGTCTTCATGTTTATAAATAGTAACCATAGTTTTCTTTTCAACAATAGTTTCATATATAAATTGATTCATTCAATTCAAGCGATCGACTAACGTCCTAATATTTATTCTCTAAAATTATAATTTAAGAAGTTAAATTCATTTTTATTTGAATAATTTCATTTAGTAGTGAATTTAAAATTGATAAAACCACTACATCCCTAACTTAGGACGTTGAAGATGTCGCAAAATCTGTAGTAGTGAATTTGCTGTAAGCAATATGTGTTTATGTTAGTGAACTCATTCCAGCACTAGTGCTATAATAAACTCATTTCAGAAGTCAGTGTTAAAAGGAACTCATTTTAAAACTCAGTGTTAAAATGTACCACTTTTTACAATAACAATCAGTATCAAAACGATGACTTTTGAAATTTATATGTCCTAACATAATTAAACCGCTACCGCTACCTTTTTGACTTATAACTCGAAGGATATCGTATTACAAGAATTTACTCACGAATGGAAATTATATTGGAAATATGTATCAAGTGAAACACAGATTACACAAAAGGATGTACCTAAGCGAAGTTGACAGCTGTTTTCACATTCTTGATTGAAACAACCATTGTTACAGAGTTCTGATAACACAAGGCAGGTTGAGGTAGCTGTCAACTCTTAGTTATTCTGTTTACATGATTTTGTGTGATTTGATTTTCACTTGATGAATATCAATATTGTTCTTCATAGACGCGGACAAAACATTCTGTTATCAGATGGACAGTGAACTATTCCATTAAACGTTCAGGGAGATCCAATAATTTATAGTAAATTTTAGAGACGCATTCAAAATGCTTCGATTATGACGCTTATGAACATTACAATTCCCGAAATCCTTTGTATCAAGCCTCGATTTCGTGACGGGTGACTTTCTGTTAACGTGATATGATTGGTCTCGTACCACATGCACGATGGGGCATTATATAACAGCACCAATAATATAAATGTCCTACTGTGTCTTACAATATTATCATCAAGTATTCGCCATATTGAATCAATGGCTACTGAATAATTAAGAACTTGTTTTGAACATTAACAAACGAAAACGTAGCTATAACTGACATGTTGCTGGTTTTTGCTTCCATTTTTTAAATATCTATATAGGAAATAGGTTACGTGACTAATTCACAGTTGGGAGGGGTTGTTATCCAAATAATATTATATTTAAAACGAAATCTATATAAATACTGTGTTTGAAATGAAACTAACATTGCAATAACTGAAGAAATGAAGCCTCAAGACAAAACAAACGTAGAAGGATTCGCTTTCATCAATTGTTAGTGTTAAGTAATTGTTGGAATTGAATCATAACAATTTCATGGAAGAAAAAACCGCAAATCATTTAAAGTCATTCATCAAATTTTCATTTCCATTAAACTCTTTCCTCTGCGATTGTAGTTCAATTACAAGTAACTTAAAATTCATCATAACCAAGATAAGGAATGAATTATTCTCTTCATTCAGGAAATAAATGGACGAAATGTTTTATTAATGATCTCAGAATCGAATTGAAAAGAAACTATTCGAAATTTGGTAGGGCTTACTTATAAGCATAAGAACATGAGGGAACAACGACTTGGAAATCAATGTGTTCGAATTGTAAAGTTATTAATTATATATCTTGGGCCTGCACAGGATTTATACTTACAGCCAGATGAATCTATCAATCTGTACTATTATAATGATCTCTCTAACCTACATAATTATCATGAGAATAGGAGGAAAATGACAATTAGAATTGTGGATGCAAAAACTTCCCCGAATGATCAAAAGAGATATCAACTTTTTTGTTTTATCAGAGCATTGAAGATATGCCCAGCTACGCTAGACTTCACAAGGTACTAGCAACCGAACCACGACAGAAACTGGCCTCTTATACAGAACCACAAGGAGGATATACCAAAATAGAAGAAGAAACGCTGGAGCTGCTGCTCCAGACTCACTTCCCTAGATCACCCTCTGAAAACAACCGTAGTATGATAGAACCGGGAGACCTCGCAGCTCAGAAAAGAGGGCTCTGGCTACGAATAGCTGAGAGTCAGCTTAGAACTGAGTTACATATCGTAAGAGTGGAAGTCGGCAAAGAGGTTTTTATACCAAAGCTACGACGAGTCTTATGCTCAGCCTAAATATTTTCGTCCAATCAGTCTAACATCGTTTCTCCCGGAAACTCTAGAGAACTGATCGACAGGCATGCCAGTGATGGAACTCTTATGAGAAACCCCTCCATCGTAACCTGTATGCCTACCAAAATCCTGCGAAATGGCGGTGTACGAGCTAATACAGAGCAGATAAATCACTGGACTTCGCGAGCTTTCTGGACATAGAGGGAGCTTTTGATAACACCAGTTTTCGAAGCAGTGGCGAAAGCGAGGTCTGCAGAGCAGATGGATCCACAAAATGCTCCGATGCAGGACAGTCATAGGAACTCTCAATGATGTTCAGAAGGAGGTACGGGTCGCTGGAGGATGTCCGCAGGGAATTGTACTGCATCTCTACTGTGGAGTCTGGAGTGTGCTTGTGTATGTATGTACGTGCCTAAAAACTGAATAGACGATTGCGCCGTTCCTACTGATCGTATGGATTTAAAATTTTACAAATCGATCTAAAGTAGTAAAAATAGGAACTGTATTGCTTAGAGTTTGGTAGCCATATTTCAAGTGGTATATTTAACATCTATATTCAATATTTCAAAAACAATTATATCATTTTATTGAGCCATAATAACAGTGTATCCACTTTACCTGCAGAAGTGTCCGGAAAACTCATTTTAAGATACTAGTGACGTCATGTATGTGTCGCTACCGTCTTTTTGTGTGTGTTTACTCTGTCCTACAGTTTGATGATTCATGCGACAGCAGGTGCCGGTGTAAAACAAGGTTATATTATAGTATTAATAATTTCAAACTGACAGTAGGTATCAGTATAAAACATAGAGTTGTAATATACATTATGTAGACTATTTTTGAATAGAATTTTAATGTAACGTAGATTAAATTTAACGTCGTTCATTGGGTGTTTCTAAATTATTTTATCTTCCTACAATCATACATCTGAGCCCCAGAAGTGTAAGAAAGGTATTTTGCTAAAAAAAAAGTCAGTTTTCGATCGATCACAGTTCATTTTCAAACGTTTTTTGTAAATTGAAAGTCTTTAAAGCCCAAAATTCAGGACTCTTTTTGTCAAGTATTTTTATATAAACAGTTTTCAGATAAGCTACACACCGTCTAAAACTTCCCACTTCGCCTGTTCAATAAATCCGACCCTGACCATAGAATTCAATTAAACTGGATACTGTCCAACTTCAATTTTCAAGAATTCAGTGAAAACAGAAATTCATCAATTAATCTCTAAGGTTCATTCGTAGCCACTTGTGTAACATATAGTGAACGTTAATATCAGCTTGGTCAGTTTGATTAAATAAGTAATTAGTTTCCCTAATACATAATTGAAATCTTTCAGCATACAAGCTAAGTCAATTAGTCTTTGAGTTCATTCAGCAATGAATCTGCAAAGTTCATTTGAATAAATAATAAGCATCAACTATTTATTTATCGTTTAGAAAGAAGAGTTATTGTTGAAAAACATCCACAATTTAGACCTCTTTGTAACGATTAATATACGCGAGGCATTTGTAAATTGTAGACGTAAACTGCGCTGATGAAGTTTTTAATTTGTCTGTGAATACGCATTTGAAAGCCTGTTTGTCAAACATCGGGCTCGATGACACCTGAGATCAATTATTATTATTCCAACGCTCGAATGTAAATATCGGGAAATTTTTGAATTAGGACTTACAATTTATATAATTCTATTCTTGGAAGTTGGAAAAAGTATAAGGAATATAAGGGACGAGTCACTCCAAGCGACAACAATATTTGAGCCACGAAAAAAAAATCACAGCTTGACTCCTCTAGACAGGTTGTGATCAATTTGGGGGTAAGCCGATGATGAGCATAAGATTTCACTGTCCAAATTGCAGATTCCTGCCATGAATAAGACTCATATTACCCTGTATATAAATAAGTAAGTAAATATTCAACTCACAGCGGATATGAATACTTTGGATCGCTGTCATATAATATAGGTGAGCCAGTTGTGTTTAAGTTAGATAAAACCCTGTGCCCACTTAATCCACATAGATAAGATAACAAGAACAAATAATATTGGTAGTTATGCTACAAGTAACCTAAATAAGCCCGTTCATACGTAATACAATCTTTAATTGTATATTTACCAGCAATGAGTTGAGAAAAATGAAGGCATTATCTCCATGATTACAAACTATAATCGAAATCATAATAGAAATGCAATATGGAAAAAAAAAGATTGGTATGTGGTGAAAGGAATATGGTACGGTTTTCTAAATATACTTTCTGATGATAATTTCATTGATCGCTTTCTTGATTCACACCCATTTGCTAATATATTTCACCTCGAAAATTTTGGAGCTGGTCAACTTGACAGAATGGTCATCTTGTCAGAAAAGGTATGAATGAATCAGTTGAGCAAAACGTTAAGATGGTCATAGGGGTCAAGGCACCCCAGCTTTTTTTCTGAAATCTTTCCACAGCTATCCCTTTTCATCAGTCATGAACAACAAAAATAAAACAACCAACGTTTATAGTTATAAAACAAACACTAATAAATCATTGGAACGTCAACTGACACAATTTACAACATATAGCGAGTGATAATAGTAAATAAAAACGAAATATTTTATGAAATTTAAAATAAAAAAATTCATAATTTATGTCCTCGTCCGATATTAAAGCAAAATATTCCATGTGATTTGGAACAAAATAAAAATATAGAACATAGTTTAAAGACAACTGATAATAATAAAAATGTATAAAATATAACGGGCTCCAAAATTTTGACAAAAAGTTGTAAATAAAATAGAAACGAAAAAAGTATTTCAATTATAAATATCTAATAGTAAACAATTTATAAAAGTGTATTGGATTTTATGTAATATTGAAAACCTAATATTTCACGGAGCAAAACAGTTTTAAATTTATTGAACAATCAAAGCAAATAAAAGTTAATTCCTTTGTTTTCACTTGAACTGGAGTCTACAGTGTCATGCAAACCCATTATATTCTTTGGAACAACTGTCAATCAGACAAGTTCAAAATCTTCTGAACAGCAGAAAGCTTCTTTCCCATGCACACTGATAATGTTGAGTTGTACAATGTAAAATAGAAATATGTTGCCGTTTGGAGTATAGATAAATAGTGTGCGTTACTCTTCGCAAATTATTTGATTTTTATAAAATTACTACACGTTCTATAAGATACTCTTTACATTTGTGTAAAGATAATGAAATAAATTATTTCTTTCATTATCTTCACACAACTAAATAATATACACATTAAAGTTTTTAAGAAAATGTAGAAAAATAAATTGTACGTCTCTGGGAATCGAACCCTAATCTACTGAGTATGAGTCAGGAGTCAGGTATCCTAGCCCCTAGATCACACCGTCGTTGTTTATAAGCTGTTAAGGAATGGTGTTCATTTAAATTTACTTCAGTCATTGCTTATATCGTTGTTGTTGTTGATCGATTTTATTGAAATTTGGATGAAAGCGGTTTTAAATCAACTTGCATTCACTGTAAAGGTTTTGAATCGATTCAATGTATGTCTTGGGAGTTACTATTTGTAAAATTTTCAACCATTTAGAAAAGGGCGTGTTTATTACACGATTTCCCTGAAAAACAATAGTGTCGTTCAACTAAAACGGTTTTTTGTCAAAATTTTAATATAATAGGACCTTCCATTTTTGAGTTATGGCGTAGACAAGCTTTACGTGACATATATCCAGACAGACAGACAGACGGAGTTGTTCAAAGTTGCTCAAAATTCGATGAAAAATAATGTTCTTGCGGTAAAGTCTACATTGGTGAAACAGGTCGTACAGTAGCCACTCGTGTGAAAGAACATGGGCGCTGTACTGAGTTCGTGACATCAGTATATCTGCACTTGCGAAACACGAGTTTGACACTTATCATCAAATCCTTTTCGAAAATACTAACATCCTATCCCGAGCCCCAAACTTATATCAGCGAAAAATTCTTGAACGGATATAAATCCTAAAGCATTCCAATAATCTGAATCACACGGCAGGGTCAGCTGCGAGAACGGAGTTAACCACCGGAATAAAGACAGTGAACTGTGTAGCGTCAAAGTTTTTTCCCACAATAAATACCGCCGTAGGAACCAGAATAATCAGGTTCAGTTCAAGCCTCAAGCCTGCCCTGAAGATGTCACCTATAATGGTTGGCCAACCGTCGGCATCAAGTCGTGCTATAGCAATCAATCCGGCAGCCAAGGATTTTCAAGGTCTACTATGCAAGATAAAGGAAACTTTAGCACCAACAAATGAATATACAAAGAAGAACAAGTTAATTTTTGGGCCACACTAGAATGTGAAGTGAAACACCATCTTATTCCTGAAATTTCTCTAAAATCTTATTTTTTGAATTTATTCTGTAGGATGAAATACATCCTTGGCTACAGAACGAATAAAATTTAATATATTGACGTGGAAGTTTTGCTAAGGATATTTATTCATCGCTCCCTCATATGAATCTGTTTTAGTTTCATTTATTAGTTCAGTAAATTTGTTACCTTAGCTTAGTTGCTATTCGTCATCAAAAGTTTTGAGATAGATATCTTTGTCTAGACAAATTCCAACTTATCCTCCCGTTTCACTGCATTAGTGCAAGATGGTTTATATCAAACAGTTTGAGGCAACTTGAACCAATGCTGCTCCTGCAAGTGTAGAACCTAGAAACACTTTTGATTTGTGTGTACATTTTTTGAATTGACTGATTTTCGTTTCATATGCGTAGCTAATTATGTATATTTGAATAATGATGAGTTTAAATTCAAAAGATCCTTTCTATTTAGAATATATGCGATCTATACATGCCATCGCATCTATTCATCCATATGAGGAAGCATTTCTCAAAAGAGTTTAATTGTGGGTTAGAGTTAATGAGTTAATTATAGGATGGAACATATTCTCACAAATCTACCATGCTAGGTGCGCAAGATATTAAATATTCTCTTTTAAGTATAATAGTAAATCAATTGAGTATAAAATAACGAGCATGAAGTAGTTGACTTGGCGTATAAATTTTAGGACGACGTTTCCTTCTGTCATAATACGCCGATGTTGTTTATTGTAATAATTTATGCAGAGAATTTACAGCTTTAATAAAATAGAATACACGTGATGCATTAAATTAGTGTGCAACGAAACGATTTTGCGAGGCTTAGGTTGAAGTATACAAAAAGGGAGTGCAAGTTATGAAGTTACCTACTACAGGTATATTCTGGGAGATTGTTGAGACGGGAATACCGTCATCTATCCTAAAGAATGATTTACAAATAGTTAGTGTTACGTTGATCCATGTGAAATGGAATAGAAATGGCAACAATAAAATTAATTGAAATTAATGATAAGAAACTGATAATGATAATAATTTCCAATGAGAATGATTATTCGATTAAAAATAATATAAGTCTTTCATATGATGAAGAGTACAAAGCGAAATATCAATACATGAAGCGACTACGGTTTTTAAATGGGAGTATATTTTCATGAAAATTCTTGGCTTCCGAATGAATTACGCATCATAGCACGACTTGATGCCGACGTTTCGCCATCCATCACAGGTGGCATCTTCAGGGCAGGTTTGAGGCTTGAACTGAAACTGATTCTTCTGGTTTCTGTAGCGGTATTTATTGTGGGAAAAGACCTCCACGCTACCCAGTTCACTGCCATTATTCCAGTGGTCAACTCCGTTCTGCCACTGACCCTGCCGTTGTGTGATCATATGCGAAGTAAAATTTTCGAGGATGGGTTTCCAAATGTTGGGAAGATAATATCCTGAGTCACGGTTAGGATTATTTGGATGTTTTAGGATTTGTGTCGCTTCACTTGGGGCTCGGGCTAGGATTTTAATATTTTCGGAAAGGATTTAATGATTAATGTTCCGCAAATGCAGATCTACTGATGTCACGAATCCTTGTACAGCGCTCATGTTCTTTCACACGAGTAGCTACTGTACGACCTGTTTCACCAATGTATAATCTACCGCATGGACAGGGAATGCTATAAACACCTTTTAAATGAAGAGGAGAGAAGTGGTCTTTGATAGGTTTGTAAAACTGAGATAGTTTTGTAAGTGTGGAAAACTGAGTGGGAATATTATGTTTTTTGAGGATTTTGGAAATTTGATGTGTTATATTTTCAATAAAGGAGAGACAGGCAGTCAATAAAGCAGGCGGGGGGAATGGTTTGTGGCTCAGGTTGATTTGAAATTTTAGGCGAATTGTATTTCTTAAGACAGATGAAAGATGTTTTAATTCTGATTTTAAAGATTAGGGTGGGGATAAGGTGACAGCTCTGTGGACCAAGAAGTTTATGACGGACTGCTTTTGGGCAGGGTGGTGGTGAGAAAGGCCATTGAGGTATCTATCGGTGTGAGTGGGTTTTCGACACACAGAATCCTAAAGTACCGTCGATCTGTCGACTAACTAATACATCTAGGAACCTTTTGATTCAACCCATGGTGAAAACGATATTGGGATGTGATAAATTCAAATGATTGAGGATGAGAACCAAAATTTCGCGACCATGTTGTCAAATAACAAAAGTGTCGTCGACATATCTAAACCAACATTTCGGCTCGAGAACAGATGAGTCAATAGCATCTTGCTCAAAAGTTTCCATGAAGATATTAGCTATGACCGGAGAAAGTGAGGAACCCATGGCAGCTCCAGGGGACTGCTCGTAAAACTTGCCATCGTACAGAAAATATGTGGAAGCCTGCTATTCAAGAAATATATCTTCAGTTGACTAACAGTGGGCATTCTTTTATGACAAATTGAAATCAAGATGAACTTTTGTTTTTTTTTTGCATTGGATGCTGGGCTTTTCCACCAACCACTCCTCAGCCATAGTGCGTTTTCCTACAGTACAGTTGGATTGCTTAGAGCAATTTAAATAGAGAAGGACAGATGACTACCTATAAACGTAAGTGCGGCGTCATCAGCAAAGGCCCGGAGTAGAGAGGTAATTTACGAGGATACCGTTGAGTCGTAATGACGCATGGACAGTATTGAGTGTGACCGGTAATAAATATTAGAATATAATAGAGTTTTGCCTGTTTCTTGTAGAAAACTGTATGTTGCCCCTGTTTCTTAGGTGTCTTCGTGTGATTGGAAAGTGATTTTACCTGTAAATAAGCGTGTTTAAGAGTGTTCTCACTCAATAAAGTGCGTTGGAAATTAGCTTCACGAGTGAATGCTTATGATCGTAATGAAAATTTTATATTTAATTTTGTATCGGAACAGATTACGTTGCAACCGATTTGCAAGAAAAGGCATAGATATTCTGCGAATACTATGATCTTATCCTCACTTTTACATACAATTAGTGCACACGCATATAAGTTTTATGTATCAATGTTGCCGCATCCATCAACAATAAGGACAGTTTGTAGTTCATACTCAAGCGATCCGGCAAATGTTCCTTACATACGCCCAAAATCCATCAAAATTCTCAAAGAAAATGAAATTAACATGATGCTTCTATCTGATGAGATCCGTATTGAGCTATTTTTAAATTTTTTGAAGTATAAAGCAGGAAATATTGTTGGTACCGCTTGCAATAACAAGTTACTTGCAACGACAGTATTTGTGTTTATGATTGTTAGTGTTAATTCAAAATTCAAAGAGGTTGTCCATATTTGTTCTACATCAAAAATAAATTACGAATTATTGTTTATATTCAAGAAGTCTCTGGCTTGTGA
Organism: Endomychus coccineus; assembly: GCA_958510875.1. Lineage (NCBI taxonomy): Eukaryota > Metazoa > Arthropoda > Insecta > Coleoptera > Endomychidae > Endomychus > Endomychus coccineus. The sequence goes on along the minus strand of OY294068.1, from coordinate 184,888,049 downwards.
CGTCATGACCGATCCCTCACGCCTTGTGTATCTAGAGTTTATTGTTACAGCACCCATTTTTTGCTAGTCTGTATAGGTTATACCGGTACATAGGTTGTTCGTCTGATTGATGATATTACACGTACGAATTTATTGACCTCTAGAACATTGTGGAAAGTGGAAAATTTTGTAGAGCTCAAGACTTGTTCTTAATATACCATTGAATGATAATTTTGAACTCTTTGCCTAATAAGGTCCTTCCTTATGCTTATAACCTCTAAACTTGTAAGAAAAATTCCCAACATTCTATCGGTGGCTCACACCATGTTCTTTGAACATTATACAATTTCCTTTCGTGTAGTCGAATTATAAAAAAATATGTATCACGTCTTTCTGAATCCACTTTCTTGCCTGAACCACTTATCACACGTGTGTTGCTAAATGTGAGCTAGAATACTTTTCACTGAGGTATCATTCTGTATAATGTATACTGTATACATTTTACATCATGATAGATTCTCAAGTAAGCGATAGTCGAAACGTCTAATGCGGATAATCATCAAACTTGAAGAAACATGTGAACATAGTTCGGAACTGCGTTAGCTAACGATTGCACTTGTTTCTAAATGAGAAAAGGGGCACAGTCTTCTACGTTATACACTGAAACCAACTGATATCTTCACCTTTAAATCTAAACTGATGCTAAAATAAGTTGTGGTTTCGGTTTAGATTCTCGGTCAATAAATTTCATTTCGTCGAGCGAGAAATATCAAGTCACGGCTTCATGCTGGTCAGATGACCTCCTGACATTTCATAGACCACATCGGAGAATCATGTACATCCACATAGAAGGTTAAGTAATGATGACCCCAGGTCTTTTGATTGTTTGCACAACTCATGCTCATTTGTTTATATGTGATATGATACTAGCTAACTTGATAAAACGAGCGCCGTGTGCACTTTCTATTAGAATCGTTGTAATATCCGGTTTTTGATATTACCACAAAAGTTTCAGGAAACAGGATGACAGATCGAGTATTCCAGATATCATTCGTCTAAGTAGATGAAGTACAAGTCAGTGAACTATTCTTATTCAAACATTCTGATTGGGAATTCCACGTAATGATTTGATTTCCCACAAGGGATGGGTTTTTCTTCAAAATATAATTCATAGATCTCCACTGCTTCATATTCCATATGTTTCTATTAAATTACGGTACAATTTTCAAAATATATTTTCTGTGCTTCGTATAAAAAGTGGTTTGGAACAGTTATTGAGAATAATGAGACAACTTACCCAGCCGTAGACTGCGAGGCTGAGATCGACGGTAATAAGAAGATGCCGTTTTATCTGTTATGGCGCTAATGTTCTGCAAATTGCATAAACTAATTCATGACTGCGTTTTTCCACAACTAATCTCGTTAATATTGTACGCAATATCAAGGAAACCGTTCTAGCTTAAACCTTTCGCTACTTTTACATCATAAGCAACTATTGAAGGATTGTTAGGAAATTTTGGAACAGCATAGAAAGAATAAAAACAGGAATTTCATTTATTTTATTATATACTTGATTTACAATGTTGAATATTTTTAAACAGCAAGAGTCACGAAACATTGTGAATGATGTTTGTCTATTACACGTTTTTCCAACTACCTATGAACTTTTGATTATTTTATTTTATACGAGGGCAAAATGAAAAGTTCCTGAACAATGGCACAATAAATTATGGCCCACTATGGTCTTTTTTGGCGTTGATTTGTCAGGATAAGTTCACTGTTTCGACTGTTCTTTGATCTCTGGTGTGTTGTGATAAATCCATGTTTCGTCTACAGTTACGAAACGGCGCAAAAGGTGCTTATTGTGCTCGAGCCTCGCCAAACACTCCTTTGAAATTGTCACACTGTCGCGCTTGTTGTCAACAGAGAGCAGATTCGAAACCCATCTAGCTTTCTCATATTCAAAAATGTATGCAAAATGTTCCATACCCGTTTGGTTGAGATGCCCATAGCCTCAGCAATCTCGTGGACTTTAACTTGAAACGGAACGCTATGCGTCAGTTTTTGGATCACTCTGTCCCTGAGGATCGTAGTGATAAATTGCCCCAACTAGCTCAAGTTAAAATAATGGCTCACAGGGCACGTTTCACTACAAGCCCTGAGACTAATTATTTCAACTTGAGCTAGTTGGGGCAATTTATCACTACTGATCCTCAGGGACAGAGTGATCCAAAAACTGAAGCATAACGTTCCGTTTCACTGGAGCCCAACGTGGGGCCACAAAAAAAAATGAATTCACTGTCAAGAATCCAGGCATTACGAGGTAGATGATAGTTGATGAATATTCAGAAAAATACGACAAGTCCAACTTAACAATTTGATTTATTCCGAAGGGAATTTGAATAATAATTTAAATAAAGTACAATTTTTGTATTGAACAATGTTTTGTATAATATAAAATAAATTGAATTATTGAATCTCAACTTACCCTCAGTAAAACTCACACGACAATGCCAATTTGAGACTTCCGTTCTGATATCTCCCCTCCTCGCGATTATCGATCGATTCCCTGTTGACCGGGCAGATGTCCGGTTATGACAAGTTTCCTAACCGAAGAGAAATCTTAATCAATTTTATTTTATATCGATCGTCCAATATCATACTATGGATTTTATCGACGATTTCTGGCGTTCTAACCTCAATTGGACCACCAGAACGTTCGGCATCCTTTGTGGTCATAATACCACAACGAAAATCATTAGATCACTTGTGAATCGTTCCAATCGATGGTGAAGAGTCCCCATAATATTGAGCAAGCGAAGACGCGAAACTCACTTCTTTCTTTTTATTAAAATCTTCAAGGTTGCTTGCTTTTGATGGGTGTCAAAACAGAAGTGAATGACATATCAATCTGAAAATTTTAATGCGTTCTGGTTAAAGATGGTACATCACAAATGTCACATGGAATGTGCGATTGTGGCGCCATATGTTCAATTTTTCAGAGACTTTTCGCCTTGACCTCGTACTACAAACAATATGTTAATATGGTAATATATCTATGGGACTTATAATTTACATCTTGCCTCAACAGATAATAGATAACAATGGCAAGGAATGCAAAACTGGGAAAACTGGAATAGATTGGATTCTGCAATTTCTACAAATTATGTATGGAGAATAATCACCCTTATCCACTGAAAATAGTACGGAAGACCTTTCGTTAAAGTAGATGCGGGGAGAAGAACGAAACTCCCTCTAATATCCTTGTAGATTGGCCAGAACTGGTTTCTCTCAGGCTACAGCACCTAGACAGCGCATACATGCTCCCTAAGGCTAGAAGAGACATCGGTTCATGCAGAATCCTAATTTTTGGCGCTGCCTTAGGCTTGCAGGGCTGAGTTTTGTATCAAGGGGTGCACAATGAACCCAATCAAGCGGTCTACGTGCTCTGGACTTATCCGCCTTCGTTGGATTGATTGGGTGATTGATTGAGGAGCTTTCGACTAACAACAGAGTAGCCATCGTCAACCATCATAGACTCGTTTTATTGTTAATACCTCCAATATTTTGAATACAGTATTGCTGTTGAAGTTATTGGCAATAAGGTTATGCTCATGATATGTTACTTCATCTATTGTTGATGTGATTAATTTAGTTTTATTCCAATACTTGGAGTATCAATATCTCGAAATGTATCATATTTAAGAAGTTGATCATTGCGTTCAAAGTGTCGCAATACATACTTTCAAATTGATGCTTCCAAAAATGGAACATTGGTCTTTCATCTTTTTCTTCGAAGTTGTTGAAGCAATATTCACTAAATTTCATACATATTGAAGACGCCAAATTTATTGAAATTGGTGCATTAGTTTCAATGGAAATTGATTGACATAGAATTAGAATTATCGTTCTATATCAGAGGTCTAATTAACTTCAGTTGTTCGGCAACATCAGAGTTCTTTATACATTTTACAGTTTGTAATAACGCATCGAATGGATATGAGAAACATTTTCTTCCTCTATAAAAATGTTGTGTGAAGATCGGTTGATAACAGTGTTTGTATTCTATCGAATGACTCAAACACTTCAAATTTTAATGGAATGCGGGAAACTTCAGTTCGTCACCTAACATTTTGACCATGTGCTTGCATGATAAGCTTCTTGGTAACCTGATAAATCTACCGGTGAAACGTTGTTCATTAGAATATAGTGAAATCGCTTTTTTTCGCGTCTAAATTATTTCGAAGCACATTTCCTGCGACCTCCAGTTCGCCGGGTCGCGCTACTCAGCGGTCCGATATCCAAGAAATTGCTCTTCCGGACTGTTTCGCTCCGCTGATCCCTATAATACGAGCGTAACTCCGTCGACGGTGCCTTTGTCCAGTTATAATCTGACACCATGTCGCAAATTTCAACTAATCTTATCTAAACGGTTGAGGTTAGCAAACAGTTTGACGTTCTGCTTATACGAGGTGATAATTATATTAGATGTGATAAAACATTAAATAAGATAACAAAAATATGCTTACTCATAATATTTGTATTCGTATCTCTGGAAGGAAATTTGCAGAACTTTGAAACAAGTAGCGGAAACTCAATTTCCCAAAACATAATTGAAAGAGACTTTCAAATTTTAGAAATCCGCAGGAGATAAGTCTAATAATTTGATTCAATTCAATATGCCCAGCGAAAAAATGGTGTACCGGGTTAGCCACTCAAGAATAACATCTATTATTCTTTTAATTTTAACTGGATAAAAGTTTTTCTGACTAACTTTGTCCAAAATTCCGGAAACCAATGCCAGAAAAACAATTAAACGTCAAGAAACTAGCTACGAAAATAGCCTCACTTGTGAGTTATAGAGAGCCAGACGCATTGCATTGCTTTACAAGAAAAACCTGTGATCATGTATTTAGAAGGTTGGCCCTGGTGATGTCCATGGGCAATGCGCTGACTTCCCTTGAATAAGGTGAAGGATAGTGATGTATCAATTTTCAAAGTGAATTCATCTCATTATTAGATGAGATTACATTCAAATCAAGTTGCCGTGCTTTCGCGATAAATGGAAATTTAAGACATTTGTCAAGACATTCGTGATAAATTTCTCTTTGCCTGTGAACGCGCTGGTCAAATAGTCAACAGCACGGTCGTACATACAGGTCTGGGAGCTCGTATGTTTGACATGAGTCTCTTATGCGTCGCCAAACTCGTAGTCCCACGCTCAGCCACTAGCTAGCGCTTGGATCGAAGTGATAAAACGAATTCTTTCCGCATCTTTCGGCACTTCAAAAACAGAAGTTTTTTGCTTAACACTTTTGGACCATGTTTTGCATTTCGGCACAATGCACGGTTCCGTCATTTTTTTCTAAAAACGCAGGTATTTCTTGTGTTTACAAGTCAAAAATGACAGTTGTCAGAGAACATGGCGTATAGTGTCAGAGATCACTCTTCGACTACTGCCCCACCCTTTTTGGTACTACGCGACAGATGACGCTTAGCGAGTCACTTCTCACATAGGAAACAGCCTCGAGTTCCCAGACCTGTATATGTACGACTGTGGTCAACAGTCAACGTTTTGAATCTATAAATCGCGCCCTTCAAATCCCCATCTGGCAATTATGAAATCTAGATAAACCGGTCTCAACCTGTATGTTGCAAGGATGAAATTATTTCTAGTTGCTGTCTCACATCAGATGACAAAGTGAGATTGTGTCGGACTGATGAAGGGAAACAAACCTAGAAACGCACTCTCATATTTAAATTATTCCACATATTACATAGTATGGGATAACCGCACTAGAACTCTCATTAGGTATTTCTAGTTACGCAGAGTTATCATAGTTTAGTCTAACGTGAATCGGAAACAGATAAGTAGTAAATGACATAAGATAACCGCAATTGTGTCTGAAACCTGTATGCTGATTAATTATATTAATGCGAATCTGAAATTTTTGTCGTGATGTCTAATATACAAAATAGATATTAGAATAGTTTATTGAAATGTTATATTCAAATCAATATTACCAACCAAAACTGAAACCCTTATTAACTAATTTTGTTCTATAAAGCTATTGAACCAATAAGTATCTAGGGTGTACTTGTTGGAACTAAGATCGATCATTTCAGTATCCCTGGTTGTTGCCCAATCCATTCATTAGATAACGTAAGTTTATCTAAACAAAAATGCATCATTTAGGTACTAGGGCATAATAAATAATGTGGCACCCAATGCACAATAACATATTTCCATTGTTTGTCGTTGAACAGTATATTATAATGTTATTGCAGTTGATTGAAACTTATACCTCAACAATAACGACGAAACCGTAAGCGCTAGTATTTCGATGGAAATTAGTGTTTGTTTCTTCTATAAGTTATTCACGACATAATTATCATTATTCGGTACCTCTTAATTCGAATACAGTATTTTTTATAACGTGCCTACAAGAGGAAATGCATTTTCGCCACCTGGCGGCTGTATGTCCAACAATATCTCCGTCATTTCTTTGAAATGCGTAAGAACTTTTTCAGTGGGACATCTATCTCCAGGTAGATGGCGTTCGGATCACTTGGTGCTTCAGTATTTCGGAATAGGGTTTCGTATATCTCTGGCTAAGATGGTCGAATAGGGACTTCACCGCCCTACTCGTGCCACTGATCAGCATATTATGAGAAAAGCAAAACAGCTACCTAGGACTGATAGACGTGTTGTCACTGGTCAACCTAGATCATCCGTTACTCTGTCTATGAGAGGAAAATGCTTATAGAATATTGTATGAGACAGCGATGAAATGTTGGGAGAGGAGTTTGGCATTGGGATTTTTTCCTAACATTTTGGAGGTTATAGGCATCAGGAAAAACCGCATTAGGCGAAGACTCCCAAAATTTCGCCGTTCGATTGAAAAATGAAGTCCCTTAGACAGGTCTCGAGCCTGACAGTGAAGAAGTGACCTGTATGAGCTCGTTTATCGCCTACCTGGATTCTCTGGTAGTGGAATAACATACGAGATTTCCGTTGAGAGCTGACCATGGAAATGTTTATAGAAAAGGAACCTTTCTACGATGTTCTGAAGAGGTCAATGAATTCGTGGCATCGCTCTCTCCTGAATAGAATCTAAGAGAGCTTCTGCGAATTTTTAGGAAGTGGGAACTAACCCCCAAACATATACTCCAGGGGCTTCTGGGCTTCAACACGGAATACACAAACGAAGTTTCTGAGATGCAGAGTTGGCAATGGACCTCATATAATCGGTGCTGTTGATGGTGATATCGAGCATGAATATTGAAGACTTCAAGCGAATAGTTGTACCTGACATCATTATATCAGGGATTGTGGGATTCACCTCCCTGGAGAAAATACAAGTTTGGCTTTTGGTTGCCTTGAACTATAATGGATTATCAGAACCCCATTATAGATGATAGAAGCTCTAGGTAAAAGTGGAGATAGGCAAAATGGAAAAATGTTCTGTATCTTCATTAAAAGATTTCAAATGGAGCATTTCTTCAAATCCTCTCGAATGTGATGTATTATTGAGATGCAAGATATTACAAAACGAGTTAGCCCCAAGAACTTTCAATTTAGAGATCATTATTCATTGCTCCTAACACAGTTGGCATCGATCAAATGATGGAGAACGCATATTCTAATTGAGATCTATTTTATCTCCGCTTATATCTAAAATATGACTGCCATATTACATAATGTATACATTTTTATCTCAATCCTTATGAAAACGTGAGAACGATTCCCCCATTGATTGACATAAAAAATAGAGTTATTTGGTAAATAAGAACATGAAAAATTTTGTATGTTGAATAAGTACTTAATTGTTAAGTATATTGTTGTGAATTAAAAAGTTTTGGATAAAAATAACCATGTACATCCTATTTGTTGACAGCATATTCCTAATTCTATTCGTCGTATCGACCTCTGTTTCAGTTTATTATCCCTATTTTTTCCGTTTGATGTCTCAGAAGAGTTTGCTAACACCAAATATGCTTTATTCATGTTACTACCATGATTTCCGATCTCACTATTTCTGGTGTCACCTCTTGTTCGGAGTACGGAGAGAATAGATGATATAATGTCTTACTTGTTTTCCGATATGTTGCATAACCCTTAAATTGCATCGGAAACTTTTCTGCGTTATTCCATCGCAAAGCGAAATAGTACCGAAAGACTCTTTGTTGGTTGTATTATTTGCAAGTGGATGCCTGATAGCATTAACATAAAATACAAAGAATAGTATATTATAGAACGACTTTGGAATGACTCAAATTCCCGAGCCGAAGGCAAGGGCTATTGTTCGCGAGTGTGGAATATGACATTCCAAACGTGTTAGTATACTATACTTTCTCTAATAAGATTTTATGAATTTCACAAACAAGTTATTTTATATTTGGAAAAATATTACTAATTAATTATTGAAATATCCATATAACATACTATGTTAGAATGTGTATTCTATCACTGCTTTCGACCAATCAGAAATGGCTTAGTCATGGGATCCGCCCCTTCAGTGATATAATATACATTCTGACACAGTCTATCATAATGATATACGTTACAATCTGATCTTTAATAATAGAATAGAATAGATACTTCTTAAAAGCATGTTGGAGGAAAATTATTCCCTCATAATAACGATTACGTAACTATGTCAATATTATTGCCGAAATCAAATTGAAGAAAACATAGTGCTTCTCGTATAATATGCTTATTTCTAAACTTAGTTCGGGTTGATAATTGAAACATAATCCTGTTTTCTATGTTGACTAAGGGCCGACTAGTCTAAGATCTACATGTGGCTACCGGAAGTAGTTGAATAGTATATATCGACTTAGATGTGATTATCTTAGAACATTGGTACCAAGTTGAAGAATTGATGCTACCGAAAAGTATTGTTTGAAGATGGAAATGACAAAAAGTGCCGTTGATATTCGAAGAGAAGATGTTGACAAATTTTATGAGGCCGACCACCCAGACATGGTTCAAAATAGAGCCCAATACTGTTCACTAAAACGGAACATTTACATGACTACGATCTGGTGATAGGTTTATGTTTAACGCTATTTTCAACCGCAAAAACACGTGATATTGCTTGACCACGATGCTTCTGTTTAACTTTAAACTTATAATACAGTACTCGGAACATCTGTAACTCAATACGGTAAATATTTAGTAACACAGAAAGTACGTGACTAGATAAAATTTATTTTACATCATATCGCTCTAACGATTATTTTATGATCGAAAGCAAAATAAAAACAATCTCCGATAAACTGAAAAAGTATGTGTCAGTTATTATTCATCGTCACCGTGACGGACTATTTTAATACGTTTTGGTGAACCCATGCCAAATAATAAAACCATACGCGCAACAGTTACACCCGGAATATTTGAAATTTGAAAATGACCAACATAAGAATATTACTACAGTTCATAATATCAACTTGGTCTGTTTATTTGCTAAATGCTAAAGAAAACAAAAACCTACCATGATATACTCATGAGGTATGTTGATGCTGATCGTTCATCTTTTTCCCAAAGATCTAGTTAATTATTCATCAAATTGTTAATATTTTGTTCAGTTTTGTGCCATGGAAGTATTTTGTATTGTCAGTTTTAAGAGAACTGAAAAACTTTCCAAGGTAAATCAAAAGTATCTTGATTACTTTCTCCTAAATGCTCAAAAGTGTCAATAAGTTAACGTTATGTTGTAACATCGGAACCATGGATAATTAACAATTTAATTTAAGAATTGCTTTCCCACATAATACCATGATAAATATTGAATTACCAAAACGTATCCATGAAGAGAGAGAATTTTACAAATGTGTGGCCAACGCTGTCAATCCTTATTGGCTTTCTACACATTCTTCTCTGATTTGAGTTGTACTTGTTGATAATTTATATTCGGAATAAATCAACTTACGTAAATATTCATCTTAGTAGCTACTTCTTATTTTGATAGCATTTTTTTTCTCTCGTAGTGGAACAACAGAGAACCTTTCACGATGTTCTACAGAGGTCATTGAACCAGTAAGTGTGACAACATCAATCAAGCTTCAAATTCCAAAGTTCTAATTCAATATTAATGACCATGCGTCAGAAATCATTACTTCTAGTGTAACTTGAGAGACATTTATTCAACCTAAATTTCCGTGTGGTGACACATGTCAAATTTCGTTCAATAAAAACGAAGTTTGTGGAAAGTGTATTTTTTATTAAAACTATAGCAATATTTTGGACATGCTAGAATATAATAGGATATTCACTGATCATGGGGCACACAATGGGCCCAATCCGGCGGCAAATGTGCATCTATGGATTAAACCCCAGTCCCTGTGATGGTGATGAATGAAATGGTATAGAGATCTCACATTCACAAGGTTTCCACTTGTATTCAGTAACTACTTTCTCACTGTTAAACCTAACAATCAATTGATTTACTACCAATAATTATACAAACAATGAAGCTTAGCTATTTGCGGAGCCTTTAAGATCTCATCAACTATTATTAACTGTTCCGTGTCCTCCATTTTAACGTGTATTTGTTCTAGCTTGCGTATGAAATGAATATAATATAATGAATTGAATCCAATATACTTAGGTACTCGTAGTGTCATGGAGATTTTTGAGGTGAACGTCATAAAAGAACAGGGCTGTAATTATATTCATACAATGCATCTCCGTATCTCTGTATTTGCGACAATGTACATGCAGATTCAGCGTGTCTGATCGTGGTATGATGAGGAGCTAAGTTATGGACACGACAAACATTACACGTCTATATATTTTAAACTGACCTAGCGTGTGTGGGTAAAATATGCAATGTACAATGTCCCTGTTTTACTTTTTATTCTTTTTGTCTAAGTAAGACAGTTAATCGAAGATCAATGCTTTGTTTTCGGAAATGTATATTCTTAACTTAACAGAAAATCTAAATTTATTGTTTGTTAGAAATAACAAACTAATATATCAATAAATATTATATTAAGGTTTCTCGTATCGTCTATAACAATTCTAGTCGAGGAAATAAAGCATTACACCTGGAATTTTTGAACGAATGAACATCACAGGCTTACATTTGCCGCTTGGAGCCATAAGAGATATCAGTCCATGCAAAGTCTCAGTCTTGGGCCTGCCGGACTGATTATCAAGGGGCACACAATGGACCTAATCGAGCGGTCTAAGTGCTCCGGACTTGTGCGCCCTCGTTTTGATTGATTGATTGATTGAATTTATCAAATTTCCATTTATCTCTAGTCGAGAGTAACCCATTGTTTACATTATTATCCCCAAATAGTATTCAAACAGGCACCTTTTCATTTATAATTTAGTTTATTCTGATGATGGATACTTAAGAGCCGCAAGGACCTCAGTACTTTTAGTCGATAAGTGTGTCCACATTGTGAACTCTTCTATAGTTAATTAGTTGAAGATTTAACTGCAAATATTGAGAAAACGTTAACATATAAACATGTGTCGTATGGAAACCAAGATTTTCCTGGTTCATTTTGAATAGGGCAGATCTTGCAAAATCTCTGAATTTGAAGACATATTTTTCTATAGCGGAAACAAACAATTTGCGCGAATTTCTCAATAAGCATGTACTTTTTTCTAATAACCACCCTTATTCACTCAAACTACTATTAAAGTACTAAGGACCTTACAGTCCATGATATTTTCGCAATTATTAGTAAAAATTTTATACTACATCGTTCTTCGAACACACTTAATGGCCAATTTGATTTAATTAAATCAGAGAGCAATAGCCCCAGCTTCCTTTTCTTGACGTTAATATTATCGAAGGTGTCACCATTTGGAATTTGACATTTACAGAAAACCTACTCAAATGAATAGTATCCCAGTGCATCCATGTAAACCAATTAATTATAAAATAGCACTATTCAATAGTCTTGTGCATAGATTATTAGTTGAGAAACTTCAGCAATTAATAGCGACGGACGATGATTACGACAGATCTTTGATAAATAAGTTAATTTCTAACCAAAAACAGAAAATGGAACGCAATCAACTGACAAAATTAGAGCCATCACTTTCAAATAATTCAATGAAATTAAAAAGTTTCACTGGTCATCCTTCATGAATCAATAAATTCCAATATTTGTTTGATAAATTTGCAATAAACCGTCTATAGATGCAAGAACAAGTTGAAAACCCTTCAAGCACCTTCCTTAATGTTCCCGATTTCGACAAATCTGGAATTTACAAAATTGATTGCGAATCTCGTTCAAAATGTTATGGGATTCAAACTAGGAGAAACATTTTAACTCGTTATAAAGATCATTTTGTCCAAATAAATAAGAATAATAGTGAAAAATCAGCATTAGCAGAATCTATATTAAATACATGACACTTTTAAAAAGCAGTACGGATAATTATCTAGATAATCTAGAATGGATGGAACTGTATAAGCGAAAAAGCAATTTATTATTCAGTTTGCATCATCAACCCCTAATAGTATTTTTGTAATTTGCCTCCATTTTGATTTTCTAATAGACCCATTAACGAACGCAACGTCATCACTTGCCGTGTCTTAATATCCAAAAAAAGCACGGAACTTTTTACATTTTTAGGATGGCGAGCTTGATGCGGAATTATCTTGTCATCATTATGTCAGTTTAAATGACAGTGTCGAGCATCAACAACTCAAGAAGAGAAAGTCATCGACGTGTCCAGTGGAAGAATTGATTTCAGCTAATACACAATATGGTTTAGATATTTGTACTAATAGTCGTTTTCTAGTGTTATTGCTCTTTCCAGTAGAGACGAAACTAAAATTACGGAAACAAAAGCGATCACAGAACCACTGAATCAAATTTTGACTTTCAAAATTAAGATGTTACCAACCACCATAAAAATCCCTAAATGGACTAAATTAAACATTTTTGTTTAAAAACGGCATAAAAAGGGCAAATTACAAAAAATAGTATAAACAACTCGTTTCCTAAGACCTTGAAGCACTCATTCTTTAAAAGAACTCGTGGCTTCGCCACTCGTTTTTTAAACTTGAATTCGTGCTTTAAGACGAGTCTTAGGAAACTCGTTCTTTAATATACTATTAAACACTTATTTTGTTTCCTCCTTTAGATTATTTAATTGTATTTTTAGTGGATAGGGGTGATTATTTCGTAGTTTAATGTCATAGTGTTTCCACATTTGTGAACTCTTTCAGTGTATTATGTACTTTTTTGTTGCGTTTTATCTATTCAGTCTAAAATTGGGACTAGGAATTTTAGAATTTTCTTTATTCTCAAAACGTGACCTGTTTTTTGTATGATTCTCTATGAATTAGTATGTAACAGAAGTTTCCGGAGAATGATCTGATGATAAATATCCCCAATGAAAATAATCATGAATTATGAATAATGTGACGACAGTTCTAGGTTCGTTTGTCGCCATTGCAGAATCAGTAGATTGTTTTTAATTAAATGATTCATATTTGAAATGTTACCTAACGCTCCGATTTTGAAGTGTCCTTAGGCGAATCAATAAACATTAATATTCATCACCAGAGATCTCACGGGCATGTTTGTTCAACTTCGTTGTATACATATTGTTCAATTTGATGGTCAATTAAAGAGGAAAAAGTACACGGTGTAAACTTTCCAAGTGCTAAAGGTGAAATGTTATATCAAACTAGCATGACCAGGTGTGTTTGTTTTTGAAAATTTCAAACACAGTCCTCAATCTCGAGAATATTACGCTAGCCGGTTCACTGAATACATGAGCGTGGTATAGTAGTGACAACTAGCGGTCGGTAGCGGAAGTAGTATAAGGGTGCGTTAATGTACTACTGTAGAAAATAAAAAAAATTTATACTTCGACTAACTATATTTCTGAAACTTGAGGGGAAATCAACATGAAAAGTGTAACCCGAAAAACAATGGTTATAATGACAATTTCTGCTGGTTTTGATCTTTAAAAATGAACATTGAGGGGTGAATATTAAGATTCGTTTAATAATCTATTTATTTTTGAATACACATTTAATTCGCCTTCGGAGTCCACAAAAGAGGAAAAAAATTGATATACATATAGGGAATTCAAAAGGTATTGAAAATGTTACATTGGTAAGACAAAGAAGAAAATTCCAAAGATGGGTATATTTAGAATAATTCCACCATATCTAAAACCTACATTGCAACGACGATCTCCGCTTCGGAAAATTTCAATAACAACAGCATATCTCTTTCTGAGATATTTTGCTGGAGCAATTCACATTAAAAGATCCAAAATTATAATAATACTTAATATTGGAGATCATGAAGTTTTCTAGACATGAGTCATAGCTAAGCATATCAGATGCCATATTGTCAATAATCGTTCAAATTTTGATGAATTCGATAAAGATTATGAAATATTAAGATTACAAATCGTATTTTTATTCAGTTCCGTCATGGAAACCAAGTACTTTCATTATGTGCTTACATTAGATGACAGACGCGAAATAATTATTCCAAGGGGGGGCCATGTCCTTGTCCGGAAGAATGTGTAAATCTAAGACTTCTTAATTTAGTGGGATAAGTAATGAAAAAAATCGAAAGGGGGAACAGATGGGGACACTTGTCTCTGGCGCAAATAATAAGGGGGTGCCAAATTTCTAAACATTCCGAAATAAATTCGATTTATCGAAGATAATTAACCATTATGCATCTTCTAAATCTTACATGAATATATATTTAAATATATTACAATGTATAGTTCAGTATTTATTTTCTTTTAACCTAAGAAAATGAGTTTTAAATAAAGTAAATATAATAATTCGTTAACAATGTAGATCTATAACAACTTTTTCGTTTATTTGTTGTGAATTATTTTCTACAAATTATGGGTGTTTCTAATTGGGGTGTATTTCCTGGCAGAAAGATGCGTAAATTTAAAAACTGATACTGGGTGCTAATTATCCTCGCTTCGCCTCCACCGTCGGACGTGAGATTACGGTTTCGTATTGTACATCAAACTGAGCAGTACATTTCCCAATCAATTGTTCTAACACTTTACTCAAAATTATTCGAGGAGGTTCTTCTACACAAGGCGGCGAAATAGAAATTGTATAGAGTTGTATATATTGCGATTCGTCCAACTCCAGAATTCGATTTCAACGTTGGAATCATCGCTTACAACGTACAACGTATATATTAAGTAGAATAATTGTTTTAGCAAAGATCATAAATGATAATAAACATTTTTCATCTGTGCTTGCAGACTATAAAGTGTTATGAAATGGAGAGCTGACGAGCTATTACTCACTTCATATTTATAAAGAAATTAAGGCAGAGCATTATGGCAGAAAATGACTATTTAATAAAAAAAATCGTTTGGTAGAAGTCGTTACTCTATGGTAATTTATCATTAAGATTAAATGAAAGACCAATTATTTTGTTTTTATACTTCTTTTAACAATAACATGAAATCGTTACTTTAGTTTCAACACCGAAGTGTACTGGTATAAAAAAGTTATTATTCTATTTTATATTATTTTACAACCTTTTATTCCACATTTGTTAGTTGCGACTTTTCTCGATTATACAATTCGTTCCTATTATCAACAGTTGATTAACGGGAAATGTCAAAACCAAATAGAGAAAAATTGCTCATGCTCAAGGATGGCCGGTATGCCTAACTAGCTTTTTGGGTGGAAATTACATTCTCCATGAAATAAGTTTCAAACAATCCCTAGTGCTAGTTTCTTTTTGGCAGCGCTTCAAGGAAAAATTGTGGAAACACGATTTTATTGCAGTTTGCGAAGTTATTCATCATGTAGACTAGAATGTATGGAATATAAGTATTTACAAAACTTCTTATAGACAAGCTTCTGTCAATAGTGCACAAAATAGTATAAAAACAAGTCAGTCAAGTAATACGTTATTTGAGGGCTTACATTATAAAATATCACTATTGTGCATTTACACCCCTGAAAATATTATCTTTGCAATTCAGCTACGGAAAATCATCTTTTGTCGTTGATTCTTATTGTAAAAAGTGGTTCATTTTAACACTAAGTCCTAAAATTAGTTCATTTTAGCACTAGTGCTAAAATTAGTTTATTGACATAAACATATATTGCTTTCAAATTACTAGCCAGCAAATTTGCTACTACAGCTTTTGTAACTTTTTTACATCCGAAGGTAGCGACTCTTCAGATTCGCTCATTTTTAAACACAAAATTAAGATGTAAATGTGGATATTTGGACAAATATGGCTTGACATTGGCGCTTTTCCATGGTAACTCTTATATCAAGATCTTAGTATTCTTATCTTCATAAAAACCAACAAAAATGGCTTTGATACTATCTAAATAAAAATGAAACGTAATGAAAATTTTATTCTTTTCGTAACAACAGAATTACAAAAAATCTTGTATTAAACGCGATGCAAAACGGCGTGTTTTTT
This sequence comes from Endomychus coccineus, assembly GCA_958510875.1. Taxonomy (NCBI): domain Eukaryota; kingdom Metazoa; phylum Arthropoda; class Insecta; order Coleoptera; family Endomychidae; genus Endomychus; species Endomychus coccineus. Next base: position 184,871,647 of record OY294068.1, on the reverse strand, counting down.
GGGCACGATCTAGTCCAAAAAACACTCTAATTTTAGAACTAGTTGTAGAAATAGCTATTTTGAAACAAACATTGATTTGTACTATTTACGTATTCTTTTACAGTCATTAGGAATCGATATATTTAGTTAAAGTCGTAAGTTTCTGACTCTATTCGTATTCTACCAATTTAAACTTATGTGTGTGGCAAATATTAATGATGAGAATAATCGGTAAAACCGATTCAGTCGATTATTGCAATATGTCGATAGTACTTTCGGTAATTAGTAGTACTAAAATTAGTAGTGGCTTACGTTTCACATGCGTCAATTTACTATGTAGCTTCAATCATTACCTATTACATTTCGTGTATGACACTACCAAACATTTACTGCAATTGATACTGTACCGCATACTTGAATGCAATTCACTCTAAATCTAGGAAATAGTGTGAGGTTTCATAGATTTCCTGTTTCCTTTACTAAGTCTAAGTAAAAAGATGAATAATGCCACAAGTTCGTTGGAACACTTGCTTTGTTAGAATTCGGTACTTTATTCAAACCACGGGTTTGAAACCTATAGTTAATACCTCTAAGGTTTCATTCCTAACACTCAACATATCGATAAATTGGTAGCTCTACCATACCACGTTTTCCGAAATTACATAAAGAAACTATTATTCCCAGTTAAGTCCATGGTTCCTTCGATTTAAGATCCACGACATTTATAATGTACTTGATAGCAGGGCGAGTAGAATGAGGTCGTGTGTCTCTTTAATAAATTCACTTAGGGGTTTCAACAAAACACACGAGCTTCTTAACATGTTAATATGCAGTGAATCTTCTTTTAATAACCCCTTCGGAAGATCCACGCGCCTACCTGCAGTTAGAAGATTTTTTGTAGTGAACATACAGGTCAGTTTGTTTTCTCAACAAGGGCGTAAGAGTTATAAGTTAACCCTTTATGTTTCGCCCGGTTTTTCTGGTCACTCTGGTCGATTCAAGAGCTTTGTCCAGATACTGACCATACTAACTGACAGTTGTTGACTCCTTAATTGGATTATTGTCAGGAAAATTCATTTTAGAGTTTAACAATGGAAGCAATTACTTATGTAGTAGCGATTTATCACTAAAATGAAGTAATTTCAGAGCAATTACACCAATTACGATCTGCAGAGAGTTACAAAATCAAATTTGATTCTTGAATATTCCCTATTATTTGAAAACAAATTCTTTGATGAACAAGGATTCTGGTAAGAAACGAAATTTGAATTTAGCTGAAAATTGGGAATATCTGATATTGTGAACATTGAAACATAAACATCCATTTAGTAGGTCTGACACTAGCACTTGTTTCAGAAAACAGTAATTGACAATTCAATCAGAACTAGTTAACAAGGAGCAACTATGTATGCTATCTTGTTAGAATAATTTCACTGACAAGAACAATTTCAACACCTTACTTTCGGAATTATACTAATGTCATTATTCTTGATAGTTGAGAAAATTAATGAGATATAGCAGGGAATATAAGTCAAAACTACTATAAGTGAATATTAATTATCAGTTTAGCTTGTCATTAAAAATAGAAACGAATGATTTACATGATACAACATAATTAATCGGACTTCTTCCACCCTTTTATTCTCAATTTATAGATTATTTTCGTTTTGCATTGACTACAATTTGTTTAACAGTCTGTTAAAAATTAACCACAAATGTGAACATGAACCGGTAAGTTATTGAAATTACGTGAATCGTAGAAAAATCAATTTTATTATTACATTATTATTGATTTCTATGAAAGAATTGTAAGATGATTTCATATATTAATTAGAATAATTAATTATAGGGAGGTTCAATTAGAAGGACAATTAATGTATTCGGTCTTACATTATTTAAAGTTTAAATTCCATACTGTTTGTTGCACTTTCAAATATTTTGTACACAATCATCTGAACAGAAAATAACGATGTCGCCACGGTCTGGTAATTTGAATGTACACGTAACACAGAAGAAGAAAAAAATATGTATATTTATTAATTAATCAAAAAAAGGTTTCCATCACTACACTTTTTTGAAGTTAGGTAAGTTATTTTGTCATGTTTAGACTGATTTTAATGAACAATCGTTTTTGTTTATAGTACAGACTATTTAATTACACACGTACAATTCCGTAAGTTTGTACACGAATAAATTTCCCAATATTTCAAATGTTATTGTAGTTTGTCGCGTTATCTTGACCGTTTAAAAACATAAGTAAGTTTGAGTGATGATTTAGTAAGATAATCAGTAGAAGCTTGTTCATAATTAATCACTACATCAATCAAGGAAATGCGGCAGATTCCGGTCTAACTCGATGAAATAACTAAATCGTACTGAAAGTCGAGAAGAAAATCCGGGAGAAAAAGTGTGCGCAAGCGGTGTCGACAAAAATCATTATTAAAACTTTTGTTATTAGTTAGCAGACAATGCGCCCACCCCGTGCATTCTCGCTAATTAAAACCATCAATAAGCGCCGCGTAGCGCGTAACTCGAATAACTAGAAAACTTGAACATCTGAACAAATAAACACACAAAAAACACAAAATTCTCTCACCTTGTGCTATTCGCACGGCGGGCATTTTAATTCTCATCTTGAAAGTTCGGATGTTCAATTATAAGTTAACTATTGTAAGTCCATGGTTGGATAAATATTTTCACTAACACTTTATTCACTAAAAAACACTTAAATAGTTTGTTTACAATTTATAACAATTAACGTGGATCAGTTGTCGACTCGTTGGAATGTCTCTCGAGAGCTGTCATAGCGGGTGGTGTGCGTTAGGGTCGTGAGATGACCGAAGCGCGTGTTGTCCAGAGATGTGGACCGAGATGCTGAATGGCCAATGGTCCAAACGCGTGTGTGAAGCGGACAAACTTTAAGGCGACAAGCGTCCGCTCTCCAGTCGGTTGTTTTCGGATGCTCTCGTAAGGACTCGAGCAGGCCACTCACTAGCCACCGGCCGTGCTCACCCCGTAGGAAGGGATGATGCTGCGCATATACGGCGCCCCGGAGTGGGGTCTCGCCCGCTGGCCTCTCCGGATGTTAAACTCCGGTACGCTCCGGTGTCTACGCTCTCACAACACCGATGCTACCGTTATTGTTGTGCTTCATAAATTGAGTCTATAAAACAAGTCCAGCTCGTTCTAAATGATAAATGCTCGTGACTTCTGAATTCTTGAATAAATAGCTCGCAGCGGAAGATACGTTGATTTACATACCTTCTAGGAATCAATTACGTAAATTATGGAAATTTCAATTCGGTTTGAATCTACCAGATGTTAAAATGAAAGGCTCAATTTATTGGTCGTCATTCTTCCTCATTGGAAGATATAAATCAGAATACGTGACCCTTTCATCTTTGAATATGGAGCAAAATTATTTCACTCATAATAAAAACTAATATAAATAAACAAGCGGATAGGTAATGAGCAATACCCTCTACCCCTTTTTCACCAATATTTTTCTTAGCGAACTTGAAAACTTCCTTGGAATTAAAATTAAATCAATAATGTTGATAATAATTTAGCGATTAAAAGTAAAGATTTTGATTTACATGGCTTTTTTGGATACGCTTAACATATAAACATATGAAGCAGCTTCCTTTCTTTGATATTAACATTACAAAAAACGTAATTACCTGGAATTCAACATGTACAGAAAATATTAAGGGAAGAGTATTTCAAGAAAAAGCTGAAATTTTGAATAAATTAATAATGAGATAATATTTTGGACAAATATGAACCATAAGTTATATAAATGAAAATCAATTCTGATAAATCATATATCAAATTGAAGAGGAGGAGAAAAGGATTGAAAGATATCAATCAAAATTTAACAGAAACTAATTGATAATAATTCATATTCCATAAAATTCAAAGAAATTTTACAGTTAAGAGAAAATTTAAACTAAATAGATAGATAGACAAATATATAGATCTTTAGTGTTAATACAAGAACATTTCCTTACATAAGTCAAAAAGAGAAATAAATCATTACAATTTAGTTGAAGATCAATAAATAGAGACATATACAAATGTGATAAATTATTATAAATAGTGATTAAAAAAATATGACAATACAGATTTAAAATTTGTGCTGCATTAAATCATTGATAGAGTAATATGCTTCCTCTGTAAGAAATGATTTCACCCATTGCTCTGAAAGCCTTAAGAGAAATTTGACTTATATTGCCGGGCAGTAGCATCAAAAATTGGAACACAGGTATACTCCTGCGGATTTGGTTACACAAATTAACTATAAAATAGCTCCATTTAAGAGTCTTGTTCTAGCTATATTGTAACAACGAAGTTGAGAAACTCCAGCCAGCAAATAGCGTTGGAAAGTGGTGACGACAAATCTCTGATCAATAACTTAATTTAAAGGAAATAAATTAATTGGAATGCCAACAATTGACGAACTTAGATCCACTACCTTCAAATAGTTCAATAAAATTTAAGCGTTTCTCTTATAATACGAGAGTAATTGATGAAGTCCATAATTTGGGCTCTAAATTAGCGATACAATGATATTATAAACGTAAGAATGACCCAAAAACCCTTATTGTGTCCTCGAGAAATACGAGATTCACAAAATTGATGAAGAAACTGCTATGTGGGTCAAACTAGAAGGAATATTCTAACTCGATGTGAAGAACATTTTGCCACATATAGAAAACTAATGATGAAAATCAAAGTTAACCGAGTGTATCTTGAATACTGATCATACCATTTCTCAACTAAGGTCATAATTCATGAAACACATCAGTTATGACAAATATCTAGGTAATTCAGAAGGAATAGAACCGTATAAGTGAAAAAGCAATTGGATGAATCTTCAGCTGAGAAATTTTACAGTTAAGAGAAAATTTAAACTAGATAGATAGATAGACAAATATATAGATTAGTGTTAATACAAGAACATTTCCTTACATAAGTCAAAAAGAGAAATAAATCATTACAATTTAGTTGAAGATCAATAAATAGAGACATATACAAATGTGATAAATTATCATCAATAGTGATTAAAAAAATATTACAATACAGATTTAAAATTTGTGTTGCATTAAATCATTGATAGAGTAATATGCTTCTTTTGTAAGAAATGTTTTCACCCATTGCTCTGAAAGCCGGGCAGTAGCAGCAAAAATTGAGACACAGGTGTACTCCTGCAGATTTAGTTACACCAATCAATTATAAAATAGCCCCATTTGAACGTCTTGTCTAGATATAATATAGCAACACAGTTGAGAAACTTCAGCGAATAGCGTTGGACAGTGGTGACGACAAATCTCTGATCAATAACTTAATTTGAAAAATTTTTTTACTGGAACGCAACCAATTAACGAACTTAGATTCAATACCTTCAAATAGTCCAATAAAATTTGAACGTTTCACTTATCATACGACAGTAATTGATAAAGTCCATAATTTGGGCTCTGAATTTGCGATATAATCATATTATAAGCGTAAGAATGAGCCAAAAAACCTTCTCATGTCCTCGAGAAATTTGAGATTTACAAAACTGAATAAAAAATGCTATGTGGGTCAAACTAGAAGAAATATTCTAACTCGGTGTGAAGAATACTTTGCCATATATAGAAAAAAATTATGAAAATCTCATTTTCTTGTCAACAATGGTATCGGCAGTTTTTTCTATGAAGTAAATAAAATATGGCGGTTATTTGCGACTCTAACGATCGCAAAAAATATTTTTCTTACCCAATGAATTGAAATAATAAAACATTAATATATTGGACTATCAAACATGTGAAAAAATATTAAGAAATTCCAGAACACACAATTGTATCGAAATTTCCCTCGTGTTATACCTACAGCTGAATGGTATGGAAGATGAAAACACGAGACAAATTTCATTATATTTGTAAACTGAAGTCACTCAAAATCGAAACGAAATAAAATAATAGTTCGCTTCTTGCATTGAGAGATGTTCATGTTAGTTATAAACTTATAATAATATATACAATAAATATAATATATTAGTAGGTAAATAGATACATATTATTCAAATCAACAAAGAGTTATCATATCGCTGTATCGGATTGATGACGAATTGAAATATCATATCGATTTATTATACTAATAAAAATGGATGTTAAGTCTTTCAATATGTTTTAATTAAACTTGTTGTTCACCCGAGTGTGAATATGTTTCTTTTTATATTCTATGCTATTCATATTTTTTGCACTTGTTCCTCTTGCACTGGAAATGGGATGTTTACCTGTAGGGTAGTAAATGAAAAAATAAACTAATTTTCATACAATATAATTTTACGATAAAACACATCATATTGAGTGAAATATTATGATCTCTATAGTATTGAGCGATTGGTGATAGCCGGTTGCCGGTGGCTCCCGCGCAGAACGGCTCCTGGGTTGCGAAGTTAGCTGTAACATTGAGGATTTAGCTAGTTTTCTTATTATCTCATAAACATGAATGGGATGTTCTTATGATGTGAGAGAATTTGATTTCTTGTCGTCATCTCAAGTAGTCTCACATTCCCCGTGACGTAACAGATATCTGTCAATGAAGTACATTGCTTGATTTCTTAGTGGGGCATCTATTCATAGAAGCCGTGAGATATTTTGATCTTTGTACCACGTGTTAGGTTGTTATGACTCACCTCTAATAACGTTGCAATCTTGCTTGTTCCACTGATGAAACAGCTGTCTGGAACTATAAGTTTGCAACCTTACTAATCGATCTGGACTAGAAAGATCTCATCATCAAGTGGATGAATCTATAGAAGTTTAAAAGGACGTACTTGTCTTAAAATTACTCAAGATCAACATTTTTGAATTTGACTAGCAGCTTTGAATAGTCCCCCAGCCACTTAACTTTGACCGTTATTGTCACGTTTATCACTATGCTCTATAATCTATATGTTGGTCCTGCAACACTGGTGGTCGTATCATCCAATCATTATTTTAAATCTTCAAATATAACACCTGAAGTTTAATTTGTTTAATTCTCTTGCTGATGAGAGGAAAGGTTTTATGTCTATCGCTAATGTAATAACGTTGATATCAAAAGATTCGTTGTAAAAATCATTGCTAGTATCTAATTTTATCGCCGTGTAGAAGTCATAATTATTGCAAACATAGACTGGCTGATAATGATATACTGGACAAACAAGATAGGTTCAGAAAACACAGATAACTCAAATTAACATTGAACATATCACCGCAACGCTTATCAAGATTAATGGTCACAACCGGGACTGAACAAATATTGTTAGCTATTCACATGATATCATAATTAATGCATATAAGACATTTTAGATTAACTAGAGATCTAATTGGAAATTGGTCATTACAGATGAACTCTACATCACCTTTTGCCTTGGTGCCTATATTTTGAGATTCGAAAATATACCTCGATTTTGTTAGCTGTTTTGTATTACTGTCAGTTTTTTACATTCGACTGAACGGAGTATAAAGGTGAAGTCTGTTTTTCCTTGTAATGGTTACGTCATGTTTTCATACCTAGCCCTTACGAAATTTGGTGAATCGGAAAATGTAGGTTATCGTTAAATCTAGTTCTGTTAGCTATCAAAAGGATATTCATATGATTTTTTATGTATAAACTCGTTTAAACATGATTTGATTATGGTTAATGTGTATCTGATGAGCTAAATTCTGGATCTCTAGACAATGTAACGTGATTAATCATCATTTTATGTTAAACTAATGTTAGAATCGAATTTCTCAGCAATGAAAACCGTTTATAACCAAGTTTCATTGGAATCGATGAAGTCGACCAGAATCAAGATTTTTCCATACCTAAACCCTTATGAAATTTTGAAAAATCGAAAAGTCTTGAAAAATTGATTGTGTCGTTAAATCTAGTCCTGTTAGGTATCAAAATGATATTAATATAATTTTTTATGTATAAACCCTTCAAAACATGATTTTATGATGGTTAGTGTGTATCTGATGAGCCGAATTCTGGGTCTCTAGACACTGTAACATGGTTAATCATTATTTAATGCTGAAACTAATGTTAAAATCGATTTTCTTATCATCGAAAACATGTTATAACCAAGTTTCATTAGAATCGATGAAGACCAGAATCAAGATTTTTCGATCCTAACCCCTTATTATTGTTAAATCTAGTTCTGTTAGGTTTCAAAATGATATTCATATCATTTTTTATGTATAAACCCTGATTTTATTATTGTTAGTGTGTATCTGATGGGCCGAATTCTGGGTCTGTAGACACTGGTGGTTAATCATCATTTAATGTTAAAACTACTGTTAGAATCGAATTTATCTCCATCGAAAACTGGTTATAATCCAGCCTAACCCTTGTTAAATCTAGTTCTGTTATGTATCAAAAGGATGTCCTTATAATTTTTATAAATATACTATTCAAAACATGATTTTATTATGTGTGTATCTGACGAGCTGAATTTTGTGCCTCTAGACACTGTTTTTGAAGAAACCGTCTAATTTTGTAGTAGGAAATAGTGAGAGATCAGAATCATTTGCCTGGTATAACTCAAAACAATCAATTTCGTTCTGATTCAGCCTTGATTGGATCTACCATATGTTTGAATAGACCATTTGTGATAAGTTTGATGAATATAACATAGGAGATAATAATGCTGACCACAATCAACAAGATCTGATGTTTCTGGTTTTCTGGCCTCAACGGATTGGAAGGCGATGAATCAATTTTGACAGTTGCCAGGTTGGTCTCAAACTTGCTATTTAAATTGAGAACGAATATTCCATCGCAGTAGCTACCCAAGATTTTTTGACAATTTCATCGTCTGAGCCTTCTTTGAATTGATAGGAGTTCAGAATTTAGACTAGGAAGATTTTTATTATTATTTTAGTTCAACCGGCATTTGTATCGATATGTAATACTACGGAGGTATGGATAAGAAATCCCTTATCAATTATATCACATTCACCATAACTGAATAATCTAGATGATAATAAGAAAATTATATCACCTAATTCAATATCCAAATAACATAAAAAAGGTGAAAATGATCCTAAAAACGTTTGTAACATAAACTGAAAATCTATTAGTGAAGTTGAAAGTTTCCCAAACTTTTCACATTATTATTCATAAAGAAGTTGCGGAAGCTGAACTGTTTAAAATAATTAATTAACTTTCGTGACTTTTTAAGTACACGCTATGGGGGTGTAACGCTCTAGTTATCCCTTAGAGCGCTACGCGGCGCTACTAGTCGGCATCGCGACGCTAGATCGACGTTCACAGGCGGAGGATTTACGTAAAATACGAAACAGACACGGTTCAGCCATTGGAGAAAATATGCCACTTTATCACGCATTTGTGGAAATTGAAACTCATCGAATATTGCTATAAATCCTCTTCATAATACTTATGCACTTTTTCTTATTAATAAACTGTACATGAAAGCATCAACGACGACCCAGAAAAGCTTTTGTTCGTTTCAGATAAAAAAATTCGGCTCATTTATATTGTTAGAATATAATATTCTATCTACATAATGTGTACATACATTGTCAATTGTTCATTTTTCTAGAAATAAAATATCTTACAAACTCCCACCGACGTGTGTAAATGGTTTAACATTTCCAATGAAGTGCAGTGGCGTATTTAATGAAATTCGATGAACCTACTTATGAGCTTTTGCCAACTTTTTCTTGATCTCAGAACCTCAGAACATTTTAAATGATTTTTTAGGGAGTGATGTATGTCTACAGATGATGTAGATCAATTTTCCGACGACCCAACTGAAAAAGTGTCATTTCGGCAATGGAACTAGGCCAGATAATTACGTATTTTCCAATATTTGGCACGGAAATGCGTGCGAAATGAAATATTCCGTAATTGACTATCAATTATAGGCAGCTATAACAATGACAAATCTACAAATAAAGTAATAACATAAAGTCACGTTTCACTATGCTAATAATTGAGTTTAATTTATTGAGTAGATACCTACTTAAGTATAAGTTGTACAAAGTTTCCTTGGATGTAAGGAAAACATGGAATTTTCATCCAACGATGGAATGTACATCCCCAGAAGTCAACAAATAAGCAAGAGAAACGACGTAAGGATTGCTACTAGAAAAATCGAAACAACGTGTGATTTGGAGTATAAAAAGTTTATGACACGCAAGGGAAAATTAGTGCAAAGATCTTTTCCGAGGTTGTTCCACTGGCCTACATAACAGAATTGGGATATAAGTACAAGCCAGGTACTCTCTGGTCAATATACTCTATGTCACGAATATCATTAATCGCTAAGTATTACTTAAACGTTTGAAATTATGAATTAAATTTACTTGTGAATGACATATTTTGTCTTTCAGGTAGGTCGTCGGAAAAGTATAGTGTTTAACTCGTGCGGAAAAGGATATTTCATACGAGTGTGACAACATTTTTTTGGAGGAATAGAGAAAGGACCTCACTAGGTAAAGAGTTCCACAATTTCGCTATTCGATAGAAAAATGAAGTCTGGTATGAAGAAGTCCAGCAGGTCTCGAGCTTGACAGAGGAGTGGTGACTAGTCTTTCTAGTCGGCCTACCTGGAATCTCTTAGATTCCAGATGTAGAATAACAGAAGAGATTTCTGATGAACACCGACCATGAAAATATCTGCAGAGAAGGACGATATGTTCTAGAGAGGTCAATGAATTCGTATAACATCTTCAATCAGAAAAATAGCTCCCTCCTGGATAGAATCCAATATTTCTAGCGTATGTTTGGGAGCCAAACTCAAAGCGGTTTTTGCCATGGACCTCACATGATCATGCTATGTTGTTGGGGATCCCGAGCATGGTAATGGAGGACTTTATAAGGATACATGTACCTGACATCATCATATTAGGGATTGTGGGATCCACCTTCCTGGAGAAGACGGAAACTTGAGTTTTGGTTGCATCAAACTCTACTAGATTATCAGATCCTCATTTCAAAATTTTTTTCAGATCTCCATTAACATACAGTTTTCTCTGATCATTACAGCCAGATCCTAAGAATAAGTTGCACTTACGAACATGAAACGATATTCTCATTTAGAAGACTAACAAGTAAAACAAATATAAACAAATTTGTCCATTTTATCTCTACGGAAACATGGTCTGATGTTATAAATGAAAAAAGTGCCAACAGTAAATATAACACGTTTTTCAATATTTTCTTTTATTATTTTGACATTTCTTTTCCGCTAGTTAGAAATTCGTCTAAAAAGAGTAAGTATTGGGTAACACCTGCAATAAGCTGCAATTATAAATTCACTTGAGCCTAAACATTCTACAGGTCTGGATGAAATTTCAATATTCATAATCAAAAAAGTAACATACTTTATAGCAGAACCTTTGTCAACGATTGTGAACGAATGCCTAAAAAGTGGAATATTTCCTTACCAATTAAAATCTGCAAAAGTTGTACCAATTTTAAAGAAAGGTTGTAAACTTGATTGTAATAAATATAGACCAGTGTCACTTTTACAAGCCTTTTGGAAGATATTCGAGAGAGTTATTTATAATAGACTAACCTCATTTATAAATACGCACTCTATTCTATCAAAAAATCAATATGGATTTATTCCTAACTTATCAACTGAATTGGCTATTTTCAACTCCCTTTCTAATATTATTGAAGGACTTGACAGGAAAAAGAAAGTAGGAGGCATTTATTTTGATCTTTCTAAGGCTTTCTATAATTTAAATCATAGCATCTTACTTGCGAAACTGGAGGAATATGGCATGAGAGGAGTAACTGGTGAATTATTAAATTCATACCTCAGTAATAGAACCCAAAGAATATGCTTAACATCTATGAAAAATAACATGAAGATAAATGTTTATTCTAAACCAACATATTTATCACAAGGTGTACCACAGGGTTCTATATTAGGCCCTCTTTTGTTTATACTGTATGTCAACGACTTACCAACGAATCTGAAATCGTGCTCACCATATCAATATGCAGACGATACATCCTGGGTATTTCGCTCTAGCTCCATCTGTAATCTATCTAGAATTGGTACAGATCTGATTTCAAAAATGACTGACTGGTGTAATAATAACTACTTAACACTTAATTCAAAGAAGACAAAATTAATAACTTTCAGTTTCTCCCAAAAAATGGAGTCTACATACGTACGACAATATAATGTCTCTATTCCTGAAGTGGACAATGTAAAATTCTTGGGAATCTTACTAGACACTAATCTAAATTGGGAATATCATATTAGTGACTTGATAAAAAAACTGAACTCTGCATGCTATCTTCTTAGATATGTAAAGAATTATATATCAATTAACCAGCTACGTACCTTTTATTACGCCTACGTATACTCTGCTCAGTTATGGAATTATTCTCTGTGGTTCGTCACCTTACCTACATAATGTTTTCATAACTCAGAAGAGAATTTTACGCATAATGGTACAAGTATCCCCACAAACTTCTTGTAAACCACTGTTTATTAATTATAACATCATGTCCTTACCATCTTTATACATATACAGATTAGCTTTATTTACTAGGAATATTAGTTTATTTACTAAAAATGAAGACTTTACGTTCATAATATGAAAACCAGGCATTGCACGTCCCTAAGTGTACCATGTCATAGTACTGCGAGATATGAAAAAGGACCTTACTATAGAGCAATAAAAATCTACAATGCACTACCCGATTTTTTGACTTCAATTGTTGACTATAATGGATTTAAATGTCAGCTAAAGTCTTATGTACTAAAGAAATGTTTTTATTCACTTGATGAACTTTTTTAACTTCAATATGCTGGTACTACTGATTCTAATTTTAATATGTGTTTTTAATTTTAATTAAATATACTAATTTTAATTACTTGGTATCTTAGTATTATTTCTATCATTATATTATTTTATTATATTTATTATTAACGTCTTAGTATTAAGTATTGACTATGCTCATGTTCATTTATTGTATGCATTTACAGCAATAAAGTACTATATATCTATCTTTCTATCTAACTATCTATCTAATTGTTTCAACCTGTCTCTGTCTCACTCCTCTGGCTTTATTGGATGGTAAAGGGGCTCTAGATGAGAAGGTGGTATGAAGTGTATCATCATCTATAAAGCTGGGGACGGAAAAGTTGGTCATTTCCAGAAGATCGTTAATATAGAGCTAAAACAAATTTGGCGCCAAGACATATCCCTGTGCAACGTCAGCGTTGATATCATTGTATCGGAGATACTCCGTCAACCACCGCATGGAGTGATCTATCTGTATGAGAGTCGATAGTAAGCGACAAAATAGAGGCGGAAAACCATATGACCGAACTTTCCCAAGAAGGCTTTGGTGCCAGTCTCGGTCAAATGCTTTGAAATATCCAATGCTACAGCTAGAATTCTCCAAATTTCTGCCATACATGTATTACGTAGGCGAGCAGGTTTCCTGTTGATCTCTGCTGACGAAAGCCATAATTGTCGGTCACTCACCATTTTGGAGCTCTCAAGGTATTGGATGAGCTGGATGTTGATTGGTTTCTTCATCACTTTAGAGATCACAGATAATAGTGCAATGGGTCTATAATCTTCTCCCCTTTGTTTGGAATTGGTTGAACTCTAGTTGTATTCTAGCTGGAAGGAAACACATCAATTTTGTATGAAGGGTAAGTAACCTGCAGAAAACTGATGTTAATTCAGGTGTACATTCCTTGAGACCGACAGATGGAACTCCGTCTGGCTCCATAGCCTTGTTGGTATTGAGATCAAGCATAATGCTCCTAATTGTGTGCTGACGAAAGACAATTTCAAGCATATGACTATCGATGGTAGCGATATCAGCAGGGTTCTTCCCTTCTGGATCCAAAGTGGAATTCCCTGCAAACATTCCATTCTGTCACACTAGTATTATCTCCGGCACTAGTTGGTCTATAGTCAAACTGTCTTGTAAAAGTGAAAGGTAATTTACGGGACTAGCTCTATATTATTATTTTACTCCTATAATATTGAATATGAGTAAAGATATGAAAATACACGAGACCTCATCATGCAAGAAACGAGCAATATACATATTTCTCCGATCTATTATAGTAATAATTTTTTTTAAATGCACCCAAATAAAATTGTGCGTTAATCATCATACAAATTCACTGAATTCAACTTCTGTCAATATATATTGGAATACCAATACTAATTCATATTAGTGACTGTATTGAACAAATCGTTGAAGGTTTGCACAGGTGTACTGAAGATCTAAATCCGTCACTGGTCCGGCTATTCAAACTATTCATATTATAATATCATGTACGCGAGTTCTTCTGAGACATAGAGTTCTCTACGGAAAAGCAATAGGTGCTCAATTTCATATATCGACGCCAGTAAATGAAGGAGTGACTGGCAAGATGAAACTTGAGATCACATTAGCATTGAATGCATTGACGTCATGGGGGCGAGCCAGGTCACTATTGTCCGAAGAATAGCGCGGAACACGACCATCCTTCTTTACAAAGACAAACTCACGACTAACGTGCCCACAGCAGACTCAAATGTCAATCGAAAGGGTCATCCGACAGTTACGTAAAATATCTATTCCTTAAGGCGATACCACAATCTACCAGTCATTTACCTAAAACCCTGCAGCACAGTTTGATTACCGTAGTATTATTGCCACAGTTTATTGTCACGACCTCGAGTATCCAAATCATCGATAATACTGATCTTACTCGTATAGTAGTTTGATAATTGGGATTGACGGAAGAGTCAACTAGAACTTTGATGAACATCAAATAAATGTACCCAAGCCAAGCATCAGATTAATATTTAGACATCTGGATAAGTATATCTTCAATAGTACAATAGAAAAAGCTTATCCTATGTACATTTATACAATGTTATTTTAGTAATATTGTTTAGTTTGAGGATTTTGGGGAAATACAATAGCTGAATTTTGCTGGAAGAATCTTCAGACTATGAATATCGATCAGTCCGCTGCCCGCCGTCCATTTTTATACACCACATTTCATCAGATTAATGTCGAGAAGCAGAAGCATTTGCTGCCACGTTAGGAGACCAATTCACTCTTTTCCCAAATAAATTACAGCAATACAATCAGAGAATAGAAGATGAGATGAAGCTTATGCTAAGGATATACAGGGAAAGTATAGATGCACAGAAGAAACAACATTGGAGATCAAAGAGATGATAAAAACCACATAGATCCGGAAAAGCCCTGGCAGTCCTAACAAATCAGGTATTGAAAAATATATCGTAAAATGCTATAGAGTACTTACCAGAAATTGCATAAGGCATACTCAAACATAGGCACTACCCAAAGAACTGGAACAGCGCAAATAGTAATGAGCATTAAACCAGATAAACTTGAAAATAATTCAAAAAAGTTGCAGACCGATTAGTTTGTCATCAAACGTTAGTAGAATCTTCTAGAGAACTATACTTACCAGGTTAAACCGGCTATTAGAAAAACAGAACATACTCCCTGATGTACAGAGTGGTCCAAATTGGACACTTTTGATAGGAAACACCAATTTCTAGAGAAGATAGAGAAAAACTAGCCTACATGTTACGAGGTCGATTTTTGAGAGAAACTGAATGCCGAAAACCGCACTTTGATATCTTGACTTGTTCAAAAGATACAAGGTGTTTTTCAATTTTGTGCATTTCTGACCCACCCCCGTAACTTGTTTATTTATGAATATTTCTGATTTATGTGAAAACATTCTTGAGACACTTTTTTGGAAGGAATCTAATGGTGTTCCTTGTTTTTTATTGAAAAATATGGTTTTGAAGTTATGACATAAACTTGTATTTTTTTTCATGGACCATCCTGTATACTTTTACATATTCGTGTTTGAAATAAAATTCTCTTTTCAAATATATATAATAGTTGCTACTTTTCTTTCAAAACATTTATTTTGTGGCTGTTTTCGACTTATTTTAGATGAATAATCAAAATCTGGGTTGCCATGCCTGAATACGAAACAAAATAGTTCTGCATAACTGCTGTTGAAAACAATAATTAGTGCCTATTTTATAATAATTCATTAATTTAATCAAAAAACAGAATAACAAGAACAAAAATATTACATTTTTAAACTACATATTTACAACAATTGAGCACTATTTGAATTGAAACATAATTGACTTCGCTTCCTAACATTATTGACAGTATTAATTAATTCTACTGCAGGTATTGCCGTTTATTTGTGAGGTCCTTTATTCTTCCCCAGAGGTAAAAATCTGGAGGCGTAAGATCGGGGGATCTTGCCGCCCAATGAACAGGACCCCGGTTGCCAAGCCAATTATTGTCCCCAAATATTTCGTTCAAATACGTCGTTATACGAGTAATGTGTGCGTTATGACACGGTGCCCCGTCTTGTTGGAAGTATACGTGTCCAATTTGTTGTAATGGCAAATCATCCATTATAGGTTCGACAAATTCCCGCAATATTTCCACATATCGGGCTGCTGTAAGGTTACCCTCATAGATATGAGGACCGATAAACCTTCCTCTAAAAATACCGACCCAAACATTAAAACTGTATCGGCCTTGATTTTGTGTCTCCACTGTAATATATGGATTTTCCAAAGTGCAATTGTAGGTATTGTATCCATTAAAAATACCAGCGCTGCTAACGCATGCTTCATCAGTCCATATGATGTTCTGTCCAAAGTTTAAGTTTTCAGCACATTTTCCTAGATACCATTGGCAGAATTCGAGCCGGAATTGTAGGTCATTTGGTAGTAACTTGTGAACTTTTCTTACTCTATACGGTTTGAATTTATTTTTTCTTAGAATTCGCATTGGTGTAGTCTTTGGAATACCTGTATTCAACTGCATTTTGCGTAGTGAATTATTGGGTTGATTTTGTATTTCCCCCAAAACTGTTATTTCTTCTAACTCTCTATCTCTATTCCTGGCTTCGTAAACTCTTGTCCTTGGTTTTGAAAAAGAACCGTAATTAACTAGGTTTTGCTGCAATCTAGTGAACATATCCCGAAACGGTTGTCTCCTTTCAGGGTATCGGTCAAAGTAAATATTGCTGGCAGCCTGTGCATCTTCATGTGATTCCCAATAACACTTTAGCATATCATATTTTTCGTAATTTTCATACATTTTGAATTAACAGGAAGATAAAAATATTGTCGTACGTTCAAAACTCAGTTCAAAGAAGCACACTGAACTTGTAAAGCAAACTGCAATTATTAATAATTGTTTGACAGTACGCATAGACTGTAGTTGCTAAGGTATTTTGTTTCGTATTCAGGCATGGCAACCCAGATTTTGATTATTCATCTAAAATAAGTCGAAAACAGCCACAAAATAAATGTTTTGAAAGAGAAGTAGCAACTATTATATATATTTGAAAAGAAAATTTTATTTCAAACACGAATATGTAAAAATATACAGGCTGGTCCATAAGAAAAAATACAAGTTTATGTCATAACTTCAAACCATATTTTTCAATAAAAAACAAGGAACACCATTAGATTCCTTTCAAAAAAGTGTCTCTAGAATGTTTTCACAGAAATCAGAAATATTCATAAATAAACAAGTTACGGGGGTGGGTCAGAAATGCACAAAATTGAAAAACACTTTGTATCTTTTGAACAAGTCAAGATATCAAAGTGCGGTTTCCGGCATTCATTTTCTCTCAAAAATCGACCTCGTAACATGTAGGCTAGTTTTTCTCTATCTTCTCTAGAAATTGGTGTTTCCTATCAAAAGTGTCCAATTTGGACCACTCTGTAGAATATGGGTTTCACCAAGGGCATAGCAGGACGCATCAGCTAGCCAGAAAGATTATAGAAGGGCACAATAAAAGAATGTCAAGCAATGCAGTGCTCCTAGATATAGCCAAAGCTTTTGACAAGGTCTGGCACGCTGGACTGGTTGGTACACAAGATGCATGGCAAAACCTGCAGGTAGCCTACCTAAAGCTAATACAGCGTTCGGCAACTTATCAAAGATTATTAACTTGAATAATAACACGAACTAATACTTATTTTTCAACTACAAAGATGGTAGTTTTTATGTTTCAAATAAGGTGCTTCGTGAATGATCGCCATTGTCCTCCATGCATTCTTCTAACTGATTAGCCAATTTTTGCATAACATTTTGAAGAACTTAACGTGGAATAACATTGATTTCATTTCTAATGTTTGATTTCAAATCTCTTGAATTACTGCGTTTATTCACGAACACTTTAAGCTTTAAATAGCTCCAAAAATAAAACCGGAGTGCAAGATCTGCGGATAATGCTGGCCATGGAATCGTACCATTTCTTGGAATGAGTTTGTTGGGAAAGGATTTTCTTAAAGTGCCCATGCTTATTCTCGCCTGTAACATAGCGTGCAGCAGTAACAGTTAACGTTTGACGATTCTCTTCAAAAAATAAGGCCCAAATAATCTAGATGATGAAATGGCACACCATACAGTTATTTTTGGGCAATGTGAATGGTTAAAACCAAATTTATCCAATATTTCCTGATCATCGTAAGAGTTTTATCTTGATACCAAGCTTCAATAATGATGACTTAACAATTATTTGAGCATTTATAGATATTGTTGCATCGATAGTAAATAAGATAAAGCTATGCTAGCTTCAGGTACCTTGATAATTGATGTTTCACTAGTAAGTTGTAAATTCCGATATTAGCATCAGTTATAGTTCCTACAAATTCTGATTTTTTCATTATGAAGGAAATCGTCTTTTGCGAAGACTAGCGGATCTAAATAGAAACTAACGTAAACATGAATATTAAGCTCATTAAACAATGAACTATGATCCGTGTTCGTTTTGTTATCACAACGTACATTGGGTACCCAGAAGTCATCTAAGATTGGGAATTCCCTACAAATGAATTATTAATTTATACTTTATATTCATTTGATTATTGAAATCAATAATGATTCTCTAGAAAGTCGTTTAAAATTAAACTCTTGTTTATAAATATAAATACATTTGTTATATTCAAAAGCCATTGATTGGAGGTAGGTTACACCTTTTGCTTGAACTTCACACTGTAAGTGGGTAGCTTATTTTTCAAAGAATAGGCGGTAGATGGCGGAGTGCCTCAGGGACCTGTTTTAGGTCCACTCCTATTTCTGTTTTTTGTGAACAAAACAAATCTTCTTTCCTGGCAGATGACGTTAAAGTTTATGGTCCCTCTTCTGAAATGGACGTTACTTCCATAATGGAATAGTCTGCTCCTGGTCCACCGACTGGTTGCTTCCCCTCATGTTGTCCTCCATATATGTGAAGCTAACCCCCGAATTCAATATTTTGTCAACAACCGTTTAGCGTTGGAACATGTGTCCTCGCATAATGATTTGGGTCAATTATGTCAAATCGAACATGGTCAGAAAATATCACGAGAGTTTGCAAACGAGAAAAAATTCGCAGCTGTTCTCACTTAGAAAGTCATTCTATACAGTTTCATTCAAAACCTTCATGCATCTGTACACGACATACGTTCGCCCTATCCTTAAATATGCAGGTCCAGTGTGGTATCCAGTGCTTGTATGTGATCAAAAACGGCTGGAAGAGATCCAGAGATGGGCAACAAGACTTCTCTTTGGTAGGACTAGATCTTCTCACGAAGAAAGGCGCATACTGGCAAATCTATGCACATGCCAAGAGAGACTTCTTCGTGGAGATCTCATTATAGCCTATCACATCGTAAATCATCTCCTTCCAGACAGCTTATCATGCCTGCTTCTCTTTCAAGTTGACACAGCTTCAAATGAGAAAAAGAATAGTTCAAATCCAACATCAGACAATCATCTTTTACTAGTCAATTTGATTCTAGGTTACAATCCTTAAGATTGCGTTAAATTGTTTATTGTTTTTTCCTCTGCAATCCTGTTATTGTCTTACTTTGTATAACTGATTACTGTAATTATTGTTGCTATGTAAACTCGTTTTATACTTTGCAACGTTTATTACTTGTCATGAATACTTTCCTTTGGTTTTCTTGGGCTGACAGAGATTTTCTCTCTGTCCTTATTCCGTATTATTAATAATAATAATTCTGCGGAATCCATCATCATCAGGCCAGAAGAGAGGAAATTTCGATGGGTCTGTGGAAGTTGAAATAGAACTGGCAATTGGAAGAGTATTTGAGACGTTCTATAATATTAGGATCGATCAAGAATTTTTGATAAGCTGAATATTACATTATGAAGACGTTAATCCTTGGTCCGGCACTGCCGCATAATATGTAATAATTTAAAATGTCAGAATAAAGTTTAGTTGCGTTTAGGTGTTACTAGCAGACGGTGTCAAAGGTTCCTTCTTCTATTAGTAATCTTCAGATGAGGTCACGTGTCAGATGTTGTGGTATTGACGGATTGCCGTATCTGTAATTAATAGCATTGTATTGTGCTCATCTAACATGTCGGTGCTGATAATAATAACTGATGCAATGAAATGGTCGTGACCCGTTACACTCCCGTTTTATTCGAGTAATTATTAATTTATGCAATCTTCCATTCTTCACTGTAGCAAGAATATGGCCCTTTTTCAAATTCTATTCATCTAATTTCATCAACATGTCGATTCTGATAATAATCGGAAAACGTATATTGAATCGCATTTTCATATTTCTGCGTAAATTGAGCCCCACTGAGATCTGGGTTTATGTTTTTAAAACCCCTTGGTGTGAGAGATTTGATCCAGGGAACCAGGAAATAAAAATGAAATTTCGCCGACCTTCAGCAATTTTGGAGTCCCCATTTGGTCCTACTGATTCGTTTTAGACAAATGCTGGAAGATGAAGGTAAATCATTCGCGACAAAAGGAAAAAAGAGTTTGCCAGTTCTCTTTTAGCAGATGCTGCTTGCTCAACATGGCGACAATGTTGATTAGGAACCACATTGCGACAGTTCTGCATTCTACTACCTCCGGTTCTAATAGTTATATGAATCCTAGGCTTTAAAATGAAGCCAAAGAGGAAACCTCGAAACCAATACCTCCAACCATCTGATACTGCTTTTGACATATATCACTGGCTAAGTTCATAGATGATGCTTTGATGAAGCCATCATGCATTTTGCTGCAGTCTAGTTGATAATCAGACAATAACTTCTCTCCCCCGAGCGGAAATGTGTGAGTAGATTTATATCAATTGGCTTTCTTCTCTATCAAATTTTTTCAATTTTTCCTATCTTTTATGTACCAGCTAGTATATTTCAATCTATTTACCGTAGTTCGTAGCAGTCTTTCTCATAGACATGGTATTTTCTACTTCTTCTAAAGCATTGACAATTTGACAATTTGTCAATGCTTTGGTAAAAGACATTCTTCTCATAACAATTCCCTCTCGTTTGTGATCTGAAAACCAGTTTGTATATTTTAAAATTGAGGTTATTACAACTTTTATAATCTCCTTCCAGGAAGTGATCCAAATGTCCCACTTGAGTGAGAATAAGATTCATCTAATATCCTCCCAGTACCGAAAATTTTCGGTAGCTCATGTCTTCTCTCTTGGTAAGTGCCTAGGACTCCCCCTAACTATCACAGTTTCCAATTGGTGGTCATCATTTCCGAAGAAGACATTTTTTAAATTAAGAGATATTTCTCCGGTAAAACAAATATTGTGGATGTCCATGAAGAAATTGACTTGCCTATTGAAGACAAATATCAGTGAGGATGTACTACAAGTGAGTTTTAAGCTACCTATTGAAAAATCAAAATTCAAATGACATTTGAAGAAGTAAGAAATCATAATGGATTCTTGGCAATAAGATTTCAAAGAGGGATTGATATAATGAGATGATCCAAGCAATATTGGAGAAAAATTAAAGGCTTGCAAAAAAGTACATGGTTGAAATTTCATTATTAACAGCTTAAGAATGATTTCATCTACACGTCTCACCAGAACACTGAATTGAAAGATTATAATATGATTGTTTACAATCACGTATTCAAATGCTGTAATAGAAAATTGTATCATAAGTTGCATGTTTTCTTGTCTGACCACTTGCCTATATAGGTTAGCTACAGTTATCAATTTGCAATAGGATAACTAGTTTTTTAATTGCTTATTTATTTGTGTGAGCGTAGTTGAATGAGAGAGGTTCTGCTGTATCAATAAGTTGTATATTAGATCTTTTGTTATGGTAATTTTACATTTACTTGTAACTGTATTTCATCTATCACTTGTTGTTTATTTGATGGGTTAATTGATAAATTAATTGGAAATTAACCAAATTTCTTAATATTGTCCTTCATGGTAACCAACATAACTCAAAATGGCATTGAATAATTCAATTACGGTTTGGATATTGTCTTTGACTTTAATGTTAATATTTTTCTTACTCTTCGCTCTCATTTATTTTTCTATGTTGACTCTTTCTTATGCCGAAGAACCATAAACAAATTGGTCTAAGCATAATGATATGATCGGGAAACTTCATGTGAAAGCATTTTCCAAATAGCCAAGTTGTTTTGTTCTGTCCTGATAGATTTTTTCCAATGATCCTATTGGATTCAAATTGGAATTCTATTATGAAACGTTTCACTAACATTTTATTTCCTATTTTCTAATAAGCCGTTTTACTGTCCTGATTTCCGCCTGCCACATTCTTTAATTTGTTGTCTGTTGCAACGTAAGTGTAAAGTCGTTATGACTGCCATTATAGAAAATCTTGTTTGGAAATTATTCTAAAAACTCATTGTAATAAATTTTTATTGAATAGCTTGTCTTTATCTCAAAAATCATGCAAGAATGAAGATTCCATTCTTTGAACACGTCAGGCACCTGACAGTTCAGAATTATCTTGATCTTTGCATCAACTTGAAATTATTTCTATGTAATACCCGTATTTGCCCAATGATAATAGTATATTAGAGAACTAGTTTAATTAGGACGGTTTTATCGCATGAGCTCAAGTTATTGATCGAGTGCTTCAAAACGCCCCATGAAACGAGTTCTCTACACTATATTTTATATGCGTCTTTTAATTGACTTCTGTCAAAAAAGGAGAGTATGGTTCGCCTCAACGAATTCGGATATACTAGAATAAGCTAAAGTCATTTTTGAGTATCGCCAACATGTCTCTCTCCCACCATACTGTCATCTAGCTTCCCAGCAATCGTGTGGAGAAATAAAGATTAAATAGAGAGATCTCCGATATTGGCACTCGTAATTCGCCGCCGCTAATCGTGTACCTACTGTCAAGAAAAGTGACATTTATTCGAAAGTGTAGATCCCGAGTTCCGATCAACTTAACCTGTCAAATCTTTGAGTGATACAGTTCTTTGTTCTTTCTACTTTCTAGAAAATTCAAGAAGCTAACGATTTAATAGTGTTCTAAAATTGTGAATTTTCTTTACTTTTAGTACTTTGCATCGTTTAGGTTAACCTGTATGTTATTCGGAATATAAAGTGTTAGGTAGTGTTGTTTTGTATATAATTCAGTATGGGGAAATGTTGCATTATATGCAGAATGCATTATGCTAAAGAAAATGAAAAAAGGAGATTTTATAAGTGAGTATCACCTTAATCAATAATAATGTTTATATAAGTTAATTTCATTAGCAAGAAGGGCACAACAAAGCAATTGAGGGGCTTGGAAAAATTGTATCAAGAAGTGTAGTTAGTAATATTGTGAAATTTCCAGTTTGTGGCTCATTCTAAATATTATTTTACATAATTTCTACTGGCTAGCAAGAAGTCTGTATATATTTTCGTGGTTTGCTTCAGGAAACATTCACATAATACCACTATTACAATTTATTCTATCTCCCAATTGTGCCTACATTTACTATGCCAATAAAATTTTTAGCGTTTATTGTTGTATACTGTATAGTAGAACATTTTTATGTTTTAATCAATATTACAATCTTATAGCATAAAGTTATGCCAGTACTCGTGATTCATTTGCTTGATTTTTGTTAGATTTCCATCAAACCAAGCATCAAAGGAAAAATGGTGCAACAGCTTGGCATTAGATGTCGAAGCAGTAAAAAGATCACATTTGGTATGTTCTGACCATTTTTCTGAAAGTGACTTTGTAACTAGGCCAGGCGGCAGGAAAGACCTTAAAGGTGGTGCTACAGCAGCATTTGCCAGTACAAGTCGCCTACATATTTACCCTGAGTAAGTAATTCCGGATATGTTGGGATGGAACATGGTAGTAATAATTGTAAACTGTTTCAGACATGATGAAGACGACAAAGACAATATTGATGTTTCAGCACCTAAAAGGTAAAATGTTCAATTAAGAGCATAGCAGTTTTACTAATATATGGTTTTATTTATTTTAGAGCAAAACTTTCAGAAAGTGAATATGCGTCAACATCTATGACCAAAAGCAGCGTTTGGTGTGCACCAGCTAATGAGGATATCATGGTCAGTAGTAATGAGGAGCCCTTAGTTGAATCAGTTTCTGGTTCAATTACTACTACATTTCAACAGACACTGCAGCCTTCTCCAAAAACTAGCAAATCACCAGAATTGGATACCTCTTCTGAGAAAAAATCCGTTATAGCTATACAATTAGCAAGGTCTTCATCAATAACTTCCAGTAGTTCCAGTAATCCAAGAGAAAGGAGGAAAATGAAATATCAACAAATAGTAGGAGCAGTAGTTCCACAAAAGTAAGTTTGAAATACTGTATATAATTCTGCTAAAACTGGCCACCTGTAGTATTACAGGCTTTTGCTAGTATCAGCATAGTGCAATGTATAAGGTGAATGTTGTGCAAATTTAATGTATTTATATCTAATAGTTTTTGATATTCACCAAAATTTTCATGACCTGTATCCCAAAACTTGTCAATAGTGGGGCCATGAACTATTAAGAATTTTTGGGCTAAATTTCTCTAAAAAAAATATGCCCCTTATGTTATGACATGGATTTAGTTAATACCTTTATATACTGTGTCAAATTGTTTATAAGTTAATAAATATAATACCATTATAACATCTAATTAATATTAATGTTTTCAGAAAGTTTCGTGGTAAACGCTATTTTGGTGATTGTACTACATCAGATATGGACAATCCAGCAAGAGCACATGTCAGTTGGAAAATTGCAAAGAAGACTGTCTCACAGCAACGGCGAAAAATAAAAAACTTACAAGCTTCTGTGAGGTTTTACAGAAAGAGAGTGAATTCTCTGAGAACATTAGTAAAGCATTTAAAAACTAAATTTGCTATTACAGAAAGTGCGGAAGTGTGATTACGGTAAGGTCCCACAATTTAGAAAATTAATTTGTACTTTTTATACATATGCAATTGTGCATTTGCTGTCAGTAGTCAACTATCTATAATATGTAATAATTTTTGTTATGAAATCATATATGCTGCATACATTGAATTTTAATTGCATAATTAATTTTCTGGCGGCAGTACCTGGCTCATCTGGCGAAATCATTAAACGTTCTTTGAAAGGACCATCAACTCAGAAATTTACACCGGATTTGCGGTCATTTGCTTTAACTCTGCATTTTTATTCACCAAAGGCATATGAATATGTTAGAGCAAAATTCAACAATAGTTTGCCACATCCAATAACTATTGCTAAATGGTATAAATCCATAGATGGTAGCCCTGGTGTCTCTCAAGAAGCTCTTCAGTGTGTACGAGATATGGCACAAGAAAATGCGAGTACAGGGAAACAGCTGGTGTGTAATCTGGTTCTCGATGAAATGGCTATTCGAAGGCATTGTGAATGGACTGGGAAACAGTTTAAGGGCTATGTTAATATTGGAGTGAACATAGATAGTGATGCCCTTCCAGAAGCCAAAGATGCTTTGGTCTTTATGTTAGTTGCACTGAATGGACATTGGAAGATCACAGTGGCATATTATTTTACTGATGGCTTAAACGGACCAGAGAAAAGCAATATCACTTTGCAACTATTGCAATTGATTGATGAAACAGGTGCAATAGTATCTTCAATTACATTTGATGGGGCTCCCTTTAATATAAATATGGCCAAATATTCAGGTGCTGAGTTTGACAATATACATAGTCTGAGACCGTATTTCCAAGATCCTGCCTCGGGCCGAACTGTAATGATATTGTTTGACATGTGCCACATGCTCAAACTAGTGCGTAATTGTTTGGCAAGTAAGGGTTCCATTAAAGATGGCGATGACAATTTAATAGAGTGGAGATACCTAGAAAAATTGTGTGAGATCCAGGATGCTGAAGGCCTTCAACTTGGCACAAAATTTAAGAAGAGGCATGTCCAGTGGTTTCGGGAAAAAATGAAAGTTAAAGTAGCTGCACAGACATTTAGCAACAGTGTTGCTGATGCACTCATGTACTTAGCCCGAGACATGAAAATTGATTTTTTTGAAACTGCAGAACCGACAGCTAGCTTTTGTAAAAGAATTAACAATTTGTTTGATATATTTAATTCCCACTCGTTATATTCTCAAATGCCATTTAAAAAAGCTATCACGCCTCAAAATGTAAATAGTATATTTAAATATTTAGATGAATGCAAAAGTTATATCCATAATCTGAAAATTGACAACATCCCTTTTTATATGACCCAAAGAAAAACAGGTTTCATAGGTCTTCTAGTGTGTATAGAAAGCCTGAAACTTCTGTATGAAGAATTTGTGGAAAACAACATTTTAAAATTTATTACAACGTATAAGCTTTCGCAAGACCATTTAGAAATATATTTTAGTGCAGTAAGGTCCAAAGGGGGTTGTAATAATAACCCTACTGCACGACAGTTTGAAAGTATTTTTAAAAAATTATTAAGTAGTTCACACGGAAATAAAAGGCAAAGAAACTGCCAATGCAGTATCCATAGACTCCACTAAAATATTATGTTGCTCTTCCTCAACACGGACAAATTGTGGAGCAGAACTACAAGAATCTGAGGAGTTTCAGCAACTTGTCTCAGACATATCAAATATAGATTTTGTCAATTCCCCAGCATGGCATTTAACTAGTCTGGTATCTGATGTTGTCGGGTATATAGCAGGCTTTGTTGTACGCAGTCTTAAAAACTTTATTACCTGCGAATTGTGTCAGTCACTGTTGATGAGGAGTGCCATTCCCTTTTGCAAGTAAGGAAAACTTTTGGGAAACTGATTAAAGCTTCAAAATTTGTTATAGATATATGTAGAATCTGTGAAAAAATGTTGAGAGTGTTTATGTTAAATACGAATATGTTTTCAAAAAAAAATTTCTTAGATATACTTATAATTAAAGTCAAAAGAAATTTGCCACGCAACGTGGTTGATGCATTGGGTGATCATATAGCTGAAATGGGCCCACTTGATAGCCACTGTATGGATATGATAACAGTAATATGTAAAAAATATCCCACAGTACGAATACATCATGAGACAAAGAAAATTACTGCCACGGAATATAAAGTCCGCAGTGTATTAACAAAGCAAGTGCTATTTTCACATCAATGATATTTGATGTTTGAATATAGTGTGTTTTAAATCTAATTTTTATGTTTATTGATTATGTATTTAGTGAAAATAACACCATTTTTTTCTTAAATTCTCCCAAAAATGTTTAATGTTGTCATTTAAGAGGTGTTGTTATTTGTTAAGGCAGGTAATGTGTTATTTTACTAATCTAGATTACATATCCTCAGTAAAATATAATCTAAGGAACAATATCACCGCATATGCAAATGTACTAAAATAATTAACATTAATTTTTATCTGTGGATAAGTGAAAATTGTTTATATTTATCCTCATAAATTAACATGTGGAGAATTACATTTTCTGCAAAACAAAATTTAACAATGTACTTTTTAATTTTATAATACATTGTCAGTATGAATAAGTTAAAATTGTTTATATTCTCATAAATTAACATGTTGAGAATTATATTTTCTGCAAAACAAAATTTAACAATATACTTTATAACTTTAATACATTGTCAGTATGTTTCCAGTTTTATATGATGTTTGGATATACTGCTTTTAGTTTTAGTTGAAATCTAATTTTCATATGCTCTGATATCTTTGTTATAATGTATTAAAATGGTCCTTTTTTCAGTGAAAATTATAAATACTTAAATATTGTCGTTGAAGAGGTTGCTTGTAATATCAAGGAAGGGCAACAGATTGATTAAATTATGTATTTATCTTTTTAATCATAGATTAGATATCCCCCTAAAACATGTTTTAAAGAATGTACTATTTTTATTTACTAGAATTTACAGGAACAATAAATTGTTAATATTTATTATTAATACGTCAACATTTTTAGAATTATATTTTCCGCAAGAATACTTTTCAACAATATACAATATACTTTCTCACATGAATAAGTTGACAATTTTTTATTTAAATAAAAAGTTTACAATTTTACTAAAACTTTTCTTACTTGTATGTTCCCTATTCATATTGTTAGTTATATACCACCTTACATCGTGAAATCAAGAAAATCAACGAATATTTTGCTCCCATCTCATAGTCCGATTACTGCAAATGCTTCCTGACAATACGGATGAAATAAAAGCAAAAATGCTGTAGTGGCGATATACCTACTGTACTTTAATATCAGTAGACAGAATAGAATAAAAGTATATAATCATGTTAAACATCTTTCGGAAGTTTTTGTTCATGAAATTTCCCATATAGGGCCCAGCAATGGATTTTGTATGAATATACTTATACAGATATGATTTGAAACCAAATTATAGGTTGATGTAGTGGTGAAAAAAGTGAAACTATTATTGTATTGCAATATGAATTAAATAATTGTGATCTAATAATGTCCTCGATAGAAACAAATGTTTTTCACTGGTTAAGAATATATGAAAATATACTTAATTGCCCAGATGTAGATGAACAAAGTAATAAGCAGCTCATAGTCTGCGCTTCAATATAGTTACTTGCACGCACAGATAAATCGGTGAATGGCAATCACCAAAAGAAGAAACGACTATACAAATTGCTATTATACAAATGTGGACAGTAAGTGAATCAGTTTAATCGCCAAAATACCAGTCTTTTTCTGTAAAACATGGAAGAAACCCACATTTGTCATTAACATTCTTCTATGTCTACAGCTACACTGTTAATATTGGTTATAGAGTTTTTATTTTTGATGTTTTAACTGTTTAAAAAAAAACATACCTTACTGCCTCATAAATAGTACGCCCGTGGCGTGGGGTACCCTGGAAATCTGTTTAAAATACCCTATACAATACACGCCTATGCCGTGGGGTACTATTCCTCTATCCGTACTGGATTTCTACACGTCATGTTGGCGATACAAAATTTCCTAGTTACGAATAGACTGACTAACTCTAGTATATCCGAATTCGTTGGTTCGCCTATTGCACATCCGATTCTTTGTTTATAGTAGTTTTTGTCTGAAGTGAAATAATTTTGTTCCATACATAAAGATCTAAGGATGTGTGCAGTTTGTATCGGGGATATTATTATTTGAAAGCCATTTCTTTAGCATGATTATCGACTCAGGGATTGGAGTATATGTAAATAATAATGAAACAACATCAAATGATCGAGAGTATCACCAGAATCAAGTTTTGCATCTAGTTTCAAAAAATTCTTCGATGTCAAACTTGGGGCGTCTTGAAAGTTTACTAAAATCTTTAACTAACTATTTGGATTAATGTTTGAGATGATTGGTCTCATGGAATTATTCGGTTTATGAATCTTAGGTAAGCAATCCAGTTGGTATTGCTTGTAAAAATACAAGTGTATTTTTACTATTTTTTATAAGTAATTTTATTAATAAATGTATTAAATTTTTATGCTGTTTTAATATAACATATTTATTTATATTCATAATTATTAAAATTAAGACTTACATTTTAAAATAATTTTTTGAGAATTACTATTTATTTTCGTTTTATTAATTAAATTAATAAAAAGTTTAAAATATGAATAATTCAGCATCAAAATATGTAAAATTAGTTTAAAAATTCTTTGTATCAAATTTCAAGGAAATGTATTTATTTTCATCATTTTATAGAAGAAACAAATTTAATTATATTTCATTAGTATTGAAAAATAATTTTGTTAAATAAATATTACTATAATAAATAACTTTCTGTTGAAGTAGGCAAGAAATTTTCTTTTTCAGCATTTTTTAGTAGAATTTTGAAAATGCGTTCTTCGTAAAATTTTTATTAATTTTTTCTTTTATATTTACTATTTTAATTCAAATATTAAAATGAATGAATATATGTTTATTCATTTGTTATTAGTGAGTAAAGTCTTAATTGAGTAAACATTTTTCATCTTATCTTGTTTTAGATGAAATTTTGAAGGTGCAGTTTGCCAAAGTTTTTATTTTAATTTTTTATGAGTAATTTTATTAATAAATTTATTAAATTCGTTATAGTTTTTGAATATAACAAATTTATTTATATTTATAATAGCGAATTACAGTTCAAAATAATTTGCAGGCAATTATTATTAATTTTTGTTTTATCAATTAAATGAATAAAGAATGTAAATTAGTCAGATATTTATTCTTAAGTTAAGGAAAATAATTAAAAAAAATGTTTTGTTCTAATTTTAAAAATATTGAAGAAAAAATTAATTCAATTATATTTTATTAATATGGAAAATTAGAACTCGAAAGTCGAATTCTGTATTTTAAATACTGATGATGGCTACCTAGTAGCTGAAAGGTCATCAGTAGTTTAACAGTATTTTTAGTGGATAAGGGTGATTGTTTCTTATTTATAGTGTTGTAGTGTATTCACAGTGACTTTTTCTATAGTCATCAATACAGTTCCTAGTTTTAACCATTTCAAAGCGATTGACAAAATTCTAAATCCGTATGACTGATAGGAATGTCGCAATCGTCTCTACAGTGGGCTGCATAAATACATATGCACAAACAGGCATCATCTCAAAAGTAGTCTAGATCGATTCAGAAAGCCTTAATTTTTACGTTATCCTATATTTAGTAAGGGAGGTTAAGTGTGTATACATTTAATTTAATCCGTCAGAAAGAGAACAGGAATTCCCGTATTGCTTTACACCCAATTAAATGAGGATCATATACTCATGTATATTTCGACAACATACATGCAGTATTTAGAATCTCACAACTTTCCAAAAAAACATCTGTTATTTCATTGATAATTTACTAAGAATTACATTCTGAAATTATACAAAATCATGGTTTTGATGACTAGAAACTGACAGAATTAAGTCAGACTAGATACTACTCACTCTCCTCGATAATAACCAAGTCGATATTTGATTTTGTAACATTCTTTCCACGAACGATTTTTGAATCGACATTTATGTTCCAATAATTCTCGGTAACCCTTCTGCGTACACACGTAGATAAGATAAGTCTGGTAAACAGTAATTTAATCAAAAAATAATGTATTGTTGACCAACTTATGCAGGTAATATACGTTTATAGGCTAGGCTGCAAATAAACAAGTTCTAAGTGACGTGTCTTCAGTTATTTCTGACACACGTGTTTGATATGAGTTACTATTTGATTCAATATTCATGATTCTCTCCGAAGGCTTGCAAGTTGTGGATTCACTGCTAAACATTGCAGGAATCTCTACAGTCTGACGTCCATTATATTCCAAATAGACTCATACATTTTGAAAATGTTACCATGGTTGTGGTTGCTGCATTACATCATAATCAGACGATTTAAGAAGAGCTAAATATATTAATAAAGCTAATTGTAATAAAAATGACGAGGTCGGTCATTAGTAAGCTGCGCATATGCCCAAAGGGTTAGGACGGAGTGAATGAGTGACCCGAGAAGAGTGACTAGTAAAAATCAAACATTATTACATTTATTTTATTTGTTCATTTTATCATTTGTTACTCTCACTCCGTCTTAACTCGAACTCTATAATTTTATATTCTCTGGTATTTCAAAGTATCAAAGGATATATGCTGTTTTATTTCTCTCTACAATCGGCCAGATAGTTACTGCACCGAACGACGAGTGAAACAAAGCGATAGCGTCGAATATTTCGACGAAACTCTGCTCAATAACTCGAAAACGGCTTATGCTAGTAAATTTCGAACACCGTAATTAGTTTGTGTCAAAATCTCTAACCGATTGGCCTATACACGAGAACAGACATTTGCAAAAAAACGCTGCTGAATCAAAAAACGATTTCGTTCACTAATCCTCACTCCGTCTTAATAAAACACAACACCTATGTCTATAGATTCGGCGTTTACTTGATGTATATTCATTTTTCTTTAGATATGTAGAATAACGGATAAAACACCACTTCAAATTTACACGAACTGCAAAGTTTAATTTTGTTGACAAGTGTTTCGTTATACAAGGACATTTTTAAGGTGAGTTTAAACTAAATTACGAATAGGTATGCCGATTGAAGCATACTGAAGCTTTGACTTTCTAAAACAATATATATTTATATATTTTTTTATAAGTTCAAAGCTTGAAAATGCAACAATTTCTTGTTTTCTCCCGCCAGATAACAATGATAAGGTTCCTCTGGTCTAGATCAATCAGTAACGGTATAACCTAATAGTTCTAGAATAATGTTTCGCTCTCTCATGGAGCTCATCAGCTAATGTGATAGTTGCTAATGGGCTTTATGAGAGAATGAAACAGCTTGAATATGCTTCAATCGCTTGGAGTCCATCCTACTCACATCAAACAAGTGACCTTGAGAGAATGCAACATAATTTTGTTAAATACCAATTTAAGTTTCAAAGTTGTGAGTAATTATTGACAACAGCAGTTGTTCCAGCATCTTGAACATCGTAGGTACACTAGAAATGCTTAGAGAATGTTATAGAAATATTTTCCTTTCTGAGAACATACACGATATACTTGATTCCCTGGACATTTTACAATATTAGAAATTCAATCTACCCAGAATCTTATTGCAATAGCAGCGTACTTTTTGTACGCCAACAAGACATCATGCAGATATCACCTGTTATCGGAATGTGCAATACCTCCATTTCCTCCATGCAATGGAAGGATCGCTTGATATTTTCTCAGCAATAAATTATTCAACCAAGAAGTACATGCTAAATGAACTGAACATAATACATGTTTCTTTCTTTTTTCTATTTACCATCTATTGCCTTGTAATTGACTATTTATACATAAAAATTCTCGGGAAATAGGTCACATTAACACTTTGTTTTAAATATTCGTCTTTACGTACGTTTCGGTCTCACGACCATCATCAGAAGACTCACTATGTCTAAAAAGGGGGTTTACTAAAACTAATTATAGCACAAGCGTCCAAATCGCACAATTTAACTTCAATCAAAAGAGCCCACGCCGTCGAAACGAACAGAACTACGAATAATCGAAATTGTATCGTCAGTATTAAAGTATAAAAAATTTTTTGTAGTAAGAATCCGCTATTCAGTAATATTATTAAAATATATGAGTGCATATTGATTGGTATTCTCACAACAACTGAGAAGAACGAAGTTATTTGTCAAGTATCTACTTTCGAAACCAGATGTGTAGGATTTATGAGTAGGTACTTAAGAACGGTTTCAGACCTGTACTGGAAAATTAGAATTACGAAATCTTCCTAAAAACATTTTCAACAATTATAAAGACGTATGTAAGAATTTGCAAGAGATTATTTAATCAAATTAGTATAAATATGACTTAGATTTTGTGTGTCTACCCTATGATTTACAGATTTGGGGTCCCGTTTTATGTGAATCATCTCCAGGATAGATCTTTTATAATAATTGCTTTCCTTAGTTAAGATATTAACATGTTTGTAATCAAATTGATGGTTATAATCAAAGCAATGCTTAGCAAGGGCGGTGGAATTTTCTAAGTTGTTATTTCTTGTGCTATATTTATGGCCGTACATTCTTTTTTGTAAATATTGCTTAGAGATTCCAGTATAGGTTCCATCACAATCTAAACAATTCAATTTATACACTGTGTGGATTTGTTTATCTTTGGGTATTAAAGGTTTTAGATTTGAGAAATATTTCCCAACACAGTTAGTAGGTTTATGCGCAACATTTATATCATACTTTTTCAAACATTTTTTTGATTTTCTCTGAGGTCTCCGGAATGTAAGGTATAGTTATAAAATTGTCTGTATTACCTTTTATGTTATTTTTATACGACGAACCATTATAGATTTTGTTTATTCTTTCTTTAATGATAGGATTGAAAAAAGTTTTTGGGTAGCCATTCAATTCTAGTGTATTACGAACAATTTTTAAATTTTTGGGGCGGTCATCTACGTGGGACAATTTTATCGCGCGATCTGTGAGGCTGTTTATGACACTTTTTTTATAACAAGCTGGTGCAACGAAATTGAAGTGAAGATAACGTTGAGACCATACTTCTTTAGTAAACCAAGAGGTTTTTATTTTTCCATCTGCATCATGCCTAATGTTCATATCTAGGAAATTTATGTTATTGTTTAATTCTATTTCACAAGTGAATTGAAGTTTACAGTGGAAATTGTTAAATTTATCAATTACGTATTGAATTTTATCGTTGGGAACACACATAAGGCAATCATCTACATACCGTTTAAAGAATACAGGCCGAAAATTTAATGAGCTCATAACAGATTCCTCTAGGCACTCCATAACGAGGTTAGCAATGGTAGCTGAAATAGGAGATCCCATTGCTGTGCCGAATATTTGTCCAAAAAATTGCTCACCATACTGAAAGTATGTGCATTCTAAACAAAATTTTACAGCATTTATAAATTCCGATTGATCTAGAGGTGTGTGGTTTTTAATCTCTGCCCAACGTTTTTTGATGCTATTCAATGCCAAAGCAACAGGTATATTTGTAAATAAAGAAACAACATCCAAGGAAAGCAGTTGATGGTTTACGGGTACGGATTGATTTTTCATAAATTCATTAAAGTGCCATGAATCTTTTACATAGAATTCATTTTTTCCTATTATATTATTGATAGATTTTGATAGAAATTTTGATAAATTGTAAGTAGGCGCTCCAATATTACTAACAATGGGTCTTAGAGGTATATCATTTTTATGTAGTTTGGGAAGCCCATAGATATAAGGTGCTAGCCCATTATGGCAGATTAATTTATTTTTTAATTCAATAGGGATTATCATATTCTTATGCCATTTATTTATCAATTTATTCATGTTGTTTTGTACTGATGAAGTAGGATCAGATTTTAATTTTTTATAAGTTGTTTCATCATTTAAAAGGTTTCCTATTTTGTTTTCATAGTCATTTCTATGCAATAGAATTTCTATGTATAATTCATACTGGGTCAAGAATTTTATTATTGACTATTTAGCTATTGGCCTCGTCCAAAGGGCAGAGGGGGGATTCTTAAATAAATTTATTAACAATCGGTGAATGCTACAGTGTTCCAAACGGAGCTAGTAGCAGTGACCCAAGGAGCTAGAATAGCGGCGGACAAAAATACCGCCGGCAAACGAATACGGATCATGACAGACAGCAGAGCAGCACTACAAGCCCTTAGTAGCCAAAAGGTTAACTCAGGTTTAGTTTGGGAGGGCCACAGAACCCTCGAAAATCTGTCACAGTATAATGATGTTCAACTCACCTGGGTGAAAGGACATAGTGGACATCAAGGAAATGAAGAGGCGGACAGGCTGGCGCGAAAAGGCTCCGGACAAACACTATTCGGGCCGGAGCCCTTCTTGCCGCTAACCTCAAGCACTCTGACTGCTTTGATAAAAGAAGATACCCTAAAACGGCATACCGAACGATGGATATCGAATGATAGCTGTAGACAGGCACATACTGCTATAAAAGCACCGTGCCCAAAAATTGCAAAGTTCTGCCTACGACTGACAAGATTTAATCTTAGAAGACTCGTAGGAATATGGACAGGACACTGCCGACTGAATAAACATCTTCACACGATGGGAGTCGTTGTCGACCCCATATGTCGAGGATGCTACGAAGAGGATGAGACAGCGGAACACGTGATTTGTCACTGCCCGGCGCTCTCATCGACAAGAGATGCCATTTTGGGGGACCCCTGGCCAAATCTGGTCAACATTGGCGACGCTCCACCCGGCGCGGTCCTCGGGCTGATCAACGCGATTGGTTGGCTCGATGGCTGAGGAGGGACAGGGGCCTTCGCCTTGAAGGGGTGGCACAATGGGCCCAGTTCAGAGGCCTAAGTGCCAGTATAATTATACACCCTTCACATTAAAATCCATCCATCCAACAATCGGTGAGTAATTATGATGAATTTCAACCTGGTCATTCGAAATTGAATTACTATTGTATTTAATATGCTTCAAAATGTCTATGGTTTCCAAGATATGAAGTTCTTGGCCTTTCTCCTGAATATGTAGAATGTCCGATTTGAAGGAAAGTATGATTGAATTCTATGACATGATTTTTGGTCCTTTTTCCTCCAAAATGGTTTCGTCTTAAATGTCTTGAAACGTATACTGAAGTTTCTCCTGGTCTGCCCTATGTAAGCAGCACCACAATTATCTTATTTTAACTCAAGAATATTCGACATTGCAAATTAAATTATTCAAAGTTTTAAAGACTACGTTTTTATTCTGAACTATTGGAGATTCAGATACTTTTTGAGTGTTTATGTTAAACTCCAATGAAATGAGTAAATTATGTGTTTTTTATATTTTATTATTACTCGAGATAGTTTCAAATTATTCTTTATTGATTTTAAATGATTATGACTTTGGACAGGTTTACAGTAGTGTAAGCCATTCCATTGTAAATGTATGCAAGATCACGTTCGAGGAATCATCTTCGCTATAACCCAGTTTGAAACTGTCCTGAAAAGGACACAGTGTTACCAAACAATACTTCTAACAGTTTTAAGTTACAATCAGTGTAAATTATGAGTTTTATTAATAACTGTAAAAAAAACATATTCATAATCGATTTGAATCCAATGTTACACTTCCAGAAACTTTTTTAGAAACCAATAGTACAGATGTATCTGGTGCTTCAATTTGAATTATTCGAAAATAACGTGACATGAAAATTGAAATATTCAGTTCTTATAAGCTGAAGATTGTGATATCTGGTACATGGATTACGACACAGGATGGACAGGAAGCGACTTTATTGTACATTTCCTGGTACACACGAGAATCTTTACACTGAAGAAACCAAATTCTAACTGTGCTATTTATTTATGATACCGGTGAAATCCAAAACTTGCATGTGGGCTTGTTCTTTCTTTCTGTACTGGCATGTATCCAGAAATATCACATCACCATTCATTGAAATGATAAGAAGAACATACCATCGTACTAAAAATGACTGCAATGAGAGATCTATTGAATAAGTAGATAAAACTTCAATGCTTTGGTACTGATAAAACATTGAGAAACACAAGTTAGATGAGGAATATTCCAGTTAAAAAGAAGTTACCCATCAAACGGTTAATGTATTCCATTGGATTTGTACTGGCTGTACTCTTAAGGGACTGTTGCAGAAATGCATTTTGTTTTATTCAAAAGTCAACATAATTTTTATGTAATTCAAATGTTGAAATGCTATAATATGTATAAAGGGTAAATAGGAATTATACTGAACATATAATCTAATAATATCCTTGAACAAATATACACTTTACTTCTTAATTGTGTTGAAATTGTGTCAACCACTGAGATATAACATGACGAAACAAGCAATAAACGAAGTTGAATACACACTCAGCAACGCCAGTGAGAAGAACACTTGTTAATATCTACAAAGCGTTTGAGAGAGCTATTTGTCTATTAAATTATCTTCAAATATTTATTCTTTATTCAGAACATCTATGCATAGCTGACGCGGAGGAACATATATTAGGTTCTACTGTAAACTTAATCTAATCTTTGGAATAAATAACAAGTACTTTGATGATACTGTAGAAGAATCCTCGATGTGTCATTAACACCTGTCACCGTAGCCTTTGCTGTATATTAATCAATGCCACAGCCAATCATAATTAAAATGCATTTTTCAGATTTAAATACTATAATATATTATACTCACTACCTTTCTTAATGACTACCATTGTGAATTGAAGCAAAACAAGTATGCAGCATGTCTTGACATTGTAAATTTATTCGAATTGACAACATAAGTTATTTACATCTCATGTTTCATAGCCTATGTATAATAAAAGCAATTTTTTGACAGATGAATAATTGTCAAAATCATTGACATAAAGGACTAAGTATTGTCAACCTTACTCCATAATACCACAGAGTAATTAATTTAACGTGACCTTCATATTTGAGTTTGAATATGGTTTAATTCTCACAAAACTTTTCAAACCGATACTACCAGGTTTCGAGGTCAAAAGATTTTTGAAGTGAAAACTTCTTATGGCGCGTTGGGCACTTTTGTGGGAGAGCATTTTCAGCCGTTCTCGCGACAGATGAGATTTTACACAGATATACTCCGCGTGTATTCTTATAATATATGTATACTATACGCGCTCTTTGCATGGGCATTCGTTCGTGCTCTCGCGACAGACGAGATTGAGAGTTTTTTATATTTATTTTATAAATGAATATTAAACGGAAAATTTATTTATTTAAATATTTCATTTGACTTGTGTTGCTGCTATGGTATTGTGTTAAAAAAACAAATCTAAAGTGTAAATAGAATTAATAAAAACATTGTTGTAGTGCAATAATGCAGTATTCACAAGATATATAAATAGATTTAAATCAAAATTGTTCATTTCATACTTTAGTTACCATAGACCTATTGTTTCAGTTTTAGAATTTGATGAAAATCCTGATAATAATGATGAAAATGCTGATAATGATGATGTAAGAGTTGTTGAAATTATGGATGAGAATTGATAAATTTTGTATTTACTATTTACTAATATTTACTCATTTAAATAAAACCACTTCCTTCGAATATAGTTTCTATATTATTATACTTCATGTCTATTCAAAAAGTGCCCACATTGCTTTGATAAACTTGATTTTTTATGAACAATTTCTCATGTCGCGAGCGCACCTAAAAATGCTCACCCAAAAAAGTGCCCAACGCGCCATAAGTTCAAGTTTTCACTTCTGCCTGCACTCCCGGAGTGCGCTGACTTTTTTTAAAATCACCTCGAGATTTTGGTTTGATAAAGGCAATAGTACTGTTGTTATGATAAATATAAGAATATTATAATGAAATACAGGATATGTTAAGGGATTTTGCCACTTATGAATTGCTTCCCATCTAATAAATATGAACGTTTGCCCAACACAATTGTTACTGATTTATGTAAGAATGACTATGTCTTTGAGTCAGAGAAAAAATACTGAAAAGGTATAATTCAGTCTCTCCCACATTATATGGCCTAAGAAAAACACATAAGCCAACTCTCAGCTTAAGACCAGTAGTAAGCTGTATAAATTCCCCATCATACAATGTCGCAAAACTTTTACACACAATTTTGTCACCACATTTCCAAATTCAATGTAAAAAAATCCTTTGTATTCACAAAAGGAATAATTTTACCTCCTGACTACGTCCTGATATCTTTAGATGCAGTTGTAATATTACCAACGAGGAAAAAAGTCTTAAAAATGCCTTTTATTCTTGATTTATCAAACAAACTTAAAAACCCTTTCCAGAGTGCTGAATTTTCATTAGCGTTTCAAAATATGAAAACAGTATCTACATTGTTCTCTAGGCTTAAAGATAAAACACCAATCTTCAACCAGTCGAATATTATCTACTCAATACCGAGTAACTGTAGCAAATAGTATATAGGTCAAACAGAACATAAACTAAGTATCAGACTTAAACAGCACCGATATGACTGCCAAGAGAAGTATAGAACTAGAGCTGAAAAAACTGCGTTAGCACAACATTATTTTCTAACTAATTATACCTTTAATTTTAAAGATACTAAAATTTTTGATAAAGAAACAAGTTATCTGAAGCGATGTATAAGTGAAATGATACATATACAGATTACTGACAATATCAATCTAAGAACTGACGTTACCAAGGCAAAGAACCAAATTGCATAGCACGGCTCTGAACATATTAAAATCATGCTGTTCTATTGACCATCGTAATTATTTACTTCGGAAGATTTTGTTTTTTATTATATTAAAATAAACCAACACCTTGATCGGACTGTGATAACCACTCTGGTAGAGGCGAGAGGGCTACAGAGTTTGACTTGATGCTGCAATTCTTAATTAATTCCATCAAGTGTTTTCCAGCTTTATGTTTTTATGTTTTTATTTATTTCAATTGTCTTCTCAAGCGTTCAAATTGTAAACTTCTGAATATCGTTATCACATGATATTATGAATAACACTCTAATTCAGTGTAAAGTGCCAATTCTTATGCGTATACCATATTTTTAGCCTGAAGAAGACCTAACAAATATGGCCGAAACGTCGCTGAACAGATAGCAACGTCTTTTTTTGCTGTCTTATTCCCGCTAATTTCTTAATGTGGCACCTCATCTTCAGATATATATAAGAATGTCTGCATTAAAGAAATGTGGATGAAAATTTGTTGTTGTTATAAAATTTATTAAAATTCTCACATTGAATAAAATAATATTTCACCACATCATATGGTTTTCTCTTAACAGTTTCAAGTTTATGTGAATATTCATAATCTTATAAGCTGTCATAGATATGTTCATCTCTTGAAATACAGGAAGCCACAACGTAGTCGTCTAGCCAAGAATGTGTAAGATAACGAAATCAATAAAATTTTATTCAAAAAGAATTTGTTTCCAATATTCGGATATTTCTTAATTTTTCATTAATTTCGTTATCTAAAGTTACACTAAGCTTAGAGAACGATTACTACTTCGATGTGGTAAAATAATACATATTGAATGTGAGTAACAAATTTTGTCTTTTATATTTTTGAGTAAATAAATATCATATTGTAATTAAGAAAAAGAAATATGGATTTGAATAAATTTGAATACATTCATTCTTATATATACCTGAAGATGAGGTCTAACCTTGAATCTCGAAACCTGGTAGTTCCGATTTAAATGGATTTTCAGATTTAAACCATATTCAAACTTAAATATTAATATGAACTCACATTTGGGTGATACCAATTATATATTGAAATCTTATTATAATGTAATTAATATGGTCCATGACCTATAGATTTCAAGATTATTTCTATGACGAGGAGCAGAAAAATTTGACGTCGCTACTTCGATGACTTTTTCCTTTTTTTGCTCTACTGTGGAAATGTAACAGATGTGAAGCCGGAAAAGCCTACAAAATACATACACTTTTTTTCCTACGATGCACTGTTATGGAGATATAGCACTTTTATTTTGTAATATGTACTATTCTGAAAACACTCATCGAATGCAGCGTCGTAGCTTTTAGCGCGTGCAAAACCACCTCGTCTGCTAATTATCAAGGCAAATAAAAACTCGTAGCGTAAAGGATGAGATTTTGCAAAATAGTACAGAAATTTTCAAGAACAATCGCAGGACAAGTCATCTTTGTGGCCTTGTTCGATGGTGCCACTTGCACAAACACGTTAACTCAACTCCTATTCCAAAATTAATTTGTATTCATTACCAGCTCACCTGATGCGGCGAATCTACATAGCCAAAGGTTTCATTTTCAAGTACAGGCTTGGTTGAGCAATGCTTTGGATCCCTTTTCTCTATGACCTACTGGTCTAGCGGAAAATCAAATCCATAAACATTTTGATATTACCAAAAATGCCTATTGATAGGGTCATAACTTTTTGGTTCTAAGCTCGTCACATGCCTAGCTAATGATTCATACACAATTTTTCCACAAAATTTCACAATTTATCGTACTAATCCTATGTTTTATTAGTTTTATTATCTATTGTACCGGAATATCAAAAATTATCTTGGTCAAGGGTGGTTGTGGAATCTAAAACGTGTGTCTTACTTTACGTTTGAAATAATTATGTCATAATTAATTTGAAGTTTCTAAAAGTGCGAAATTTTGCAATTGTATACGAATATTGTAACACTCAGAAGTCTTTAGCGCTTTGGACTCCGGGATTTTCACGTGGCCTATAGAAATTAGAAGGTTAAAATTATCTAAAAACATAATTGCATGAACACCAGACGTCCTATGTAATTAGCCACGAACGAAATCATTTTGACATATGCATCGAGGAGCTCGCTGCGCGTAAGTTAGAGTTTATACATTTTACCTCGGTCTTGTTGATTTTGGGGCCGTTTTCTTACCCCGTGCGACCGGCGCCAGTTGTAATAAAGTGTTTTTGGCTATGTGCCGCTAGCTTTTACCCGCTTCGTGTATATTTTAGTCGCGAGAAAATTCCCTTTGGTACGTCGCACGTTAGACGCGCGTAGCTGAGATCTGAGAATAGCTCAAACTGATTTAATTAAATTTTCCTATTTAATGGACATTTATCGAAAAAAGAAGGTCCGATACTAAATCTAACTACATGGAGCGAAAACGGTAGGCGAAAAGTCGTCGTAAAGCCGTAGTAGGTACAACCAGTTTGCACTTTTCTAACTCGTCTGCTACGGGCTTCTCACGTGAACGTCATTCGATTCACGGAAAATTAACTATTTCGAAACAGTTTTTGACCCGGATTGTGGCTATCACGACCTCTGAAAAGGTTCAAAGTTCACATAATTATTTCATAATTTGTAGTTCATTATTGTTTTACAACTGAAATAAATAGGTATGAAATTTGTAGGTTATTGATGATGTCAGTGTGACAGTGACATAATTATTTCAAACGTAAAGTAAGGCACACGTTTTAGATTCCACAACCACCCTGGACCGAAATAATTTTTGATATCCCGGTATATTGTCAATGAATATATAGCATGTATTATATACTTTGGATAATGAACTAATTTATTATTATTATAATTAATTTTCTACCAGACATAAAACATTTACGTTCATTACCAATTTCTATCGCTGATCAAATTACTCTTCTTATAGTGATAAAGAGCATTCAATTGGGAATTCCAGACCTTCGTAAAATTTCACGTATCTATTCATTTCGCACAAAAGCAGCAACTTAATAATCTCTTATATCTAGCTATTATGTTTTCGTACAAAATGCGATATTTAATTCAATACCTGACCACTATTCTCAAACCATGTGAAAATCTCTCACGATATAAAAAAGCGAAAAATTACCTGAGTCTGTTTCGATCGGAAGACGGTCATCTTTGTCGTAGGGTCCAGATTTTTTAATGCATACAAAGCGGGGAGGTTT
Source organism: Endomychus coccineus (assembly GCA_958510875.1). Classification (NCBI taxonomy): domain Eukaryota; kingdom Metazoa; phylum Arthropoda; class Insecta; order Coleoptera; family Endomychidae; genus Endomychus; species Endomychus coccineus. Next base: position 184,828,518 of record OY294068.1, on the reverse strand, counting down.
TTTAGATTATATCACGAACAGTCTTATGAACAGTTATTCAGATATCCGATACCACCCTTGAAAGTATAATGGTATTTAGATGGTTTTTCGAGATTCTATAGTTTTCGTCGAGCACATAATGACGTCCACTACAAAGAGACCCTTTGTGTATTTTATTTAATCGTTATAGAAATTGACATGTGTTAAGGTCAATTTTGAAGTCTAAGTTTGAACACACCGAGTGTCCACCGAGCTAAAGAATTCGAAACAACGGAAGCTAATGATTGGTGTAATACATTAATCTTTCTATAAATTCAATGAATGAGAAAATAATAGCACTTTATTCTCAGTCGAACAATATATTTAGATGATACTAAACTAGTAAAAATTAATAACCATAATCACGATACTCTTTTAGATAAAAAAGAAATTTTACTCTGTTAAATTAATATCACTTTAAGTTGATTTAATTTCGAACTTTATAGTTCATTATCAGAACATACAATCGCTAATACCGCTTAAGCTACATCAAGAATACAAAATAAAATGGAATAATTCTTAAAGACAGCCACTCCATTGTTAGTGATAAACATAGATTTATATTAACAAATATGAAAATCCACAAGCACCTACACTGTATGATTTTATTCAAAATCACAAAGGAGGGCAGCCAATCAGATCAGTAGTTTCTTATATAAATTTGCCTCTTAGAGGATATCAGTGGAAGTCAATTCTAAAATCGAAACAATTTCAAATTTCTCATCACAACGTATTTTAAATAATTTATTCGAACTCGCACAAAAAGACATTCACATCCCAAACAATTCAATTCTCATTTCGTTTGATGTTTCTAGTATATTTTCAAAAATACCTAGCACAGACTCTACCACTAATTGAAAATATATCACAGGAACAAGATATTGACATTAACAGTTACGCAAAATGTTACAACTAGTTGAACTTTGTATCTCAGAAGATTACTTGGAGTTCAATAAGAATTTTTACGAACAAAATCAAGGCTTAGCAATGGGTTCTCCATTGAGTTCCTTACACCACACAAGTCACATGGGATTTTCCATTGTGGCGCCATCAGTTCTGTTTTTCAGGAACTTTCGTCGTACTTTTTGTTCTGAATCCTCAATTTTTATTCCATACTCAAGCATCATGACGAGAAAATTGTGGTGCAACAACGATTATTCACTAAAGCAGAGGCTCTCAAATTTGTTTTTTGTTCACCACATTTCACATAATAAAAGACTCACTTGCCATAAAACTTGAAACATGAAACATTTGTATTTAAGCTAATAACACAAATAAATAATTTAATGAATAACCGATAGGACGGAAATGCTGTATATATGAAACAAGCTATTTAATATCTGTGTCAAGAGATAAATATGTACTTGAAATGGGAGTAAAATTCTGCTAACGTTACGTTATGGGATGCCAAGTTCTGCTCAATTTGAAATTGGGTAAGCCTGTAGATCCTAAAAAAAATTACAATTTAAAAAATCTGTTTTCCTAAAATTCTGCTTACCACAATTTGTTAACTCCTGAACTAAAAATATGTGATAAAGTAACTAAGTTATTAGAGTAACACAAAGTAACCTCTTACATAATCAACTTTCCAAAAGTATTATTGATTCTACGAATGAAACTAAAATGTTGCGGGAGATATAATGTTGAAATAGCTTAAAATTTGTTCAAATCTGAAAAATATTCAGCCAAACTTCAGTCATTCTGGATGTTCTATATTCCCGATATATATATATATATATATATAACGATAGTGGCCAATTAGGCAAAGAAACTTTAAACTTGTTTATATATATATATATATATATATATATATATATATATATATATATATATATATATATATATATATATATATATATATATATATATATAACATTGGATATCCCACATTCTTCAGTTTCACAATGCCTTGTGTTATGTTACTTATTGTCCCTTATTTGTATACATAGGAAGCGATCAGGTTCTTTTCATGTCGGCTTTGACCGGATATATGCTAACCGTGGAACATCAATGTTATAATAGTTGTACAAGTGTTCACGACTAGCTAGTGGAAGAGAAATTCAATAATAATTGTTATATAATTAATAAAAGATAGACGAGCCTGATTAATATCTGAGATATAAAATGATAACATTTATTCATCATCAAAAACAAACTTGGATTATTTATATTCCCTACTCTAATTCTAATATTCGGCTAAGAATAACTAAAAATAAGCTGTGATCAATAGGTCATGTGACTTCCTCCCTTCTCACTTAATGTTGGTAAAGTTGGATTTGGTTGTATACGTTCGTTCCTCAATTAATTTCATAATGGACTCAAAGTAGTTTTTATTCTTGAAGCGTTTTCTCAACTGATAATTAATGTTTCATTATTCAAAAATTTGTTATTCCGATTCTGAAGTTGAAGACTATAGGGATATGTGAAACGGACTAGAAAGTAAGAGGAAGAATATGAGAATGTGAGTAACATTTTTCTGGAAATAGCTGGCAATCAAATTAGCAACAAACAGCTATGGTATAAATCACTCATGTGACTAGATGCTAATATTGAATATCTGACTGATTTCAGAAGAGGTTGCATACCATCGAATATTAAAATTTTGTATGAATATTCTCCGTTTGATTGAATATTTAGATCCCATATGATTAAAGTTTATTTCAGTTCCATATTTACAAACCAAAGGGCTGATTAAAAAACGTGGCTTATATATAGGCTGTCCGGATATGACATATACAACATGTTCCTTGGCCGAAAATATAATGATTTAAATCAACTTATTACCTATATAAAAAGATGTTCAGTTTGGGCGCCAGGGGGCTTCAAAAATAATTTCAAATAAGTCGAAAAATCTTTGTTAGATTTCATTCATTTTTAGCCACATGTCTTTACCTGCAAGTTACAGCTTTTATGGAAGAAACCCTAATTTTGAAAAGTGCAGGATGCATAAAATCTTGGTCACAATAAATTATCTACCCATATTTTTTGTTACCTCCTGTATAATCACGACCAGTTTTTTCTAATTAGTTACTTTTATTTAAAAGCTACTTACTTTCTTACAAAATTTCAGTAGGGCAAACGGTTTAGTCACAAAAAATATTTTCAAAATCTCTGAGTCATGAATTTTGATTATTCATATGCCAAACAAATAGATACGTTGTGCTAGTTTATGGGTTTTGTGGATGCAATGGCCGCGAGAGTGTTCGAGTCCACAGGGAAAATTTTGCTAATCTTATAGTGCCAAATCACCAAACCATTGTCAACATTGTCAGACGTCTTCGTGAAAATGGTAATTTAAAGCCACGAACTTTTGTTTGTAGAGGTCAGCATACTACAAGAACAGTAGATACGGAGGAACAAATTTTAAATAGAGTTGAGGAAAACCCAATATCAAGTACCATACACCTGGGACTGGAATTAGCGGCGCCCAAATCAATTGTTAATGAGGTTTTAAAGGAACAACTTATACATCCATAGTATGTCCAAAATATTCTAGACTTATTACCAATTTATTCAGAATCCCGCTTAGCATTTTGCAATTTTATTGAAAATCAGATAGCGGAAACTCCAAATTTCCATAGGTTTTATTTAACGACGCAGCTTCATTCAGAAGATCTGGTGTAACTTACTTACATAATGAACATTTTTTACTCTGATGAAAATCCCCATGAAAAAAAAAATTTCTCATTTCCAACATGAATTCAAAGTTAATATGTTGAGAGGAATGATTGACGGTGCCCTAATAGATCCAGTTATCATGCCAAATAACTTGAAGGAAACAATTATTCAATTTTTTGTACCTGAAACATTACTTAGTCACTTCACTAGAGGTTTTGCCCTTATTACTTGGACTATGTGGTTTATGCATGATGGTGCTCCGCCACATTTTTCGTCAGCAGTGCGTCAATATTTAAATACGATTTATCCAAATCGGTGGATTGGAAGAGGGAACGATGCTCCTGTAAAATGGCTCTGTGATTTTTTTTGGGGTTGCTATGAAACCAAAAATGTACTTCTCTATTGAAAACGGGGAAGCTTCTAATTGCAGAATTTTAAATATTAACAACACCCTTCGGAATACTAATAATTTTCAACGTAGAATTAACGCATGTGTACAAGAAAATGAACATTTATTGTAATAGTAGGTAATTAATTGTTCATTACACTTCCACTAGGTGCCTAAATCATAGCGAACGTTTGATAAAACTGTATTAGTGTTGAGTTACAATTACTGATTCAGTGGCTAAGCCGTTTACCTATCTAAAATTTTGAAAGAGAATAAGCAGCTTCTAAATAAAAACAACTATCCTGAAAAAATACAGGGCGTTATAAAAAATATGGGTGGATCATTTATTGTTACCAACTTTTTAAGCACCCTGTAATCTTCGAAATTAGTGTTTCTTCCAAAAAAGCTGTAATTTGCAGGTACAAACGCGTGGCTTGAAATGAATGAAACTTAACAAAGAATTTTCGACTTGTTGTCAGTATAACAATTTGATGAAATACAAAATGGTTTACTTATAAGTTAAATGAATGAAAAGTAAATTGTTATTTGAATGTGGGTGAATTGAGTGTTGATGTAAAAGAATCAGCCAAAATGTAATATTGAATTTATTATAAAGTTGTTTTGATTTCTCTCTAATAAAATTATCAGTATTTTGTAGGTAAATTCTTAGGAATGGTATGGATACTTAATTGGAATGAATGTTATTTTGAAAGGTGATGAAGTTAGTGAACATGAATTGGCCTTATCCTTAATAAGAAAAGTAAGCTATGCTGCTATTTCTGCTATTCCAAAAATACTTAATTATTCTTTAAGGAATCGCTCTATGTAACTATGGACAGGCTGTGCATATTTCGTTGGTTTTGTAAGTTATCCCGCTTATTGCGGTGAAGAAACCAATTATTATGGAAGATTTATCACATAAAACGTGATTCTAAGTCTGTTAATCGCAGAACCGATGTACAATCATTAAGTCAAATTTATTCAAATTAGATACTTGCAAAAATTTCTACGTATTTCTTTGTAATGTTAAAAGAGTGTGAAGATAGCATGCCGTTACAATAATTCATGAATTTAGCTACAATTAAGACCTTTGCTATCGCCGTCATGAATATCTAGACACATCTGTTTAACTGCATACCCACTTGACGCAAATGGTGTTCAGATGTCCATGATTTTCAATTTTTCATGTTTCGTTAGTTGTTCAAACGAAATTAATGCGATAAAGAATAGTCGCTAATTAAATTAAATTTGAATATGAAACACGATACTTAATACAGTTTCGTTCTGTTAGGGGGTGGTTGAAACCTTATCGGGCCTGTTTCAGATCCCATAAGGTAGTTTAGGAGTCCCCGAGTCCGAATTACACCACCTCAGATATACCCACTAAACACCTCGTGTGGTAGGCTCGTTTCTGCGACCAGAGCAGTCACGATGACACTTAGGACTAAAGGCCCATTGTTCTTAAGTGGAATGGTTGGATTATATGGTTAAAATAATATTGTCAGCATTCACAAATTAGAGTGTGATTTGTTATTCAATTATGTTTAATATGAATAGAATAACTGAGTAATGTACTCAAATGCAATGAAGAGAAACTAGAAATAGATCCGTTCATAAATTGAACAAGATCGACAATTCGAAACAGATTGGATATCGTAATTCTTCATATATACTAGTGTCAACAATTTAATCCTAGATTACATTTTAATGTGCCATTAATCTATGTGTAGAATTACACCTTACATTTCCGCTCTTTCGGCCACAATAATAACGGACACGAATTTGTTGTGACAGGTTTGGGAATGTTGCGGTCAGTGTATCTGTTGCTTCGATCGGTCCAAGCTTTAAACACTAGCTAGTTCCCGTCTCTCGAGGGGAGGATCGAGGGTAAATAACTGTGCTTAGGGTGGCAAAACCTTGACCGATGATCCCTAGTCTACTTTGCTTCCTCTATAAATTTACACAAACTTAGAACATATTTAGAATACGATCTATTATATTTCAACTCAGTTTGAGAACACAGATGATATAATATAGCAGTGAAGACAAATAATACAATCTATGTTCGATATTAAGAACAGAAAAGTGATGAGTTTGGAGAATAAAGAGAAAAGTTCGATGTGAAGATAAAATTTAAAGAAACAGAATATTGTCCAAGAAAGTTATCTATCTAACAAATTATTGAAAGCAAGAATTATGATAAATATTCATACTATTCTTCAAATTTGTTGTTTTGAATATTATATCGTAACTGTCAAGTCAAAAGCTGCTAAGTGAGAAACATAGCAGTTTTCGTTTGTCGATAATTACACATAGTGATTAACTGTTTGAAATTTATAATTTTTTATGACAATTTTAATGTTCCTATAGTTGTAGGCGTCATTACTCCAGAAAGAAGCATCTGAACTATCTTTGCATCAAGTAGATAGATGTATGACTTATTGTAAGGCTTTCAATCTACAGACTATTTTAACATTATAAAGAAATACGTAGAAATTTGCAAGTAAATTTGTTTGAATTTGACTTAATGACTATACATCGATTCTGCTATCAACAGATTTAGAATCACGTTTAATGAGAATCATATGCAGGATAGGTCTTCCATGATAATCGGTGCTAAGTGGGTTCCATGAAGTCTCACGAGAATTGAAAAAAACAGCATTATTATAGTTTGGAGTGACTTAGATGTTTTTATGGGAATGGCATTTATACAACTTGGTTACAGAATTTACAAACATTTTGAAACTTATATTTCTGTTGAAAACTGCGAAATTTGCTCCAACAAGCACATAACAGTTTTTGCTTGTTGATATTCACTCATATCGTATTAACTTCTGTCTCAAATTGACTATTTTTTATGATAATAAAGACGGAAGGAACACGCGATTTGAAACACTTTTTACTTTTGATTGGCGCGCTGTGGCGATGCTGCGATTATAACGCGTCACCATTATTTTGGGGTACTCAATTTGCTCAACACAATTACCATCATCAGCTAAAACTTTTCCTCTATACTGCTTTCGTGAGTTTCCTAAATCAATAATTGCTTGCCTCTTTATTCCTTGTTTGAGATTATGTTGAGAAATGAAATAAGTTTTGACCAAATAAATCATTTCTTGTTTCATTTCTTAGGCACTTTTCACCTTGCCCTAGTGTCTAGTATATAATAATCAAAATTTAATACGAAATGATATTATAATACCAAGTAAACTAAACGTGCTGGTTCCTGAATTATCTGACCTTACAATTATTCAAAAATGTTATATGTCAATTGAATCAAAATGATACTTATAGGATACTTTAAAGCAAAAAGTTCTGTTTAAATTTCGAACTGGTTATTTTATAAATTGGTATTGAGCATTTTAGTCACCATATGCTACTGACATATTTCATTACGAGTTGAGAACTACAATTGTACTTGAATGAGGATACGTAGAGATATTATTAACTTAGCACCCTTAATGATAACTTCTATTGTGTTTTTTACTTTTTCAACAGAACGATGGGAGACCCATCACACCATCCTTGAGAAAAAGCTGCACGAAACATTGTGGTCACACGTTCCACTTATCGGACATTTGTTAAACGATGGACTTTCATTGTTTGGCTATAATCATATGAATTAAATGAACTATTTCTGCTTGCGGAAATGAATCTTCAAGGAGTTCTTCTCCATACATTTCAATGGTAATTTATCTTTATCAGTTTGCGTGTCTGTGTATTCTAAATTGCTTGGTAAATTTTGCAAAATATAATTGATTTGAGTTTAACGTTTTGTGATACGTATTGAATTTTATCATTGGGAACACAAATTAAGCAATCGTCTACATACCGTTTAAACAAAATGGGTTGAAAATCTAATGAATTTATCACAGATTCCTCTCAGCATTCCATAACTAGGTTAGCTATAGTAGATGAAATAGGAGATCCCATTGCTGTGCCGAATATTTGCCCAAAATATTGCTCACCGTATTGAAAATAGGTGCATTCTAAACAAAACTTTACTACATTTATGAATTCAGATTGATCTAGAGGTGTGTGGTTTTTGATCTCTGCCCAACGTTTTTTAATGCTATTCAATGCCAAAACTACTTATATTTGTGAATAAAGAAACAATGTCCCAGGAAATTAATAGATAATCTACGGGTAAAGATTGATTTTTTATAAATTCATTGGAATGCCACGAGGCTTTCACATAAAATTCTCTTTTCCAATCATATTGTTGATAGATTTTGATAAAAATTTTGATAAATTGTAGGTAGGCGCTCCAGTATTATTTACAATGGGTCTTAAAGGTATGTCACTTTTATGTAGTCTAGAAGCCCATAGATATAATTATTTTAGTACCATTTATTTATTAATTTATTCATGTCATTTTGTACTGATAATGTAGGGTCAGATTTCAATTTTTTGCAAGTTGTTTCATCATTTAATAAGGTTTCCTATTTTGTTTTCGTAGTAATTTCTATCAGGGCCGGATTTGGGAGTGAGCAATGCGGGCAGCCGCCCACAGGCCCCCACCGAGAAGGGGCCCTCACCAAGTATAATATATTGAAAAAATGTTTGCCTTTCAACAAAAATGATAAGATGATTTTGTTAATATAGTAATAAATTCATAATGTTTGCTTAATTTTATGCAGAATTTGTATTCACATATTTTAATTATTTATTTTATATTACAAAAGCAGGAAATATTGTATATTTAATATTTATGTAATGGCAGGTAGAATTGAAATAAGTTCTTTTGATGTCACATTGCTTTGAAGCACAACATAATAACAAGTTCATTGAAATTAGATATTTGAATTTCCCCTAGTGTTTAGTATGTGGCGCCGTATTACAGATTAGTTTATAGTTTTTAGTCAATTTGTAGAATTTTACAAACAGTTTGCAGCAGCAAAAAAAAGACACTTCAGCCCTGAACATTCCATATATGCGTTGATAATCAAAAAACAGGTGCAGGATGCTTTTCCTAATGTTTTAGATAATTTAAAAAATTATCTTGTTCTGATGATCACTAACTGTAAGGCTGAAAAATCTTTTTCAAAGTTGAAATTACTTAAAAAACTAGATTGTGAACGCCAATGAGCCAAAAACTTCTCAACGATCTCCTGCTTTTGAGTAGCAATAATTAATTAATTAAAATTTGACGACTTGATCGACGGGAAAAGTGCGAAAAGTGACTTTGTAACGATAATTAATATATGTACAAATAAATAATATATATATATATATATATATATATATATATATATATATATATATATATATATATATCTCCCATAAAAGATTTATTTGAATGACCTTACAAATGCATAACAATTTTGTATTGTAAAAATATTTTGTGGCATTCAACCGTCTACCATAGGGGTCCCCACCAAACTTCTGCCCACAGAAAGTTTTATTACATTTACTCGCATTCAAAACTATTTGAGGGTTAACATCTAAGAACTCTTGTCTTTTTTGAGTGATAGTTGAAACGATTTTTTTTGCTATGCTTATTTCTGCTTAATTGATTACTGTGTATTAAACTATTGCTAATAGTATAATAACGATTCTTGACCCAGGTATGAAATATACATAAATTTTCGGGAAATAGGTCACATTAACACTAACGCTTTATTTTTTTTCGTCTTTACGTACATTTCGGTCTCACGACCATCATCAGAAGACTCATTATGTCTAAAACTGGATCACTTAAAACTAATTGTATTACACAAAGCGTCCTTATCGCACCAATCTCAATTAAAATGCCCACGTCGGCGAAACGAACAGAAATACGAATAATCGAAATTCTAATACATCTATTATATCAAGAATCCACTGTTAAGCAGTACTCTCAATAAATGCGAGTTCATGTCAACAAAGTCTATGAACGACTAAAAACGAGAACATTAGGTTCCAAGTGTCCACTTTCAAACCAGATGTTAGATTTACGAGCTAATAGAAAAAGGCTTGTCAGTTATTGGAAATATACTATTGAAATTGAAAAAATAAGCATAAGTGTTAATGTGATCTATTTCCCGAGAATTTATATATAATTGCTAATAGTTGTAATCACTACCACATTAATTCATGTTCAAGAGATAAAAAAGGGTTGTAGGGAAAGTGAAGAAGCTGCGGCATAATCATCCAGCGTCAGAATTCCCATTTCAGTAAAATATAACAGATTTTTATGGCGTACACAATATAAACTGAAATTGTTTACGTTATGTTTTTATAGATCTGTTTAAGTTCTGGTCGAACTCATTGTGTAAATATAGCAGTCACATGTTCCAGTCTGTTTTACGATATTAGTCTATTTGTTGAGGAATATAGGGAATAAACGTGTAGCTTCATGGAGGGTCGAGCTGAGACACATGTGGACGTGTGTTAAGAACATCTTCAAGATGCTTGCATGTGTTACAGTGGACATCCTCACTCGGTCTAGACTCTAGACAGAGAGGGTTATGAGATATTTTTAAATACACCAAGCAGAGAATGATTTATAGGATATCCTGCCACAACGCATTTTTTCGTAGGTACCCACGTTAACAACTCTAACAAACACAATTTCAATATTTCAATCTGATTTCGGACTGAACTTACTTGGATCACAAAATAAATGTCATGGGAATTGCAAATCAAATATCAAACAAATAGGTTCTGACGTATTTTCACCTCTTTTTTCCATATTAAAATAGGGCTTATGGCTAATTCATTTTTATGTTACATTGTCAAGTTGAATAGTAATGAATAATTGGACAGGTTTCATGCTTAAATATTTTTGCCTGCCGCCAAAACGACTACGATTAGCAGAAACGCGCGTGACGTCACCATTCTATTCTATAAAGGCGTAGTAAAGGTTATAAACACTGATTATCTGTATGATTTGATAGTTCTTCCGCAAGATGCCCTTCCTACATAGCTACTGATCATAGATAGATACATAAGCTTCATTTATTCTGCAGATACTGATTGGTGAACAGTATTAGAATACGTCAAAAATATGACAAACATAAAAATTAAAGGTAAGTATAAAGGCAATTGGTTCAAATTAAGTTATATTTACGAAGATGAATAAAGAAAAAACATCATATTTAAAATATAAAATTTCCAATTCTATGGTTTTTCAGATGAAATTTTGTAGGTAATTTTTATTTATTTATATTCATTTATAAATTTATTAAATTTTTATGTTTTTTTGAATGTAACAAATTTATTTTCAGTAATTAAATTTTGAAACAATTTTGATTTCATTTATTTCATTCTATATTTATATTATATAATATTTTTATTCAATTTACATCTAAATTTGTTTGAGTTCAATGAAATTTAAAAAATGTATTATTAAAATCGTACTATTTAACAATAAAATTTAATAAAATTAGATTGATTAATATAAAAAGGATTACCAAAATTTGTGCAGTTAAACAAATAATGCTATTTAATATTTTCTGATAAAATTAATTCAAGTATTAAATTTTTTTTATTGAAATTATTAATTAAAATTTAAATATTCAAACTCCTCGAATTTAAATTTAATAACTATCTAAAATATAAAATTAGTAATGAGGCAGAAAAAATTTCATTTTTATTGGTTTTTAGATGAAAAATTTATAATTTTATAGTTTTTTTATTTATAAATTCATTAAAATTTCATGGTTTTTGAATATAACAAATTTTATTCATATTTTTAATTGGGAATTAAATTTGGAGACAATTTATAAGGAATTGTTATTATATTCTATTTAATTAATTGAATAAATAGAAAGTATATACGAATTATTTAATATTAAAATATTAAGTTAAATTTATTTGTTTGTAGGAATTAATTTTACAATTATTCTTTTAATATTTGCAGCGAATTTTTGAACATACAAGGCTCTTCTGCAGTATTGTGTCATTTTCAAAATATTCATTAATACTATGATGCGCTTTATCGAATGAAGCGGATATTAATTAACATTCCTTTTACAGGTTCATTCTTTATTTTGGCACAAAACTTAAATTTATTTACTTTTTAGGACATATATGAATGAGCAGGAATATATAAAATAATGGTCTTGAATTATCAACTAGATGCGGATGAACGACATTTTCATGTTTAGAAAAATATTAATGGCTTTGCTGTTGAATGCATTTTATTTTGTATCCAATGTGTTCTAATTTCAAAATAATTTACTTTAGATAGGCGGACTAGACGAGCTCAAGCTAATCATACCTTCATTGTCAAGCTCGCGATCTGCTAAGCTTCATTTTTCTATCGAACGGCGAAGTGAGATTTCCCTGTGCCTATAACTTTTTGACTTTAAAAAAAAATTCCTATGCCTATTTCCTCTACCAATATTTCACTGCTAGCTCACACGATGTTCTTCGAACATTATAGGTTTTCTTCTCGTGTAGTCTATAGAATAAAAGAACACGAATGCTGTTGTTGAATGTAACGTGTTATTGTTATTTAATAAAAACACTTTCCATTGATTCGAATAATCTGATGTTCATTCAAAACTCATAATCTATAAAATAGTCTAGGAGCCAGAGCGATATTGATGGTCTGAACATTAACCCGATGGCACTATGGTTTATCGTTAGAGGACGGTTCAAAAAACAATTCATCTCACAGACCGAATTTTCCCCGGCTGCTAGATCTCGAGATACGACATCCGCATTTTTAATTTTTTTGACTGGAGGTTAACCCTTTCCAAGTTGCGGTTACATGAAAAGCATCTCATACACTTCCACCATATGCCATCATTTTTTATCGTGTCCGTTTATCAGGCCGACCAGTTAAAATTGAACCGAAAATGGAATGCAAGTTAACCCCCCAAACCTGGTGGAAAATGTTCTTCGGTGTTGGCAATTGTTAACATACCCTATGCCATCAAAAGTTATCGATCCATTTCCGAGTAATTGGCCATTATTTGGACCAAAAATGTTTTTTTCTCATTTTGTGGATGAAACTTGCGGATTACAAGCTAACATGATGGCACCATGTTAAATAACTTTATTGGAGGTCAAATAAAGATTTAAAATCATCGCCATCACTCCTTGCCTATTTCAACCCGCCAAAACACCCAAAAATCATCCGGCAGAATAAAAAAAATAAATAAAAAAGAGCCGTTTCGATTCTAAACCCAGCCAGAGTCTCAATAATTGACTAATTTATCATAAAATTGGTCATGTTATCATATGATTCATATCTTGATAGTCTGAAAACTTTCCCATAAAAATAGGAAGAAATTTAATTATTTTCTTGAATTAGAGCCGTCCGTTGATAGAAGTACCTAAGTGACTTCGAAACTAATAGTGTTTGTTTCCTTCGTGAAGAGTGACCTACTTCAACATTAATCGAGTTGCACGCCCGTTTATAATTAAAAGGAATAAACAGCTTGATTGAAATTATCAGGTTTTTAAGATGCGATGAAAACAATTGCTATCGGTTTCTGTGTCAAAAGTAAGAAGACGTAATGACATAAAGCAAATAATTGTAATAACATCGTAATAGTTCGATAATTGCACTAATAACATCTTGAAATTAACAGCGCAAGACGTTTACTCTTGTATATGATGAATAGTTGGGGAAGAATAATGTATTTATTATATGGACATAACCGTGAAAGCATTCACTTTCATAAAACATACATAGCTGTACAGATTATCACATGAATTTAAATAATTTGCGTCTTCGGCGAACTATGACCTACGAAGTTATGAGTACTCATGTAATTATAATAATCATTGCTAATAATCATTTTTCATTTAGGTACTCCGTTCATTTTTAGGTATTTAAGAATTACAGCGTCAGTAATTTATGACATTACACGCAATACTTTAGACATATTCACTTTGGTCATCGGCGCCTATGTTGAAACAAATGAATAAGAAGACAAACAATTTGATGTTGGTACGTATTCGAATAAGCGTTCCATCTCGAGCTCACACTTTAATTAAAGGTTTGATTAGAGCTCTGGAACGATTTTTTAAAAACTATATACTAAAAATACCCACTTCATATAACAATTTCTTCCGAAGTGAATGTTTATGTTGGTACTCCCCACGTTTTGTGTCCTATGTGCAGCTTACTGATGTCTGTTAGTTATTCATACCGGATTAATGTTGTGCTCCTGGCTGCAAAGAAAATTGAAACAATGGGCCAAAAGTTCAAATGCTTAGTTTTCCTAATATATAAAGATAATGAAGTATGGAAACAATGGATATCGGCTGTCCCTGTGATATATTCCAACCCCTCTACATATTAAAGAATTTGCTGATCTGGTAATAAAAATAACTCAGCAAGATTCTCGTAGTGGTACCGTAGTAAGTGTAAATTTCGATAAACTTCGTCTTAAACCAACTGCTATCCCCAGTAATTTAACTAATTTTCGGTAATATTTTTACAAATCTAAATTTAGACGTGAAGCTCGCTATGAAAAACGGCTTCGAGCAGAACAAACAAATTGGCGATAGCGATTGAACGATATTTGCACTTTCGAAGTTCTATGTATTTCGCAAATTCGGATGAATTTATAGAAGCTGGTTCTGAGTAATTGAAACATTTTACAGATTAATAGATAGTCCCGGTCCAACAATAACTAAGCTTTAAAATTGAATTCCTTTGAACAAAATAAATGCAATTTATTATTATTAGTATTATTATTATTATTTGTACCATGAACAATGATCCACATTTCATTGAAAAGATTATGTGGAGTGATGAATCTACATTTACTGAGACAGGTGTAAATCTGCATGAAAAGAGGGATGAAACCCCTCACTTAATTCGCCAAAGATCTTAAACAAAGACGATGGTCAATTAACATTTGGACTGTGTTATTGAATAATGAAGTGGTCCACACATTCCACCTTACCGATTTAACTCAGCCTTGTATCGCCAATTTTTAAATAAAAGCTCTTCCATTGCTGGATGTAGTTCCATTAAATTAATTAGCTAGATTGAATTGTTACTTCCAACGTGATGGTGCCCTGGCACATTATGAAATACCAGTGAGTAATTCCCCGAATAAACAATTCCCTGAAAGGTGGATTGGAAGAGGTGAACCCATTTCAGGCCTCCTAGGTCGCCGGATCTGAATCCGTAGGATTACTTTTTCTGAATTATAGCTACTGCGAACCTGTTCCGAATTCAGAAGATGTGGTATCTAACATTCACACAGCTGTAGGGTCATTAGACGATAATATGCTACAGAGAATTCGTGCTTCCATGATAAAGCACGCGAATGTTTGACTAGAAGTAGGAGGCGACATATTTGAACTCCAAATATATTAATTTTGCCGCATACAAAAATTATAATGAGTTTGTAATTCCTACTCGACCTATCTGGTAGTTGAAAAATGACAAATGTTTCTTACATATGCCCATAATTAAGTTACATTTTTAAATGAAGATCAAAATATCATGATACTTTCATTTGACGAGATCCATATTAAGCCATTTTTGATTAAAAGTCGAAAATATTGCAATAACATACAGTAAAATAAAAAATAATGGTGAAACATCAGCATTGATAGAACATATTTTTAAATACAGGTCACACCATTTCTCGAAAAAGTTTATCACTCTTGAGACACAATAATGACAAGTATCTACCTAATTTAGAAGGGATTCCTTATAATACCCTATTAATATACAGGGTGAGTCAATTTTTTGTAGACAAACTGCAACAGGAGATAGAACAAGTGTTTTTAAGAAGAAAAGTTCCTATAAACATATGTCGTAGAAGGCTTCGTTTTCGAGAAATTGAAAAAAAAATTTTGTTTTTTGCGAATATCTCCGAAACTGTTTTATGTACAAAAGACATCTTTCGTGAGCATTTTCTACTCATAGTAAGCTATGTCCTGTGCTATAAAAATTTTTTTTTTACTCTTAATTGGTAAAGATTTTGAAGGGGTAGTGGGTGTTTTTCTCCCCAACTTCTACGCCACTAAAAAAGTACGGTTTTGAGACAACCATTTGAACCGCCAATGTCTTCTACACAAAAAAGGTACACTTGGTCATAAGCTCTAAAGTTGACCGTTTTCGAGAAAAATCAACTTTTATGTTGAAAAACATGGTCAATTCTTACTAATTAAACAAAATTTATTCAAACGTTAGAACAAGTAACAAAACCAAAGGATTGACCATGTTACTTGTTTCAGTGGCGTAGAGGTTGGGGAGAAAAACACTCACTACCCCTTCAAAATCTTCACCAATCATGAGTAAAAAAAATTTTTTTCATTGCACAAAACATAGCTTACTATGAGTAAAAAATGCTTGCAAAAACTGTTTCCTGTACGATAAACGGTTTCGGAGATATTTGCAAAAAACTAAATTTTTTTTCAATTTCAACACACGCTGTATCTCATAAACTAAGCGTCTGTGCATATATGTTAACAGGAACTTTTTTTCTCAAATTTTCTATCGACTGTTGAAGTTCTGCTACTAAAACCTGGGACACCCTGAATAATATAATATTTCGGCTTCTGATTTAGTTTACTCTGATGATTCATGGCTAGTTGGTAGCTGAAAAGTTCTTAGTATCTTAACAGTACTTTTAGTGGAAAATGGTGAGTATCTCTTCAATTCAATGAAATGGAGTTTGATCGATATTGGATGACATGAGTGTATAGTTTAAAACAAGACAATCTCTACTTCATACAAAGCATTTCGAAACAACTTGAAAGTGTTCTCGACGTTCAGCATAACATATATGACACTTGACCGGTAAGGTGTGATGTTCTCATGAAGTTGCAAAATATACAGTGAAGAGGATTTGCCCCGAGAGTGTGACCTACGACCTGATTTCTATTGCCAGCCAGTCCCGTTTAGCTGCGGGCATAGCACCAGTTTGGGCCTCCGTGTAACTTCACGTGCTACATACACACTTACATATAGAATCCGATAACTTATGGAAGATTTATTTACGACACCAGTTATATTCAGGTCTTTATGACTATGATATTTATACCGATATCGTTGCTAAAGGTACCTACGGTGTTGATTAACTAGTTACATTCTCTTTAACATAAACTATACATTACTTATATTATGCAGTGGTCGATCAATCATATAAAAATATGATAACATCATTATTAATCATAATCATTCTCTGTTATGTAGTACCAGAAATGTTAACAAGTATAACGGTGAATGACAGTTGTACTCCGCGACGCTCGTCCACGCTTGTAATTTCAGGACATACGACAAACAAAATTAAACCAAACTTATAACCTTCAATATATCTATAGAAGGAAAAGTAGGAGAATTTCCTCCTAGCATCTATCTTTTTAATTTTCCTGCATTTCTTTATCGGTCTTCATCGTACAAAATAAATCATTTCTTTGAAAAATAAAAAAAAAAAACAAAAATAAAATAAAGAAATAATTTATTATTTCATACAATGACGATAAAGAAGTTTAAATAAATTGAAGAAATTGAAATAAGAGAAAGATGTAGTGGGATTGAACCCGACGTATTATCCAAAAGACAGTGTCTCTTTACAAGTGTTTCTTTAATCATTATACGGAATTAAACAGTTTTTGGGAGAACGATATTGATGAAAAAGTTTTATTTCAACCATCTGTATTACTTCTCACACATTCGTCATAAAACAATAAAAATTTTGAAAAAACTGTATTTTTTTGTAAGAAATTTCTACTGTTTCAGGTTAATTTCTTTTTTAACATATTAAAATGGTTTTAGTTCATAGATGAGATATTTTTTTACAGTGATACATATAAATTCAACCTATTCTACAAATTTTTTGATGATTTTTGACCCAGGTATGATTTATATATACATTCTTGGGAAATAGGTCACATTAACAAATATGTCAACTTTATTTTCGTCTTTACGTACGTTTAGGTCTCACAACCATCACGCCTGAAATATAGCTGGAATATGTGTTAATGTGACCTATTTCCCAAAAATGTATATATAAATCATACCTGGGGCAAGAATCGTAGTTGAAAAATATCATGAAATGTGTGAAATAAGTTGAATTTATATGTATTACTGTAAAAAAATATCCCATCTATATATTAAAACCATTTTTATATGTTACAAAAAATGTTTAAACTGAAACAGTAGAAAAGTGAGGAAAGTGTGTAAATAAATTTACATTTAAATGATAATTTTTGATCTACTAAAAATTGACTACTTTTGTCGTCGTAACTCGAACAATAGGTATGATGATTTTTTTTTAAACAGGCATTTTTTAGGAGGCTTCAATGTAACAGCTGAATAACCAACTAATCTGGAATTGCCGCTTGTAGATAATATTATCTTCTCTTATGTATTCAACTGATTTCATTGCATCCAGAAATGAATCTAAGGTGGGCCAAAAGAAATCACCCTATTGGAAGGTGCTCTTATTTTTGCAAATGGCGGCCAATGTCAAATCTGTTTTGTTATTTGTGAACTAGACAGATGTAGAATACAAGTGAACAAGCCATGGAGCGATACACTCCCCAAGAACGCGGAATAATTGTGTCTATTTTTTTGCGTAACAATTCGTCTGTGGTGTTGGCGCAGCGCGAATTCCGTCGCCGATTCCCCGGTCGTCCGGCACCGACTGCGCAAACACTGCGCCGTTCGGCCACCAAGCTTGAAGAGTATGGGACCACACGAGACGCTGCCAATAGTGGCCGGCCCCGGAGCGTCCATTCTGCCGAGAATATACGCCGTGCCTCGCAATTAGCCATCAGCCGGTCGTCCCTAAGGCGAATTTTGATCAAAGACCTGCGCATTTTCCCGTACAAAGTCCAGTCCGTGGATCAGCTGCTGCCTGCCGACAGCCAAACGCGTGTTACCTACGCCCAAGCCATCCTCAATCTCGAGGACGAAGTGGACGATTTTCGACCAAAATCATAATGAGCGATGAGGCTCATTTCCACCTCAGCGGGTAAGTGAACAAGCAAAACTATCGCTTCTGGAGCACCGAAAATTCACGAGTGATGCACGAGGAGCCATTACACCCGCTCAAAGTGACTGCATGGTCCGCTGAACGAATCAGGACTGGAGGACATGTGGTTCCAACAGGACGGAGCAACGACACACACTGCGCGAGCCACAACCGATATTCTGAAGGCGGCGTCCCCGGGTCGCCTCATCTCTCGTTTTGGCGATTTGCACTGGCCCGCAAGATCGCCCGATTTAACCGTTCCAGACTTTTGTTGTGGGGTTTTTTGAAGTCCCGTGTTTACTTGAACAAGCCCGAGACCCAGGAAGCCCTCAAGGACAACATTCGACACGAGTGCGAGAATCTGTCGCCCGAAGTTCTCGCCGAAGTTATGAAAAATGATATAAAACGAGTCCGTATAGTAATCAATTGTGGCGGCGCCCATTTGGCCGATATCATCTTCTCGACTCGACCAATAAAATTCTAAAGGTTCAAATAAACATAATCAAAAAACAGAATCGAAGTTTTTCATTTAGAAAAAAATTGAGAGCCAAACAACATCGGATGACTTCTTTTGGCTCACCTTTACAATTGGCATATTCATCTAGAATTGCCGCTTGGAAATAATATATGTACTACGAGGGCAAAGTGAAATGTCCTTGGAAAATGAAACAAGAAATGATTTATTTAATCAAAACTTATTTTATTTCTCAACATAATCTTCTTGTAGCCCGAAACCCACGTCCATCGTTTTTCTAATTTTTAGATCCTTTCCAAATAATACGATTTCAGCAATCTTTCAAAATAAGCATTTGTTTTAGCGATGACCTGATCGTTGGAGGCAAATCTCCTTCCGCCAAGCCATTTCTTCAAGTTTGGAAATAGATAAAAATTGCAGGAAGCCTAATCTGGAGAATATGGTGGATGACGAACCAATTCATAGCGCTACTCATGCAATTTCGCCATTGAGTCTACGGACTTGTATGCCGGTATTATGTCCTGGTGGAAGAACACTTTTTTCTCCGCCAAATGCGGCATCGAATCGATCCAACAGCTCTGCATAATATACGCCGGTAATCGTTTTGTCCTTATCAAGGTAATCGATATGAACGATACCATGTGCATCCTAAAAAACTGTCGCCATGACTCTTTGGCCTTTTTCGGCTTTGATTCGCCAGGACAAGTCCACTGTTTCGATTGTATTTTGGTTTGTGGTGTGTTGTGATGGATCCAGGTTTCGTCCACGGTTACGAAACGGCGCAAAAAGGCCTCCTTATCGCGCTTGAACATCGCCAAACACTCTTTTGAAGTTGTCACACGTTCGCGCTTGCTTGCAACAGAGAGCAAATGCGGCACCCATCTGTCAGATAGCTTTCTCATATTCAAAAATGTATGCAAAATGGTCCGTACACGTTCGGCTGAGATGCCCATAGCTTCAGCATCTTAACTCGCCGATCGTCCAATACCATACCATGGATTTTATCGCGTCTTTTGCGGTCATACTACCACAACGAAAATCAGTAAACCACTTGTGAATCGTTCTTATCGATGGTGAAGAGTTTCCATACTGTTTAACAAGCAATGCTTGTTGGTTTGCGTTATGCTCTCTCCACGCAAGAAATAATGTTTAATCAAGACTCGAAACTCACTTTTTCCCATGTGTACGAAAATTTCCGAACCTGCTTGCTTTCGATGGGTGTCAAAACAGAACTGAATAAAATATCAGTCTGAAAATTTCAATGCGTTCTAGTTAAAGAATGTCACATGGGATTTTCGATTGGGGGGCCATCTGTTTTATTTTTCAGAGGCTTTTCGCCTTACCCTCGTTTTATGTATTCGGTTAATGTTATTGCATCAAAAAATGAACAAAAAGTAACAAATAACCTACTAACCTAGAATTCTCGCTTGGAAATGAATGCTCTCTTATTTTCATCGTATAGTTCAGCATTTTCCAAATTGAGGTCTACTATTTAGGGCAAGAGGGATTACAAACGGAACGGTACTCGCCAGTAATGAATTGTGTATAACTTAATGTAATTCATTTTAGTAGTTTCGTTTCACTATGTGTTGGAGAAATCATCATCAAGTTATATACAATGCATGTACGCAAATTCAAATAGACTTCTAAAATACATATGATGAGCGCTCATAGTGAGTTTATCGCATGTGAAAACATTCTCATCGGACATTCTTTCAAGGGTTAATTTCTATGTAGGGCATAAAGTAGACTAAACATGAGCCAGACGTCTGGTTTTAAGAGGGATGCTCGGTAGATTGTGGCTAAAATAGTCTTTGCCTGATGGTTTCAATCTGTCACTATATCCCGCCCTCACATGGGGTGCTTTCGACCGGCCAATTTATCTACATATGCTTCTTAGATTTCGTTTCATGTCTGGTACGGTTCTTTTTAATTATCTCTAAATGAACGGAATACTTGAAAAAGGCGAACTCGCCACTTTCAGTTAAGAATATTTATGTGTGAGGATTCCAGTTCGAGATCGTGATGGCATCGATAAAATCATTGCTTTCAGGATAGTACTACTTATTTAAAAATTTATCACGAATTATCTTCGCGCTGTGGAATGTATCTGACCTAAGTTACATAAATGTACATCTAGGAATATGAATAAGTTCAGAAATATAGCAGTTACCCATTAATTTCTTTAGATTTAAATTTAAATCCTTAGGAAGTACCAATCAACACATATGTCTATAATGTTTTTGTCTTAGCGTACATTTCAGTCTCATGGCCATTACCAGAAGACGTTTAAAAACCAATTCACATCACCTATATCGCATTAATTTCAATTTAAAATGTCTACGGCAACTAATAATGATTCTTGATCCAGGTATGAATTATATATAAATTCTCGGAAAATAGGTCACACTAACAACATTAGAAGACGAGATTACCAAAAATTTTAAAATTGTTCATTATACATTGAAAACGATTGATCATTGAAGAAAGAATAAGCAAAATCTATAATGGAACGTCATATATAAATATCATAAACGATAATACAGATAATTTTATAACATTACCATACATTCTGGAGATCTCAGAGAAAATTAAGGAATGTTAACAAAATTATGATATACATGTTGCGCATAAGCCTACTTACTGTGTTGGGAAATATTTTTCAAATCTAAAACCTTTAATACCTAAGGATAAACAAACACGCACAGTATAGAAATTAAATTGTTTAGATTGCGATGGGACTTGTACAGGAATCTCTAAACAATATTCACAAAAAAAAATTTATGGTCATAAGTATAGTACAAGAAACAAAAACTTGGAAAATTGTTGAACACTGTTTTGATTAATATCAATATTTTAACTAAAGAAACCAATTATTATGAAAGATCTATTCTGGAGATGATTTACATAAAACGTGACTCCTAGAACAGACATTCATTAAGTCGGATTTATAATGATTTAATTGATTAAAATCCTTGCAAATTCCTACATGCGTCTCCATGAACTTAAGGATATGTTTTAGATAGAAAGCTCAAATAGCAATATTTCTAATAAGGTCTGACAAACTTTTTCTATAACCTCATGAATCTTCAACATCTGATTCGAAAGTGGATATTTGGACGTTATATTTTTTGCTTTTAGTCGTATACAGACTTTGTTCAACATGACTTCTTATGTTATAAGAAAATTGTTAAGCAGTGGATTCTTGATACATATTCATATACTCAAAACATTATTGTGTTACAGTTTCGATTATTCGTGTTTCTGTTCGTTTCGACGGCATAAGCATTTTTAGTTGGAATCGGTGCGATAAGGACACATTGTTTCAAGAAGTCTCGTCTTAGGCATTGGTACGTCTTCTGGTGATGTTCGAAACGTATGTACAGACGAAAATAATAAGTATATGTGTTAGTGTGACTTATTTCCCGAGAATCTATATATAATGTCTATGTCGCAAAAATAAACAAAACACATTGATTACAATTTCAATTATTCGTGTTTTGTTCATTTTTGCGACACATTTTCAATTAAAATTAATGGGATAAAGACGTTCAGTACAATTAGTTTAAAAAGTCTCACGCTTCAGCTTATGGGAATCAGTATTCAATTGTCTTCTGATGATGGTCTTGAGATCGAAACGTACGTAAAAATGAAAATGTCATATGCTAATGTGCTAACTTGACCTATTTCCTAAGAATTTGCATATAAACTACAATATGAAAACTACAAGTTGATGGAGGAGCCAACATTTTTTTTCCAATTTCAGACGATGTGACCAATTTTCGACAAAAAGACCAAATTCTTGAAAATGGACGCATAGAAAATGTTGGCGTAAGGTTTTCGAGTAATGAGCATTGATAATAAAAAATTTCCGCCTGATCAGAAGGTGTTATACCACGTTCCTATTTTGGTTATAACTAAAGCTGCCAATGCTGCCAATTTCGTGAAGAAAACATTTTGGCATTTATTAAATATTGATCGCCTAGGGACCCTCTTCGACTAGCACCAAACACCAAAGTGTTATAACCCCTTCCAAAATTGAATATTTTCTGGGGTGGCTAACTCATAATTGGGCGGGGTGTGAGGTTCAACTCACATGGGATAAAATACTATTATTAATAATTGCTAAAACATAACATATATGCCAACATGTTATATCTCAGGCCCAAAATATGTATGTATCTCCTAGAGCCTAGACTATTAATGGGTTATTAGTAAATTTATTTTTGGATACTATAACTTCAACTGAACACATATGAGAACATATTATCTCCAAGCTGCAACTAAAGGCTATTAGATTATTTGTAAGTTTATTTTTGGATGCTAGGTAATCAGTAGTAGGTTAAGAGTTTCTTCGGTATATTTCTCCATTAAGTAATGCTGCAGAACGAAACTGTTATCATCTGTAGTAGAATAATAGAAGAATTGGGAATACTCCTTACGATGTTGCTGTGCACCGAAACACGTTACGTGGATTTATGTTTTATAAGTTTAATCTCATTATCAATTTGTTTGTGATAAAAAGTATTTCCAATTGCTATAGTGGAGATGGCATCTAAGTTGGTGAAGACATTTTTTAGAGACCACAATTTGCGAATCCAATCCACTCAAACGTTTGTGTTTACAAAACCATTTATCAAGATCATTATTGAGGTATTTTTTATTAGATTTATAACTTCAACAATGTGCTGCAAGCTAGATGTACGAGTATACACTTGAGCTCAAATATAAACGCAATCAGTTTCTATTAGATTAGCGAACGATGTAAACCTTTGTTCTTTGTCCCTTGCGTAAGTTATTGCAGCATTGCTTTCCATCGTCTGAGGTATTTGTTATTGTTGCTAGCAATAATCGACTCCTATAATAAAATGCCACGATTATAATGATTATACAACATAGGGTATTGATGCATCATATGTTTCGCAACAATAATAATCAATTTAATACAAAAAATATTTCAAAATGTGTGGATTGAAATATATTTCTAAAGTATGTAACTTTTGATATTTGATGAAGTTGGCTTCGACAATATGTAAACCCATAATATAGGTATTAAATACAATTTGAACCTAGATTACACTCATCAATCCTTTAGAAATTGTTGAAGATATCAAAATTTAATAAGGGTTATGTTGTTTCTAATGTTTTTAAAATATTCTTCCTCAGTAAGACAATTTTTCTCATTAAATAATGATCTAATTTCATTTCTCTAAGAATTTAGAATAGTCCTAGCCTAGTTATCATGAACATACACAGGTATTAGAAAAAATTCTATACAACATTTACATATACTAGAGCTTCAATTCTATTTGTGAGTAAATTATAACTTAATAAGCATTCTTATGGTCACCCGATACCGAGATAAAACACTGTGAAGAGATATGTCCAAAAAAACGAATATAATAAATTGCGAGCCCTTTAGAACTTTTTTCTCAGGCAATGCGGGTCAAAGGGGATAACACCAGCCTTTCTAGATATTCTCAAGAGCGGTACGTACAGCCTTCTGCGAGCCAGATGGCCCAAGCGTCCCCTGACCGTTTTTTAAGCTCGGTTTTTTATGCACGCTGACAGTACCTACCGAAGTTTTTTCAGTTACAGGAAAGGGGCAGATTTTTTAAGGAACCCTACACTGAGTTCCGTTCTAAGATTAATTTAGAATACAAAAAGTCTTTATACCTGGACAATGAAGGTGCAAGATCGGTTTGCACACATGGGATATCGCAATAAGAGCGAGACGAAGTTATGCTAGTGATGCTGATGGAGCGAGATGACACAGCTGTTAAAAAGTAAAGCACATGTGCATTCAGTGTATCTTCTTACGTGGGAACAAGGGTAAAAAAGTAGTTGGACCATTGAAGATAAATGTTAGAGGGCCGCTATATCGCCATCGGAGTTTACAGTTCAGTCAATATTTAATTGCCACAATTTCACCATTGTAACGGTCAAAAACCTTGTTGCACAGCTTATGAGAAATACTTTATTCGAAATCTAGGATATTTCATTCTTCATTCGTGATAAAATTAAATGGTGTCTAGAAGCCAGACGATATGTTGCTTGCTATACTGATTAATAATGATTTTTAACCCAGGTATGAATTATATATCAATTCTCGGAAAATAGGTCACATTCAAATATTAGTTTTCGAAAACAAAATAGGAAATCTATTAAATGATGAAACAACTCTAAAAAAATTAGAATATGACCCTACATTATCACAAAATGACATCAAAAATAAATAAATAAATGGTACAAATATATGATAATCCCTTAGAAAAATAAATTAATTTGCAATAATGGGAAAGCAGCTTATGGGCCTCCGAAACTGCATAGAAGCAATATCCTCTTAAGACCCATTGTAAGTAATATTGAAGCGCTTACCTATAATTTATCAAAATTTTTATCAAAATTTATCAACAATATAATAGGAAAAAATGAACCTTATGTGGAAGATCTTATGGCATTTTAACGAGTTATAATACATCTTCTGATGATGGTCGTGATAACGAAACGTGCCTAAAGACTAAAATAATAAGCATATGTGTTTGTGTGACTTACTTCCCAAAAATTTATATATAATTCATACCTTGGTCAAGAATCATTATTAATAATGTATTTCACAACTCCATGTTTCATACTGACACCGCTGACAGGTAGACTTTCCCAATTATTCAAGCTATAATGTAACCTTGTTTTATGTTGACACTTGCTATTACATGAACTATCGAAATGTAAAACAGAATAATGACAAAAAATAGATCGTGACATCACATCGATGACACTCGAATCTAAAAATAAGAATTTCGGACACTTCTGAAGGTTATTATACATATTTATACCCAGTAAAATACGGTTATTCTAATGATTTAACAAAATACCATAATACTTCTGAAGAAATGAAGTTGGAAGTCAAAATACTCCTCGAAACGTGGCTGCCGCACCCAAAAACGATACATTCCCTATTTTCAGTGATCTGCAACATTTCAGATCCACACGACCACCAGGAACACGCTCACACACATACACACAGTATGTTAATCACAGAACCGATGTACAGTCATTGAGTCGAATTTATAAAAAAATTTAATTATAATGTCAAAAGAGTGTGTAGGTATAAAGCCGATACAATAAATCATGAATTTGGGTGCAGTTAAGACTTTTGCTATCGTAGTCATAAATATCTCAAACACATCTACCTACTTGACGCAAAGGGAGTTCGAATGTCTTTGTTTCCTTTTCGAGTAATGGCGCATTCAATTGTACATTACTTTGTAATGGTTTCCTAATACATATAATCTTACACATCAATGTGTTACAATTCCAATTTTGCATCTTTCGTTAGTTGTTGCGACGTCGACAATTTCAATTGAAATTAATGCGATATTGTCGCTCAGTGGTTGGTGCAACTAATTTGAGGACTCCAGCGCTTTTGTTGATGTGCATTAGGGTTTAAACGTCTTCTGATGATGACGTGAGTCCGAAACATACGTAAAGACGTAAAAATATAGTAAACAAATGTTTTAATGTGACCTATATCACGAGAACTTACATGTACTTCATACCTGGGTCAAAAATTATTATAAAGCAGGTGTTAAGATCACTTTTTAGATTTCAGTAGTCAAGAAATGTGAACAAGCATTATCACTTTTTCATTTATTATCCGACTCATTCAAGAAATATTAAACAATGACATGAACCAGTCGGTAGTTAACTGAAGATTTACTAGACTATACCAACTCAAAAGTCCAGTTTATCAATACAACGGCTATAATGAATTATTTTAAATCAGTCACACCTTTTAATCTTTTCAGGATATGTGTTTAATGGCAAAAATACAAGATTTAATCAGTTTGTAAGAACATATCTGCCGATACCACTAAGGTTTCCATTATAAAATCTTTCATAATCTAGGAAGCTATAACAAATGATTGACTTGATCAAAACGTCAATAAAGTTATCACGTCAAATATGATTTCACACAACATAAAAGCTGAAGTTGAAAAGTAACATACGTAATTAACGGTACAAAAAAACATAATGCCGTTATAGCGTTGGATGCGTCAGTACTACAATAAAAATAATGGAAAATGGATTAACGTATTTTGATTGACACATTATAAACTGTTCTCTTGTAAAATATCAAGTGTTTGATAAATTTGAAATATGGAATCGGCTAATATACAACAATCGTCAAAGCAAATCTGCTGCAACTAAAGACTGAATTGTGCCAAAATGTATGTCACGCTCAAGAAATACTATTGAATTCATGACACACAGTGTGAACTAGGGATCCTGATATGATATTTGTCCTTGCCAAGTCATTGAAGAATGTCGAACCCGATGTGGGGCTTTGTCTTATTTACAACCTAGGATTGGGTGGATACAGTCCAACTAAAAATGGCCACTGACATGGAGCAGCGTTGTACAGGAAGGTTAATGTGCACATTAGATTGACATCCAGATCAGAGCTCCATATTCACGTTTGGACAGCATAAAAGAGCACATTCAACATATTCAAACCCGTTGTGATATTAAATACTACACAACCGGATGATGAGTATTTCAGATACTTACCTTGTTCTAGCCACCATGAAATCTTCACGAAACGAGTGTTTCGCAGATCTTCGACCCACTTGGTGTTTTGGTTTCGGTTATCGTTAGGACTAAGATCGGTAACAACGACTTATCGCAGAAGAAATTAGGCCGGAACACGGTCGTACATACAGGTCTGGAAACTCTATGGTTGACTTGAGTCGCTTACGCGTCGTGAAACTAGTAGTCCCTCGCTCAGCCACCAGCTGGCGCTTGGATCAAGAGGGGGTAAAACGATTCCTTTCCGGAATCGCAAGCAGTGTTACTAATGCCCATTTGCACCGTTTAAGCATAGCTTAAAATTGTCGAAATGTTAACTTTGAACCTTTTAAAAGGTCATGATAGCCGCAAACTGGGTCGAAAACTGTTTTGAATTGATTAATTTTCGATACATCGAATGACGTTCACGTGAGGAGCGCGTAGCTCGCGAGTTAGAAAAGTGCAAATTTACGGTACATAGAACGTCTTAACGAGGACTTTCCCCATGCGGTTTTCGCTCCATGTCGTTAGTTCATGAACGGGGCCAACTAAATAGCATAGTCTCGGGCCCCAAAATGTCGATTAAATAGGAAAATTCAATTAAAACAGTTTGAGGTGTTCTCAGCTGTCAGCTACTAGCGTCTGACGTGCGATGTACCAAAGGGAATTTTCTAGCTACTAAAATATACTCAAAGCGGGTAGAAGCTAGCTGCCTATAGCCGAAAACACTTTATTACAACTGGCTCCGGCCGCACGGGGCATAAAACGGCCCCGAATTAACAAGATCGAGGTAAAATGTATAAACTCTAACTGACGCGTAGCGAGCTCCTCGAGGCATTTGTCAAAATAATTACGTTCGTAGCTAATTACATAGGACGTCTTTCGTTCATGCAATTGTGTTTTTATACAATTCGAACCTTCGAATTTCGATAAGCCACGTGAAAATACCGGAGCCGGAAGCGCTATCGAGATCTAAACGTTAAAACTTTCGTATAAATTGTGTTTACAAGTCAACTGACACTTGTCCAAGACTACTCTTCATAGAGATCAAGATGATACTCTTATGTGACGCCTTTTATGATTCCCCTACGTGGCGTCTTCTGATACTACGCGATAGTCGACGAGTAACAGACTCACTGCTCACATAGGAAACAACCTCGAGTTTCCAGACCTGTGTATACGACCGTGGGCCGGAATGAAGAAATATCTCCGAGCAGTTAAGCGTCTCTCCATAGATATAATGGAATAATTGAAGCTTCAAACAATTTAAAAATAGGCAGATATATTATAGGTAAGGACAGTAGCATTGAATTTCAATGTTTTTCGGATGCTTCACAAGCTGCATTATATTAGAGCTATCAATTCGGATGGGAAGGTAAAATTAGTATGTGCAAAGTCTTGAGTTGCTCCACTGAAGTTCATGGATACATAGAGAGTTATGCAGTGCTCTATTGGCAGCAAAGTTGTTTAAGATAATTGTAAGTTCCTTCAGAGTAAAGTTTGAGACGATACATTTTTCGTATGATTGCTTCAGCGTGGGCTGCTTCAAAGCCTGCTATTTTGATCACTTATTTACCGCTTTTTTTTAGAACCGCTCAAATCGTCATGTTCCCACAGAATCCAATCCAGCAGATTCTATTTCACGAGGTTGTGATCCATACGAAATTGGATGATTAACCATGTGTTTCAAAGGCGTTTGTTTGTTGTTCCCTATATAGACTCTGGAGTTTTAAACGCAGATGAGTCAATGGTATTGATTGAAGTACATCAGAGTCAAAGTGAACAACCAAATCTTTTATGGGGCTCACACAACACTGACAGCCGAGCGGCCGTGGACGCACTTCCCTCCTACAGAGTTATTTCTAGGCTTGTCTTGGAGTGCAGGGGAAATCTTGTGAACTAGCCAGAAGGAACAAACTCCAGCTAGTATGGCTACTCGACCACTCTGGAGTGAAGGGAAACGAAGTGGTCCATGGCACCGAATTTCATCGAACACCAGGCTCCACGTCCCCAAGGAGCTACAAGATAGACAGTTGCCCTCGATCTGGTGTGGTGCCCCCGGCATGAGGCAAGCGAAGCTCCACATTAAGGAGTTCTCGCCTAAGCTCTCTAAAACTACATTCTCAATGAGGAGGAGAGGCCAAAAACTAGTTACAGGACTCCTCACAGGACACTGTCATTTGAACAAACATCTACACAAATGGGCATTGTTGAAGACTCAGCTTGTAGTAGATGTGGAGAGGTGGATGAAACTGCCTCTCACATCCCAGCAGGATGTCCACCACTGGCTTCTCTTAGGCTACAACACCTCGGCAGCATTTTTATGCCGCTTGAAGCCATAAGAGATATCAGTCCATGCAAAATCTTAGCCTTCGGCACTGCCTTAGCCAGCTGGACTGATTCTTGTATCAAGGAGAGCACAATGGATTCCCCGCCCCCGTTTTGATGTATTGATTGAGAGCTCACACAAGGACTAAGCACGGTTCTCGGCAAAGCTAAGAAACGTGGTGATATTCGATAACATAATTTTGTTTATATTGATTTATTTCTGAATTTATATAATTGTTTGTTATTGTAGATGACAGAAAAAATATGCAACCGAGAATGTTAAAGGACTGAAAGTATGTATCTAATACTGATTTACACATGGCATAATATCGCATAAGGAATTAGGTAGAACAAGGGGTTTGGAATCTTCAAAGAAACTACGGAGACAAATCAATTTATGCAAAACAAAAGGTGCTGTTGAGAATGCAGAATTTGGCAAATGTAAAATACAATAAAGCGGCTTATAAATACTACATACATTATACGCTTTTTCATTCATAATCACGAACAACTTCCCGTATAAAATATAAATATCAAATGTTGAACAGAAGTTACGAATATTACTCTGGTCGCTTGTGGATGAGATTATAGAACCAGTTTACTTCAGTAAGCTACTTGAATTAATTTTCCGAGATCCTTCCTTGTGCTACGCGGCCAGACAATTATCTCTCTCTCATATTTATGAATAATTCCGACAAGTTATTCTTTATTCAGTTGGTCTTCTGTTCCATATCAAATGAATTAGTTTCGTGTAATTCAAGAATTGTTGAAACCTGCGTTTGTGAAATTGCTCCAATTATAGGGTTGTTGTACTTGCATTAGCAATAATGCGAGATTTATAAATTTTTTGCGAAGTTTCTATACTTTCTTGAGTGTATATATTCTTCGATACAGCATTGGTAATAATAATTTATTCCAAATTTGTGGAACAAAGCTGACTTATCATTTCTTTGTTATTTATGAACAAATCGAAATATGTCAAAATAGGAAATTCTAGATTTTCGGGTTACATTCATTTGGTATATTTGACTACGTCATTTGAGTCAGATGGATCACTGCATGTGCTGGCTGACGGAGTTTCCTCCGATATCATTGACATCATCCCTGGTGTCCCACAAGGACCTGTATTGGCACTAACTTTGTATTAATGATTTGTTGGAAGTGACCTCTTATCTATATTATCCGATAAAATTTGGAACATCAAATTGAAGTAGCCCTTAAGGTATTCAACAAGTATGTTATACAGGCTCTACTTCAATTGGGTTCGAATATAAAGCATTCCAAATCCACAGCCCAGTTTATAAATATCATATTAACTTAGCAGAAAATAATGAATGTTAAAACTCTCTTCAATAGGTAATGATTAAGGGACATTTTCCTGTCGTCAAAGGTAACTTTAAATAAATCAATAACACCGAGAATTTAGTATTTTTTTCAATGAGACTAATTTAAATTACTCATTGTTGGGAAATTTTCAAGCAGACCCATTAAAAAAGTAAATGGGGATCAACTAAGAACTAAGTTCACGTCAACCTCGATTAAACCTCATATAAGTATATTAATTATATATGTATGAAATACATAGCCTCGGTCTTGTGACGTCACAAACGAGCGTTCAGGCCTTGTGCTTATAGTATTGCTCTATCGAACGGCGGAGTTGTCGAAAAATTGGCCTAGTGGGTTTCTAGTGCACGTAACCTCCAAACGTTTAAGAAACCTTCCAATGCCTACCCCATCTCCGAATACTTGACCATGAAAATCATATGTTTTTCTCTCATATGGTCGGAAAATATAAAAACTTATGTTTCATATAGTTCATACAGTCATTATAACCTAATCTGATTTCAATAAACAAAACTGTGCCATACATGCTCAAATTGGTTTTTGTGTTATGAGGGCTGTTATAGGAAAAAATGATTTCCAGAAAAATGACTACACCAGCCTGGCTTTTCGCTTTACAAAAAGTCAATTAGCCATATTACCACTAATATTGTAAAATAGAAGAAAAACAATGAGCAAAAAAGTTGTACATACTCATCTTGAAGATATGGAAAGACGAACAAGTTAACACATAAGTTCTAGGTATTGTTGTAACCTGCTCATACCGATTAATACCTCAATGAGCTTTCCCACCTCCAACCTTCCCAAAAGCATCATAAACTCCTTGGTCCACAGAGCTGTCAGCTTATCCCAACCCCAATTCTTTAAATCAGAATTGAAACATATTTCATCTGTCCTAATATCAAATAAATTATCCCATTATAACATTCAAAAAGCCATAAAAAAATACACTTCGCCTAAAATTTCGAATCAACCTGAGCCGCAAGCCCCCACCTTCTTCATTCACTGCCTATCTTCCACATATTGAAAATATAACAGATCGAATTTCCAAAATCAGTAAGAACCATAATATTTCTATTCGTTTTTCCACCCTTTCCAAACTATATCAGTTTTCCAAACCTATCAAACGTCCCCTTTCCTCCTCTCCATTTAGTAGGTGTTTATAGCATTCCCTGTTCTCGCGATAAAGGCTACATTGGTGAAACAGGTCGTACAGTACGGAATAACATGGTGCTGTACAAGGATTCGTGACACAGATCATCAAATCCTTTCCTAAAATACTAAAATCCTGCACTTCTATCTACGAAAAATTCTTGAAGCGAGAGAAATCCCAAAGCATTCATATAATCTAAGCTGTGACTCAGGTTATTCTCTTTCCAAGGTTTGAAAAGTCATCATCCTCGAAAAATTCACTTCGCACATGATCACACAACGGCAGAGAACGGCCAGAACGGAGTTAACTAACGAATAAAAGCAGTGAACTGTGTAGCGTTAACGTTTTTCCCACAATACACCAGAAGAATCAGGTTCAGTTCAAGTATCAAACCTACCTTGAAGATGCTACAGGTGACATGTTATGGATGTCGAAACGTCGTGCTATTGTGACGCAATATCCATCCGGTAGCCAAGAATTTTCAAGGTATTTATTTCCACAAGTATTCGTAGCAATTGTCAAGACATGACATCGATTATTGTTGAATCAAAGAAGATTTTGTTGGTATCCAGCTTTTACTGTGAGATCCATACTATAATTATATAAATTTGATCAGTACTTCCTTATTTTGAAGAAGTATTGATGCAGTGGTAATAACATACCTTACAATATTTTATTCAGATGATGCTAATATTCCTATTGCTCCATTTACATCTTATATTATGTCAATAGGGATGATGTTAAGAATTAGGAGTCCACCTCTTGTCCTACTCATCCATTTGGAATAGTTATGTTGACAAATAGGAAATTAGATACATAGAAATTTGGACACGTAACTTCCGAAAGTAATTTATCTTAATTCTAGACGTTTTCGGTAAAGCCGATACTCGTATACTTAATTGATACCTGATTATAATTAACAATGCTAATCGGGATCCCCGGCCATTCGGACAATGAGGAAAATGAGACAGTAGATTCTATGGACGGGGAAAGTGTAACTTCAAAATGTACCGGATCACAAGTGCTTGACATATCAGGAAGCGCAGATGAAACATACACTTTTTCATAGTCCCAGTGCCCAGATCAATATCTTTAAGCAAATAACTATTTCTCAAACAGATGCTGGTATCAGGTATTTATTTCCACAAGTGTTCCTAACAATAATTGTCGGATACAACTCGCTTTAAGAAACATGGTGTTAATAGTGTGTGAGGGGGAATGTAAAAAATTCAAGTACACATGTGTTATAACCATGTGTTCACGTTGATTCGCCACAATATCCAGAAAACTAAGTACATTCCTATGAACGTGACGCCAGGGTTTTTTAGGATGAATTATCTCATAGCTTCCGTTTAAACTAAAACTATATTTGGACTCGAAATGTGCCAGAAGAATCCCTCTACATTAACAACGGATTATATCATACATCGCCAAGCGTTAGTTTCCAAGACTCTCAGAACGCTCCGCTAATACAATGCAAATGGCCATAAAAATGGTCGATGTTATCAAAAGCAGTACCTTGGATACAAGCCTTTTTTACAAGTTGCACTTATTGACTACGATGGTAATAAGCTTTTTTTCCTCAACGAGTTTCGCTGCCTCTGTGAAGTTAACATACTGGGAAGATTATACGAATTAGGAGAGGAGGTTGATTCATTTTTAACTGAGAAAAAATCGAAAAATTCATTGGGCAGTATTTTGATCTGACAACTCAGTTGCAGCTCATTTTGTAGATATTTCTGGATAAACTAAACTAGCAGTTGCAAGGCTTACATTCATATTTATCTTTTAAAATTAACCACTCGCCCGTAAATTTCAATTACAGATAGGTAACATTTTTTCTGCGTGTAGAACAATAAAAGCGCTCTCCCAAGATCAGTGCGAATTCACATGAGAACATCAGAAGGCATCTGCGAATGCCAGGGTAGCTCAGTGGTAGGAGCATCGATCTTCTAATCACTGTGGCTGCCGGTCGCGGGTTCGCATCCAGCGACTGCGGAATTTTTCCTATGGCCCGACAAAGTGGTGCGGCAAGATACAATGGGCTGTCAAGCCCAAGTGTCATCGTGACTGCCCTGGTTGCAGGATCGAGCCTACCACACGAGGTGGAGTGCTTAGTGGGTATATCTGAGGTGATTAAGTTCGGGACTCAGGGACTCTCACACTACCTTATGGGATGTTACAGGACCATAAGGTGCCCATACTGCAAATGCTGGTCGATGAATTCAATAGTTATCTCCCAGAATTGATCCAAAGCAGGTATTAATGTTGGAAAGATTGCTGAAGTAGTCTAGGAAGACTTCATTGAATAATGGAAAGGTGAAGACGCTTTTGAAAATGTTTCCCTCGACGTGTTTTGGTGTAAGAATACAATTTCATTTACTGAAAGTCGAAGAATACCCTTGCGCTATATTATGCTCTCCTCCAGATTTATTTATGCGCTCTGCTTGAAATCTGACGAAATGTTTTTTTCTTCTATATTCTGACTACACTAGGGGAAGATCTATAATGTTGAAAGGAGATAATCAATCGCATTTTTCTTGAAGTTTGGAGGTTATAGGCATAGGGAAAGACCTCAATAGGTAAAGAGTTCCACAACTTTGCCGTTCTATAGAAAAATGAAGTCTTGTAGGAAAAAATTCGGCAGATTTCGAACTTGACAATGAAGAGGTGAATGTTTGTGAAGGAGATGCAAGCTCGAAAAAAAATTGATGATAATTTTTTATCGAAAAGTTTTTCTTTTACTTCTCTTATTATCCGTAGTATATAGCGTAAGGGAAGTATTGTAATCGACCCAAAAAAAATTACCGAATTTTCGAATCGATCCAGACAATTTTTGACATGACGATATGCTTGCAGCCTTGAGCAATAATAGTATTAGCTCAAGCAGGCTGCGGATTGTAATATTACAAGATAGCAGGATTGAAATTAAACATGGATAACATAGAATGATTTGCCAAATATAATTTTTTATCGAAAACGTCCTTTCCTTATTTCTTCTCACTATACGCAGTATATTGTGTAAGGGACTTATTGTAATCGACCCAAAAATGTTACTAGACTATTTTTGACATGATGTTTGTTTGTGAGTATGTGCATACGTAAACCACTGTGGAGACGATTGCGCCGATCCTATTGGTCGTATGGATTTGAAATCTTGCAGACCACTCCAAAGTGATGAAAATATCTCAACTTCTTTCATTAGTAGTTTCTAAATCATTTCAAATATATTTTTTCCTACAAGAGCGAGGGAAGTCAGTGATCGATCGATAACAGTTCAGTATTTCAATAGTACTCTTAGTGCATGTTACTATCCAGTTTCACAGAAATGTAGCAAGTTTTGATTAGCACAGCTTATCATTCTTGAACCTTGTGGTCCCTGCTGAGAACAATAAAAAAACCTAGTGGTTCCTAGTAAAAAAATGTTTGGAACCAGTGCTTATGAGCGTTTTAAAGCAAACCAAAATTCAAA
This sequence comes from Endomychus coccineus, assembly GCA_958510875.1. Taxonomy (NCBI): domain Eukaryota; kingdom Metazoa; phylum Arthropoda; class Insecta; order Coleoptera; family Endomychidae; genus Endomychus; species Endomychus coccineus. The sequence continues at coordinate 184,792,275 of OY294068.1, read as the reverse complement.
TTCTATTGATATTGAGAGTGAAAGATTTCGTTCGAGCAAAGCTTTCAAACATTCTCGCGAAGACTGTATTACCTCACCTTGATCTATTTTGAATTCAGTTTGACTTCTCAAATGGCGATCCCGAATGTTAGTCTCACAAATTAGCATTATCGCGGGTTTAATACAATATCAAGTATCAAATTAATTCAAAATTCGTTGAAAATTGACGGACCAATAGTCTGACCGACAGAGAGGCAAAACAAACATTTCTGCTAGTGGACCAGATTTTTGCCCTTCAAACGTGAAAATTCATTATTGTCTTGGTTGTTGATTTCCATACTTTGCTTCGACGAGCTGTGTGATCACAAAAAGAACGCAACAAAAATATGATATATATTTTTTTTCGTAGAGGAGGAGAAATCTTGCATAGACGCCTCGGGTGCCCGTGCCCCGGGGTGTGCCGGATTCCTACCGACTAAAACCCCTCCTCCGTGAGTTTGGTTCTCCATCCTAAGGGGAGCCCCACAGCACTGCGGTCATTATAGTCCTATTGTGCCCTCACTTGTTTCTACCTCCTCATCCAGTAGTCTGATATAGGGGATACTTACTGATTTCCTCGGGTGTAGTCTTATCGTCTCCGAGGTATGTCCGACGACCTACCGTGTATGCCCTGCACTGACACAGCACATGCATAGGTGTCTCATCTTCCACGCCGCAACCCCTGCAAGTGTGCTGATCTACCAGTTCCATTGTGTAGAGGTGTTTGTTGCATGGGGCGTGTCCGGTCAGGAATGCAACAAGATTCCGTATTTCTTGTCTGCTGAACGTCACCAGATTTTTCACTCCTTGCTGCTGGAGATCTCGCATCAGTCGCTTGGAGTGCGACATACGGGGCAGTTTTCTCCAGTTGGCACGGTGCTCTATCTCGAGCCATTTTTGGATTACAGATTTCGCTGTGGCATGAGAAATGCCACAGGTTGGCTCTGGTGCGACGGCAGTTTCTGTACCTTCTCGTTTGGTTTCTTCAGACTCCCACACGAGTGTTACTCTATTGGGGTTCATCACTAGTGCCGTTAGTTCTTTGACGCAATCAAGTACACATTGTGAGGTGATTGTGTATGACTCCAGTGCCTTAAGCACTGTCAGGTTGCTCACTATGATTGTGATTTGTCTATTCACATAGGCTCTCTCCCTCATGATTCGAGCACATGTTGTAATTGCAACTATTTTTGTTTGGAATTCTGTCGCAAAAGTCCCTAGGTTTAAAGAAATTCTTACCCCTTGGTCCGTTTACTCGACTATTCCAGCACCCGTACTTTTTTCCGTCTTGGCACCCTCGGTAAGCCAATATGATATGCTTATATAATCATTATTTACCTGCCCCAATTGACCCTTCTGTTTTCGTTCTTATTCTGGGGGAAGAGGAAGTAGAGATAATGGGTTAAGGAGATAACTCAAAATATTGCAGATTTAATATATTCATATAAGATTATGTAAGTTTCATAGAAACACATTGTACATGAAATTATCGAATTGGCCTATTTTTGATGGATTATTGATAGGTATGTCATGACTTATCGATTATTGTTGAATCAAAGTTAGATTATGAATTTACTGTGATAACCTCATTACAATTATCTATGTTTGATCAGTACTTCCTTATTTTGTAGCAGTATGTACTGCTTCAGTGATTATAAGATAGCTTACATTATACTATTTCCAGATGATTCCAAAATTCTTAATGCACAATTTACATTTTATATTACATCAAATGGAATGCTGTTAGGAATTCGGAATCCACCTCTTGTCATAATCATCCATTTGAAATAGTTCGGTTGACAAATAGTGAGGCGATACTCGTACATCTAATTAATACCTGATTATCATTTACAATGGTGATCAGAAATTTACTGAATCTCAACACCGAATTTCCTGACATGTGAAATGTCTAATTCGAATCGTGATTATGATCTTTTATTGGAGAATCTAATGAGCGGCAATTGTTAAAGGAAAACATCTCAATTTATCGTTCGACACTATCTATTCCAAGAGGATGCAGATGCTACGAAATGAGACGCATATAATATAAAGTTCATAGTCACATGTTGATTGTTGATAAACAGAATCGTATGATAATTAGATTGCAGATCGTGAAACTACACTTTACATGAAAAGAAACAGATACAACATCTAATGATAAGAACATGAATATTATTTTGGATGCATATTGTGAATCTGAAGCGATAATATAATACCCTCAAGAGATTCAATAAATATGCATTCGGACGAATGAATATTCAAATTACACAATATTATTATATTTTCGAGGCGTTCCAAACAAATGAATCCCACAGATTAACAAGTGAAGTACCACAAATTGATAGTTTATCTAATTTGTAAATCTAAAATCGTTCTCAGTATACACCATAAACGCAGACGAGAGTTATATCGGTCAAACTGGCAAACACAAAACATTCCATAATATCAAAATTGTAGAATAACAAGGACTTCTTACAAAAGACGAATCACACCAATCAATGATTACAACACAATTCAAAAAGCAAGAGAACAAATTAACGTGACATCGTATTCGAACAGTTCCAAGATTATCTTGCTGATCGTGAATCATGCTTGAAAATTCAAAATACTTCAAGTACGATAAACAAAATAAAATTTGGTGTCCCACTGTATTAGGTCTGAAATTGTTTTTTATATGTGTCAATGAAATGTTGTAAATTCCATTTTCTGGTGACATAATCTCTCTTGTCGATGACACTGTCCTACTATGTAAGTGACACCTGGAATCAAGTTAAATATGAAAGCGAAAGAGGCCTTTATACCATTAAATGTTGGCTGGAAGTAACTTACCAAGTTTAAATTGTAGGAAAACTGAATTAATGACACCTTAAATAGTATATTATTTAATCAACCAGACTAACAAAATATCATATTTGACTCAAAGTGTGATTTGATAGTAATTAACGTTAAACAATTACAATTACGGATATATTACGGATGAGGCGAGTCCGGAATATTGAAACAAGTACAGCAACAACACCTAACGGACGGATATCGTATACTATTCTATTTCATAATGTCTATTTGTTTTTCATAAAGAAATTTCAAATAACTGTTTAATGCTTTTGATATTTATTTAATGCTTTATATATATTAAATAACATTAAATATTTAGGATTGATTATAAATCACATACTAGAGTGAGATAATCACTTTATACACAAACGGGATGTAATATGTGCTTTTGTAACCCACGAAAAGGTTACTTACCCTTTCTCGGCTAGCTGACGTCACTCCCTAATAGCTGTATATGTCAATAAATTGAATTTTAATACAAATATTCCAAATTCTGGAATATATTAATCATATTCATGAATAAATAACACAACAACAAGAACAAATAATAACATAATATTAGGTTCATCTACTGTAACCTATTCGGTTTTGCCTTTTTTGGAATATGTATCATTATAGAAATTGAATGTCACATGTGAGTTCTCATTATTTTTAACTTGAAGAGTGACACCATGTTGAAGGTGTTTCAAGTTATATTGCTGTATTTTAGCTGTAGACAAAGATGTTATATCTGATGATTTTTGCTCTTGTAGACGTATTTCTTGAGACAACAAATTATCAATTTTTAATTGTCATTCAAAGAGTTCATACTGTGGAGACACTATAGCAATATATATGAAAAATAATCACCCTTATCCACTAAATATACTATTAAAGTGCTGAGAACCTTTCGGCTACGAAGTAGCCATTACCAGAGTAAACTAAATTATAAATCAATATGTGTCTGTTTGAATACTATTTGGGAATAATAATGTAAACAAAGGATTATTGAATGTTCCTTCGAGCAAGCAAAATTATAACAACGAAGTTGAGAAACTTCAGCAAATAGCGTTGGACAATGGCTACGAAAAATCTTTGATCAATAATTCAATTTCTAAACAAAAAAGGAAATTGGAGCGTAGCCAACCAAATCAGAGCCATTACCTCATAGTCAAAATATTAAAAAAAAACAGCGCGTAATTCGAATTCGACAATTCAATTTAGATGACTCTTTATAAATGGAAGTTGTTTGTCCATTTTCAAGTGTAGCCTTAAATTAAAGTACATACTAACTATAGGTGATGTTGTTAGAAAAGCTGATAAGGCGAATAAGTAATTTTTTAATCACTAGTACGGAGTAAAGTAGCAAATAATATAAGCCTTACATCCACAGGATGCTGGGAACTTGTTCCAACAACGGTTGTTATCTACTATCAGCGACTCATACATTAAAACGTAGATGTTGATAAATTATCAACGTAAAACGTAAACATAAATAGCCTACAAATTAAAATGCGATAAATGCTTTAAAGCGTCAAACGTCGGACAAATGGCAATATATCTAACTTCTAAGCGTCCAAAAATGAACAAACAACTCACGCTCCAAAGCTAATCGAAACAAGCAAATTCTCGGCATAGCTATGTTTATTACTGGGAGTGCGTTTTTAACTTTCATGTCACACATCTCGTTAACTAATTACGAATTATAATTGAGTATGCATACAAGACCTTTAGTTAAGTTACAAAAATATTCAATTAATTTTATTTCACTATTTGCGAATGATTTACGACCAAGATACACGAATGCAATCTCCGTACAATAAGAAACTTACAAACACGATTTCTTCCTCGTGATTATTCCCAACAGTTTTCTAATCGATAAGGCAAGGCTATTGTTGCATCATTACTTAGATTGGTAGACTTCTGTTGCGAACATCCTCGCATTTCCCAAACATGACAGTTAATTAATATATCCTAAATATTTGAATCAATTGAGTATTTGTCAGAACCAAATAATGTATTTTTAATATTAATTATATCGGCCTTGATTTAAAATCACATATTCGAAATGTAATATGGAACCTTTTGAAAAGGTGTTGTTTGGAGGTTTAACTTTTATTACACGTAGTGAAGCTAGGAAAAAGAGACATTTGAAACATAAAAAATCTTTCGAACACGTCAATTTTGTTTGGAAGGGGCAACATTTAGATGTTTGGATATATACTGACCTGTATAGCATCAACTCATTACAATTGCCGATCCAGAAAACATCCAAGGGGGTCGATTATCTTTTTTTAGGTTTTCGATACTTTTTTTTAGAGATGCATTTGTTATAGATATTCAGATATTTAAGTTCAGTTTATTTATTTAAAATTATCTGTATCACATAACTAGAGTTCAGTTGATATGATCATAATCTACTGGTTTATTGACAAACATAATATACACTTTACGTACATTTCACGTTAACTTTTTAATTTTAAAAACAATATTCATGTAAAATTTACAAAACTTGTGTATAAATCTGGTTATCTAGGGTTATGTTGTAAAATAAATTCAAATGATTACAGAAAATATCCAAGTGGGGCAAAAGCCTTTTTTTAGGTATTCAATACTCTTTAGATATATATTAGTTTTAGATATTCAGATACATGAGCTCAGTTTATTTATTTACAATTATCTGTATCCCTTAAATAAGGTCCAGTTGGTTCCTTCATGACATAATGGTTTATTGACAAACATAATATACACTTTACGTACATTTTACGTGTACTTTGTAAATTTTACAAATATATTTATGTAAAATTTACATAAGTTTTGAATCATTTGATCACTGAGATTAAGGTAAAAATTTTTTTTGTATATATCTGGTTGTCTAGGATTGTGTAGTAAAGTAAATTTAAATGATTACAGATTATATCCTAGGGGGAGCCAATTTTTTTTTTTTACATATTCGATACTTTTTTTAGACACATTTTAGTTTTAGATATTCAAATATATAAGTTCAGTTTATTTATTAATTATTATCTGTATCACTTAACTAGGCTCCAGCTGGTTCGAACATGACCTAACGGTTTATTGACAAACATGATATACACTTTACGTACATTTTACGTATGCTTTGTAAATTCTACAAACATATTTATTTAAAATTCACATAAATTTTAAATCACTAAGATTGAGGTAAATTTGACAAAAATTGTGTATAAATCTGGTTATTTGGGTTGTGTAGTACATTAAATTTAACTGATTACAGAAAATGTTCAAGGGGGGGGGGCAACTGCCTTTTTTAGGTATTCGATACTTATCTGTATCACTTAACTAGGGTCCGGTTGGTTCGATCATGACCTAATGGTTTATTGTCAAACATAATATACACTTTACGTGTATTTTCCGTAAGCTTTGTGAATTTTACAAACTTATAAGACATCTAAACTAAATAAACTAACCCAAAAGGTGCCTATAGCCCCTATGGTCCCCTCATGGGCCCACCCGTGACCCAATTGCTAACCACCCTTCTGTACGCAAGTACGTTACGCACAATAACCAATGATTGTTTATTGTACATCCTTTGTTTCTAACCTAACCTGATCTAACCTAACTTTGTTGAAATAGAATGTATAAATTGAAATCGCGCTAATCTTGACACTCATAATAACCAATAATGGTTGTTTATTGTACCTTTGTTCGTAACCTAACCTGACCAAACCTAACTAAACCTAAGCCTACCAAACCTAACCCAACCTAATGTTAGCTAACCTTATCTGACTTAACCTAACTTAACCTAGCCTAATCCAAACTTTTTTTTTCTTGTGGAGAGGAAATGCTTGATGCACACCAAAAGCTTTTGAACCATCACTCCTGATAGTGCAGGACTCACTCTAAAAAACGAGCATACCTACTAAAACCTCTCCTTCCTTCATCCATACCCCTGGACCGCTCTTCGCATAACTTCAGGAGTCTGCCTATGCTATGTTTCTCATGTCCGTTTGGCGCTAATTGTCTCTTTTAGTGGACCGAATTTCGGTGTATTGTACTATAATATGATTGATGGCCATATTAATGACTTGTGTGTCTTAGTAAATTATCTGTGATAGGATAACTAACTACATATAACCGGAACATATGGATCATCCATATCACATTCTATCCATCACCTTCCCAGGAACATATGATTTGGAGAGCCCATAATGTATCCAGCGTCTGGGTGCCTGCTGGTCCGAGGGAGCTATTTTCAGATTCACTCCTACCCTTGACCCTTCTGGCAACAGGGCCGTAAGCATCCCTCTATCCGCCTTCTGGTGACGCGCCTGGTTGCGGTTTCAGGCTCCGCACAAAAGAAGAAGGCTACTGCTCTCCAGCATCCTAACCCAACCTAACCTAACCTTCTAACCTAACTTTGTTGATATAGAATGCAAACGTAGTAATCGCGCTAATAATAACAATCTCATACTAACCAATGAGGATTGTTTATTGTACTTTCTTTGTTCGTAACTTAACCTAACATAACCTACTACCCTAACATTCTTCTTCTCCTGCAGATACAAACTAATACCAAATCATTGTACTAAACTAGGAATGATAAGTAGAACTCGTTCGTAATGTTGGAAACGGCAATTCCGGGGTAGTTCAGTTTCAAAAATGTGTAATTAGCTCCACATAAATTGCTTATTTCTTCAGTTGACATGGTGTAATATTGTTTAGTTAATTGACGGTTATTAAGATTGTACTAGTTTGATAAAAGTTTCACGTAGCTTTCATTCCAGTTGGAATCGCATATAAATGTTGAGCACGTACAACAACATTATCAGTTTATCAAATTTAATGCAGGTGGCCGGTTGTTTAAATACGTTTCACCTTGTGATGTTAGCCCGCATTCCCCTATCGAGTGACACGCCACTGACGTGCTGAAAGTCGCCTTTTTACATGTCGTCCACGCTTCATGCATTCTCTTAATCCCAACAATTTAATTCAGATCCTATCGCTTGTTGCCCGTTTTCAATTAAGTCTATCGCGGATAGCACTTGAAAACCACAGGAAGGGTAATTTGTTTTCACGTCAAATCGTTTGGCGACGAAATTATTATTAAGTAGGATATTGCATATATTTCCTTCTGCAAATAACGGTCTATTAAAAATATCGTTATTGTACAAATAGTGTATGTAATATGAATCGAAACCCTCTTTATTACTTTTTCCCACTACCAAGTGACGAAATTTATAATAGTCGTGAGAAATCACATAATTATTGAAATTTGTATTTTCTATTCACCTCACGGAGTAAATAAAGTCGATGGGGGTTGCACCATAGCGTTCATGCGATGTACGCGTTTTTTGCCTAATTTTCTTCGAGATTGATCTTTCTTGAGCCGCCTACATTCTAGATTCGGGGATGATACAACTAGAATGAACTCGTAAGTGACCATAGAACTCAATTTAGAGACATACACGTCGATCAAGTAACCTGAAGTTGAAAAGAAAGTATCACAGAAGCTTGTATCGTTAGTTCAGTGCCGCATTAGCCCTTGTTGGGGCCCTGGGCACATCAGTTATCGTACAACGGTGTTGTGGAACTATTCGACTCTGAACTTCCAAGAAAAATTCCATTGGCGATCTGCTCTCCCAAAATTTCTTCACATAACATCCACACTCTTTTCACAAAGAAGGTCCAACAGATTATTTATTATCGAATATCAAATGATGATTATCTTCAAAGTAGCAGTACCGGAATCCTTACAGTTTTACCATGAATTCAAAACACTACTAATCTGTAACAAAAATTTTATCATACTATTATTGATGAATAATAATCACCCTTATCCACTAAAAATACTACTAAAGTACTGAGAACCTTTCGGCTACCAAGCAACCATCATCAGATTAATCTAAATTATGAATCAAAATGTGCCTGTTTAAATACTATTTGGGGACAATAATGTAAACAATGGGTTACCCTCAGTTGGAGATAAATCGGAAGTTAATTAATTGATTTTTCGTTTATATATTTCTATCCCTTCTAAATTACCTAGATATTTGTCTGTACTGTGTTTTGAAAATGATAAACTTCCTTGAGAAATGGTGTGACCTGTATTCAAAATATGTTCGGCTACCGCTGATTTTTCACCATTATTTTTCCTTATATGGCAAAATGTTCCTTATAACTAGTTAAAATGTTCCTTCTAGTTTGACCCACATTGCATTTTGACCACCGAAATGGAAAACTGCATTAAAGGTGTTGCCTGAACGGTGTTTTAGCCTATTTTTGGATCTATGAACTGGTTATATTGCAAATTTAGGAAACAAACTATGGAATTTATTAATTACGGAAGAATAATAAATGATACTTTTGAATTTTATTGCAGTATTAAGGTGATGGTTCCAATTTGGTTAGTTCCTTTTTTGTTCGTGGTTATAATTTTGCAGGCTCAAAGGGACGTACAATAATCTATTAACTAGACTATTAAACGGTGCTATTTTATATTTAAATGGTGTAGCTGAATCCGCCTGGGTATACCCATTTGTTTGAGTTTTCTGTATATGTCTAAATCCAAGAGATCACCATCCTTTATAATGTTAATATTAAGGAAAGGAAGTTGATTATCTGTTTCTGTTTCGAAATTCAATCTCAGTGAATCAAATTGGCTATTAAGCGAGTACAAAAAGCCACGTAAATCAAAATTTCCAGTTGTAATCGCGAAAATGTCATCAACATGTCTATACCAAACTTTTGGGAACTGACTCTCCATCGGGGATATTATCCTTATTCATCATACTATGTTGAGATTTGAGGAGATTCATGTTGAGAATTTTAGAACTGCGAACATTTGGTTTTGTATCAATCATCTTGTTAATTTTCTGAATGCAGTAATTCTAGCAGCAATTACAGGAAAATCAAGAGATGGATTCATGATGGAAATGCTTCCACTATGGTGAGTTCAAAACGACAAGCAAATGATGTATCAAAACAACTATGAAAATGTGGTAGTAATTTTGAGTACGTATATATTGTATCAAAATGTGTTCTCCTTGGAATCAAACTTGACAAATTCTGCTTATGAGGTATCTGGAACTCATTTTTCAGTTTTGTGGCGACAACTTTTCGCTCTAACATCCGATATGTATGTCAGTCATCTATTCAGAACACTTTCCTCACGACTTAACTAGCTTTATGAATCACCACATATCCAGATAAAAGTTATTGATACTTCTCAGACAGTTCGTTAGAGTTATGACGTTCTTATAACGATCTTCCAAGAATTATTATTATGGAAAATGTGTTTTATGATTGCCGGCCATTTAGCAAAAGAAAGTTATTTATAACATAAAGTTGACATCAAACATGAACGGAGAAGAAGCTAAATTAGCATATAATTCACGTTTTAATTACCTTCAGAATACTAATTTCGTTCTTATAGAGCACAAGATAAGTTCGAAAACACCTCATTGGTCAATGACTTACAACGATGTAAAATGTTATTTATGTACGTTTGGACCAAACGCGGGGTAAAAATAGTCTCCGTAGTAGTCTGGTCAGTGTTAAGGGATTATTGAACTTTTCTTCAAACGAATTAAGCGTATTAAAGCTATCAGATAGCTGCTTTGATTCAAAGGAATATAAACGCATATCAAACCAGTCCTTCAATTTATAATTCGTAAATAAAATAAGCGTTATGAGTTTTATTGATTCGAAAACTTTATATTAGCGATTTAATGCAATAAAAAATTCTCTCCCGGAAGAATGGATTTAATACGGTGGTATATGAGAAACAAATGCATGCCTACTATAGAACATCGCTTGGAAATAGATATAAATTGTCATTAATAGGTTCTATTTGATCTCTTCAGGTTTTCAAGGAATTATTAAACAGAAGGATTTTCTACTTCAGCAGATTGTGTAAATGTCCAACGTGCAATAAATCCAATCAAACAACAATAAACAAAATTGTCATTATGGTTAAATGAATAAGCAATTACTTTGTTTTATGTCACAATTAATAATAACATGGAAACGTTCCTTTAGTTTCAACACCGTGTGCCATTATCAAATTAGCAATCAGATACAAAATATCAAGTAAACAATAAACAGTATAAGAAGGGACTAAAGTACAATAGGGTTAATGAGTAGAATTAAAAGAAAACGATTATGGGGAATTCCAAAACAGGTAGATCTCGGGAAAATAAGAAAAAAAATTTGCATTAGGATATTTATTATTTAATATCTTAAGAATTTTTCTAAGAGTGCTTTGAGAGACAAAACAGGTATAGGTTTATTATGAAGATTTTTAACTTTTTAAATAACGAGCAATACCAATACCCCCTATAGAACAAGGCCTGTCTGAATACTGAGTCGAGGATTGGAAAGGAGACGTACCTTACGACAGTATCGTTTACTCTTAATGGCGCGTGGCCGGTTCAGTGTGACAGGTGAGGAATATTAGAATTAAACAACAGTTCTAACTCATTCTTTCGGGAAATTATGTGTTTCACCTGTTTATAAGGTGTCCTCGTGTTAACATATTGTTACCTGTAAATAAACGTGTATAAAGGACTGTATGCTTTGCAAAATGAGTTCCTAAACGAATGTTCATGCTAGTTCTTACCGCGTTTTGTATCGTATATACAGCTTACTGACGTTTGTTGGTTAGCCAAAAGTTCGAATAATCAGTTTTCATAAAGATAATGAACAATGGAGATAATGGATATCGGCTGCCCCTGTGAAACATTTCATGGTAACAACAATGACAGAACGAGATTCACGTAGTACCGTAGTAGGTGTAAATTTTGTCAATTATTTTGAAATTAGAATAAATTGGATGCAAAATATTCTGTATTATAAGTGATAATAATGCACTCATCAGCAAAGCCTTGAACAAATTTTCTAACGATAATAAGTTAAGTATCTTCTCCTCTCATCCAGTTGATTCAAGACCATTATTTTATCCAATCGATTCGGTTCACATTCTCAAATGTATAAAGGATAATTGGCTTGATTCAAAATCGAATAAAATTATATCGGGAGACTAGGACATTATATGCTTTTGAAAAGTGCATGAACTAGAACAAGATAAATTGTTGAAATTTGGATATTTTTTTGATTTGTGAGCACTCTGTCCTACAAATTTGGAACGTTCAACTGTAAAGGTATTCAATAACTATGTTATACAGCCTCTTCTTCAATTTGGTTCGAATATAGAGCATTCCAAATCCACAGACTACTATATTTTGACTACACAAGAGGAAAACCTTCAATGTTCGATGGAATGTTGGGAGAGGAGAAAGGCTTTCAAAATTTTTGTAAGGGTTTGTAGTTGTTTCCACAACTTTGGCTTCGATAGAAAAATGTAGTCTGATAGGAAGAAGTTCGACAGGTCCGGAGCTTGACAATGAAATCGTAAAGTCTGCCATCTGGATTATCTAGTGGTGGAATAACAAACGACATTTCTGATGACCAAATATCTATAGAAAAGGGAGAGATCTCCCTCCTTTCTACGATGTTCTAGAGAGAAGACAATGAATTCGTTTGGAAGCCATATTGAACATGTGAACAGTACTTCAGGATAGTTAGAATCTGTGATTTATAGATTATGAGGAGCTGCTGGTACGGAATAGGAAACCAAGTTTTCGTGAAGCTTTTTTCGCAACGAACCTCACATAATTATCCAATGAGGGATTGCTGTTGGGGGTGATCCCGAGCATGGATATGGAAGACTCGGTAGGAATAATGGTACCTGACATCATATCAGGGATTGTGGGATCCGTCTTCCTGGAGAAGAAGGTTTTAAATATCATATCAACTTGGTGGAGAATAATGAAAGTAGAAACTCCCCTCATGGGGAAACGATTATGGAACATCTAGCAGGAACCTATATTGTAAACGGTAATTTAGAGGATTATTCGCAAATCAAGTTTTTAAGAAATATATTAAATTGGTTAAATACTTGGTTCGGTTTTAAATAAATAAACAACATGGTCACATACAGTTCACGGAATTTTAGAAGTAATTTCGTATTGTTTCAATGAACTTAATTTAAATTCCATATTATTAGGATAATTTCGAACAGAACCATTAGATGACCCAGTTCACGTCTGGTAGGTCCGTTTAAACAGGAAGTCCTTTTATATGTCCTAAAGAATATGCAGCCATTGTATTGTAGTTTACGGGTGACAAATTGCAACATAGCCTCTGGCTTATGACGTCACGAACGAGTATTCAGACCTTGTACTATTGAGAGTATTGGCAATACAGTCATGAATAGTCTATATATTTGACCAGAAATGAAATTATAATTAATAATAATTTCGGATATGCTTCCAAATTCCATATCGTATGATTTCGTGAGTAATATGCAAATCAGTTATGTGTGATTCATATATTATAGAGTTGATTAAATAATGAATCTTCACTTCTGATACTGAGCTCGGGAATAACACAAATATGAAGCGAGTATAATAATCTAGCATCAACTTATTATTGTGATTTTAGTTCTTCATAACCTTACTCAGCTTGAGTTTAACTTGATGAAAAGACAATGAAATAATATCAAGATGATCTGTTATACGTAATGAGTGATTTCATGACGTAATAATTGTTTTGTTACATTTCAATCGAAAATCTACTTGTTTCGACGACGAAAGAAGTTCAGAAGCATCACGTTCTCTCACATCTCTGACCAACGCTACGAAATCTAATTTGCAGATAATAGAGTTTGAAACTCGTGATAATCTTATAAAGGATGTGGTGGCTCATTGTGCATTCTCTTGTCCTTAACTTCCTTCTTACGTTAACTTTGAAGACCAAAGTAAAAATGTCCACTCAAGGAACTTGGCGTTCCTTCAACCTAGAACTGCACTCACTCATTCGAATTCCCAACTTTTCTCCGACAACGTTGAATTTGAAATCTGCATTAGAGTCGGCTAAACTCAGGAGCAAATTGGAATTAATTAACAAATATTAATTCGAATGAACTGTGATAAAATAACTAATAATTTGATTCATTGAATACACTGTAGTCATAAACTGTGAGAGTTTTCAGTATGGAAACCATACAATACTATAAAAAGAAATAATTATAGTCCAGTCAGTCCCTCTGTAATTTTAGTTCACCTTTTGGGCTAAGATTTTCACTTTCCTTAATTTTGGTCAATCCCCAAGTTTTCGGGTGCGCTGATCACGAATATGAACATTAAAAATATCTGGGCCCTATGCTACTCGAGTTACTGGCCATTTTTTGGGTCCAAATTGCCCCGGTGTTTTTTCAACTTTTAGAAAAACTCTTGGTTCCCTTCGATCATTTTATGACAGAAAAAGCTGTTATGTATCAAAAAGAGTGCAATGACGCCAATTAGAAGTTAATAGAATGTGAGGGGCCTAATATAGGGCCCAAAAAATGCGATTTTTGAGCAAAATCAAACGTTCGTTCAATTGTCAATTATAAGATGACTGTTTCCTGTATTAACTGATGCTTAACATCCAGTGATAGTATTTTGTATGTACTTTAAATGAGTTTTTCATTTGTTTGATATTTGCAAAGGCGCTGTAATCGCTCTTTTCGTAGAAATCGTAATTTTTCGATTGCGGGCCAACAAATTAACCTTTTGACTCAAAACAACATTTAAATGAAAGATATTGATTTCCATTTTGAAAAAAAGGAACGACGGGATGGCGACCCTGGAATGCTGCTCCGCAAACCATAGATTCTGTCCTACGAGGTTAGGCAGAATCAAATATCCATTTTCAAATTTAATTCGTTTCATAATATGATGAGATATATAGTCAAATCAGCTCGCCATGTTTTCCGGATAAATGTAAATTCATGTCTTTTGTCACAAAGTAGTAGTAGTTTGTGTATGTAGTTGAAGACGAATCTGAATACACATGTGTCTCAAGCTGAACCTACAGCATGTATAGACAATTCGACAGAAACATTATCATCCCACCATTCCGAAGTGACAATGTCTTACATGAATTATCGCCGTATAGTTTATACCTCCATATTTTGAAGTGATTACATACGGTTTATGTATACTTAGATTTTTGATATTTTTATTCTAATTTTATATCATGGTTGTTATTTGTTACGTTGAATACATTATAATTATTATAGTTATATCTTAACCGTTGAGTTCAATAAACAATATTCTTAAAAAAATAATTAGCTTCTGAGAAATGCTGTTTGAATTATTATTACTTATGTATTATACAGGCTGTCCCATGGATACGAGGAACCTCCGTCGCTAATCGAGATATCCAACGGTAGCTTTAGACACGATGGCGCATCATTTTTTTTTAAATTCAAACTACACCGTATTTTAGCATCACGGGAAATCCCTTTCGATTCTGTTCATCATGAGTTCCATACAACTAGACGAAACTATGAACCATTCCAATTTTTTAGTCTAAAAAAGAGTGAGAGAGCGCCATATGTGAAAAATCATCTTAACTTTACTTTTGGGAATAAATCAATGATTAAAGTAGCCAGGATTGTCTCATGTCTTCAACTTTCATCCGAGTGCTTATTAATCAGCAACTCCGAATTACCGTATACAGGATGTGTCCAAACGACTATCAGTGGATAACTTCTGTTTGTCAGATGGAACATCCTGTATATTTTTGTACCAGTACTACTATTTTGAAACCTGATGTGTTTTTATTAGAGACCGTTAGTTTTTTTAGATGTTATTGAATATTATATATATTCAAAAAATAATTTAAGTAGGCTGCTGTCACTGAATCTGACATAACAATCAGAAACAAGTACCAGAATATGTTTAATTAATCAGTATGGAAAATAAGAAACAACATGTTTCGAGAACAATTTTTCATAAATAATGTTCAAACAGCCACCATTAGGTTCCCTATAAAATACTACTTGAAAATATGGAGTATATGGTGGATGACGAACGAATTCGTAGCTCAACTCATACAATTTTGCCATTGCGACTGCTTTGTCCTGGTGGAACAGCACTTTTTCTTGCGGCCGCTTTCGCTCCAAATCGGCGTCGAATCGATCCAAAAGTTCTACATAATATACGCCGGTGATTGTTTTGTCCTTTTCAAGGTAATCGATATGGGCGATACCGTGTGCAACTCAAAAAACTGTCGCCATGACTTTGTTGGCCGATAAACCCACTTTGGCTTTTTTCGGCTTCGATTCGCCATGACGAGTTCACTGTTACGACTGTTCTTTGGTCTCTGATGTGTTGTAATGGATCCATGTTTCGTCAACGGTTACGAAAGGGCGCCAAAAGTATTTCTCTTCGCTTTTGAACATCGTCAAATACTCATTTGAAGTTGTCACACAATCGCGCTTGTTGTCAACAGAGAACAAATGCCGCACCCATCAGACTGAAAACTTTCTCATATTCGAAAATGTATGTAAAATGTTTCGTACTTGTTCGGTTCAGAAGCCCATAACCTCAGAAATCTCGTGCACTTCAACTCGCCGATCGCCTAATATCACCTCAATTGGAGGACCAGAATGTTCGGCGTCCTCTGTGGTCATACTACAATAACGAAAATTAGTGAATCACTAGTGAATCGTTTCAATTGATGGTGAAGAGTCCTTAATGTTTGCTTCGGTTTGCGTTATCTTCAACGTTGCTTGCTTTCGATGGGTGTCAAAACAGAACAGAATGTCATATCAGCCTGAAAATTTCAATGCGGTCTAAGATGGTTCTTCACAAATGTCACATGGGATTTTGATTGTGGCCCCATCTGTTTTATCTTTCAGTGACTTTTCATGTTGCCCTAGTATTAAAGAAACGAACGTTTTTTGAAGAACATCTCATGTTTTTCAAAATAGACTACATCCGTTGAAAAGCTAATCGGAAATGCTGTTTAATGGTGTTTCATTTATAGAAACTGAGTTATTCACTGTTTTGCGTTTGAGCATACACTCTGTAAATAATTAAGAAATGTGCCGAATGTTTGTAGCTACCGTTAACGAAAAAACGCTAGTCAATAATAGCAACGGAGTTATGGTGGCTTCTCGTACTCCTGGAACATCCTGTAAGTAAGTATGAGTGTGATGTGCAAATAGATATTAATGTGAATGACGAGAGAACCGAAACTAGAAATCATATTTCGCACCTGGGCCGGTTTTTTGGGCCAGTCTGGCCATGATACGAAACAAGTGACAATAGTACTGCCTGAGTACTGTATCAATTCACAATTCGAATGAAGTCTTCCACAGAATGCTCTAATGAGAAGTTGTATATCCAATTCGTATACCTTCGAGTACGCATTTTCAATTGCCTAGCCCGATCTGTGAACAAATCGTGCCATTCTCCATAATTATAGTAAAAATGCTCACTCAATGCTAATGCATTATCAATTACGAATATGTTAATATGAGATATTTTAAAAGGGACAGTCCGTTACATCTTCACTTGCAGATTTTATCGGCAATAATCTATACGTGCATAGTTTGGCTTTAAAAGGCCATAAATTACTCGTAGTTTTATAAACCCTGAAGATACAATATTTACGATTTAATAATTGGCGTAATGTAAGCGTTAGAACTAATTTCAACCCACAACACATCGTTTACATAAATTTTAATGCTCAAAATATAATTATAGGTATTTTATATCGCGTCCAGCGTTCGTGCTTTGCCATAAAACAGTCAGATCCAAACTTCTACGTTTCAAATTAAATTGTAACCTACCGACATGATGGAAATTCAGTCATTAAGTTCTCAAAGTTTTTATAGTTCTTGACACGGAATGAATCCTATTTATGTTGAGGCCGTTAGAAAACTGTGGGGTGTCTAGGCAATAACGCTAAATATTACAGATCCTTTAAAGATGTTCAAACCGTTCAATCCGTACCTAAATTGAATCTGTGATATTATTACCCTGTATTTAGTGATTTTAATTGTACGGATTTCTTTGTTACTTAGTGCTATTCAATTTTCAAACAAATACAATAACTTTGTAATAGCATCGGATGTCTGGAACTTTAATTGTTTATTTTTATTATTATGCCAGGAGAAATGTAGAGATAAGAAAGAAATTACGTCATAGTTAGTGATTCACTGTAACCAATGTCCCTAAATAGGTGCCGAAACATCTTCATCAAACCAGAAATATTTTAACAGTTGGCAACTGTTTCCAGGGTTGCCGGATAAATTTTATTCAATTGACTTGTCATTTGATATATTCTTTGTGAAACTAGATTTTAATAGAAATAAGCTTCACTGGGTGGTCGGTTAGAGCGCAGCGCATTTGCTCAAAATGTTCAGGCGGAGTGTGTTAGTGTGCCGAAAAGACCAAAGACCAAAGACAGCGAGCCGTAGTCTGTCTAGCTGCACTCAGTCAGTTACTCGCCCAATCACGATATCGATTATCCTTTTTAGTTCTTCAGAACCTTCTACGGAAACAACAATCATAATGTCGTCTGCGTCTTCAACAACTTCTATCTAGCCTAGAGAAAAGAGTTATAAAATATATAAAATTATGAATAATAGAAAGGATGAATAACAAATGTCCTAAAATTGATCCTCGTGGAACACCAACGTCAATGGCTGCTTCTCCAGAGAATTTGATAGTTACTTTGACTGGTATTTTCCTTCATACTATGTATCCAAAAATACCCTTATTGATGATATCCAGACTACGCTGCCTACGCTTGGAGAAAAACATGCACTCAGTTTTACTCAAATTCATTCAGCAACTCGCTGAGTTACAATATCAATTATAACATAATAATTATAATATTGATAATAATTACAGGAAATTATCAAGATATAAAGCAATTACCTCCTGTTCAAAACATATTATTTTCTTATCGCCAACTACGAACAATGAAATCTACAATACTATCATGTCATTAAAAAACTTGAACTCGGTTGGAGAAGACGGAGTACCAGTGGAACTCTTGAAAAAATATCAATTACAATAGCGTCTCCTCTTAAACATGTGAAAAATAATTGCTTTAGTAATGGTAATTATTCATCACAATTAACGTTGGCTAAAGTAAAAGCTATACATAGAAAAGGAGAAAAAAGAGTATCACCAACTATAGGCCAATTGTACTTTCATCAAATAATAATAAAATCTTCGAGAAAATATTATATAATAAAATAGTAGACTTCATTATGAAACATAAAATTCTCTCTGAAAATCAAAATGGTTTCAGAAAGGGTTGGTCAACTATTGGATCAGTATACACCACTCTATGTCAAATTATTGAATCGATAAGCAACAATAAATCGACTGCAGCTATATTTCTCGATTTAAGCGAAGCGTTCGATAGCGTTGACCATAACATATTAGTCAGAAAACTGCGTACGCAAGGGGTAAGAGGGATTTGCTTATCATTGATCCTATCATAGTTAAAAAATAGGAAATAGTTCGTCAATGATAGTGATATATCTGGAAATACCTTTCGATCAAATACTAGGAACGTTGTCAGGGGTTCCCTCAGGGGACGATTTTGGGACCTCTTTTATATTTATTATATACAAATGATCTACCAAGTGCTAAGCCAGAGCCGCTTCCACAATTTGCAGACGATGCATCAAGTGTATTGAGTGTTGACAAAAAGGAGAACTTGATGGAACAAATTCAAAGTACGATCCACTCACTTCAAATAATTTACAGGTAAATGTGAATAAAACGCAGCTATTGAATTCTTCATTTTGAACAAACACAACCAAATTATGTATTCCTCGAAAGGATGAATTCATAGAATCACAACCTGTGATGAAGTTCTTAGGAATTCAAGATCCAAGATTAGATTGACATTATCTCTTGGATGATTTAGCAAAAAATTTAGCAAAACATGCATATGCACTAGGAACTCTACGTTATTTGGTAAATGAGAAAACAGCTTTTATTGCATACTTCGCGTACATTGAATCTCGTCTAAAATTCGACATAATTGCTTGGAGAAATTCGTCAGAAATTAAACGAATATTCAGACTTCAGAAGAAATGCTCACGAAATAAACTTCTGTTGTCAAAAACTGACAGTTGCAAGCAATTTTTCATTTATAAAAATATACTCACTAGTACCGCTCTCTATATCTGTGAATCCGTTACATTTATCAAAAAAAATCAAGCATTTTCCGAATATTGCAGTATGGAGCATTCGTATGATACAAGAAATAAGAACAATTTGATTAGAGATAAGGCTGAATAATTTTACATCCACAAGCATATTTCATACAACATACTGAAAGCTTATAATAAAATGTTTCATTAGGGAGGAATGTCTCAACATAATAAAATTATCTCTGAGAAACTGTTTAACAAAAAAGCATATTATAATTCAACAGAGTTTCTGAATGACAATAATTTCCTCATATAATATCCTTCATAACGTAAGTTTTTATTTCTACATATCTTAATTGTTACTGTTACAGGAATTTCGAATTCTTAAGCTGTTTGTATTGTCATAGTTCTACGACCCAATAGATATGTGTTTTTTTATTATTTTGATGTCGCAATCATAGCACCAATACATTTCAAACTATAATAAGGCTATTCATATATGTATTAAATGAAGTAATATTAGAGCTATCTAGGATACTTGCTCATGACAAGTTCTATGTACAATTCTTGTACCCTTGGAACGAATAAATTCTATTCTACTCATTTTAGTTCTTCAATACTTTATACAGAAACAACAATCATAAGGTCGTCCGTGTCTTCAACAACTTTTATAATCCCCAAAAGGAAGAAAATAGTTCAAATGTCATTTTGAGTAATAGAAAGGATGAATAACAAATGTCCAAACATAATCCTTGTGGAACCCCATCATCAATATCTGCTTCTTCAGAGAATTCATCAGTTACTCCGACTTCTATTTTTCTGTCTACTAATTTATTAGTATTTGCACGAATACCTATGCACTCCAGATTTTTTACCATAAAGTCAATATTCACCGAGTGAAAAGCCCTACTCAAATAAAAGAAAAGTGTGTTGATTGGACTTTCAATCTACGGCACTAGAGATTTAATTTACATAAAGAAATAAATTTCAGCCATTTTATCATTCTTAAATCTCGACTTAATTGTCCATGTTTAAAAATTGAATAATACCATAAAATTTTCCCATAAAAGACTTACAACTCAAACGTTCCTTGGAGATTATGGTCTATTTCGGTACACACTTCGCGGTTTGGGTAACTAATATAAAAGTTCATAGAATCAGCCATTACTTGATGAAAAACCATTATAAACTTGAATAAAATAACTATTAGTAGAAATTTGGTAATTAATGAAAATCAAACTTCTTATAGTTATTTAAGTTACTAAAATACTCAATTGTGTTTTGTCAATCAGATAAGGTCCAAACAGCTACGTCAAGGTTCAGAACACAGTGATAATATGAGATATTTATCATAGTTAAGATGATAATGAATCCTTCTGCGGCTTATTCTTAATTAGGAAGCATTAATGAGCAAAAATAACAACTTCGTTATATAAATAAATGCAATGTTTTAGTTCAGACAATTGGCACCACGCGTGAAAACAAGAAAATTCTCACAAAATAGTTCATTTCATTTATGACCGATCATTATCGCCGTATTGAAGTCAAACAAATATTAGATCATTTATAATATTTCTAAGTGACATTTCTATGAAATGACCGAAACGCAATGAAATGTAACTTTGCAGAATAGAATCTGCCGACTCATTGACGGCTGTTAGAACAGGGCCGTATTGCATTCGGTCTATCTCGGTAAGGAGTAATTGTTCATAATATCTTCTATATTTCGTTCATAATTGTGGAATGTAGATATAATTGGAATCAATTTATCGTAGCATACTGCGTTCTCAAATCGGACGATACATTTGTACACGGGCGACCAATATTCTTTTTGGTACAGGTCATTCTAATTGTATGTCTTACGCCATAAAATTCTCACTTAGTTACATTCTTCTGGTAGGCGATTTCTAATGTCCCGAACGATATGTCACTATCCACATAGTGTACAGAAAAACTTATTCTATCTCATTTGTTTTCATATCTTTTATTTTAGTCAAATTTACAAATCAATTTTCAAATGTTCTTGAAATAAAATCGTACATTAAGCAAGTATTTGATGCATCTAATGTTTGTAATGTTTGTTGTATTAAGTTAACGAGTTAATGACTGTCAATATTCTTATACACAGTTAATTATCCCATTCGTGATGAATCCACACGTAGATTCTTTGTTATTCTGATTGTATCGATCACGAATTCAATTTGCAAGATACGGTCCTGATGCGATGAAACTGGTCAGCAACTCCCCATGATGGATGGTCCATTCGTCATAAATGTATGCCCGTATTGTGTGATTGCCTCAGTGTATGGAAAATGCTGCAAATGTGACAGTT
This sequence comes from Endomychus coccineus, assembly GCA_958510875.1. Classification (NCBI taxonomy): domain Eukaryota; kingdom Metazoa; phylum Arthropoda; class Insecta; order Coleoptera; family Endomychidae; genus Endomychus; species Endomychus coccineus. The sequence goes on along the minus strand of OY294068.1, from coordinate 184,770,118 downwards.
GTAGCTCTCTAGTAAACAAGTCAGGACACCGTTTTATCCACCATAGCGAAGTCCGTAACAAATAGGCTTTTCTACGATTCGCAAAACTCTGGTAATCTCGTTATCCAACTGCGGGTATGAAAATTCAAACCGATTAGTGATATCGATGTGTTCTTATGGATATTTAATATTAATATATTAAACTGTATAACGAAGACTTAGTCTTTGATTTTTAATCAGTGGAGTCATATCTTACTTCAAGAATAGTATTAGACAACAAGTGTAGAAGCGAAAGTTTTTAGTCCTGAGCCAAAGGCGAGGGCTAAGGTTCACGAGTGTGGAAGATACATTTCAAAATCTTTGCCAGATCTCCCTTAAATACATCAACCTCTTTCTGTCGCGCCCCTTGGGCTTCATTGGATGGTATAGGGGCTCTATATGAGAAAACGGTATGAAGTGTATCATCATTTGTAAAGCTGTGGACGTGACAGCTAGTCACATCCAGCAGATCGCTTATACAAAGTTGGTGCCAAGACAGATTCCTGTAGACCACCAGCGTTGATAGCCATTGTATCGGACGATACTCCGTCAACCATCACATGGAGTGATCTATGATATAAGTAGCAATCTATGATATATGTAGCAATCTGATCTTTAAGCATAGAATAGACACTCTTAAAAGCGTGGTTGGAGAAATAAAATTTGAAGAATATTGTACTCGCGTTAAGTAGAAATCCCAGAAACTTGATCACCCACAGCTTCACTTTCCTTCTTTTCTAGCTAAGATCACTAACCGAAGCTACACTCAAATGGACATATTACAAGAAACATCTTTCCAAAGTTTTTAGTACTGAATGTTAAAATGCAATAGGTAATTCTTTTGAAATAATACCAATAAGGAATTGTGGAAGAACATGCAACAAAGGAAAGACGATTAATAACTGCATGCAACATGCAAGAGCATACCATAACCAGAAATTAGAACTGTAGATCTTCTACATTTCCAAATGTAGAAGGTATCCATGAAGTAATTGTTGAGAGTGCCTCAAGTTCTACATAAATCACCCTGTGCGGGGTGGGCAGCTTGGTTAAAATGTTTGTATAGGATATCTCGGTAACTATAGGAAATACAGAAAAAAATTACGTTTTCGATCTTTTTTTGGGACAAATTCACTGGCGTAAACAAAATTTTGCTATTGTCTTTTGTTTCCGAGGTTTAATTTCTCCATTTTTTTGTACCTCCTAAAGTAAATATCAAAATTTGCACACCCTGCATAAATAATGACAAAATTATATGTTAACTAAAAATGGATCAATTACATTGGCGAAAAACTTTCGGTCATTTACGAATATCCATTCCTTTAATTTGTTTTTGAAAAGACGAGCTGAATTAATTTTTTTCAAGGTGTTCGGTAAATTGCTCCAAAATTTCGATCCAATAAAGCAGAAGCTTCTCTGACCAAGTGCTTTATGAGTAGTCGGGGCATACATAGCGGATTGTGTATTTTGCCTCGTACCGTAAGTATGTGGTATATTATAAGTATAATGCCTATTTGAGTATAGGAAACAAAGAGCTTTGAAACAAAAGAGTTGTCGCGTGTCCATTACTTTTGAATTATCAAATAATTGTTCTGAGGAGAATCTGCGAGGTTTTTTGAGAATAATTTTCAGTATGAGTTTCTGAATGATATTGATTGGATTCAGATAATTATTCCTTAATCCACCCCTTCCAATGATACCGTATAGTAATATGGATTCAACAAAAGCGGCGTATATAATTTTCAGTTGTTTGTGAGATAAAAATTCCACAAGTTGTTTGAATCTGTAAATGAGGTATCTGAGTTTATTCGTGATGTTGCGAGCGTAACGTCCCATTTCAAAAAGGAGTCAATATGGATGCCTAGATATTTGCAGGTGTGTACGAGCTCAAGTTTATGATTTGATACAGAGATGGTATTATAATCCGGTAAAAATGGTTTATATGAAGTGAAAGGTACAATTTTTGTTTTTGAAGCGTTAACGGTCAGTTTGTTCGAATCAAACCACTTAAATATATTTTGTATATCATCAGAGGCAATTTGTTGGATTTCTGACCAGTTCTTTCCCACGTAAATAATTGCTGTGTCATCGGCGAATGATAAAATTACTCCTGTTTAGTCCAATTGTAGTAAATCATTTAAATAAAGTATAAATAGTATGGACCCAAGAACGGTACCTTGGGGAACACCGACTGTTACAATCTCATCTTGGTTGAACATACCATCCATTTTCGTAACTTGCCTTCGATCCTCGAGATAACTTACGAAAAGATCTAATGCAATTCCACGAATGCCGAGGCATTCTAATTTATCAATTAATAATCTATGATTTACTTTGTCAAAAGCTTTTGCCAGATCAACAAACATTCCCAAACATGATTTTTCGTGATCAATAGCTGAATAAACGATGGATGTTAATCTGGCAATAGCATCTTGAGTAGATTTGCCCTCTTGAAAACCAAATTGGTGGGGGGAGATTATATTATTCTTGTTGATAAAACTAACTAGGCGGTTTTTAACTGCTCTTTCAAACAATTTTGCTATTGATGAAATTAAGGAAATAGGTCTATAGTTGCTTACAAGAAATCTTTCGCCTGATTTGTAAATCGGTTTTATAACTGCATTTTTGAAGTGATTTGGGACTTTTCCCTTTTGTAACGCTATGTTAATAATATACGATATCGGTTGGCATACAAAATCACTGGTTATTTTCAAGATTTCGTTAGATATTCCATCAAGGCCACTAGCTTTTTTATTCTTTAATTCCCTAATGAGCTCTTTTATTTCAGTGTGGTCTGTTGCTTTTAGAAATATTGATGAGTTGACGTTTTTAGTTTTGGTTTTTATCTCTGCACTTTGAGGGATCGCATTAGCCAGTTTTACACCAATACTAGAGAAATATTGATTGAAATGGTTTGCAATTTGAAGTTTGTCAGTTATATCAGCACCATTATCAGACTTAATTTTGTTAATTGCATTGAATGATAATTAAGTATTCAATATTATTCCTTCTAGCTGTTATAACATATCTTATTCATCCCTCAGTCCACAATATCGAATTATGGGTGGGAGGAAGGAATTTTCCTTCAGTATTACTCCACTGAGTATATCTGCATTTGGACTGACAAGCTTTAGAGAAATTGTTTAAAAAAAAAACACATTAATTTATCATAGTTTCTGAATGACAATAATTTCCTCATATGTTTCCCTATATAACATAAGTTTTTATTTCTACATGTCTTAAATGTTACTGTTACAGGAATTCAGTACTCATTCATTTCAAACTATAATAAGGCTATTCCTGAATGTATTAAATGGAGTACTATTAGAAAAATTCAGAATACTTACACAGTGTATGTTTATGATAAGTTCTATGTACCACTTATGTATAGTTGGAACGAATAAATTCTATTCTATTCTATGACCCTACTCACGAAAACAAAACAATTTACTATCAAAATACACCAGTTTTATCCAAATTCACGGACTAATTTCTGATATAATACACTTCAAACTCCAGAAAACTATTGTAGCTTTAGAGATATTGTACCAAATGGGTAAAATGTACCGTTTAATTAGCACCATGGCAATGATATAAAATAAGACTATACAGTGTTGCCAGCTCTAGCATTGTTTCGGGCTAGTATAGAGTCGTCTGTGGATGAGTAACTTGTCTGAAACCGGGCCTATATACTGCCAATCATTCTTGCCAAGCAGTGTAGTTGTTTATGATCATAACATTATATATTTCTCTAGCAAATGAGCACAAATGCTTAACAAACGATAGGAATAGCCGATAGATACAAAATAATTAGCTGGGAAGAAACTCTCAATTTCAAATTTGTCTATTAAACGGACGAAACGTCTCAGAGAAAGTTCATGGCACGTCTGTCACAAATCTCTATTCTTCTTAGCTTAGAGCATCGCAGAACTATGACGATACGTCTATTGATTTATACATTTTCGCCTGGGAAGAATCGTTCATTTTACAAGCACTAAAACGTTTATTAGCAACAATTATAAGTAGAAAACATCGACAGTTGATTAAGAAAGTGGCATATCCGGTTGGGGGCATAAACATAATTGTTCACATAGCCAACTTAGACAATGGCTTGAGACGAAGACGCGTAACAATAGGAGCCGTGCGAGAGATCCCACGCCGCTCTGGCCACGGGAATGACCACTGACCCTTGCCCCTCTTAGCTGACCTGCCCCGGACGTCCTGAGTTCATCATCGGCACGCAAGGACGTCTATTGGAACTTAATCAGATAATTATCTGTTATTACCTGTATTTATCGGTATTTTTAATGTCTCATTTAGATTCATAAATGACCGATTCTGATTTTTAAAATGCATCCTCACATTCAATATTCCAAGGACAATGCCATCTTTATTATTACAGAACTTACTGTAGTTGTAAATCATCAACTACAATAGAATTAAGTAAGTTAATCGTGCATTATTAACAAAACAAAGAAAGAATCAACTCAATGAGGTTATGATCAGTACAATAATATGAGAATAACATTAAATATAACGTATAATTATCAGTGAAGGTTCATTGCGAAACGCTCCAACACAGCAAATCGTACGTAGAATTTCGGCCAGATCTTGATTCTTGAGTTTGTTTGTAATCTCATTAACCTTGATGTCAATCACGTGATGAATTTTCGTTCGGGGTGTCTGCAATGTGTATTTTTCAATTTTAAAATTGAAGTGTTGAAGAGTTCAGTAGTTTGAGATGGGGAGGAATAATACTATATTACTTGAGAGCCAGATATAAATAGCTTCGTTTTCCAATCAGTATTCAACGTTCTTGGAATGTTAACATTCTCGATAATATTAAATAAAATGATTATTGAAAGTTTTGATTTGCACTATTTTAATAAATACAAGGGCAATGTGAAAAGTCCCTGAAAAATTGAACAGAACTTATTCTATTTCTCAACATTATTATTATTTTATCAAGACTATAGACCTATTATCCTAAAGAGACAGAATGGTTTACATTCAAACAAGATCAGACATTGCCAAATTTCGGGCAACTCAGACCGCTGTATATTACAAGTATGGCCATATGGAATGTGCTGTTGCCGGATTAGTTGTTCTGTGTGCCGGATTGAGATTTGTAATTATTATAAAAACTTCCATTTATTCGTTATATTAGAACAATACTGTTGAAATGTCGATTTATCTGAAAATTATTCCATAATTTATGGTAACCTGGAATATACAATCGAATTATAGAATATTTAAATTTTCAAATATAGAAATATTCCATTTCATTGCATCATTTGTTCAGAAAGCGACAACGCCGCGCACCTTTTTTGAATGGCTACTTGGTTCTGTACTACGCAATTTGACAGCTTCCGTATTCCTCGTAGCTATTTCGAAGCGGTGTTGCCTTACAAGTGGTACCAAGTTTTAAATCATAGTTATAGCGTAGCCAATAAGGAGTAATTATGACTCGGTGACAAAGAGTTCCGTTGGTTTTCTTTGTCATACTTCATGTAATCATTGCGACAAGTCAAATGCAGTTTTATGAATGAGATGTTTCGTCTCCTTAGGATAATAGGTCTATGATCAAGACCTTTGTATTTTTTGTATAATAAATCTTTGGAGGTAGGCAGACCAATTCCTATTCTATCATGTATACCAAAGTTATTTGAGAGCATAGTAACGGAACATTTTTCTCTAGTCTATAAACATATAATAATTGATGAACAGCATGGATTTATAAAGGGAAAATCTGCTGAAACTAATTTATTACTATTTACGCAATTTGTCTTGGAGGCTACACATGAAAAGAGTCAAGTAGACTGTATATACACCGATTATTGTAAAGCTTCCAATTGCATAAATCGTGAGCTATTGATCTCAAAACTATACTCAGTAGGTATACAAGGTGCATTATTGGAGTGGTTGAAAAGCTACATTACCACCAGGAAACAAATGGTAAAGATAAAACTTTTTGTTCTGAAGAAATTATTGTTCCATCGGGGGTGCCTCAGAGGTCACATTTAGGGCCATTGCTGTTTCATCTTTCCATCAACGATATAAAGTATCTTTTCAGGATATGTCGTTTTTTGCTTTTCGCCGATGATTTGGAACTTTTCTATGTCATTGAATGTGTTTTAGATGCTCTAACAGTTCAAAAAGAGTTAACGGAACTTTTTATATGGTGCACCGAAAATGGGATGGAGCTTAATGTTGATAAATGCTTTGTAATGGAACCAATAATTTTGTGGATTTTGATTATCATTTCAATAACAATATCTTATCAAGTAAAACAGAAAAAGGGATCTTGGTGTTATTATGGACAGAAAGCTTGCTTTTAATGCAAATTGTGATTATATAGTTAATAAAGCACTTAAGTCAAAAAAACTATTTGAGTCTATTTTTTAGAAGAAACGGTATAAATTTTGATAATATCAACTTCCGGTGCCAATTGACCATTTCCAGGTGATGATGAATAATTCTGTTATTTTTGACTTCGGAATCGTAATTAGAGACCCTAAAAACCCACGAGTGGGCATTTCTATCTCAAAATAACAATTTTGTTGGGATCTGGAACATTTGTTAATTTAAATTGTTCATAAACGGTCAATTTGTTAATAAAACAATTGTGAGTGACCTAGGATTCTTATGACATCAAAAAAATTTTGCAACAAGTTTCAGACAAAGATCAACCCTACAAAAATATTCCAAAATAAAATATTTGAATGACTGTATTATAGAAATTAATAAATATAGGAAGTTCGATATCCTATTGAACGATCAACAAATAGGTACTCAATAATTCTGCTTTGTTAAATTAGTACAATTAGATTTTCCGTTTGCTAGCAGTTCATCGTTTAATCCCTGGATGGGTTAAACCCAAAATCCCACCAACCGTTTATCCTAAAATTATCATTAAAGTTATTTATTAGCTTAGCTCTTTTGTACTGAGTTAGTACTTTGCAATATTTGTTTGAAGAAGCTACAGCGAAACTATAGTTACATTCATTTATTAATTAAACTTCTAATTATTTTTTATAATGACTGATTCTATTCAGTTTTCGTTAATCATTAACTAGTATAAATTAGCAGAAGAATCTTATAATTGTAGAGGAAGAATATATGATCCTTTGAACGTAATATATTTCTATACTGAAGAATTTTAGAGTAAAATATCAATGTAATACAAATTGTTCACTATCGTTCGTTCATCAATGATTAAATTATCCAGCATTCTTATTACCATACGATTTACAGTTATCAATTTATTACGAGGAGGTGTAGTGTATACGTGAAACATAAAGTCGGGAAAACAAGAAACGTTTTGGCATAAGGTAAGGTTTAAAACGTGTAATGAGATGAAGTTTACCTATATGGTAGAAAATGGAAAGTAATCTATTGTAGATCTTCAGATGTAACAATTTGAGATTATTTGTAAACACCTACGCTACACTCTTTCACAGAACTGCTTCTATACAGAGCCGTACTTTTGTAATAGCATATGCTGCGACAATCAAAACCAAACATTCGAACAAAAATTCAACATATTGTTGTTGAAATAACATGAGCCATAAACTTTTGATTATACAATATTTCAATTTGTTTCAAAAAATATCGTATTCTTGTACAATTTTGGGACCAAATTGAAACTTGTCAAATTTGATTGCTTATTTTCGATATTTTGAGAACTCTCTAAAACAAATGAACTTGTAAGGATCAGTTCCGTAACTTCTGAAATTTTACATTTGTTCGAATGCAAAACAAATATTTCCTACCAATACGTGTACCAGCAAGTGCATCAAAATAATTTATGGTGCATAATCGTTTTGTTGATCTTGACATCGAATTTGCCATTACAAATTCTTCCCAGTTAACGTTTCCTAGATACGAACCGAACAACTATTTCCAACTTAAATATGATAAATTTACAGTACTGCTATTCCAGTACTGTAACGAAGTCAAGAAATCATGTCGGTAATTTTCTACAACACTCTGATGACCGCTTCGATAGCCACCGCCACATGTAGGCATGTCGAAGATCTAGTGATATCAACCATGGGAACATCTTCAAAAAGATTACTTGCGGAAAATATGTTTTTAATTTACTTTTAACCTAATAGCTTGCTACTGCTTCAAACAAAAATCAAAAGAGAAATCATATTCTTAGTTTCATCTGAGTTCATAGTTTCTACATTCGTTTATATTTTATGTCTTGTTACGTATACTCGTTTCAAATCAATTCGTTGACCCTATTAATTGAAACATTACTTCCTCATGAATCTAGGAATAGATGAAGTGATAGTATTTCCATTAAAGGGACCACTTTGTACGAACTAATTAGCAGGAAGGACATTATTTTAATCGATATTTTTATATTATTATTGCCAAAACCTTCTACTACGCCTTGCCGGCCCACTTCTGGAGAGGATATTTTCTAAGCTGCATGAAACTCATTATCATTCAAAGGGACGATTTTGGAATCAGTTTCAAATCCAACATTTCGGTCATACTATGAATTATGAATTTCATACTTGTAATTTGAATCAATCAACAAATTGAAGTGTAGGCGGACGAGTCCAGAGCACTAAGATCTGATTGGGACCATTGTGCGCCTCCTCAATCAAGACTTATTTCAGCAAGTCTGAGTCAACACCAAAGGCGAAAATACTGTTTAGACTGATGTCCCTTCTGGCTTCAGGCCACGCTATCGAAGTGTTGCCGCCTAAAAGAAGCCAGTGCTAGACAATATCGATCTAAAAGCCGATAAATGAAAAAAGAGAATTTGTCTCCTTACTAAGAATATTCCATATTCGCATAACTACCTTCACTAAGATAACATTCAATTTGGAGACTATTGTAGATAACATAATAACAAATGTAGATGGAGATGAAATTGTGAACATTCAAAATAACAGATCATAACCGACAGATTATATCGATCGAAAATAACAGCCAATTATCAGTTCAAGCAAGTCAATATAAAAGAATATTCAATTCTACAAGAAGAGTTGTTGAATGCCTCTGACTGAGAAGTTCGTTTTGATGTTACAGAAAACAATAGAGTTTTCTAAAAATTCATGAGAATCTCCTCAAATTTTCGAATTGGCTTTTCCGGTTAAAAAAATCCAGTGTAGACCCAAACCAAACAACCGAGAAGGCAGGTAGCTCAGTGGTAGAAGCATCGATCTTCTAATCACTGTGGTTGCCGGTTGCGGGTTCGAATCCAGCGCGCTGCGGATACAATGGGCTGTCAAGCCTAAGTGTCATTGAGACTGCCCTGGTTGCAGGATCGAGCTTACCACACGTGGTGGAGTGTTTGGTGGGTATATCTGGGGTGATTAATTTCGGACTCGGGAGACTCCCACACTACATCATGGGATGTTACAGGACCATAAGGTGCCCATAAATCGTTTCAACCAACTCCCCAAAAAAAAAAAAAAACAGCCACAGGTAGTTAACGAGAGGAGTCAGAACATCTTGTCGTAACAAGCGTTGCCTCGTTTACCTGAAAAAATTCAGGGATGATATGGCTTTTTTGAAATATATAAAAAAGTACTGCAATCTGCTAAAAATGTCATTAACCAGGCATAACAACAACAGTTTATTGAAATCGTCTGAATGTAAAACGAAAACAACTTAGAACTCATCAGGGCAAATATAAATTTGAAGGAATATTCAAAATACCAGATAAGTTAAAACTAAATCTAACCAATGAAGTGATAGATAACACAGATATAACTTAAAAATAATAAATCTACCGGTGATGGTAAGTAACATACCAATAATAATTCCAACCGCTCCAACCCACTTCAGAAATTTGCATTACTTCGTCAAAATAGATGACGAAATAATGCATATTTTTGATGAGGGTTGGAGCACGTAGTGGTGGGTGTAGCTTTCTGGCTTCATGAAAAAAATGTTCCATACATCTCAAACTATTTATTGGTGCAATTTTGAGCATTAATATGCATTTATTGAAAATGTAAAACTTTCAAATTTTCTTTGTCATTTTAGCCAATTACTTAACACTGATTGGGGCTACCTTTTTGCAGTTTGTTTTTTTTTAATTTGAGATGCATAAGCTAACTTATTTTATTATGTTGAAGTGGTTTCCATACTCCACACTTTTCACTTGAATACTTTCCATGAAATGAACATTACGCTTGTTTGAAACTTTCTGGTGTATGAAACATTCTTATACATTATATATAAATTCTCGTGAAATAGGTCACATTAACACCTATGCTTTATATTTTCTTGTCTTTACGTACGTTACGGTCTCACGACCATCATCAGAAGACTTACTATGTCTAAAACTTGATGACTTAAAACTAATTGTATTACACAAAGCGTACTTATCGCACCAATTTCAAATTCTACCGCCCTTACTAAACACTACTTTGATTATAACCATGTTAAGATGGTTAAGATTAACAATGATGTTAAGATTCTAACTAAGGAAACCAATTATTATAAAAGATCTATTTTGGAGATGATTCACATAAAACGTGACTCCAAATCTGTAAATCGTAGGACAGATACTCAAAATCTAAGTCATATTTATACAAACTTAATTAAATAATATCTCTAGCAAATTCTCACATGCCTTTTTATAATGTTAAAAGTATATATTCCAGGTAGAATGTCAAGTATATCTCCAGTCACTGACAAACCTTTTTCAATTAGCTCGTAAATCTAGAATCTAGTTTGAAAGTGAATACTTGAATTTATTGGTCTCGTCTCTAGTTGAGCATTTACTGTGTTGACATGAGCACGCATTTATTAAAAGCTCTGCTTAGCAGTGGATGTTTGATAATTGTACGATAGCATTGAGGTTTACAATTTCGTTTATTCGTGTTTCTGTTCGTTTCGGTGACGTGGGCATTTTGATTGAAATTGGTGCGATAAGGACGCTTTGTGTAATACAATTAGTTTTAAGTAATCAAGTTTTAGACATAATAAGTCTTCTGATGATGGTCGTGAGACCGAAACGTACGTAAAGACAAGAAAATATAAAGCATAAGTGTTAATGTGTCTATTTCCCGACAATTTATATACAATTCATACCTGGGTCAAGAATCTTTATTATAATTCTTATACATTTTATGATGCCAGATCATAATTTCATGATGTCACCATTCAATTTTCACTCCTCAAAGAGCCCCAAATGACTTATGCTATGTGCCAGATAGTTACCAAATGCAGATTTTCTTTCATACACTGGCTCTTGGAGTATAATGCAATAAGTTAAGGATGGGCATGTATATCAATCAAGTATTCAGGATCGATAGATTGCCTACTTAGACTAATTTTGAAATAATTCCGAAATCGGATAAAAAACGTTTTTTGCTTGAAGATTTTAACCTCAATACCGCACCTAGTTTCGCAAATAATAACTAGTTTGTACAAATTTGTATTCACAACTAGTGGTTACATTACTTTCATTTTTACCGATTGTGACATTTAAAGTTTGACCCTTGCAACTTGAAGCATTTTTGTTGCAGGACAACCTTTATTTTGTGGGTTGATGGTTATGACGATGATGCTGTCTTGTCCCCGTGTGGGTGCGGAGGAATTCACTAGGTCACGTTGAATGATGGTACACCATACATCGATATGCGCAATAAGGAACTATACCTAACACGTTTAGTATTATCATCATCCGAATAAAATTGCAAGGATGTATAACTTAGTTTGAAACAGGGATTGGCGAATTCATCATATTGTTTATATTGAAACACAAATATTCCCCATTCAAATATACCAATCATAGTCACATACTATCGTGACAGATTGTAGCAAACTAGAAATTACAGCCAGGAAACATGTAAGGAGGTAAAGTCAAAAGTAAAAAGTAAATTTATTTTCTCAATAATGATTGTTGTAAAATGATGACAAGATCATAAGAAAATAAGTCAAACAATAAGAAGAAATTTAAAATAAAATACAAATAAAAAACTTACTTATTCAAGTATTCATTAACCGTGTATGGTTCACATTGCACAATAATAGTGAATATTTTATTCTTAAATTCACACAATTATACATTGAATATCAATTGGCATATTGTTGAAAAATCTGATGCACATATAGATACAATTTTCTCTGTTAGTGTAAGCGTATGTGCTGGATATATATGAAATATTACGTGTGTTGTAATTGAATGATTATTTGAAATCTGTAAAGAATCTTCTATGTTTGAGAATAAAAAAAAGGGATTGATGAATGTAATAACAATAACAGTTAGCAGTTTGTTTTTCTTGAAAAAACCTCTGCAAATTTGCTTATACCCTAATCCAAAGATTATTCGTATTGTTTTTTTTTGCTGCCTGAGTATCATATCAACCTGGTAGCTGGTAATCCAAAAATTATCCCAAAACTCCACAGAGATTGAAAGTTGGCATAATAAAAAACTTTTAATGTATTTTCCTCAATTGCCTTGGCTATTGGCTTGAAGTAAAGATGATGCAGTTCATCTTACATTGTTCAATGTGAGTTTGTTATTCATACACCAATGTTCAATCTTGAAGAGCGCAGAGGCAATTTCAGTTTCGAGAAGGCAAAGGTGATTTGCTAATACTTTAATGTTACTATCATCTGCATAATTGATAAGTATCTTTCTAGCATCAGCAATAACTTGTGGTGGATCATTAATATAGAATAAGAACAAAAGTGAGGCAATTATTGTATCTTGAGGAACTCCCATTTGTAGTGACAATTCCCCAGATATGAAATTTTGTCCACCCTTCGAAATTTTTCACTCTCTGCCTTCTACATTCTGAATAACTTTCCATCAAAGCTAATTGTTTATTTCTGACTCCGTATTTCTCCAGTTTTGCAAGAAGGATCTTATGATCGACCATGACAAAAGCCTTGGAGAGATCAAGAAAAAGTCAGCATGGGGGTTTTCTTATTTTCCAAGGATGTTATAATTGATTCGATGCATTTAAAAACTGCTGTTACGTAACCGAGATAGATCAACTTGTTCATCAGCGCTGCACTAAATACAAGAATTTCCCTATCTCGTATTGAAACTCGCATTTTGGCATTAGTTACCATAAAATTTCATTATACTCCAGTCTGTACGCTGGGGGTATATCAAAATTTTTTTGCGGTAAGTCGAATCATAGAAATCCTTTTTGCATGATGTTCTACAGACCATGAAGGTCATTCGCGTCTACTGAGCGACTCTTCAATCTCTCCCAATTCACCCCTATATGATAAATTAACCCTATTTTCAACCCCATTTTTAAGATAATTATTAATTCATCGAAAAATTCAAATTAAGTCTCCAAAATGGGTTCTAGTAGGTTTTTTTGGGTCGCTAAACACGAATCCGAGGCCATTTCCGAAAAGATTCAATAAATGGAAGGAATTTTCACGTATCGCTTTATGCATAATAAATGTTGACAGTCGCGTATTCCAATCCAGAGTAGCAAAAATTTGGGAAAAACTGTGGAAAGCCTGAGAAGAAAATCTTTCCACGTCATTGAAATTATCGTGTGATAGGTCACTATAAGGATGTTTTTGGTCGCTGATTGAGAATTTGATGATTAAAAAGTTCAAAACTATCACTTGCCGGAAAAACGCCGAAAATCTTACAATGAATTCTCCTTTTTTCGTGTAATTTTTTGATTGTTTAAAAACTCCGGAAAAATCAAACACGATCACGGATCATGCACAGACGACTCTACATGGTGCCTGCTTATAATTCAGTATTCTTACTTTTGAATAAGTTGAGGTTCTAAAAAATTATACTTGTGCGCAATCTGGCATTGTAATATTCTAAATTACTTTTATTCATAATAGGGCCATAAATTACACTTTACAACGCGCTTCTTCGGGCTTAATGTGGTATTTATAGCTCTCTTTTCTTGATATATAATTTTCCTGTGAAATTTTACTATTATTTAGTATAACAAAATAGTATTTTGTGTTAAATTTCACATGTGTCAATATGTTGGTTATATATAACATCTTGTATATACCAAGGGGGTAAGGGGCGAATGATGGCCCTCGGCCAGCGCCTCGGGTATTACTCATTAGTATATAAATAACTACCTATAGCAATACTAAAAATGACTCCATTTGATATCTCCAGTCGTGAACTTGACTACTACATATGTTCAAATTTAATTTGTTCTCGTAAGTGTTTATTCGACCAACAAAAAATATTGCAGCACCTCAGGCATGGAGGCCGTATTCGGCCCTAAGCTTGCGACTTAAAACACTTAAACTACTCTTCTATTCAGTATATAAATTACTTACTGCTACGTAGAACTGTGTGAATAATATACACTGTGTCAATTAATTATTCCCGCCCTTCATTTTTACTTCTAACTGTTTCACACTAAATGATACCTCGGTAATGGATGAGCTGTAAGGAATTGCTCGAGGCTAGTTAATAAATCCTCATATGAAATTCAAGCGATGGGCTATTCTATAATAAAAATATATTTACACAATAGACGTATAATTATTTGAGGCTCAGAAATATGTGCCAGGTCATGCTCTTCGTGATGTGACCATTTTGGACATCACGGTTGTGTAAGAAAGTAATTCATGGCTTTTTAATTACGGAACGTTTCTAATATACGTCAAAACATATTAAGTAAAATCTTATGATTGATTCATTCAATAAATTTGTATGATTACAATCCATTATTAACAAATTTATTACAACGTTCATTCAGTAAATTCTCAAGGCTGATTGTCAATAATATTACTCATTGAACTCCTTGTTCAATGGGTGCTTAGGGATAGAATGATTTTTTCGAAGAGATACCAATTATTTATTGTAAGATGTAACTACTTGCACATTACAATACATTGAAATTGCTGGGAGTAAGTTTGAGTAATCATAGTGACTGTGTTTATTTCATATTTATCAAATGATATGAATGAATCAGTGTTGGTACATTGCTATTGAATGATTTCAAATTCATTGGTACTATGAACGAGGTGCGTATAGATACAATTCAACTGGTGTTGATGATTGAGGTACCAGACATTCCCTTTCGACATAATGTCACTTTAATAAGATGACGTTATCTTAATTTGTCCGTTACTTTGTGATATTCCATTTTCACAGATAAAAACTAGAAATTATACTTCATTAAATATCACTTCATTTTGAAGGAGTCGATGTAATTTCGATGTTTACAGTTCATTATCAAAACACACAATTGGTGTTGATGATTGAGATATCAGACATTCCCTTTCGACATAATGTCAATATAATGAGATGATATTTTCTGAATTTGAATGAAGCTGTCCGTTACTTCGTGATATTCCATTTTTACAGATAAAAACTAGAAATTATACTTCGTTAAATATCACTTCATTTTGAAGGAGTCGATGTAATTTCGAAGTTTACAGTTCATTATCAAAACACACAATTGGTGTTGATGATTGAGGTATCAGACATTCCCTTTCGACATAATGTCAATATAATGAGATGATATTTTCTGAATTTGAATGAAGCTGTCCGTTACTTCGTGATATTCCATTTTTACAGATAAAAACTAGAAATTTCTATTGTCTCTGGACAAATCCTATATACAACGTTATTTGAGTTAAATGCCTTCAAAACTTAAATTCACTGTTACCTACATGAATGAAAGACCCAATTGTGAAGGATGTAGATGTTCTATGTATGTCCTTTTTGTTCCTTTGTTGATTGTATCAACATTAATGACCTTGTACTCGCCACATAATATTTAGGATCGGTATTCGCCAAAATCTACAGAATTTCAAATTTATCAATGGTTGACTATACATGTGTGAGTTTGAGTAATACTGAGGGAAAATTCCTTTCTTTCACCCACAATTCGATTTTGTGGACCAAGGAATGAAGAAGATCTGTTATAACAGCTAGGAGGAATAACATCATTCAATATCGAATCGAACTTTTGTTTATAACTCAAAAACAAAAGACGAAAGCAGATTTTTGTTTTCGCCAGTGAATTTGTTTCAAAAAAAGAATGAGAATGTGACCTCCACTTAGTGTATCTTCTATTGTTACCGAGTTACCCTACACAAACATCGAAATTTGCCCAACCTGTACATTAATAAATTTTTACTTCCTTCCCTCAGTATCGTACTCGATCTAGAAAATATAAGTGTTGGAAATAGGACACCCGTTCAAACAGTTGAGGCGTCGGGTTACCTCCTCGATTTCATTCCCCAAGTTTCAAGACTTAAGTGCATATTTCAAATGAGTAAAAAAATATGAATGCATGAAAAGACTTCAAATGTGAAATTTCATTTGAATTGACAGGGATATCTATTTTATGTTGTGGCCTGCCACAAACAGTGTGTGACTGTGTAAGTATCAGCTGTCATATGAACGATACTTGGTGTCTTGTTCTGGAGCTGTATGTCATGTAAGCTGTACGTTATTATTTGAGTTTTCAGAAACATCAAAATATACCGATTCCCTTTTTAATCCATTAAATAAGCCGGGATTTGGAAAATTCTTTTTGCATCGTATTTCTTGGACCCACAGGAGTATTCATTACACGTAACCCGTTTGCGCGTTGCCGAAATGACGAAGTTAGGGTCGATTAAAGACTCTGTATTGCCTCCGAAATTGAGCTTTCGAGAAAAAAAATTTAATCGCAATTTTTCCCTTATAATCTGTACTTGAAGGTTTTCGAGGTCGCTGATCGCGAATCCAAGGTCCGACAGGAAATAGAGTCATTATCAAATGAGAATCCTGTTTTTTTTTAGTTTTTGGGCTGAAATAGAAACCTAGTGGGTTTTTAAGTTGCTGATGTTTTTTGAATACATAATGCACATACGCCAAGCTTGACTGAACACGAATTCCTAAATTACGATCAAACTGAAACATAAAATATTGTAAATGCTATCATTAAAAAAAATACTTTCTCCTTGTATTATTATATCTAAATAGTAGCATGCTAATAACGATGCAATTGATACGACGATTTCAAAAAATAATATGTCTTCAATTCAATAAATAGGTACATCTGCAAAAATGTTCAATATATGACATAAATTACCTTTTTTTTTGGAATGCATGAGACAAATAATAAAAACAAATCAAACAGTCATATTTTGATAAGAAATAATATTTATTCTGTTGGTAGATGAAAGTCGTATTTATAATTAATAAAATTATCATCTAATTTTCTCACAAAATTAACAAATTTTTCATTACTCATGATAAGACTCGTATTCAAGAATGGGTATTCCTAAAACAACAGGATTTTCATGACAAATTAATGACTCCACTTCCGGTCCGACATTCTCAATTTACCTATATTAGACCTCAGATTCGTATTCAGCCACCTCGAGAACCCCCGAGTATTTATTTTCAAGGCAAAATGTCCCATTCTATAAAAAGTGTCATTTTTTCGGAAAATAACTCGACTTTTGGTCCGCCATGTTGAATTTCCTAAGTCCGATCTCGGATTTTCAAGGGAAGATTGTCATTTAAACATATTTTTTTTGAAAGCTCAATTCCGGAGGCAATTCGGGGGCTTTAACCACCCCTAGCTTCGTCATAAGGAACCTACATTTAGATTCACTCATGCATTTAGTGGAACGATTAACCTTGCCTTTATCTCAAATTTGTAATATCTTGCAGTTATGCTTGTTTCCCAATTGGATAAATAACAGACTGAGTAATGTATAATCTGATGACAAGAAGCAAATGCGCCTGAATGTAATATAACATGTTTACGAAGCTTTCTGCACCGAGGCTTCAGAGGTAATAAATTCTTTACAATATACAATATAGTATAAAATAATCGTCTTGAGTGTAAAATTCTGCATCAATACGCAAATGGGAAATCGAGCTACATACTATAAGCATAATGAGATAAGAAGATGGTACTAGTCGTGATGATTGGAATGTATTTTGCTTTGTTTAATTGTTACCGTTAGAATCGAATACATATTAAATGCAAGTGTTCTGGTAACTTAACCCGTCGGTGGCAGTTAGTCGCATATAATTTACAAAGAGATACAGTAGGCGTAGGTCACAAGTGGTAGTAAGGACATCCTTGCTGTGAGAATTCTAAAATCTATACGAAATATGCAAAATAGCTTCAACGTGTTTCTAACAATACTTCTGTTGGTTCTGGTAAAAAAGCGTCAAACTCAAGCAGAAACCATGAATTGAGATCTATCAGATTAGACTGTTTGTTACATTCACTTATACTTTTAAAAAGGACGAGATGCTTTATCAAATTTCGTATTTGACGTTTTCTTAAAAACGTCCTTTACGAACGTGTCAGCATAGTACTTGGAGAAACTGTAAGTACCCATTAAGGTTAAGAATAATTTTGGGGGTGTTGTTCTTAACGCGTCATTACCCTCAATTCATGTAAGTCTTGGAACCCAGTGAAGTGCGATTCAATTCTGGATCCCTAAGACGTAGAGTTTGGGCTTTATTATCAGACATGCTGACTTATCCTTCATTCAGATTGAGGTGGGCGATTGCATTGACTTCAGCTTGAAAGATGCTGGTGTATTCAATCAAGGGTTCCACGTATTTGGTTCTGGGTACAAATAGTTCGGCCCCAGTACATACTGCTGTTGTGATTGCTTCTTTCCTATCAGGGCGTACATCTAAAAAAGTCAATCGAAATATAATTGAATAACGAGAAGAAAGAATGCCTATCACCCGGATTTCCGAACTATGAATAAAATCTATTTTGTCTACGATCACGCAAAACTTTTGACAAAAAAAAAGTAACTTATATTTTCCACTAGTGCAAAAAATACTTTGATACTTTATGGGTTACGAGTTTAATCCAAAACTTAAATTCTTTTCTTGTAAATTGAATATAAGTATGAAGTGGTAACTATAGGTACTTAGGTACCATTAAATATTTCTCAAAATGTTATTCGTCGATATCAAAAAAAAACATTTTCACATTTTGAATAATTCAAATCTTGTTACTATCGACAGCATATTCATAATTACGGATGACGACTGGCAGTGACAATTTCCGTAATTGTCAGCTAAAAATTTCAATATTTTGTTATAAAGCTGTTAGAAAGAAACTATTTGTACTCCTTCAGATATAATTGAAACCGCAAATGAAGCTGCAACAGCTTTACCCTCTATCATATATTATATGCATTTCAAACGTGTTAGTGGACTATACTTTCTCTAACCAGCTTTTAGAAATTTCACAAAAAAAGTTTTTTTTTATTCATTAAAATTACTATTCCGCAGATAGTACAAACTGTTACTCGAAACGATGAACGTAATAAACGCGCGGGGCATGAATTTCAGTATGTAACCATAGCACAGGAACAAAGATTGTCATATGAACGCTGTCTTCGACGACAAGGCGCGGTTCGAGGTAATTAATTGCTTCAAGAAAGTAGCTAAGCCGTTTACGATTGGACGATACAGAATATATATTCCGATGCAGTCTGTTAGAATGATATACGTTACAATTTAGTTTTTAATCATAGAATAGATAGATTTCGAAAGCTTGTTGAAGAAAATAATTTCAATATAAAATTAATATGAAATCATATAATCAGAATCTTCAATAATATCCAGGATTTGGTATCATATTATTTTCATGTCCTTGTAGTAACCAATGTCCATAATTTCATTAAGTTAAAATACCTTTGATTGCGGTTTTACATACATATCAGATAAGAAAACTTAACATATTAAGTGGACATGAATAAATCAAGGTTCAGGTAGTTCTAGAACCAGCTCAATCCATCAGCAATCTCTATCTAAATATTGCATTCAAATTATGCTATTAAAATGCGTAAAGAGGTGTTTATCTGATTAAATAAAAGACATGTTATAATGTAGTGACTATTTTCTTTGATGTTTTAAATCTACAACAGCTATGATAACTACTTTTATACCTTTTATAAAGAATTTGTGAGCAATGACTAAACACACCTATCGTTCGCTTTGATTACCTTTTATACCTAAGTAAATTCACCTACCGCTGAATTGTATTGACAATAATGAAAACCTCTGAGATCACACCGCTACTTTGATAATGCCTAGATATATCACGAAGCGAGTCCAACTACACGACAAATAGAGTAATCTATGTACGAAGTGAAGTGTACTCTTGATTTCTTAGAAGCCTAATATTTGAAGAATTTCTAACTAGCTCAGATCCCAAGGCCCAAAATTTTTAACATGGTATTGTGCTCTCTTAGTTTGCTTCTGAAAGTAGGTCAGAAACTTGATCATCTTTGTTGAATATGTATGGATCTTTCCATTTAATTAGAACAAGTGACCATAATAAACGCTCTTGAGATATACTATTGTTAGGAAACCACATCTTTGGGACTATACTGCACCTCTGAAGGTTTTGTTCGATTATTATTACTATCCGAAATCGATTGCACTCCATATAACCCAGCGGGGCCTAAGTGTTCTCCACACTCCCAGGATGTACGAACAGTCAAGGCTGCGTAGTTGAATAAGTAGTTAATGACCTGAAGAGATATAGCACCATTCTTGTTCCTTCTTTCTGAATTTCCTCCGTTTCTCGTAGCTCTACAGAGAGTCCTGTGCGTCTTGAGGGAATCGGAACATGCTTCGTGCTCTTGTTTGCGGAACCTTCACAGGGATGAGTTGCTCAAACGGTTCGTTTCCCGTTAGTATCTGTGTAAGCAATTTGACGTTGGTTTCAACCATTTTCCTCACTAGCTGAGACCAGTTTTCTCTTATGTGCGAACCAACCAACCAGACTATGAACTATGATCGATGGTCCACGACTATTTATGAGTAGAAAGACGGGAGGAGTACGCTGTCGAGGGACGTTGAGAAGTGGTAGAATGGTTCGGCAGTTATTGTTAATTCGTATTAACTTGTTACAATATATCATTTAGATTAGCTCGAAGAGTTAATAACTAATACCCTCTATAATACGAGGCTTGAACGCTCGATGACACAATACTCCAATCCGGACAGTAAAACAAAAGTTTTATTTATTTTTTAGGACTTATATAAGGACTTTCTGTTCAAACATCGTTGCCAGACGTGAACTGAGTCCTTTGTTGCACCCCATTTGTCTTTTAATATAAAATATCTGCCTTCTAATCTGCCAAATTTACCCAACAATATGTAATTCAAATTAAGCTCATTGAAAAAATACGAAATTATTTATATAATTTTGTGAGCTGTGCGTGACAATGCCGGAGTTGTCAATTTATTTGAAGCCGAACTAGACTTCCACGTGGCTAACCAATTTAATAAATTTCTTAAAAACTTGATTTTCGAATCATCCTCCACGTTACCTTTGACGCCTTCTGGGTGAAGTTTTTCAATTCATTATTTCCCATCAAGTTAATATAATATTTATAAACTGAGTTGTGGATGTGGAATGCTCTATAGTCGAACAAAATGGAACAAGACCCTGAAAAACGTATCCATTAAATACTCTGAGGACTAGTTTAAAATTTTGACGTTCCAAATTTGTAGGATAGAGTGCTCTGAAATTCAAAGAATATCCAAATTTTAATAATTTATCATGTTCTAGTTCATGCTTTTCTTTAAAGCATACATAATATGAGATAAATACTTCGTTTCCCGACTCAAAGTTGGGATACTGCATAATTTGATAGGGTTTTGAATTTTGCCAATAACTCACTGTTGTTTGAAAATTGTTCATAGCTTTGTTGTTGAGTGCATTATTGTCACTTATAATACAGAATATCTTGTATCTAATTTGTTCTTGTTTCAAAATAATAAACAAAATCTACATTTACCACAATACCACTACGAGAAACTTGTTCTGTTATTGTTGCTACCATGAAATCTTTCACAGCGACAGCCTATATCCATTGTTTCCGTAGATTCTTTGGTAAAACACAACATTTGAACTTATGAACTACTTATTGTTGTAGGTAATTTTTCTTGTACTCAGAATCACATTTATTCGGCATTATTAACTAACAAACGTCAGTGAAACAGTACGTACGATAAAGTAACGCGGGAAGAGTCAACATAAACATTCACTTGAGAAGTTATTTTGCAACCTTTATTAGGTCATAACACTTTTATTTACAGGTGAAATAACGTTCCAATCATACGTGAAAACCTTGGGAATAGGTGCAACATATAGTTTTTCACAAGACGTAGATAAAACTTTGCTAAATTGTAAAATTTATCACCTGTCACATTCAGTACCAGCCACGCGCCAATATACCGTCGTATCCAAGACTTTGGTGACGACTTCAGACTTATGTTTGTACTTCAGGCCTTGTACAATAGAGGATATTGACTCATCCTAACATGTGATAGAACTGTATGCAAAATTTCACTTGTTACCACTTGTTGGTTTGTTTGGCTTTATTGTTTGTTTGTTTATTTTGTTACAGATGTATTGTTTATTTGGGTATTATGAAGCTGTAGTTTTTAACTTCACAAGAAATGGAATATTGGGAAAGGAGCATTTTAATTCTTACAAAGGGCAAAACGATCACCGGCGTATATTATGCAGACCTGTAGGATCGATTCGACGCCGATTTGAAGCGAAAGCATTTGGCAAAGTGAAAAGTTCTCTTCCAACAGGACAACGCAAAGGCGCACAGGTCCGCAGGCGCAATGGAAAAATTGCGTGAATTGCGCTACGAATTGTTTCGCCTTCCACCATATTGTCCAGATTTTCCCCTACTTCCAAACTTGATGAAATATCTCGGCGGAAAGAGGTTTGGCTTCAACGATGAGGTCATCATTGCAACAAACGCCTATTTTGAAGGATTGTCGAAATCGTATTATTTGGAAGGGATGTAAAAATTAGAAAAACGAGTACATTATGTGGAGAAATAAAATAAGTTTTGACCAAATAAATCATTTCCTGTTTCATTTTTCAGGCACATTTCACCTTGCCCTCGTATATCCACAGTGTGAACTCTTTAATAGTTTATAAGTTCAGTAAGTTTTCATTGTAGAACTGGGCTCATTATCGACTTATCTTCAAACCTTGATCAACAGGAAAACTCAGTATAATGTCATATATAATCTTCATAATAATGTGTTCATTCAAATTATCTAGATTTCAAAATATTCAATTGAAATGGCGATAGGTGTATCATGACATTAAGACCTTCAGTTCAAGCACTCTCCACTCTAATATAATCGCGCCAGCCAGTATATCGACAGTTTCTGCGAAATTAACACTAGGTGTCAAGTCTACTAGCAAATCTATAACAATAGAAATATTGTATAACTCATAGGACGGAAGAGATGTCAGAATTATGCCCGCTCCTATGTTTTCGTACCATCCTAGTTCTCTCACAATAGCTTACGTAACTTGCAATGTAAGTTAGTGGACTGAGTTGACCCAGCAAAACACAAAATGTCATACGATGACATTTTGAATATCAATATTTTTATTTAAATTAATGACATTCGTGTTAAAATGTAAATTAGTTCTTATACAGTCTTCACAAAGTTATCTTTCTCTGTTCTTATCTGAGTATCATTGTATCATCACTAGTTAATTCATAGGCTTCGGAATTATCATCTTTGCAATGAAGCCTACAGTAATGGAGAATTATTGTAATAAGTTCAAATTTTTTCTACCAATTTGTGTCTAGTAGCCCCATCCTGATGAAACCACACATTGTATCAGGTTGGGGATATATGCACACTGCAACCTTATAGATCTATTGTTCCCCTCTTGCTGGGCCGTTCAGGATGTCTCAACGGCTACCGTAGCTCTCACGAAGTTCAGAAGGTCGGATGAATTCAAGTTCGGCAGCTTTCGCTCTTCTTTAGGTATGCGTCCAGGTGTCGTGTCCTTTGTTTCTGCAAGATAGTACATTCTGTGAGGTTGTGGAGTGGAGTTCCGTCCTTCTCTTCGCAGAACCTGAGCTCACCTTACTCTTCTAATCCGAGCTCCTTGAGGTGTCCTTTTAACCTTCAATGCCTTGTTAGAAGTCCCGTTAGTTCTGAGTTTATTTTTGCTAAAGTTGCAGTTGGATCCTTTCTGGTTATAGTTCCCCAGGAGTATCTTTGCCTGCCCCAATCTTTATAGTCATATCCATTGCAGGATAGTTTATTGTTTACTTCTATCTTGAGTTTCAGGTACCAGAAATGTTGTTTTGTTCCATTTTTTTGCAAGTTCGTCTGCTTTTTTGTTATCCTTTACTCCGGTCTGCCCCGGAATGCATAGGAAGGTAACTGCATTGTTCTTGCTTAATTTCTCCAAGCATTCTCGGATCATCTTGGACCTGATTACGTGGTAGCTCATCAGGTTGATGGCTGCTTAATTATCCGACATGATGACTATTATTTATTGAACTGGACAGTTTCCCCTATGGCGTAAATTTTGGCTTGGAAAATGCTGTTCCTCCTGTTGTTTCAGAGCCAACAGTGTACTATTTAATGGCTTTTCTACTGAGTATTGAGATGGTATCCTTATCTCATTCGCTTTTGCCCCTTAGCTTCGTGTTTTTTCATGAAGCTATACCTTTTTTCGTCTCATCATCAAAATGAGGGATACATGCTTACTTTTGGTGATTCCCTATCCAGTCATTCCATTTGTTATATGTAGTATTTACTATTGCCGTATGCATCCACCACAGGGCACTTGGGTTACATCGTCAGTTCCCGCAAAGTTTCTGCAAACCGTTAGGGCCTTTGTGGCTTTGACTTTTACCTATTTTCCATGTTTGTTTCAGAGGAGTTTCCTATCCAGTGTGATTACCAGATACACCACACATATTGTCCGTATCCATTTCCTTGAATTCGTGGACGGCAAAAATATACTATCATGTGATGATAACGATTTCGGTGTAGAACTTTAGAACCTTCAACCTTATGGCCGACTATCAAAGCTGTATTTTTCAGTCTATTCTAATGAATTTCGCACTTTGCTCTCAGGCAATACTGAACATCCAACTCGGTAATCTGTTAGTGCGTAATTCGACATGCAATAACTTCAATGTTCAATTTCAAGTCGATTGTATGCACGTCAATTCTAAGATATTTCAATTTCTCTCATGTCACATTGTATTAGTTGCAAGTTAATTTATAGTAAGCTTTGTCAAAGATAACTTCCTTTTTCCTGTCGGCGATTCAGCCCACATTATGTCCAGGTGTGTTATTAGACCGTGTGATAGTCGCGTGTGTGTATCACTGATGATTATAAGTAATTATACATAAGAGGTGCAACGGTCTAAGGCTTGGCGGGTTCTTCCACCTTCGCACGTGCTTATATTTCATTACATATGCTATGTGGGCGACTCAACAATGGTCAGTTCTGTTGATTCGACTGCGATAACGATATACATCAGTTTGATTTACGAACATTTCACATCGCTGATTAATTCAATAATCCAAAAGTGATGATAGCTATATTGTGTTGGTTGAATCGTATACTCTGCAAATAATGTCGTCTGGACTGAAACTGATGAAAAGAAAATGTTTTATAGCAAATCAAGAGTTTTCAATTTTACCCAGAAACAATACTTAATGTGAATAATGGAGTACACTGTAAAAAAGCTGTGAACTTAAAGTAGTTTAACCTTTAAAGCGTTATTAGCTCATAATTTATTATAAAAATAGTGGATGCACTAAACACTATAAATAAGAAGTATCTATGTAAGGTTTTGAAGAGACCTTTTAGTGTCTAATAATCCCAACTAGCTCACTAGGATATTTTACACTCAGGGCTCGTGGTGATACGTGCCCTTAGATTCTTGATTGGTCGGATTACCCAAAGCGTCAGCTGCTTGAGCCAAACAAATAAGATAGAATCCTCAATCAAGGATTTCCGGCAGGACGCGGTGAATAAATGTTGATATGATGATTATATCAGAGAAAAAGACAAATTTCAAATTAACAATTTGGTTTCAATCGTCTAGGGAATTATAATTGAAAAAAAATTAGTTAGGTTAATAACACACTTATTTTATAAATTAACAAAGATCAATACTTGGGAAAATTGAAAGTGAATCAAATTAGAAATCTAAATAATTTGATTAATTAAATTGAAATTATGAATTTTATAAAGAAAAATAATTTTTGAACCGAAGAAGTTATGTTGCGGATGAAAACAATTTTGAGTAGCGAACATCAACCACTGATCATGAAAATTTGGTTATTGCAACTAGAAAAATGTTACCGTCCTTGAAACTTGGATGAGCTTGGAGGAGGTGCTCTGCCAGAAATTCACTTCCACAACATGGCACGGGAAAAAGGATGGAGGCGTCTCGATCGTGTAAGCGCTGAAATATAGACAATACGAGCAATATCTTGGCGGCAAGTCAACAACAGAATCAGCAGGAATGATCAATATAATTCCATAACTAGTTATGTTATCTTCTCAAATTGTATATTCAAAATTATTAAGAAGATTGAAATCTTAAAGAGAACTAGTGGAATACAATTTTAAAATCTGAAAGAGAATATTTGGACAAGAGTTTATTTATTGGAGTTATGACAATTCATGCTACAAATTATCAAAAAAAATGGTAGGCTTAAAGAAAATGAGTTAGTTAATTTAGAAATTTGCAAGAGATCAATTAGATATTAGTTTACTGAATAGTAGTACTTCTATACTGAAATCGTGATAGTACTATCTGAATGAATAATCTTTTCAAGCAATATCAGATGATTTACTTGGTACGCAGGAAATGAGAATTTCGGCTTTATTTAAGTTCACCCAGATCAATAATTAGTCCGTTAACTCACCAAGATTAGCCTAAAGAGACATATACATTACATATTTATTATGAGAAATGTCAAATTTCCCAAGAACGAGGCTACCGTGCTCAATGTTAATGTAAATGTAAATATTAAAGATAGTCTAAATCGATTCAAAAATGCTCTTAACGGGAATATCCGCGAAAAGAAAAGGTAATTAGTTAGTCAATTGATTTTACTTTTGTGATCTCGTTGTGAAGCCTTTTTGCATAGTTTTATCCTCTATTAATGAAAATAAAAATTTCACTTAGTTTTAGTTACCTAATTCAGATTTGTACATTTGTGATCTCGTTGTTGAGACTTTTATCTTATTTCTAATAACTTAATTTTAGATTTTAGATTTGTAATTTTGTGATCTCGTTGATAAGAGTTTTGCAAATTTGTCATCATCATCAGTTATGTTTTTTTTTTGATAAGGAGCTGCATTTTTTCTTATCGATTTTGATAGGAGTAATTATTTGCCACTCTCGATTATTTTACAAAGTTTTGAACATTTTATAAATCGGCACTGTAAGGAACAGCGCGGGGATGTCCCGCAGTCAGAGATCCATCGATGCGTGCTAGCGAGATACGGTTAGAATGGTACTAGGAGGGCAAAGGGGTATTATACGTTATGCGTTGCCGAATTATGGTCGAATATATTGAATGATTTAGAGCTTTCATATATAATACAATAAATATATTATAACAATAAATGAAAAAGTAATGGAAAAAGAAGCAA
This sequence comes from Endomychus coccineus, assembly GCA_958510875.1. Taxonomy (NCBI): domain Eukaryota; kingdom Metazoa; phylum Arthropoda; class Insecta; order Coleoptera; family Endomychidae; genus Endomychus; species Endomychus coccineus. The sequence goes on along the minus strand of OY294068.1, from coordinate 184,742,705 downwards.
ATTCCTAGTTACATACACGCTTAATTTCTAATTAATGCTGACTAATTGTTTCACCAGACTGTCTCCTTCTCAAAGCTCAAGCAATATTTCTAAAATCAAAACAATTCGTAAATGTTTATTGTTTAGGTTTTGTTTGATTGAAATTATATTGCAGCGTTTTCTTATGCAGAACCATAAAGTCTTTAAATATCAACAGGAATAATCATGAAGGAACCGATATGTAGAGAATGCTTTGCACTTCATAACATATAAATGTTGACATATTAATAATTATACAAAGATTCTAATTATTATAATGTTGTTACGAAAACATAGGAAACGTTTTACAAGAAATGATCGCTACAGTATTTTCTAAACAATGTCATGCGATGAAGACCACAATAGATGCAAAACTGTGACGACAATTTTCCTTTAAGTTCCGCTAGACACTGGCCAAGTTGATGAGCACTGGTTTGCAACTTCCGGTTAGTACATTATATTGTTGATATTCTTGGTACGTATACGAGAGACACTTTTTACTATCAGATTTGATTCTTTGCGTGCTTAAGAGGCGTTTATCAGTGACAGACATAGAGACATACACGTGTTTGAGATGCTTCCGCGTTTGAACCTACTGTTAGGATGATAGGATTCACATACGTACGTACCACGTAGAACACAATGACAATAGACAGTGTTGTATTAATTTTGAATGGATGGTTTCAACAGTTGTAGGTATCGCCAATTCTTCTATGCATGAGAAAGCGGACGTATGTGATAAATGTGATATTTTATTAAATAGAATACCAAATCTATTTGATAGAACTTTTCCAGATATAAAATTGCAACCGCCACAAAAATGAACTGGTTTACTCCAAAATTGAAAGCTATGAAGGATAATTCAAAGTTACTCTATGATATATACGTACAAAACCCAGCTTAAAAAAAGCCTTCAGTGAATATACGTATTACACAAAGCTATTGAAGAATGCGTCAAATAAATCTAAATGTATGTGGAACATTGTATATAAAACGTTAGGAAATAATCAAGCTACTCAATTCCAAAAAATACATCAATAGAACACCTTCCTACCAAATGTAATTGTGTTGTCACTAGTATTATACAAAAATGATCTCTGATATTGAACATAGCAATGTAAGCATTACCTAGGCATTTTTAAATTAGTTACGCTGGAAAAAAACAGTATCATACATTTTCATACATTTGAATTCTTTGTTTTGTTTGTAAGAAAAGTAAATATAATCATTATTCTGATATTTTTTTTGAAAACATTGTTTATTTAACCAAAATTCTCTGTGTCATATAATCAAATCTATGAATTTTTTCAACTGAATAATGAATTTTCGTGAATTTAATAACATAAGAAACACCTATTAACTGTTACATTACTTTATGATATTTAAGTATTTGATTTAAAAATTAGCTGCGGGCGTGAAATATACGCTACCTATCTCACTTTCCTATGTAAAAATAAGATTCGGAGAACTATTTGTTTTTTACCTCGCTCTTCTTTATTCTGCATTTGTTATTATTTTTGTATCATAAATCCATAGTGGGCCCGGCCCATACGCGTTTCATTCAATATCTCGACTTCTCCTGGACCAAAACTGTACTACTTGGGCTCAAAATGTTTGTCTCTGATTCCTCTAACAATAAACTGAATTCGTTCCTTCTAAGAATCCTGGCCTACGGAAAAATTGACTTTTAGAGGATCCGAATTTTTCAAAATCGTCTAGAAATTCTAAAATTTTACACTAACCATTTGATCAGTTAGTAGATGGCAAAATCTCCAAAATGCACTTTGATTTGGGTAGAAGGACCAATTTGTTCTCTAGTAATCCGGTTTTAACGATTAAAAATTAAGATAGGTCAAGAAACCAAAAGCTGGAAAAAGTAGACAAAAATTGTGATCATTTAACTGGAATAAAATATCTCAATTGGTAGAGAAAATAATTTTTTAACTTAAATGAAGAATAGGTAGAAGAGCCCTGCCTCAATACCCCAATGAGCTATTGACTTCTATTAATTTGGTCTCAAACGACGCGTAATTTTGCGCATAACTTTTATTTGAAACATCTTTTCATACAACTCATATTTTTTGATCTATTTTTAAGATACTGAAAAATAGCCAGGTTTTGACGTAAATCTGCCGTACCCTTTTTGGCACAACTATAACGGCTTTACAAGGTGAAAATAGCATGCTTAAGAATAACAGGGGCAATGTCAACCATCCTAACGACTGCGATGGGAAGGCTGTTGAGGTTGGAGCCACTGCACCTCGCCGATCAGGCAGAAGCCATAAGATGAGCGTATCGCTTTTATCTTATTGAACTTGGATTGTCTCGATCACCTGGGCCATTGGGGATGAGATCCGACAGGATCAAGGTTCACAGCACTTCCGTATCGTTCACGATTCAAACCTTGAATGGGGGAGGAATGATACCAGAGGATTCCGTATGATTTACAGAAGGCACCAAAACCGAAAAAAATACAGGTGCTGGAATAGTCGAGACAAAAGACCATGGAGAAATAATTTCTCTGAACCTAGGGACACTTGCAACAAAGTTCTAAGCAAAAATATTAGCAATTACAACTTGTGTTCGAATCATGAGGGAGAGAGCCTATGAGAATAGACAAATCACAACCTAATAGTGCTTAAGAGTTATAGACAATCACCCAACATTGTGTAATCGATTGTGTAAAAGAGCTAATGGTATTTATAAAGAACCTCAATAGAGTGATGACAATCGTATGGGAGTCTGAGAAAACCAGACGCGGAGGGACTGAAACTACCGTCACACTCCCTGAGGCAAGGGAGGAACAACCCCTGATTTGACCAGAGCCAACTTGTGGCATTTTTCATAACACAGCAAAATCTGTAATCTAAAATTGGCTCGAGGCAGAACACCATACCTATTGGAGGGAACTGCCCCGTATGTCGCACTCCATGCGACTTATGCGAGATCTCCGGCAGCAATGAGTGAAAAATCTACTGACGTTCAGAGTACAAGAAATACGAAATCTTGTTACATTCCTGACCGATCACGCCCCATGCAACAAACATCTCTACACGATGGATCTGGTAGATCAGCCCATATGCAGGTGTTGCGGCGTGGAAGAAGAGATATCCATGCATGTGCTGTGTCAGTGCACGGCATACGCGGTTGGTCGTTGGACATACCATGGAGACGATAAGACTACACCCGAGAAAATCAGAAGTAACCCCTACATCATGCTACTGAATTTCATAGAATACACCAGACTGATGAGGAGATAGCAATATGTGAGGGCACTGTTGGACGCTAATGACCGCAATGTAGTGGGGCTTCCTCAGAGAAGGAGAACCATCCTTACAGGGCACACCTGGGGGCACAGGCCCTCAAGACGTCTATGCAAGATTTCCCCTCCTATACGCAAAAAAAGTAAAAATTCGGGTGTTGAGAGAAAAAGTTCAAAACTATTGGGCCTTGAGCGACCGTACTATAGTATAATAATTATAGTACCTCGATTCGATGAATCCTGTATCAATATTCATCAACAAATGATCCCAATCATCATTCAATTTAAGAAATCGTTGACTTAGTTAACAACGTGAAACACTATTGTAATTCTGTTAGTGTGCACATTCAAGAAATGATCTGCCGACGGACTAGTCACGAAACGAATTTCAAAAACGTTCGAGTTTAATCAATCCAGTTCGCTTCGGATGTTACAAGGAATATTATCAGTTGAATCGGTGCACTTAACGGTGAAATAGTGTTAAATCTGCTACCGATAGATTTTCGTGAAAGATGTTTGTAATTCATCATGTCATCTCAATCAGAGGAAGAATCTAAGAGTTTCACGACGCTGCAACAGCATCGGGAACGAACAGCAATACTATATCGACTACCGATCATAATCTGAGGTTGAATCATTTCACCTTTACAGCCCACCTGCAAATAGCACAATTCTAAATGTTACGAACATTACGGCTTCTATTTTTTATGAGGTGGTTTAAGGATTCTCATGACATTCCGCACAAGAGAAACCGACGTAGGTGAGATTGATTTCCATCAATAAATCGTATCTTCCGGATAATCTGATGTAATATCAATTAAATTTAGTAGTTGAATAATGAAATATAAGCTCTCAATAAATCGTTTCTAAGATTTTCTATACTGAAACCTATTTTTAATACGGTCATTACAAAAGGATCATCGGATTTTGAAAAAAGATATATTTCAAAAAGTATTACAGTTATAATATTGAATGATGTGCCACAAGGAAGGGAAAATATCCAAATTTGAAACGAGCGCTTGGGAACTCCAATTTAAGAAAGAATTTCAATAAAATTATTTAAAAATAAAAAAATTGTATTGACTAAAAAATAGTTTTAAGATTTCACCAAAAAAATGCGGAAAAAGACAATTTCATACGTTAACAAAACTTTATTTAATAAACTAATATTTATTTTACAAAATTCTTTTACAATACTAATAAAATATAATTAAATTATTTTTTATTTTTAAATAATAAAAAGAATATAATGCTTTTAAATTCAAATCAAGAAAAGTTAAAAATAATTTCTATGATAAATAATTTATTCACCTATACTTTTTATTTATTTAATTAATAAAATAACTTGATAATAATTCCCTACAAATTAGTTACAACTTTAATTCTTGATTATTGTGACATGTCCAGGTGGCACAACGACTTCAGTATGTAAAATGGCGACTATCCAGCAAAAAACGGTGGCAATACCAAACAGAACGTACAGATCATCAAAGCATTTTGCGATGGTTCAGGAACACAGGATCCATTGACAAACGTTGAATCACTGGAAGACTCAGCTTTCCTAACGAAACGGTAGTGGCAGTTAGACAAAGTTTTCTGCGTTCCCCACCACTAGCAGAGTAGGTGGTGTACTTCCAATTCCGCAGCAAATTCTATGGAAAATTTTACGACGGCGATTGCGATTCAAACCGTACCATGCATATACAGATAGAGCCAAGCTTACGACCCGACCACTACGTCGAACGAACTGATTTTTTTACTGCCATGCAAGAAGCAATGAAGGTTGACGAACTTGCTAACCGTCTGGTATTCAGGAAAAGTGAACTGTCACAATATTCGGATATAGGGCACGGAAAATCCTCATATCACTTTGCAATATGGAAGGGATTCTTCAAAATTGAATGTCTTCTGTGCAGTATCCGAAACATGGGCCTTTTTTCCGTGGAAACACTGTAGTATGTACAATTGTACATGCTGGTCATTGTCAGAATGTTTTTCGATTGAAGAGGGATTCACATGGCAGAACCAAGTAAAAAAATAGAACTCAATGTTACAGCTTATACCTCTTCCACTATTAATTCATGTTTATTGGATGACGCTATATTTTCAACCAATAATACATATTTAACACGAATTCAAAATGATTTGCTGCTAATGAATTTACCAAAATACTCTCCTTATCAAATTTACGATATCGCATTCCTATGCACGATTTCCTACTAAAACTTACTTTCGCCTATACGCTCAATTCAATCATGGCCACGATTTCAACCATATTCCGAAGCATGCAGATATTGTCTCACAGAACTAGAACGATAACATTTTGTGCTAATAAGCGTATATCTTAACACAAGAGGAGGAAGAGTCGCAGGAGAATTCTCATAGTCAGTAATAGTAATAGCAACACTTTCCTTTCGCGGCTCTCACGATTGTGTTGCCTCGGATCCACTGAGTTGTTGATGTTTGTATGAGGCAATATAATTATGCCGGTATCCCGATAGCTGGACATAACTTTCTATAAGCACGGTGCGGGCCCAAGGACTGATGTGCGATTCTGCGAATGTATTGGTAGCACTATGTACGCGATATTCTCACTGTCGGGTCGTTCGTTGTTCGATTCTTAATCTATATTTAGATGTTTGCCATTCTCAATTTATTTATCACTTTACTATTGCAATTTATTGGAAGAATTATATCTAAAGCGAGGTATTTATTATTGTACTGGCTAATTATCTATTTATATTGCAATACTCAATGCATTGCATTTCAAATTATGGTGATGGATGAAATAGCGTTCATCTTCAACACATTGTACAACATTTTATTCTTGCATCACTACTTGAGGAAATAACATGGTGGTTATTATTCCAGTCGTTACTCAGGGCAAAGTCAAATTTAATCAGTTAAATATTACAAGAGCATAGAAAATAATCGATTATACTTCCAAGTCATAAGACGTAATCTGCGAAACACCACGCCAGCGTTGGCTGGAGTGGTGTTTTAAGGATATACGTCGAGTGTGGAGGTTCAATTATACTATTGAATATTTTCGTTTGCTTCAGTGGTATTCGTTACGATTATACAGAGTGTCCCAGGTTTTGGTAGCAGAACTTCAACAGTCGATAGAAAATTTGATTTTGAGAAAAAAGTTCCCATTAACATATATGCAAAGACGCTTAGTTTTTGAGATACAGGGTGTTGAAATTGAAAAAAAATTGTTTTTTTGCGAATATCTCCGAAACCGTTTATCGTACAGAAAACAGCTTTTGCAAGCATCTTCTACTCATAGTGAGCTATGTTCTGTGTGATGAAAATTTTTTTTTAGTCATAATTGGTGAAGATTTTGAAGGGGTAGTGGGTGTTTCTCTCCCCAACTTCTACGCCACTAGAAAAAGTACAGTTTTGAGACAACCATTTGAACCGCTAATGTTTTCTACACAAAAAAGAAAGGTACTCTGATCATAAGCTCTAAAGTTGACCGTTTTCGAGAAATATCAACTTTTATGTTGAAAAACATGATCAAATCTAATACTAATTAAACAAAATTTATTCAAACGTTAGAACAAGTAACAAAACCAAAAAATTGACCATGTTTTTCAACATAAAAGTTGATTTTTCTCGAATACGGTCAACTTTAGAGCTTATAACCAAGAGTACCTTTTTTTTGCAAAAAACATTAGCGGTTCAAAAAGTTGTCTCAAAACAATACTTTTTCCAGTGGCGTAGAAGTTGGGCAGAACAACACCCACTACCCCTTCGAAATCTTCACCAATTATGAGTAGAAAAAAAATTTTCATCGCTCATAACATGGCTTACTATGAGTAAAAAATGCTTGCAGAAGCTGTTCTCTGTACAATAAACAGTTCTAGAGATATTCGCAAAAAACAAAATTTTTTTTTAAATTTCAACAGCCTCAAAAACTAAGCGTCTGTGCATATTTGTTAATAGGAAATTTTTTTCTTAAAATCAAATTTTCTATCTACTGTTGAAGTTCTGCTACTAAAACCTGGGACACCCTGTATAATGAATAAAACGATAATAAAAAAGTATTATATTTATCATTTACTATTATTATTTATTACAATTATTGCAAGTAATATTTGAAACATTGTTATCTGTCAATGAGCTTGAGCAACTATATTGGCAGTGCATGGCAAGGTTCTTTTTTTCATTTTTTCAACGATGTTAAGATGATGTTCGTTGCTTAGCTTTACGTATGGTTCGAGAAACTCACTCGAAGAATTACCAGTAATTTGAATAATTTCTTGTAAGTTGGCTCCAGATTTTGTTGAATTCCTTACAGCGTAGGAACGATTCAACCACTAGTTATGTTTACCTTCTTGATATCAATCAGAATACTTTGCGCGCCTAGACGTTTCCACTTACTGAGTTGGTTAATACCCGTTGGACAATGTTTGTACCAAATACCTGTTTTCTTTCGATCCGATCGATTCGTCTTGATAATCGGTGTTCTTTTACTTAATATCTTCTTTAGTAGACGCATTGAACACGTTCTTTGTTCGATGTTAACTATTTAGATGCAGGGGTTTGTTTTTCTCCGCTCTGTGTAGTTTTGGACAAAATGGTATTGTATTCAAAAACTATGTCTTCGAATGGATCTATTTTGCTTTGCGGAAATATTCCAAATCGTCTTCACCACTTCTTCCTTATAATCGTTGCTATTAGCTCGCTTCATGTTGAAAGCCCAATCTTTGAGAATATTTGCGTTGTTCTGCTCAAGAAATTCATATTTTCGCTCTTCAAAAAAATATCAAAAACTGCTTCCAAATGCATTTGTGCGTTTTCACCGTGTTTGTAGGTGTTAAAGATTGAAATGATTCGCTTATTTCCAAATCTGACGTTTGTTGATGAATACAAACCTTTATTATTATAACAGTAATTAAATCATTGCTTTAGATTTAAATTATCATTCATTATTTTTGCTTTGTTGGGCCAACCGAAAAACCGTGATTAAACCACGTCGTCAGGGGTATATTCATTTATCTACATGGTAACTATGTAAAATTTATGATTGTTATTGGCTTAATTTATGATGAATTATATAAACTGAGTTATCTGATCGGTAAAGTAGAGACGCGTGTATTACTTCAAAATGTGTTGCTCTGTTGATAAATGTCGCACTATTACAGATTTGACGTTACAAATATTACATTATAAACTGTCCTCGGTTAGAAAATTAGGAAAATATGTACTTTTGTTTGTTCAAAATCTTCTGACCTAAACAAAATAACTACCTAATACTAAAAGTTTGACAACTAAACAATAAGTTGGTAGTGAACGGAACATCTAATTACTTATACAAATTTATCAAGTATTTGTTGATCGTTCAATAGGATATCGGACATCTTATATTTATTAATTCCTAGGGATTCCAGCAAATTCAGTTTACTAGTTTTATTCTGAATGTGTATAACCTCATATTTATTATTAAAGTTCTGCAAAGGTTCAATAAGATTTATTATTAATGAAACTACACCTCTTTGTTTCGTGTTTCGAAAGTTCTTCCAGTCCAACCAATGTATATCTTAGTTCAAGACATACCTACATAGCAGCTTGTGATCATTTGTCCCTATCGAATGATTCATCTTTATTATTTTTGATATAAACTTAGCTACCTTAATACGTGATTTATTAAGAAAATTCAAAACTATTTTTTGTTGTTGTAATCAATGTAATGTAGGTATACATCGCAAAAGAACCGTTTTTTCAGGGTTTTCCTGCGAAATTGTGTTGTTGTTTAAGCTCGTTCGTTTTAACTTGGTCGCTCACCAGAACTTGTTCCATCTAGAACAAAAAATGGAATGATTACATTGGAATTGAATTCAAACTAATAAGAACAGAATATCAAGACAATACTAATTCCTCTTAAGTATATTTTAATATATACAGAAACTATAATTATATATTATGAACGAAAAAATGGATGAAGAAACGCTGGTCAACGTTGCATTATATAAATATTTCACATAATTAAACACAGGAAATACCAGGCCGCGAGCTTTGTGTGTATGTATATATCTTGTGTTCCCATGATGACAATGGACAACAGCATCTCAGAAGCTACCATAAAAAGAAGCGGCTAATTATGCTTTTGTTTTTAGTAAATATCCTCACTAGCCACCTCGACTTAACACACTGTTGTCAAGATTCCCATAAGCGTTCTAAATTTAAATACAGTACGAGTCTCACACTATGATGATGCGAAACATTTTAATAACGTTAAGTAGGATTTGAGAATTTGTTCTCGAGTTAAGTTAAGTTAGGAGAATTGCTCTTACGGAAATGGGATTACATCTATACATTTTCAATATTATTTCAAATTTGTTGTTGAGTCTGCTGATACCAATTCATGTACATTATTCTTGATAAAAAATGATTTTATTGAACTTATCTCAAACGGTGCGGTCCAACAATATTACAATTTTCAATGAGGAATTGAATCGATCCTCAGGAACTTATTAGCATCTACTTTCATCCGAATCGACGAGTTTGACCAAATTCACAATATTTCCATATTTAATCATTACGAAAATCTGCAAAATTCGAAAATTTCCTGTAATGTTAGTACACTACCCTTTTCTATAGATTTTCCATGTTCATCAGAAATTTCGTCTGTTGTTCCACCACGAGAGATTCCTGATATAGTCGAGTCAAATAGGTATTTCATTACGAAAATCGTTAAATATGGACCGATTTTGATGAAACAAAGTGCATACGATTCGGAATGACATCTAGAAAAAAGCTTACCGGTTAGTTTTTTGTGTAAATTTGTTATTATTTTTTTAAACAAAAAATAGACCAATTTTCTGGCTAATTATTGGGAAAATTTAGTCGGGGGTTTTCGGGGTCGCTGATTACGATTCTGAACTCAGATTGGCCAAAATCGAACTCCCCAGCTGGTAATTGGCCACTTTAATTGGACAAAGGGATCATTTTTTTAAATTCCATCAAAAGTAGCCAGGAAAAATCACTAGGGGGTTTTTGGGGTCGCTGATTACGATTCTGAAGTCAGATTGTCCAAAATCGAACTTCTCAGCTGGTAATTGGCAGGTTTAATTGGACAAAATTGATCATTTTTTCTTAATTTCATCGCAAATAGACAGGAAAAAACTCGGGGGTTTTCGGGGTCGCTGATCACGATTCTGAACTCAGATTGGCCAAAATCGAACTTCTCAGCTGGTAATTGGCCACTTTATTTGGACAAAGTGACCATTTTTTCAAATGTCATCAAAAGTAGCCAGGAAAAATCACTAGGGGGTTTTTGGGGTCGCTGATTACGATTCTGAAGTCAGATTGTCCAAAATCGAACTTCTCAGCTGGTAATTGGCAGGTTTAATTGGACAAAATTGATCATTTTTTCTTAATTTCATCACAAATAGACAGGAAAAAACTCGGGGGTTTTCGGGGTCGCTGATTACGATTCTGAACTCAGATTGGCCAAAATCGAACTCCCCAGCTGGTAATTGGCCACTTTAATTGGACAAAGGGAACATTTTTTTAAATTTCATCAAAAGTAGCCAGGAAAAATCACTAGGGGGTTTTTGGGGTCGCTGATTACGATTCTGAAGTCAGATTGTCCAAAATCGAACTTCTCAGCTGGTAATTGGCAGGTTTAATTGGACAAAATTGATCATTTTTTCTTAATTTCATCGCAAATAGACAGGAAAAAACTCGGGGGTTTTCGGGGTCGCTGATCACGATTCTGAACTCAGATTGGCCAAAATCGAACTCCCCAGCTGGTAATTGGCCACTTTAATTGGACAAAGGGAACATTTTTTTAAATTTCATCAAAAGTAGCCAGGAAAAATCACTAGGGGGTTTTCGGGGTCGCTGATTACGATTCTGAACTCAGATTGGCCAAAATCGAACTCCCCAGCTGGTAATTGGCCACTTTAATTGGACAAAGGGAACATTTTTTTAAATTTCATCAAAAGTAGCCAGGAAAAATCACTAGGGGGTTTTTGGGGTCGCTGATTACGATTCTGAAGTCAGATTGTCCAAAATCGAACTTCTCAGCTGGTAATTGGCAGGTTTAATTGGACAAAATTGATCATTTTTTCTTAATTTCATCGCAAATAGACAGGAAAAAACTCGGGGGTTTTCGGGGTCGCTGATCACGATTCTGAAGTCAGATTGTCCAAAATCGAACTCCCCAGCTGGTAATTGGCCACTTTAATTGGACAAAGGGAACATTTTTTTAAATTTCATCAAAAGTAGCCAGGAAAAATCACTAGGGGGTTTTCGGGGTCGCTGATTACGATTCTGAACTCAGATTGGCCAAAATCGAACTCCCCAGCTGGTAATTGGCCACTTTAATTGGACAAAGGGAACATTTTTTTAAATTTCATCAAAAGTAGCCAGGAAAAATCACTAGGGGGTTTTCGGGGTCGCTGATTACGATTCTGAAGTCAGATTGTCCAAAATCGAACTCCCCAGCTGGTAATTGGCCACTTTAATTGGACAAAGGGAACATTTTTTTAAATTTCATCAAAAGTAGCCAGGAAAAATCACTAGGGGGTTTTCGGGGTCGCTGATTACGATTCTGAACTCAGATTGGCCAAAATCGAACTCCCCAGCTGGTAATTGGCCACTTTAATTGGACAAAGGGAACATTTTTTTAAATTTCATCAAAAGTAGCCAGGAAAAATCACTAGGGGGTTTTCGGGGTCGCTGATTACGATTCTGAACTCAGATTGGCCAAAATCGAACTCCCCAGCTGGTAATTGGCCACTTTAATTGGACAAAGGGAACATTTTTTTAAATTTCATCAAAAGTAGCCAGGAAAAATCACTAGGGGGTTTTCGGGGTCGCTGATTACGATTCTGAACTCAGATTGGCCAAAATCGAACTCCCCAGCTGGTAATTGGCCACTTTAATTGGACAAAGGGAACATTTTTTTAAATTTCATCAAAAGTAGCCAGGAAAAATCACTAGGGGGTTTTCGGGGTCGCTGATTACGATTCTGAACTCAGATTGGCCAAAATCGAACTCCCCAGCTGGTAATTGGCCACTTTAATTGGACAAAGGGAACATTTTTTTAAATTTCATCAAAAGTAGCCAGGAAAAATCACTAGGGGGTTTTCGGGGTCGCTGATTACGATTCTGAACTCAGATTGGCCAAAATCGAACTCCCCAGCTGGTAATTGGCCACTTTAATTGGACAAAGGGAACATTTTTTTAAATTTCATCAAAAGTAGCCAGGAAAAATCACTAGGGGGTTTTTGGGGTCGCTGATTACGATTCTGAAGTCAGATTGTCCAAAATCGAACTTCTCAGCTGGTAATTGGCAGGTTTAATTGGACAAAATTGATCATTTTTTCTTAATTTCATCGCAAATAGACAGGAAAAAACTCGGGGGTTTTCGGGGTCGCTGATCACGATTCTGAACTCAGATTGGCCAAAATCGAACTCCCCAGCTGGTAATTGGCCACTTTAATTGGACAAAGGGAACATTTTTTTAAATTTCATCAAAAGTAGCCAGGAAAAATCACTAGGGGGTTTTCGGGGTCGCTGATTACGATTCTGAACTCAGATTGGCCAAAATCGAACTCCCCAGCTGGTAATTGGCCACTTTAATTGGACAAAGGGAACATTTTTTTAAATTTCATCAAAAGTAGCCAGGAAAAATCACTAGGGGGTTTTCGGGGTCGCTGATTACGATTCTGAACTCAGATTGGCCAAAATCGAACTCCCCAGCTGGTAATTGGCCACTTTAATTGGACAAAGGGAACATTTTTTTAAATTTCATCAAAAGTAGCCAGGAAAAATCACTAGGGGGTTTTTGGGGTCGCTGATTACGATTCTGAAGTCAGATTGTCCAAAATCGAACTCCCCAGCTGGTAATTGGCCACTTTAATTGGACAAAGGGAACATTTTTTTAAATTTCATCAAAAGTAGCCAGGAAAAATCACTAGGGGGTTTTCGGGGTCGCTGATTACGATTCTGAACTCAGATTGGCCAAAATCGAACTCCCCAGCTGGTAATTGGCCACTTTAATTGGACAAAGGGAACATTTTTTTAAATTTCATCAAAAGTAGCCAGGAAAAATCACTAGGGGGTTTTCGGGGTCGCTGATTACGATTCTGAACTCAGATTGGCCAAAATCGAACTCCCCAGCTGGTAATTGGCCACTTTAATTGGACAAAGGGAACATTTTTTTAAATTTCATCAAAAGTAGCCAGGAAAAATCACTAGGGGGTTTTCGGGGTCGCTGATTACGATTCTGAACTCAGATTGGCCAAAATCGAACTCCCCAGCTGGTAATTGGCCACTTTAATTGGACAAAGGGAACATTTTTTTAAATTTCATCAAAAGTAGCCAGGAAAAATCACTAGGGGGTTTTCGGGGTCGCTGATTACGATTCTGAACTCAGATTGGCCAAAATCGAACTCCCCAGCTGGTAATTGGCCACTTTAATTGGACAAAGGGAACATTTTTTTCAAATTTCATCAAAAGTAGCCAGGAAAAATCACTAGGGGGTTTTTGGGGTCGCTGATTACGATTCTGAAGTCAGATTGTCCAAAATCGAACTCCCCAGCTGGTAATTGGCCACTTTAATTGGACAAAGGGAACATTTTTTTAAATTTCATCAAAAGTAGCCAGGAAAAATCACTAGGGGGTTTTCGGGGTCGCTGATTACGATTCTGAACTCAGATTGGCCAAAATCGAACTCCCCAGCTGGTAATTGGCCACTTTAATTGGACAAAGGGAACATTTTTTTAAATTTCATCAAAAGTAGCCAGGAAAAATCACTAGGGGGTTTTCGGGGTCGCTGATTACGATTCTGAACTCAGATTGGCCAAAATCGAACTCCCCAGCTGGTAATTGGCCACTTTAATTGGACAAAGGGAACATTTTTTTAAATTTCATCAAAAGTAGCCAGGAAAAATCACTAGGGGGTTTTCGGGGTCGCTGATTACGATTCTGAACTCAGATTGGCCAAAATCGAACTCCCCAGCTGGTAATTGGCCACTTTAATTGGACAAAGGGAACATTTTTTTAAATTTCATCAAAAGTAGCCAGGAAAAATCACTAGGGGGTTTTTGGGGTCGCTGATTACGATTCTGAAGTCAGATTGTCCAAAATCGAACTTCTCAGCTGGTAATTGGCAGGTTTAATTGGACAAAATTGATCATTTTTTCTTAATTTCATCGCAAATAGACAGGAAAAAACTCGGGGGTTTTCGGGGTCGCTGATCACGATTCTGAACTCAGATTGGCCAAAATCGAACTCCCCAGCTGGTAATTGGCCACTTTAATTGGACAAAGGGAACATTTTTTTAAATTTCATCAAAAGTAGCCAGGAAAAATCACTCGGGGGTTTTTGGGGTCGCTGATTACGATTCTGAAGTCAGATTGTCCAAAATCGAACTTCTCAGCTGGTAATTGGCAGGTTTAATTGGACAAAATTGATCATTTTTTCTTAATTTCATCGCAAATAGACAGGAAAAAACTCGGGGGTTTTCGGGGTCGCTGATCACGATTCTGAACTCAGATTGGCCAAAATCGAACTCCCCAGCTGGTAATTGGCCACTTTAATTGGACAAAGGGAACATTTTTTTAAATTTCATCAAAAGTAGCCAGGAAAAATCACTAGGGGGTTTTTGGGGTCGCTGATTACGATTCTGAAGTCAGATTGTCCAAAATCGAACTTCTCAGCTGGTAATTGGCAGGTTTAATTGGACAAAATTGATCATTCCTTCTTAATTTCATGGCAAATAGACAGGAAAAATCACTCGGGGGTTTTCGGAGTCGCTGAGTATGATTCTGAACTCAGATTGGCCAAAATCGAACTTCTCAGCTGGTAATTGGCCACTTTATTTGGACAAAGTGACCATTTTTTCAAATGTCATCAAAAATAGCCAGGAAAAATCACTCGAGGGTTTTCGGAGTCGCTGAGTACGATTCTGAAGTTAAATTGTCCAAAATCGAACTCCTCAGCTGTTAATTGGCAGCATATACATATTTCCAATATTTTTAATCAATTGAATATTATTTACAAAATGCATATTTCAGTAAGTACAAGTAAAATCAATCTTCATCGTCATTATCATAATCATAATAATTGTCATTGCGTGTTTGAATATTTTCAATGCCTTCTTCTTCATTGGCATCATCTACTTCATCATCGTCATCGTCTTTGTCGTCATCTCCAGGTGAAATTATATTGATCAGACTGAAATTGTTACTACAATTTCCCAAGCAATTTGCACAAGCAACAGTACAGTTAATATTTTTTTTGCGACATCCACATCTGCTTGACGCGCATCTCTTTTTGCATGAGCATGATACTGTATTTAAAAGCTCTTCAGGAACTGGATCCAAGTTCAATTTTACAGGATGTAAGACTCCGTCTACTTTTGTCCATCCCCACTCTTCTGGATTCAATACTAATACACCAATCCAACTTTTAACTTCAAAATAAACCCTTTTCAAATGTTCCATAAACGCATCCAGTGTTGGTGGTGAGGACGATAAGTCGACAATTTCTTCTAGCGTTTTTTTTACCTTTTTCAAATTCGATTTTAAAGAAATTTCAGATGAGTGGGAATTTATTTCAAATTAAAAAATTAAAAAATTAGAATTCGATTTTGTTTCTGATTTAAATTAGTAACGACCCCCTTTTAACAAATTTTTTAACATTTAACATAAGACAACAACCTCCACAACCCTCAACTGAGGATATCTGGTTAGTTTTGATGAAATTAAGGAAAAATGATCAATTTTGTCTAATTAAACCTGCCAATTACCAGCTGAGGAGTTCGATTTTGGACAATTTGACTTCAGAATCGTAATCAGCGACCCCAAAAACCCCCGAGTGATTTTCCTGGCTATTTTTGATGAAATTGAAAAAAATGGTCACTTTGTCCAATTAAAGTGGCCAATTACCAGCTGGGGAGTTCGATTTTGGCCAATCTGAGTTCAGAATCAGCGACCCCGAAAACCCCCGACTAAATTTTCCCAATAATTAGCCATAAAATTGGTCAATTTTTTGTTTAAAAAAATAATAACAAATTTAAACAAAAAACTAACCGGTAAGCTATTTTCTATACGTCATCCCGAATCGAATGCACTTTGTTTCATCAAAATTGGTCCATATCTAACGATTTTCGTAAGTCGGCCTGTTTCAATACCTATTTGATTCGACTAATAGGAGGACTAGACGAGCTCAAACTAGTCACCCCTTCACTAATAAGCTCGAGACCTGCCGAACTTTTTCCTACCAGACTTAATTTTTTTATCGAACAGCGAAGTTGTGGAACACTGGACCTAGTGAGGTCTTCCGCTATGCATATAACCTCCAAACCTCCAAGAAAAATACGAATGCCCATCTCCTCCCCCTACATTCCACTACTAGTTCACACGATGTTTTTCGCACATTATAAGTTTCCCTCTCGTGTAGTCAAAGTATAAAAAAAATGATCATATGGAGGTGGGAGAAGATGAGGAAGATGAAAAGCTTGCACCATCATCTGAAAAAGTCATTCACGAGGAAAAGGATTCACCATCCCAGTAAAAGAGATGAGAACTTGTGGGACACTGTACCTAGTGAGCTCTTTCGCTATGCCTATAATCTCCAAACCTTCAAGAAAAACACGAATGCCTATCTCTCCCCCTACATTCCACTGGTGGATCACACATTGTAGGTTATTCTCTCGTGTAGACAAAGTATAAAACAAAATTGTTAGTACCTTATTCTTGAAGTATTTAATTTTAATGAGGAAACTGATTCATCTCTATGGTCAAGATTAGGAAAACAACAACCCATCAAAGCTATTTTAATTTTGCAAAGCTTATCATATCCGACTCATCATTATTCATATGAATAAGTTCTACCTGTAACAATAACATACCCTTGTTGGATTATTATGTTATTTGCTATTTCATACAATATGGGAAGATAGCATAGACGCGTAATGACGTCGGCTTCGACTCCGCGATGTTATTCCCCGAGTTTCAAGACTTGAATGCATATTGAAAATGAGTTGAATTGACAGAGTTATCTACATTGTTCAGTGGTCTCTTATGGACATTGTGTAACTGTTACATAGTTATCTGTGATGTAAACGTTACGCGATTATATGACCTGTGAAAAATGTCTGAGTATGTCGGTTCCCTTTTACACATTGAATTTCGAAAAATCCGTTGTTTTTGGCTGCCTACGTCGTATAAGGAACCAACCTGTCAAATTTGAAGTCGCTCTGCTTTATAGTTTAAGGGTAGTCAGTTTGCTATATATAAATTCTCGAGGAATAAGTCACATTAATACTTATGCTTTATATTTTCGTCGTTACGTACGTTTCGGTCTCCCGACCATCATGAGAAGACTTATTATGTCCAAAACTGGAATTCTTAAAACTAGTTGTATTACCACAAAGCGTCCTTATCGCACCAATTTCAATTAAAAATTCCCACGTCCCCAAAACGAACAGAACCACGAATAATCGTAATTGTACCACATCAATGTTTCAAGTATAAACTATATCAAGAATTCACTATTTAGTAATATTCTCATAATATACAAATGCATGTCTATGAACTACTAAAAATAAGAACATAACGTTCAAGTATCTACATTCGAACCAGATGTTAAGATTTATGAGGTAATAGAAAAAGGTTGTGATCGACCTTATTGGAACATTAATTTTGAACATTCTTCCTAAAATATACTTTAAAACGTTATAAAGACGCATGTAGGAATTTGCAGGAGTTCTAATTAATCAAATTAGTATAAGCTTGACTTAATGTCTGAATATCTGTTCTATTATTTACAGATTTGGACTAAAATTTCATGTGAATCATCTCCAGAATAGATCTTTTATAATAATTGGTTTTCTTAATTAAAATATCAACATTTTTGTAATCGAATCGATGGCTATAATCAAAGCAGTGGGGATTGTCCAAGTTTTTGTTTCTTGTGCTATACTTATGCCCATACATTCTTTTTTGTGAATATTGTTTAGAGATTCCAGTATGAGTCCCATCATTGCAATCTAAACGATTTAATTTGTATACTGTGTGGGTTTCTTCATCTTTAGGTATTGAAGGTTTTAGATTTGAGAAAAATTAGTAGGTTTATGCGCGACATTTATATCATCATATAAATTCCTCTGAGGTCTCCGGAATGTTATATAATTATCTGTATTATTACTGTTATTTATATATGACGTTCCATTATAGATTTTGTTTATTCTTTCTTTAATGATGGGATTGAAGAACGGTTTTAGATAGCCATTCGTTTCCAATGTATTAGGAACAATTTTTAAATTTTTGGGACGTCCTATGGGTGGGATAAATGTCTGTATGAGATAAATGTCGCGCATAAGCCTACTATAATTGTGTTGGAAAATTTTACTCAAATCTGAAACCTTTAAAACCTAAAGATAAACAATTAGTTCTAATAAATCCCGTCTTACACATTGATATGTCTCCTGATGATGGTCGTGAGACCGAAACGTACGTAAAGACGAAAATAATAAGTAAATGTGTTAGTGTGACCTATCTCCCGAGAATTTATACATAATAATATGAATGTAATAAATATATTGGTCGAGATGACCCGTTTGACACCTTGTGAAAACATCAGTTGAGAGTCAGACAGGGTTAAAAGTGAGACATTTGTACTACTTCATTAATTAATAAAGTTTGTTTGAGATATTGCTGACCCTTGACCTTAAAGTCATGTGTACTAAAATAATTATAACATTGATCTAGGGTGGAATGGAAGAAGCGTTTGGTTGTTTTGGTTATGTGATAAGCTTTTTCAGGGATTTTATGTCGAAAACGTTGACATACTTGTATTATTGCAGCGTTGCCAGAATAGTTAGTCGCATACGAAACAAAAGCTTTCGCATGCTCTTCAGGAATAACAAGTTTTGATCATATACAAACTTTAGTATGCGAATGAGTTCGTATAGGAAAATATTCGCACTTCTTCAAGAATTGGGTTCCATCACCCAAAAAGCGCGAAACAATCTTAACTTGTAGCAATGAACGTAGAAGCTAAAATACCAATTCTTCGTATGGGTAGTGTATCGACGGAAAGATCTTAGAAAGTAGGTGAAAAATTATTCGCGAAACATTTCTCAGTCCGACAGGATACATTTAATTTTTGAATAGATGTCGTACACGTGGGTGGAAATCACGGTTTGTTAAAGCGATGTTTGATGTCATCCACTTAGATATCGGAGTTCAATTCGTGACACATGATGGGACTTGAAGAAGTCCTCGTGACACACGAATTGCCTACCATTTCCGACCTCACTTTGTAATTATTATTAAGGTTTTCCACTG
This sequence comes from Endomychus coccineus, assembly GCA_958510875.1. NCBI lineage: Eukaryota > Metazoa > Arthropoda > Insecta > Coleoptera > Endomychidae > Endomychus > Endomychus coccineus. Next base: position 184,723,112 of record OY294068.1, on the reverse strand, counting down.
GCCACTTTGATCTTCTTTCCATTCCAGTAATGAACGTAAAAATGTAACTGTGAGATATGAAAACGTTTTGAGAAGCGTATAATACATGGCTACTGCACGTGATCCAACAAATACATCGTGGATCAGGAGATAGCCCCTGGTCTCGCGCTAATGCAGGAGGGCGATGGAATTTCCTTTTATTAAATTGAAGATCGGCCACCGATAAAATGATGTGTTGTTCTTATTGCAGCTAGAGAAATGGGATTTCCGTAGAGATAATCTGGTAGAATATGTTCAGCAATCGATACTATTTAACACGTTCTTCTATTCTATAAAAGAAACCAGCAATATGATGCTGCTTGGCGAATTGATAAATTGTGCGCGTGGTACAGTTACTCTTCGCAAATCATTTGATTTCGTTACTGATTTTCACATTCTATAAGCTCTTCGCACTTATGTAAAGATAATTAATAATGATTCTTGACAGGTATGAATTACATATAAATTCTTGGGAAATAGGCACACTAACACATATGTATTATTTCCGTCTTTACGTACGTTTCGGTCTCACGACCATCATCAACAGATGTATTAATGTAAAAACGTGATTTCTTAAGGCTAGTTGTATCACACAAGACGTTCTTATCGCACTAACTAACAGAAACATGATATTGGGCACAGCAATGGGATCTCCTATTTCAGCTACTATTGCTAACCTAGTTATGGAATGACTAGAGGAATCTGTAATAAATTCATTAGATTCTCAACCCGTATTTTTCAAATGGTATGTAGATAATGATAAACTTCAATACGTGATTAATAAATTTAACAATTTCCACTGTAAACTTTAATTTACTTGTGAAATTGAAGTGAACAAAAACATTAATTTCCTCAATATGAACATAAGGCATGATGCAGATGGAAAAAAATTTTTCGTGATTTACTATATAGTTTGGTCTCAACGTTATAGTCTAGGAGCTAGACCGAACTGTTTGACTGAACATTAACCCGATGGCACTATGGTTTATCGTTAGAGGACGTTTCAATGACCAATTCATCTCACAGACCGAATTTTCCCCGGCTGCTAGATCTCGAGATACGGCATCCGCATTTTTTTTTTGACTGAAGGTTAACCCCTTCCAAGTTGCGGTTACTTGAAAAGCATGCCATTCTTATACACTTCCACCATGTGCCATCATTTTTTGTCGTGTCCGTTTATCAGGCCGACCAGTTAAAATTTAACCAAAAATGGACTGCAAGTTAACGTCCCCCCCCACCTCCCAAACCTGGTGGAAAATGTTCATTGGTGTTGGCAATTGTTAACATACCCTATGCCATCAAAAGTTATCGGCCCATTTCCGAGTAATTGGCCATTATTTAGACCAAAAATGTTTCTTTTTTTCATTTTGTGGATAAAACTTGCGGGTTACAAGGTAAAATGATGGCACCATGTTAAATAACTTTATTGGAGATCAAATAAAGATTTAAAACTATTGCCATCACTCCTTGCTTATTTGAACCCCCCAAAACTCTCTAAAATCATCCACGAAAATGAAAATAAATTAAAAAGAGCCGTTTCGATTTTAAACCCAGCCAGAGTCGCAATAATTTACTAATTTATCATAAAATTGGCCACAATATCCATATTTTTCATATTTATGGTTTATGTTACCCCCTACGACAATTTATCATACCCTCCTCACGCTGAATTAACGCCAAACATACAACTGTAATTGAGCATGTTTTTTTTTAATTATTACGATACATCAAGGTACCCCTCCCTCCACGATTCATTAATTCACCCCCTCTCAATTACATCATCATCCCCCTTTTAAACAACCCCTATGCAGAACAGTATTAAAAATCGGTATTCTTAAGTTTTTTCATTACAACATTATATAACTGTTTTATTCCTCATTACAGCACTAAGCACTAAAAGTAGAATATGTTCTCCAAAAAAAATAGAAATAATATACAGGGTGTCCCAGGTTTTAGTCGTAGAATTTCAACAGTCGATAGAAAATTTGATTTTGAGACAAAAATTCCTAATAACATATATGCACAGACGCTTAGTTTTTGAGATACGGTGTTGAAGTTGATAAAAAAATTTCGGTTTTTGCGAATATCTCTGGAACCGTCTATCGTACAGAAAACAGCTTTTGCAAGCATTTTCTACTTATAGTATGTTCTGTGGAATAAAAAGTTTTTTTTTACTCATAATTGGTGAAGATTTTGAAGAGGTAGTTGATGTTTTTCTCCCCAACTTCTACGCCACTGGAAAAAGTACACCAGTTGAACCGCCAATATTTTTTACACAAAAAAGGTAATCTTGGTCATAAGCTCTAAAGTTGACCGTTTTCGAGAAAAATCAACTTTTATGTTGAAAAACATGGTCAATTTTTTGGTTTTGTTACTTGTTCTAACGTTTGAATACATTTTGTTTAATTAGCAAGAAACTTTTTATCGCACAGAACATAGCTTACTATGAGTAGAAAATGCTTGCAAATTCTGTTTTCTGTACGATAAACGGTTCCGAAAATATTCGCAAGAAACTAAATTTTTTTATCAACTTCAACTCGAAAATTAGGGCAAATAATGGAAAATTCTTAATTATAATCATTTACAGTAACAATATATACCCCAATATAAAATTATCATACCAGCCAAATGCAATTTTTTCTCATATATAGTTCTTATTCGAAAATATTTTGTTTTCTCATGCAATGCTTGGAAAATTCGATGAAAATTGAAATCGCAATAGTCAATTCCTATGTAAAATTTAATTCTGAACAACTTTTGTTTGAAACTTTTATCTCTAAAACGCATTGTATTGAAGATATTAACGGATATTTTCGTAATCTACGGAAAATTTCTTAACTTTCTGTATATTCAAACCAAAAGTCGGAAAAAAAAGTTCCACTTTTTATAAAATGACTGTACTAATTGTTATATCTTAGAAAAATATCAATATGAACAGGAAGGCTTATAGCAATGAGCAAACAGAATCGACCCGAATGTATGGAATTATGATTTTCTCAAATTTCAATCCTGCATAAAAGGGTGGGTTTATTTCACGATTCCTCTGAAACACAATAAAAAACATCAGCAAATAGCAAACGATTTTTTGTCAAAATTGGAATATGATAGGATCTTTCGTTTTTGAGTTCTCGTGTTAACAAATATTTCGTGACGGACATTCAGACAAACAGACATACAGACGAATTTTTTCAAAGTTGCTCAAAATTGGGTGCAAAATACTACGGTGTTAGAATTTTGTTGTAATACATTTTTTAACGATTTTAGAAATAGCTTGAGTAAATGCAATAGGTATACTCTTCCGACGTTTCTTGTGATGATGGTTACTTGGTAGCCGAAAGGTTCTAATACTTTAACAGTATTTTTAGTAGATAAGGGTGATTATTTCTAATTTATAGTGTTATTATGTATCCACATTGTGAATTCTTAAATAATACTGTTTTGATGCAAGCGAATAGCAAGTAGATTCCAAACTGAAATATTATTTTCTAGGTCACATTAGATATTGCATATTTGATTAGCTACTGGACAAAATTATAATCGAGTCACGTAGTTACCATCTTAGTACATTAAATCGCCAATATTTAACTCGAAGTCATAAACTAAATCCATTCGTTAATACAGTAACTAGTAAGAGTGGTTTTTGTGTGATTTAATCAATAAATTTATAGTACGCAAGTCTCACAGTGTTGGAGAATGTTCGAATCCACTTTTACTGGTCAACGAATTCGGGTTACTTATGTGGGAGGGTCTTCATACTAAAGTGACCGCTCACTAGACTACAGTAGCTGACAAATAGTTACAATTATACGAGTCGGTTAAGATTCCTTATCGTACTCAATCACTAACTCTTTGAAGAAAGATGATACACACGAGTATTCGAAGAGTAGGTAACATTAATTTCAATTGGCCTGTTACAATCCGATATACCGTCCGTTCCGAAGATCGGATTGAAATTTATAGGGATGAAATAAAATTTTCCGCTCCGTCTTATGAGTATAATGAGAAAACTATGCAACTTCTGGTTTAACCGGAAGTACGCTAAACGAGATTATTTCCAATAGAACACTCTATATATAGTTACATTAGTTTAGATTAGATTAAATCATTAAGGGGTGTCCTTCAAAGAACTTTACAGTACTGTTTTACAGTACACCTGAGAGTTTTAGCTATCTCAGGAAAGCTAAGGTTTTTCCGGCTCCAGTGACGAAACTTCCTCGATGGTTGTGTATATCCCAAAGAGTCTGCTCGTGCAGATGAAGGCAGCTTCGCAGTTGGTTAGCAGATGTATCGGTGTTTCTTCTGCTTTTTTCCATCGGGCACTAGGACAGTTTTACCTATGTAGCTCTTGCATTTGCAGTGTCCTGTTATGGATCCTCGAGTTATTCATGCTTAGCTTTATACTTTTCAAAACGTGATTTCCCCTAAATTTATGTAGAAGAGTTTTGGATTGTCTGTGTCCCCGAAGAGAATTCCAGTACTTTGTACTGAGTTCAGTTTCTTCTGATCTGTTCTGGTCCTATCAGAGGCGTTTCAGCTACCTTGTGTGCCAGGACGGCTGGTTGTTTATTTCAACAAAAATTACTATGAGCAAACAAGTAGATGCGCAATGGGCAATCCACTCTCTCCCTATTTTTCAATGTTTTTCTAAAAATTAACATTAAATCAGTTTGGTATAGTCTTGCCGTTTTTCTCGTTTATTAGCCATTGTCTCAGTTTGCACTCAATTGTCCTTCTCTACTACATAAGCCACGAATTATAGTGCACTTTTACCTTTTGCAGTAGATCTGAAATGAGCAAAATCAAAAAATCGGCCGGATAGTCTCCAGAAACTACTACTAGAGCTCATTGCTCATAAATAAGGTCTTCCTTATATCCACTATAAACTCAAAGACACCGAGTTGAAAGTTCCCCTGTCTCCACTCTTCTTTATTCATAAGGTGGGTTTGGAAGATATGTGTGAACACCTTGCTCATGTATTTTCTTGGTGCCATGAGTCTTGGGTTTTTCTTCTTCAGAGAGATATTGTTCTGTTCTTCAAATGAAGTTTGATACCTCCCTGAAATTTTTCTTTGCTTATAAATTTCACTATATATTTTCCGCTGTCCTACGTATGGCTATTGAGGGTGGGTGGGAGGTGGTAGTGTCAGTATTTTCTCCATACTAGCCGTAGAGCAAGACTTTGGAGTCCACGTTATGGTCCCGTAGGTGAAGATAGGTCTCATCTCCATGGTGTATATCCATAGCAGTATTTTGGGTGTTTCACCTGCCATTCTTCTGCACCCTATTAGAGTACGTCGCGCCATCTTATTTACGTTCTTTAGGAGTTGGCGATAGGTGAGAGTCTTGTCTAGTGTAATACCTAGATATTTTACCTCATATTTCAGCAGCATATTCTTTCTCCTGTTAAAGGCTACCATTCTAGTTTCCCTAGAGTTGATTCAGAGTCTGGCTGATGTACACAACTTCTCTGTGATGATTTTAAGATCATATTGCATAGAGTGCTCTTTTCCTCTTGCGATTTGTACTGTTATTTGTTATGTAACATATTTGAATACAGACTGTATTCCTGAATACACATATCAGTTTTGATAGACTGGTCTTCTACTACAACGGAGATATTTGAAAAAAGCATTTCTACATATAGGTGACTATGAAAATCAAACAAAAACATAATATCTATGACTTCAAATTGATGTGTTTGTCTTCAACAACAAAAGAATGAAAATACTTTTTTTTTGTTGAGAGGTGATTGTAACCCTTTATGGGCACCTTATAGGCCTGTAATATCCCACAAGGTAGTGTGGAAGTCCCGGAGTCCGAACTTGATCACCTTAGTTACACCCACTAAACACTCCACATCGTGTGGTAGGCTCCATCAGGGTAGTCTTGATGATACTTAGGTGTGACGACCCATTGCATCTTGCCGAACCATTTTCTCGAGCTATTGGAAAAATTCCTCACTTTCTGAGATTCGAACCCGCGACCCGAAGCCAGTGAAGCCACAGTGATTAGAAGATCGAAGCTTCTACCACTTAGATACCTGGCTATCTAAAGATACATAGTAAAATATGCAAATGATCTTCAAATAGGAAGTTTATTGATCATTGATTCAAATAGGAAGTTTATTGATCATTGATAACAAAACCACATCAATAACTAAACTATAATCATCCATCTTTATCAATACACGACTAAGATTTTCGCAGGCATTCCTTATTGCGGTTTCCATGATTCCCACATTTTTCAGAACTATACTGAATACGATGTCTAATATAAGCCCATAAAATTAATCGTGAGGCGTGAGTTCAGAAAGATTTTTCAATTGTCTGGAGATAATTGTTATAGAAGACAAATACATCAAACTTAATTATTTATTATAATATAAACAATATGACATAATGAGAACGTTAAATTCAATAAAAGCAACAAAGTTACTTTTCGAAATAAATAACAGATATCAGAAGCAAAATAGAAAATGTAAAATTAATAAATATGTTTTAAAATGGTTTTTACCTCAAAACATGATATATTACAAATTTCAAAGTTGAACAGAAAGAGTATTGATAAGAGTATGGTATCAATAGGTGCATGAATAGCATGTTCTGTCCAATATTAAGGAATTGTTATAGCTTCTGTAGAACAGGTAGTACGACTTGAAACTTGGACTATGATGGTATGAGTGTATTAAGAGAAAAAAGCTGAATTCAAATATGTATCACTATATTATAATGTTCCATTTGAAATATTCAAGTTGAGCTTGTATAGTTGTTGAATATTGGTAACAATTTTTCCGTAAATATATTCTAATTAACTCAATATTAATTGGCGTATTATCCAGAAAAATGATTATTCAAGAATTTTTCTATGTAGAATCTAATTCAAATAATACAGTACCTATGTTAATAATACCAACGGAAATGAATCGGGCCATTAATTAACTAGGTATATCAAATATCGGCAATGATAGTTTTCTCCATAACGTTTGCATTATAAAAGGTGAGATGAAAAAATGAATCATTTAACAGACCCCGCATATAAAAAAGGATTTTTTGTAGCACCTGGCCCCAGTTGAGGGTCTTTATTAGGCAAACTATACGGGTATAAAGGGTGAATAGAATATAAAAAGTCTGAGGGACACTTTCTTCTTATGTAAATATTTTTTGTTGGCCGATCGTTGATGGTGCTGTTATTCTATGTACTTCAACTATTATATAATACAGGAAGTCACTACCGAAATCGAAATACAAAATATACAAGATTATATAACATTTAAAGATGAATGACAAAACTATCTTGTCTTGGGTGCTACTATTTATCAACAAATTAAGCCATATTCAAATTGGACGTGATCACTTTGACTTCTATACCAGTGATTCTCAGCCTGTGGTAAAACTAAATGAGGATGCGAAAAATATATCGAGAATAGAAAAAATATTATAAAATAATTTATTTAATTCACTGAAAGTAAAGCTATACATTCTTACATGATAAAAAATAAAATATACGTTTACACTGATATACCTAATACACTTACAATAGGATTGTATCTGTACTGCACAATGTATTTAATTATTAACTTATCAATATTAAATTAAATACAAGGTTAATACTTATTAGTGACTTCATTGAGCCAGTCTTGCGGAGCAAAGTTTTTTCGAAAGAAGGTTTAATATTATAAATTGAGCCCTTTTTCGATATTTAGCTGATATCTATATTTTGCCTTCAAAGCAGTCACCGCAGCAAATCCGGTATCGCAAACGTAGGATGTTGAAAATGGTAATAATATTGGAAATGCTCTTGTTTTCAGTGCAGAAAAATCATCATCCAACGTTGCCGTGAAGTCGATAAAGATTTCTTCTTCGACAGTTGAGAGCTTCGGGAGTATTTTGAAATGGGTCCGTAACCCACTCATAACTTGCTATCAAGTTGACGTCAGCAAGAAAAGACTTTTTAAAATTCTTTGCTAGCATGGTTAAATGATTTTCAATGATTACAAAAACAACTTCCACATGTTGTTCTTCAGTCTTATAAGCTTTAGCACATTCATAAACATTTGCAAACATTTCTAGGTTTTTTTTCTTTGCATTTCTGCTTCTGAATTCCAGTTCTCTACAAAAAGCATTACCTTAATCACTAATATCTAACATATATATATTTGTTGCTTGAAGTACATGATTCAAGGTATTTGTATGTAATTCCTCGAATATGTCGATCAAGTATTTCATCACAAGTAAATTAACTTCCGGTTGGTTTTCCTCCTCTAGAAAACTGGCAATTTCATCTCTTAATGCAACAACAGATTGCAAAAATCTCCCTCGTGATAAGCGTCTCGCCTCGCAATAAAATAGTAACGCTGAATGAACTGCACCCATGTCTTTATAAAGTGCAGGAAAGATTCTTGATTTTAGGGGTCTCATTTTTATATAATTTACTACGGTTACCACCGTCGTTAGCACAATATTCAGGCCAGCACTCATTCCTTTACAAGCCAGAGCTTCTCTGTGGATCATGCAGTGCGTCCAGATGGACTGTCGAGATTTTTGTTTCACAAGTATTTGTATACTTTGAAATCTTCCAGACATTGTAGAGCACCATCGGTGCATATTCCGACGCAATTTTTCCACTACATATTTGCCTCGTTTAGAAAATCATACACACATACCATCACACAATTGAGCATAGAAAATTAAATGAGTATCTTTATTGTTATCTGTTGCCTCATCAAGCTGAATTGAGAAAAAAATTGTCATGCAACTTTCCGAAAACCTGATGCTGCACATCTTCAGCTATATCACCAATTCAATAGGCAACAATATCATTTGATAGATGTATGGACTGCTATTGCTGATCAAAATTATCTCCAAACATAGTTTCTACTATCTAAATTACAGCTAGCAGAAGTTCTTCACCAATGGTGTGAACTGAACGAGATGCAGCATTTATACATGTCTCGCAGACGTCCTAGAATGTTCGAGACAACTCGAAAATTCTCAGGAAGCCACAAGAAGTGAAAGAACAAAGTGGGAAGAGTACTACAAGAAAATTTACTTTCCGGTCGTTCTGGGCATGACGCAGCTCTCAACGCTCAAGACCTTGTCTAATGCTTCTCGCCCCTTACTCTTTCACATAATCTCACTTTATGATGCAATCTAGATCTAGTTAATTGATGTATGCACTAATTTATTTTGAATATTGATAAGTAGATTTAATATATCCATCATGTGTTGTTGGGTTCAGGTGTTTTTAAATAAATCTCGGGATAATTGGAGAAAACATTTTTGGCTAACGTTTATTGCAATACATTTAGGTACAAGTAATTTGTAAGGTTTATTACCAAGGTTGTAGTGTAGCTTTAGCCTCAAAATACAATTAAATTAGATTAAATTAAATAGAAGCCAATATTACGATTACAGCACGATTTCAGTAAAAATTATTGCATGAAGGGGGGGGGGGGGGGGTTGAGATTTGCGATTCAAAATTGGATCGTTAATACTGAAAGGTTAGGAAGCACTATTCTAATCAGAGAGATTATAGATTTCAAACAGTTGAAGACCATAGCCTTACATTAACAAATGCTGCGGTCACTTTGACCAAGTTAAGTCCTACTGACCAAGAATCATTTTCTGAATATGTACCCTACAACAAAAGTGTATTAAGTCCATTATAATAGTTTCCTTCTGTCCAAAGTAGGTAATAGTAAGTCCTCTTTCATATGGGACATCGTACTAAGTCCTATCCTATATCATTTACTGATTTAATATATCGTCTAGAAGAAAAACGTATTTTTAAGGTAATTGCAGAATTCTGATTTATCATATAGTATAAATTCCAGTCCTTCCCCGAAGACTACAGTCTTTGGAATATAGTTCTGTGGGAAACTTTTATTGCTTCTCCAGGAAGATCTAGAAAATGTGACTTATTACACTTTTGTTCAAAGGTAAACGAATAGAAGTTCTTGTCAGTTCTGCCAGAGTGAGATGTAAACATGAAGTTTAAATTTCAAATATTTGTTCCGCTTCTTTATTAAACAATAGAGAGTGTTGAACCGATGCTACCATGAGCAAGTGATTGTCTCGAAATTTCATACAAGTGACATCCAGAATTGCCCACGATATTGTCTTCAGTGCACATAAGAGAAAACTAATGACAATGTTGCTGTTTTTAAATTCTCTGCACAGGGTTTCTCTGATTCAAAATCTAGATCCATAACATTCAAAAGCGAAGGTGAAAACCTCAATTTTAAAATCAATATAAATCTTTATAGTCCAGTCAAACTAGACAAAAAATCACTTGATTTCAGAAATGATGGGGATAGCAGCCAAACCTATTTCGTTTAGCCGAGGGGTATGTACGAACATTTTTGCACAATAAGTCCCTTTTTTGTGGGGCTGTTTGCCAAAAATGCAATTGTTTAATTTTTTGCCCGATTTCCGCTGTTTTTGAAGTCTAGTTTGGTTAGCTTACGTCTGAGATGAAAATGACCTGTGTCAAAGTTGTTGGTAATTTTAAGAGCTACAAAACCCTGGCAAACAAAAATTTTGAGCCATTAATTATATTCCGCTATTGATGGGAAATGGTAAACAGAAATGTAAACAAAATCTTAGAAGCCCGAAATATTCGGGAGAAAACACGTGGAAAACTGATTGGGGCCATGCATATTTTGCACCACAATGCAGCCTTGCATACTGCTGGAAATGAGGAAATCTCGATTTGAAAGTGCGATTTTGAAGAAATTACGCTCCCCATAGTCCAGATATTACCCCCAGTGACTATTAGCCCCAGATTTATCGCCGGGCTATCGGGCTCAGTCCGTTGTATCGCTATCCCTTTGACTGGTCGCGTTGTAATAAAGTCAAATTTTAAAAAATACAAAAATATACTGTATGTTTCATAATCTACTATCTATTATCCGAGAGGATGACACTAAACTGTATGGTACCTATTAATTGCTTTTTGTCTGGATCAAATTTGGTAGATATCTACCATTATCCATCGCTGTGTATCGATGAAAATGAAAGAATAAAACAAGAATGGCTTACTTTTTGCCAAAAACAAGGCTATTATACAAATTTTCTCCAAAAATATTACAAATTTTCCTCAAGATCTATTTAAAACTATTAATGAACATGTTTCAAATCGTTTTGACGTTGAAAGTGTAACCAAAGAAGCTACACAGAGCGAGCGTTGGTGGATAAGTAGGATACAATTAAAAATAATTCTGAACGACGCAGGCAATGAAGGTCAGTCGTATCGTACTTCCAACTGAAGATGAGAATGAAGACGAGGTGCTGAAGCTGTAAAAAAGATACTCCATTATCTTGTAAAAGATGTAAGATCAGTATAGTTTGTTACAATACAAAATATTACAGATTTTCTTCAAGATCTATTTAAAACTGTTGCAGAACAGGTTTAAAATCGTTTTGACGTTGAATGTGTGACCAAGAAAGCTATACAGAGCTTTGGTAGATGATTGTGATCAATAAAACAATCAATCTGGTATTTGAAACAATTAAAAACAATTCTAGATGACGCAGACAATGGAGGTCAGTCATATGGTACTTTCAACTGAAGGTGAGAATGAAGACGATAATGCTGAAGCTGTAAAAAATCTTGTAAAAGGTGTTTGTTGTTTTAAGGTACTGTTACAATACAGGATGCATACAGTCACTTATGAAAAATTTGTTTCTTGCTTACAAATATGTACTAACTTTGTCTTGCACCCAAGTGTCCAGTGAGAGAACCTTTTCTAAATTGAAATTTTTGCATTGATAAATTTAGACATGTCTATCGCAAGATCACTTGGATACCTTAAGACATTTTGATGTCAGTTAAAATTGAAAATTTAGCTAGGACAAAATCATTGATCATGTAGCAAAAAAGATTGGTTCACTCAGAAACCTCTTAATTTTGGAAATAAAGTTATTAGAATTGCAATGTTTGGTGATTATTTCATAACGAAATAAATGGTATCGGATCTATTTGGCTTGGAGATGATGCCGTTTGGGCTGATACTATTACTGGTTCGAAAATTTGGGAAAGGACCTTGGCGGACGCCATTTCAGTGATGGCGAAGAGGTGACGGTTTTGCCATATTTGGAAGGCAAACCGAAGGTATGTTCTTTCAGGGGCATTGAATTATTACTGAGACGATGTAAGAAGTTCCATTATCTTGATAATTATATAGAAAATAGCATTTATTTGTGAGTCAACTTGCATGGTCAAGCCGAAAATTATAGGCGCTTCCAAATAAAACACCGTGTAACATCTACAATGTGAATAAATACTCATATTAATGAGTCATGTTGTTCATTTAATTTAATGAATGGTGCGAAGAGATATGATGTTAGAAATATTCGTTATAAAATTATTACGCGAAAATCAGGCAATAAACTTTTATAATTAACAGAGAGTTCCGGTGTTTGTTGGCGGATGTGATGATTACAACTCATTCGAAGTGGGAAACTCGTCATTATGAGGGAATGGGAACTCTGGCCAGGGGTCAACTAGAGCCGGCAGCATCTTCCGCACTATACGTAATGAATCCTTTTTAAATAATCACACATTGGTGATGTACGTATTACACCGCATCCATCTACTTTAATTAACTAATCAACGCTGATTAGAGATTATGCAAGGGAAATAAATTGAACATTGCCACCTTGCATGGACATCATTCACGACAGTAGTACGATAGTAGTATACCAGTCTACATCTATCTAAGTGGGAGGTTTCCAAAGATCTAGGATTAGGATTCGCTTTTTTTGTGTTCGTTCCATGTGATCCTAATTTTTACTCCCCTCGCTATTTGTAGTATAAAGTGTACGGCAAGTATTGTAATCGGGCTGATAACTTTTGTAGATTTTCGCGGATATATCCATATTAAGCATATCTGAATCGATCTAGATTATTTTCCATTTGATGTGTATCCCAATGTGTGTGAAAATGGGAACTGTATTGTTTCTGGGCGTGCTATCCATCTTCAGTTTTCCAAATTATAGTATTTTATCCAACAATAACGACAACTGTGTTTTTCCGACTATAAATTTGTATCACACTTATATATTTAACTTGCACAAGTGTCCGAAATTCTCATTTTAAAATCCAAGTGACATCATCTACGGGGTCTATTTATGCGTTCAATCTGTGGCACATTTTGATTATTCATGTGGCAGCAGGTATCAAAATAGAACAACATTATATTGTAGAAATTCGATGGTGGAAACCATTACTTTGTGAAATTTTATCATATTGATATAATAAAATGAAACACTTTTACTTTGCTTTTTATCACATACGTTATGAAAAGAATCGTGACTATAATTTTGATACTAGTGTCCTAGTCACAAATTAGCAGCATACAATACACACTGATAAATAGAGCATTTTTATTTCCTTTTTCTCCTGAAAACCTGAATGAAGAATTGAGTATAATCAAAGTTATAGCCATTAACAATAATTTTTAAGTGTCGAAATAAATTGACAGAAACATGCAGAAATTAATTTACTCAAGTACCTATCCTTTTACAAAAAATTCTGATTCTTCATCAAAATACGTTTCCCTCACATATTATGAAAATGAAATTGCAGACATTTTATCGAAACATAATCTAAAAATTAGCTTCAAACTTCAAAATTAATTGTACTATTTTTTGTTCAATGCAAAAGATGAAACAAATAAGTTTAATAAACATGGAGCTTATGAATTAACCTGTTCAGAGTATGATAACTTTTGCATCGGTAGATCTAGTCGTAATATAGAAATTAGATATAAGGTAAATTTTCGATCTTTTAGACTTAATAAAGCAGATTCTTTTTTCACTAACCACATTTTAGAAACAGGGGACACGTTTCCAAATTTAGATGAAGTTAAAATTTTACATAACCAGAGTAGGCAGTAGGTTTTAAATTAAACACACTAGAATCAATAGACATTTGCACAGGTATTGAAAAGAATGACAATAAAATTTTAAACCATCAATTAGACAAGTACTATCTAGCATTCTGTTTGATGTCTTGATAACGTAAAATTCCCCATAAGCCTAAGGTGCCTTCCTAGTATACCTCCACATTAAAATTTCCTTATCATAATATTAACTTTATCTCATTGTCCAATTTCAATTAAACTATTCTAGAGACGTATTTCCCCAACCGAAATTCCCACTTGTTACCTGTGTTATCTTGTTTCATAAATAGCGCCAATATTACTGATTACGATTCTGAACTCAGATTGGCCAAAATCGAACTCCCCAGCTGATAATTGGCCACTTCAATTGGACAAAGTGACCATTTTTTTAAATGTCATCAAAAATAGCCAGGAAAAATCACTCGGGGGTTTTTGGGGTCGTTGATTACGATTCTGAACTCAGATTGGCCAAAATCGATCTTCCCAGCTGGTAATTGGCCAGTTTAATTGGACAAAATTCATCATTTTTTCTTAATTTCATCACAAATAGACAGGAAAAATTACTCGGGGGTTTTCAGAGTCGCTGAGTACGATTCTGAATTCAAATTGTCCAAAATCGAACTCCTCAGCTGGTAATTGGCAGGTTTAATTGGACAAAATTGACCAATTTTGCAAAATTTCATCAAAACTAACAATTTTACTTCAGAATCGTACTCGGCGACTCCGAAAACTCCCGAGTAATTTTTCCTGTCTATTTGCGATAAAATTAAGAAAAAATGATCAATTTTGTTCAATTAAACTGGCCAATTACCAGCTGGGAAGATTGATTTTGGCCAATCTGAGATCAGAATCGTAATCAGCGACCCCAAAAACCCCCGAGTGATTTTTCATAGCTATTTTTGATGAAATTTAAAAAACTGGTCACTTTGTCCAATTAAAGTGGCTAATTACCAGCTGGGAAGTTCGATTTTGTCCAATCTGAGTTCAGAATCGCAATCAGCGACCCCGAAAACCCCCGACTAAATTTTCCCAATAATTAGTCAAAAATTGGTAAATTTTTCGTTTAAAAAAAACAAATTTGCACAAAAAACTAACCGGTAAGCTTTTTTCTAGACGCCATCCCGAATCGAATGCACTTTGTTTCATCAAAAATCGGTCCATATCTTTCGATTTTCGTAATGAAATACCTGTTTGACTCGACTATATGAATATTGTTTGAAGATGACACGCTAGTGTCGAAACTATAGTCACGATTTGTTTTTATAATATATGCGACAAAAAACAAAGTAAAAGTTTTTTATTTTATTACTTCAATTATATTGTAGTGTGAATAATAGGGTAACACAACAAAATAGCTTTTAAAATGGCTTTTGTAGGAAAAATGTCTGTCAAAGAATCACGGTGTATATACAGGTAATGGGCCAAAATTCATCAGTAGATTTCTGAAGTGAAAATGATTCAGCCAAACGGTGAGACATAGTGCATAAAGTGCCCTTTATTATATAGAATAGAAACGGTTGGAAAATTAGAATTTGTTTCCAAAGATGAGATAACTTGAAGTATAAAAAGTTCTATCCTTTATAACAGATTCAAACTACTGTAACTAGGGCCCTCTCTGAACTATAACCAAACTGACGCATTCGTCAACCCAAAAAATCCCAAACCCCAAAATTTTGTTTGGATATTCACATTTATAGAGAAATAAATTTGAAAAAAAACTAAGATATTTCAAATTTAACACCCTTCCTTGTAACATCTTCTGAACTGAACTAAGTTTGGCTAAAGCAAAATATTTTTACCTTAGGAATATACTGATGAATTTTGGACATTACCTCGGCACCATCCTGTATGCACAATAGTTTTAAATATTTGAATTCATTCATAATAATCAAATAGGAGTTTTGAATAAAATATCTGTTGATTCAGAACTGAACATAATTTTGGACGACGAATAGTCTGCTGTTTCTGATAATTTGATATATCAATAGTATGTCCACACTTCCAAAATTATCTCAGTTATACAAACCTATCAAAGTTCCCCTTCCCCCTTATTCATTCTAAAGCTGTTTATAGCATTCCCTGTTCTTGCGGTAAAGTCTACATTGGTGAAACTGGTCGAACAGTAGCTACTCGTATGAAAGAACATGAGCGCTGTACAAGGCTTTGTGACACCAGTAGATCTGCACTTGCGGAACACAAGTTTGACACTTATCATGAAATTTTTTTCGATAAAACTAAAATCCCAAACCCAAACCCCAAACTTTTATCAGCGAAAAATGTTTGAAGCAATAGACATCCTAAAACATCGGAATAATCTAAGCCGCGACTCAGGATATTACCTTCCCCATCCTCGAAAATTCCACTTCGCTCATGATGACCCAACGGCAGGGTCAGGTGCCAGAACGGATTTAACCACCGGAATAGAGATAGTGAGCTGTGCAGCTTGAAGGTTTTTCCCACAATAATACCGGTACAAAAACGAGAAGAATCAGTTTCAGTTCAAACCTGAAGCCTACCCTGAAGATGCCACCTGTAATGGTTGGCGAAACGTCGGCATCAAGTCGTGCTATTGTGACCCGGAATCTATCTAGAAGCCAAGAATTTTCAAGATTACCTATCCGCGGAAGTCTACTATGCAAGTAATGAAATGTTTGAATCCATTGATAACAATTGAATAGGAGTTTTGATTAAAATATCCGTAGATCCAGTACTGAACATAATTTTGGACAGTATAGTGTCGAATATTCTGCTCATTCTGATAATCTGAAATATCTTTTTCAGCTGGATTCGTCACAGCAGGCATAATTTTTTTTGTAAACAGACAGAAATATTTTGATTGGGAGGAGTTGTAAGTCATTTAGAAACTCATGCTTTTCAATATTATGGTAGACCAGTTTTGTTGGATAATCGAATATAAAGAAATGCTAAAAAAAGCTTCTAGAACCGAACGGTCTGAAATTTCAAAATATGAAGCCGGCCTCAATATTACAAAAATTCTGTTAGTATTCAAGGATAAACAGAACATTTTTTTTAAATTTACATAACGGTTATTTTACTCAATAGCTTGTACATAAAAAAGAAAGAACAAACTATCATAGATTAAGAAAAACATATATGTTACCGTGAGAAACTCATATAATATTAGGGTCACAATAGTACTAGGCACCTTTAAAAAATGGGAATATATGCAGATCGTTTTTTAACGTAGCAAATTTGAATTGAAATGAAAAAGCTCTCACCCCTCAGATCTTTTAATAAGAACTCTTGTGGGAAATACCTACCCCTCACTCATTTTTTATTCATTTTCGCCTAGGATTAAAAGATGTTATTTATAATCCTGACAGTGTCGTATTCTAATTGTATCCTGAATAAATAAAAAATACTATAAATCGTTGGTAATTTATCAAGATGTTTTTTTAACATCCACTGGCGGTTTACCGTTGGATATGTAAAAAGTGCACTAACAACTTTATAATTGATGTTTGATTTAATACAATAAGACCTATAAATCCTCCACATGATAATTGAACTTTGTTGAATTATTACATAAGCAATTAAAGTAGACAATTAAGAAATTGACATTTGAATTTGTTCAAATGCAATTTTCCCGTCAATATATTGTTCTTTATTATAAAATTAGATAATAGTCAGGGTGGAATAACTTTAACTCTGATGAAACCTATCCCACTTTCATTCACAAATGCAAAATATTCAAAACATTTAAATATCAGTTTCACTAGGAATATGAAACGCAGATAAGTTATCACATCTATCTGAAATAATTGCCAACCGAATTCAAATCGTGTCCAGATCAACAATCTGATAGTGTGAAAGCAATCCCACATTCCGGTTAAGGATGGATCGGTTCGAAACTGAAGCCTAACCGACGTGGAACCTCAGCTGAACCGTTTCGGACTCAAAAAGGAACAAAAAATGTGACTCTGCACCTGACAGTGTGGAAGCAGTTCTGATAAAAATTAAATTAAGACTACAACCGGTACGAAACCAAAGTGAACCAGTTATCTGTTATATTTCTGACAGTTTAGAAGCTACTGTAATGGTAGTTAGAAATGGTGAGAATCGCTCCAAAATAGGAACAAAGCCTCAGCTTAACCGGTTCGGACTCGAAACGGAACAAAAATTGAGATTCTACTCCTAACTAATGAAATTTGAATTAGGACTACAAACGGTTCGAAACCGAAATAAACCAGTTATTTGTCCTATGTCTGACAGTTTGGAAGCAACTCTAATGAAAGTCAGATATGGTGAGAACCGGTTATAAATAGAATGAAACCTCAGCTTAACCGATTCGGGCTCGAAACGGAACAAAAATTGAAATTCGACTCCTGACTAATGAAATTTGAATTAGGACTACAACCGGTTGTCTGTTCTATTTCTGACTGTTTGGAAGCAACTCTAATGAAAGTTAGAAATAGTGAGACCCGGTTCGAAATAGAAACCAAACCTCACCTCAACCGGTTTGGACTCGAAACGGAAAAAAATGTAGATTCTACTCCTGACTAATGAAATTTGAATTAGGATTACAACCGTTTCGAAACCGAAGAGGACCAGTTGTCTGTTCTATTTCTGACAGTTTGGAAGCAACTCTATTGGAAGTTAGAAATGGGGAGAACCGGTACGAAGTAGAAACGAAACCTCAGGTTAATCGGTTCGGACTCGAAACGGAACAACAATTGTGATTCAACTCCTGACTAATGAAATTTGATCTAAGATTACAACCGGTTGGAACCCAAATTGAAACCTGAACTGATGCGATTCGGACTCGAAACGGAAAAAGGTTTGTTCGATGTCCGAAAGTTTGGAAACAATTCTAATTGAAATCGAAGTGAACCCGAAATGGAACCTGGGCAGAACCGGTTTGGACTCGAATCTGAACTATCTGAACTAAACTTGTTGTAATAACTCACAGTTCTTGTTATAGCAACAACAGAATTGAACATTGAAAGCAAATATTACAAAGCTTAAATTGAATTAGAATAATCGGGAGGGACTTGTATACCGCGCCCTTGAAGAACTATTGTACCTCACTCAGGAGGGTTTTAGATTCTCTATGTACTTGAAGATATCTTGTACTTTGAGTTCTGTTCCTTCTCTTCTGCCTATATCGCAGGAGGCTTCCTATCAGAGGCATTTCAGCTCCCTTGCGTGCGAAGGCGTTATCCTGTTCATTTCCCCCAATTCCCATGTGTCGTAAAGCCCAGTAAAGGGTGATTATGTTTTGCACTCCTAAGGTATCCAGCTTAATTTCGCAGTTAAGAATCATCTTCGAGATGATGATGTTTCAAGCTCGGCTCTCAGACAAGTGTATTTTTCTATTGGTTCAGAATATTTGGTTTTGGGGTAAAAATATTCAGATCCCTGTACAGATTACTCCTACCCTAAAAGGGTGAGTGTTGCACTGTATTCCACTCTTCTATGTCTCGAAGGGGATTTTGAAAGTTTCGTGTAATAACGAGCACATTACCCAGGTTTCTTCTTCAGAGAGACGGCATCTTATCACCGGAGTTCTATATCTCCGTGAGATTCTTCGTTGCTCACGTTGAGCGTAGTCTTTTTCTCGGTCTTACGAATTGCTACATGGAGGGAGGTTGGTCACAGTATTTTCTCCATGTTAGCCGTAGGACAAGATCACCGCGAGCCTTTGTCCGAAAATTTGCTTGGTGTTGTTGCCTCAGGCTATCGTCCCATAGGTGAGGGTAGGTTTCACCTTCATGGTGTACATTCAGAGCAGTATATTGGAGGAACAACAGATGTTTTATCCACCATAAGGTATTTATCAGGTATTTAATATAAAATGAAGATGTGGATGGTACGTTTCGTAGTAAATTTTAACATAATACTGGGAATACAGTTCTGGATAACATTCTGAATTGTATGAAGGATGAAAAGTAAAGTTGCGAAAACTGTTTGAGTCATTTACTATTGGATTAACAGCCAACGTAATTAAAACAAACTTGTGAAGCATAGGTAGGTATTATCTATAATCTGCTCACATTTTCTTTACGGTAAATGTTTGTGGAGTTATATTTGTAAATTATAACAACCGGTATGGTATGTAGATAAGATAACACAAATAGGCTAGCTGTCCAGGCCAGACAGTGTTGATAACGTTTAAAAGCAAACACTGATAACATGGGGTCACCTACATAGTACATGGAAAGCACACACTCGGAGTGCCCTTAAACGAAATGAATAAAGCGACCGCAGTAAACATGCGTTTCCGCTTAAATATAAAAAACAATGCCTCCCCTATCTGGAGGGTTGTTGTGAACATTTGCAGTGCGATTCACTTCAATTTCAGCCAAAAATAGCAACAGGTGCCTGACTTGATTGAACAGCTTGCTTTGGAAGGAAGATAAGGAATTTTGTAAGACAGGATGTTTGCTTGTTAACAACTAATCGGTTGTTCTTACGAAAAATGGATATTTGCTAATTCGTGAGGCTCGAAATATTATTTTAGTTATCCTAGTGGAAATTAAAAAAAGATCGTTTAGTTTAGAATGAATTTTCATCAATTAATGGCTGATTCTATTCAACAAAATCAGATATTTTTCATTAGTAAATTATTCGAATAAGTAACGAATTGCAATAATTTACTAATTTAGTACCTAGCTATTAATAATTCTGATTTAGTTGCTTTAGAAGTATATATAGAATGTTTCTACTATTTCTCTACCACTATTTTTTGAATACCCATGACTATGGCACATACAAGTATGTATTTAATTTTTTGCAAGCATCTACATTTTTCCTCTTGTCGCGTCATGATTTATGACATGTTATCTCGATATTGATTGTCATCCGCCTATCGTCAAAGCTTGACGTTTATTGTTTCGACATGCTTTATGATCGTATTTTGAATTCGTAATGTTGCTTCTGCTTTATACAGAAAATTCCTATAGCTACGTTTGAAAATTAGAAAACAGAAGTAAAATATCCAATGTTGTCTTTGAAATTTTTTCTTTTTCTATTTCTTCCCGCAATTTTGGGTTCAGTTTCAGTAGTTCTATATAATATTTCGACTCGATTAATACCACCACTAGTTATGTCTAGAGAATAATATACCGGGATATCAAAAATTATCTTGGTCAAGGGTGGTTGTAGAATCTAAAACGTGTGTCTTACTTTACGTTTGAAATAATTATGTCACAATTAATTTGAGGTTTCTAAAAGTGCGAAATTTTGC
The DNA here is from genome assembly GCA_958510875.1 of Endomychus coccineus. Lineage (NCBI taxonomy): Eukaryota > Metazoa > Arthropoda > Insecta > Coleoptera > Endomychidae > Endomychus > Endomychus coccineus. The sequence goes on along the minus strand of OY294068.1, from coordinate 184,701,984 downwards.
AATTATACGAATATTGTAACACTCAGAAGTCTTTAGCGCATTGGACTCCGGGATTTTCACGTGGCCTATCAAAATTAGAAGGTTCGAACTATCTAAAAACATAATTGCATGAACGCCAGACGTCCTATGTAATTAGCTACGAACGAAATTATTTTGACATATGCCTCGAGGAGCTAGCTGCGCATAAGTTAGAGTTTATACATTTTACCTCGGTCTTGTTAAATTGGGGCCGTTTCTTGCCCCGTGTGACCGGTGCCAGTTGTAATAAAGTGTTTTTGGCTATGGGCCGCTTGCTTTTACCCGCTTCGTGTATATTTTAGTCGCGAGAAAATTCCCTTTGGTATGTCGCACGTTAGATGCGCGTAGCTGAGATCTGAGAATAGCTCAAACTGTTTTAATTAAATTTTCCTATGTAATGGACATTTATCGAAAAAAGAAGGGCCGTCGGGCACGGTCCGATACTGAATCTAACTACATGGAGCGAAAACAGCACGCGAAAAGTCGTCGTAAAGCCGTATTAGGTACAACCAGTTTGTACTTTTCTAACTCGCGTGCTACGGGCTTCTCACGTCAACGTCATTCGATTTACGGAAAATTAATTATTTCAAAGCAGTTTTTGACCCGGATTGTGGCTATCACGACCTCTGAAAAGGTTCAAAGTTCACATAATTATTTCATAATTTGTAGTTCATTGTTGTTTTACAACTGAAATAAATAGGTATGAAATTTGTAGGTTATTGATGATGTCAGTGTGACAATGACATAATTATTTCAAACGTAAAGTAAGACACACGTTTTAGATTCCGCTACCACCCTTGACCAAGATAATTATTGATATCCCGGTATTTCAATGTCGAACAGTGGCGCACGTTTGAAGGATAACGAAAATACCTACTAATTCAAGTACTACTAAAGCACTATATATTATCAGTAATGATTCTTGACCCAGGTATGAATTATATATGAAACTCTCGTGAAATGCATATGCTTATTATTTTCGTCTTTACGTACGTTTCGGTCTCACAACCATCATCAGTAGACGTATAACTGTATAAACGTGCTTTCTTAAAACTAATTGTATCATCACAATGCATCCTTATCCCACTAATTTTACTTAAAAATGCCCACGTCGCCGAAATGAACAGAAACACGAACAATCGAAATTATAACACAATATTTATATTCTATTTATAGTTATAATTTGTGGGCATTTCTAATTGAAATTAGTGCTATAAGGACGCTTTGTGGTGATACAATTAGTTTTAAGAAATCACGTTTATACAGTTATATGTATCCTGGTGAAGGTCGTGAGACCGAATCCTACGTAAAGAAGAAAATAATAAGCATATGTGTTAGTGTGACCTATTTCCCGAGAATTTTATATATAATACTATATATTATATCGAGATATTTTAATATTCGACTAAATCGATTTCCATATCCACATTATTCCTTCCACTAGCTTTAATATTTGGTGGAATGTTCTTGTAGTCACACACAGTCTGATAAAAAAATGCTCTTCTAAATAATTCAAGCTGGAGACATGGAATTTTCTTATACAAAAATGGATGTATTTTATAATACTTGGTTAGATAGTGCAGCGGCTTTTAATTTGAATGTATCCTTCATATTCAATCACTTGGCATCTTCGAGCTTATAACTTATAGGCTGATACTTTCTAACCCTGTATGAGAATTCATCAATTTTGCAATGCTTGTACGTTGATCTATAGACTCAAAACACTGAGCTTACAGTTGGAAATCATAATTTAATTGACACAGAACTAAGATTACACACAGTATCAGGTTTGTTTTTATTAGTAACTTGGAAACAAGTGGATATATAAATGTTTAGCAAATATAAACTCTTTGGATATATTCAGAAATATGGATTTCATATCTGAAACCATTTTCCACGTTTGAGGCAATATGTTTTACCACGTCAACTATAAAAAACATGTTGGTTTTCCCGGAATTTCAAGTGCTTAGTGTAATGTCAAGCCTACTCTAGATCGACCAGTGACAACAGTTCTAGAATGCTATTTCACAGTCTCATGGCTGATAACTTCTACCAAATTCCTTAGTCTCAAAATATTCAATTTTAATTTGTATCAGGTTGGTGTCTGTAATAATGTTCATTCATGTGATGTTAAAATTTTATTAGAGCCATAGTTTCTCAACTAAATATGACGAATTTCTTGTATTCTCTTAAGTAGAAGATGTGAATTAAATTAGGTATATCATTTTTACATACCCTTCTTTAAAAATGAACACACTGAGGAAAACAATGGGATTATTATATTAATGTTCAAACTGTAAATCAATGTTGCTTTTATTTGAAAATTGAACAATACTGTTGAACATAAATCAATTTCTCTTTTGACAATGGAAGTGTGAGCAATAATATTCAAGAAGGAACCAAAATTCGAAATACCGCCATCCTACATAAATTAGGTAATAAAATTGATTTCCCAAAATGTTACTCCATTTGAGCCGATAGTCACTGGGCCAACCAATGCAGAATACAGACTGACAGAATAAGAAATAGTAGCAACGATGAGATCAGAGAATTATTGCAACATCCATTTTATTGTTTCTTCGAAAAAGTTTCTTTTATTTTGACATATGTATATACGCATGCTCATTTGAGTCCAACTGTCAGGATGTCTTTAATTAAAATACAGGCTTCCCTTATTATTATGCGTTGCGTCGATTTCCAACCTTCGAATCAATCAGAAGTTTGTTCTGGTTCTGGTTCACCTATATATTTCTTTGGATTCAATATTCCAAGATATAGGTGTTCATAGATAATGACTGAAGAAAAAGGAAGAAGAAACATTCGAGATTTACTTTCAAAGATAATTTAATTTTATTGTGGGAAGGTGTTTTAGGTAACCCTTTTGCAATTGCTGAAGCCTGGGATAAAATTTCAAAGTGCTTGTGTAAACACGAAAACAATTTTTAATCAAGAAAGCTGTTCACGAATGAAGATGCCATATAAGCATATAAAAAGTTTGTTGTGAGATGTCTGGTTTTCGTAGGTTAAGGATCTGTCACTCTCGTTTTTGCCAGCGCCTTGTTATATTTCAATTTTAAAATAGCGTAATACTTTATTAGCGGTTCTTTTGATAAAGTCAGCGCTTATTTGTAAGATGCAGTAACTCTATCAACTCAATTACAATATTAAATTCCATGAACTGAGCCTAATAATATTGATCTATACATGAACAGTTCTACGTTGATGTAAAAGTGGTGATTCATTATTTTCTACATGTGATTTGTGTTTGTCCGGCATCCTTTGGTCCAGCCAACGTTATCTAACCTTTCCTAACATATTGCGTAGGGGTTGCTAAATATCAAAATACAATAACTCCCAATCATGCAGTGACCTATTCAAGGAATATTAATCAATGTTGCTTGTTCCGCGATGAATATACGTCTGGTCGATATTCATTGCATATGACAATTGTATTTTTTCATCATGAATATATTGCGATTAGAGTCTTCGACAGGGGTGTACATTGTGAAAGCTAAAGCGCAACAAATCCGACGCAGATGCTAATGTAAACTTTAATGTATATCATAACAGGTGGAGATGCTCAGAATTTTTCAAAATTAATGTATAAAGACACCATTAAGACAATGATAGAATAAGATAATGAATATAATACAGGATCTAACCAACTATGACAAAGTAATAATCTATAATAATTATTTAAGGTATGGGACTTGAAAGCACATATATTTCAGATATTTCACGTTGAATACAAAGATAATTTCAACTAGATGCAGTATTCAGTCTCCTGGGGACAGGCTTAGGTTTCTTCCAACATTTGATCTATTGAGGGTCTCCCAACAAGTTGAGTCTTGTTATAAGGCCGGTGATTTTGGGGGTTGAGGGTTCTGTTCGGATTCTCTGGAGGAGATCATTCACAGAGAACGTGTTTTCCTATTTTATTACCATCGAGTCATAGTCGATATTGAGCGTATTGAACTAAGATGGTGGTTCAAACGGCATTGTCCTGTGTATAAACCGATTAGGAGTACATAAGTTCAACCTGTTTTGCCCTAGGAATAGTTCAGCTCTTGTTCTCGAAGGATTCATAATTAACACTTTAGAGTGGACCAAACGAGTAATTTTGCCACGAGCACTCAGTCCAGAATGATATAGCTGTTTGGTGTATGCTTGCATACATGCCAAGCAATTCTGATCCAGTAAATTACGAAGCTACATCTTTCTGGCCAGAGAGTCTACTGACTCAATCTCCGATTGGCCGGATATTTAGATCAGAACTAGTTTGTTCTTATTGTCCAGGCTTGCAATAGCTTTGTGACAGTTTCTAACTGTTCTTGAGTTACAAAGATAAGAGCCAATCGCTTTGAGAGCCGTTTGGGTCTCAGCGGCACACAATTTTATGAGATGTATTCTGCTGGAAAAATAGTTCTAACTTAGGTCTGTAACCGTATATTCCGGCCGAAACTCCGTTGGGAATTTTGGTGCTTTCTGTGCACCAACAGACGACCACCCTCTGTAGGTTGGTTTCAATTCGAATTCATTCATCTCTTTGTGAGAAGGTGTTGAAGGGGATGTTGACGCTGGTCGTTTTTGGTATGATATTTGAGATCATTCCCAGAATATGACTTTGCAGGCCAGAACAGCCATTTCCACTCCATACTGCCTGATTATGCCCTGGCAGCAGTTACTTGCATAAGCCTGTATGTTGCTCACCTGAACTCCTTCTTCAAATAGATATGAAGAGGATATAGGTAATAGCAGAAGGCTCCAGTAACTTTCGGACATGCTTGTCTTTGTTGGTTAGTGATTAGCTTAGCTCAGGCCACTCATTGTGTTTCTTTCAACCTTCAGATTGTGGCAGAATACGTTGACCAAGGGTCTGACGACCATGAAGTGTTGCAGAGAGTATATTTGTTTCGGGCCAGCGTCCCAAGATTTCCAAATAGGAGTTCCATGTCAGTTTTCGACCTAGAGTCTTTCCCAAATATTCAGCATCCTCTGCAAATATTATAGTTTTATCCAGCAAAGTGGATGGAGTTAGATGGTCCAGTCTCCTTCTCAAGGTCACTATAACTGTTTTGTGAGGGAGTATGCAGAGCAAAGACATCAAACTAACCACTCCATGTTAGGATTCTAGTTATTGAGAATATTTGATGCTTTGAGTTACGCATAGGAGCCTATACGCTACATTGGAGTGACTTTTGCCAACATCAAGCATCAAGAGAGTATTGAATATCGAATATTGAATATTGATATGGGAATAATTCCTATAAAGATGAAGATGTTTGAAATACTATCTCTTGTATATATACTATCTATATCTTTACTATATCTATACTTATATATATATACTTATCTATATATAAATAGTATCTGCCCAAGTACGAAAGAAAGTGAACGGATAAACCTAATACGTGGATGGGGTACAAAAGATCAATATTAAGACCACAATTACTTTGGGTGTTTATAAGTGAGGAAAGAAGAATCATAGATGCTGGTATACGGAATGACACTCGATCCCCATTATTATAATGAAGCAGCATGTTGCAAAAATGATCCCAAAATTGATAGCTGATTTTGCATTGGAGGGTTTTGCGAATAGCCATTCTTGAACAATTTTAGTTTTTTCATGGATTCCGCCTCAGAAGAACATGCATAATTATACTCCGACGTTCATCAAACCATACTGCCTCTGGTTCTGAGACGACGATTGCTAGTTCTACCATGAAATATGTAGTTAGATAGTGTCACGGTTCTTTATCTTTGGAATCGGATATAAATACCAGAAACAATGAATGAATAGTTCAATCTATTTGTATTCTGGGTAAATAACTCCTTTCCAGTTATATAGTTATATATCATTATAAAAATATTCTCTTCAAATCGTACAATATGTGCTATTCTTATTGTACTGTTGAACTTCAAATTGACATAGTGTCCTTCAAAAACCGACAAACATAAGAAAATTGATGAGAATTGACTGGTAAAGTGACGATATTGTACATCCCTGTACGTGGTTCCCAGCAGCTGTTATAAACAGGCAGTGGACATTACACAAAACTAAGTTGCATTAGGTCAATCGTCTCCCCCAAAAAATAGGTCGCGTGGCCCCTTTTTGTAAGTTTTACGATGAGGTGTAGTCCACCCTAGTGTCCATCAACCCCCAGCAGAGATGCACTTATCGCTTGATATAAACATTAAATCATTCAGAAACCTTCTAAATTTTATATAGGATCTATTATAATTACATGGTTTACTGAGTGCTTAGAGTTTCAATCTGTCAGTAGTTAAACTTGCAAATTAGACGTTATCAAAGTAGCATGGTAACTTTTAGATCCAACAAAACATTTTTCTTTGAATTATTAGTCAATTTTTATTTCTCAGAGTAATCATACAGTTAGTTCAGCTAATACTTACCATACAAACAATATTCTAAACATTTCCTTGTATGTTTTTTGCACCATACATTTTTTTACAATAATTCTATATTCAAAAATGACTGATAGTTGTTAAAGATGAGTTAAATAATCTTGGAAAAGTATATAAAGCTTTCTATAACCAGGTTTCACGCATAAGCTCGTCAAAAGTTAACTATGTTCCAGAGTCTTATATAAATTAATTAAGTTTATATACTCCTTCCCGGTATGATTTATCATTTTTCGGCGAAGGTGGCCGTGAAAGCTTTCATATGTTTCATAGATTAGATAAAACGTTCATTTATTTCAGGAAACAATGAGTCTCACGCTTTGTCCATTCTTGTAGGCTGAGATATTGAATTTTGTCCATTATGTTCATGCTGCACTTTTTGCTAACGTCTTGTACAATGAAAGCTTAAAAAAAGATTCATTCATTAGGGGACATCAATTTTGATTAATGACTATTTTACAACTCTCACCCTGGCTTATGTAGTGTTCGAATTATCACATTTCAATGCTGAAACGCCTTAATTAATTGGATTGTACACTTTATGAGTTACTAGCACATTAGCAATTTTGATTTGAGATTTTTTCATTGTCCTAAGAACAGAAGAAAATCATAACTTTGGAATAACTAGACTTTTGCCACAACAATTTGTTCCAGATGTGCATAAGCTTACTCAAATTTCTGATCATTTATTAGAAAATAATATATAATGAATCAGAAACGTTGGAATGATTCATTTAATGAACAAAAGAGCCTGGTCTAACAATTATGTGAACACCAGGTTTCAGGTGTGGGATATATCTTTACATACTTAGGAAATTACATTTTCTTATCTTCAGTATAAAAATAATTTGGAGAAGTTATTGGATCTAATAATAGGTACTGCCAAAATGTTGAGCAACTGGTGATGATGGCTCAAACATAGAACGGCCATCTATACCTTAACTGCGCAACAGCTCTTCAATACGTGCTCTACTCCAAATGGCGACAAAGAAAGTGTCGACAAAGCATTCTACATTGTCTTGACACTTCAGTCTACATGCATGTGGGTATATATCTCAGAAAGAATATCGAGAGGAAGAAACGGTTGTACCCCAAAGAGTTCTATATATAGAGGCCACAAGTCCTATACCTATAATGTAACATTGGTTCTATATCGTGGGTTATCTGTCCTTGTCGCACACCACGAGAAGCGTGATGTATTCTAATACCGCCTCTAATTCTCTTACGAAATTACTGGGAATGGTGGAAATCGTGCGAGAGAGATAGAAATGCCACGAGCTCGACTGGTGGAATCCCACTTGTCTCCTCTATATATAGAACTCTTTGTTGTAACCCGAACGTAAATGAGTAAGAGATGCGGAAGTGGGAGATATTCATATCTATCGTGATTTTTTTCTTTGGCGTTTGATAACTTGTATTTGGTTAGCTGTGCAGCATGTGAATGTTCTCAAACACCCAAAAACACAACTTTTGGCATTAGTGAGTATTTTTATTCAGATAAGATAAGTGAAATATTGGATAGAAACAGCCATTACCAGATGTTGGGTAAGGCACTAGCCAACGGAAACAGCTCCGCCATATACAGCCCCCATCTCTGTCCAACAATATTATGCCAATAGCTCCTTTCTCTCACTAGTTATTCCAAGGTTTATATCGTAGAATGCTAGATACGTTTAGTAATCTCTCATCAATACCTACAACACTGCGAAAATCTTTTACATTGGGACAAGGTGCTTCTAGTTATCAATATTACAGTAATAAATGTTATAGTGTATACTGCGCTGGCTCCTAGTCCTTTTAGCAACCATACTTGGTTGGCTTGTAGCCATGAGAATTTATTTCCACGAGGTGATTCCCTTTTCATCTGGACATGTACCTCAACATATATTGCAAACTGTTCTTACTCCTATTTAGGTGACTTGGTTAAGTCTGAATACAAACCATTTTCCTGGAATCTGGGCGAATTATCATAGTTATACCAGAAACTATTTTTAAAATTTAGTGTAATTGATTCTAACGGACTTTTATGGGAACATGCACATTTAATTGATTTTAATGTAAGTAATAGCCACAATGTCCAAAATGAAACGAAGTAATGGAGTGAAGTAGCATCCCCGAGTTAGCATGCTAATGTAGATTTTTTGCATCGAAACAATTCCCGATTTTCGATTATTGACAACTATTATTTACTAACATTTTTTATTACATGCATAGGAAGCTGAAGAGTCCGAGTCAAGAACATATTGAAAATGCTTTCATTTAAGATGGGAAAGGAATTGGGGAATGCTGATGTAGAAATACAGGATGCTACGTTCAAATCAGAATGTTGAAAAATCAGTTCGTTGATCGAAATCAAAAACGGTTAACTGTTAAACATAAATAAAACACCTCTAACCATGCAATTTTTTCGAATCGTTTTTATAACATTGAAGCTGACGGTGGCACTGGGCTAGATTTCTATAAATTTCTATTATGAATACCATGAACCGGTTCATTGTTTTTGCTGTCATTCAAGTATCATGGTCGGTTTAATCTCGGTATATCTTGTGTAATTGCAAATATAAATTATCAAAGGGTTTGATACAAACAGGGACTATTGTTTTTTGTACAATTGTAACCCCATGCTTTTTTTATGCCTTATATAGAAATATTCTTTAGTTATTCTAATTATACCGCCGTTTTGATATCGTACCCTAAGTTTTTTCATTGAAACTTTTTTTGAAAGATATTTGTTATAACCCTCTACTTCCGAAACGTCATTTCATGGGTCTTATCGACAATGTTCCAATTCTCTTTTTTCATAAGAACTTAATCGGATTAATCGTGCAAATTAACACTGGGATTAAGCGTGATAATAGTATTGTGTATTATTGCTCATACAGGCTGACATTATGAATTCATTAGAGATGAATACTACACTGTAGAAAAATTCCGAAATAAAATTTTCTACAATGTGTTATTCAGTGTTCATTTATAATATAATGGATTTCCAAAGAATACATCAATCTTAAAATAATTAATCATAATCAATCCGTCATAGTGGCATTGCATAGGTTTATATCACCAAATTTGTCACCTCTTTCTCCCCACAATTAGAAAAAATGTGAATATGAGGCCAAGGTGGAAAGTCTCTGAAAAATTAAACAGACGGCGTCACAATCGAAAATCCCATGTGACATTTGTGATGTACCATCCTTAACTAGAACGCATTGAAATGTACAGACTGATATGTCATTCAGTTATGTTTTGACACTCATCGAAAGCAAGCAACCCTGAAGATTTTTGTGAATATGGAAAAAAAAGTGAAAGAAGGGTATGGCGATGTTCAAGTGTGATAAGGAGGACTTTCCGCTCCGTTTCGTAACCATGGATCCATAACAACACACCAGAGATCAAAGATAAGTCGATAGAGTGGAATTGTCCTGGCGAATCGAAGCCGAAAAAGGACAACAAAGTCATGGCGACAGTTTTTTGGGATTCACACAATATCGTCCATATCGATTACTTTGAAAAAGGCAAGAGCAGTTCGATTCAACGCGATTTGAAGCATTTGACAAAGAAAGCAAGTGCTCTTCCACCAGAACAACGCCCCGGCGCACAGGTCCGCAGTCGCAATAGCAAAATTGCATGAATTGCGCTACGAATTGGTTTGTTATCCACGATGTTCTCCACATTTGGCCCCCTTCGATTCTTATCTATTTCCAAGAAATGGCTCGACGGAAAGAGATTTGTCTCCAACGATGAGGTCATCCCTGAAACAATGCCTGTGTTGAAGGATTGCCGAAATTGTATTATTTGGAAAGGGATCGAAAAATAAGAAAAACGTTAGACGAAGTGTATCGCGCTACAAGGACATTACGTTGAGAAATGAAATGAGTTATGACCTAATAAATCATTTCTTATTTCGTTTTTCAGGGACTTTTCACTTTGCCCTTGTATAATAAAGATAGCATTTTGTAGAGCGAAGAAAATAGTGAACATCCTCTTAAGAATTTTCAATAAAACCTTTTTTCTCCTTAATTTAAAATTTTTAAAACTTAAAAACTAAATTGAAAAATCATTTTCAACATCAACTTTCAGAAGAAAAATGCATTCAACATAATTAAAAATACGTATCAATTCATTTATCCTTTTATCCTTATTCCGACAACTAACTTTTGATATCTTTAGTAGGTTTAAAACAAAACAAAAAGGTTAGTAGACCACTGACGATTTCCGGGAAATATTTTGAAATTCTTATCAAGGCTACTATTATTTATTTCAAATATACTCCATTTGGCAACCTAGTTGCTGAAATGAGTATCTAGATAACTGATATTTTGGTCTATCCAAAATTAGAGATTTCATATAATCTGATCATAAATTGAAGTGAAAGACTAAAAACAAATTTCCCTTGAATTTCGTTAACAAATAAATATTCATCGAAAAGCAAATCTATTTAAAAAAGGTAAAAAAATCTAACAATCTGCATGTAACTGTTGGTTGGTTCTGGAGTGAATAATTGAAGCATCAATTCATATATAATCATCTTCATTTTTGAGCAAATCAATCGATGTTTAAATAACATAAGTAAACAATATCCAACTGAAGCCACCGGTCGTTTGCTTGAACATTCAAAATATGAAACCACTGCAAGATAACGTACATGTACGCCAAGCATTACTGCCCCTCTTTAACCATATTTACATATTTTCTATAGAAAAAATAAACGTACCCTTATGCAAATAAATAGTTTTATCGATACAAAGGCAGAATGTGACATGTGCATAATAAAACCGATGGTCATTTTAACATTTTTGGAATTGCCAACGTCCGGCAGGATGGAAGTTAACCTCTGACCCCCTTTCCTTTCATTCGCACCCTACGCGAGCTCTATAGTCACCCAATTCAGTATTCTTGGTTAGTTAACAACTGTAATAGTCAAGTTATTCACATGATTATTGCTTTCTCGAGATGAGTTTCTGTTTAAACTGGTTTATAGGAAAATGTACGGAATGTGGTAAAAGTAAATCCTTAGTCCACCTAGTTACCCTTATACAAATCTTCTCGTGAATATATTACGCTTGTGTACCTATAACCAAGATCCCATGGACATAAATCGCATGGAAATAGTTCTGGATAGAAAGAATGTATTTTTGTTGTAATAAAGTCATTCCTCAACAGCTCGATCATGATGTTTTGAGAGTAACTAAAATAGAAAATATATAGCTTGCCATGTCTAAATAGATTTAATGTGATTTTCTATGTCAATTAAATACATATTGAAATTCATCGAGATATTGAAGTAAGTAGAGATGTAAAAAATTGAATAGCATATCACCGATCCCAAAGTTTTCTGTAGTTTTTATTGGATTTCAATATGCAAGCGTTAGCAGATATATATACAGTGGCGATGAAGTAACGTGGAAAAATATTTAATGTTGACTTTTGTGGACCCGTCGATTTTATTTAAAAAAAAAGACATATTTTACTACTAGTCTCAATTTCATGGCAGTTATGACTGCTTCTTTTAACGACATTTTTCGAATGCCATTATAAAGCTCTCATTTATCTGAAAACAGACATTATCAAACCAACATGTTTGAGACATTGAGAAGAGTTTTAATCACAATTTCAACACAAAACAATATATCATATTATCTCAAAAGACATTACAGAACGATGCTAAAGCTTGACAAACTACAATGAATTCTGAAAATACCTTCCACCAACCATTTGACAGCTTGTGTGTAAACAATGTTAACTACTCCTGCAATTGTTTCAGGGCTAATGTTAGCCATTTCAGTCATGATTTTGTACCTCAATTCATCCAAATTTTGAGGTTTGTTCACGTACACCTCATTGTTTTGAGATATACCGATTTTTCAGAATTTCATAAGGGGTAAGGTATGAAAAAATCTTGATTTTGGTCAATTTCATCGATTCTATTGAAACATCGTTATAATACGTTTTCGACGATCAGAAATTCGATTCTAATATTAGTTTTAAGATCTGATGATGATTAACCACGTTACAGTGTCAAGAGACTCTGAATTATGCTCATCAGATACACACTAACAACAATAAAATCCTGTTTTGAAGGGATTATACATAAAAAATTATGGAAACATCCTGATATAAATTCAATTCAATAAATAAAAAATAAATTCAATAAATTCAATCTTTTTTTTTTGGTCAATTTCATCGATTCTATTGACCCGACTTATCAGATAATCTCATAGAATTATGGGGAATCTCCAGCTGTAGTATTGGGTCTTTTTTAAATTGTATTCGGAGTTTTCCTAATGATATTTTTGTTCATCGAAATTGCAGATTCAAGTCTTTAAAATCGCCGTATCCCAGCATTCTGTGTCAAAAGAAGCGCCAAAATGACCTTTTTCGTGTTATCCTGGCAATTTTCCTGAAAATTCATCAGATTGTAGGTTCGTAAATTTGACCCAATACGACAATCTATGACTCATTATCTCTTTGTACACTCGATCCGAAGCTCAAAAATGATTTATTACAAGAGAAACCGCGTATTTGCAATCTTCCGCAGTTTTTTACTTATAGTTTTCCGCGTACAAGTTGTGATCGTTAGCAACTTAAAATATGGTTTTAAAAGGTCATTCAACGTGATTATGTGAATTTGGTGACGTGAAACGCCCCAATTTTGGCTTTGGTAACTAAATCATACGTTGCAAGTGCACCATTGCAATTGCTGACGTACAGCAGTACTTGTATGGTGCAACAAACTATTAAAACAAATTAAAACTGCATAATTGAACCTACCATGTTATAAAAAATTGACTTCCACTACCTTTACTCAGTACGATAATTTCTTTATATCACGAGAAAAAAAATCTAACCACAATTAATTGTGGACATGCCAATCTAAGAACTTGAAGCGCTCCGAAGCTATCAATATCTCATCATCTTAACGGCTTGGGGAGTTGCACGGCCGGAAGTTTGATGTGCAACATGCAGGGACCACATGTTCGATCTAGGCGTTTCGAGGCATTGCCGAAGTACCATTTCAATTGCTGAGGTGCAACTCCTCAAACCCAAATTGAGCCACGCCGCCAGACCTAATGAACATAAGAAATATGTTCCTTCAATTCTACTAACACTCTATTCGAACAATAATAATTATGATTGTGATTGGTTTTTGTTTGATTATGATGAGATCAGCATGGTACAGTTATTATTATTGTTACGATAACGTGTTAGTAAAAACGAAGAAAAGTTCTTATTATCAAAATAATTATTGATGGTAACTGAGGCTTATGATTTCATGTCAAATATGTGTGTCCGACACAACGATTCGTGGAATCTGGAGCGATGCATATACGGCATGTACATACGGAATTTGGCATACATATCCCCATAGATAATTTATAAATAGTGTTATTGTTAGCTTTTTACTATTGTGCGGTTATTGTCTGGTATAGACGCGGTCAATATGTAACCAGCTGCATAGGTCGAATCTTTATCAACGTGACCGGAGGTAACCGAAGAGGATTAAAAAACTCAGACTGTGGATCGGTTTCTATTTAAAAAGTTTATCAATCAAACGCTTCATAAGACGTTGAACGCTCTTACTTGTTACGTGAATACTTATTGAAGAAAACTTATCGTTCAAAAATGATGACGGACAAATTATCATGACTAGAATAGCTATTATTAATCCGTGGCTACTCGTAACAAATGGTCGCCTGAAAATGACAATCTACGATTTTTGCATAAAATTTTATTGTTTCCTGGGTTGTAACTGCTTCATTCTTGTGTTATCATGGTTTTAGCGACTTCTGACAAAGTAATAACCAAGTTAGCACTTTCTCACATAATTAACATATTTATTAATTTCTAACCTTTGTTATACAAAAGCCTTTGCGGATTTCAATTGAGATTGGTCAAACATAACCTATATACCCAATTATTTCTCTATCGAAAAACGAAAAATCGTGGAGCCTGTAGCTTCTATTGACAATGGTCCGAAGGAAGTGGGAGAAGATGAGGAGGATGAAGTACTTGCACCATCACTTGATAAAGTCTTTACGAGGGGAAGGATTCACCATCCCAGTAAAAAAGAAAAAACAACTATACCAGACTTGCAAACAATATATCAGTAGGAGAAGAAGGAATGTAGATGCTAAGAAAATTATGAATGAAATGCTTAAGCATGTGTAAATTTAACAGTGCAAAGATTATTGGGGAAACAGACAGAACATCAATCGTATAATAATTCAAATGAAAGAGAGTGATTTCAAGAACTACGAAGAATGTGCTTAAAAATTAAATTATGTTAATCTACCATTTACAAAAATGTCTGCTTTTAAATATTCCAGCATTGGTTTGAGTGAAGTTTTCTTCAAAATAAATAGCTTGGGAAAACAATTTGATGGTAAGGCATCCTTGTACAACCAGGTTCAAATCTTCACAGGCCATATAAAAAAACAACGAATGAGAAAATACTCCAAAAGGAATTATGAAATAAATTATCGCCATTAAAGTCATGTTGGTGGACATGCCAGAATTGAATGAGCAGTTTTACAAGGCCTTCCTAAATTTGTAATGTGTATTGTTGTGTTAATATTATTATTTGAGCTCAGTTCTAATACAAACATTACAAGCTTGTATAATTTGTTTTCCAAAAAGTTTTGTAAGATAGTGACTAACGGAGTTAAGTTAAGAGGCATGAAAAAAAATGAATATAAAATGACGTCTATCAGTTCCAGACAGCTGTTTCGGTCTTTCATTAGCTCATCAGTGGGACGAGTAGAACGATGGAGTCACTGCTCGATCACTCTCATGGTGATCCCTCACCTTTCTACGATGTTCTAGAGAGGTCAATGAACTCGTAAGTGTGACATCATCAATTAAACGGATAGCTTCAGCGTATATTTGAGGGCCGAACTCCAAACATGTGAACAATAATCCAGGACAGGTCGCATCTGTGATTTATGGATTATGAGGAGCTGCTGGGATGTGAAGTAGCTCTTGGCACGGAATTGGAAGCTAAGTTTTTGTGAAAAGGTTTTTGCAATGGACCTCACATGATCGTCCCATGAGAGGGTGCTGTTGGTGGTGATTCCGTGCATTGTTATGGAAGACTTCATAGGAATAATTGTAGCTGACATCATCATATTAGGGATTGTGGGACCCGCCTTTCTGGAGATGACGCAAGCTTCAGTTTTGGATCCATTAAGCTCTACTAGATTATCATGTCCCCATTTCAAAATATTCGCCAGATCTCCATTAATTGCCTAAACCTTTCCCTGTTCTTGTCTCACTCCTCTCGCTTCATTGGATGGTATAGCGGCTCTAGATGAGGAAGCGGTACCACCATCTGCAAAGCTATGAACGGGATAGGTGATCACTTCCTGCATATCGGTGACATGGAGCAGGAAAAAGTTGATGCCAAGATAGATCCCTGTGAAATACCAGCGTTTTTATCGGAGAATACTCCGTCAACCATCACATGGAGTGATCTATCTGAGACAACACTCGATACAGCTAGAGATTCCTCATGTTTTCCAATAGATTTCTGTCATGCATGTGTTATGTAGGCAACCAGATCTCCTGTTGATCTTTGCTGACGAAAGCCATATTGCCGGTCATTCACAAAAGTTAGGAATATTCAGGTATTCCCCCTACAGCCAATAGCAAAACTCGAATCGTCTCTCTACATCCCCCAATCCCCCAGTCCATTTTTTCCTCAAATACCCTTCTCCATGCATCTTCTGATACTTTCTCTGGGGATATGAAGGTCTGAACTAGTCGCTCTGACACCAAAATTCGGTCATTACTTCCCAAAAGTCTACGTCGTCCATTATACCTGGCTCTAACCAAATTTTTCGGAACACACCTCATTGTCTCGTTAAACACTTTATTAATGTGTTTCACAGCACTCCACTCCAAATTACTCGTCTATCCTGGCACACCAAGAATTGAATTCTATTGCAGTTTATCTTGCCGAACATACATTATTACCAACAATACATACCATTTCTTTTGAAGTTAGATATTCCACCATCATTAGTACCAGCCAAACTGTTATAATGTTCTTGATCTTGATGTTTACTTGACAGTTTTCGATGAAAGTTGGTACAAGTTTGTTTGAGAGATGCCATTGGCATACATAGATTTTGACAAGAAAAGAATCGCTTATTTGAATTCTGGGATATTCAATTCTGAACATTATCGTAGTAGGCCTTCGAATTTTTAGGGGTATGGCGCTTTTTGCCCAAATAATAAGGTTTGATTCAATGATTTCATAGCCTAAAACAATGAGTAAACGCAATTCGATTATATCACTTTGAGCATACATGGTATGTACTATAAATGATGGTTTGTTCAATTTGTCTACAACTTAGATTTGACAATTGCAGTCGAAAACAGATCTTAACAGGTAGATCATCAGCTCCATATATTTAATGACATATTCGCAGGGATCACTCTGTTTCATTGGAAAATTCAATCAATCTGAGAGCCTCATCTGCTCGATCATGCGTTCACTCAGTTATACAAACGAATATTCAGACATTCATGTGAGTCGAATGTAGATTCCTATAATCCGTGGATTTGTACGTAATACCGGCCTCGAGCAACGAGTCAACAAAAGATAAGTGCCAATTGAACAATCGTGCCTTTTTGCGGATTAGGTTTTTGAAAGTAGACCACCCTCAAGTTCAATAGATATTCCCTTGTAAATGATGATTTACTAGGACATGGGATACCACCCATACATTTTACGATTGTAATGATTTTTACATTTCGTTTTGCGTAATCTGTTATTTTTGTGTGTATTTTTTTAAACAAGAACATATGCAACAATAAATTTAAAAGCTTAATCTGATTTTTCCCAGAAAAATATAGAAGGACGGTCTGCAGAACGGGCTATTCATCAGCTACTAAATAAAATTAGTATCATCCGATATAGAAAAAAACATACTGCTTAATTCTTGCCTTCTCAAGCGCGTTTGATGCAGTTGATCGCTTTTATTGAAGAAATTGTTTGAAATAGGAATACATTTGATCTGATGAAATCTTATCTTGACAACAGAGACCTAAGCAGCTTTTTTTAATTGAAATTAATTTGAAACTTCCGAACACCCAAAAAATTGTACGTGGTGTGACTAACGGTTCAATAATTGGGCATTCACTTTTAATCGCATCGCAAGGTGCAGGTGCAGGAGTATACTGATGAGATTCCAAAGAGTGGCTTCAGCTATTCATTGAGTAACCATACCTCTGTCTTCCAAGCAGAGGTATATGGAATCCTCCAATGCGTGAAGGAACACAATCGGAAAGCAATCGAAGATGAGCAGATTCACATATTGACAGACAGTCAGGTACCACAAAGGACGCCGAATATGAGAAAACTATCAGTAAGATGGGAGCCGCATTTGCTCTCTGTTGACAACAAGCGCGACCGTGTGCCGTTTCGTAACTGTGGACGATACATGAATCCTTCACAACACCTCAGAGACCAAAAAACAGTCATAACAGTAGACTTGTCCTGGAAAATCGAAGCCGAAAAAGGCCAGAGTGGGTTTATCGGCCAACAAAGTCAAGGCGAACATTTTTTCGAATGCGCCACGTTCATATCGATTAACTTGAAAATGGCAAAACGATCACCAGCGTATATTATGCAGAGCTGTTGGATCGATTTGGAGCAAAACCGACCGCATTTGGCAAAGAACCACCAGGGCAACGCACCAGCGCACAGGTCCGCAGTCGTAATGGTAAAATTGCATGAATTACACTACGAATTGGTTCGTCATCTACCATGTTTTCCAGATTTAGCCCCCTGCGATTTTTACCTATTTCCAAACTTGAAGAAATGGCTCGGCGGAAAGGGATTTGGCTCTAACGATGACGTCATCGCTGTAACGAACGCCTATTTTGAAATATCGCCGAAATAGTATCATCTGGAAGGGATACAAAAATTGGAAAAACGTTGAACGAAATGTATTGGACTACAAGGAGATTATGATGAGAAATAAAATAAGTTTTGACCAAATAAATCATTCCTTGTTTTTTTTTCAGGGACTTTTCACTTTGCCCTCGTATAGTTGATATTTGAAATGACACCAGAGATCTTCAAAATCTGATCAAGAATCATATACCTACCAATATCAGAAGAGTTCGATTAAGGACAAACATTGCCCTGAAGGATATAAAGCTCCACATTATTTTAAGAAGTAACTTATAAGGCAAACGTAATGTAGCACTTAAATCGGTCATAAATTATAAATATTGTATCTCTGGTAGTAGTTAAAATCAATATACTTAAATCAATGCCCATATCGAGTAACTCCTTGATATGTGTGCCGGAGTTTCTCTGAATATCACGAAAATAATTACAGAGAAAATCACAGCTTCAACCATCCAGCTATGATTTATATTCTATTGTCGTACAGTGTTACAGCAATCTCGCACATTGAAATAACGCGTAACTAGTATGCTTTACGGCCCATTGCCTTCATTGCAAAGTAAACCGACCAATATTTTATAATAACTAAATGCAATGACCGCTAGTTGGAGATATTCTGAGTCTAGCCATCAAAATGCATCTTTTCAAACGTCAATCAAATCGCTGAATGCACACGCAGTAGTTACTAAGGTTCTACACTAGTTGGTTCTATTATAATGCTACATACAAGTTGGTTACTTCGAATAAGTGAAGAGTAAGAAATGAGTAGAATATCTATCTCATAGATGGTGATGATTGAAATATGCGAAAAGTGTGTATTAAAGTGTCGCTTTAACTAAAGTACACAACTAAAAAGTTTTTTCATCTTTCAAGAAATTATTCTGAAACGTTATAAGTACAAAAACATGCCATCTGCAGCTTATGGGAGAGAGGGGCACACAGGACCACTTAACCGCACACATAATTGAAACAGGTTCGTTTCTACGTCGACGCAAACATTTTTTTACTGATTTCCGCGAATCAATTGCGGTGTTCCTATTGGTGGTACAGATTTGAAATCATGCAGATCGCTTTAAAGTGATTGAAATAGAAACTGTATCATTTTTGAGTGCGGTAGCCCAGTTTAAAGTGGTATTTTTGACATCCATCTTCAGTTTTTCATGTAATTTTCGGAAATGTATGTGATTCAGTGACAACCATTTTATGGAGAATAGAAGAACTTCGCCGTTCGATAGAAAACAGAAAACTGAATTCTGATAGAAAGGAGTTCGGCAAGTCTCAAACTTGATAATGAAGGAATGATCAGCTTCAGCTTGTCTAGTCTGCCTATCTGAAACCTTTTGTGATTGAATAACAGACAAGATTCCTGGTGAGCATCGACTTCGGGAACTTCTATAGAGAGATCTCTCACCTTTTTACGATGTTCTCAATGGGTCAATGAATTCGTAAATGTGACATGACCATGTCTTCTGATTATTAACTGAGAGCTCCAGCATATGGTTAAGAGCTGAATCCAAATACGTGAGCAGTACTTGAAGATGGTCCTACTTTGTAGATCAAGACGACATGCTGGAGTGTAAAGTAGCTCTTGGCACGTAATGGAAAATCAAGTTCCTGTGAAACAATTTTCGCAATGGACCTCACGTGATCGTTCCATGATGAGGTGCACTTAATGGTGATACGAAGCATAGACTCCATAGGAATAGTTGTACCTTACATCATCATATTAGGGAACGTGGCATCATCCCTTCCCGATAGAAGAAGTATCGGCATATTTATGCAAATAATTAAATACCCTTTCCAGGGCTTAAGATATTTAGAGACAACCCAGTGCTATATAGTTTCCCCTATAGTTCATAATAAAGGGCATAGGATACCCAAATCCCCATGTAGTTGAATGGTTCGTAATCAACAAATAATGATTACCCACAATGCTGATAATATTCAAGTTATGTAACATTATTTGCCGACAAAGCCCGTATTTGTTTATCATTTTTTACGTAAATAAAAGACTATCCAGGTGTTACTAATACTTGTCCTTACGCTTATAACGCGAATCGCAAACTCTTTTCTTCTCCTGGATCGCTTATCTATTTTTTTTATAACTCGGCAACAACATTTGCAGCATGTTCATTGATGTTTGAAAACGAGACCGCTCTTTCAATTTCAAACAGATATTGTCCACCCACCCTTTTCGAATAGTTCCAGCTAACCTTACACTGAATTACTATAAATCACAATAATGAACCAAATGTAAAGTCCCTGTAACCTAGTAATGGTACATGTTGTATAATGGAACCACTGGACGACATTTCTTCGACCCGAACTTAATACAACGATTATATCAAGATCTATTCTGATAGCATTAAAGAATTTCTATATAAAGTTCATTTTCTGAATTGGCTAAAAAATAGAATTCGGAATCCTTTCATTTTATAAATCTCGAAAACGTGCGTGTTTATGTACTATTGTGTGATATTAAATTGTTTTATTAGGTTCGTATTGTGTATTCGAACCGAATGACCCTAAGGTTTTGTGTGCCGCATATCAGGAGAAAGACCCTCTAGTATATCTGTTTGAAGAATCTGACAGGCCAAGGGTCAGTTCTTTGTCAAGAGCTGGCTTGAATCTTAGACGTTTTGCTTCGAACTGGATATATTAATACTTCAGAGATATCTTTAAATATTAATCGTATTGTACACAAACAAAGTCCTCCTGCACATTATACTGTATTTGTATTACTTCCTACTTGAGTTGGTCAAAAACCTTCTGGAGTAGAACTTACTTCCCCTTCGTGAGTTTTTGTTATCTATGTCTAAAACTGGACCTCTATGCTATAAACGTAAGATGGATATATGTTCCGAAAAATGTTCAATCAACATCGAGCTACAAAATCGTGAATGACCGGCAATATGGCTTTCGTCAGCAGAGATCGAGAGAAGACCTGCTTGCCTACATATCACATGTATGGCAGAAATCTATTGGAAAACATGGGGAATCTCTAGCTGTATCATTGGATATCTCCAGAGCGTTTGACCGAGTCTGGCACCGAAGCCTTCTTGGGAAATTTCCGTTATATAGTTCGTCGCCTCAACTTTGTCCCACACTATCGAGTTTTCTCTCAGAAAGATCACTTCATGTGGTGGTTGACGTAGTATCATCCGATACAATGGCTATCAACGCTGGTGTTCCACAGAGATCTGTGTTGGGAAAACCTCTTTGTTTCTGCACCATATCAACGATCTGCAGGAAGTGACCAGCTGTCCCGTCCACAGCTTTGCAGATCATGGTACTCTTCATACCGCTTTCTCATCCAGAGCCTCTATACCATCCAATGAAGCAAGAGGAGCGAGATAAGGACAGGTTGGCGCAATTAATGGGGATCTGGCAAAGATTTTCAATCTTAATCTAGTAGAGTTTAATTCAATCAAAACTTAAGCTTGCATCTTCTACAGGCAAGTTTAGTTATCTATTCTATGCCAAGAGCTACTTCACATCTCAGCAGCTCCTTATAATCTACAAGGCACAGATTCGACCTGTCCTGGAGTACTATTCACAAGTTTGGAGTTCGGCAAACATACGCTGAAGGTCTTCGATTCTATCCAGAAGAAAACTATTCGTTTGATTGATGTTGTTACACTTACGAGTTCATTTACTTTTCTAGAACATCGTAGAAAGGTGGGAGATCTCTCCCTTTTCTATAGATATTTCCATGGTCGGTGTTCATCAGAAATCTCGTCTGTTGTTCCACCACGAGAGGTACTCTTCACTTAGTGAGATCTTTTTCTATGCCTATAACCTCCAAACTTTCAAGAAAAAAATGATTGCCTATGTCCTCTCCATACATTCCACTGCTGCCTCCCACGATGTTCTTCGAACATTATAGGTTTCACCCTCGTGTTGTCAAAATATTACAAAAATGCGTAACCTCTTCGTGAAAAATTTTGCAAACAACTCCACAAAATATGAAAAAAACACGACTAAATAAAATAGAATTCGCAATTGAGACAAATTATTAATGTCTTCGTTATCAGCACCAGCATAAGTATCATGTGTGCCCCCTTTCCACATTTGGCATTGGTTCTACTCTTCGTTGGGCTTAAGAAATTTTCCAATACTTGCTTAAGCATGCCTTCACCCAAGAAGCTGCAGCTGCCCGTTTCTCTTTCCGAATTTCACATACGTTTTGGTTCTTGAATGGAGATCCAATTAATTCTTCAGCATGTTGATTTTTTATTTTCGATTAGTACACTTGTTCGATGTTCTAGTAGAGTAGAGCTTGAAAGATAAACGATCCAAAACATTTTGAAAACTAATTCAAGTCTATTTTGTTTCAAGATGTGTTGCTAGTGACTCTCCATATTGAAATGTCTTTTCAGATTCAAGGTCTGAGTTGTGTTTGTTGTTGTTTCAGTCAGTGGTGGTGTTTCTATATTTATCTCTTCCACAGTAATTTGGGCAAGTGGTCCTGTTGATTGTGGCACTTACTTTTGATAGAAGGAAGTTTTTGCCTGTAAAATAAGTTGGGACACTTAAAAAGCTTTGATTGTTGGGTGAGTTGTCATCCATAATCACACTCGTCGGAATGGAACATGGATTGAAATCACGTTCGGAACTGACTTGTCTTGGTCATATAATCTGTTTTGGTTTTGGGACTATACTTACCCCAGTTTCATCAGCGTTGAACAATTGATATGTCCCAAAATGGTGTTTTTATATTACTTCTATTTATTAATGTCCCAGAAATTCTGAACTTGGAATTCATGAAATGCTGCAGCTCTTGCTACACTTGTAGCTTCTGGTGTTTTTATGATGATTTCTGGACTTTGAATGACCTCTAGTCGGTATTTCCCATGAATATTTTTTCGTTTGTAGAAGTTATGTGGTAGTTTCCACTTTTTCTGCTAGGTCAAATGTTAGCTTTCTGCCGGCACCAGGAGTATAATTTGGATTTTGAATCTAGTATTTTTCAGTTTATGAGAAACCAAATGTCTTTTGTTGCTCTTTCTAGAAAACTGGATCACATCTTCCCTCCACTTATTACACTCATTCATTGTACAAGAATTATTCACAGTTTGTATATGTATGAAGATAGATTATAGGAATGTAAGTGTTTATATATAATAATAGATACCATTAAATTAGCTTCAACTTCACAGTATGGAACGTTCGCTTTGAGAAAACACTTCATGCTAATATAAGTATTCCCTTCTTTTCACTGATTGTACACGTGCGTAAAATAGCACGTACCTGGATGCAGAACAAACAATTGAGCTAGTAAAGTATCGAATTTTAGGTTCCATCATGGAACATTCAACGATTATCACCCATAAACTGTTCCTATTTCTGTTTCCTTACCAAAATACATTAGGTCCAAGTAAACTGTCTGCACCAGTGTCCAAGATATTTTGGTTGATCTAATAATAGACGCTCCCCCTAGACAAAATACACGAAATCTCATGGGGTTACTGAATTAATGACGAAATTCCTAAAATAGAATAGCATCACTATTTAATACTCTGTCTGGCGTATTATTTCTTATACTCGTTTGAAATGATCCATAATGAGCAAATACGTACTAACCAAGGATTTGAAAAAAAGGAATGAACAGTATGAAGTGCCGTAAATATAAAGTGGTTGTTTGATATCATATAATGCCCTGATATAATATGATCCCGGACACAACAAAATAGTAATCTCTCGCAAAACAAGTCATAAAGCTTTTTTTTCTTCATAACATTTTGGAATTATCGTGAAGTACTAATCCAACAGCCACTTTTATAACATATGCATTAATGGTGTGTCCAAAATCTGAAGGAACAGAATTTTTATTACATTGGTGCGAAAATCTGGTTAAGAAATTCCAGCAGTACACCAGACTGCGCAAGTGGTTACTCTTCAGTTTCCAAGAAAAATCACGTAACTGACATGACAGATCATTTTCGTGAACTACACGATCATCTAAATGTACTCCTATAGGTTGAGAACGAATTGACAAACTAAGGAGAATGAATCAATTATTTACCAGAAAGTTATATTAATATTTAAAATCAACGGTTTTTCTACACCTATCGATTTCTATCAGATAGAACATCTTCAATTGTTGAAATGTCCTCTGAAAGGTGTTACGTACAAACAAAGCTGTAAAAATTAGTCTACATCAATTATTTTCCTTCAATTCTCATGACAGAGTTTAAATTGAAACTGAGCTTAAGCATAATAGTTCATAAAACATGATGTGTTATATTCTTCTTGAAAATTATTGGTTTCCAGATGGATTCAGCTTCACAATAGGATAACTTGATGCCGACGTTTTTCCAACTATTACAGGTGGTATCTTCAGGGTAGGCTTAAGGTTTGAACTGAAACTTATTCTTCTGTTAAAGAATTTTTCAAGGTTTTTTCATAAAACTATGCTGACCCCCACATACAACATTCACGGACGATACTGTGATATCCCGAAAAGATTCATTCTAAATTAGATAACTCACGATATTCTATTTCTTATGTCATGATAATGTTTATTGAATATAACATATTTGTTATTTGTATTAAGTAGCATAACGAATGATGAGTCGACAAGGTTCCGACCGTGAGTGCATGACATAAGGGTCAACGCCGGCACGTAGCCAAACTATAGAATGGACTATTACTAGAGGAGCAGAACCACCCTTGAGAATAAATATTTGAGTAAGTTCATTAAGTTCGGCTAGAACAGTTAGTCAATCTAAGTTAGTATTAGAAAGAACCATGTAGTGAACATTACAATCATATATCACATTTCGTAACCTCTGTTGTGAACCATCTGACATTATGTCTAAGTTCCATACGAATCTTTTACAGTAACCCATCCCTAGACTCTTTCTCATTGTCTAATTCGTCCTCACTGTCACTCCATCGAAAATTATCAAAAACTTCTTGGAGTTGTTTCTCAAAAAGTGGTCTATGTCTCTCGTAGTCGGACTTGGACATTCTAAAAAAATAAGTACCCGAAATTCAAAAGTTATCATATCTGATACATACATAAATACTAGCTTACCTCGAAAAAATATGCGTCATACGGATACTACGATGTTCATGACATTGATAAACAGTAACTAAAAGGCCCAGTACTTTCTTTTATAATTTTTAGTGAAAAATACTTTATAAACTTGGGAAACTAAATCACATTTGACAATAGCACGAGCCAAGAAGGTAGAACTAATGTAGTTGGTCGTCTGTGTCGTGTTAGATGGCAACAAATATCTGAATAACCCATATAAATAAGACGACGAGTGACGAGTATGTATCAAATATAGAACAAAGCGTTGCAAGAGGTTGGTAGATTTGGTATGCTATTTAATCGAAGATAAATCAGTGTGTATCATAAGTGATACAACAAGGAGTGTAGGGTTAATATTAACTTAATTATAATGGATGGTACATCGATGAAAAGCTAAGGCAAAGCTCTTCTCGAAACAGCTAAAATAAAAAAAAAACATCTATAAAAAAATGAAGACTTGATGATTGTTCCCGAAAACTGGCATGTTAACCAGACTGTTTTCCAAAATACCACAAAAACCAAATCGGTTAGAAGCGATCTGTAAGCGCCATTGAAATATACTGAGTAAATTGTCTAAAACTTTCTCATTTAACCGTTTTTCTAATTATTACGGTTTCCTTGATCCCAATTCTTTCATCATCAATTTCGGATACACTGTACAGTTTCTTTTGAGACATTACAAATTTACATCAATGTTGTATTCAATTAGATCTTTGAAATTAATTTTTAAACCATAGCGGTTATTCTGCCTTATTTGTTGAAACCATTTTGAAGTGGCTCCAGATTTGATATCCCGAGAATATATGATATTGAGAAACACAAAGTTCATTATGCAAAGCAGAATTGAATAAGAAAATGCTGCAACATTGTAAGACAAAGGAATTTATGATAAATTATATCTATTTGATATAATTGCATGTGTTGAAATAGCTCGCTCTCATTCAAACAGGTAGAATTTGATATAGAACCGTTTAACAGCCCAAATATCTAAAACAACCCTTAAACATAGGGTGCACTGTGTAAAATAAAGAAGCTGACCAAGAGGTGTATTAGATCGGACAGGTTGCAAGCGCTGAAAATTTAGGACATTATTTCTAGGTGATGAGGGTCTGAAATTAATGTCCATGGTCAAATTCTTGTAATCCGTGTTATTATTTTAGCCTCTAACCTATCGTAAAATACGGACGAACGTTGGCCAATTTCAAGCTCGATTTCTCGAAGAATAGTCTTTGCAGGGAACCTGTGAATTTAACTTTCTAATGTATTGAGACAGGTGGGATTCGGTTCTATAGACCGGACATAAAAACGGTGAGTTTGGGGATGAGCACTAAAATATAGCAGATATTAACGAATAATGCTTTCATCAAATTCAAACAATTGGATGCGAGAGAAATTCCAAATAAAATCTATATCGATATACCGTTAGCTAAAATTGAATTATAATTACATATTTTCAATTATTTCATTTACTAGTAGATATTTTCCCAATTAGGTTCACAAGTCTATGTGATTTAAAATTCTTTATATATTTTCAACGACTCATTCTGTGCCAACAATTATTTCCAGCATCAAGTAGGTATTAGTCGAGGGAATAATGCAGAAAAAAGGCCAAAGTAAAAATAAAACGGCAGAACCGATTTTGAAGGCTTTTTAAATCTATTCTAGAAGTTATTTGAACAAAAAATGCCTGTATGCAAACTCCTGATTTGTGAATTGTGACATTTTGTAACAAAAAAAACTACATTTACATAATAATTGCCTGTCGAGCGTTTGTGTCATCAAATGTCAAAGAAACTAACGCGTAATTTATTTTTTCCAAAGCCACTATGATTTAACATTGCAATGTTGTGTATAATCTGTGGAATATAACAATATTTTTAAATAGATTTAACTCAAAAATTGTTCATTTGATCGATACGGAATAGAACCTTTATTCTGTAAAAAGGTCTAAATATTCATAATTCGAAAAAATTTTACTTACCCCTAACCTGTTTTAAACACTACAGTATGAAATTTTGAATTTATTTTTCACTCACTGCATTGAACATATAAATTTTAGCTCTTTGTACCAAATTGAATCATTTTATCACATGGCGTTTCGGACATATACAGAACATACAATCTTCAGGAGCCCACTTCAAGGAGGCCGTAGCTTTCTTATTAGCCAATTTTCGACCCATGTTCACTAATTTTTCCCTATTTTTGGTCGTGGAAGCCGCTGTTGAAGTTTGGTAGGCAAATTATTGGACAATGTGTGGGACGTTTGATGTATTGAGGTTATTGGAAGGTGTTCCATAAAATATTCTGTCGCTATCGTATTTCTATTTCATAATCGAGCAATATTTTCGGTACGTGTAAATACACCTAATATTTTGTCCGTGTACGTATGATAAATTGTCAATTAGTCACAATGGGAATAATTGCTCAAGTATTGTTGTGTTTCTCAGCAACCATTTTCTAAATAATATTTGTAGGTAAGTAGCACCAACGGAAAATTGCACAATTAACAATAAATCACGTAAGCAATGAATTCTCGAAGATCCTAATACAAATTTGAAATATAAATACGGAATTTATAGCCTCATCCTAATTCGAAACTTATAACAATTAAATGGTGACACTGTTATTGTTCAAGCTCCAGGTTGTGGAAGTTATCAAGAATCAATAATGGTGAGGATGAAATGAAATAAACAATTGAATTTCGTAACATTCGGTAGGTCTAATATGTTCAAACTGCTGTCAGAACTGATTATTCTGAACTAATTTCTAAATTAAATATATGAGCTGAAAAAGTTTGCTTTTGTATCCAGAAGAACGGTTGATCAATATTTCAGAATATCCATAGTTTAAATATTTTTTTATTGATAAATCGAAAAAAATATATTTATATATAACTTTTTTCAACTTTTACCATCATATCAAATTACAAAATAGTGAAAAAAAGCTTAAAAGAGAACCTCATTACTTTTTTTTTATGTTTATAAGTACTTTCTCTTACTACCCAAATTGCATTCCCCCCATGATATTTTTGTTGTATTGGCCTTGATAACGTTGTTCCATGATATCTTGATGAAAACGTTCTCCTTGTTCTTTTGAGTACGCCCTCATGCTGTTTTCAAATTTATCTAATTGAGCAAACAGCATATGTACTCTTAGAGACATTCTGCAACATGTTTTCAACTAGTTCTCGGTAATTTTCAACTTTGTTATTCCATAAAAACCCAGAAACTACTCCTTTAAAACTAATCCAACTTTTTTGAGCACTAGTAAGTAATTTTGGATATTCTTCACTTTATCTTTTGCTTCTGACAACCTTGGAAAACAGTTTTTTTTATGTTAAAGCTTCAGATTTTTCATCTACCTTTCTTACGAATCGTTTCATAAGTCCTTACTTGATGTGTAAACGCGACATAATACATTTTTTGGTTCTGCAATAGGTTCACATTTAACGTTTTGTTTCCCAACACAAAATTCAGTTTTTAGTGACCTTGATCGTTGAACATGGTGTTGAGCATCCGCTCTACTATTCCACAAACAGAGATAACACGGATATTTTGTATATCCACCCTCTAGTTCCATTAAAAGTCCTCCCATCTTAAAATCTCCAATGAACTGCCACTTATACGTTTGATTTTTCAAAGCTTCTAGTGAAATTTTGACACTGATGATGGCTGTTGTGTTAGTAACCAGGGAATCTAATTCCTCGTCCACCACACGTATTACGACACAGTTCGAATCCAGGAAGTCGACCAAAATCATAGTTTTCCACAGTTTCCTCTCCAAAATTTGGCAATACTTGGAGAAGTCTGCTGATGCATGTTTTGGGTACATATTTCCAGCAAAGTCTAATTTTATTGACCTAATTTACGGTTTTCGGGTCAATCTAACACTGTTAACACCTTGAGACAGTCCAGATTTTACATTATTGTTATACAGAGTGTTCCGGTTTGTTCAGGAAAAGCTGAAACACATGATAGAACCCGTCATTTTAACTTCATATGAACAAGGGTCCGATCTCCATCAGTAGCGGAGTTACATGCGATTGAAATTTGAAAATAATCATTGTTGACACATTAAAAAATAAGGCTTCAAAATTTCATAAACATGCTAATTGAACAGTATAACTTTTTTTGCGTAAATGAGGGAAAATCTTGTATGTACCCTTCCCCCGTGAGGTTGTTTCACCTTTACAAAGAGAGCCCCACTACACTGCGGTCATTAGTGTGCTATTGTGCACTCACATATGGCTATCTTCTCATCAGTCAGGTGTATTCTATGAGATTCAATAGCCTGATGTAGGGGATATTTCTGATTTCCTCAGGTGTAGTCTCCGTGGTGTAGGTCCCCAGGTTCTTCCGACTGTACGATGACACGTCTACAGGGCCCTTATCGCTCTATTAGTGGTTTTCAGCAGATGCTTCTCAAAGGTCAGCTTTTGATCTGGGCTCACCCCAAGGTACTTAACTACGTCCGTCATCTGTATGTTTTTCCCATACAAAACTAAGTCTTGTGTGTTTCCAATGTCCTTTCTCCTCATGAAGGGTACAATGGTTATTTTCGAGGGATTCACTTTGAGTCTTTGTTGCTTCATTTTTTTACGATGTTCAGTGCTTGCTGCATCAGAGATGCTATTGTGCTCCAAAACTTCCCTTATACTATATTGACGATATCATTTCATTCACCACCAAACTCCATAGCAGACGTGACAGTACATCTCCCTGCGGACATCCTCCGGCAACCCGCACCTCCTTTTCGACCTCACTGAGCGTTCCTATAACTGTTCTGCATGCATGTTGTGAATCCATCTCACAGCAGACCTTCAACCCTCGCTCTCGCATCGCTCGGGCAATTGATTCGAAAAAGGTTATCAAAAGCTCCAGAAAGCTCACTAGTGCAATTTTTTTGGAGTTCAGCGATTTCTCTGCTCTCTGTATTAGCTCGTATACCGCCATTTCGCAGGATTTCCCGGTTTGGTCAGTCATACTGATTACAACGTAGGGGATTTCGCATAAGAGTTACATCCCTGACATGCCTGTTGATCAGTTTGTCTAGAGTTTTCAGGAGAAACGATGTTAGACTGATCGAACGGAAAGATTTTGGCTGGGCGTAAGACTCTCGCCCTGGCTTTGGTACAAATACCACCTTTGCCGCCCTCCACTCTTCCGGTATGCAGCTCAGTGCCAAGCTGGCTCTCAGCAATTCACACAGGATCCCATCGGTTCCTGGAGACTTATATAACATACTATTCAAGAAAATTTTATACAGAATAGATACAGGGTGATGTTTTTTCAATGTCCATTAACATATTTTCTCATAAAAATATTGTTGTTTTTTTTATGATTGAATCCCCTCGATAATACAATCATTAGCCGGCACAACTTGTACATTTCATTTGGAAATTTTCCTTTTAATTATTGAACATATCGTGAAGATACGGTTCCAGGTTATTTAATAAGCCACAGTTGGAAATTTGTCAAATGGCCGTCGTTGTTCTTTGAAATTAATTCAATTCAATGGTGATAAATCAAATTTTTATTTCTTAACGTACGACGGTTTTATGTTGGGGTGAATAAAAGTGATTCGAAAACGGTGTCAGCGGTGCCAGGAACGTGTAGTGACCGACGGAGGAATCACGCGACTAGCCAAGGGTCACGATAACAGACCCCGAGGTTTACGTCTTGGGAAGCGGCACCGTATGGTACTGAAAAGCTCTATATTAGCTTGTGTGGACTACCCCGTCGCACGCGAATGCCCACAGGTCACATTAGAGTAGTTATCGACCAAACTTTCGGAAAACCTTCTACAAAGTTTGCGAACTGAAATTATAATACAATCACAACATTACCGGTTCATTCTTTAGCACTCATTCCAATTCAAAATTCGTGATCATTGGAATACAAGATATCTATAATAGTAATTAGATGAGTTTATTATTATTATTATGGTAGGTACAATAGTGACAGATGGACAGATCAATGTATACAGATTGATGCATTGAATGAATAACAAACACATAGTTAAAAAATAACCTTTAATACCATGTGATTATAAATTTTATTCATATTTTATAATTAAACACTAATATGTTGTTATAACTTTCATTTTGTAGCATTTGACCGAGTCTGGTACCAAATCATTCTTGGGAAACTTCTGTCATATGGTTTTCCGCCTCAACTTTATCGCTACTTATCGACTTTTCTCTCAGGTAAATCACTCAATGTGGTGGTTCACGGAGTATCGTCCGATACAATGGCTATCAACGCTGGTGTTCTACAGGGATCTGTCATGGCACCAACTTTGTTTCTGCTCTATATAAACCATCTGCTGGTATTGACCACCTTTCCCGTCCATATCTCTGGAGATAATGGTACACTCCATACGGCTTTCTCATCTAGAGCTCTTATGCCATCCAATGAAGCCAAAGGAGCGAGGCAGAAACAGGTTTATGCAATTAAGGGAGATCTGGCAAAGATTTTGAAATTGAGATCTGATAATCTAGTAAGGTTTGATGCAACCGAAACTCAAGCTTGTGTCTTGTCCAGGAAAGCGGATCCCATAATCCCTAATATGATATGATAATGGCAGGTACAACTATCCCTATGAAGTCTTTCTTTTTCGTGCTCGGGAGCACCACCAACAGCACCCTCTCATAGAGCTATCATGTTAGGTCCATTGTGACAAACGTTTCACAAAAACTTGGTCTTCTATTCCGTGCCAAGAGCAACTCCACATTCCAGCAGCTCCTCATAATCTACAAAGCACAGATTCGACATATCCTGGGGTCAGAGCCGGAACTAGAGTGAAAGGGGCCCCGGGCAAGACTAAGTTCGGGCCCCTTTTTCTCTAATGAGTTTGTCAACTCAATTTTTTCCAATTTTTGTAGAAAAAAAAAAGAAACAAGGCATCATTATTTCTATTGATAAATGATTTGTCTTACACATTTTTCACGTTGTATTACATCAGACATTATAACACCATCAATCATGTAAAGTAGTAATATATTTTTAGCTATAATATAATATACGGCACTTTCGTCCCTTTTTTGTCCTTCGCTCAGGTGCCCCCCGAACCCGGGGGCCCCGGGGCATTGCCCCGGTTGCTCCATTGTAGTTCCGGCCCTGCCTGGGGTACTGTTCACATGTTTGGAGTTACAATTACGGGAGATCTGGCAAATATTTTCAAATGAGGATCTGATTAACTAGTAGAGTTTAATGCTACCAAAGAGCTTATGTCTTCTCCAGGGAGAAGGATCCCACAATTCCTAATTTAATGAGGAACAACTATTCCTATGGAGTTTTCCATATCCATGTTCGGAATCACCACCAACAGCATCCTCTCATGGGACGATTATGTGAGGTCCTTTGCAACAACCGCTTCACGTAAACTCGGTTTTCTATTCCTTGCCAAAAGCAACTTGTCCCAGCAGCTCCTCACGATCTACAAAGCACAGATTCGACCTGTTCTGGAGTACTGTTCACATGTCTGGAGCTTGGCTCCGAAACATACGCTGAAGCCCTTGGATTCCATCTACAAGAAAGCTATTCTCTTGATTGATTATGTCACATTTACAAGTTCATTGACTTCTCTAGAACATCACAGAAAGGCTCTCCCTTTTTTATAGATATTTCCATGGCTGGTGTTCATCAGAAATCTCGTCTGTAGTTCCACCATGAGAGATTCCCGATACGCGAACTAGACGAGCTCAAACTAGTCACCCCTCCAATGTCAAGCTCGAGACCTGCCGCACTTTTTCCGACCAGACTTCATTTTTCTATCGAACACCGAAGTTGTGGAACTTTTTACCTAGTGATGTCTTTCCCTATGCCTATAACCTCCAAACCTTCAAGAAAAATTTGAATTCTGATGTGCTCTCCCAAAATTCAACCGCTAGCTAACACGATGTTAGTAGTCTCGTGTAGTCAAAGTATAAAAAAAGATATTGCTTTGCACATAAAAATATTTCAGTTTTAGCGAATACTGATGCAGCGTTAACTTATTATCATGCGCTTGTGCGGTCCAACATTAGGATGTGGGATAATTTTTTGGGAATATTCTAATGATCTCAAGCGAGTGTTCTGCATCCAAAAAAGATCTCTTCGAGGCATCTTTAACTTGTCTCTAAAAAATCCATATTGGTACCTACTTACTGTATCGAGTCTATACATTAATGAAGCAATTATTTTCATTCATCGAAACAAGCTCATCTTCCAGGGATAATCTTGACTATAATACAAAAACAAAAAAGAAAACTACATTTGCAATAAATATTACCAATAAATCATCTTAAGAAGAATCTCTACTTATAAAATGAACCTACTACTCGCTGAATGAATATTTTACCGATAATTGTATTTAACTGGTTCCTATTTTAAGTATGCTAACTCACTTCTGTTATATCTATATGTAGTGTTCCTATCTCAATGTACTGGGCCTATATACTTTTAATTCTACTTACTGTTTCTGTTTGATTCATTATGTTTATTATGATGACAAATGTATTAGAATAATCTCATACATAATTTTAACTTATTTCACGTCTTTCTGAGGTATTGTTCCATATATTTTCGTATTTATATAGTATCTGTGCAAGAAATAAGTAAACTAAAACTAAATGGAACTAAACTAAGCTTTTGAGCCAGGATTGGTTGGATTTTTGTCTAATTCGCAGAAACAAATTAATCAATCAGTCAATTGATAATTAATTAGTAGTTCTTAATAGAATTGAGACTTACATATTAGATGTTATTAGCGATAAATTATTACCAGTACCACTATCCAATGAGTGGTCCTAACATTGAAGTCAATAATGTATGCGATTACAATCTTATTGTCATTCAACTGAAATAACAAAGCAAAGCTTTCAAAGTCGTTCGTTTTATATTTTTTTTTTTGACAAGTATTCGCACTTGATTTGCGTATATAACTACAGATGTGGTATGGAAAATACTCGTCAAAGAACAATAAAATTAAATATGTGACACAATTTACAAGTTGCCTTATTAAGAATTATCAATAAGCCAAATAGCAATTATTTAAAGAAATTCTGAATAATAAACTGAGATAATAACTCTTGAGATTTTATAAAATACAGAACAATTATTATATACTTGTTGGAACATAATCATAATTTCAACCATATCTCATATATTTTGCTCCTATAATAAAATAGCACTAACTTGGTTTCCTAATTCATCTCACATTTCATTATTTTTAAAATATAGTACCCTTACCTCAAATTTAGACAATGTGAATTGCGAAAATAGCCTGCAATGAAATAGTGGCTTTACGTAAATTCTCCTCGCGCGTAGAAGCCAGATAATGCCCTACAAATAGTTAAACTACCATCCGCTGGATGGAACTAGTAGTCGGGTGATCTAGCCCTTCTATAGGCAGCCATAATAACATCCTCAAGTTAATTTGGTAACATGAGCTTATGAGCTTAACGTATGAATAAGATATATTATCGAATATAATATCATTAATTGATAGAGATGTTTGAAATATCAAATATAATAAATATCATATCGTTATTGATTCGAGAAGGAATCGTTAATTTTCATAAAAATTACATATTAAGTAAGCTGTTAGATAATATTTTTGATATGGTATTGATAAACATCATCTATTTGAATGTTCGACAAGGTAACAGACTACCTCCTAGATATTGCTTGTTATTGTTTCGTTTATTTCCGTTATTATTGATTAACTATTCTACAACTTCATAGATTAATACATTTATTCGAGCTAATAGATCGTTTTGATCAATCCTAGTCCATTGTTTCATTTGATTAAGTTTCAGTAATTTCATTTTCTAGAAGTTGATGTTGATATAAGAGGGAATTGAAGTAGGATAATAGTGGGTACAATCGTAACGTAACACATATTACCTATAACTTGATACTTTAACCAGTAGAGGTCCCCACGTTACGGATGATAGCATCATTTCTAATTCCCTATTATTGGGATCTGCTTACTAGTGAATAGGCAGCCAACGAAACATTAAAGGACGTAAGTGTTGCTTCACGTTCTAAATGAATTCTGGTGGTTGGTAGGACTATTTTCAATTGAAAGTGAATTGAATTTATCTAGTACCAAACTCGATGGTCCACTTGATGGAAGTAGATTGGAATAGACAATAGATCCCTTTTATACAAATTCGTTTTGTGAAATCTAATATGAACAAATTGAGAATGCATCAAGTATATTTTCTATAAAATTCTTGAAACAGGATCATTCGATTCACAGATTCGAAAACCTTGACCTGAGTTCCAAGAGCAGGTTTCAAATTGAAGATCAAATTCAAATATTGAAGGAGGAAG
This sequence comes from Endomychus coccineus, assembly GCA_958510875.1. NCBI lineage: Eukaryota > Metazoa > Arthropoda > Insecta > Coleoptera > Endomychidae > Endomychus > Endomychus coccineus. The sequence continues at coordinate 184,666,265 of OY294068.1, read as the reverse complement.
ATTGCTATCAATATTTTTGACCAAATATTTGACGCTGCTGCTGCTGCATCTTCCGCTGAGGTCTCTGCCTTTACCATTGAACATTATATTAATATTATAAGTACATCAGTAACTACTTCTCTTCAAGACATGAAATTTAGGTCTCGTCTCGTATCAAATGATTGTTCCGACCAATAAATTAAGAAAGAAACGAGCACAACAGCTACCTTGAAGAGACTAGAAAAGATGGATGAAAGAGTTGTTTACATTCTACATGGCGATTCGTAACTAAAAGCCCCAAATTCTAACTGTACGTTCAGAAGGCAAAAACTATAATATTTCACTCAACAACAATAAGTCGAAGTCTGCTCTTTACTGAGATACAGGCTGTTGAAGTTGAACTGAAAATAAATTATATTTTTGTTGATGAATCAGTCATTTTTATAGATATAGTCATAAGCATTGAGGTAGGGCTATATTTTGTAACGGCAAACAAGAATGTGCAACTAGATTTGAGTTGACTCCTAGATGTCACCACATGCGCCATATTGAATAGACAAAATCAGCTATACAGTTTTTGTTCCTCTTTTATTTATAACATACATATCTTATTTAGAAAGCCTTATCACTTCTGTATAAAAGTTACACTCTTTGATATCCAAAATATTGACCCTTTTTGAGATATTTGAATTCCAAAAATTCACCGCACGGTCGCCGTAGGTGTATACTTTCCATCAATAATGACAAAGGTTAATATTGAGACAAATTCTTAAAAATTCTTCAAATAATACATGAAAGCGGACTCTCATATCTTTATTTCATTTCGAGATAGAATATGATGGGATGTTTCAAAACGTTGATCATCGATAAAATTAATTTTGTATATAGATGAACTGTATCTATTTGATGTAAATATTAGAATTAAATGATAAAAAAATTTGAAAATAATGATACAAGATACTATTTTAATGATCGTAAGCTGTGTACAATAACCAATACTGAAAGTAAAAAATATGGTATTTTATTTCTAAAAGAAAGACAAAATTAGAAACCACTTGGTCTAAACAATGTTTTACTCTAGAAAAATTACACCTGAAACCTATGTCACACGTAATATTGAAATTTTGTTAATATTAAGTTAAATCACTACTGCAATATATTCTCAACATGGCTACCACCAGTTCTTATACACATTTAAGTGTGTTTTAAAAATTGTCTGACGTTAAAAAATGTGGCTTGCTTATTTCTAATTGAATTGGCTGCATCTTGAATTATATTCCATAACTCGCCTCGTGTGCTTATACGTATAGAATAAATAATAGATTTCATGTAACCCCACACATAAATCCAATGGATTCAAATCGGAGCTACGAGGTGGCCATTGAATTTCGCTACCATGACCAATTTTTGGAGGTAGGAGCCCGTTTCGAGTGGTATTTTTGAGTTTAGTTTTCCAGATGGATTTAAAGTATTTTATCGAACCATAGAAACAACCTGGTTTTTCTGGTTATAAATATATATCACACTCATATATTTAACTCTCAGAAGTATCCGAAATTCTTATTTGAATATTTAAGTAACGTTATCGATATGATGTCATTGTTTATGTTATGTTTTTATTCTGTGGCAAATATTAATAGTTCATGTGACAGCAATTATTATTGTAAAACAACGTTATAATTCGAAAGTCAGCCTGACTGCATGTACAGTATAAAACATAGAGGTTTGAAACACATACTAATTTCAAATGTGACATAGTGTATAATATAACATGTTTTATTAGCGGTTTCTAAAACATTATCATCCGAGAATATCTTTTGGCATATTTATAAGAGGAGAAATTCAAAATGCCTTCAAAGATGGCAAACAAGTTTTGAAATTAAAGTCCGATTCTTTTCGAAATCGGTATATGTGATTTTTGCGGCCCAAGATCATGATTTTTTTAATCGAAATTCAAAAATGCAAGATGGCGAACGAGTTTGTGATTTTGGTCCCATTTTATTCAAAATTATTATATGGGGGTTTCCGAGTTCGAAGGTCATGATTTTTTACAAAATTCAAGATGGTGGAAGAGTAAGGTGTTCCGATTCTTTCCAAGTGATCACTATTTTTTGGTCAACATTAAAACAGTATACTTTAAAGAGAAAGCTTGACAACAGATTTCGTACTTCTGATTTTATTTTCCGATCAATTTTCTGTTCCTACGATCATAACGTTTGATCCGCAGAAGTTGTAATAGAAAGATAATAAGAGTATATCTTCAATGATTCCTAAACATTACCCTGTTTGTTTAATTGTTTACATGTTCATCAAAAAGTCATATAGTTAGGTTGAAATAACATACAAAGTGAACCATATGTGTAATAATGCACCGTAAGCAAGGTTAGCTTATTGTTAATACATCATCCATGTCAACATCGATATGAATGAATGGGACGGAATGACGTATTAACATCAATGTATAAAGATAAGAGAGGGGAAGTATTTATAGTTTAGGATAGAGTTATCATAGAAGAATTAGAATTAGAATAAGAATTAATTATTAGAAGTTGAGATATCATAAATAATGATTAGCCTGTGATGAGTTAGTTCTTAGTTATGCACCATTAGCTATATGTGTAAGAGTTCCAATAAACCGATAAAACCTACGATGGTATAATTTACCTCTTACCACACAACCATCAATCATAACCTCTAAGGAATCTGGCACCTGACCACTACCTTGCATGAAAAGGAAAATGATAGAGCACTAGATGTTACATTATATTTGATGTCCTTATATTGAGGTGAAAACTATTTATGAAGATTCTTTGTCTTCAAGGTGTTAGATTGTCGTCTTTTGTAAGTTCTATTCGTATGTTGAACACATATATGTGTGAGAGTATTACGAAGTGGTTGAATGATCTGTTCTCCAATTATCAGATGTACTATGGCATTTGAATATAGACCTTCTTGTTGTAGAAGGTCCATCCATTTAAATCTCGTAGGAAGGAAGGAAGGAAACATATGAATATCCGAAGTAGTTCATATTTGAGTCTCGAGATCTCGTATTTCCGTAACATTTAGAACTGTAAAAATGGAAAGCAATAAAAACTGAAAGTGCTTCTTTTAAGGGTCACATAAAATAAGATGCTCACATTTCATCACTAAGCTTTTCATGAAAATATAAAGTTCTGAAATTCGTCGATCGATTTTACAAGAAAGCAAGCGTCTGAGCCAGGCAATACGTTATGTATTCTAAATACGCTGCAGCAAGGACAATTTGAACAGTAAGGTTCGGTTTTCATCCCTCCGTAACCAGGGTAACCAAGGGATATCTCTCCCAGAGGTAAGAAGATTAATTGGAATCGTTCCTCTTTACAATCGGATAAATGGGTGCACGAGTTTGGAAATAGAAACATTAAACATCTGAAATGCCTTAGTCCTACTCCTGTTGTTTAGGCTACCGTAATTACACAGCGCCTTGTTTTTATTCCGTTAGTCTAACCGTATGAATCTCATTGCCTCTTTGGTTCCAAGTTGTTAGCGTTACAGCGAGTGAGGGTTAATTGGAAGAACACGAAAGGTATTAAGTGAGAGTGATCCGATATTTTACAAGAAGTTTTTGTTTTGTCTATCAAACTTTTATTGTGTAGGAAATCACCAAAATCCAAACCATCATCTTAGTTTATATACTCGAATGTGAAGTTGAAGGAGGTACCTACATGTTAAATGTTCAAGCTTCCATCTCCATCAAATAATGTAAATTGGAATTTGGGAACTGCAGATTAAAAATTAACCCCATCATCTAAACACATAATTATTGCCTATTGAAAAAAGTTGCATTTATGCCGTTACGACTCTGCTCTCATAAATCAATATGATATTAAAGACATTCTGTGTGTTTGTATTTACAAATTATCTGTCTGCGAAAGTGAAAACAAGAAAATTTTGTAACTGACAAGAAATATTTTGGAGAAAAAAGAAGAATCTCTTTGTTTTCAGTTGTACAAATTTGTAGAAATCTTTTAATAAAACTCGAGTTATTTCCAATAGAAAAAATGTAACGTTAAATAGATATCTATTTTATAAATTTCATCATTGTACTTTTAGAACTGAATAGTTCGCTCTTATTTTGTTATAAAAATTGTTTTACTCTATAATTTATGTTTAATTTTACATTTTGAAAAATAATGAAGCTAATCTACTTATTAGTATACCACCTTTGCGTTGGAAGTTTATAAATATTCATTATAAGAGGGAAAGTAAAGATCCGATGGAAACTTACATACCTCATACCAACAAACCACTATCATCTGGTAAACGATGGTTCAATAAAATCTGTTCTAGGGCTGTGTCGTTGGCGTGGAAATCCATGTCTGGAGACCAGAACAAAATATGTTGAAACAATGAAACAATAAACGTTTCGAAAGAGGCACATAATGCCAAAATAAGATCAAAACTTATCGAATGCCCGAATAGCTCCCATTATATTGGACTTTCGCCAAAGCACTTGGTAGATATTTCACTTTTAGTTTATTTGCTCTTCTAACCAAAGATGATGGTACACTGGCTTCTACACCACAAGAAACAGCGAACCTTTTTGATCTCTGAAGTGATGGAGAAAGCCATCAACATCGAGCTCATCCAATACCTAGAGAGTTCCAAAATCTTGTAAAAAATTGATATTAAAGTTTAATCAAAGCTTCCAAAGTTTTCCAGAAAACTATAGTTGCTTTTGATTTTATAACCTCAAATAATACTCAGCGTCTACAGAAACCTACAATTTGACACGTAATATGATGGAGAACGAAGCAATTTTCCACCAATTTTCAGAATTTTCCTACTTTTAGTGAAATTTGTACCGAGAACCATCACGGTACCATATTATTCCAATAACACTGACTAAAATTTTTCGAAAAACAAAATAATTAAAGTTTGTCGTGTAGAAATGGTAAGTTCTAATTTTTTTGAGTTTTCCGGAGAACTGTCGTCTGTTTTGAATTTATGATCACATAATAATACTCAGCGACCACGAAAACATATAATTAGACACTTTGGACGAGGACCGAGTTAGGAGTATGAAGGAAAAACGACGCTATTTTCCTCAAATTTTCCAGAATTGTCCTTCTTTCAGTGAAAATAGTACCGTGACACATCACGGCATCTCAATATTTCAATACCACTTAAGTTAGAGAAAAAATGTTGTTTGTTGCTAAGATTTGGTAAACAATTTCCGGGTTTTCCAGCAAACGGGCCGGATTTTTCATTTTACGACTTCAGATTCGGGTTCAGGGTACCAGAAAACCCGCTGTTACCAAATTTCGGAAATGTTGGATCAAAAGAGCCCGACATATTCCATTTGTTATGAAAGACATTCAATTTGTTGATTGAAAATGGTTTTTAATTGTTTATTAATAGTAATAATCACTAGCTCCCTTTCTAAGGATGTATAAGCCATCCTGAACACGATGCAAAAAGAATTTTGTAATTTTCTTGCGGTATGTGAAATTTTAGATGTTTTTCACACTTTTGACTGGACTACACGGTGGAGGGATTGATGTTCACCCCCCTAACAAGAAACTTAAACCTAATACTAACCTCAACCTAACATGTTCAGCTTATAACAATATTTATAAACAATACATTCCAGTTTAAATATTAGTAAATGTTGTGTTGTTAGCTTCAGTCGTAAAGTCCAGATTATTTCCTTCGATTATCCAGTAATCATTTCTCGTAGTACTAGTCTGTCGATGTTAAGGCGAATTGATGCATGCTTCGCAGTAGCTGGTGGTCATTTTCAGCAATTATGTTAATATTAAATAACTTATTTGTGGAAGTAATTTAGTCTTAGTCTTGTTTTTGTATTTATTACAAATTCAACTTACAAAATTCCAACGCAGGTAACTTTAAGCCCGTTTTTTTCCAAAACCGCTGCTTTCAGCGACAACTACTAGAAGTACCATTTGTTTGTAAAATTAAATGTAGAATACGTTTGTTTAGTCATAAATTACATGAAGTGTGACATAGAAAAGTTACGGTTATTTCAATCCAAGTGCAACACTGTATGTAGCGTCCTCCAACAATAAACAAAAAACCAAGTGAATATTTGAATTTCTCATCATAAATACTCCCAGTATTCCGAATTTCGTGAAATTGCCATGTTATTGAACAAAAATATAATCAAACATTGAGATAAAATTATTTTTCTTCGGAGGCCATGTATCTCAAGCACCAAGCCGTTGCGGACCTATATTCATATGAACTGTTTATCTTAAAATTAGTCAAAGATTCATCCTTTAAAGTTTGTAAAAGTATTTTATAAGCACCCTGTATAACCTGAAACGTTATCAAAATTACAAGCTTTGCCATGGGCACGCACTCCTAATTAATCCAAATCATCTTATTATTATCTTAGTTTGAGGATGCGACTGTGTAGTAAAATCATTGTCAATACATTCAAGTTAAAGTGTAAATTTCTGTTTTATAATTATTCAGTCATTCAAATTGAATAGTGTTATGTTATGATGTTTCCTCCCGAATACTAATTCAACGGTTGAAACTTGCAGTTAAAACGCCAGCCTATGTTGAGCCGAAAATAAAGAGAATTAAGGCTCATTTAAAACGACTTCCTCCGATGTTTCACTCACGAGTATAATACGTATTTCTGGAAAATGAACTATTGCTAGATATCCAATTAAGGTATATACTCGAAAAGCTTGAAGTGGAAACACAAAATACTCGTTTACAAATGACTACACGGTATAATGTTTCATACTTGTAAATCGACTGAAACAGACATTTGGTTCTGCGGTTTTATTCGAGTAGAAGAGGTTTCAAGCTCGAACTTCGTTAATATTCAGAGATTGGCAGTGGAGCTCGTAAAGTTGAAAATTTAGTAAACATCAAACGAATTAAGAAGAATGGGCATTCGATGTAGTTAAGCGGCGGCAAACTTGTTAAGGAGAGGCTAATTTTAATTTTATTGCAATGGTTAAAAGCTGGAATAATTATAATGTTAGGACTTAGCTTCCAGTTTTCCTTCTACATTTCTTGCATGTCAAAAGGGCTGCTGCATGAACACTGTAACAAGTTAAAGACATAGCCTATCCCCTTAATAAAATTAAACGCAAACTGGTACTGTAAATTACGTCAGACTTGAGCGAATTATGCTGCCTGATAAACAGAATTCAACTGAAATAGAGAAATCTAACTCTTGAAGTTCATACGTCCACGTAATTTAATTGCACATTCTGATTCAACCAAACAAAGATATTCCGCAAAAATTCACAGTCACTTTTGCCCACAAGAATTGAACCTACTGACATTTCATGAAGAATACATTTATTGCTATTCAAAATATGAACGGTAACACCGGAAATATCTGAATTGCACTATCAATGATATAAAATTAGTACTTCGTCAATAAGGAGATGCAATAATATAAGAGGGCTAGGCGCATGCTGAAGTTAGGAGAATAGTGTATTTACCAGAAAACTATTCGTTATTCTATAGTATTGTCTTAAAATCATTAAATTGTAGTGTTGTCTATGAGTTAAGCAATATAACGAAGCACAAGGATATGAAAGATTAGAAGCATACTGAGGTTCAGAGATTCGTGTATTTTCAAGAAAACTACTCATTATTTTATAGTGTTTTGTACGAGTTGAGGAATATACAGGGGCACAAGGATATAAAACCACTAGGAGCGTATTGAGGTTGGAGATTCGTGTCTTTCTTTTAAGCAATATAAAGAGGCACAAGGTTATAAAAATGTAGGAGTGTAGGATCTTATTGAGATTTGAAGATATGTGTATCTACAAGATAACCAGTCATTATATTGTAGTGTTGTCCTTGACTTAAGCAATATAACGAAGCACAAGGATATGAAAGATTAGAAGCATATTGAGGTTCAGAGATTCGTGTATGTTCAAGAAAACTACTCATTATTTTATAGTGTTTTGTATGAGTTGAGGAATATACAGGGGCACAAAGATATAAAAGCACTAGGTGCGTATGGAGGAATAGATTCGTGTCTTTCTTTTAAGCAATATAAAGAGGCACAAGGTTATAAAAATGTAGGAGTGTAGGATCTCAATGGGATTAGAAGATATGTGTATCTACAAGATAACCAGTCGTCATATTGTAGTGTTGTCCTTGAGTTAAGCAATATAACGGAGCACAAGGATATGAAAGATTAGAAGCATATTGAGGTTCAGAGATTCATGTATTTTCAAGAAAACTACTCATTATTTTATAGTGTTGTGTATGAGTTGAGGAATATACAGTGGCACAAAGATATAAAAGCACTAGGAGCGTATTGAGGTTGGTGATTCGTGTCTTTCTTTTAAGCAATATAAAGAGGCACAAGGTTATAAAAATGTAGGAGTGTAGGATCTTATTTAGATTAGAAGATATGTGTATACAAGGATATACAAGATTAGAAGCGTATTGAGGTTTAGAGATTTGTGTATCTTCAAGAAAACTACTCATTATTCTATAGTGTTGTGTGTGAGTTGTAGAATATACAGGGGCACCAAGATATAAAATGACTATGAGCTTATTGAGGTTGCAGATTCGTGTATTTATGTTAAGCAATATAAAGAGGCACAAGGATATGAAAAATGTATGAGCCTATTGAGGTTTGGAAATTTGTATATCTTGAAGTCTACTACTACAAGAAAACTGGTCATTATTTTGTAGTGTTGCCTTTGAGCTAAAGGATAAAGGGGCACAAGAATATAAAGAGTATAGGGCTATCTTGAGGTTTGGAGATTTGTATATCTACAAAAACCTAGCTATTATGCTGGTAGTGTTTCCTACGAGTGAAAAGATTGTATTGTATCGTATTGTGTTGGGACGTTTGCACACTGCGACCTAAAAGATCTAATTTGAAACTTTCTGCTGATGCGCCCTTCAGGATATCTCAACGACTATAGCAGTTCCTCCAGCCTTGAGACTTCAAGAAAGTTCAGTATGTGGGAAGGCTTCACGTTAGGTAAGTCTCCCTCTTCTCTCACAAGGTATCATGGCCTTGGATTTTCAAGGTAGCGCATTCTACGAGGATGCGGTTGGAAATGTCTCTCTTATCCTCGCAGAACCTGCACTGTTCTTCTTCTACTAATCCGAGCCGCTTAAGGTGTCTTCTTAATCGATAGTGCCCTGAGTTTATTTTCACTTAGGTTGATGCAGTCATTGGATCGCCTTTGGTTGTAGTTCCCCAGGAGTATCTTTGCTTGCCTCAGTCCTTGCAGACCTATTCAGTGGTGGAATCTTTTGTTGTCTATTTTTATTCAAGTTTTCCCAGTATTACGCTTCAACCTGTTATCCCACAGAAGGATTCAGGTTCCACAAATGGTGTTACTAGATCGTCTGTTTTTTCGTTACCCTCCACAGCGATGTGTCCCGGAATTCATAGGAGGGTAACTGCGTTGTTCTTGCCTAGTTCATTCAATTTTTCTAAGCCTTTTCAGAACATCTTGAAGCTGAATTGTGGGAGCTCAGCTCATCAATGGCTGCTTGACTATTACCTGTCTGCGGGGGTCACTTTCTATATTGAACTGGTCATATTTTTCTATAGCTTGAAGCATCGCTTGGAGAATGCTCGGGGATGTGCCTAAGCTTACTGAGTATTTGGCCCCATACACTCCTGTCTCAGTTCCCTCTGTTGTTTTCGAGCCATCAGTGTATCATTTGATATACTGAGCCTTGGGATAGTGTTTCCGTCCCATTCACTTTTGCAACTTAGTTTAGTTTCTAATTCTATTGCAAAGCTATACCTTTTTCCCATCTTATCTTTAGGCATGTCCCAGGTTTGCCGATTTACAGGGAGGGGTCCATATTCACGTTTGCTGGTTCCCTCTCCTGTCATTCCTTAGGTTGTTCTCATCACCATATTCTCCAATACTATGGAGGGGTGTGAGGCTTAGGATTACTTCTATAGCAGTCGTTGGGAATGTTCTCATAGCAACTGTTATGCATACACAGGCTCGTCTTTGAATTATCAATAAATTTATCCTTGAACTAGTCCGGCTAGTTGTATTTGGGTTGAGGGATATGAAGACGCACAAGAAAATGAAGACACTAGGAGCTTGTCCAGGTTTCCATGCCTTGTCCACTACAAGACACTAATCAGATGTGATAACTATTGAATTATACTTATTTCACCCAAGTGATACCTTAAAAGGCAATAACTAACCAAGGCAAATCTTAACTGTGTTTTGCTGAGTGGGATAAACTATTTTGCTTTCTGTTTCAAAAGATGTGCAAGGTTTATCGAACCTCTGGATTCCAAAATGCCAACGCATTCTCTAATTTATTTATATCAACGCCTGGAAAATACTTCATAACCTATGATCGAATAGGACACTCAGATGTGTGAATAACGGAAAACTGAATTCCATAGAATGCAATTAGCCTACAGGATGCATCCAGCAGAATTTCAAATATTCTTCATATATGAGATGCAGTAAACGATATTATACGACAAGCATGTTTAAACCCAGCTTAACATGAATGCATTATGAATTCCTTTGATATATCTGAAAAGAGCATGTATGCTGAGCGTCAAGGAGTGAATTTTAAAACTACTTATAGAAAAGCACTTCGCAGCTCGTGTTCAATATCCCTGAATGTTTGTAAATGATTGATAGTCCCGGAGAAACCTCGCGAAGTCTTGTAGAATTAAATATTGACGTTGTCTCGAATTTTAATGCTCTTTCCGAGCTCATTTCTTATTGGGAAGTTAATTTTATAACCGCTTTGAACGAATGTTGGTATTATGTAACAGTCTACTGTCATTTATGTTGTTATTTTTTCATTCTTTTCATTTTCATAATTTCCTTTCGCTGAATCATTCTAAACTCGCGCTTGATAACTTGATAATGGATGAATTTAGGTGAATCCTTTTTTTGTGTATGGGTGTGGGGACACTGAACATTAGAGAACTAGTATTTCATTTTCTCGGAAATTGATATTTCTTTATTCGAAGAAATTCAGACAAAAACTATGTTACTTATTATCCTTACTCACAATCTACTTTACTAGACTCATTAGCCCAAAATTTTGATAAAATTGCATATTTTTGCTAGTACCTATTATTCATTAACGAATCAGGAACTTCAATGGCGGAAGCCACTACTTTGTGATAATTTATCATGTTGATTAGAAATGAAACACTTTTACTTTATTCTTATCGCATATATTATAGAAACCAATAGTAACTTTAGTTTCGACACTAGCTTGTCATTTTCAAACGATACTAATGTATGAAAATAAGAATGATCTTGTCTATTCAGGTACAATATAATACATAGGTGACGTGTCTTGTTCCGGTTGGGGAAATACATTGTTAGAACAGTATAATTGAAATTGGATAACGGGGTAGAGTTAATATAGTTATAAGGAAATTTTAATGAGGAGGTATACTAGTAAGGTATAAGAGGATTATGGGAAATTTTGAGTTACCAAGACATCAAACAGAATGGTGTATAGTATACATTTAGTTGACCGTTTAAAAATTTTATTCTCATTATTTTTAATACCTTTGAAAATTTCCATTGCCTCTACTCTGGTTTTGTACAATTTCAACTAAAGTCTGCCCTGTTTCTAAAATATGTTTAGAGAAAGATGAATTTATTTTATTAAGTCTAAAAGATCGAAAATGTTCCTTATCTAATTTCTATATTACGACTAGATCTACCGATGTAAAAGTTATCACACTCTGACCAAGTTAATTTATATACTCCAGGTTTATTGAACTTATTTGTTGTATCTTCAGCATTGAACAAAAAATTTATTTTGAGGTTTGAAGCTAACTTTTAGATTAAGTTTCTATAAAATGTATGTAATACTTTCACTTACGGTACCAAAATATGTCAGATAAACGTATTTTGATGAAGGATCACGTAAAAGGATAGATACTTGAGTAAGTTAATTTTTTTCTGCTAATTAATTTGGATATGATTTGAGGTTTAAAACCATTGTTAATGGCTATAACCTTGATTATATTCAATTCTCCATTCGGGTTTTCAGGTTTCCTGTTCAGAGTGTGATAACTTTTACATCGGTAGATCTAGTCGTAACATAGAAATTAGATATAGAGAACATTTTCGATCGTTTAGACTCAATAAAATAGATCTATCTCTGATCATATCTTAGATACAGGGTACACTTTATCTATACTACACTGAATTTTTCCTCAAACGCTTTGACTACTGTCTTAAGATTCTTATTATTGCAATAAGAATAAGAATAAGGATAAGAATATGTTTATTGAAACAAAACTGGTATTATGTGAATACAGTAAAATAGACAACTAAACCCTAAGAGGTTTGTATTGTGTCTTATATATATAGCATGGTTGATTTGAATTTATTTCAAGTTATATTATGAATTCGACATATAGACACCACCGATCTAACCTTTCAAATCTGTATCTATAATGTGAAGCAATACAGCTTCATTTTTATGAATCGAGATTGTCCTTGACTTTTACGAATTCTCATATACGAGAGCTTTTAAGGTGGAGCAAGCCAAACCACTGTTAATGTACTCGAATCTGAACTAGATTTACACGTACCTAACCAATACCTACAATAATTTTTTTAAACTGTTTCTTAATCGTGGTATTTCGAGGGGAGTTCTTACATTGATAGTTTTTCACCAAGTTAATATAATATTTATGAACTGGGATGGACATTTGGAATATTTGAACCGAATTGTAGTAAAGTCCATGTAACACATCCTTTGAATACGTTAAGGACCAATTTAACATTTTGACGTCCCAAATTTGTATATGATAGAGTGCTCTCAAATTTAAAGAATATCCAAATTTTTACAATTTATCATGTTCTAGTGCATGTATTTTTCTGTATAAAATGAGACTTCGTCTCCCGAGTCAGGTTGTGAATTTCTATAATTATTTCCGTATGACCCAATTCTTATTTTGTCTCCCTTGCTCAAATTCTAGATTTGTTCAGTTGATAATTTTTTTTGGGAAAAACGTCCATACGTCATTTACTTTAATCATAGGTACTAGTGCTTATTCAAGGGAACGATACCTTGGGCCATTCCAAGTAGAAGAGTCAGACCCACCTAACGCGAAACCGGCATACTGACCTGAACTAGGCAAGAGCAACGCAGCTACCCTCCTATGGGTTCTGGGACCCATCGGGTGGAGGGTAACGAAAAAGCAGGCGATCTAGCAAAAAAGGGGCCAAAACACCATTCGTGGGATCTGAACCCCCTTCTGCGGGGAGTGCCAGCACAATACTAGAAGAACTTGAAAAAGAAGTCGGCAACAAAAGATTCCACCACTGGATAAGGTTGCAAGGGCTGAGGCAAACAAAGATACTTCTGGGAAACTACAACCAAAAGTGATCTAATGACTGCATCAACCTGAGTCAAAATAAACCCAGAAGAATACTGACATGAGTGCTTACAGGGCACTGTGGATTGCGAAGACACCTCAAGAGACTCGGATTAGCAGAAGAACAGTGCAGGCTCTGCGAGGAGAACGACGACACTTTCAACCACGTCCTCGCAGAATGCGCTACCTTGCAAAACCCAAGGGCACGATAACTTGGGGTATACCAACTAAAAGAGGGAGACTTACCTAACGCGAAGTCATCCCACATGCTGAACTTTCTTAAAGCCACGGAGTTGGAGGAACTGCTATAGCCGCTGAGATATCATGAAGCGTGCAGCAGCAGAAGGGGTAGACAATAGATCTTCTAGGTCACATTGTGCAAGCATCCCCAACACAATACAATACAATACTATTGCTTAGTGCAAAAATCCTTGAGAACATAGATTTTGTCCAATGAAGCCAGAAGTGCGAAACAGAGACAAGTCGATGCAATAAATGAAGATCTGACTAAATTTTTGAGGGAAACTCCCAATGCCTCCTCTCCCAACATTCCATCGCTGACTCATAAGATCTATATCTTCTCATGTGGTCAAAGTTGGAAGAGATAAAGATTGGATGTAACTTTTGTTATTGTTGCCCAAAATCTAATAAGTTGACCCAATAGATAATTTCTGTTAGTTCAATAGAGAAACTTTCCAAGACATTTAACGTTCAACGTATTCTAATAGTCTAACAGCCTCATTCCGAAATCACAACCGATTTGAGTAACTTCGATAATTTCTCAGCGTTTCTATGAAATATGCTGAGAGCGGAGGAATTGAAAACAAAGTAAAAGTAGTAAGTTTTGGAAGATTAAACGCAAGTGTAAATAGCGAATTACCCCGTCTCGTCGTTCGTCCCATTTTTCAAGAGCGTTAATGAAAATCTAAAGTAAGTCAAGGCGAAGGCTGCAATTAAAAATCGATCCAGTCTGACGCCCTTACTTACTGCTCTCTTTTCTTCTATACTTTCTCCAAGCAGGTAAATAATGGCACATTCAACAGATTGCAGCTCATCAGCATTTTATTATTTTTAGAAGCATCCTTTTTAGCGCTCGAGATCTTGGAATGAATAATGCATAATTTATTAATTTCATTGAGATTTCCTTTCCTCTTCCCGAGGTTTGTTTACGTTTTCTTTCATCCTCTCATCTAATTCACGTCTTAAGTGACTAAACTGTAATTTATTTCTCACGTCGAATTCCCTTCTATCAAATATTGCTACTGGGAAATTATCGCAATCAGTATAAAGTTAATTAGTCATCTTTTATTGGTGAATTTACAGTCCCAAACTACTTTAGAGTCAGTATTTCGGAAACTTTTCCCAAGAAGCACTTTGTCTTAAGATCATGTTATTTATTCATTTATTTAATTATACCAGCTCAACGGGAGAAATCCCTTGGAGAGTAGGAATTAAAATTAACTAATATACACAGCTTTACAAATATCATTAGGGTTAACAACAAAATATGTCAACAGTTAAACCGATCATCTCGTAGAATCTACACATTCAGAAAATTGGGGAAAATAATAACGTATTTCTTCTGCAGAGTGGTAGATCAAATGGCTGTGTGGAGTAAATGCGAGCAGATGTAACATTTAAATTCAGCTTCGATAAAATCACACGACAGTGAACCAGGTTGTGAATGACCTTATACAGCAATAAAATACTATGAATTTCCCTACGTTTATATAACTCTAGGCAAGAGAATCTATCTAAAAGAGCCTGGTGGGAAAATCCGAAAGAAAATTACCACCACCTTTGAATGCTAAATATCTCGTTCTCTATTTTGTTCATATACATTTTATAATGGGGGTTCCACACAATTAAAGCATATTCGAGCTTATAACGAACAAATGAATTGTATAAAATTGTTATTGAATCGCTATTGTTAAATAGGCGGCAATTGTGGATGATAAAGCCCAGCATTATGTAGGCGCTAGAAACAATTGATTCAATCTGA
This sequence comes from Endomychus coccineus, assembly GCA_958510875.1. Lineage (NCBI taxonomy): Eukaryota > Metazoa > Arthropoda > Insecta > Coleoptera > Endomychidae > Endomychus > Endomychus coccineus. Next base: position 184,650,936 of record OY294068.1, on the reverse strand, counting down.
GACTCAAATGACACTTTCCCATCAAGCAAAACTCTGAAACTACAGGAACGAGCAAGAGCTGTGTCAACAAGTTTGTAAATAATAGGTGTAGTTCTCTTGGTGAAAGTCATTACAGTTACTGATACTAAGCTTCAGATGATTTATTACACACCAAGTACTGAATGCATCCAAGTCATGCTGCAGTGAGATACAATATAAAGAATGCCTTTGTGTCGAGTAAAGTTTCAAATCGTCTGCGTAAAGAAGTAAATAACAGACAAATAAAGAAGAAATGTCATTGATAAAAAAATTGAATAGGAGTGGTCCAAGTATAGACCCTTGTGGTACACCTGAGGTGGCATGAAATGAAAACGTATTGAAACCTATATACTCTACATATTGATATCTATCACTTAGGTGAGAATTCCAAAATTCAATCAAATGATTTGTAAATCCAAAGATAGACATTTTATTCAATAAAATACTGCAATCCATTTTATCAAATGCCTTAGCAAAATCGAGGTAGATGCAATCAACTGGTCGCCAAGTATTGACTGTAGCAACTTAAGTTAGTAACAGTTGATCTGCCAGGCATGAATCCTTGTTGCTCTGGGGACATCTGCAGTTTTACATGATTGAAGGTACCATCAGATAAGATATATTCAAACATTTTGCAGAAGTTATCGATGATGGCAATTGGGCGATAGTTAGTAACCTCATGTCTATTACCTTTTTGAAAACCGGTACTAATTTTGATACTTTCCACAGATCCGGAAAAGTATGCGATTTTAAGCCTGATAAATATATAAATACCAGTGGAGCTGCGAATATATTGATGAGGAAAGAAGCAAAGGTAAACTATCGTACGCCTCTTGCCTTCTCTCCTTGCCAAGTTCAACATTACGGATTATTCTCTGGTAATTCACTACTGAAGACCATTATATTGATTTCATATTTCTTCAGATTAAGATATTATAACGCGCCTTCTTGAAAATGGATACTTCATTCTGTCTAACACTTAACAAGAGAAGTGAGCGAATCGTAGAATCCTCCAAACGTAAGCTAACGTTTCACTTGCCTATTTTGTAAAACAATAAAAAGCATCTGACTCACTCCAACTCACAAAAAAGATTTAGTCGAAAGCCACTTTAACATATTCCGGCGCATTCGCCAGAATTAACAAAGTTTGTGAAAATTTGGGAAATTGAATAAAAGTTTTAAATTGGACTTTCGATATAGTTATTTTGAATTTCAACTCTTTTTTAGTTCTCCTTTCTGTATATGAAGTAATTCCATATAATAATGATTAGATAGATAGATAGATAGATAGATTATTGTCCCAGGTATGAATTATAACTCTGAATGCAATAAGTGTTTCAAGTCTACAAAAACTTTAGTCTCTCCTGAAGAATTCAATGTTCATTCCACCTCTGTCGTTTCTTATATAGCTGATTTCCTTCTGTGAGGTAATTTGACACTAACAAGTATAAAAAATGTCCTTCCCATATCATCTATCCCCTATCTTCAGCTCATTACATCTGATTGTAAATAGGCTCAAAAACTCTAATAGCATGGATATATACAGCTGATGAAGGAATGGAAACTTACATACCCCATACTAACAAATCACCGTCATCTGGTGAACATTGGTTCAATAAAATCTATTCTAGGGGCGTCGCTTGGGAACAAAAAGCACACCGTCGTTGGAATGGTGACCAGAACAAAATATGTGCAAAGAACTGTCGCTTTGAAAGAGGCATATAATGCCAAAATAATATCAAAATTTATCAAATACCCGAATGGCTCTCCTTCATTTTGAACTTTCCCCAAAGCAATTGGTAGAAATTTCAGTTCCAGTTCATTCCCTCCCCTAACCAAAGATCATGATCACTGGCTACTGAACCATAAGATGAAAAAAAATTTTTGATAGAATATTCCACTTTGGGTCCACAAGGGAAATACCCTCCTAATTTTGTTGCCATCGATAGCCATATGCCTGAAACTGTCAGCCCACAATAAGGTGCATTCTGCTTGATACCAATACCAAAAAGTCTATAGGGCTTGACAGAATATCACCTGTCATTCTCAAAGAATGTGCGCCATAATTGACACCAGTTGTTTGCAGACTGTCATACAAACTTGATGTGCTTCCTCCCAGCTGGAAGACAGCTAGAGTCCAACCAATTCCAAAAAAAAGAAAGAAAACTCTTCCTAATTATTATAAACCCATTGCACTATTATCTGTGATCTCAAAGTAATGGGGAAAGCAATCAACATCGAGCATCCAAAATAGTGAATGCCCGGCAATATGGCTTTCGTCAGCAGAGATCATCAGGAGACCTGCTTATTCACAGACCCAGAATTCTATTGAAACATCTCTAGCTTCTTGTCCCAACTCTCCGACCATTTGCGGTGGTTTTGACCAAATTTAGTTCCTAAAATAGGTACCTACTATTTCACACTAGAAACCTTCGTCAAAGATGTTTCCTTTTTATTGCAATATTTTTTTTGCCACACCATATTATCCACTAATGGTTCCATTTTTTTGATACTTTTAACGATTAATTTCGGAAAAGAAATTATTTTTTCAAAATTTGAGCAGCCATTTTCGAAATAATTGAGTTCCTTTGTTAAGTCCTATGAATTCAAATACCCATGTTTTAGACCAGCTGAGGGGTTTTTTCTTCTAAAATGTGAGAAATAAATATAATGTACACAATAAATATTAGCTTCTGATAAAACCATTTTATTCAACATAATAGGTACCACCAAATATAAAAATCACAAAATAATAGCCATTTTACTTCCTGCTTCCAGAGGCTGCTATTTTAGACTTTCTCTAACAACTCGAATTATTTCGAAAATTGATGTTCTAATCGAAATAACTTTTTTCCCACATTTGACGAGCAATCAAAGAAATAGGAGCCTTCTGAAAATATCCATTGATTTAGAAAATAGGGTGGGAAAAGAGGTGCAACCCCACGGTAGCTATATCAATAGACAATGTTCTCGAATGTTTCTAATATCAAAAAATGGGTACTTTTTCGAACCAGCTTCGGTCAAAATTGCTGCAGATCGGGTCCAGTCGTCGTTGAAATCAGCAAGGCATTTTATGAATGTTTAGAATGAAATTGATAACTCTGAGAATATGGGACAGTGCGACTTTGGGATGGAGGAGATTCCATAATATGTGGATTTTGACATTTATAATAATCTTCGATGTGTCAGAAATCTCAACCTTACGAAAAAAATTGGTGTTCCCGATGGTTAGAGCACGGGAGAGTCTTATGCTATCCCAACTTATATGACCAAACTACTTCAACAAAAAGTGATCGGGCCAATCTTCTGTTCCTCATCCGAACAGACACATTATCTAGTTTGAATAATAATGTAATGTCTCAGATCGAGTCTACTTACCTTCATGTATCAAAGTCTGTGTTACATTATGAGGGGAATACATGATTATAGAACTCGCTGTCTTTATGTTGATGTTCGCAAAGTTATATAATATTACCAACATAGTTGTAATGAGTGCGGCCTATGCAGCTCAGGTAGAAGCACAAGCTGAAGGAAACCCTTCAAAGCATCCCTTTCTAGTAAACTCTACAGAAGCCGCAGCAACTCGCAACAGAGGCGGGTCTTGCGGTTTGAAACTAAGATCTGAGCCCGAGGAAATCTGGAAACTTATCTTGTAAAGTTAATGCTTACACGCAGGGTCGTATTAGTACCTAAACTATGGAAAAAGCTTGAATAGTTGAAATATTCAGATAACATTATTTTATTCTCTTTGAATTCAATCACAGAAGGAAAATGTGTGTGGGGTATAGATTATAGACACTGCCATCATATCGCAGCTAAAGGGTAAGCTTTTGTGATAACCTTGACATTTGTGCTCAGATATTAGATTACAAATAACATACAGACGAAAGTTGGCAAGATACCGTAAGCTATTGCGTTAAATAAGAAATAATCACCGTTATCCACTAAAAATACTGTTAATCTAGTGAGGACCTTTTTGCTAGTAAGTAGCCATCATCATGTGCCTGTTTAAATACTATTTGGAATGAATAGTATATTTCACTATAAACAAGAAACGATCAGTCTTATTCACTAAAAATATTGTTAAGCTACTGAGGACCTTTCTGCTGGCAAGTAGCCATCATCATGTGCCTGTTTAAATAATATTTGGAATGAATAGTATATTTCACTATAAACAAGAAACGATCAGTCTTATTCACTAAAAATATTGTTAAGCTACTGAGGACCTTTCTGCTAGCAAGTAGCCATCATCATGTGCCTGTTTAAATAATATTTGGAATGAATAGTATATTTCACTATAAACAAGAAACGATCAGTCTTATTCACTAAAAATATTGTTAAGCTACTGAGGACCTTTCTGCTAGCAAGTAGCCATCATCATGTGCCTGTTTAAATAATATTTGGAATGAATAGTATATTTCACTATAAACAAGAAACGATCAGTCTTATTCACTAAAAATATTGTTAAGCTACTGAGGACCTTTCTGCTACCAAGTAACCATCATCATATTAAACTAGACTAGAAAACAAAATGTGCCTATTTGGAATTGATAAAATTGGAAACAGAATATTCTGTATTGTAAGTGACAATAATGCACTCAACAGCAAAGTCATGAACAATTTTCCTAAGCATAACAAATATCGTGTATCCTCGTCCATATGGTATTCCGAGACCATTATTTTATCTAATCGATTCGGTTCCCATTCTTAAATATAAAAAGAATTATTGACTAAATCCAAAACTCAATCAAATTATGCATTTTTACGTTATTCCATCCACTCCACACCATTGTATTTCAAATTACAAAGTGATAACAATATTGCTTTGAACGGGGTGCCACAAGGTTACATCATAATGTCCTGTTTTTCTTAATTTTATCAATTCATTCAAATGCTGTTTCATTACAGAGGAATGCTGTATGTTAGAATGATTTGGAATGAGATGGATAAAGTACAAATTGCTACCAGAAAATCACTCACCAGTAGTAAAATGATTGTACTGTATATATTGAGGTATTTATTATACAACAATACAGACACTGGCTAATTTATGACGACGCAGGTCAGTAAACTCTACTGTACCTATCACCTCCTTCCGATCTCATTCCTATTGGCTGGAAGAGGCTTCGAAGCTTCAAGTAGCCTACACTCCCACATAGAGGAGAAACAAATACCTATTCTTTCCCTTTACATTTTTACCTTGTCCCATCCTCTCCACACCATGGTATTTTAAATTACAAGGTAATAGCGTTTGAAATACAAAGTGATTGTACTGCATATATTGAGGTATTTATGAAGGCGCTCAGTCGTTATCAGTCTCATTCGGGCCTCTTCAGCTTGATATTACTCAAGTGATAAGCTCTCCAAATTCTTTCACGTATTCTCTCTGTTTTGGGCTGCTTGCGGCTTCATTGAAAAGCTGAACATCAATCATGAATGACTCTGTATTGCATTTATAACTTGGTCAGGCAAATGCTAGACTAGTACACTCTGCCGTACCTATCAGTAGCCTACACTCCCAGATCGAGGAGAATCAAATAAATCTTCTTTTCCTTTACATTTTTACCTTGTCCCATCCACTCCACACCATGGTATTTTGAATTACAATGTAATAACGTTTGAAATATAAGTTAGGCCACAATATTGTTTTGAATGGGATGCCACATCATGATGCACCTGTTTCCTTAATTTTATCCTTTCATTCAAATGCTATGTTATTACAGAGGGAGATGTTATATTTTATAATGATCTGAAATAAAGTGAGTAAGGTATAAAAGGTCAACAGATTGTACTGTATATGTTCAGGAATTTAGTGTACAATAATACAGACACAGGCTTATTTATAAAGGCCCAAAGTCTGTTATCAGCTTCCGTGTATCAAAATTACTCAAGGGATAAACTCTTTCGATTCTTTCACGTATTCTCTTCGTCTTGGGCTGTTTGCGATTTCGTCGAAACGCTTAACATCAATTGTGAATGACCCTGTATTGCATTACTAACTTGTCAGACAAATGCTAGATCAGTAAGCTCTCACCTACGTATCACCTCCTTCCGATCTCATTTGTATTGCCTGGAGGAGGCTTCAAAGCCTCAAGTAGCATATACTTCCACATAGCGGAGAATCAAATACGTATTCTTTTCCTTTACATTTTTACGTTATCCCATCTACATCACACCATGGTATTTCTAATTACGAAGTAATAACATTTTAAACATAAGTTAGGCCACAATATTGTTTTCAACGGGGTGCCACAAGGCTACATCATGATGCTATTTCATTACAGATGAGTGTTGTATATTATAATGATCTGGAATGGGGTGGGTACAACAATTTACCAGAAAATCACTCATTGTACTGTACATATTCAGGTATTTTTTTATACAATAATACAGGCATGTCAATTTATAAAGGCGTATAGTATGTTATCAGTCTCGTTCGATCCTCTTCAGCTTTATATGTTTTATACTCATAACACCCAAGTGATAAGCTCTGAGAATTCTTCCACGTATTCTCCTCGTCTTGTGCTGCTTCGACGAAACGCCGAATATCGTCTGTCGTTTGAGAGTAAATTATAACCAACAAATGGAAGATGGCGTAAACAATAATATATGGCTTCAATTAATTACAAAATGCAGCATAGTTAAATTTAATTGAGAGGTCCATATAAGTGAATGGAATACCCATTTGAACTACGTATAATTATCAATTCTAATGAAATCCTCGGTTCGGTGTTCCCTTTATAGTTCCATAAAGTCCAATTAATGGTGAGAGCAGGTGGATGTTCATGGTGAAGTTGGGAATGTGGAAAATAGACTAGTTAACTCGCACAACTATCTGGAACAGATGTAACAATTTCCACGTCAAATTCAAAGCGATGTAATAATGGATTCCAGCCCAGTCCTATGTTCTGCCCCCGTAATTAAGCGAGGACTCCGCTAATTAAATACGACAGCACACACGTTGCTACCACACGCGTTCAAGATGGCTGCCAGCCCCTTCTCGTTCTCTCTAAACTAAATGCTAGGGCCGTACTCGATTTATTGTAACTTCTAGCGAGAGAGGTGTGGGTGACATTTGATTAATTGGATTGTGTTGACTAATGAATGAAAACATGTAACTTAATTTATTACGCAAAATCCTACTGATTGCCAAATATAGAAACTATTCATGATTCAGTTCACTGTTCTTTCAGCTTATTGCTAATGAAAGTAAGTAAAAGTCAGGGCACCATTGAAAAACACTGACCATTCAGTCATTACCACGACCTGTGCGTATAGCACTCCACGACACAATCCAACACCTCCAAGCACAGTTTGGCATTACAACTCAGCTCACTGGAATGGTCTTCGCATGGTTTCCTCCGAGTATCCTTGGAGGATCGTATTATGTATATCTGATGACCGAACACAATGTGCCAAAGAGATCTAGGATATTATCAGGCTAGGAATGAAAGCTTAGATACCCCATACCATACATCACTGTTTCAGAGGTCGTTCACTTATTTCTGCGTCAAATTCCACAACTCATTGTTAATCAATTGTATGCAATTTTCGAAAACAAAAATAAGAATCATTCTGAAAAACACTTCCTGAATACTTACTTGAACTTGAATGCCTTGAATCGTATTAAGCCTTTACTTTCCTTGTCACATTATTTCATCTAGGTACGAATGCAATGCAATGAATTAATTATTGTTATGCGTTACGTTCACACATCTTCTCCTTCCTCCGATTTACCACTTTAGCTGACTTTATCTGTACATCTAAGGTTGAGTGTAAGAGTAGCCTTTGGCTAAGCTGCGCCTATTTTTGTGCCTTCACCAATGAATACAATTTATTATTATTTGTTATTATTATTATTAAACCAACAAATCACCATCATCTGGTGAACCGTGGTTCAATAAAATCTGTTCTATGGTCGTCGCTTCAAAACAAACAGCATATTGTCATTGGCGTATGAGACCGGAACAGAATATGTTGAAGCCCCAGTAATATCTGGAATCACATAATGAACGCTTCGAAAGAGGCATATGAAACCGGCATTACATCAAAGGTTATCGAATGCACGAATGACTCCCTTTCGTTTGGGACTTTCACCAAATCAATTGGTAGAAATTTCCCTTCCAGTTCATTTTCTCCCTTACCCAAAGATGATGGCTACTATGCCACAAGAAAGAACACACCTTTTTGTGTCGGAATATTTACACTTTGGATCCAGAAGGGAAGGACCATCTTAATATTGCTGCCATCAATAGCCATACGGAAATTGTCTTTCGTCATCGCACAAGTAGGGCACTTTGCATATATTGAATCTAAAAAGGCTGAGGGAACAAATGGAATATCACCTGTCGTTCTCTAGTAACGTGCGCCAGAATTACACCAGTTTTTTGCATGTTGCTTATTCTATCATACAAGCTTGGTGTGTTTCCTCCTAGCTGAAAGACAGCTAGAGTCCAGATAGCACTATTATCTGTGAGCTCTATAGTGATGGAGAAAGCAATCAACATCGACCTCATCAAAAACCTAGAGAGCTCCAAAATCGTAAATGACTGGCAATATGCAGTGGGTAACTAACCCGACCGGGGCCCAGTCCAATAGCAACGTACAAACAAAAAAAAAGGTCAAATGAATACTTTTTTGGTTTGTGTATTTCATCCATGTGTAATTGTACAATCTCACAATCCATAGTCACAGCCATATTCCAATACAATTGATACTCTTATAACTACGTAACACTCCTTAAAATCTCGCTCTGCGGACTTTCGCTTTCACAAACTTATCGACTATTTCATTCAGTTCGTGACCTTACTCTCTATCGACAATATACTCAGATTCGCCAGTCTCTCTTGCCCCCATTTCGCAGATAATTTTTTATCATATTCAGTTTTGAAAAGGAGCGCTCTGCAGTTGCAACGGTCACTGGAATTTTTTAAAACAGTAAAATTACTGAGCAGACGTCTGGAAAGCTAGCGGAAAGAGTGAAATACTCGTATATCAGTATTAAGTTAGCCAACTCCCTGATAGAATGTATCCCCGAAATTACAGAACATTACAATGGATCATAGTTTTACAAACAAGCAAAAACAAAACCAATCGGAGGCCCCGTGTACCCGGGGACCCCAGGCCGTTACACCGGCTGGACCGGCGGTAGTTACGCCATTGGCAATATGGCTTTCATCAGCAGAGATTAACAGGAGACTTGCATGCCTACGTAACACATGTATGGCAAAAATCTATTGGAAAATATGTTGAATTACTAGCAGTATCACTGGATATCTCCAAAGCATTTGACCAGCTTCCCTCATATGGTTTTCCGCCTCAACTTTGTCTCTTACTATCGAGTTTTCTCTCTGACAGATCACTCCATGTGGCTAACCACGTATGTTACATAAAGCTTCACGAATGTCTGTTATGTAGCAAATGAAAATGATTTACGAAGAAAAAATAAAGAAGTATTGAGCCTTAATTGATGCTATATGCCGAGACTAGGATAGTTCAGTTGTTATTGTGACCCTGAATCCACATGTTGATGTTAATTAGTTTTCAAACGTCTTTACATGATGGTGGTGAGACCGAAACGTAAGTAAAAGCAAAAATATGCTAGAAGTAAGTGTTAATGTGACCTATTTCCCAAGAATTTACATCCAACTCATTACGATTAGTATTATTAAGTTAAATTATCCGGTTTCCAAAGTTTTTCTAACTTGTTTTGATTTTTTCAACACTACCGTTCGAACTAGAAATAAATTACCACCATCTAAGTATGATTTCATATATATTTTATATTTAGATAGTTCCAAGTAACTCATGACACTGCTGAAGACGTTCTTCTCTGTCCTTCACTACCCTCAGTACAACAGACGACCTGCTTATCTACGTAACACTTGTATGCCAGAAATTTATTGAAAAATATGAGGAATCTCTAGCTATAGCATTGGATATCTCCAAAGCATTTGGTCAAGTCTGGCACCAAGGCCTCCTTGGGAAACTTCCTTTACATGGTTTGCCGCCTCAACTTTGTCGCTCACTATTAAGTTTTCACTCAGATAGATCACTCTTTGTGGTGGTTAATGGAGTATCCTCAGATACAATTGGTATTATGCTGGTGCTCCATAGGGATCTGTATTGGCACCAACTTTGTTTCTGATCCATATGAACGACCTGTTAGAAGTGACCACCTGTCTCATTCACACCTTTGGTACATTTCATACCGCTTCATCAACTACATCCCCCATGTCATCCAATGAAGCCAGGGGAGCGAGACAAAGACAGGTTGACGCAATTAATAGAGATCTGGCAACGATTTTGAAATAGGCATATGATGATCTAGTAGAGGTTAATGTAACCAAAACTCATGCTCGTATTTTCTCCACAAATACGGATCCCGCAAACTATTCCTGCTCGGGATCCCTCTCATGGGATAATCATGTGAGGTCCATTGCGAAAACGGCTTTACAAACACTTGGTTTTCTCCGAACCGTGCTGAAAACCACTTTACATTCCAGCAGCTTCAGATGATCTACAAAGCACAGGTTCAACCTGTCCTGGAGTAATATTGAAAAACATACACTGAAGCTCTTGGATTCTATCCATATAAGATCTGTTCGTCTGTCTGATTGATGATACCACATTCATTAACCTCTCTAGGACATCATAGAAATCTGAACGATCTCTACCTTAGATAGATATTTCCATTGTCGTTGTTCAGCAGAAATTTCGTCTGTTATTCCACAACTAGAGATTCCCGATAGGCATACTAGACGAGCTCAATCTAATCACTCCTTCATTGTCAAGCTCTAGACCTGCCGAATTTCTTCCTGCCAGGCTAAATTGTTCTATCGAACGGTAAAGTAGTGAAACTCTTCTCCTTTTGAGGTATTTCGTTGTGCCTATAACCTCCAAATTTTCGAGAAAATTTCTCTCCCACATTCCACCGCTGGCCCACACGATGTTCTTAGAACATCTTTCGTATATTCAAAGTATACAAAAAAACGATCAGGATACATAAAAAATCTGCATGGACATCGAAATATTATGATTGTATACATTTCAGCCAGAAGGTAGATATGAAGAAAGCTACTAGCCGGTTGGGTCTGATCACAATCCGGACATATGATATTTAAGAACATAAATCTAGATTGAGCTTAAGTTGATAACTCCTAGCTTCGAGAATGCCAGAGTATGGTGAAGCGTTTTGTCAGTAATAATTCTGAATTGAATATCATGCTTTGCGAAAATTGAGTTTAGTTCTTCAACTTCCGAGTCATAGTTATTCATTTATTTCAGAAATAAAACATTATATCAGAGAAAGCTCTTCATTTGGATCCCAAAATTGCGTGGACTGATAATATTGCTCAACAGATTCGTCCAATATAAAACAAACGGCAAATCGAAACTATTTCAAAGGATTTCGTTCAATTATAGTTCATCCCATCTACAGAATGGTGGACCACTATTCATAATACTGCAGCTATCCACTAAACCTCTCTGATATTACGTCATTTCGTAACATTGTATTGTATTTAATGATCTCGTGTAATGTAATACAAAAACGATAGCCAAGTTTATGCAGGATATAGAGTGCGATGTTTGGGAATGAAGGGAGATCGCGTTCTCTACCCGGACTGACAGTATCCCCGAGCTATGAGTATAAAGGGAATTTTGGGGGCGGCAAGGAGTTCCTTTGGGAACAGCGGTTAGGGGGTGTACACGTACCCAGGCATTGCATTTATGCCAAGGTACAGCTAAGCCACACTACTTGGAAAGTTTAATTAGTTGAAGCGAAACTTGTCGTACTATTGTAAGTTGAGAGAGAGCATTTATAAACACATCGAAAACGACATATTACCTTTATTCCCGTGCATGTTAAGGGTTTTATATTTCACAACTTCTTGTGATTATGGAGCTACATGTAGAAGCTGAAGTTACTTATGTAGATACTGGATATTTTAAATTGAAGATCTTTGATGTTAATTAATTCAAACTGCAGAATGAATTTTCTTTCCAAGATCACTCCATTTGACGAAGCACAACGGTGATGATGAAACTGATGACAAGAGACTCCAATTTGATCTTGCAGGGAAATACTGATTGTTAATTTCGTATGCTGAATCATCAATGATGATTTGTGGCTTGCTATCATCTCGAAAGTCGAAAATATTTATATAGTCCAAGCAATGGACAGAAGTGCGTGCAGAAATTAATACCCGGAAAAAAAATATGAGCGTATAGCAAATTAAATTTGAAGGTGAGTTTCTGTTTCATGCAACTCGATTCGAAATAGCAAACATAACCTACAAAATTAGCAAAGTTGCGAAAAGCGGTTTTTCTTAAATAAGTAAAAAACCATAGCTCGGATCGAAAAAAGTTTAACGAAAAAGTTGTAGGTCTATCGATTTCATGGTAATTATGGATATCTTTCATACTTTTCGAGTTATATTGAAAAAATCTTCGAAAATCGGGGTATCGAGAAGTCGTTAACTATCACGTTTCCATACCTGCTATTTGCTGTACGTATAGCCCATGGCAAGCTTGAAAAGTGATATTTTTTTATTGATTATTTGTTTAAATTTATCGATTTTTCTAAAAAAAGGCGCTCTCATAAATTGGCTAGATCTTCTCAGCGGATCGTCCTAGAATAACGATTCTGAGCTTATTTTCTTCTTGAAAAGTTGTGATATAATGTTGTTGAAGAAATATAGCGATTTTTCGAATTTTAAGGATAAAAAAAATGACTTTGAAAAAATTGTACCTTTTTTGAACATGTTTTTTTTTAGATAAGTTTTACGATTATCATTTTAGGGAAATGTCTTTGACGGAAATCAATTCCTGACATTTTTCCAAGAATTACCAAAAAAAATGTTCCAACTACGACCTTCTGGACCAGAGATAATTTTTTTATTTCAAAAAAATCTGTAAGACGCAATAAACATTTTACAGAAGTGTACGTCATGGATGTTAATGTTAAATACCTACATGTTCAATAAAAAATACTGAGATATGTTTCATCGATTTATAGTATTGGAAATTGAGTAACAAAGTGAAGCGTACGCGGCTGCCGGAGCTTGCGGCGGAGTGGGGGAAACTGATTCCGGTTTCGGTTTCGTTCAGACTTGCTTGTGCATGCAAAATCCAATATCTTGGCTTTTGAAAAACGCGTTCAAATGAACATACGCGATTTCGGTAGTAAGTAAATTTGATAATGAGTTTTTGTTATGTTCATTTGAACGCGTTTTTCTCGAAAAGGGTGAAATTTTGAGACCCTCATCAAGAGTACTTTTTTTGGTTGCAATATAGTTATGAACCAGGAAATGTGCAAAGAAAACAAAAAAACTATTGTCGAAAAAGTTAAGGCTGAAAGGATCCCCGAGAAGTCGCGCACCCAGCGCCCTCTAACGCATATTCAAAATCTAACTGAATCGTCTCAATTGGCATCTTCTGAAACCCCTGAGTACCAGATTTCAACGGAATATCTGTAACTGCACAGGAGCTACAGCAAAATTTCGTTAAAAAAAATTAATTTCAACGCCCTCCTGTATCTCCGAACGAAAGAATATAGGACCCTAGTTTATCTGAAAAAATCTGATCATTTTTTGAAATCTACCGTCCCCTGCATTCACGGGAGATCTTTCTGAAACATCCTGTATATATCAGATCCTGTACTATAGAGAATTTACAAAGGTATCAAATACAGTTTGTTTTTATTGGCTTTCCAAAAGCTACTAATTTTCGAAAGATTAATTCATAGAATGTTTGATAATAATCAAGACAGAGTGTGGTAGCGCACGAAGTCGTTTCTTGAATGAGGTTATGTGATAAAAGATATGTTCTCGTCTACTGGCCAAATGGTTAACGCAATTCACTTGAAATTTTCACACAAACTAGATATGATTCTCGAAATATACTGCCATGAAAATTCAATGTTGTGCCTTAAGCCCTTTTGGAATTATTGAGCAGATTGGTCTGTCGAAATTATCACGCAATTCGCTTAGTTTCGGGACACTGTAAGGTGCACTAACTATCTGGCGGATTGTGGAGAGAAATAGTGCTAAAGAATCAAGATCGCGCAACTGTACACATGGCGGCTCAAGCTTTTGATCCTTTCGGCTCATACGGCAGTCGAACGGTGACTCCCATTCACTATACCTTAAGCCTAGACAGACTGCGGCTCGCGCTCTTGATCGGCTTATGGCGTGAACGTAGCGAACAAAGTCTGTTCCCCTTTTGGCTCACGCGCACCTCCGTCTGAATTATCCTGAACCACAAATGTATGCCATATTTCCTGGAATATACCTGCTACTCGTAATTGTACAAATCTCATTGTGTTATACCCTATTGTACTTTAGTACCTATTTTACAGTTTATTGTTTACTTCATACTTTTGTAGCTGTTTGATGACTCAGTATTGAATATAACGTTTAACGTTGATACTAGAAGAGTTATGAAAACAAAGTAATTGTTTCACTTCTCTATCAGTTAATAATGGTCCACGCTTCCTATATATTCATAAGGCCGATTATATTCATCCTCACGTAAATGATGTAAAACTGACATGTTAATAGGTACAAATATTTGACTTTATGATAGAGAAGTAAAATGGAAGATATTTAATAAGCCAATATTTGAGAAGAGTGTTACTTCCATTTCCGTCTCGTTATTTTACGGGTAAATATTAAACGTCGTGGTTTATCTCACCTTAGGTAAAGTTTCATATCATCATACCTAGTTAAGACTTCTTACATAGGATGGATCTTGCTCATTGATATTATCCTCGGTCTTTACATTCAATCGTCATGCTTATTATCGACAGAATTAGAATGTTACATCGCTAATGAAAATTATTATTTTATAGATCAGTATTTGAATATTCAAACAGCAAATGATTGATGAACCTTTTCCCAAAGTATATTCCTCTGAAGTGAACTTTTTGTTATAATGATAATACTATTTTGTTATGGAAACTAGTAATGATTCTCAACACTTTCAGTTGGTCAACATGAAAGAGCCATGAATATGAAAAGTTGTTCTATTTTAGCAGTCAGCACTTCCTCAACAGAACCAAGACAGAATACTGACAAGAGTGAGTGTGTGTTATTTTGAAGAATGTCCATTGGGCCTTATTAGATGCTGATTATTAGAATTTGATTCTTGGTATGCGAAGCCAAATGCATTTTTCTCAACTGGATATCAAGAAACACCCCTCCTTCAGAACATAGACCGTGTCTCGACATCGAGTGTCGTAACAGTTCGCGGATAGCTACTCTTGAAAATCCTTGCGACTTGATGCCGACGTTTCGACAACCATTACAGGTGGCATCTTCAGGACAGGGTTGAGGCTTGAACTGAAACTAATTCTTCTTGTTCTTGTAGCGATATTTATTCTGGGAAAAAACCTTTACGCTCCACAGTTCACTGCCTTTATTCCGGTGGTTAGCCCGAATTCTTAAAATCAGAATTGGAACATCTCCCATCTGTCTTATTATCATAAAGTTCTTCTATTATAACATTCAAAACACCATGAAGAAATACACTCCGCCCAAAATTTCACACCAGAGCCACAACCCCCATCTCCTTTATCCACTGCCTATCTTCCATATATTGAAGATATAACAAATCAAAATTTCAAAATTCTCAAGAAGCATAATATTCCTATCCGTTTTTCAATACTTCCGAAGCTATCTCAATTTTACAAAGATCCCCTTCTTTCTCTTCATTTCACATTCAAAAAGCCATGAAGAAATACACTTCGCCTGAAATTTCAAATCAACCTGAGCTACGAACCCCTTCACCTTCTTTATCCACTGAATATCTATAGCAGATCGAATTTCCAAAATACTTAAGAAGCATAATAATAGTTCTACTCGTTTTTCCATTATCTCAGTTTTACAAACCTATCGAAGATCCCTTTCCTCCTCTTCATTTAGAAGATGTTCATAGCATTCTATGTTATTGCGGTGAAGTCTACATTGGTGAAACAGGTCGTACAGAAGATACCCGTGTGAAAGAACATTAGCGCGGTACAAGGCTTCGTGACACCAGTAGATCTGCAATTGCGGAACCTATAAGTGATACCAATCATCAAATCCTTTTCTAAAAAAGTAAAATCGTAACTTTTAATTGAGAAAAATCCTTTAAGCGATAGAAATCATATAAAACATCCAAATAATCTGAATCATGACTCAATATATTACCTTCTCAACATAGATAATGAAATAGAAACCAGACAAAATCAGTTTCAGTTCAAGCCTCAAGCTTGCCCTGAAGATGCCACCTGTAATAGTTGGAGAAACGTCGCCATCAAGTCGTGCTATTGTGACGCGGAATTCATCCGAAAATCAAGAAATTTCAAGACAGAATTTTAGTTTAAGATGTTTGATCTGCTACCACACATTAGAACTTCTAGTTATAATATTAAACATCTCAAATTCAAAAATAAATTGACTGTTAATTTGATGAGAACCGTCAGTGGAATATGATGATTATTCATTTCTGACTGGCTTCGAACTTCTAAATTGGTGTGTAATTGACTGATGATTTTTTTTATTTTTCGTTCAACTCTCAGGACATAAACTAGTGTGACACACATTTGCTTCAACAAAAGACCTCATCCGGAAACATTAACATTGGATTCTTCAAAAGCTAGACCCCTTCTTTCTAGTAGTTTAGTTGAAAAATACTTAACGTTGCCTAAATTTTAGATAACATTATATTCAAATTATTCTCAATGCAACCGTGAATAACACCACATGACAGAGTTTGAGTACCGCTCTTGAAAGACTTGACTGATCTCGATAAGGAGCGACACATTTAGATAAAGGTGTTCACGCGAATAATTCCCATTGAAAACACCATTAAACCCTTGCCATGATAAGTATTTAACAGTCTCACTGTAACAGAAAGGTGTTGGGACCTATGTTTTATGGGAAAGTGTATTCTATTATATTCATTCATCACCATTCGATATCGGTTTTTATATTCCCTGGATGCAGATGGCTTGATATTAGAATCTATGATTATATTATTCTCGAATAGTTTTAATTTGTTTAACGTACTAAGTTTTCACATATTATACAGGGTATTCCACGAGAGCCGTTCGTTAGAAGTTTTCGTGGTTAGAAAAAAGTTAGAACTCTGAAATTTTAGGTTCCAGGGTTATCCAAGATTTTCTTCCTTTTCAAAATATTTTCAAGATCATACTACTTCCTTATTTTAAATGGAATACCTGGTATATTATTACATTTTTAGATTTCTGAGAAAATTTCATAGTGGATACTTATCAGGTTTCCCTATACCCATTTTCAATTTTTTCTTAGATATCTTGTTTAATGAAATTTTTGACAGATGTAGCGCTGTTTTGAGCATTGCGCCCTTTAACCAATTTCGATTGGTGGAAAGCGCTTCTGGGGTAGACGGAAGCACAGGAATGATTCTTTCGAATGCCATATTGACAACTGATTTATCGCATACAGGGTATCCAAAATTCAATGACCAATTACATCATTTTAAAAGTTGAAAAAGTTCGTTTTTTCAAATGAGACACCCTGTATTTTATTGGATGGTCGGATGCAGAATTTGATTCTGCATCGATTCGCTATAAAATTCCCTATACCTATTTCCAGTGGTTTTCTTGTTAATCCATATTTTTATCAAAAGGTGATCAAACTCCAAAAGTTCTACCAAAATTTGAATGCGGCAAGATATCTGGAGATACTGAGAGGGTTTGTTAGTGATTTTCTAAATGCCCTACCTCCACGTGATAGAGCAAACAGTTGGTATCAGCTTGATGGTGCTCCAGCACATTCCACTATAGCTGTACACCGGCAATTGTCACTGACGTTCGAGGATCGGTGGATTGGCCCGCGAGGACCTTGGAACTGGCCACCCAGATCACCCGATTTGACCCCCTTGAATGTTTACCTCTGGGGTCGCATAAAAGAACTAGTGTACTCTAGGCCGGTACAAACTAGAGAGGAATTGAAAAAACATTAAAATAAAAAATATGGATTAACAAGAAAACCACTGCAAATAGGTATAGGAAATGTTATAGCAAATCGATGCAGAATCAAATTCTGCATCCGACCATCCAATAAAATACAGGGTGTCCCATTTGAAAAAACGAACTTTTTCAACTTTTAAAATGATGTTATTGGTCATTAAATTTTGGATAACCTGTATGCGATAAATCAGTTGTCAATATGGCATTCGAAAGAATCTATCCTGTGCTTCTGTCTACCACAGAAGCGCTTTCCACCAATCGAAATTGGTTAAAGGGCGCAATGCTCAAAACAGCGCTACATCTGTTAAGATTTTCAAAAAAATCAAGATATCTAAGAAAAAATTGAAAATAGGTATAGGCAAACCTGATGGAATCCACTATGAAATTTTCTCAGGAATCTAAAAATGAAATAATATACGGGGTGTTTCATTGAAAATAAGGAAGTTAATGGCGACTTCCGGTTACACCGGAAGTAGTATGATTTTGAAATTATTTTGAAAAGAAAGAAAATCTTGGATAACCCTGGAACCCAACATTTCAGAATTCTAATCTCTTTCTAACCACGAAAACTTCTAACGAACGGCTCTCGTGGAGTACCCTGTATACGTGATACCAATTGTAAGAGGAAGTATTTCCTGACTGACATTCAATCTGGTTTGATTGTAATTAAAAGTCATGACTTCAGTATAGAATACTTATGATATCAACCAACCCTAGTTAGATGATAGAAAAGGAAAATAAAATAATAATACATAGTAAAATAATATTTAGCTGAAATGTTGATAAGAGAACTGCAAAAAGAACTGGTGATTGGGTGAGTCTTATTTCAGGATGGTCAATGGCATACCTGGAAAGAATTAAAGCTTCTGAGCATACTCATTCTACAGTAACTCGACTTAATTAAAGTTAGACATAACGGGAAGTGACTTTGAATATTGAGTTGTCGCATTGAACAACAATCAAACAAACAAAACGCGAGTCGTGCAATGGTCTCAGATTGATACAGCAACCTCCGATCTATATCACTTGACACTAGCACATAGTTTTTTCTATGCTATGCCAACTAAGTTTCCAATAAGTTCATTCTTGATCGTGGTTATACCTAAGGCGAAACGTATATGAATCCAATAAACTTAATACCTTTAGACAATGAAAGATTAGGCCGTTTACAAATGAACCTTAATGCAAATCTAATGCACGTTTTCGAAACCGGAAATTAACTAGTTATAATTCGAGTAGTGCATCTTCTCCCGACTTCCTGTTTCTAAAATAATTTACCCATACATCGATGAATTTCTTGTAGCATTTTATCCTCATTCAATCCTGTATTTCCGGAAATTAAACAGTTCTATTTCCGTTGAAAAATCACGAAACCCTTTACCTGACAATGTGTTTAATGAAATGTGGGGCAGAATTCGTATAGGTATTCTATAACCCGTCCGTCCCTTGATTAAATATTTAGGTCATATTTGGTGTGGTAGAAGAGCATGTGTATACAATAAAATATATACAAATGTACCTACTTCAAACATGGCTATTAATCATTCTATAGGGAGTTACCAGCCTATTTTGAATTTGATTCAATTCTCCTCATTGGCTATATAATCTACAACAATGAGAAGATACAATAGTTTTATATTATTTTCTCAATTTTTAACAGTTATCATCAACACTTATAACATTATTCAAACTATAACTAAAACTAGAAACTAGTGACTTCTATAATTCAAAGACAACAGGTCCATGTCTGCGGCGTAGTATATGATTCTGCCCAGAGGCGGACGAGGCTAGCGACTCCAACCAGCCCCTGTATATTTTGTTATATACAGGGTGTATCTAAATAACACCGATAAAGGTAAGGGGTGATTCTCTGACGAAAATTGAGGAGGCCTTTGATATAAAAATGTTTGAAAAATCCCTCCCCGAAAGGTTACGCACCTCCAAAAAATCCTTAAAAAAATTTTGTTTTTCTTTTTTATTTTCCTTGTATATTAATCTAAAGAAACGAAACTAGGCTTACATGTAGGACACGAGCTGTTTTCCTGGTTCTTGTTTCTGGATATTCTTCAATTGAATTGAGTATGGCTTCTTCTATAGCATCAGTTCTATAACTCCTCGGGTACGGCCAGAGTCATAACTTCTCTTCTCAAAATTACCAAGTTCCTGCAGGCGTTGGTGAATATTTGTAAACATAGTATGATGGGGTAATCTACGCTCTGTTCAGCATAAAGTCTTTGAGCTTACAATGCATTACCGTCAGCATTTCATTTCTAAATTCTAATTTCGATTAATCAACTAATATTTTCTTCACAAAATCATAAAACTTAAGATAAAGAAACAATAAATGACATTGTACAATCCCGCTTTCAATTGTTCCTATGGATTCCATTACAAAGAACAGGCCACTAGATCTTACGGCAAAATACCCTCGAGTTAACAGCTCATCTTTTTGAAAATGCATTGCAATAGATTTATTTTTTTTCTCGTAAATCCTTAACTTTTCACAAAAACTTGAGGAGATCCAACAATTAATAAATGAATGGAGCTTTTTGGATATATTCTTTGAAAGGGAAAAGTTTTATCGGTAAAAAGTTCTAAGAAAAAAGTCTTAGGAGTTGATTATTTCAACTCCTTACAAAAATACTTCAGGGTTGAAAAAATTTCAAAAAGTGTTATATTATTCTCTAGCTATATATAGGAAAGATAAAAAAGGAAAATAATTTAATTTAATTTTTTGGAGGGGAGTTACTTTCCAGGGAAAGGTTTTTCAAAAAATTTTATATCAAAGACTCTCTTAATTTTCATTAGGAGAATCAGCCCTTACATTTTTCAGGTGTCATTTAGATACACCCTTTCATAATTCCACTTCTAAGATACAGGGCGATAAAATGTTTCATATCTAATACTAATATTTTATTAAAAGGGTTGATGTTGGTATAAATAAAATTTAACTTATATTTATTACATGTAAAGAGTCTTAATCTACCAGAACTGAAAAGATCAGTTATGTCTATGTAATATTATTTATTATTTATACATTATTTGGTATTAAAAGAGAATTAATCTTGAAATAAATTTAAAAAAATGAAACGTGTGGCACTCGATGACTGCCGCGGTAAAGCTATTGCATAGCACTACGCCAGTGGAAAAAGTTGGGCAGAAAAACATCCACTACCCCTTCAAAATCTTCACGAATTATGAGTAAAAAAGAGTATCATCTTAATCTCTATGAAGAGTATTCTGAGACAAGTGCATAGATAACTCTACTACGTATCATCTTGATCTCTATGAAGAGTATTGTGTGACAAGTGCATAGATAACTCTACTACCGGTAGTAGAGTTATCTATGGTGACAAGTATCAGTTGACTTGTAAACACAATTTTATACGAAACTTTTAACGTTCAGATCTCGATAGCGCTTCCGGCTCCGGGATTTTCACGTGGCCTATCGAAATTAGAAGGTTCGAATTGTATAAAAACACAATTGCGTGAACGCCAGACGACTTATGTAATTATAGCTATGAACGTAATCATTTTGACATATCCTCGAGGAGCTCGCTGCGCGTAAGTTAGAGTTTATACATTTTACCTCTATTTTGTTAATTTGGGGCCGTTTCGAACCCCGTGCGGCCGGCGCCAATTGTAATAAAGCATTTTGGGCTATGGGCCGCTAGCTTTTACCCGCTTTCGGTATATTTAAGTAGCTAGAAAATTCCCTTCCGTACGTCGCACGTCAGATGCTAGAAGGTGACAGCTGAGAATACCTCAAACTGTTTTAATTAAATTTTCCTATTTAATCGACATTTTGGGGCCCGAGACTATGCTATTTAGTTGGCCCCGTTCATAAACTAACGACATGGAGTGAAAACCGCATGCGAAAAGTCCTCGTTAAGACGTTCTATGTACCGTAAATTTGCACTTTTCTAACTCGCGAGCTACGCGCCTCTCACGTGAACGTCATTCGATTTATCGAAAATTAACCAATTCAAAACAGTTTTCGACCCTGTTTAGGGCTATCACGACCTTTTAAAAGGTTCAGTGTTAACATTTCGACAATTTTAAGCTCGGCCGAGCTACATGGTAGGCGGAGTGGTGGGTGTCAGGATATTTCGTTACGGTATTTGTTTTTTTAGATTTTCGTTACGGTATTTGTCTTGTGTTTTTTTCTTGATTCGGTCGCCGCGCTCAAAGCCCGCTATAAAAGCTATATGCAATAGCTTAAAATATGTTATATACTAAGAACACTTACAGTTTTTTAATGTGTTCTCATCATTCGTAGTTTCATTGTTTTTTTTATACTTGGACTACACGAGAGGGAAACCTATAACGTTCGAAGAACATCGTGTGAGCCAGCAATGGAATGTAGGGAGAAGAGATAGGCATTCGCATTTTTCTTGAAGGTTAGGAGGTTATAGGCATATGGAAAGACCTCACAGCTTCGCTGTTCGAAAAAATAATGAAGTCTGGTACGAAGAAGCTCGGCAGGTCTCGAGTTTGACAGTGAAGAAGTGACTGGTTTGAGCTCGTCTAGTCCGCCTAAATAGAATCTCTCGTGGTGGAACAACTCCTCTGTTGTACCACCACGAGAGATTTCCGATGAAAACCGACCATGATTTTGTATTACTTTGTATCTGCAATACCAAAGGGTTAGGGACCCCAAAGGTTAATACGGCACCGGATTCAGCAGCATCACCACAATAACTAAACTCTACTAAGGTTTTGAAGATGGCAACCTAGTTGCAAAAATAAGTATTTAGATTTCTAAATATCAATGTGATGCTTGGGTAAATTTATTTAATACCTTAAAGGATCAATTTTTTATTTATTTTGAAAATATTACTATTTTGCAAAACATAGACATAAGTTGGATGTGATAAATGTATCTCCTTATCTATTATATTTCTAAACTTGAGACAAACATAGGTTCTACATCGAATTACGTTGAATTCAGAATGAACAATTTGAAACTAATTCAAAACACAATTCTTACCAATATTATAATGCGATTCAAGTTCTCTTCCGGAACCCTGAATGCGACCCTTGCGTGTATGAGGCAGGTAGAACGAGACAGAGTGTCATGAAAGGGTTGAAATTCTCTAATCAAAAAGAATAGGGTATAGGAAGACAGACGTGTATGCATATTGAATAGAATCGCATACATTATAGTTCGGGCACAATACTTCTGCATATGTTAGGTTAGTTAGTGGAAAGATGTTGTAAATAAAGGTAGTCTACATTTTAGTTCCTAGTTTTCTTTCGGTGTGAATCAGTTAACAGTATGAATGTTCATTAATATCATAGGGATGAATGTGCGGTAAGTTTATATCTGTTAATACAATTTATCTTCTCATTGAATATGGAAATATTGCTTGAAAGAGATCATTGATTCTTCTAATTACTCCATTTTAATTCTTAGGTTCAATGAAATCCTTGTATGGGTTTTAAAGATATTCATCATAGCCCTTTCGGCTATAATTTAAATAATAACAAACGCGGGTGCATGTTGCGCAAATTGAGCATAGATGGAATGGCGATCCCTACTGTCACTTTTGAAACCTGTCGATCGATGCGATTTTTTGGTATGTAGTACTGGTTGATTGTTCCAGACTATTTGGTTTTCCAGTAATAAATTATTGTATGGTGACGTGTAGTGTCAAAACTTGAAATGACGAAATGTTCAAATTCAATTAGCCCCCTGTATGAGAGGCATCATCATTTTTGAATGAACCTCTCATACGGGTTGTGGCGTAGATTATTGCCAAATAGCCAGGTTTTCTATAAGAATAGTATTTTTCGGGTAAATGAATAAGATCTTATTTTTGATAATTTTAGATTTTTCTTCACAAGTTCCATTTCGGAACAGAGAAGCATCTAGATAGTTTTTCTCCTCTAAATTCCCTATCGAACGGTCGTCTCGGTTTTCTCAATCTTCGTTAAAAAGATCCAAAATGAAACCACCTTTTTCAAAAATGTACACGTCCAAAATAAATATTCGTCATTTCCGGATGTTCAATATGGTTTAGAAGAGTGTCGAAAGGAACGTGTCCAGTAAACTTCATGAAAATTAAGACATTTTTTCAATAGTTATCGTGTATCAAAGCAAAATTTTAAAAATCGCTTATTCGACGTAACAACATGGAAACGGAAAATCGGATCGCCAAAAACAATAACAATCGTCAGCTAAAAAATTTGCCAAATCTCAAATTTACCCTACAAGCCGTTTTCAAGAGAAAAATGATTAGGGTACGGAACACGGGTCACTTTTCTTTTTTTTTTTGCGGATGTGAAGAAAACTCTTTATGGGGAGGTTATGAGCCTTTGTGTCACATGGTCTACTGTGAGAGTCACCATTCCAGGCACATTCACTGAAAACGTCACCCCCTTTGTAGGTTTGTCTGGCCATTCCCTCCGGTGACACTCAGGCCTGCTGGTCCATTGTATCTCGCCTATTTTGTTTCTTTATGGTATCCACTAGACTATGTTTGTACACCTTGTACGAGTTTGTGCAAGTCCTTCACTGGGTGGGAACTGTATAATTCTGGCTCGTCGTTAGGCTTTACAAAAATTGACTGTCTTTTGCGATCCAGTGCCTCGCATTCACACAGTATGTGTGTCACTGTTTCTGTTTCAAAGTTTGCATGTCAGGTCGCCATTGTACAGTCCCATTTTGTTTAGGTGCCCTTTTACTGGCGCATGGCCAGTTATGAGGCCTGTTACGACTTTTATTTTTCCCTATTTGGTGCTAATAGGTCTGTCGTTCTTCTGTTATACGGGGATTTGATGTATTTCACCCCTTGTTCCGTTCCTGGGATTTTTCCCAGTATTCTTGGTGGTTTTCCATGATTCAGTCTTCTACAGACCTTCGTGCTGTAGATTTTAGTACCCCCGTGGTCTGTTCTGAATCTGGAGGGTTCTCCGACTCCATTCTCGCAAGTTCGTCGACTATTTCATTGCCTATCGTTTCCTGATGTCCAGGCACCCAGATCAGTTCAACGCGGTTTCGATCTGCCAGCATTCCAAGTTCTTCTTTGCATGTTCATAGCAGACGGGATGTCACATCCTGACTTCTCATTGCCTTAAGTGCAGCATGACTGTCTCTCAATATGTGGATCTGCTCATCTTCGATAGCTCTCCGATTAAATACTCTTCACGCATTGGAGAATTGTATATACCTCTCCTTGGAAGACAGATATGTGTTTACCCAATGAATAGCTGGATCCAGTTTTTGGGTTTCTTGAGTATACTCCTGCACCTGCACCTTTTTCAGTCTTCGACACCAGATCTTTCCCTGTAAAATGTCGCCCAGTTTTGTTATGTTACCATTCAGTCCTTTCTGGTATTGATACCCTGAATGGGTTGTTCAAATAGTATCGCTCTAGAATGTGATCTATTCTCATACCTTACACGTCTCTGGTCACGATTTTTCCGATGCTCATGTGTCCTGGACAAATGTGAACATTCTCCAAACACAAGGAAAATTGTTGTTAATCACAGTAACTAAAGCGATGAACCCACGTTTGTTAACAAGATTTTCAAACTCCAGTCTAGTTCTGTGTTCTTAATATCCAACCAAAAGCAATAATTTATAGTGTATTTGAACAACCAAATATTAATTTATGCCGGAAAAATTATTCGACATTCTGTTCCGATAACATCAAAAACGTATACGTTCCCGAAAGAGCAACGTTTGGAACCCGAACGCAACTTGCACGAAAAGTGTTTAAAACAAATTTGTGAAAGTGAACTGAATAAAACATTAAACTTGGCGTCGTTTAATTTCGCCGGAGTGTATAAAACTATTTAAACATAACGCAATTATGTCGGTGATAAAAGTTAGTGGAAGTTCTGCCCTCGGCATCACTCGAAACTCGAGAACGTTTCTGAGGATTTCGCGCCCATGCACACTTATAATTCTTCCGTGGATGGTGTAAAAAGCTCATTTTTACAGCTGATATAATTTGTAATGAATTTCAAAATGGCAGAGTGGCTGGCAATCCTGGACGAACGTGCTCGGAATCTTAGCAGGCCACGGCGTTGAACGCACGAAGTTTTAACAAAAGGCATTCGTAATGTTGTCTCTGTTTTTATGAAAATGAATTGCAGCCGTAATAGATAGAGCGAGATGATGCCGTGTAGCAAATTCGGTTGTTGCACCGCATTGTTTCGTCTTATCTTTGTGAACCGGAGGCTATGATCGAATAAAATATTAAACTGGAACATGATTTTTATGTGCTTTTCGTGTTATGAGTTTTAAAAGCTTTATCTGACGGAGCATTTCCTGTGTTTATTTAAGCTCATAATAGAGTTAATGTCTTTTATATCACAATCGTTAACCCTAAGAAAGATTACCGGTTTCTGGGTTACATTAGCTTAGTAAAATTATTTCCTCTAGACTATTGAATGCTTTATTCATCAGTCTACGAACGGAATTTGTGATAAGGAATAAGAATATTTTTAGGAAGTCAATCCGAAAACCACTGGGAAAAGTGCACTTTTATCCTAAGACATCCTTGGGGATGAAAAGTTTGCTAGCTGTCATCGCAATATACTGTAATTATTTGGAACGCACTTGTTGATAAATCTAGTGTTGTTGTTGGAATTCCTAACATCTATTAGGTCGGTCCATTGTGGACGATTCAAGATTTATCTATTTAGTCGAGGAGATAAAACACTAAAATAGGCCAAACCTTCCAAAGTCGGCGCAGCCTGATGGATTGAAATGCGGTTTTCTGCATTCGATTCAGAAAGTAATTTGAAAACTTTGTGCCGGGTTTTTTTTTTTTGCGGAAAAAATTCAATGTATTTCTACAGCCAAAAAATATATTTTTCTGAGTGCACTTATTGAGGTGAATAAAAAAACGTACTCGAATTGGTTTCTCGGGAGTTTTTGGGGTCACTGAACACCAATATGCTATCAAAAAAATTTCCCCGCAATCCCCTCGGACCATTCCCACGGTATCAGGGGTTCTGACGCCTTGGATATCGATGAATTTCATTGGAAAATTATTTTTTAATGTTTGTTAACTGTTCGAGTGGTGATATAAGAGTTGTTAGTGCCATACCGGGTGGTGATGTCCTGAGACCGAGTAATCACGTCATTTTCTAGGAATTTGCTAATTTTTCTTCATAAAATGTAACAAATTCTGGCTCTCGTGGGTTTTCAAAGTCTCCGATCAAGACTATGACACTCACAATGTTCTGCAAATTACCTGAGGGTGTTTCCGGGTATCTACGTCATCTTCTAGGCATGAACTTTCTGAGTATCATAATGTTGATCGGCGACTTAGAAAACCCCCGAGAGCTAGAATTTTTTACCTTTTATGAAGAAAAATTAACAAATTCCTAGAAGATGACGTTGGTAATACAGGGCTCCAGAGACCTAGAAACACCCCCAGGTAATTTACACAATATTTTGAGTGTCATAGTCGTGATCAGAATTTGTTATATTTTATGAAGGAAAATTTGCAAATTCCTAGAAATAGAAATGCATTGAATTTTTTCCGCAAAAAACAAACCCTACATTAAATTGCTAAATCACTTTCTCAATTCATCCAACTGCGCCGACTTTGGAATGTGGAATGATTTATTCCCTCGACTAATTGTAATAATACTGGGAAGGATAAATATTTCAATTATTTCAGCTTGCTTGGGACCCTCATTTATCTAATGCATTTATTACCTTATTCAGTAAATTCATGAATAGCAAAGATTCCAAGAAAGTGATTTGATCGTCTTACACACATATTTGGGGAACACATGATTGTAGAGGGGTTATTGTCATCATCATGTCAGATTTGGTGGTGAAAACATAGTATCATAAAATCGTTCGACCTGTAAACATAAGATTGTAACTTGTAAATATAGAAGTACATGTGTTGAAGATAGTGATTATTAAACATTAGACTTTTCTTGGGATCCACATATACATAAGTAAGCCCCCTATCTCAACCGCTACTTAAGTGTAGCATAACAAATATAAGAGAAACAGCAAAACCTCCTTGCAATGTTAGTGCCTTCTCTGTAGCAAACAGTCGTATATGTTATTTTTCTTATTATGGTACTCCAGGAACTATTAATTGCGACCAAGAAATGGAATTCTATAATAATATAAATAAAGAATTACTAGAAACTCAAAAATCAAAATTCACTCCACGTCCTGAATCGAATAGGATAATAGAAAGATTTCGGTCAATCATAGGAGAGCCCATCAGATTATTAAAAATAAATAAAGAACATATAAATCAATTAATAAAATATGATTATTGAATACAACTATTCCATTTATAATAGTACTAACCCAAAGGACAGTTCCAAAAATTTAAAAATTGTTCGTAATACACTAGAAATGAATGGCTGCCCAAAAACATTTTTTAATCCCATCATTAAAGAAAGAATAAACACAATCTATAATGGAACGTCAATCTATAATGGAACGTCATATATAAATAACATAAACGGTAATACAGATAATTTTATAACATCATTACCATACATTCCGGAGACCTCAGAGAAAATTCAGAAATGATCAAATCTAAAACCTTTAAAACTTAAACATAAACAAACCCACATATAGTATACAAATTGAGTTGTTCAGTCTGCGATGAGACTTATACAGGAATCTCCAAACAATATTTACAAAAGAGAATGTATGGCCATAAGTATAGTACAAGAAACAAAAACTTAGGAAATTTCACCGCCCTTACTGAACACTGCTTTGATTATAACTATCAAATCGATTTCAATAATGTTAATATTTTTACAAAGGAAACGAATTATTATAAGGAAGATGATTCACATAAAACGTGACTTCAAGTCTATAAATCATAGAACATATATTCAGTCATTAAGTCAGAGTTATACTATTTTAATTAATTAAACCCCTTGCAAATTCCTACATGCGTCTTTATAATGTTAAAAGTATACTTTCGATAGAATGCTCAAATAGCAATATTTCTAATACGGTCTGAGAACCTTCCTCTATTGCCTCATGAATTTTCAACATCTGGTTCGAAAGTAGATACTTGAGCGTTATATATTTGGTTCAGTTCAGTTGCAATGCAGTCATTATCAAGACATACCTATGTTAACATATGCGTTTTTTCATCATTTTTTAAAGAGAAAATCCCAAAATATTACATTCAACAAGCAAAGGTAGAAAACTCAATTTATTAGAAATAGATATTCAAACAAAATAAATCTTTAAACAATCTACTGAAGGACCTTCATTTCATCCCTATCGTATATTAGTTAATAATCAAGAACTATAGAGACAAATCTGAAGTAACATTATCCAGTTTCTTTTTCAGAAAATCAATTCTGGTGCAGCTTTAACGAATGACCAGTGGTCGGCATGCGTCCAATTATTGACCAGCGGGGTTTAGGTCAGCAGGTTGTTCATTGGTCAATCGACCGTATACAGTCCAAAATGGCGGATCTATTCATCTCCCCACGTCTAAACACATCCAGCCTCTATCTATACTGTACCAACACACCGCGGCCAGTCTGATCCCCTGCCCCTCGTGCAGTGAACCGTTTCACGTCGTCTGTACAGCAGGATTATTCAGCAGACTCATTTTAGTCCTTGCAATATCAACCGTTGTCAATGCTCATGAATACATGATTTCTACTTGAATTATTGACAGATCAAGTTATATTGGCATAAGTAACAATTACTGAATAATCTTTTTACTAAGTTCGACGAAACAAATTATAATATTTATACCTACCTAATAGCATTGACATATAAATAAGTTATAACCACACATTTCCAATTTCCTTCGATGATTCAATTGGTGATTGCCAGAATACATAGTAACATTTCTATTCGAAAATGAAAACAAATCTGGTCATAGGTAAATCTAACTTAGTTGCTTCTAATTGATGAACATCCAACCTCACTTTCTTTGGATTTCCTGCACATCGAAACCAAAACTAAATAAGTACCTACCTATGATAGATGCGATTCATCTGCTTATAAATCAATTCTTATTTCACGTTACGAAGCAAAGGATGATTTGTAATTGACTGTACCTGAACTAATGTAAGAAAAATCTTATATTCGTTGATCTTCCGTGAGCAAAATCTGTCTAGAATCAGATTTGAAGATTACTGTGAAATTATGAAGTATGTGTAGGAGATAGGAACGGAAAAAATAGCCAACTCAACATTTACGAGAATGAAAAAGTTATTCCTATCCGGAATATTAATATAAGACTCAGAATATTAGAATTGAACCATCGTCTTTCAAGAAGAGTCACTTGAAGAAGTTGCGAGTCTTCAGAAAGTGGCAGAATTTGGCATATCTTCTGATGGACAGATAGCATCACTAACATTGAAGTCCTAAGTAAGATCCAGAAATATTAGGGAACTATAGACACCATAAAATATGTATTAAATTAAATTAAATAACTATTATGGTACTCCAGAAACTATCAATTGTGACCAAGGAATGGAATGCTACAATAATATAAATAAAGAATCATTGGAAACTCATAAAATCAAAAGTTACATCACGATGCCCAATTATCCTAAATCGAATGGGATAATAGAAAGATTTCATTGAACCATAGGAGAGCAAATCAGAATATTGAAAACAAATAAAGGACGCCATAAAAAAGAGGAAAGTCCAATATCTGAGCCATAAAATGAGAAAACCCAAATACACACTTCTCCAACACATAGTAACTACCTCCTGGACAGACAGCATACTAACATTGATGTCCTAAGTAAGCTGCAAAAATGAAACGAAATGATAGATAATATGAAAAAGAGGAAGAGTCCAACAGGCCACATAATGGGAAAACCCAAATGCACTCTTCTCCAGTAAATAGTAGCTACAAGGGAAGATTGTGAAAAGAAATATCGGTAAACGTCTTGTGTCCTGGCTCAAAAACCTAACAGATTACTTTTGTTGTAGCGTAGCAACACCCACCTTTCTACGTTGCTGTTGAGAGGTCAATAAATTAGTAAGTGTTGCATTATTTCTCTCTCTTCTGAATAAAATCTAGCTACAGCGTATGTCTGATGACTGAACTCCAAACGTATGAACAGTACACCAGGACATCAGGTCGACTCTATGCTTTGCATATATAATGAGAAGCAATGAACCTCACAACCATGATCGTTCCAGAAGAGGCAGCTCTTGGTATCGATACCGAGTATGGATATTGATGAATCATATCAGGGATTGTAGGATCTGTCTCTATGGAGAGAATACAACCTTGAGTTTTGGATTACAGGCTAACTAATAGAATATCAAATTCCCATTTTACCATGATTCTTGCCAGTTCTCCATTTATGGCATCAACCTGTCTCCGTCTTACATGTCTGCTATGTTAGGTATATGGAATATATGTATTTTTGGGAGTTATTTTTGAACCACCATAAAAGACATACCAAGTATGTCGATCTTATGTAATTTTGATTCATATATTAGTACTATGAATGAAACTGTCCTCATGACAAGTTCATATTTTCGGTAGAAACTGATTCAATTTGGGTCTAGAAATCGCACCGAGATTTATGATCAAATTCCAAAATAACTAATTGCTAAGTTGAGGGGATCCGTATTGCATTGAATTATGTCGGGGATATTCGCACACTGCGACCTAATAAATTTATTGTGCCCCCTTCTGCTGCTGGGCCATTCAGGATTTCTCAACGGTTATAGCAGTTCTTCCAACACTGTTTAGGATGGTGGATGGCTTCAATTTAGGTAAATCTCCTTCTTTCATTTTGTACGTGCCTAGATGTTGTGCTTTTTTGGGTTCTGCAAGGTAGTGTGCATTCTGTAAGGATGTGGATAGAAGTTTCATCCTTCTTTTCGCATAACCTTCCTCTACTAATCCGGGTTTCATAAGGTATCCGTGCCCTGTTAGGATTCACGTTAGTGTTCTGAATTTATCTCTGCTTAGTCGTTGGATCTCTTCTGGTTATAGTATCCCAGAAGTATCTTTGCCGGTCTCAATCCTTGTAACTACATCCTGTGACGGGATCTTTCATTGTCTACTTCTTTTTTTACTTCTCCCAGTATTGTGCTGTTGCTTATTCCTCAGAAGGGTTCAACTCCGAGAAATGATGTTTCGGTCCCTTTTTTGCGAGTCCGTCTGCTTTTTCGTTACCATCCACTAAGGTGTATGTCGGGATTCATAGCAGGGCAACTGCATTGTTTTTGTTTAGTTCGTTCCGTTTCTTTAAGCATTCCCTGACCATTTTGGAGCTGATTGTTGATGGTTGCTTGACTATCCAACATCTTGTATACAAAAGTCCCTTTCTGTATTAAACTGGACACATTCTATGGCGAGAATTTCCGCTCGGGGATTTGCCTGTATACTCCTATTTCAATCCCTTCTGTACGTTAAGGGGGTAGTTACCTTCTAAGTAACTTAAAAACGATGGTAGTCTCAATATCATGATAGTATGCCTAATACTCCACAGATTATCTCTCGCCTCCTATTTGTTTCGAAGAATTACTCGATTAAACATTCCTAGTGAATAGATCTTGCAGAAGAATCAACCACACCAAATTTGGCATTTTAGAAATATACCAATTTAGACATCTTCAAGACAATAAAAATAGGTGTTAGTACAACAAAGTAAGAGGGAGATGTACTTCATCTGATCCTTTGGATGATCTGTTGCGGAATTCAACAGGATAAGGGACTATTATATATACTTTGCGAGAAAGTCATGTAATGCAGTTTTCATCCCCTTTATTGATAATTAGTAAGAATCCGGATATAAAAATTACCCCGAGTAGAAGTATGCGTGCAACGAGTGGTGAAAAGGTTAAAATGCTCATTTTTTGAAATGGGAACGCTGTTCAACCACAGTTTTCAATTACCAAATGACAAACAAGAAGTTTATAAACTTTTCTCGACTTCACTTCGCTAAGAAAGCCGTGTTTTACGGAGAAGTTATGCATGCATAAAGAAACAAGGAGAAGGACGTCGCTCGAGTTTTGATAAGAGATCGACGGGGGCATTGCGTATGCCAGTGTATCGGTGGAGCGGTCGGTTCTAAACGAACGGATGTATCGAGAGGCAGTGTGTCCGGGCGTCGCATGTGAGGGTCGGCGGAGCGGAGCGGGGGTGTAGAGAGAACGAGCTTGATCAATAAGTGTCCGCGGCTAGTGGCTAGCCGTTGCTAGGGCGAGGGCGGGTTGCTAGGCAGTGTGGTCGCTAACAACCCTCGGGGGTAGCTGAGCCGACATCGTGATGGCGTCACAGGCGGCCATGTTTACCCACCTGCTCCATGTGTTGGAGGAGTTTGTTTGTTTTCAATTTCCAGTGCCGGTTTATGTATGCTCTTATGTCGAGCTGAGGCGTTATAAGGCTTCCGGCGCCAGGGCTCTACGTGACTGGATAACGAGTTTCTTCATCGACATTGTCCCTGATGGCTTGCCAAGTCTTCGCGTTTAATTAATATTTGATTAAATTTGCTTAACATAGTACAAAGTAAAGTTTACGGAAAAATTGAATAACAAATTATGCGAACCAAGTTCAAATAAGCGATACCTGAAAATATACTAATCGCTAACCACAAGAATCTTCAAATTAACATATTGAGGAATGCCCAATTGCCACTGCTTTTTTAGATGTCTAGATCGATGAAAAATTAAAAAGGATTGATTAAACAAGCGGAAAGATGGAAAATATCTTAAAGCAATCAACTTGTAAATAAAAACTATAAAAATCCACGTTGATACTTAAAATGATTCTCATAGTTCGCTCCCTCATCTAGATGTTTCTGTTTGTTGATAAACATTGGAGGACTCTCGGATCACGATCTATGATGAATCTCTTAATATTGAGAGATGCTAATTTACCACAGCCTTTGAATTGAACATCCAAACTGAACGATCTTTCATTGGCTCTTATTATCCAAAGCTCTTCTTCACTACAATACCTGAGAAGCCATAAAAAAACGTTTTATGCGATGCTCTAAGTTGAACTGACCTTTAAACTTCCTCATTAACTGATGCGTCCCTTAAATTCGCAGTCATAATTTCGAAAATCTTCAAAAAGCAAACATCCACTTTATTTTAATTCATACTCTTCCCAAATTGTGTTAATTTCACAAACCGAGAGATCCTCGTCCTTTTCTCCATTCTGAAGATGTTTGGAGCATTCCATGTAATTGAGGAAGAGTCTACTTTGTTAAACGAGTCTCCCAGTCCCCTTATATAACACACTAGCATGCATTCTAATGCAGGAACGATTTCCGTAATATTACAGCTCTTGATCACATGTTAGCAAAATTATTCAGCATTATACAGAGTATAAAGCCACAAGCATGCTGACGCAGCTGGTCTCAATGTGAAGTGGAATAATGCTTGTGTAGTTATTGTAGAAGGCTTTATCAGCATTTCTTCTATTTTTCTTTGTCGGCATTCAGAGTGAATATGCATTTGTCGGGTCTATTGTGCATTAGAGGAGGGATCGGTCGGCAGTAGTCTAGAATGAGAGCCACCAACATTCACTCAATACTGATGTATATACGAATAAGGCTTCGTGATACCATTAAGTCTATTCATAGTCGCAAGACATAAGCTTGACACGTACCTCCCCTGTTACGAAACCGACAGCGGCAAAACTCCATATTGTGGAGTTTTCGTCCAAACGCTCGCAAACAGTTCTCTCTGTGAGCAAAAGATGCATAAAACTGGTGACTTCTTACAGGCCACTGTCATCTGAATGATTATCTACACTAATTGGGCATTGTTGATGACACAGGATGTAATAGATGCGAAGAGGCTGACGAAACTGCTACTTCTCATATTCTAGTGACATGTCCAGCATTGGCTTCTCTTAGGCTACAACACCTCGACAGCGAGGCCATAAGAGACATCAGTCGATGCAGAATTTTAGCCTTCGGTGCTGTCTCACCCTTGCTGGATTTTTGTTTCAAGGGGCGCACCATGGATTCAATCAAGTAGTCCAAATTCTCAGGACTCGTCGACTCCCGCTTTGATCTATGTTCATCCAAGAGGTCATCAACAAACAACCAAGTACCGGTTCTTGGTGGCACCCTTTTATCATGATCAAAATTATTGACTCTGATGTTTTCTGGAAAAGTCACTTGTTCAAATATAATTTTTTCGATCATCCATCTTTTTATAAATCTGCAACGTATTCAAGCAATACCCTATCACCGTTGGCCTATGAGGAATGGTATCTATTTGGGACCTGCATCTAATTCGATGAAGTTCCATTGATGATACTGCTGGTTACATCATATTACATTGTCCTGTCAAAGAATTCGATCTTCCGCAGTTGGGCAATCCTGATAATATACAATGAAGTGACGATTCCACTAGACAGTACGATTGCCTTAAGTACATCGGGATTCATAATTTTTGAGACATGAAAGCTTCATCAGTCCAGAACAGGTTACAACTTTAGTTGAACTATTAGGAGTTCTATTGATCTTCTATTCGCTGTTGTCCATGAATTGATAAGATGTGTTGTGGAAAGTCTTTTTGCAACAACTTAATTTGTTGAAACTATTTTTGGGAGATGGTAATGGTGTATGTGTCTGGTAAGACTGGCTGATTAGTAGGAGAGCTTCTCATGGATGAGTTTAGTAGGAGAACTTCTCATGGATGAGTTTAGTAGGAGAACTCCTCATGGATGAGTCTATATCTTCCTTCATGGCTTAGACGAGAATGAAGATTTAATGAACAATAAAACTCAGCTTCGACTCTGAGGCTTGAATTTTCGTTCATTCACTCAATTATTGGTATTGAGCCAAAAACAAAAGTCCAAACGTTCGATGATGATCACTTTGTTGATGGTATTAGGCTTCTTAAAATTCTATTGAGGGAATGTTTACATGTAGTAAGTGTGGTTACAATATTAAATCAATCCAAATGGACGAATACCAAATATTGTTGAACTTGATAAGAGAGCGGACGCTTAACGTGTGACTTGTTTGACAACAACAACGCCCAAATTTACCTAGATCCCAGTCTCCTCCCAGCAATACTAATTTCGAATTATGAGCTCATACTGAAAGTTAATATATATGTTAATATGACATATAAAAGACAAAACATGACACACACACTGCTCTTATTGCCTACATTATTGTGCTATTATTAAATATTTCGTCTAAAATACAAGGAAACGCAACGTTAGAGGTTAACCCATTTATTAGTTTTATGCATTGAAATGCAGATTTTATACAGTTTCCAAGTTCCCCTTTTGAATACACTAATTGCCCTTGCGACAAGCAAGCTTGAATGCGATAAAACAAAAACGGGACTCACATCAATCTACTTCGAATATCACGCTTCGCGATATACTGTGCAATTTAATTTGATAAGCTTAAGACTTAAGAGAATAACCATTTGATATCGTCCTCATTATCATTCGATAACAATCTGTGTTAATCATACTTCATTCCATAGACTTCTGATGAATATGTAAAATATGTAGTTGGAGACATCATTCATCAAATCCAATATTGTTGACTTGGACACAACCTGTGCAAATGCAAAAGTTGTAATATGAAGTGTATGTCGGCAACTGATCTTGAAAGAAAACTAATACCTATGGAGAAGGCTCAACTACACTGATAGGTAACAATTTTTATTTGTTATTCTTGACAAATATGCATATTAGTAGTTTCCTCTTTCGGGTAATATCAAAACTAAGTCAGTCACTTTGGGAAACTGATCATTTAAAACAGTTTTCTTCTTCTTAAAGCTAGATGCCACTTAACTACAGGCAATCTGTGACTCGCGTCATTTGCGTATATACATACAGAATGTATCTCAATAGTAAATAGTATATAAGTGAGTGAAAAGTCGTAGCTTTATATCATTACTGAACTAATGATACTATCAGAGTACATAACAACAGTATATTTTATAAAATTGGAAATAATTTCATAGAATGGAATAAACTTCATTAGCGAAGAATCAATTACAAGATAGTAGAGTAGTCCAGATCAGTTATACTGCTGGTAATTTATAATTCGCAGTTTGTTTTAATTTTTTCTAATAGTCCTAGAGCTAATAAAAAGTGCTGCAACCATATTTCAACTCAAAGCTTACTCTTTTCACTTTTCACTTTTAAAACATGCAGGAATCCGACAATTCGTGTTTCTATAGAAAAATGTTAAATCATAGTGCTCTAAACACAATTCCACAATTCTGAACAAGGTCCCCATTAGTTGTGAATCAGCTATAAACAAAAGAATCAGTTAAATACAAGGGTAAGGAGAAAACTTCGGTGCGTTGTCCTGATGGAAGAGCACTTTTTTTCACGCAAGAAATAATGTTTAATCAAGACGCGAAATTCTTTTTATCCTATATTTACAAGAATCTGCAAGGCTGCTTGCTTTCGATGGGTGTCAAAACAAAACTGAATGACATATCAGTATGGAAATTTTAATGCGTCCTAGTTAAAGATGTTACATCACAAATGTCACGTGGGATTTTCGATTGTGATGCCATCTGCTTACGCGAGAAACTTTTGATGATTTTTGGTGTACGATCTAGGTTAAGATTGCTGTTCAGCACTTAAGCTTGATAACTGACACACAAACCATGTTATGACTTGCGGCGGTTCCTCTGCTTGCAAATCTTATGCTTTGTTCTTATTTGATCTTTCAGACTTTTTTGGTAAACCGGCCCGGCGACAGTCCGGGGCTGCGTAAAGAAACATTTAGCAAAATTTCCTCTTCGGAAATTTCCAATCCAATTCCATTGGAATTTCAGGTACAACTTCGGAACGTTGGCAAGATTTGTTGTAACATTTTCTTCAAAAACCAAGACAAATATGTTAAACTATGGGAGATGTTTATAAGGATGCCTCAGAGCTCTGATTCAGTAGCTTTGTGTATTCCTTTTGTGATTTAAGTTGAACATTGAGATATTTCCTGATTATTTTTATTTCCTTTGCGGGAATGCTAGGTTTGAATCAAGCTGAGTAAATGAGGAGGCACTAAAGTGTATTCAAATCCAACTGGCACCAGAGGTAAACAAAAGTCGAAGGTATTTTGTTATCGCTTGATTGTATGTTATTCGCACTCCAATTAATTAATCAGCTGTGGAACATCACGTCGCTCCAGGAAGGGATTAGCTGCTTGGTCGTTAGATACTCATTTATACCGCCTCAGTGCGACCCTGGCAAATATTACCGGCCAATTGTCTTTTTTTTACACTCAGTGTCAGCTAGTTTTGAACAAACTATGAGTATGTGTATGATAAACATATGAATTCTACCAAGTACATACTTGATAATATCTCGTGAACAAATGTGTCATATTTTAATTGGCGCAAATATTTTAAGACAGGATAAACTAAGTCAGGATGCATACCGATCATGTTATGATTATGTTTATCCCCTACATTTAACCTG
Organism: Endomychus coccineus; assembly: GCA_958510875.1. Classification (NCBI taxonomy): domain Eukaryota; kingdom Metazoa; phylum Arthropoda; class Insecta; order Coleoptera; family Endomychidae; genus Endomychus; species Endomychus coccineus. Next base: position 184,612,557 of record OY294068.1, on the reverse strand, counting down.
ACCTCTCAGTTGTCTGTAAATAAATTTATCGTGAGCTGCCTTTATGAAAAATACATCTCAAAGAACAAGAAAAAGCCAGCAACATCGTTGCATTTCTTCATTCGCGAGCTTGTTCCGCATACAAATGTAAATATTTGCACCCAGTCGAGATAAAATTATAGTTTTACAGATTCTTTGAGCATTACGAATTCCGGTTGCGGGAGAAAGATAGAGATTCAATTATGACGCCGACTTATATTAAAATGTAAAGTCTCCAAAGTGTTTGCTGGTAACTCAATTTGTTTTGTTACCCTTCCTTTCTTACTGCTTATTTTTCTAATTATAGACATTCAACAGGTTGTCAGTTTATTCTTGCGAATAATTTTTAATTTAGACTTTCACTCTCTTGTTCTCCAAACAAATTAGGTTAAATTTCACTCCTTTGCTAATAATGGTAATTTCATGTCGCGTATAATTTTCGTTAAATGATTACTGAAATAATACGAGTGTGCTATTCGTCAAGGTTATGATTCGCCCCTTTTCTACAAACTTTATATGGAAAATTAAAGTCTCCAACTTTATATTATTCAGAAGACACTCTTAGACTATATTTTCCATTCATTATTACTTTGTGATGCTCTTTATTTGAGCAAATAAAAACACAATTTGTTAAATATCATTCGTTCAACCAACCGTGTTTATTTTTTGTTTTAAAAATGTCACTATGTGGTGAAACAATTGCCAGGAATTAAACTTCGAAGATCATGTAACTTTAATTTCCTTATTCTACATAAACCAAATGTGGATCCAGAAAATATACAAGGGAGGCCAGATACTTCGTTTTTAGGTATTCGTAAGTTCTTTTTAGATATCAGGTTATATATAAATTCTCGGGAGATAGGTCACATTAACACTTATGCTTCATATTTCCTCATCTTTACGTACGTTTTGGTCTCACGATCGTCATCAGAAGACTTATTGTGTCTAAGACCGGATTACTTGGAACCAATTGTACTAACACAAAGCATCCCTATCGCAACTAATTCAATTAAAATGCCCACGTCGCCGAATCGAACAGAAACACGAATAATCGAAATTGTAACACATCAATATTATGAGTATAATATATCAAGAATCCACTGTTAAGCAGTACTCTTCAAAAATTAGAAACTCATATCAACAAATTCTATGTGAAGGACTAAAAACGAGAACATTAGGTTCCAGTATCCACTTTCAAACCAGATGTTAAGATTTACGAGGTAATAGAAAAATGTTTGTCAGTTAGGTACTAGAAATATACTTTTGACATTCTACTTTAAATATACTTTTAACATCATATAGACGCATGTAGGAATTTGCAAGAGTTTTAATTAATTAAGTTAGTATAAGTCTGACTTAATGTTTGAATATCTGTCCTGATTTACAGATTTGGAGTCATCACGCTTTATGTTAATCATCTCCAGAATAGATCTTTTATAATAATTGGTTTCCTTAGTTAAAATATTAACATTTTTGTAATCGATTTGATGGTTATAATCAAAGCAGTGTTTAGCAAAAGCGGTGGATTTTTCTAAGTTTTTGTTTCTTGTGCTATACTTATAGCCGCACAATCTTTTTGGTAAATATTGTTTCGAGATTCCAGTATAAGTCCCATCGCAATCTAAACAATTAAATTTGTGTACTGTCTGTGGGTTCGTTTACCTTTAGGTATTAAAGGTTTTAAATTTGAGATATATTTTCCAACTCACTTAGTAGGCTTATGCGCGACATTTATATCATACTTTTTCAAACATTTCTTAATGAGAGGTCTCCGGAATGTATGGTAATGTTATAAAATTGTCTATATTACCTTTTATGTTAGGTATTTATATATGACGATCCATTATAGATTTTGTTTATTCTTTCTTTAATGATTAGGATATAAAAATGTTTTTGGGTAGTCATTCATTTCCAGTGTATTATGAACAATTTTTGAATTTTTGGGACGGTCCTCTGCGTGGGACAATTTAACCGCGCGATCTCTGGAGCTATTTATAAAATTTTTTTCATTACATGTTGATACATAGGAATTGAAGTGAAGATAACGTTGAGACCAAATTTCTTTAGTCAACCACGAAGTTCTTATTTTTCCATCTGCATCATGCCTAATTATCTAGGAAATTTTCTATGAACTAGACTATTACACGGAGCTATTTTATATCTGAACGATGTAGCTGAATCCGCCGGGGTATACTTATTTGTTTGAGTGGGTTTTTTGTATATGTCGAAATCCAAGTGATTACCATCTCTTTAATGTTATTATCAAGGAAAGGAAGCTGATTATTACCTATTTCTATTCTATTCGATGAGTGTTTCAATAATTCAATTCCTTCAAATGTCGAATGATATAAATAAGACTAATAAAGATTCTTGACCCAGTATGAATTATATAAAAATTCTTGAGAAATAGGTCACATTAACACTCTGTTTTAAAATTTTTGTCTTTACGTACATTTCGGTCTCACGACCATCATCAGAAGACTTATTATGTCAAAAAGGGGTTTATTAAAACTAATTATAGCACGAGCGTCCATATCGCACAATTTTCAATCAAAAGCCCACGCCGTCGAAACGAACAGAACCACGAATAATCGAAATTGTATCGTTAATAAGACTTATAACAAAAAGTGAACTGAAAAACTAACTCAATGGTGGCCATGACCTTCATGACACCCCCCCCCCCCTGGGATCTACTATAAATACGAAAACAGAGTAAAACTAATCTTTGGAGGTACTGAAAAATCGCAATGAGAGCTAACATGAAACATCGAATAATAGAATAGGTAATGACCCAGGTATGAATTATAAGTAATTCCTTGGGAAATTTTCTATAGTTAGAGACAACATATATCAGCGAGCAGGATAATTAGTCTTACACCAAATCCTTAGCGATAAAGTACCTACAATTTTAAACAGAAATGTCTGTGCTGTATCAACATCACTGATTTGCATAAGCTTTCAACATATACACAATTTTAAACATTATAAAGGAGTGAGTACGTAAAATGTGCAAGTATTTATTTAATTGAATTTGTGTAACTTTGACACAATGACTGTACATCGGTTCTACTATTCATCAACTTGGTATCACGTTTTATGTGAATCATCTCCAGGATGGATCCTTTATATTAATTGGTTTCTTTCGCTAAAATATTGACATTGTTATAATCGAACTGTTGGTTATAATCAAAATAATGTTTAGCAAGGGCAGTGGAAATTAGTTTTTTTGTGCTATACACATAGATTTTTCTTTGTAAACATTGCTTGGAGATTCGTGTAATAGTCCCATCGCAGTCTAATAATTCAATTTATATACGGTGTGGGTTTGATTTTCTTTTGGTATTAACGGTTTTAGATTTGAAAAATGTTTGCCAACACTTTGTAGGTTTTCGGAATGCATGGTGATGATATTATTACCATTTATTTATATATGATACATATTTTTACATTTTGTTTATTCTTTCTTTAATTATGCACGACATATATCAAGTTTATCGTTAAATTGTTTAATTTAATTTGAATATGTTTATAATGGACGATCTTCTAATATGTGGAAGATATTCAATTATCAAAGGTTGTCGACTTCGGTTGAGCTTCCGAGCGGATAAATTCGTTGCAAATATTATGAAAAAGTGACCACAATAAGCGCGAAAGTAAACGTTGGGGCAATGACAGGGCTATTTCAACTTAATCAAAAGCTATTCCGAACCGGTCTGTCCAGTAGTCCAGGTACGTGCCACATGGGTCCGTGCCGGCCAATTGACCCTAGGGTCGCGCCCTGCAGGGCATTACGCTGACCAGCACACCTCCCCTGACCTTTGTAGCCCACCACTCGTCATATAAACACGCCATCTATCATATTCCGAAATTAGAAACGAATGTACCTCTCGAGCCTTCCGACTTACCCAGCCGGAACTGGACCTTCATAAATCACAAAACCGGACTCAAAGGGCGAGTATTATTTGACCATATAAACTTGTAACAAATTATTACTCTCATACAATATAATTCTTTCTATATGGACCCCAAACTTTACTTTCGAATTAGATTTTTTCAATCAAACTCAGTTCCTACCATACCTGACATGACTAGCAAATCTGTATCAATTGAACAATAAATAGACAAACAAATTAAATACATTTTTGATCATATGCATTTCGGAAAAACCCTTCATTAATTTGAGTTTCCATTGCAGTGGCGGCTCGTGAATTTTTGAGAGAGGAGGCTGGACATAAAACGTTTTTGTAAAAATATACTCCATTCACAGCCTTTTAACCTTTGCACAGCGACAGTACCAGCTACATCAGTAACAAAATTAATTGTTACCCAGCAAGAACCAACGTGGAGGTATAAAGTTTCTCTTAACAAAAAATTATTTGTTCGTTTTTTGTCTTTTATTTTTTTGGATTTTTAATATTTTTTCTTTTTTTTGGAATTTTTCATATTTTGTTTTTTTTTATTAATTTTATAATTTTTTTTATATATTAAAGGAATTCTACGGTCTTTAGTTTGCGAAAAATGATCAATAATATTATCAAAAAATGTATCATTTTGTTTTAAGTGTCTTACTAAATCTTTTTCAATAGATATCAAACTAACATTGATAAACGATTTTGGCCCATTGTATTTGGCATGTAAGTTTTAATTCGTGACAGGAATGGTGACTGTCAAACAAAGTAGTTTATAAAACTGAGGTTAAACTTGTTGCAAATCATTGTCTATCATATATTTTATCATATCGGCGTCATACTGGCCTAAAATATCTTTATCCGAGTATATAACGCATAATTCATTGTGCCGTGCTATTTTATCAAAAAAATTATATTTTAGAACTAAGTTATCTTAAAGTGTATTGGGGAACTCTTTTGAAAAAGATTCAAAAAATCTTCTATTCGTCAAGTCAAAAAACTTCAGTTCATGTAAATCGGAAAATCGAATCTCAATTTGACCTTTAATAGTATCTAAAATTTCAGAAAAAAGTTGTTTATACTTAATGTAGTTTCTTGTCTACCAAATTATATGTTTTCCTCCTTTTCGCGGGAGGAGCCTGATCAGTTGAAAAATTTTCAAATAAAATATTAAAATGAAATTCTGTATTACGGAAACTTGAAATTTTTCCAATGAGATGTTTCAAACGATCTCTTGAATTAATGTTGTAAAATTTGAAAAATAAGATCAGTTCGTTCAAATATTAATTTAAAATTATCAAGAAAAAACAAAAATTCTTCATTTTCTAAATAAGATATTAAACCAACAGCAGCATTTAATGAAACCTGATCTGTTGAAAAGTCATCACTATTTAATACAAAATCAAATGTTTCAATTAATTTGTCTTTATTTTTATGGATGGTAAATACTGCACGTGATGTAAAATTCCATCGAGTTGGAGCATTACAGGGAAATCAATGATTTTTTTAAAACTTCGTCTTGTCAATACTACTATTAGTATTAACAATGATCGATTTTGATAGTTACCTGACATTACTAATCCTTTCAATTCCGGTAAAGGCCGTTTATTCAAAAGAAACACTTTTATCATAAATTAATTCACTAAATGGATTTTCTAAAAGGCAGCAACTAACTCACTAACACTCATTTTAAATTCACAACAGAAAACAATCTAACCTTACTTGGCGTGACAACACATAAACAAACAAGGACTGACTGACCTACTCAGCAGTCGGCAGAACGCACGTCTCGTATGTCATAGATTACTAGCGGCTGCCGCAGGCTAGCCTCCAGAGGATGTTGCCGTTTTCGCTGATTTACCCAGTTGGCGTTAGGACTGGTCGGAAAAACGGCAACTGCGTTGTATCTAGAGGGTATTGCCATTTGACGGACAACCTGTCAGGAGGATTTTTCTTTTCATTTGTAAAGAAGAATAAATTTGAAAATTGAAGCATAATATGGGATGCGAACCTATATCTTCCAATTCCAGAGCGTTCATACCTCTGTATGTTATCGCGTAGCATATACCCCGAATATGTATTATTTGAAGACCTACGGTTTTGCAAAAAAAAATTCAAATTAAGTCAAATTGAAAAAAATACGAGTTAATAGCTGTAACCCTGGTAATATAATCCATGGATAGGTGGGAGGAAGTAGCAATGTACTTACTATTCGCCATATACAGTAAATCCATGTATAATTATCGTTGCTTCAAAGCATCCAGATGCCGTGAAAGCCGTTATCTCGAGTAGTATCTATTACTTGAGCTCCCACGTAATCTGGATTTGAATTTGAGTTCAATATATTATATAGTAGATGTTCCGATTGACACTTAGAGTAGAGCTTGGTAAGGAGTGGAATTCGGTGTTACTTGGGCTGACACAATGCAATATTGAGTCAAACAGTACAAGAAGTCGACAGACAGAGGCGGCCCGACACAAATCACCCCGTGCTGCGAACAATGTCACCGCAAGAGGTGCCTTGGCTCAGTCAGCGTTTCTTATTAGACATGAACCAGCATTTCTCAAATTTCTCGCATACAGTGGTATCGAAAATTACTTCTCAGTGTCTTTCCTTCTTCCTACACAATGGGTAGCTTCATCGTGGAATATTGTCTCATGCAGTAGTTCTAATCATTAGCTACCTTATAACTGAAAAGTCTGTCACATACTCTGATGTTGAATACTTCGTACGCCGAACGCTAAGTCGGATAAGCGGATTATTTATATCGTTGAGTACAGTGCATTCAACGGTTATTTCCCGATTGCATTGTTCAACCAGTTACAGTTCTCATGTTCAACAGTTTGCTTGGCAGATAATTTCAGGAATGCTGATTTCATAAAATTATTATTATTAAAGAAATCAGGAAAAACTTAGATTCATTTAACATGCCTACGTTGACCTAATAAGATATTTAACTTTTCCTCGGTTTTTTGTATACGAGGGCAGGATAAATGTCCCTGAAAAATGAAACAAGAAATGATTTAGTTGGTCAAAACTTATTTCATTTCTTAACATAACACTTTGTAGCCCATTACACTTCGTTCAACGTTTTTCTAATTTTTCGATCCCTTCCAAATAATAATATTTCGGCAATCCTTCGAAATAGGCGTTTGTTTCAGTGATGATCTCATTTTTGGAGCCAATTAGAGCCATTTCTTCAAGTTTGGTCTTTGGTGTGTTGTGATGGATCCATGTTTCGTTCATGATTACGAACCAGCTCAAAAAGTCTTTATCACGCTCAGATATCGCCAAACACTCCTTTGAAGTTGTCACATGCTCGCGCTTGTGAACAGAGAAGAAATGCGGCACCCATCTGACAGATAGCCTTCTCATATTCAAAAACTTCTGTACCCGTTTGGTTGAGATGCCCATAGCCTCAGAAATTTCGTCAACTTTGACTCGCCGATCGTCTGATATCATACCATGGATTTATCGACTATTTCTGGAGTTATAACCTCAGTTGGACGACCAGAACGTTCGGCGTCCTTTGTGCTCATACTACCAGAACGAAAATCACTAATAGTCACTTGTGAATAATCCCAATCGATGATGAAGAGTCCTCATAATGATTGCCAAGCGATTGGTTTGCATAATGTTTTCTCCATGAAAGAAATAATAATAATGAAATTCAATGTTTTCTATGTCAACTTCAAATGCTCTCTTAAATGAAAGTCGAGTAGCTCTAGGTCTGGATTGAAAAATTACTGTCCCAAATAATCCAACTGGTCCATAGGCTGTGAGAATGCCGTGAGGCATTCCCTTAACAAAAGTTCACAAAAAATAAAATCCTCATTGAGTTTTGCTGGAAGTTAATACATACCTACTGAACACTTTCCATTGGATACACACATCGGTATAACTCGTCTTGGATATACATTCTCTCAATTGAAAATCATTTCTTGAACTCACGTAAACAACTTGTGACCGAGTTTGGCACCAAATCGTCTTGGAAAAATTCAGTCAGATTCATTGCCATCCAAACATTTTCGTTTACTATCGAGTATTCTCTCAGATAGATCACAGTATGTGGTGGTTGAAGGAGTCTCCTCCGAGACAATAGCTGTCAACGGTAGTGTTCCATCAGGGTAATGTCTTGACACCAAGTATGTTTCTGCCCCATATCAATGAGCTGTTTCAAATTACTTCCGATCCCGTCCAAAGCTTTGAGAACGAAGGCATGTTTCATGTTTCGTTCCGATAACATCCAATGAAGTCAGAGACAGGTCGATGTAATAAATTGAGATCTGGCAAGATTTTTGAAATGAGGATCTGTACAATTTAATGCAACCAAAATTCAAATTTGTATTTCCTCTAGGAAGACGGATTCCAAAATCCCCAATATGAAACATTCGATATTGATGCTCGGTATTCCAAACAATAGCACCCTCTCATGAGACGATCATGCGAGGTGCATTGCGAAAACCTTACGCCCCAGCAGTTCATCATGATCTACATTATACATGTTTGAGTTCAGCACCCAAAAAAACGCTAAATCTATTGGATTCTATTCGAAGAAAGCTATTCGTCTGGTTGATAATGTCACACTCATGAATTCATTGACCTCGTTAGATTATCGATCTCTACTTTTACTTGGTCGGCACTCGAAAGATATATCGTATGTTATTCCATCATGAGCGATTTCAGGTAGGTAGACTAGACGAGCTCAGACTCACCCCTTTATTGTCAACCTCGAGAACTGCCGAATACCTTGTTGGTATTGTATTGCATGTTTGCACACTGCGACCTAATAGATTTATTGCAGTTCCTCAACCCCTGTAGTTTTAAGGAAGATATCGGACAGCTTCACGTTAGGTGAATCTCCTTTTTACGTATGGTATGCTCCGAGGTGTGGTGCCCTTGGGTCTTGCAAGGTTGTAGATAGAGGTTTCGTCCTCCTCTTCGCAGAACCTGCACTCTTCTTCTACTAATCCAAGCTTCTTGAGTTGCGCTGTTAGGATTTCCTTTAGTATTCTGAATTTACTTCATCTTAGGTCGATGCAGTCGCTAGATCTCTTGAGGTTATAGTTTCCCAGAAGTATCTTTGCCAGCCTCAGTCCGTGTGATCCTATCCAGTGATGGGATCTATTGTTGTCTACTTCTTTTTTGAGTTCTTCCAGTATTGTGGTGGCACTTATCTCGCCGAAAGGTTCCCAAAAATGATTTTTGAGTCCCCATATTTGCGGGTTTGGGTCTGCTTTCTCATTACCCGTAGCTGCATTTTTCTTGCCTAATTCGATTAGTTTCTCCAAGTATTCCCAGACCATCTTGGAGCTGATTATGTGGGAGCTCAGCACGAGATCAACACGTTGATGATTGCTTGACTATCCGATTTGAAGATTAGCTCTTGTCTACGGAAGTATCTTTCTATATTGAACTGGACACATTTTCCTATAGCGTAGAGTTACGCTTGGAAAATGCTCGGGGATATGCTTAAGCTTTCAGAGTATCACCTGTCAGTTGCATCTTTCTACCAGACTTAATTTATTGAACGGCAAAATTGAGAAACTATTCGTATAGTAAGTTTTTTCCTGATACCATAACCTTCGAACTTTCAAGAAGAATTTCAATGCATATCCCTTCTGCCAATATTCCCTCGTTGGCTAACGATATTTCAAGAACATTATATGTTTTCCTCCCGTGCAGTCGTGAAGAATTGGGTCGTGATAATACCCTCTAACTAAAATCACGGCAAGTCTGTCGGGACAGTGACCGCAGGATACTCCCAAATGCTAAGTCGCATTATGCCAAAGCTACACTTGGTCACCAGAATGGTCTGTTTTGCGTATCTTCTGTCACTTTTATTGAATAGAGTTGCTATAACCGGTTGATTTGGTGGCGCCACTACAAACTCTATTAGTGAATTTCTGATGAGAACAAAAGTAATAAGTATTCTTCTTATATGAAAGCAATCTTATTTAGAAATTGATTTCGTAGGTATTGCTGTTTGTTCTATAAGATTCAGTTTTCATTATACAAAATTTGCTAGTTGAGTGAAGTTTAACTATAGTTTAACAGCTTCATTGAAAATCAACTGTGCATGAGAATTTGAGTGATGTATTTTTAGATTGCTTTTATTTCAATCTATTATGCTCCTTGACGTGAATCGCTTAATTAATGGATTGTTTTCCCTGAAAATGAATAGACCACCTAAAGTCACATTTTAACTACTGCTGAGCTTCCGAATACGACTTCCGACTGTTAATACACGACGAACTAAAACAATGGTCCTATAATATATGTGTAGTCAGTTAACGTATCCAGCACTCCTCGCATATACAGACGTAGCTTCTAACGGGCCCTTCGATTTTCAAGACGAACATTCAGTTGGATCGCTGCATCTCAGCCAAGACTAATTATCACATACACGAATGCTTCTTATCATACTTGACAGATATTATGTTCGGTGTAAGAGGACTGTGAGAAGCTGAGAAGCGTTATTTTGTGTTGGGTCACCGTCTGAGGCGTTTCTCTAATGTCAGTTGCCTGACGTTCCCCGTCAAATGCATTGAGATATGCACTGTTGTTCGGATGTAAACATAGGCGTCAACTTCAAGACGTTGCTTGAGGTGGTGCAAGATTCAGAATGTACCATTCAACATTCAGCTTATTAGAATATATGCGATGGCCTGTTACAGCGGCTTAAATTTACATGTTCCGAATCAATTCATTTACTTTACCAATATTCCATAATCTTGATTTGCAGGATAACGTCATTCTGTCGAAGGTATACATTTGGTAACTCACAGAGTTATTGCCTTTTCTGTTGCTTTGTACTTTGTCATTGTTTTATATCATCATCTTGATGAGCTTAGTCATCATTCTCTACATACAAACGTTTATCCAATAATTGGTGACCCCGAGAAAGATTTTTAACTTCCAGACGTTGCAAATTCAACTACAAGATTCCGTCACTGCAAATGATTTTCACGATCCCGATGCTGCAAGATCCATTGATTCGAACATTCGGACTAGAGTGCCACCAATTCCACACGAGAAGAAGATCCTTCCTAATAATTATAGACCCATTGCACTGTTATCTGTGATTCCTCAAGTGATGGAGAAAGCAATCAACATTAAGCTCATCAAATAACTAGGGACCTACAAAATTGGGAATGACCGTCAATATGGCTTTCTTCAGCAGGAGACCTGCTTGCCTTCTTAACATATGGCAGAAATCAATTGCAAAACATGTGAAAACTCTAGTTGTACCATTGGATATCTCCAAAGCATTTGACCAAGTCTGGCACAAAAGCCTTCTTGGGAAACTATGGTTTGTCGCCTCAACTCCCTCGCTTACTATCGAGTTTTTTTCTAAGATAAATCATTCCATGTGATGGTTGACGGAGTATCCTCCAATACAATAGCTACGAACGTTGGTATTCCACAGGAATGTGTATTGGCACCAACTTTGTTTCTGCGCCATATCAACGATTTGCTGGAACTAACCACTTGTCCCGTCCACAGCTTTGCAGATGAAGGTATAATTCATCCCGCTCCCTCATCTGAACCCCATATACCTTAAAATGAAACTAGAGGATTTTGACGTGCAGAACTGGTAATCTAGTAGAGTTTAATGCAACCAAAACTCAAGCTTGCGTCTTCTCCAGGAAAGCGGATCCCACAATCCTTAATATGATGATGTCAGGTGCAACTATTCGTATGCAGTCTTCCATAACAATGCCCTGGATCACCACCAACAGCACCTTCTCATCGGACGATCTTGTGAGGTCCATTGTAAAAACCGTTTCACAAAAACTTATTTTTCTATTTCGTGTCAAGAGCTACTTTACATCGAACATCGAATCCAATATTTGAACTTCGGGCAACCTTCTTCATACAGTTAAAGATAGAGAACTCAAAACTACCGCTATGAAGTCTCATTTTTGCAAATATTTTAATTTCTGTAAGTAAACCATTTATTTCTTTTCCTTCCATTCAGTATAAATTGTCACAGAAAAAACTTGTTCTTCTATTGTTCACAAATAATCAGTCAAAACTCATCTACTTAATATATCTATGGTTTCGGCGTTTACTTAGTGTAAATTCATAATACTTCGGAAGTTGGAGAATAAAACTCAAATTTTACACAAAACTTTTAACATTTAATTTAAAAATGCTGACAAATTGCTTCACCACACTGTGGCATTATCAAAGCGAGGAGTTATCAACTAAAGCTAAATCTAAAAGTATGTCAGGGATCAGAATGTGGTGCAAATCGAGGGATGGGGGTGGATAATGGTGAGAGTGTGTTTACAAAATTGTTAACAAGCGGTGAATTAAATGTGTCGATTTGATCATTTAATATTACATTACTATTGTTTTTTGAGTGTTTCAATATTTCTATGGATTCTAATATATTAAGTTTATGTCCTTTTCCCTGAATATGTAGAATATCAGGATTAAGAGTGAATTTGTGGTTATGTTCTAACAAGTGGTTTGCGTAATTAGAGTCTACTTTTTTGAGCCTGTAACTTCTCAAATGTTCATTGAACCTTACGCTGAAACTGCGTCCAGTTTGTCCTATGTACAAAGCACTACAGTCATCATATCTCAGTCTGTAAACTCCAGATTTCTTTAAGTTATCTTTTTTAGATTTCGAGTTATTAATATACGAGCATAGGTTATTTTTTGTTTTAAAGGCGACGTTTTTATTCTGTTTTTTAGGGAATTGAGATATTTTTAGTGAATGAATATGTTAGACATGTGAAATTTCATTTTGTATTATTATTAATTTGCGTATAAATTATGCTTAAGGCTTTTTTATTGAGTTTATTTTGGAGTATTTTATTAATTATCTTGACATTATAACTGTTATTTTTGGCAATATCTATGATTCTGTTTACTTCTAAATGGAAATTATCTCTACTTAATGGGACATTAATTAATCTATGTATCATACAATTATATGCTGCTAGCTTGTGTGATTGTGGATGTAAAGAAGTGTTGTGTATTGTGGTATCTGTGTGAGTGGGCTTGTGATAAATAGCGAAAGAAAAGTAATTATTTGTGTGTGAAATTGTCAGATCTAAAAAGTTTAAGGACTAGTTGTTTTCCATCTCTAATGTGAATTCTAGATTTGGGTGTAAGTTGTTGATATAGGTGAGAAAAGAATTTATTTGAGGGTTACTGCCTGTAAAGCAAGCGATTACGTCGTCAACATAGCGATACCAATATACAAACATGTGCTGAAAATTGGATTTTAAAATCTTAGTTTCCAAGTAATTCATAAATATTTCTGCTAGCAACGGAGATAATGGCGAACCCATGGGGAGTCCGGTGTTCTGTTTGTAATATTTATCGTTAATTGTGAAATAATTTTGGTCTATGCAAAGTTAAGCTGGTATTATCATTCACCCAATTTTGGAAATTCACCTAAATTCATAATCCTACAACCATTTACCATAAGTATATTGCATAACATTCCGAACGTTTCTAGATTCCTTTTTTTGTTCTCCATTGAACTTAAGTTTGTTACAATTGATAAAGAACAAATACCTTCCAAATTATTATTTTCTTCTGTCAATAATACTGACAGAATTGTGATATTTATCCATAATTTATAAATGAGTTTTTTCAGTGCGCTGAGATATTTTAGGCCACTTCCATTATACTGGAGAGTATTTACTTTCTAGAACTATCAACATCAACGCCTCCGATCGTTCATATTTGCTATCGCGGATTCCAATTTAGAATCTGATATGATGTTGTCAATTCGTTATTCTAATATTCGATCGATCCCGCAAAGTTATTCATAGAACTGTATGGTTTGCTGGAAAGCAACTTATATCGAATCTGTCAAATATGTCGTTCTTCTTATAACTTTCGCACTTTTGTAACTAAATATGTATTTACCAAGGTACCGTTTCCATCAACAAATTCATGAGCCTGAAGTTATTTTGTTCAATGTCTCTTCTCCACACTATATTCGATCTTCGAGAACAAATTGGGTGCTGGAATACGATATTCATCAAGTAGGAGCGCAAAAGCAAAATTTCTATCACACAGATTCGCGAATAGAAAACCATCAATTATCAAGGAAGGCAATGAATATTATTCTTAACAAATATTGTTGTGTTAGTAGTGTCATCTATCGGATAATATCAAACCAATGTCAGTCGGTTCCCGAAGAAACTAACTAGAGGAATAGAGGGTTGGATGACCCCTCCAAGTGACAAACATTCAGCTGCCGGGAGATGACAAATGTATCGAAGTAATGCTTGACTCTAATTTAACCTGGAATCAACAGCTGGACAAATTCAAGAATAAAGCTATCTAGACGCACACACGGAAATATATGGAAACACTAATGCCTGAAATGTCGTATTAAATATGTAACATAGTAGTGAAAACCTTCAAAACACACTCATCTTTGGTATTGTGGACGAAGATAAGCCAGAAAATAACTGCAGCTGAATTGAGGCAATACCTTCTAGATAGAGAAGGCCAGAAAGCTGTCTACAAACGGAGTGTGGCGTCATCAAAAAAAGGTCTGGAGTAAAGAGATTGCATACGACAGTCTTAAGGTAATAAATATTAGAATTTAACATAGATTTACCTGTTTCTTGTGGAAAATTATCTGTTCCACCTATTCCTTAGGTCTCCTTTACTGCTTGGAACGTATTTTTACTTGTGAATACGCCTATATAACAGTGTTATGACTGAATAAAGTGCGTTGCAAAATGGCTTCCTAACTGAATTTTTATGTTGGTGATGAACATTTTCAATTTCATTTTCTACCGGAACATATTATAATGCAGTCGACTTATAAGGAAAGTTGTAGATATTCTGCAAATACGATATTTTATCCTCACTTTTGTATAAAATTAGTTCACATGCATAAAGTTTCTGAGAATTTCAAATTTATTAATTTTATCACATACAATAACTATAAAAACAGTTTGTAATCCATGCTTAATCGATTCGGTACAAGGAAACCAATTATTATGAAAGATCTATTCTGGAGATGATTCACATAAAACGTGGCTCCAAGTCTGTAAATCACAGAACAGATATTCAATCATCAAGTCAGATTTATACTACTTTGATTAATCAGGACCCTAGCAAATTCCTACATGGCGTTTATGCTATTCTGCCTCTAAATCCGAGTCAAGTGGAAGTTTTCGAAATTCGGATTTGTATGCATCCCCTAGTTGATTGTTCATAAGTTACAATGTTTGTTTATTTGTTTGTAGACAATAAAAATTGGTATAAGCGTTAAATCTTCGAAATCGTCCATTTATGGACCTATGTTCATAAATACCTTTCGGCATATTTGAAACCATAAGTTTGTGAAACTTTTCTCATTACCCTGTATAATGGGACCATATCGTAATAGAATGAACGTATTTCCTGTTTCTGTTTGAAGTTATTACTTCTATGTTATGGACTAAATTTAAATGTATTACATTCATTCGTTAACAATTAGGAAATTGGTATTGGAAATTATGAGATCCACAAATGCACCAGGCTCATGTTATGTATGGAACTTACCTTCCGAATAAAAATTCGAAGACACTTCGATACATTTGTGCAAAAATTATAAAGGTTGTACTTCAGTTCACATTATGAGAAAATTCAAGAGAAGGGGCTAAACGTTAATTATTAGGGTTTTAGGAACATCATTCCGGAGGGTCTGATAAAGGCGTTTTTTAATATGGACAGAACGTCGAACTTTATTGCATATAAAGCATGGAGTCTAACAGCGCCGTTATCTTGCGTTATTTACGGCTGAGCCTCTTCTTAGACCTATAATAGCTTATAAATCAAGAGTTTCATAGTCCTTTAGAGAACCATTCTATAAAAGGTTTATGGTTTTTGCTGTAGCTTAATATCACGCAATAATGTCAACCATTTAACAAGGGCGCGGCGGCGGATTAACATTAAAGCTAGATAGAGGCATGAGTCTACTATAAAACCTAAATCTTTCCATTCGCATCTATTTGAACTTATTCCACTACTAGCAGCACATTTTGAGTTTATTTTATTGGGTAGATCCTCATAAAAAATTTTAAACTTCACTTACTAGCACCGCTAAAACATATAATTAACGTCTCTTTTTCAAACGGAATTTTTCCAGAATGTCTGAAAGAAACGATAATTTTACCTCTGTTAAAAAAAGTTGATTCCACTGATTTGCACAGCTATAGACTGATTGATCTCCTGAATAATATAACAAAAATAATTATCCACAATAGAATATCGAATTTCATCATACAACATAATATATTTAACCCTACTCAGAACGCTTATATTAAGGGAAGATCAACAGACCGGGTCATTTATCAAGTAATAAACAACATAGTGAACTCACTGAATAACAAACATGAAGTAGCAGTGTTATTTTTTGATCTATCCAAAGCTTTCAACAGCCTACTACAAACTATTCTGTCTAGACGTCAGAGGTATTGCTTATAACCTAATTAAAAGGTAACTTTCCGATAGAAAAAAGAAAATAGTGATCACAAATAGCCGTCATGAGTCTCATTCGGAATTGTACTGTGCAGGGAGCTCCACAGGGCTCTGCATTGGACCTTTGCTATTCCTTCTCCATATAAATGACCTACCCGAAATGATTGAAAATACAGTTTATTTTGCTGGCGGAAACAGATGAAACTTTACAAATTAAAATGGAACAGTCATTGCAAATTTTGAAGGATTGGTTTGGTATGAAAAACATTTGAAATTTTATAAGCCGCACGAAAATGCAAAATTATTTTTGAATCGTGTTCAGAAAAAAAAGGGGCTCGTGGTTATTACTATTAATAAACAAGGAAAAACCAATTAATGGAATATGTCGGACTCTTTTAATCCAAAGTTCCTGAAATTTGGTATCAGGAGTTTTGAGGTTCGCTGAACCTGAATCTGAAGTCGGGAAATGAAAACTCCGGCTCGTTTGCTGCAAAGCCCGAAAAACTATTGCAAATCTTAGCAACAGCTGCTTTTTATTTTATAACCATAAAATAATACTCAGAACTACATGAACCTTAAAAAAAACAAAATAATTAAAGTTTGTCGTGTAAATATGGCAAATTTTAATTTTTCAGAGTTTACTAAAAAGCTATAGTCGCTTTTGATTTTATAACCATAAACTAATTCTCAGTAACCACAAAAACTCATAATTTGACACGTTAGACCAAGACCGAGACAGGAATATGAAGGAAAACGACGCAATTTTCTACCAATTCTCCGGAATTTTCCTTCTTTTAGTGAAATTTGTACCGAGATACATCACGGCATCTTATTATTTCAAGTCCTAGAAAAAATCTTAGCATTTGGTATCGCTTTGAGGGTTTTCGAGCAAACGAGCCGAATTTTCTATTTTCCCACTTCAGACTCGGGCTCAGCGGATAAAAAACCACATGATACCAAAGTTCACAAATCTTTGAATTAGAGAGCCCGAGCTATTCCATTTGTTATAAGAGCCATTCCATTTGTTAATTGAAAATGGTTTTTCATTGTTCATTGAAAGTAATAATCATGGGCCACCCTTTTTCAGTAACGATGTGTAAGCGATCCTGAACACGATGCAGAGAGACTTTTGCGTTTTCGTGTGGTCTATATAATTTTAGTAATGACCCCTATTTTTTCACACTTTTGACTGGACTAGCATGTTAGAAAGCTTTATTCAAAGTAATAATAATTGTGGTATTGCATCTGAAATATGTTTCAATCGCTATTCAGAAAAAAGACAACCCAATAGAGCTATTTTCGAAAAATTGAAAGAAAATCTTAAGTATTATCATTATTATTAGCAGTTAAGAATTGGCAGCTTCATTCACACTTCCGTGATTGATTTATATGTGAAAATTGAAATGAAGCAGCCTGTATATACTTAGATTGATATAATCAATAATTTATACATCATTACCCTTCATGTTATATTTATATTCATTAACTTTGCTGAAGACATTAGAAACCACGCATTGACAAAGGAAACTTTTATGTAGATGCCTGAAACTATGATTTAAAAAGAGTTTGTATGTTACAAAGGTTCTCTCTACTACGAACGTCTCTCGTCTCTCTAAGAACAAGATCTGAGCAACCATCTATAGTTAGTTAGCATCCTCTTGTTCATAGTATGCCAAACTTCTAAGTAGCCTTGTAATACTGTTGTACCTTAATATTGTTGATAAAGTACAGATGCTTATTATAGAGATTCCTTCCTGCTTCGAATAATGCTTTCAAAGTCTTGACGTCATGGCAACCTATACGTACTCTTTGTGAAGATACATCGTTAAAATTATTAATTGTAGCACGACACATTAATGGTAGGATGTTTTCTTTTTGACTGTTATTCATCGCTGTCGAGGAAATTTAATGAAACTCTTTTAGCGTGATCATTGCTTCTATGCGTATTATTTGAACTGGATAATTTACTGTGCTTGGTGTGCTATTGCAAGTTTGTAATTTTTGTTGAGTGAGCTCTTTCGTGTTTTCCAGTATTTGAATTCTTCTTTATCTGAAATTTAATATCAACAAATGAGAATATTCATTTAACGTGGAAACTGAGGAAAATATATAGTGTGAAATGTTGTAATTTAAAATTTTACAATACAGGTCGAGAGTCAAGTTGAAATGTCATTATGAAACTTAAGAAGAATGACGTAAATTTTTCACCCAAGTGATATAATGAATGATTGGAATTTATCAAGAAGGAGTAGATGAAACGAGGAGAACATAAAACCAAACCAAAATATCAGAAAAGTTGATGAGAATGCAGCGATCAAGAATGTATTATAGACTAGGCAACGAACCGAAAAAAAATGTATGTAGGTCAGATTCGAAAAATTTTCATGGGATTCGATTCGTGGGGTTATCAGGATCATTCACAACACATAAAACCTCACCGGTCAACCTCCCCCCCCCCCCTTGGGATCTAGAAATGGACAAAACTTGCCGAATTTCCACACCCAGTATTGATTTCAAGTGAATCTGACGTCAAAATCATGATCAGCGACCCAAAAAAAGCCCTAGGTGCATTTTAAATTCATTCATTTTACATTGGAACAGAGTATATCATTGATTTTTAAATAGCCCCAAAGAAAAGATCTGAGGGGTTTAATTCGGGTGAACGAGGAGAACACGCAGCTGGACCGTTATCCACTTCTGAGGGTAAACCAAATTGAAAGACTTCGAACTCTAAAATGCCACTATGCCATCATGCATAAAAAGGGGCGAAGGAAGGGGAGTTATTCCTGATGTAAATAATTCCTGATGACGTTCTTTCATATCCAAAATCACTTTACAAGACAGAAGCAGTGAAAATACATGAAAAAAGTTCAATCTTAACCTATTATTGACTTGGAGATAATAAAGATTTCTCTTAAATATAAATTATTTGACCTGTTTTAGGATTTCTAATATCTTTTCAATGACTGGAAAAACAGAATCATGACATAAAGCGGACAAAACTTGATTTTTTCATGATAAATATACCTAACAAGCCCCCAAAGTCTCTACGTGGCTTTAAATGAGCATCCGCATAGACCACTCTTCTACATGAGAACGGAACGAACTTGCTAATCTGGTACATGATCTAGGACATCTGTGAGATCGTTCTTGAAGGAATTCAAATATGATTCACCATTCAAGCGATGAGGCATTATAAAAGATTCAATTAAATGATTTTCGATTATCCCTCCGCATACATCTATCGAAAATTTGTTTTGAAATATTCCTTCTGAATATGTACGAATAATCGAATCTCACTTTTCAAACGATACAATGCGAGTTCAAAAAATACTACAATGATTCAGATTCATTAATAATAACAGTAACGACTAGTCGCGAAAACACAAATGAATAATGGGGAAGTGCAGTGATGACTACCTCCAGAATACACGTTCATAAATCATGCAGAAGAAGATAACTAGTGAATCATATATCATCTGAAAAAGGTCTCATAAACTGCATAGATTCGATAGAGAACGCTATTTTGCGGCTGCGAGAAAGTGGCGGAGGGGCCGGGACAACCGCACGTAGGAATCGAACAAAGAATGACCAGTACAGTATGCGTGGGCATTTCGGCCACACCCAGCAAACTTCGATCGGTTCTGCCTGGTTGTTCTTCACGCGCGAGGGTCGACACTTCTCAACGACCCTCAATTCCACCCTCCGTTCCCCTACAAGGTAACCACGAGCCGGAGTTACGAGTTAACGTATTAAGAGAGATGCTTCTCCAGAATTCATTAGTTTTATTGCATTTATGTTAAGACTTCATCTTGAGACTCTTGAATGAGTAGCAGTAAAATTACGATCTTAGTAGGAGACATAATACCCCTTTTACAAATACTAGAAGCTATTTTGTTCATCTTATTTCCCTTAACGTTTTTATTTGCTTAATTATTACACTGTTCCAGATATTGCAGATCTATCACGCCAAAATACGCCTGCTTGGATATTTCATATTGTTAACCAGACGGAATTTCGTGAAATTGTTAAAATATTTATTTATCTATTTATTTATTACAACGCCCAAAGACAAAGTCATTTTACAGAGCTAGGTCGTATATATGAGTTACAACTCAAAACAGAATACATTAATAGAGCTGTAAATATAATTATATTACTATAGGATGCGACAAAATATGTCCATCCAAGTTTTTTTCGAGTAAAAAAATTAAGAACAAAAAAAAAATTGTTTTCAGTGAAAACTATTTATTAAGACATGTAAAATCATTCATAAGAACTACATCGAGTTAATGATCGCCACGACAAGCCAGACAATGACCAACTTTATTATATTCCAAGTATCTCCACAATAAAAAAATCTAGTGCTGTCAAATCAGGAGAATGAAGCGGCCATTCAACATCTCCATTTTTTAGAGCAGCCTGGTGACACTTTCACGCGCTGGGTGATATGTAGCCTCATCCTGCTGGAACTAAAAGTTTCCCAAATATAGTTACAAATATTCGATAAGGTTCTCCATTAATATTATCTTCAAAAAAGAAGGGTTCAATCTTTCGTTCGAAGCATATATTCCGCTCCAAACAACAACTTTTTGATCTAACTCCACGTTCTCTTGAATAAAACGAGGATTTTTTGTTCTCCACAAATGATAATTCTGCTTGTTAAATTCACCAGAAGGCCAAAAATTTGTATCATCACTTATTATTAAATTTTACAAAAAGAGGGTTCTTCTTCCACTAAGTTCGTAACAATGAGTGCATATTGCAAACGTCTTTGATTATCAATTGGCCGTTATTTGAACATAGTTTGAATTTCGTAAGGATACATACGCAAGTCTCAGTGCAAAATCTTCCTAAAATTCGCTCAGACAACCCTAATTGGGTCGCAAGTCTTGTTGTGGAAATTGTTGGTTCTGCGTTAAGCTGAATATTTTTGTTTGAACGACTAGAATGTCTTCCACACGATAATAACCTAGGAATATTAGAATTTAGTTCGGAAAGAAGGTGAGAGTCATTAAGTTGGCTAGAAATTAATTTAAAAATTAAGTGTACAGACTGACAATCTCTACGGATATTTTGGCCAATCACCAAGTGCCTGTGAAGTAACTGATCATGGGCTATACCTCTAGGAGGGTGAACTCTTCCAAGGAAAGTACTGCCAAAAATCTTCTCTGCACCGACTCAAATCTGCCAATTTGATTCATATTGGATGAAGACCAAACCACTGAAGCGTACTCCAACTTGCATCTGACATAACAATAATAAATAGATTCAAAGGTATTCAATTCACTGAGCTCTTCACTACATCGAGCTATAAAATTACATACGATTTGCTTGGTCTACAACAGTATCAATGTGTGAATTAAAGTTTAAGATACAATTAAAAGTTACTCCAAGATTAACAAATGTCTCAAGTGTTCGCAAAGTAAAGTTATTAATACAGTAGTCAAAACATAATAATGTTCTCATTAAGAAGTAAGACATAACATTACATTTGGTAACGTTAAAATTAAGGTTATTTGTAAGGCACCTATTCTCAATGGCGAAAATATTACGAGCCAGGTGTATGCAATCGTTCACTGATTTAATCATTCGAAATAGTTTCAAATCGCCTGCGTAAAGGAAATATTCCACATCTAAGGCCTCACCGATGTCATTTATAAAAATATTGTATAAGAGTGGTTCTAAATTAAAATCGTGAGGAACTCCAGATGTGGCAAAATACTCGATAGACCTGTGAGCATTAAATACCACGAAGTGTCTTCTGTTGGTTAGATAAGACTATAAGAGTTTCAAAAGAGATTCAGAAATACTTTGGAGAAATGACTGATTATGAATATAGGTCTAAAGCTGGAAATATCATATTTTTCTTCTTTTTATATAAAGGACACACCTTTGACTGCTTCCAAATATTAGGAAAAGTGTAACTTCTGATGCAAATGTTAAAGAGGACCGTCAAAGGAAATGCCATAAACGTCGGCACAATCACTATAACGACTAATGCTATTTGGGCCCGTAGTCATTTTGGGTTTAATTTGCCAATACGACTTCATATTCCTGAAACTATTTAACCTGTAGTGTTTATCAGCCCTTGGCTCTGCCTAATCTCTAATTTTAAATTGTAGCGATCATCTCATCATAAAAACATTGTATAGCTGAATTTTTAATGAATCATTTCTTAAGATAAACTTTGAAATGATGGATAGTACATTTCAGTTCATTGGTGAATAATTGATAGAACAATTGGTATATTATAGTTCATATTATAGCATTTACCTTTACTGCAATAAGCCAACTAGCTGATTAAACGCCATTGTGTTGGTCCCAACATATTCAAACCACAAGAAATGAGTGCAGGGTCAGCTTGAAAATATACATACATATTGATTTATTTTTATTTTGATTTCAAAAGGCATTTTATACCAAAGGAAAATAATGATCAATAGTAAATAATATTTTATTTTATTGCTAAAGATATAATTAATAAGTTTATGAGAATTAATCTGGGTAGACGGAAAAGTTTTACAATAATTCATTTTAACAACTTAATTCTATTTTGCATTTAATTTATTTATGTGCTGCTATCACTAGTATGTTTCTCTAAACCTAAACTTATCATTTTAAGGGTTGAACATTAGTAATCATATACGTATAAGAGTTTTCCACCTTAATTATATAATGTTGTATACAGTTTTTCCAACTGTCTTCAGAAATTTCACTTATTATGTTTTTTTATTAATTCCACTACAGATATATTCAAAAAGTGTATTTCGGATTGCGAAATGATTGACTAAAATGCTTACGTAATAAAATATACTTAGTTAACGAAAAAATATACGACGCGAAATAACACGTAAAATCCTCCTGAAACTGGCCTTATAAAGATCGGTGGTTTTTGTCTGAAGATCCATTTTCACTTAGCATGTTTGCATTCCATAGCATTTACATTTTCCCATTGCCGGTGGTCCATAAAATACTGGTTAAATTTGTGATTAATTCTTCAACGAAATGGAACGCATATTCGAAGGGTCCAACGAAAAGTATGCTGCCTCTAAGCAAATTGAATACAGACGGAATATTTGGGGAATTTGCAAATGAGCAGGATTTACGAGATAAATAATCCTTTTGAAATGTTAACCCAAAAGCATAAGTTATTCATTTGAAAGTCTTTGGAATAAATTTGTGCAGCGTAAGGTGGGTTTATAGTGGCTGAGACAAGACAACGGATGGAACACACGGGCATAGCTAAAGTTTCGTCCGTTTCAAAGAGGAAGACGCCTCGTTCCACTTAATCTCCCATTCGCACCCACACTTAGGGGCCCAGTTTGCAAATACCACCGGGCCCTGGTACGAGTGGTGTGCTTCTAATGTTCACACAAGCCGAAATAATCTCTATGTCGAAGGAAGTAAAATCCATAATCCCCAAAGAAAGATCCGCTGTATATACTAGCGCGGTTTACTACAATTTTAATCCTAGATTTACTATTAATTAATTATCGATTAACTGTATTAGACATTTAAAGAAGACACAAAATAACCTGTACGGTGAAATAAATGTTTCTTGCAGCTTTATACATGACTAAAAAATGATAACCCATTGTTCCAAGGAAAAATTCAAAGCTCGCAACAAAACTATTTTGAATTCAATTTTTGAAATCGTTTTTGTGATAATCCGAGATCTAGTTGAGCGATAAACCTGTTCATTAATTGCTGAATAATCAGTATTAAACGTTCAACATTAGTTGGTAGAATTCACATCTATACAGGTTGAGTTTAGAGATCGGTGTAGTCAGATTTAATAAATTAAATAAAGATGGTGATAGGATCAGCATGATTTAAAAATGCGTCTGTTGTCAGTATTTTACGAACCATAACTAGACGATACATTCGAGTGATTAATTTCACTTGAAGCGTTCGTGGCAAGCATAAATATGTTTCTTTAATTGCTCAACGATAACATAACTGTCCCAGTCGAGGGCGCGCATCTCACATAAAAGGGCCCACCATTCTCATCAGATGAAAGCGTTTCACTTGTCTATTTTGTAAAGCAATATAATGGATTTTGCTAGCTCCAACCTTGAAGACTCTCGTATATAGCGATTCGTGGAATTCAAGCTATATCTATATACAGGGTGTTTCACAACATATCCGACAATTTTTGATCTCAGATGCACTTCTCAAAAATATATCGATTTCTTTAAAAAAATTTAACAAAGCTTCAACAGAAAGTGATCAAATTATTTTTTTAACTTATAACAAATCATTTACTTATTTCCACGAAAGCTGTTCAAAGTTATCTCCTGTAATTTGCAACCAAGCTTGAGCCCGTCGAATCCATTTTGGTCGCACTGAGAATATGAGATTTATCTGCAATAAATCCTAAAGCAGGTAAATTCGAGAGATTGCTCTATTTGTCGACTTGTCATAATAGTCGCATGTTATGTTATACTACAAGGTTAAACAAACCTGGAAACATTCAACTTCACGATTGAGAAAGCTTACGCAACAAAGTTGTATTGTTACACACCGTGTCAATGTTGGCGACTATATGGAATCCTTTTGAAGAAGAGGTATTTATAGATAATAAGATCGTAGTTTTAGTTAGTGTGGAAGTCCTTATATTAATCATTAGAAGAGCCTACAGTGTTCTTACATAAATTTGTAAGTTTTACCAATAAACCCATAAAATCTACGATAGTATATTGACCCTTCCATATGACACCGATTACAAACACTAAGAACTATTGGATCTTCACATGGCGATCCATACCAGTATTTGCATAAGTGTCCGTCAGGGCACGACTAGCTCTCTTCCGAACATAATCTAGAATCTGTACTCCAAACGTGTGAACAATACTCCAGGACAGGTCGAATATGTACTTAATGGAACAATAGCAGCTCCTGAGATGTAAGATAGCTCTTGCCAATAGGAACGGAGCATTCGTCTCCACAGTTACACACACTAAAACAGTCTAGATTAATTCAGAAATGCCCAAAACAGATATATATCAGAAAATCACGAAAATATTTTTTTTTTACAAATTAAATTGTTTAGATTGCTATGTGACTTATACAGGAAACTCTAAACAACATTTACAAAAAAGAATGTATGGCCATAAATATAGTACTAGTAACAAAAACTTAGAAAATTCCACTTGCTCAACATTCTTTTGATTATAACCAACCATTTGATTACAATATGTTAATATTTTTACTAAAGAAACCAATTATTATAAAAGATCTATTCAGGAGATGATTCACAAAGAACGTGACTCCAAGTCTGAAAATCATAGAGCAGACGTTCAATCATTAAATCAGCTTTATACTAATTTAATTAATTGAAACACTTGCAAATTCCTACATGCGTCTTCATAATGTTAAAAGTATATTTCAGGTAGAATGCTCAAATAGCAATATTTATAATAAGGTCTGACAACCTTTTTCTATTACCTCATAAATTTTCAACATCTGGTTCGAAAGTGGATAATTGAGCGTTATATATTTTGGTTTCAGTCGGATTCAAACAGTGCTTTGAAACGAGTTCGAATTTCATTAGAAAATTGCTAAACAATGGATTCTTGATACATATTCATATACTTTCTGTTCGTTTCGGTGACGTGGGCATTTTTAATTGAAATTAGTGCGATAAGGACGCTTTGTGATGACAATTAGTTTTAAGAAATCCTGTTTCAGGCACTGATACGTCTTCTGATGATGGTCGTGAGACCGAAACGTATGTAAAGAGGGTAATAATCATATGGGTTAATGTGACCTATTTTCCGAGAATCAACCTGGACTCTAGCGATCAGGAGACTATCTAAATTCTCAAAGAGCTATTATGACGGCCATACGAAGCCGTGAAATAACTGAGGTTTGAATTTTCAAAATATGCAAAATCTACTTATCAAAGAAATTGTACATTACAAGTCTTTGGGCTGTAGCAGACATCTTCAATCCAAGTGAAACTTCGAATTTTCATACAATAGAGTATTATTAATAGATGGACAGAGACGACAATCGTGACCTTCCGTTGAATATCAACGCCAACTGTACAAAATATATCCCGCACCGTTACCAATTTTCTTTTATTGTAAAACCTCTAGCGATGACCCTTTTCCACGTAAAACGGATCAAGGCGCAATTCCTTTGTTATCTCCAAAGACGTGAGTGATAAGAATGTTCCCGTAAGCCATAGATAAGTAATACACAGTTCACATTCTGATAGCCGGGGTAACAGTAACCACCCTCTATATGCTTTCTGTTTGATCCGAGACATTTCCTGAGAAGTTGTCACCCAGACAAATTGCCGCACAGTTTTCACCCGAGCAAGAAAATCCAATCCACGAGCTGCCTGACTTACTCGAGTTGATACCTAAGGGCATGCACGCTGCTTCAAAGACTGGCATATTATTTATTGCGTTGGTACAGCAAACATTGTATCGTTACTATCAGAATGAATACCGCGGGCTGTTCTATTTTATTCAACTGTTGTCCACCAACAGTTCATTTCAAATGCGATTTACACCACATACATGTTCAGCAGAAAACTGGAAGAACTGTGAAATATGAAAATCTTTGTATCATATTCAACTGAAATTATTGTGCTTCACTCCATGCGGGTGCATTTATTATATAGTTGGGAGCTTCCAAATTACGTTCAACGACAGAACTACCCGATAGCGTACAATTGTAGAGAAAGTGACAGTTTTTATTATATAGAAGCAAATAACAAGCGGTAAACAATAGGCGACTACTGCCTCTCCCTTGAAAAATGAAACAAGAAATGATTTATTTGGCCAAAACTCATTTTATTTCTCAAAATAATCTTCTTGTAGTCCGATAAACTTCGTCCAACATTTTTCTAATTTTTCGATTCCTTCCAAGTAATACGATTTCGGCAATTCTTCAAGATAGGCGTTTGTTTCAGCGATGACCTCATCGTTGGAGCCAAATCTCTTTCCGCCGAACCGTTTCTTCAAGTTTGGAAATAGATAAAAATCGCAGGGTATCAAATCTGCAGAATATGGTGGAGGACGAATCAATTCATAGCGCAATTCATGCAATTTTGCAATTGCGACTAGGGACCTGTGCGCCGGTGTATTGTCCTGGTGGGAGATTACTTTTTTCTTTGCCAAATGCGGTCGCTCTCGTTTCAAATCGGCGTCGAATCGATCCAACCGCTTTGCATAATATACGCCAGTAATCGTTTGGCCCTTTTCAAGGTAATCGATATGGACGATACCGTATGCAACCCAAGAAAACTGTCGCCATGTCTTTGTTGGCCGATAAACCCACTTTTGGCCTTTTTTTTGGTTTCGATTAGCCATGTCCATTGTTTCAACTGTTCTTTGGTCTCTGGTGTGTTATGATGAATCCATATTCCGTCCACGGTTACGAAACGGAGCGAGAAGTCCGCTTCCACATCGCTAAACACTCCTTTGAAGTTGTCACACGGTCTCGCTTGTTGACAACAGAGAGCAAATGTGTCAGATAGCTTCCTCATATTCAAAAATTCATGCAAAATGTTCAGTACCTATTCGATTGAGATGCCCATAGCCTCAGCAATGTCGTGCACTCTAACTCGCCGATCGTCCAATATCATACCATTGATTTCTTCGGCGATTTCTGGCGTTGTATCCTCAATTGTTCGACCAGAACTTTCACCGTTCTTTGTGGTCATACTACCATAACGTAAATCAGTTAACCACTTGTGAATCGTTCCAATCGATGGTGAAGAGTCCCCATAATTATTAACAAGCGATGCTTTTGTTTGCGTAATGTTTTTTCCACGCATGAAACAATGTTTAATCAAGACGAGAAATTCACTTTTCTCCATGTCTACAAAAATCTTCAAGGTTACTTTCTTTCGATGGGTGTCAAAACAGAACTGAATGCCATATCAGTCTGCAAATTTTAATGCGTTCTAGATAAAGATCGTACCTCACGAATGTCACATCGGATTTTCGATTCTTTTTCATATATCAGTAGCTTTTCGCTTTGCCCTCGTATACACTTCTTCATGCTTGGATGTTTTGCGCTCGCTCAGTGTCGGTATGATATACAGCTTGAGTCAGATCGACAGGAGTATTGGAAGTTAATAAGTGAGATAAAGTATGAACGCAGATGAGAATAGCATGTATTCCCAACCTGTAAAAAATGGGCGTGATTTATCATTAAGGCGCATGTCAGTACGCCTTAACTAACGACACAGACCAGTATTTTGACTAGAGATGGGTAAAACTATTATTTCTAAATATAAATATCATGATCATAATACCAAGTTCAATTACTGCTATTGCTATCTCGAATCTCAAAATAACTGTTTCAAATAATAGGTACGAAATAGCAGTTGCTATAATATATGAGATAAAATATGCTATAGTCACGGATTTACTTTTATGAATCAACATTAGTAAATAACAACAGATCGCTGAATAGCAACCCATCTCTAATTCTTATTAACTAACAATTCGGCACACTCCGCTGTCCCTATCGCACAATACACCTTCTTCTTCTGTATATTCCAATAGTAACAATACGATGCGTCTGACTCTCTCATACTCACGCATTAATCCTATACTCCGATCGTTCTTACTCAACCTGCTATTAGTAGTCATGACATTTCGATCAATCAGACCAATTACGCTCTCGACGTAGCGTTTTCAGGTCAGGGTTTCTACCAATCGGGTACTGAATATATATTCTATGTTAAAAAAAAACTTGTCACCGGAAACGAGGTATGTCCAGATTTTTCATATTTTGACTACACGAGAGGAAGACCTGTAATGTTCGTAGAGCGTCGTGTGAGTCAGTGATAGAATATTGGGACAGGAAATGCGCATTGGAATTTTTCTCAAGAGTTTGGACATCACTATAGGCAACAGGAAAATATTCATTAGCAAAAGAGCTCCACTACTTCGCCTGTTCAATAAAAAAGAATATTGGTATCAAGATTCTGGCTTGTGTCGAGCTTGGCAATGAAATTGTGTGACCAGTCTGAACTCGTCTAGTTAGTTTTCCTAGAATCTTCCGTGGTGGAATAACAGACGAGACTTCCAATAAACACCGACAATTGAAATAACTGTAGGGAAGGGACGCAACGCTCACTTTCTTACATTGTTCTACAAAAGTCAACGAATTCGTGAGTGTTGCATCAACAACCAGACTAATAACTCTCTTCTGAATATAATTGGAGAGCTTCTGCGTATTTTGGAAGGAGGAAGTTGGGAGCTGTTAAGTTGTAAAGTAGCTCTTGGCACGGAACAGAAAAGCAAGTTTCCGGAATGGACCTCACATGATTGTCCCCTTAGTAGACGCTGTTGAAGGTGATAACGAGAGTGAATAATAAGGACTTCAAAAGAATAGCTATAACTCTCATCATCATATTAGGGATTGTGAGATCCGCCTTCCTGGTTATAGGGTTATAGCTTAGTGCACATATCGCTTTTTTTTCCTATCTATAATTAGTGTTATACCAGAATATTATATCTCATCGTTCAGCACGAAGGTAATTCTATCCAGCTCAACTTCCTTTTCGTGATGAATGCCACTAGGGTTAATATCCAGTCTGCCCGATTCTGTTCAACTGCTTTGAAAAATAGAGCTCACTTACTTTTGTAGCACTAAATAAAAACATATTACTTTTGGTATTGCATTCTCTCGTTAGTCGAACGGAAACCAAGTGGAATTTGGAAGAAAACATTTTTGAAAAGATTCTTTCCTGTTACATATTGTATATATTTCACAAGAGGTTCATGAACGATTTAGAAAATAAAACTGTTAACTATGAAAAATTAAACTTCAGAAAAAGATGCGTATCGCTATAAATCGATATCATTTATTCGTATTAAATATACAGCTGTTTGATTTTGTAAATCCCGGATTTGTCAAAATCGGACACTTATTCGAAGGTGTTACTCAAACTGTGTTTTAGCTTGTTCTTACATCTATAAACTGGTTGTATTGAAAACTTGGAAAACAACTTATGGAATTTGTTATTTACTGAAGAATGATAAGTGAAACTTTTAAATTTTATTGAAGTATTTGAAGGTAATGACTCTAATTTAGTTAGTTGGCTTCTTTTGTTAAGAAATTAAATTATTGATCAGAGATTTGTGGCAATCAATTTCCAATGCAATTTGCTGAAGTTTCTCAACTTCGTTGCTATAATTTTGCTGGCTCAAAGGGACGTTCAATAATCTATGAACTAGACTATTAGACGGAGCTATTTCATATCTAAATGGTGTAGCTGAATCCGCATTACTATCTTTTATAATGTTAATATCAAGGAAGGAAATCTGATTATCGGTTTCTATTTCGACAGTGAATCTCAGTGAATCAAATAGGCTGTTAAGCGTTTTCAAAAAGCCATGTAAAATTAAAATATTTACTTGTAATCGCGAAAATGTAGTCAACATATCTATACCAAACTTTTGATTTTTTGGTTCAATTTTGGTTTCAAGGAGGTTTCAAGTTCACTTAGTTCATTCATCAGTTTAATATACTGATGTAAAAAATTTACACGTTTCACAATTTATATAGCACACTTAATTGCAGTCATGGGAAGAATTTATTCTAGACTTTTGAAGTTTAATCTTATCAAAATTTAGATTCACAACAAATTATGAACTGTCAAGTCAACTCAATAATTCTGCAATTTATATCGGCAACTCTGTAATATTTTGCCAACTGTAAATATGAAATATACCTGCTTTGACGAAGATAGCGCAGTACTGACTTAGTGAATTGGTTGTAAAAGTAATTAAGTATGACGTCATTTCTTTCGTAAAGTGAACAGCCTTTAGCAGATACATAATATCTGGACCATTCTAATTGTAAAATCACAATACATTTTTCCACTATGGAAATTTATAGTACTGTTTAAGAGAAAAACCAAATTGAATGGAGTCTTTGTGTCTTGGAAACGGAGAATAAAGTATATCATATTAATATTGACCAGATCATTCAATTTTTGAGGTTTTCTGTTTTAAATGTGAATCATTGACTTCAATCTTTCAAACTTTGGGTTTCACTGGAAAAACGCAAAATAATTACAAATAGAATTATTCTAATGATAACATTCATTCAAATTACATTGAATAAAAATAAAATAAACCCTATTCGCAAGAAAGGAATTTAGAATACGAGATACGTTTTCTACCACTTCCCGCGGGCCAGGGTCACAGGGTATCGAAATAAGGCTTTGTTACAAATAGCATTAGCTTAGTTTCTAGTTGAACTACGTACAAACTGCGCTAATAAATGTGAGGTCTTAGACGTACAAATGTCACAGTCTAACAAGCAACTCAAATGTCAATGCTTATCCAAGATACGTGGGGAACTAGGTGGCATTCTCCCCTTAGTTATATACGGGGGTGTAGGGTAATGTCATGCTGTGGATAGCGGCCCTAGGATACAGCCATTCTCGCATGTCAAACAGTCCAAAGTAGAGATACGTTAGGAATCTGCCACACTCACATTAGCAACTAAACTGACATAATTGCGTTTGAAATGCTTTGTTCATGTTCAATTATTCTAGCACGTAACCACATCAACATAGGTACGCCACTCACAAAAGGCAGCAAATAATATATAACGTATGTTAATTTCTCCATAATAACATCGAGAACCTAAATTTTACATAAAATAATACAAGCTCCAGAAACGTGAGCTGCTTTGTGAGAAATTGATGAGTTAAGGTAAGTTTATTCCAACTTCTCCATATTATTCTAACGTCATTAGTCTTTGATGATATTAGCTGATGCAAAATTCCACATACGAGTAATAATTGATGAATTCGACTCCATTGGTATCAATAATGCTAGCTTAATGTACGACAAGCTGAGACAAAAATAACAGTTGATTACAATTTGTGATTATATAAATAAATCGAATATAATAAGCTATAAACAAGACTAATTAAATGATGTAGCTGAATCCTCCAGAGTATACCTAATTGTTTGAGTGAGTTCTCTGTATATGTCGAAATCCAAGTGATTACCATCTTTTATGACGTTAATATCATGTAAAGGAAGCTGCTTATCTGTTTTTATTTGGGCAACGAATTTCAGTGAATCAAACTGGCGATTAAACGTGTTCAAAAGGTCATATAGATCAAAGTCTCTACTTATAATTGAGAAAATATCATCAACATATCTATACCAATCTTTTGGAAACTGATTCAATTTTGATTTTAACGCTTTGACGCTTAGAAATATATTGGCTAAAAATGGAGAGAGTGAATTGCCCATTGCTTGTTTGTTTATAGTAGTTTTGGTTAAAAGTGATATAATTTTGCTTCATATATAAATACGTAAACACGTATTCTGTACAGTTTCTATCGGGGATATTAATATTTGAAAGCCGTTTCTTCAGAATGTTTATCGACTTAGGGATTGAGGTATTTGTAAATAGTGAAACATCAAATGAAACGAGAGTATCACCAGGTTCAAGTCTGAAATCTTTCAATTTTGCAATTAGTTCCAAGGTTTTTTTTACAGACAATCTTGGTGCTGCTTGGGAATAGCTAAGTTCCTTGACCAACTATTTTTCTGTTATACGTGGGACTATTAATGTTTGAAATGATTGGTCTCATGAAATTACCTGGTTTATGAATCTTAGGTAAGCAATGTCATGGACTACTTTCACATGTCTGGAATTCAGCTTCCGAAGAAGAATGCAAGCAAATATATCCATTCCGTTTATATAAAAATGTTAAATATATTATAATCCACCTTGGAAGAAGAATAACTGACTCGAGAGTACTTGGGAATATGTCTACCTCAGGATAATGAGAGAGTTAATAACTACAACAATGTAGGTTCAGAGATACATATACATAAGGTTAACACGTCCTTGAGTAAGGAGAAGGGCATTGACAGCTGCTCGAAGAGGAAATTTAATATATCCTTAGGGACATTTACAAATTTATTCCAAGCAGAATATTGGTAAAAGCTAACAGAAGGATATCGTGGTGGTCTATACAAATGAATACCAGCAAAGGTCCTTAATACATTTTATATGAAGTCAAAGCTGATTCGGGTATGCAGGATATGTACATACAGGATTTCCAAACATGGGATAATATACAGGATAGAGTTCTATTTGGAAAAGTGACAAAAAAAGATTTGCCGAAAACTTATTTTTCATTTTTGAAATACAATTCTTGTGCAAATAACACACTTCCAAAACTATATCAATCTGATAAGCCTATCGAAGATCCCTTTCCTCCTCTTCATTTAGAAAGTGTTTATAGCATACCATGCTCTTTCGTTAAAGTTCACATTGGCAAAACAGGCTTAACAATAGCTACCTGTATGAAAAAACATCAGCGCTGTACAAGGCTTCGTGATACCAGTCGATCGCGGGACAGTTTGACACTGATCATCAAATCCATTTCGAAAATAATAAAATCCTAACCCGAGCCCCAAACTTCTATCAGTGAAAAATTCTTGAAGTGATGGACATCCTAAAGCATCGAAATAATCTGAACCGTGACTCAGGATATTACCTTCCCAACATTTGGCAACTCATCCTCGAAATTTCTACTCCGCCGATGATTACACAAAGGCAAGGTCAAGTGTCAAAACGAAGTTAACCACTGTTATAAAAGAAATGAACTATGTAGCGTGGACGTTTATCCCACAATAAAAACCCATTACAGAATTCAGAAGAATCAGTTTCAGTTCAAGCCTCAAGCCTGCACTGAACATGCAGCCTGGTGATGGTTGGCAAAACGGAACACATCTGGAAGTCAAGAATTTTCAATATTAGTTATCTGCGGATGTCTACTATTCAAGATACAACAAATCAACAATTGTATAATCATTCACCATTGTAACAGTATGTTTCCATGAATATGTTAACGCTACTACTGTTTGTTATGTTCCAGTGGGGAATACGAGTCAAAAGCAGGAACATATTTTAATTTTATTTCTGCCATATTGCAATAATCATATAGTTTGTTTGAAGAAGTAAAATGAGTTGAACGAAACAAATACGCATTCTCGTTTCGTCGTTTATATTACGCTTTCGGAACTAAATGGCCTAGAACGATATACAGAGACCCTCAGAAGACTTGGCTATCTACAGCAGATACATCCGTAAAAGGATATATTTCCTTATCTTCCGCATGACAAAATAAGAAAAATCGTTCTACTATTATGCTGCGATACATATAACATGTGTACTAGCTCAACAAAGGCTAAAGCTATCAAAAATCACAAAGCGTTAACGTAGGATAAATGTTTATATCAGCAAACATAAATGTAGAAGAGATACGATACGACTTCTTCCCAACTGCGTCGTGGATTGGACTGAAATAAAGGATTATTGCACATATTTTTGTCACCAAATAGTGGGTGAATCAATTGAAAATACACATACTCATGATTTTTCCAACAAGCTACATCAAACGTTTGTGATGGACCTTCGAACAATCTATTTGCATTTTTGCATCTTTTAACAAATAAATGTTGGTGAAAAAGTCAGGTTAGGTCAGATGTCAAGAAAACGAAATTTTGTGAGGCTTTAGACCAGGAAAATCAAATGTGTGTACAGGGTGAACGAAACTCGATGTCTTGCTCTATTATTAGAAAAGGAAAAACGATATAAGAAATTTGGAGGATTGAGTAGGGCGGGCACCCGGAGAACGCCCTGTAGTGAGAACCTATCCCGCCTACCTCTGAAGCCAGGTGAACACCTTTGAGTGAGAACCACTTCACTAGGACGAACTTCAAATAATATGTCACGAAGTTGGTGTCAACCTCTTTCACCTGGGGGAGAATGGTGTACA
The DNA here is from genome assembly GCA_958510875.1 of Endomychus coccineus. NCBI lineage: Eukaryota > Metazoa > Arthropoda > Insecta > Coleoptera > Endomychidae > Endomychus > Endomychus coccineus. Next base: position 184,577,387 of record OY294068.1, on the reverse strand, counting down.
ATCTCGGGTGGAAACCGCCCTCTGGTAGATAGGTGAAGACTCGTTAGTAGGAAACCGCTGTCATATCTGTCAATAATTAAACGAATGGTTGACAAATATAGTTTCTCGCATTTTCACTGATAATGTGCTATTTCACTCAATTCAAAATAGTTTATTAAAGTGGCACTTTACCACATAATAATGTCACTTTTCTATATAGTTATATCAGTGTTAATAAAACAAGTTTGAATTATTTAAATATTGGAAAGATTGCTATACAGGATATTCCACGAGAGGCGTTCGTTAGAAGTTTTCGTGGTTAGAAAAAAGTTAGAATTCTGAAATTTTGGGTTCCAGGGTTATCCGAAATTTTCTTTCTTTTCAAAATATTTTCAAGATCATACTACTTCCGGTTACACCGGAAGTCGCCATTAACTTCCTTATTTTAAATAAAACACCCGGTATATTATTTCGTTTTTAGATTCCTGAGAAAATTCCATAGGGATTCCATCAGGTTTCTCTATACCTATTTTCAATTTTTTCTTAGATATCTTGATTTTTTTGAAAATTTTGACAGACGTAGCGCTGTTTTGAGCATTGCGCCCTCTAACCAATTTCGATTGTTGGAAAGCCCTTCTGGGGTAGACGGAAGCACAGGAATGATTCTTTCGAATGCCATATTGACAACTGATTTATCGCATACAGGATATCCAAAATTTAATGACCAATTGCATCATTTTAAAAGTTGAAAAGTTCGTTTTTTCAAATGGGACACCCTGTATTTTATTGGATGGTCGGATGCAGAATTTGATTCTGCATCGATTTGCTATAACATTCCCTATACCTATTTCCAGTGGTTTTCTTGTTAATCCATATTTTTATCAAAAGGTGATCAAACTCCAAAAGTTCTACCAAAATTTAAATGCGGCAAGATATCTCGAGATACTGAGAGGGTTTGTTAGTGATTTTCTAAATGCCCTACCTCCACGTGATAGAGCAAACAGTTGGTATCAGCTTGATGGTGCTCCAGCACATTTCACTATAGCTGTACACCGGCAATTGTCACTGACCTTCGAAGATCGGTGGATTGGCCCGCGAGGACCTTGGAACTGGCCACCCAGATCACTTGATTTGACCTCCTTGGATTTTTACCTCTGGGGTTGCATAAAAGAACTATACTCTAGGCCGGTGCAAAACTAGAGAGGAATTGTTGAACCGTGTTCACCATGCGCTTACTAATATAAGTCCAGACGAACTTCGGAGGTCTGTTTCGCGAGGAGTATATGACATAGTTATTCAGTGTTTGAACCAAAATGGAGGTCATATAGAACAATTATTGTAATTCTACATTCTCTTATTATTTTATGTCATTATGTTCCAATTTTTTGTTTTTATTTTATATTTCGTTCTAAATGTTATGTACTAATGTCATGTTCTAATTAAAGTGAATTTTTGACCGTTTCATTGATGTTTATTTGGCTTCGAAAGACAAGCGATGTTTCGGTTTCTGCCAAAAAACCACATCAAAATAAAAAATATGGATTAACAAGAAAAACCACTGGAAATAGGTATAGGGAATGTTATAGCAAATCGATGCAGAATCAAATTCTGCATCCGACCATCCTATAAAATACAGGGTGTCCCATTTGAAAAAACGAACTTTTTCAACTTTTGAAATGATGTAATTGGTCATTAAATTTTGGATACCCTGTATGCGATAAATCAGTTGTCAATATGGCATTCGAAAATATCATTCCTGTGCTTCCGTCTACCCCAGAAGCGCTTTCCACCAATCGAAATTGGTTAAAGAGCGCAATGCTCAAAACAGCGCTACATCTGTAAAAATTTTCAAAAAAATCAAGATATCTAAGAAGAAAATGAAAATAGGTATAGAGAAACCTGATAGAATCCACTATGAAATTTTCTAAGGAATCTAAAAATGAAATAATATACCAGGTGTTCTATTTAAAATAAGGAAGTTAATGGCAACTTCCGGTGTAATCGGAAGTAGTATAATCTTGAAAATATTTGGAAAAGGAAGAAAATCTTGGATAACCCTGGAACCCAAAATTTCAGAATTCTGATTTTTTTCTAACCATGAAAACTTCTAACGAACGGCTCTCGTGGAATATCCTGTATATATAAAAAGTAAAATTATTCAAATTTGAGAATTTAACAACAAAAAATTTATTCAATTCCGTTTGTTCTTCCTGAAAACTATTATAATTCTCCATCTGCATTCCTGAACGATCTTGAGGTGCCACTAGTTCTTGCTGATGGAATATACTCAACTTATTGATAATACTTTCCTCGATATACCGTTCATCTACACACTGCCATCCTACATGCCTTTAAGTGTTCGAATGTCAGCTCCAGTGTGAGCGAGGATGGTGGCAGACGTCCTCCTCAAGCAATGGTCAGTGTAACTGGATACATCTGGGAGTTATAAGTATTCTGGAACTTGTTGAGGATTTTTTACAAGACTATTGGTGCTAACTGATTGAGCTGTGCACTTACCGTGCTTACAGTAGATGGAAAATCTATTATGTTTTACTTGTTTGGGTCCCAATCGTGAATACTTATGATACATTTTATATCTATTGCACTCTGATCTGTCATTTATTAGAATACTCTGACAATGTCTACTTGCAAGCGGTCCTCGGTACTTTAACAGTATTTTTATTGGGTAAGGGTGATTATTTCTTACTCATTGAAACCAACAAAATGTAGGTCGGAAACTGTGCTGGTTTCCTCTATCTCATTCACAGCCATTCTGGTTGAAATGAAAATATAATATGATGAGAGAATCCTGAATATGAAAGTAGACATGAACATTGTACCTAATTATTTATTTTCAAGCTTGGTGCTTATTCCATGGAAACGAAAATTTTTACGCATAACTATGTATTCATATGTTGAAGTACGCATACAAAATCATGATCATATACTCCTATCGTTTCATAGAATAATTTTAATGAAACAGGATGAAAATTCTGTATAAACATTGATACACTTACATGCTTTTCATAAATCGGGCGTAGGAGTTTCTTTTAAATACATAAATATGATCGATTTGAAATTAATAGAAATTTTGCATTTACATCTTTTGCAATATCATCTTTATTATGTGTTCCATTAAGCCACATAGTGGACACTCGAAAGTAAACTATTCATAAATAAAGATAATTCGTTTTTAATAATGATTCTTGACCCAGGTATGAATTATATATAAATCCTCGGGAAATAGGTCATATTAACACATATGCTTATTATTTTCGTCTTTAGGTACGTTTCGGTCTCCCGACCATCATCAGAAGACATATCAATGTCTAAAACGGGATTTCCCAAAACTAATTTTATCCGGACAAAGCGTCCTACGAAACCCGACACAAGATAGACAAAAATGTATACAGACAAACGCAACACAAACTACCAAACGTCAACATCAACGTAAACAGAAAGTGATACATAATCAAGAAACACAATAGAGACGCAGTCTCCTCCTGATAAGCGGTTCCGGGGTGTGAATGAAGATAGGAGAGGTTTTAGCCGGTATGCAGTAAAAAAGAGTGAGTCTTGCACTACCAGTAGTGATAGATTAAAGCTCCTAGTGTGCATGAAGTATTTCCTCTCCACAAAAAAGGTATTACAGGTTTTAGATTCGAGAAATATTTCCCAACACAGTTAGTAGGTTTATGCGCAACATCTATAATCTATATCATACTTTTTTAAACATTTTTTAATGTTCTCTGAGGTCTCCTGAATGTATGGTAATGCTATAAAATTATCTGTATTATTTATATATGCCGTTTCATTATAGATTATGTTTATTCTTTCTTTAATGATGAGATTGAAAATATTGCTGAGCAGTGGATTCTTGATACATTTCATATACTTAAAACATTGATGTGTTACAATTTCGATTATTCGTGTTTCTGTTCATTTCGGCGACGTGGGCATTTTTAATTGAAATTGGTGCTATGAGGACGCTTTGTGCTGATACAATTAGTTTTAATCAATGATGATGGTCGTGAGACCAAAACATACGAAAGACGAAAATAATAAGCATATGTGTTAGTGTGAACTATTTCCCGAGAATTTATACATGATAATTCGTTTACACTTTCGATTTTTATTTCCTTTTTATCCAAAGAATACTTCTTCTCGTACTGAACTTTTATATGCCATAAGGAAGGAAGCATGATTCTACATAAAGAATAACGTCATCTTTGCTCTTGTGCGTGTTATTGAGTAATTCGTTCATCATTTGATTGTGAGGCTCTATATAAATTCTATAAAAAACCCGGGGATAAAAGGTACATCTACATACATTCTGTTTTCGGTTTCGCAGGGTCGGTAAATCCAAGCTAATGGATCTTTGAAAGAATAATGTTATCAGCTTAATTCGGAAATACATTATGAAGTCGGGGGTTCTCTTTACTTCCCGTAGACATAAATTTTCCAATTTCGCTCGCCCTTCGTGTGGATCTCTAGTTTATTCCGGAGGGTTTGCAAACTACTTCGAAACTAAATTAAGCCTCGAAGGAGGCATCTGTGACCACACCCTGAATGTTGCGAATGGATAGAACATTTGCATGTGACGTATTTTATTACTCTCATCCAGATAAACCCGAGACCGTTTAGAATGTTATGCAGCCAGCAGAGTTCGCCAGAGACCATCCGAAGTTCACCCTTCCTTTCGATTCTTGAAGGATGACTCTTAACGCCATTAAATTCCGACATTTGTAGCATTTCTTTCCGTTATTTATTTCCGAAACATTATGAATTCAAACATTTGTTAGTATGACTCATAGTTGGGATTGCCTTGCATACGGTTTGCAACAAAGTGTATACAAAACTATATCTTGGTATCTTTATATTAGTCATATCTCTATAAACAAACATTACTCCCTGATGTATTATTCAATTTATCGAAGATAGTTTGAATGATGATATAAGGATATGAAGATTTTATACCAATTTCCCAACGGATGAATTCTTATAACAGCTACGAGGGCAAGGTGAAAAGTCCCTGAAAAATAGAACAGACGGCGCCACATTCGAAATTTCCATGTGACATTTGTGATGTACCATCTTTAACTAGAATGTATAAACGAATAAGCAATGTATTAAATGCCGATTTATCTCCAGCTAGGGGTATTATGCCCAAATAGTATTTAAACAGGCACGTTTTGATTTATAATTAAGTTTATTCTGATGATAGGTAGTTGGTAGCCGAATGGTCCTCAGTACTTTAATAGTATTTGTAGTGGATAACGGTGATTATTTCTTATCAATAGAGTTTTTCCTTCAACATACCAAAAGAACAAACTTCCGTTAGCCCTGAAATTAATTGATAATAATGTTAAAAAATTTCAATATGAAATCTATACTTATCCCATTGATAACGCCCACATATTTGTGAGTTGTCAAAGCTTTACTTATTTATTGTTATATTTCCCACTCGAAATATAAATTATCTTTATTATCTAACTAATAAATCAAGATATTCAATTCTCTACAGTACTATTGTAATAAATTATACGACACAATACAAACATTCTGAGGATTAGGTGTCTATTTTCACATAGTACTAGTTTTTGTTTCAAACATGTTCTTATTCTTATTTACCAAATTTCAAGTCATCCACCTTTATAGTTCTGACTTTTCGTGATGAGTGAGTCAGTGAGTGAGCGAGTGGTACAATATATATTAAGAGATATAGATCAAATTTTTTTATTCTACATTTCCGAAGCTGAGGTACTCTAAATGTCTTCACTGAAGGCACCTTCGGAAGCAGTACTTTTTCATATTGGTTGTCGTTGTTCCCCAATGAATTTTCGATTTTCATAACAATTAGCTAATTTTCTCAGAAGCTTGAGTAATATGTCATTATATTATTGGAGATGTATAACTATCATGAACATTATATATTTGAAATTACGTCATTATTCATACTGTTGACGTCTTATGCAAGATCTTTGGTTAGGGTGAAACACACAACCCAAACAAGCCTAGCAGGCTGCAAAGATCAAAATTATACAAACAAAAGTAATATTCTCCATCTATAATTCGTAATACTTATAATATTACCTTCATTTGTCGTTTTATTTTTGAATCACTTATTTCAGAATACAAAAAACGTTGAGGTAATACGTGAAAAATGTAATTTTCCAAAACTTTACCCTTGATTGATTATAATTTTGAAGTAACGACACAGTCCTGATGTGGATCTTGTTCTAAAAACGTCAGGTCTGAATACACAAATTCACCCTTTATATAGTTAACATGGATCTCTTCTAGATACTGTTTTCTACTTGTTTTGCAATTACTTCCTGTGCGAAATTCCTGAAAATAACTTTGACTATTTATCATTCGAACCCACACTCTTGGGTGTCTAGTTTAGCCTACCAATATATTACACTACTTTGGTATTATCATTGTCTTATTTTTCTGAATATAAAACTCTATCTGGCATTGTCACATGGCCACCATAGATCTGATTTAATTAGTTTGGGTTAAAATCTTTTGAAATAACATGAAATCATTCAGATGTCGCTAAAACTAGATTAGTACTTCTGAAACCTCATCAGCTACAATAGTTTTCCAGTTTCCGGATTCAGAATTGATGCAGATATTGATATCATCACGTCCCCACCTATCACTGTCGTAAGAATCTCATTAAATTTGCAAGAATAAGCAAATTTTGTTTCTTAATCAGATTTATTTAATTCTTCTCTTATAACAAATATGCAATAGCTGGTATATTTGGAACATTTGGGAATGTGATGAGATAAGTATGTTTCAATATTTTCCAAAAATTGAAATTTAATAATTATTATTCAGCTCCAAGTTTGCTGTACTTAAAGTTACGTATGAATCAATGTACAATGAGTTACAAATAAAAGGGATATCAACATGGTAGTGTTTAATTTTACATAATGACTAATCCTTACTTTCATTAAGATAAAATACAGTGATGGCTCACAACTTGGTCCTTCGAGCCGACAACCATATTAAATTGGTGACTTTTGGAAATACATAAGCAAGTTTAAATTTAAATACTAAAACAAAAAGTCAATTACGATCTTACAAATTACTTATTTACATTGACAGACTTGTTAGCCACAGAAGTCAACGGTTCTTTGCTATTCTCAATTTATCAAACTTGAATCTCTGAGCTCAACATACAAACAAACAAAGATTTATGAGAAATTTATGCGTGCTTTATGATTTGTGTATATGTCACGAAAGCAATAGACATCTGAAATCAATGGGTGTATCAAAACCATCAATTCTTTATTGATTACCGTTCAGTTATGACAGTCCTTTTCGTGTATGTGAATACATCTAGTTAGACATTCATATTCGCTAACAAAGCGAGAATCCCATATATTAAAATCTCACGACACCCTTGCAAATAAGGGGAATTTTGCATACAGCAAATATATATGAAACATCCGCAACAATATAAATTTACAGAACCCTTTTTGCATAGTTTTTTAACCCTTTCCTACCCCATAATAATATATGCTCGTCACCCTTAGGATGTCTTCAGGGAAGTTTTTATTGTGTTCAGGTAACCCTTTCACCCCAAAATATGACACCGTCCTATTATTTGACGGTGCAAAAAATGGAGCAAACGAACTGTGTCAAGATGCTTCTTCTGTGTATTATTTCGGATGCTGCATCTACCCTGACCTTTTTGCATCAATTATAATACGTAATTTTATACTGGCAACCGTTAACTATGATTAAATCCCTTCAGTACCTATTTTGATTATCTACTGAATAGTGCTGCGTACCTATATTGAAAGTAACCGCATTTTTGTTTAACTGTGAGTTACGTTCCATGTGAGTCAATAATTTATTTTTATAATAGAATGTTGCTACCAATAAGTGAAACATTGATTTTATCTAAACTTTGTAATTATCTCGAAGGAATAATATATATCCATAAATTCATTACAGCAGGTAATTATACAATGAAAAATAAGAAAAAAATGTCTTATCAACGTATGTCCGGATATGCTTCAATAAATAGCTGAAGCGTTTCAAAGATCGGGCTAAAAGATGATTTTCATGTTAGATCTCAAGAACCATAATATGCCAATCTTTCAATTTTTGTAAATTAACTATTATTATCGATGCAAGAACTTTTTATATAATACCGGTCGACGCTAGGGGGTCAAAGCAATAAGTTTTCTGCTTTAATTTAATTTTAACAATATTATAGTTTTCTTGGGATAATTTTGCTGCTTGAAAAATTTTGTTAGACGAAGCATTTTCGAGAAAAATAGATTTAAAAATCAACGTGCAATCTCTTATTTAAAATCATAAATTAATTAAGTGAACAGAATAAAAAGTCAAAGGAAGTGTTGCAACCAGGTTGAAAATTAAATTTTGCTGTCAATAGCTGTCACGCTTCAAAGATGGGGGCTAAAAGATGGTTTTCGTTTTATATCTCAAAAACCATAATATGCCAATCCAATCTTTCAATTGGTAACTTAACTATTATCGAAGCAAGAATATTTTATTTGATACCGGACGACTATTTCATACCAAGGGCGGTTCTACCGGGCCCAAGCAATACGTTTTCTGCTTTATATTACGTTTTCTTGGGTTAATTTTTTTCCAAAAATTTTGTCAGATGAACCATTTTCGAGAAAAACTGATTTAAAATTGAACGTAAGAGATTTCTCATTTAATAGAATAAATTAATTAACTGATGTAATGATGCAATGATCGGCATCGTTACAAATAATAATTTTGCCAAAGAGATAAATCAGCCACTATTTATGAAAGATGGAGCCTAGCTACACAATTAGATGTCCGGAAAAGAATATTGAGCTTCAAACTGCAACCAGATGTATTATTCATCAACCATTTTATCAAATTCGATGAGATAACGATAGAATTAACTGCATCTGGATTCTGTATTACTGAAATGGGTAAAGTGGCCCACTTGCTTTTAACATTACCGTATGTCTATGACAATCAAGCTTCTGACACAAGTGCAAAAGCCTTATTCAATGAAACTGGAAATTCAAAAGTTACAATTTACAAACAGCTTAAGCACCTGAAACACATTAATAAGAAAACGGGAGGCATAGGCTATTTAGTAAATCGACTGGATCTTCAGTATGATTATAATGAACTTCAAACCACAATCAACTGCCTCTATATTTTATACTCATGCATTATTATGATATTTTGTTGACTATGTAAACCTTACTTTGATGATACCACAGAGTAACATAGCACAGACCATTTAGTAAATCGACTCCATTTTCCATACACACACAAACATCATCTCAATAGTCTAAATGAATTCAAAAAGGTTCAAAACTAATATTTTTTTAGGGCGATTTCAATTCTTCAATGATTTGAAGAACGTTCATGTTTATAACATTGACTACTGTTTTAGGATTTGTTGATAAGTTTGTTATGTCTCTTTTATCTGAGACATCCTGAAGCGTTTTTTCTCAATTTTGACCCATGAAAAGTATATTCACGTCATTGTTTCAGAGAGAACGTCCATATTATTGTCAAAACTACTGTTTTTACCTTTGTTGATGAGTTTGTGATGTCTAATTTTCCTAAAACATCTCAAAGCAATTGCGTACCTCGATACTGTTTTCACGACAATGTTGACTCATTAAAAAGGTATTCATTTCAATCTTTTGGAAAATATTCATATTTTAAACCATCTACCTTGTTTCAAGCTACATTGATAAATTTGTGATATCTCTTTTTTTGAGACATCTGAAAGCAGTTGTTCATCTTGATATTGTGTCCACGACCCATAAAAAATTATTCACTTCAATGTTTTGGACAGAACGTCCATATTCATATCATAAACTACTGTTTTAAACATTTTTTATAATAAGTTTGTGATGTATAATTTTTCTGAGACATCTCAAAGTAATTGTCCATCTCAAAATTGGGGTAACATAATTTTGACCAATGAAAAGATGCTCATTTCAATGTTTTTGGGGACGTTCATATTTTAAATCACCAACTACTGTTTTAAGCTTCTTTGAGTTTGTGATGTGTTTTTTTCTGAGACATCTCAAAGCAGCTGTCCATCTTGATATTATGTTCACTACAAGTTTGGCCCATGACTGTCAAATGTAACTAATTGTTTTGCAATGCAGACTGACACTTGAAATGTTTTTGAGACTTTTGTAAACAATTGTCCATTTTGATATTGTGTTCACGACAATTTTGACCCATGCAGGCTCATACTTGAAATTTTTCCGAAAATCTTGATGAAAGCTGAGGCTGATCTGAAACGTAATCGAACCATCACATATAAAATCAATGAATACAGAATAAAAAACTCCTCTAAATTGTGTATTAAAAAACAGAGCCACAATGAAAAATAAAATGTTGATGATGGTTGAACGGAAACGAAACATCGAATATCAAAACTGACATTACAAAAAGAAAGCTTCAAACAAGTGCTTTTTATTTTGTTCCATCTCTGACGGTAAAATCTAAAATAGTAAATCAAGAAATTCGCTTTTCCAAAATTAGTTGAAAGCAAAAACGATATTAGAAATTTTATACTTCCGTCGATTGAAATAATTTGTTCTCTTATTGCATTTGGGCGTCACAGCTTAAAGGAAAAAAAATTGATATCGACCGTCCAAGCTCAATGGTTGAGATCTTTTACGTAATTATTCTCTCCAAAATGTTATGAAATAACATCTTTTCAATTTACTCCGCTATGTTGATGACATTGAATCTTTCGAGTGAACAAATGAATAAAAATGTTCAGGGGTAGATTATAATTTGCGTAACTGAAGAGATTTAAGCCTAAAGTAGACTTATGCCAATTATATTGTCACAAATGATTTTATCTTCTTTGCTTGTGAAAAGTTTCATTATGTATCATATAAAACCACAGACGATGCCAGCAGTTCCGGTTTGCCTTAAAAATAATCCATCTCACGGTTGAATAGGATGAGTACTTAATCTGGTCATTGTTATGAAATACTCAGTTACATAACCAATCTTCCACGTTTTAAATAACGTTATCCCTTCTGAAATGGAATAGAATATCGCTGGGCTACTGTGCTCCGTCCCGTTCTCTACCTGTTCAATTTACAAACCCAAATATCTCCGGATATTGAAAAGCTTTATTTTCGAAACACAAACACGTACCGTTGTTCGATAGCTTGACTTATTAAGGCAAACAGTTTGTTTCTTTAGAGAGTATGGGAAATGTATATGCACACCTATTAAAAGTTTTCAGGAGTGATTTATTTTCATTGCCAAGTCAACATAAAGTTTTACACATGATATGTATTCGCATAAATGAAAGATCAACCAAATTTTACTTGAAGCTTAGGTATATTGCAATAATAAGTTCGACATTATAGTGAAACTTAAAGTATTTCAATAAAAGTTACTATCATGAACCGTGTGTAAAGTAGACATCACTCTATTTAAATCAAGCTGGAGAAAATGTATATTCCTGAACGTAACTACTTTTTTATCCGTAACGTGTCACCGTTGACTCACACGATGTTCTCCAACATTATAGGTCTCTCTCTCTCGTGTAGTCTAAGTATAAAAAAACACTCCTCTCAGGATGTTTCAGTTATCAGTACATTCGAAACAATATCAAACCCAAACTATGTATACAGAATGGGCAATACTTCTGCGTAAATTACGTGATTTGAGTCAACGCACCTCAATACAATTTTCCTACCTTAAGAAGTTATATACCTCAGAATCTTTTTTTGATAATTATGGTACTGATATTTTCATGATTTTTTAAAATATTCAACCCTTCAGAGATGTATGTGTTCATCACACGATTTCCCTGAAAGATAATATGGTTGGTCACCAAATGACAAACGATTTATAAGATTTTGAATGAGAAAGGTCTTTTCGGTTTTGAGTTATCATGTACATAAAAACACACCGACAAACAAGCAAACAGACAGAAAGACAAAAGACAGATAAAGAGACAGACGGATTTTTTCAAAGTTGCCTTCATATAATGATTTTAGAAATAGCTCGAGTAAATGCAATTTACTGTACGTCTCCGAAGAGTATAATAATATAAGATCTTTCAAAATGTTCAACTAATAATAAATTAGATATTATCCTGTTTGAAATGAACCCTGCATACGGCAGAAAATTGAGCCGGTCGGTGTAGGAATATCGTTTGATCATTCTCTTTTCAATTCTACTTCTTTAGAGAAGGCAAAAGTACACAATGTCTACGAATAATTGACTGATTATAATATAACGAGAACAAAAAAATGTAAATCACGATGCACTAGTTGTATACAAATTCACGAACTAAGTATTGCTATTGCATACTAAACACAAATTTAAACTTTACAATACATTGTCGCTTTCGAGATATTGTGACAAATGGATGAAATATACACCGGAATTAAGCAGAATTCTATATGTCACCATGTTAGTAATATAGTAAATCGGACTGTACAATTTGAAGTCGGCTATGATATAGTAGGTAAACTTTAGTATTCTTAGTAACTTAATAATGATTCTTGACGCAGATATGAATTATATATAAATTCTCGGTCACACTAATACATTATGTTTATTATTTTCGTCTTTACGTACGTTTCTGTCTCACGACCATCATCAGAAGACGTATCAATGTCTAAAACGTGATTTCTTAAAACTAATTGTATCATCACAAAGCATCCTTATCGCACTAATTGAAAATGACCACTTTGCCGGAACGAACAGAAATACGAGTACTCGAAATTGTAACACAATAATGTTTTAAGTATATGAATCAAGAATCCACTGCTTAGCAATTTTCTTATAAACTTAGAAGTCATATCGAAGCACATTTTGTAATGTGACTGAAAGACTGAAACTAAAAAATATAACGCTCAAGTATCCACTTTCGTGGAAACCATTATTTTATCTATTCTTTTTGTTCACATTCTTAAATGTATAAAGAGTAATTGACTAAATTCAAAACACAATCAAATTACGCAGTATGATAACATGATGAATTAGTAAAATTTGGACATTTTCTTAATTTGAGAGCACTCTCCTACAATTTTGGAATGTCAAAATGTTAAAGTAGCCCTCAAGGTATTCAAAGAATATGTTATACAGCCTCTACTTCAATTTGGTTCAAATATAGAGCATTCCAAATCCACAGCCCAGTTTATAAATATTATATTAAAATGGTGGAAAATAATGAATGTAAAAACTCCCCTCAAAAGGAAACGATCAAGGACCACACACTGGTTCCAATTTTGGAAGTAATTTCGTATTGTTTCGATGAGCTTAATTCGAATTACATATTGTTAGGAAAATATCAAACGGCTCCATTAGAAAACAGGTTTTTTACATTAAAAAAAAGCAAATGGGGTGCAACTAAGGACTCAGGTCATGTCCGGCAACCCCGTTCAAGCAGAAAGTCACAAAAAATAAATAAAACGTTTGTTTTATTCTATCATTGTGTCGTACTTTACTGTAACGTACTGCTGACCAGCTGCAAAATAGCCTCTGCCTTGTGACATCACGATCGAGTGCCTAGGCCTTGTATTATAGAGGGTATTTGTTAAATGCCATTGCAGGCTTGAGGCTTGAACTGAAATTGCCTGTCCTGAAGATGCCACCTGTAATGGTTGATGTTGAAAATGTATGAGGTAATAGAAAAAGGTAGTCAGACGGTCGTACATACAGGTCTGGGAACTCCATTGTTTGACATGAGTCTCTTACATGTCGCCAAACTCGTAGTCCCTCGCTCAGCCATCAGCTAGCGCTTGGATCGAAGTATGAAGCAATCACGTTATTAAGTAAAATAATTTTTCTCGTAACGCAATATTTACTATTCTGATTTGAGAGAGGAATAGAGCTGTTACTCTTGTCAAATTGTATTACTCGCCTCAAATTGTATTACTCGCCTCAAAAATAACTTCCCCTTCTTCCTCGTTGAAACGATTTCTATCCGGAATCGCAAGCATCCTCTTTTTCAGCATTTCCGCATCTTTCGGCACTATAAAAACAGAAGTTTCTTGCTTTACAGTTTTGTACCCCTTTTTGCATTTCGGCACAATGCCCGGTTTCGTAATTTTTTTCTAAAAACGCCGATATTCCTTGTGTTTACAAGTCAACAATGACAGTTGCCAGAGAACACTGTCGTATACGGGCCAGAGATCATTCATCGACTCATGCGCCACCCTTTTGGTACTACGCGAGAGTTGACGCTTAGCGGACTCACTTCTCACATAGGAAACAGCCTCGAGTTCCCAAACCTGTATATACGACCGTGGTCAGATCTTATTAGAAATATGTCTATTTGAGCATTCTACCTGAAATATACTTTTAACATTATAAAGATGCATGTAGGAATTTGCCGGGGTTTTAATTAATGTTGCGCATAAACCTACTAATTGTGTTGGTAAATACTTTTCGAATCTAAAACCTTTAATACCAGAGATAAACAAACCCACACAGTATACAAATTAGATTGTTAAGATTGCGATGGGACTTATACAGGAATCTCTAAACAATATTTGCAAGAAAGAATGTATGGCCATAAGTATAGTACAAGAAACAAATGCTAATATTTTAACTAAAGAAACCAATTATTTCGAAAGATCTATTCTGGAGATGATTCACATAAAATGTGACTCCAAGTCTGTAAATTATAAAGCAGATGTGCAATCATTAACTCAGATTTATACTAAAATCAATTAATTAAAACCCTTGCAAATTCCTACGTGCGTCTTTATGATGTTAAAAGTATATTTTAGATAGAATGCTCAAATAGCAATATTTCTAATACACTTTTCTGTTACCTCATAAATCTTCAACATCGTGCTCGTAAGTGGATACTTGAGTGTTATATTTTTGGTTTCATTCTTTCAGTGGTATTACAAAATGTCCTTTGATATGACTTCTAAGTTTATAAGGATATTGATAAGCAGTGGATTCTTGATTCATGTACTTGAAACATTAATGTGTTACAATTTTGACTACTAGTATTTCTGTTCGTTCTGGCGACGTGAGCATTTTCGATTGAAATTAGTGCGATAAGGGCGCTTTGTGATTATACAATTAGTTTTAAGAAATCACGTGTTCGACCATGATACGATACGTCTTCTGATGATGGTCGTGAAACCGAAACGTACGTAAAGACGAAAATAATAAGCATATGTGTTAGTGTGACCTATTTACCGAGAATTTATATATAATTCTGAGTAACTGAATAATATTCTGTTGTTATTATCATTATTCCATACACACCTTTGAAATAGAAATTCAGTTGATAAATATAAGGCGGCTTCGTGGAATAGAATATCCGAAGGAAGGGTAGCAAGAGTAATTTGCTATATTGATATATAGCGTCACTCACCCGTGGAGGTATTTATGTCAACCCTATTTCAAACGCCTTATGCAACCCTTAAAGATGTTGCATATTTCATCTTTTAATACAAGCTACCCTTTCGTTTTAATATACAAATTCCATAACAAAGACTATTTCCTCATTTCAATATCGAAACGAATAATACCTACAGGTAAATTTCGATACGTATTGATTATATGTAGATTCTTCACACGGTGATTTGTATAAGTTACCCTAATATGGGATGGGTTCTTATATTATACAAGTGAAACCTTTCGCATAAGCCTTGCGAAATCATTCGAATATTCAATAAAATATCGATTGAAAAATTTGAATAGAATCAGCGTTTATATCGGTGGGAATTCACCAGTATGAGATAACCCCTATATTTAACAGTTGGCCGTTGTATTTTTCGCCACGACAGTACATCTATCCTAATGAAAAAGTTTTGGAGACTGTGTCGTCAGAAAAATATCATCAATTGCTTCTAATCATTATGAATTTCGCGCAGGCGACGCTTTATTCTACGGTTTGCTATGTTTCACTTGTTTGCGAGGGGTTGTTGACCATAGAGCTACCTCTTTTGGCCACAGAAAATTATCTGGATATTTACAATTTTGATCGGAAATATTGTACTAGTTCTTGTAATTTTTCAATAATTTTAATAAAAGTACAACTTACATTTTAGTAAAGAGGTCAGGCAAAAAATAATTGATTAAGATCTCCAATTGTTGAATTAACGTAAAATATTGAACCATAGGCTGGATTCGAACTCACATTCCTGGATAACTAGTCCAATGTGTTTAGCAATTACTTTGGTCCCATCACAGTTTCATATTTTTTTAAATATAAACCTCTAAAAGGATAGTAGATCATTGATGCACACAATGCGATTCGTCTAAAGTGCAATCGTTTTGAATTGAGGAGTAGACTCATTCAATGAGATCATGAATTGAGCTACGAATTGGTTCGTTATCCACCATATTCTCCAGATGTGGTCCGTTGCGATTTTTATCAATTTCTAAACGGCTCGGCGGAAAGAGATTTGGTTCCAAGGATGAGGTCATCGCTGAAACAAACGCCTATTTTGAAGGATTTGGAAGGGATCTAAAAATTATAACAACTTTGTACGAAGTGTATCAGATTACAAGGAGATTATGTTGAAAAATAAAATAAGTTTTGACCAAATCAATCATTTCTTGTTTAATTTTTCAAGGACCTTTCACCTTGTCCTCGTACGTCTTTTGTTCCTACTCATTAGAAATATGTATCAAATATTGAAACTTTGGGTATGGCAACGCGGCGGCGGAGCCGACGCCTTTTTGTACTGGTATTGGTTGTTTCGGCGGGCGTAGTCCATTGACAAATATAGTTAATTCATATGTCCATTTCGCGCGCCAAATGTCATCTACCAACATCTCCTTCACAGTCACCCATTTAGAAAACCAAATAAAATATTTTTTATGCTTGTATGGCTTTTGAAGCATCGCTTGTGGATTAACTGAGTTGCCATATTTATGAAGGCTAGTTATCCTGAAGTTGTATTTCTCTGGGTTAACGTTTTGATTTTATTTTTGATGATATGGTTAATGTTATTGGAAGCAATAATGTTGCTCGTTGAATGATATCGTTGTAATTGTTCCTCTTCTAAAGTAGTTTACTTCAGGCAAATTTTAGACTACGTAGGGTTTGTGAAGGAGGGTAGTAACTGCTGTCATTGCCTACAAATCTGTTGGCCAGAAATTCCCAGGCAACACAAACAATTCTTAGAAGTACCGATGATAAACAGAGCCATGCCAACACACCGATAACAGTTCGCCGGTTGATGACAAATTGACACAATAATCTCATTCACGAATGGTTTCCAGATGTGATGTAAATACATTCACAGGGTGATTTCTTGTTTCGAGCGACGCGTTTTGTGCTTAAATCAAAAACTACCTGTAACCCTCTCGTTTCGGGCGGAATAAAAAATATCGACTAGACTTAGATTGTCGTATAAATAAGGGTGTTGACGATTTTGTACAAAGTAAAGTAAGCTTAGGCGAAACTTTGAGAAAATTAATGTATATATAATAAAATTTGAATAAGCTGTAAGTAATAGAAGCATAATATATATATTTTTTTTGAATTAGGTATCTACTATTAACATTAATGTTAATATCTATAAGTCTATTATTTTTGTGATTTTTGCCCTTTCTACTAAACGATTGTGTGAGTAAATACCAGTAAATACTATTATTATGACATGTCAATTTGTATCCCAAATGTAAATTTTAAGAAATAAAAAATATCTACTGCATATAAGATCATTAGTTGTTATTTCTCTACAATCCAACCGATCCTGGGATAGACTAAGATATCTCAAAGATAAAAGTAGGTATTCTGAATTAGCTAAAAGTATAAAGTATTGGAAGTAGGAAGGGAAGTCCTTACATAATTATTTAGTTTCTGACGTTCAGATCAAATCGCACGAAACGAGAAGGTATTGCAAATACATTTTATTGCATCTAGGGGTACGCCCGAAACGAGAAGGTTTTATAATCCCGTACAAAACGCGACGCCCGAAACACGAATAAATCATTCACAGAGGCTAGAAATGTGAGCTAATATACAGAACATGATACTTTAAATGACTTGTCATAATTATATGTACAAAAATATGTTAAGCTTTAACACTGTTAATTATCTGGAAGTCATCTACTGCGAAGGACGAATTCATTTTGTGGCACGATGTATATAATAATTTCTGTTTTGAATAGATAAGAAGGCACGTCATGTAATGAAGCTTGGTGTATATACCGTAATTATTTATGCAACAAAATTAATTCCTACCAACTCGAACGTTTTGGATATGTTTTAATGCTATTTGATACATTTCAATTCAAGGAGCAAGGCCAGATTGAATGGGGGATTCGGGAGATATAATTCGGGAGCGTGAGGGAGTCCCCGTGTGTACGTCTTGCGAATAATAAGAAGCCGAGCGTTCCAAACTAAAGTAAAATATCACAAACCTAAAACGTTAGCAGCACGTGACCCGACGATTGATTTTATTTTATGCGAACAGAACATGTACTTCAGAAAGTCCGCCGTTATTCCCAAAGGCCTTAATATCGTTTCAAGACGCAAATTGAAAATCACGAACCCTCACGAAATATTCCATTAGGTGTATTTCAAATATGCTTTATTGTTTTCAGATTTACCTAAACTGAGTACTTTCATTCATTAAAAATGTTTCTTGAGTCTTTATCGTTAATAAAAAAACACAGATATTCCAGGACAATTAGACTGATTAACGTTATAGAAGTCTGAAGTTTTCTGAATACTTTTTATTGTTCATTTGTTTCAAATAAAATTGTTAACTTGGATCGAATCTTATCTCGATAATGGAAAATTTGGTACACCTCAAGGGTTGTATTGGGGCAGCTTTTTTTTCATTTATCATCAACAATGTACCAAAATATGTAACAGTGATATAGAAATGTGTGCTTGGGAACTAAATAATTTATATTACATCAAAATAAAATCCGTATTAGCTGAATTTAGTAATTGATGATGACATCGAAACCACATGATAATCAATTTACAAAAAGTGTCTATCTGGAATTCTTCAATATCCATCGAATACCAAAATAATTAAATTTCAAGTTCAACAATAACGAAATTGTTTCGACCTCATCCACTAAATTTCATTATCTTTTAGATTAGTTGTGTGACGTGGAGTGGGATATTTTAAAATCAGAAATACCTTTTTCTTGTTTTAGGAGTTTTGAGGTGCGTCACCAAAGGTTTATTATCCTCTTGTGTGTTCATCCCTTTCATATAATATAATTATTCGGGGACAGTCAATTGAGATTCTTCATGTTTTTGTTCTTCAAAGGAGGATTTTGAGGTTTATATATTCGACCTGTAGGTACAGGACAACTTGGTTCTAGGTAAGTTCTTCGAAAACAAATTTTCGAAAAAAAATTCTTCGAAAGCAATTCTTCGAAAAGCATTTCTTCGAAATACATTTCTTAGAAGTATTTTATCTTCGAAGAACTGTCCGCTGAAAAACAGTTTTCGAAGAAATGGTTTTCGAAGAACAATTTTTCGAATAAATGGTTTTTCGAAGAACTGCTCTCGAAGAATTGTTTCCGTAGAATTTACAGGACACCGAACCACTTCATGTGGGGCAATCTTCAAAAAATACAATTTGTTAACTGTGTCTCCATATTTTATATCTATTCAAATTGCTGACGTAAATTCTACATCAATAAGAACACCACTTTCAAAAATTGCCATAATCACGCTTACTTCACCAAAAATAAAGAAAATTAACCAGTAGTTTAATCAAAAATTTCTGTTAAACGGTGGATGCCGATCCTATAACCTACTCCCAACTCATCTTAAATTAATTGATTCACTGATTTTCAAACGAAGGCTAAATCAATTTTTATCGGAACAACGTTTTTATTCCCTAAAAAAATTTGTCGAGTATCTATTAATTGTTCAAAGTTTCAACTCTCAACTCAACTAGCACCTACCTACATTTTTAACAATTTACTGATTTCAAACTTGTTTCATTATTCAGTCTAAAGTGTGAAAAAATAGGGGTCATTACTAAGATTTTATAAGCCGCACGAATCATCGTGTTCAGAATGGTTTACATATCGTTACCCAGAAAAAAAAAGGGGAGCTCGTGATTATTACTATTAATAAATAATGACCACAAAAACCTATAATTTGACACGTTGGACGAGGACGACCGGAATATGAAGGAAAACGATGCAAATTTCGCCAATTTCCAGAATTTTCCTTCTTTTAGTGAAATTTGTAATAAAGTTTGTCGTGTAGACATGGTAAATTTTCATTTTCCGGAGAACTATAGCAGCAAAACCGGATTTTTCATTTTCCGACTTCAGATTCGGATTCAGCAAACCAAAAACTCCCTGATACCAAATTTATGAAATTTCGGATTAAAAGAGCTCGAGATATTCCATATGTTATAAAAGACATTCCATTATTTGTTAATTGAAAATGGTTTGTCATTGTTTATTAAGATAAAATAGTTATTCCTAACCAATCAGGGTTTAGAGAAAATCATTCTTGCGAGTCTGTTGTTGTTGGTATTTGTGATGATTTTCTCAGGGCCATCGACTGTGATAACTATGTTTTAGCTGTGTTTTTAGATTTTAAGAGAGCTTTCGAAACAGTAGATAGGGATATTTTATTAAGCAAATTAGAGATTCTAGGAATCAGGCATACTGTCTTAAAGTGGTTTAAGTCATCTGTCTAAAAGATTACAACGTGTGTCTTATAAAAATTATATGTCCGAGTTTTTAGATGTTAAATATGGTGTACCACAAGGAACTGTTTTAGGGCCACTCTTATTTTTGCTTTATATAAATGATATGGTTGGAGTAGCTTTAAAGTGCAAGATTATTCTTTTTGCTGACGATACAATGCTCTATATCATAGGTAAAAACTTACAACAAATATTAAAAGATTTAAATGATGATTTAGAGAGAATATTCAATTGGCTATGTGTTAACAAACTAAGTCTAAATGCAGATAAATCTAAATTTTGCGTATTTAGAAAAAAATCAAAACTTAGTCAAGATGAAATCCAAAATATGCAAATTACGGTAAATGGGGAAAATATTGTTTATAATAACGAAATTAAATCCTTAGGTATTATATTGGATTGTAATTTAAACTTTCAGGCTCATGTTGATTATGTAATGAGAAAATTTGCAAAAAAAATGGGTTTTATAACTCGAATAGGTAAAGATTTATCCTTGCACACAAAATTACAACTTTACAATATTATAGCTCTCCCAGATTTACAATTTTGTTCGACCCTATTATTTAATTTACCACAGTATAAAATAAATCAAATGAATAAAATACAAAACAGAGCAATGAGATAGATTTTAAAATGTAACTGGTATACGCCAATTAAATATATGCTGAGTGTTCTAAATATGTTGTCTGTGAATCAAAGGGTTATGTTTAATGTGTATTTGTTTATTTTTAAGCTTAAACATAATTTGTTACCCGACTATCTATGTGACAGATTAAAGGTCTTTACCGATATACATAGTTATCACACCAGAAATCGAAGAGATTTTATTTTGCCTGGACGTTGCAATTCAACTCAAATGCTTAACTCGGTTTTGTACAAGGGTCTATCCGAATTCAACAAGTTACCTGTAACAATAAAAAACTATGATAACCTAAGCCATTTCAAACGGCTTCTGAGAAAATTTGTTTTAGATAAGTGTTAGTGGTTGTATTTTATTTTATTTACTTTACTTTTATACATTTTAGCCGGATTTTTCCTGTTCATATTGTAATAAGGCAAATTGTTCTTATATGTAGCTATTATGCTAAATAAAATGATTTTTACTTTTACTTCTAATAGTAATAATCACAAAACCCCTTTTTTTTCTGACTAACGTAAACTGATTTATAAGCTGAGGCATTCTACATCATGTATCTCCGGTTTCATGAATCAACTATCATAAAATTACATTATCGAATTCATTGAAAAATTTAGAAAATATACAATCTGCAATCTATTTTTAAAATCTTGCGATGTAGTCATTCTAATTGTTAAAGAATGCACTCAGAATGCAATTATCTATCGATTTACTTCATATTTTCTGATGTTATCGCTTATAGTAGTTTTATATAATCACAGATATCATGGAAAAAAGAAGCTAATCAACTTAAGATTAATTATTTGGATATCCAGAATTTCAAATAATATCTCATGTTATCGCATTAGCCAAAAACTATAGATAATTTTACAAACAAATCAGTTTTATGAGCAAACATTATTTTGTCTGAAATTTGGAGATACTTTTAGTTGCTCAATTTTATAACCGATAATAGTATATTATTCAACGAGCATATTATGCTCGCCTGCGGCTCGTGCCGTAAACTTCATCCACATGAATAATAGCCATAATATGCAAGTAGAATACTATATCTCGTCCACGACCCATAAATATTACTTTGATACTAATAAACTTTGCTGTTGAAACAAGTCGAACCAACAAATTGTTGACGTTTCAATAAATTCGATCTGACTTGACGTTTCATAGCACGCTCTATTTTTATCGTATTTGTCTAGAAAATGTCTATCATGTTTGTCATATTGATGGTAGTGAATAATGATTTCATTATTCACTAATGGTTATCTATCATTATGCTTGAGGAAACACATGCATTATGCATATTTTATACAATAGTCGTGGACAAACTCTTTTATTATAGAGTAAAATCAACTGCAACTATTTTGTGTTCTCATTATGTTTCAATTTTGAAATTTGTCGACATCTTTGGTCTGGACAATTTAGTTGTTGAAGAAAGATCTCAGATTTCAATTTTTCCTCAATAAACTTCATAATATGAATATTAAAGATGATATTTATAAACAAAGAAAAACATCAATTTACAAAATTGTTGACAAATGGTGAATTATACGTATCGATTCGGTCATTCAATATTATATTGTTATGATCGTTGCTTGAATGTTTTAAAATAAAATTTCCATTCTATCCTAGCATATTACGTTTGTCATTTTTCCTGAGTATCTAACTATTATATGTTGCAATAGGTATAGTTCACGTAGTGGGAATCCTATTTTTCGAGTCTGTAACTTCTCAGATGTTTTCGGATCTTTACACACTAAAACGGGGTTCCGATTGTTCTATATACAAGGCATTGCACTCATCACACTTTAGTCTACAGATTCCAGATTACATTAATTAATCTTTTTCAGGTTTGGAATAATTAATATATATGAGTACATATAGATATTCGTTTTTATTTTGGTTTTCAAGAAATTGAAATATTTCTTATATCGAAACAGATAAGACTTGGAAGCTTTGTTCGTATCTCTTCGGTATTTGAGTTGTACCTGTTAATATTTATGAGATATTTCTCGATTTATGAATATTATATTCTTGGTAATTCAAATTTATGATAATAATCAAATTCAATTACATGAATACTTCAAAATTGGAATATGTGGAAGTGCTAGCCATGTCTACATTTTTATGTTGGTCATATATTAACTTTAACAGTACTTCCATTTTGTGTTACAGGATGAAGCCGATTGAAATGACCATTATATAGGGAGGTCACCCCAAAATCAAGCAGAAGAGAGGGTGGAGTTTGGACTATAACGCGCTGGTTTATGGTCTTATTTCCTGCGAAGCCCGAGCTATATTTGAAACTGTGTTTATCTAAAGTCTCCCTAGTGACCGAACGAAATTATTTAGGATATGAATTCTTGCAGGGTCGACCCCTAACACTTTACATCAAAGCGAATAAGAATAGGATGTGATGCTTTTACAGATGCGTAGATATTTCTCATATTTTATTAGTCTGAGTATGATGAATATTAAAATTTACAATATAAATAATGACGAATAAAAATCTATTATTATCCCAGAAGATAAAATAAAAATGTTTAGGCTAGCTTTTATGAGATATCATCGCAAATTCCAAAGAGGGAATATGGATACTCCATGATATAATATACCTATTTTATTTCATACTGATTATATGAAAGAATAACTACTTTGTTTTTATACCACTTTTATTAATAATAACGTGAAAACGTAACTATAGTTTCAACACCGAAGTGCCATTATCAAACAATTAGACAATTATGAAGAAATCAATGAAACAGTTCAAGTATAAATAGAGTAGAGTAAAGTAGGGTTGAGATTAAGGGATCAACGGAAATTCCAAAAACAAGTAGATCCTAGGAAAGGTATTACATAGTAAACACATATATAAAAATTCTCGGGAAATAGGTCACATTAACACTTTGTTTTAAATATTCGTCTTTACGTACGTTTCGGTCTCACGACCAACATCAGAAGACTCACTATGTCTAAGCAGGGGTTTATTAAAACTAATTATAGCACAAGCGTCCAAATCGCACAATTTAACTTCAATCAAAAGAGCCCACGCCGTCGAAACGAACAGAACTACGAATAATCGAAATTGTATCGTCAGTATTAAAGTATAAAAAAATTTTTTGTAGTAAGAATCCGCTATTCAGTAATATTCTTACTTTAATACTGACGATACAATTTCGATTATTCGTAGTTCTGTTCGTTTCGACGGCGTGGGCTCTTTTGATTGAAGTTAAATTGTGCGATTTGGACGCTTGTGCTATAATTAGTTTTAATAAACCCCTGCTTAGACATAGTGAGTCTTCTGATGATGGTCGTGAGACCGAAATGTACGTAAAGACGAATATTTAAAACAAAGTGTTAATTGACCTATTTCCCGAGAATTTTTATATATAATTCATACTGGGTCAAGAATCTTATTATAGTAAACATAGCAACAATTTATGAATTAGTGTGATTATAATTTAATACTCTAAGAATTATTTTAAGAGCGGTTTGCAAGACACATGAAAAGATCACTTTGATATAGGTCTAACTGATCATTGAGGATATTTTTTGACACCTTTATAAATCTCTATTGATTCTAATGTATTCAATTTAAAACCTCTGGTTTGGTTATGTAAAATGCTAAGGCTAACTAAATTAGGGAAATTATGACCAGTTTGTAAAAAATGATTAGCAAAGGTTGAGTCAGTTTTGTTGAGTCTAAACGAGCGAAAATGTTCTTCGTATCTCAATTTGAAATTACGACAAGTTCTACCTATATAAAAGTCGTCACAGTATGGGCAAATCATCTTATAAACTCCAAGTTTTCTACATTTATTGGTTGTGTCTTTGGCGTTGTACCTATATAAGATGACAAAGTTTATTTTGAGGTTTGAAACTGATTTTAAAATTATGGCGTGATAAAATGTTAGCAATATGTTCGCTTACTGTACCAAAATATGTCAAATTCACTAAATTCATCTCTTTGACCCTACATTATCAGTGCAAAATGACGTGAATGAATTAATAAACAAATGGTACAAAAATGAGATAATCCCTATTGAATTGTAAAATAAAATAATTCGCCATAATGGGAAAGCACCTTATATCTATTGGCATCCGAAAGTACAACTAGCATTGTAAGTAATATTGGAACGCCTACCTGCAATTTATCAAAATCTATCAACAATATAATAGGAAAGAATGAATTTTATGTGAAGGACTCATGGCATTTTAATAAATTTATAAGAAATCAATCCGTACCCGTAGATCATCTATTAATTTCCTTGGACGTTGTTTCTTTATTTATATACAAATATACCAGTCGTTTTGGCATTGAGTACCATTAAAAAACGTTGGGCAGAGATTAAAAACCACACACCTCTAGATCAATCTGAATTTATATAAATGCAGTGAAGTTTTGTTTGGAATGCACTTATTTTCAATACGGTGAGCAATATTTTGGACAAATATTTGGCACAGCAATGGGATCTCCTATGTTAGCACTATTGCTAACCTAGTTATAGAATGCTTAGAGGAATCTGTAATAAATTCATAGAGTTTCAGCCCCTATTCTTTAAACGGTATGTAGATGATTGCTTAATGTGCGTTCCCAATGATAAAGTTCAGTACGTGATTAATAAATTTAACAATTTCCACTGTAACTTCAATTTACTTGTGAAATAGAAGTGAACAAAAATATAAATTCCCTAAATGTGAACATTAGGCATGATGCAGATGGAAAAGTTAAAACTTCGTGGTTTATTAAATAAGTTTGGTCTCAACGATATCTTCACTTCAATTGCACCAACAAGTTATAAAAAAAGTGTTATAAACAGCCTTACAGATCGTGCTGTTAATTGTCCCACCTAGAGGACCGTTCCAAAAATTTTAAAATAGTTCGTAGTATACTGGAAATGAATAGCTAACCAAAAACATTTTTCAATCCCATTATTGAAGAAAGAATAAACAAAATCTATATTGGAACGTCATTTATAAATAACATAAACGGTAATACAGATAATTTTATAACATTACCATACACATTCAGAACACTTTTATGAGATATCATCGCAAATTCCAAAGAGGGAATACTCTATGATACAATATATTTTATTTCATACTATCTGGAAAATTCTACACTATAAATAAGAAACAATCACCCTCAAAGATACTGTTAAAGTACAGAGGATCTTTCGTCCACCAAGTAGCCATTATGTCAAAAATAGTCTAGATATATTCAGAAATGCTCAAAGCCGACAATCCGGAATTTTTTTTGCCCCGATTACTCTGTTTGATAAAATAAATTGTTGACGTCTTCACCACCTATATTTTCACTCTGACTATCGCATATAGATTCAAAATTTCTCCCGATTTTCTCATTCAAGAACGTTTATGAAAATTGATTATTATATCAGATACTGATTCAATAGGTTTCACGTCGAATTACATTCTGATATCTTTTTATCAAATTATATTGAATTGGTTCTAACTTACCTGAATCTTCACTCCAGTTCCATCGGCGACTCAAAATTCGCTAAGCCTAATTAATGATTTCTCAGGGACAGGAACGTTGAAAAAAAAACAATGTTGACTTAAGACTTATTTTTATTTCTAGTCAAATATACATACACTTACATAAATATATCATGTTTCGATTATATCAAATATATATAGTAGAATACCAGTACAGTAATTTCGGTATTAAAGCGGTTAGTTTATTAATGTTTTTGATAGATATAACAATGCGTTATGAATTTTATTAGATAATCAAATTTGAAACATTGAAGCAAATATTCACCATTAAATATAGTCAGGAGTAGTCAAGGCATATGGAAGGAATGCAACATCATCAGCATATCTGAAAGAAGAAAACCATACATAATATATAAAATAAACCAATAACAACCCATTATTTCATTATATATTATCAAATAGTTTTAATGTTTTGACGTGACAACGTCTTATAATTCGATGGAGCCGGCTGCACGCACGAAAAAACATGACTCATGCGGCGTTACCTTGCTCTGAGGCGTTCCATTAATCGGCCTCCGCGTTCGGCAGCGTTCGACATCTGTCTCTCTCCTACTTGAGTGAGCGATGCGTCCGCGTGGACAGCTGCTATACAATAATACATTTACATGTTTTCGTCAAGTATGAAGTGCAGTGAAAAGTGAATGTGGTGACAATTGTTTATAGCAACGATAATTGCGGCGATAAAGGTAATGATTCTTTCGATATTAAATATATATTCAGTGATATATTGTCGAATATTCGTGCTTTCATCATTAAAATAAATAGCATCGGTCCGCTAGTGCAGCGATTGTAGGTTATGCTATAATTGACAAAACTATAACAATAAGTTAACAGAACTATTTCACGATGAGTAAAAAATCAATTGCTTCACTATTCGATCGAAATAATTATCGAGCGTAGCTATGATTTCAAAAATAAATGTTAAATCTTCCACATATCATAACAACGTGTCTGAAATGACAGGTTGGACCAGCCAGCCGTCAAAAGGAACAATTTTCTCCTATATCAAACACATTGAGGCGGGCTTTTTAAAAGCTACAGTTAGAAAAATTTTAGTGATGTCTCCAAATTTTAAATTTTAAATTTAAGATTTATGAACAATAATTTAATCACAGTTTATTCTTATAATAAATTATTCAAAATTATTACCTTTTTAACAACAAATTACAATTAAATTTGCAAAAATAATTAAGTAACTAATTGAACAACAACTTTTATTCAGTTTACTTCCTGAAAGAAATAATGTCAATACAAAATTTATTATTATAAAATAATAAAATCAAAAATTAAATTTTAACAGTCGAGTAGAAATTTAAACAATACATTTTATTCAAATATTTTGTAAATTTAAAATGATTTTCTGAACGAAGAATTTTATGAAAAAATGTTCTAAATTGTTTCGAACGACGATTCATTTTGCAGAACCGCTTACAATCGCACCATGGAAAAACAACCTGACGAACCAGAGGATTTCACGATGTACATTGTAAAAAAAATAAATAAAAATTGACATAATTGGATCAATTCAATTGTGATTTCCATTTACCTCCTTCTATATATCCATACAAAATATCTGTCAAACAAATAAAATTGAAATTTTCTTTTGGAAAATGAAACCATTCCATCAGTATTTTCTTATGACGTTGTCACGTTCAACTATCGTCAGTAAACCGACTTTACAGACAACCGATTTTTTTTCATTATAATAACTATGATTTCAAAAAGAAGGGATTCTACATATTTGAAGAGGATGATAAAATGATGAATCATCGAACCTAAAATGAACTGATAATTCCTCAAATAGTGATGATAATTCGATTGAAAAGTTTTTATTCCTAAGTGAATATATAGTATAGGGAGTACGTTGTAAGTAAATTAACAAATTATTTGTTATAAAGAACGATCATCGAGGTTAGCCAATTATTTTTCCGACTGAATATCCTCCGAACAATAGTTCTTAAATGCAAACTCATGAACTATGAATCCAGTTTACATAAGCGAGCAGGGGCAGCTAGAAAATGACCGTGCACGGGCTAAATGAACCCTGCGCAAATATTATGTGTAAACAGGGTAGAGCTGGGGCGTGCCTAGCTGGACGCGACGTGATTTATAGCTGACCAGTTCTAAAGCTGTAGATAATGAGGTACCTATTGACTCGTGCCGGGCTGGACAGTGGTCAATAGTTAACTAGTTTTATACACGAGAAAATATTGTCATACATGTGTACTCACATGTGAAACCTAATAAAAAAAAGACCGGCCTTGTTCGTCTGACAGAACTGATTTATCTCGAAACCGTTCAAGGAAGAAATCTAGACATGCAGGAACTTTACTACTACACCCTTCAACGAGAACAGAAATGTCAATAACATCAACAATGGAACACAGTATTTCTTATAAATAAGAAACAATCACCCTTATCCACTAAAAATACTGTTAAACTACTGAGGACCTTACAGATCCATCATCAGAGTAAACTATATTAGGAGATAAAATGTGCCTGGTTGAATAATATTTGTAATTAGTAAATTAATAATGATCCTTGACCCACGTATGAATAATATATAAACTCTCGGGAATTAGGTCACACTAACACATATGCTTATTATTTTCGTCTTTACGTAAGTTTCGGTTTCACAACCATCATCAGAAGACGTATTATGTCTAAAACGGGATTTCTCAAAACTAATTGTATCAAAACAAAGAGTCCTTATCACACCAATTTCAATTAAAAATGCCCACATCACCCAAACAAACAGAAACACGAATAATCAAAACTGTAAAACATTAATGCAATAAGTATATGAATAATCAAGAATCCACTGCTTAGCAATTTTCTTATAATACACGAACTCATGTCAAACAAAATCTGTCTGTCTGACCGGAACCAAAAAATATAACGCTCGAGTATCTACTTTCGAACCAGATGTGTAAGAGTTATGAGATAATTATTAGAAATATTGCTATTTGAACATTCGGGCGGATGGAATCTCGGCCGGAAAAAGGGCAAGTACTAAAAGCCGGTAGGTAAATTCGGTCGGAGGTTTTAAGTTGCTTCCTTATCTCATAGGTATTTTCGGCCGCAAATATTAGTTGAAATAAAATAACGGAATGCTTTGTACTAGAATATTTCTTTATTTCAATAAAATTATCTATATAAATTTTGAACAAGCACTACAGCAGACACAAAAAAGTCAAGTTAAAATTAAATCAAAATTAATTACATCAACTTATTTCTATAACTTAGACATCTATAACTTAGGTACACTATAAATTTTTAGAAAACATTTTGATGTGAAACAGATTTGACAAAATTAATTCTAGAAATATTGCCAGATCGAAGCATATTTACCATGTTTTCGATTAATTTTAGTTTATTTTTTACTTGTTTGTCTTTAATGTTTGCTGGAATATGTAAATTTTTTAGTTTCAAATATGCATCGATCTGACAATCTTTTAATTTTTCTATAAAAATAAATATAGAAGGGTG
Source organism: Endomychus coccineus (assembly GCA_958510875.1). Classification (NCBI taxonomy): domain Eukaryota; kingdom Metazoa; phylum Arthropoda; class Insecta; order Coleoptera; family Endomychidae; genus Endomychus; species Endomychus coccineus. The sequence goes on along the minus strand of OY294068.1, from coordinate 184,547,120 downwards.
AGTTGAATAAAAACTAGAATTAAAGTTCGAATGGAATGATTCGCAGGCATTTGTGGTTCGTTTAATTGATGGGTTTTCATATGCCCATATATTTGGTGCAAAATGAGATTCTGGTGCTATGTAGTTTTCTAATAAATAGTCTGCGTATTTATCTATAAGTTTATGGTCCGGTTTGTATGACATGAGATCAAATATGAAACAATCTCCAACTTCAGAGGGGTCTAAATAAGTTAGCCCAAAAGTATGAGTAAGCCATTTGCTTTCCTCGCAGATTTTATCTTTATACATTTGGGTCAAGCCTAATGATTGTATTTTTCTATATCACGCCTGATGCAAGTGGAATCGACAACCATTTAGTTTGGTTTTGGGAAAGACAACTTTTAGTGCGTTATGACTTGCGATTTCAAAATCCACAAATACCTCCTTCGGTTCAAAAACAATATTAAACAGTTTAAAAATTTTAGATTTTACCGACAAAAAAAGTCTCATATATGTGTCACTGGTCTTGTTAGGCAACAGACAATACAAAAGGGGAACATAATGCCCATTTTCCAGTCCATGGATGGTAAATAACTCACAAAAATATTTTGTACAATAAGAAAATGTGCCATCCATGTAAAAATCTTTCATTTTACATAAAGTTGTAATATTTGTTTGGCAAGAAAAAACAATGATATTATCAGCTGTGCTGTTGATAAACAAAAAATGTTCACCTGTTGTAGTTTTCGGTCCATAACTTTTTAGTACAGAATGTACATCGTGAATATCCTTAGGCATGGCTGGTAGCAGCTTACGGCGGCTGTTGTACAAATTTCTTCTTATTCGATTGACATCTGTCGATGACAAATTATCTGGCAAATGTTTTGAAAGAATGCTTTTAATAATTTTTGAAGGTTTCTCCGATATGTCCTCCTCAGCTTTGCGCTTGCATGAAGTTATTGTCACTATTTTTCTCTCCAACGCAGTCTCATCTGACTCGTGGTTGTGGATTAATTCACTCCTAGTAACTGTGTATTCAGCACCAATAGTGTACAGTTTGGCTAAACATCTTAAGTTTTTCTTTATGCACCTCCAACGTACTTCACCACTTTTTAACACGTCCTGTTTACAAAACTGAAACTTTTCCACAACAAGCAAGTCACAACCACATGAACTCTTAATTGTTGAAACTGATGCCATCGTACACATATATTTGATGCTTTCTATCGCCTAGTAGCGTTCAAAATAAGTTAAATTTGTCTAGATATCCCAAGTAATTACCAATTTTTTAATCCCATCATAAACATCAACCCTCGGCCGAAATTACATCTGTCATAAATGGTACCCCTTGATTTATGCAGGTAGGCGACGGGATTACCGGCCGAAATTACGCCCGCCCGAAAATTCTACCTAAAATATACTTTTAACATTATAGAGAGGCATGTAGGAATTTGCAAGGGTGTTAATTAATTAAATTAGTATAAATCTGACTTAATGACTGAATATCTGTTCTATGATTTACAGACTTGGAGTCACGTTATATGTGAATCATCTCCCGAATAGATCTTTTATAATAATTGGTTTCCGTAGTCAAAATATTAACATTTTTGTAATCGAACTAAAGGTTATAATCAAAGCAGTGTTTAGCAAGGGCGGTGGAAGTTTTTGTTTCTTGTACTATACTTATGGCCACACATTCTTTTTTTCTGAATATTCTTTAGCGTCCTATCACAATCTAAACAATTTAATTTGTATACTGTGTGGGTTTGTTTATCTTTAGTTATTGAAGGTTTTAGATTTGAAAAATATTTCCCAACACAGTTAGTAGGTTTGTGCGCAACATTTATATCATACTTTTTTAACATTTCTTAATTTTCTCTGAAGGCTCCGGAATGTATGGTAATTTTATAAAATTATCTGTATTACCGTGTATGTTATTTATATATGACGTTCCATGATAGATTCTGTTTATTCTTTCTTTAATGATAGGATTGAAAAATGTTTTTGGGTAGCCATCCATTTCCAGTGTATAACGAACAATACATTTCCATCCCTTCTAAATTACCTATACATTTGTCATTACTGTGATAAACTTTAATGAGAAATGTTCTGAGCTCTGTATTTAATATATGATTTTTCACCATTTATTTTTCTTCATGGGCAACATTTTATTTATACCGAATCAGAATACACCTTCTATAGTTTCGCCCACAACATTTTAACACGAGTAACAATCGATTTTATAAATTCCGGATTTGTCGAAATCGGAAACATCAAACGGTTTTTTCACATCTATAAGCAGGTTGTAATGCAAATTTAGAAAACAAATTATGGAATTTATTAATTACTGAAGGATTATAGGCGAAACTCTTGAACTATCATAAGGTAACATGACTCTAATTTGGTTAACTGGTTCTGTACCAATTTCCTTGTTTTTTAAGGAATTAAGTTATTGATCAAAGATTTGTCGTAGTCATTGTCCGATGCTATTTGCTGAAGTTTCTCAACTTGGTTCATATACTTTCGATGGCTCACGTTTAATAATCTACGACAGGGTACGAGAACCACCAATTTCGAGTTCTTTGACCCTGAATATTGACAGTTAACAGTTATAGTGTCGGAAGAGACTCCGTGAAAATCGATTACATACTGATCGTAGTTGCCTGCGTTCCATGGATAATTTCAATCAGAAATGTCATTTATTACATATTGAAACTAACTCTCTTATTGCTAATGACAGTCAATATTGGGACGCATTGATACCATACAGCTTATTCGTATGACGCTTTCTTATGATGAAAAAATAAATAAAAGTTACGGTCTTAGCTGGTATTCTACATAACTCTTGTGAAATCAACTTTGTTGCTGGTCTTTATAAACGATTTGCTCCGTCCACAGCTTTGCGGTTGAAAGTATCCTTCATACCGCTTTCTCCTGTGGAGCACCTACATGTTCCGGAGTATTATTGACGTATTTGGTACTCAGCTTCCAAACATACACCGAAGCTCTCAGATTCTATTCAGAAAAGGACTATTCGTCTGGTCACTTACGAATTCATTGACCTCTCTCGAACATCTTAGATAGGTGGGCGATCTCTTTCTTTCTTATACATATTTGCATGGTCGCTTATTTGTTGTGGAACATTGTCGCTTGGATCTACAGCGTAGGTTCGAAACACGAAGCAGTAATGTTATCGTAGTTTAGTTAATTAAATTTTTCGTCTACGTGCGCTATATCTTGGAGTGGATTATAGTAAGATAAAAATGCATGAAAATCAAAAAATACAAATTGTCACTATTTCTCTCTACAATCGGCCAGAAAGTTAACGCACAGAAAGACGCGTGAAGCAGAGCGAATAGCGTCGAGTATTTCTATAGACGAATCTGCTCAGAAACTCGAAAACTGCTCAAGGTAGGACTTTTTTTTTGGCCGCTACATTAAAACACACGTTGTGCCATAAAACCTGATTCAAGAGAAATATAATTTCAACGCATGATCCATTGAAGCGAACCACAAAATCGAACGTACGGCCCAAGCTGGCAAATTTTTTTGAGCAAAAGAACAATCAACAGTTCTTCTACGAATTGGAATACGGTGGAAGGTCAGTAATAGGAATAAATAAGAGTCTCGTTTTCGCTGCGAAAATCTTTTATAATCGTACCTACCCTCGTTGACGTTTTAGATCTATAGAATTGGAAAGTATATTCAGTGGTAAAGAAATTATACGAAACTTCATAATTTCCACTCATAAAATTTAATTGGAGACCTTTAGAGATTAAGAAACACATTGAAAAATTCTCCCCTACGAAATTCCCAGCCGCGAACCCTGTCGAGATCGCGGGGTGAAAGTCTGATGGGGCAATCACTTGCAAATTTAATTTTGTCCGATGGACGTTCATCGGCAAATTTCCCGCTTTAGTTAACGGAAATTTTCTACAATTTCCGTAGCCTCATTCTCACATTCAAGCAAACGCGATATAAATCTCCACGATTATCACGCCAGAATTTATGCAATTTGATAGGAAATGTAAGCGACATAAAAAAAATAGTAGAATTTATGTAAATTTACTCTAAATACTGTGTATTTTTACTCAAATCAGTCGAAATGTTGTGATCTAGCGATTTGCAGATTATTGGATGCTTATGGATTTCAATAAATTCGGTTTGATCTAACCTCACTTAATCTAATTAGCCATTATTAATTTCTGAACAGTTGAATGTGATTTGGTGCTTTCTTAGTTTCTTGTTGGTCATTCTTCTCAGTTAGTTGTCACAAAACTAGCAATTTCAAGAAAATGTTTGGAATTTTCAGTACATGGTCTATGCAGTTATAAAAAAACTCCTGTAAAGTTCTTTTACTTACAAGTCATTGCCGTTTTTTCCAGTATGTATTTCCTCTTTGAATCACTGATTTGTCTTCAACAGCTGAGTGACTTCACACTACAAATAAACATTTGAAATGCTTTTTCCACTAGAACTTGATGGCTAAATAATTCTCAAAACATTTTTCTCAAGATAATTCCATTGTTACGATTATGTTATCAGTACTTCATAAATATTTTATACTATACGTAGATACTGTAATTATGGGCAAGTACTCTTTCGTCCGTCGGTATAACTTGATGGGCAAATCCCCAGACACTCTTTACCTGGATCCCTATATACAGTTTCGTCCGCTTCAGATTTTCGAGGATATACACTTTGATCAGTCTTACCAGCACTTACAGTACTTTAATAGTATTTTGAGTGGATAAGGGTGATTATTTCTTACCAATAGTGATTTAATACCTATACTTATTATTTTATTTAAGTTCATATTATGTTCATATATATATATGTTTAATTAATGTTATTGCATCCATAAATAAACTTACAAATAGCCTACTAACATAGAATTGCCACTTGGAGGCAACATAATGTTCTCTTACGTGTTCACTTATTGTCATTGCATCCGACAATTAACTTACAAATAACCTATCAACCTAGAATTACCGCTTGGAGATAACATATGTTCTGTTTTGTGTTCAATTAATGTTATTGCATCCAAAAAAAACTCACAAATAACCTACTAACCTAGAATTCCCACTTGGAGATAATATATGTTCACTTAATGTTATTGCATCCAAAAATAGACTTACAAATAACCCACTGACATAGAAGTATAGCTTGGATATAATATACGTTCTCTTAAGTGTTCAGCTAATGTTATTGCATCCAATAATAAACTCACAAATAAGCTACTAACCTAGAATTTTCGTTTGAATTCCTTTATTTTCATTGCATCCCTTACCACTTATGTTGGACTCTATCATTGTTTTACATGTATCAGAGGGCCGGATTAACACTATGAGGGGCCCTAAGCACAACAGATTTTGGGGGCCCCTCCCCCCCTTTTTTTAAATTACTCTTTATTCATAGAATAAAATAATTTGTAGAGTAATATAATGCTCTAAATCGTGGAGAAGGTTATTGTCAGGAAAATAAGTACATAAATGAATATTTACACTATTAGTACGTCTTCTTAATTTGACATAATATACAATGCGTAACTACATTAATCACTTTTACAATTGCACTTTTGGGAACTTATCCGCTGAATGATTCGCTTATATCTAACTGACTTAGAACAATCCTTTCCTGCACTTTCTAGCCGCAAAATCTTTTATCAGGTCATCAAAGCTGATTCGACGCAATACATCAGCACAGTAGTGCAAGCGAGTCTAACCTATCCTGTCGCATATTTGTCCTCAAAGGGTTTTTAATGCGTTTTAACTTGCCACTGCACTGCACTTCCAAGATGAAGAGTAGTTATAAGCGCGAATTATTCGCCTTTAATACAAAATCAACTAATTCTTGACTACTTTTAGATATTACCAGTCGTTAGGCATACGCAAACTTTTATATTCCAGTAATTTCTTCACTTCGTTATTTTTTCCCAGAAAAATTGTCATTATTAGTTTTTTCATTTTTCATTTTTACAATTTCCGCGGGGCCCCCAAAAGGTCGGGCCCTAAGCTATAGCTTAGTCAAGCTTATGCTATAATCCAGCACTGAAGTATCACCCTCAGAGGAAAGTGTATATTTGAAATTTTAGCCAGCGGAGGAAAAAAATTTACCGAATTTAGGGCAAAATAGATTACTAACGAAATTGTAATTGTCAAATTCATTTATTAGGTGAATTTATATCCAAATTATAATACAAACGTAAGTTAATTCTTTACCTTCTACTAATCTATCGTTATACAGGGTGTCCCAAGTTTTAGTAGCAGAACTTCAACAGTCGATAGAAAATTTGATTTTGAGAAAAAAGTTCCCATTAACATATATCCACAGACGCATAGTTTTTGAGATACAGGGTGTTGAAATTGAAAAAAAAAATCGTTTTTTGCGAATATATCCGGAACCGTTCATCGTACAGAAAACAGTTTTTACAAGCATTTTCTGCTCATAGAAAGCTATGTTCTGTGGTGGTTTTTCTCCCCAACTTCTACTCCACTGAAAAAAGTACGGTTTTGACAACCGTTTGAACCGCCAATGTTTTCTACACAAAAAAGGTACTCTTGGTCATAAGCTCTAAAGTTGACCGTTTTCGAGAAAAATTAACTTTTATGTTGAAAAACGTGATCAATTTTTTAATTTTGTTACTTGTTCTAACGTTTGAATAAATTTTGTTTAATTAGTAAGAATTAACCATGTTTTTCAACATAAAAGTTGATTTTTCTCGAAAACGGTCAACTTTAGAGCTTATGACCAAGTGTACCTTTTTTGTGTAGAAAACATTGGCGGTTCAAACGGTTGTCTCAAAACCGTACAGTTTTTAGTGGCGTAGAAGTTGGGAAGAAAAACACCCACTACCCCTTCAAAATCTTCACCAATTTGACTAAAAAAAATTTTTATAACACAGAACATAGCTTACTATGAGTAGAAAATGCTTGCAAAAGCTGTCTTCTGTACGATAAAAGGTTCCTTAGATATTCGCAAAAAACGAAATTTTTTTTTCAATTTCAACACTCTGTATCTCAAAAACTAAGCGTCTGTGCATATATGTTAATAGGAACTTTTTTCTCAAAATCAAATTTCCTATCGACTGTTGAAGTTCTGCTACTAGAACCTGGGACACCCTGTATATAGGGACAACGACTTTCCTGGCGAATAAGCAAGATGTGTATTAACTTAAAATCGTGCAATGAAATTTCAAATCTTATGGTTTAATCTTCATTGTGAACATTTGAACCTTGATCTTTCTTCAGATAATCTATCCTTTTATATCCAAAATCCAATTAAACGTACGAACATTCCAACTTGAGGAAGAATAATTATTATATTCCTAGTTTGTCATAAATTCTTTATAGATGAATCAAGAATAAATTGTATACGTCTGAAATCGAAGCTTCATGGCATGTAAACTAGACGAAACTATAACGTTTTTCGTGACCTTAATACTCAGGTAAACAGTCGTTTCGGTCACGGGACAAAATAGAATAGTTGCAATTCGAATTTGCATACAATCCAGCTGTGTACCTGAGCGAGAATCAACAAAAAAGGGTTTGTGATTAGAGTGGAACCGCTAAGGGCGGGCGTTATATAATGCACGTTACAGATGTTTGGCCAAGATAACCACTAGACTATGACCTTTTCACCGTTGAAAACCGTATCCCTTCACATTCTAGGAGCCAAATTATATATGCGCGGTGCGAGTACATAATTTGGTTACAACATTTGCATATGGCGGCTGCAGCTTCAACTTCGTACTACTTTGGTCTCAGACCGAGAGCACTTCAAGTGCTATATAAACAGGACCGTACTTCAATCAATAAACCACTGGAAACTTGAAAAGATCACATGCAATCTGAAGGTAACAGTGTCAACAATAGTCACTTTGTGGTCAGACTGTATCTGATAAAATCGTACCCTCGGAAACAGTGATTGAGGATTGTATTAAAATACAGATTCATCTTGCCTTTGACAAACTGTACACCCCTGTTCAATTTGAATTATCTGCTGGCGATATTCATTTCAAATGTAGTTAAAAAACAAAAGCGAACGTAGTCCGGGATGAAGTTATCAGGAACCATCCCGGCAAAAAGACAAAAGTTCATATCTTCAACCATAATTTCAATAGTTTCGATAGCTTCGAAAACTATCCAACAATATTAGACCTGGATTAGTAGGTATTTTATGAATTAGATGAATCTGCTGATTATCCTGGTATCCAATACAATGGCTATCAACGCTGGTATAACACAGGGATCTTTCTTGATACCAACTTTGTTTATGCCCCATATCAACGATCTGTTAAATGTGACCTCCTGTCCTGTCTATTGCTTTTCGGATGGTACAGATTCATCTTGCCTTTGACAAAATCTACTGCCTTGTTCAATATGAATTATCTGCTGACGATATTCATTTCAATCTTAGTTAGAAACAAAAGCGAACGAAGTCCGCGATGAAGTTATCAGAAACCATCCTGACAAAAAGACGAAAGTTCATATCTTCAACCATAATTTCAATAGTTTCGAAAGCTTTGAAAACTATCCTACAATATCAGATCTGGATTAGAAGATATTTTATGAATTAGATGGATCTGGATTATCTTGGTATCCGATACAATGGCGATCAACGCGGGTATAACAGGAATCTGTCTTGATACCAACTTTGTTTTTGTCTCATATCAACGATCTGTTGAAAGTGACCTCCTGTCCTGTCTATAGCTTTTCGGATGATGGTTCACTTCATACCAGTTTCTCCTCTAGAGACCATCCATCCAATCAAGCCGGAGGGGCGAAACACAGACGAGTCGATGCAATAAAAGAAAACCCGGAAAACCTTTTTGTAATGGGAATTTGAGATAACCTAACATATTTTAATACAACCACAACTCAAGCTTGTATTTTTTCAAGGAGCTCGAATTCCACAGTCCATGCTGTGTATTACATTTAGCAGAACCCTCTCATGGGAAGATCACGTAAGGTTCATTGCGAAAGCTACTTCAAAGAAACTTGGTTTTATACTCCGTACCAAGCAGATGCTCGTGATGAGCAATGGCATATTCAGAATTCAGCTCCCAAACATTCGCTGAAGCTGTCAGATTCATTGGCAAAAACAGCATGGTGGGCGATCTGTTTCTTTTCTATAGTTGCCCATCCGAAATCTTGTACGTTATTCCACCATGAGCGATAACAGGTAGGCAGACTAGCTCGAGTTCCTATCGAACCGCGAAGTTGTTAAACTATTTGCCGTGCGAGGTCTATCTGATGTCTATAACCTGCAAATTTTCAAGAGGAAACAAAAACATTCCTTCGATAGCTTACTCTCGTGTATTCTAAACGGAGAAAAAATTATATAACTGCCAAGTTATATTATATACTACACTTCTATATCTCCTATATACCGCTGATTTACCTAAGCGTCCAATGACGCTACCACAACTAAATTCGCTGACGAATTCTAACATCTCAAAAAATGCTCAAGTTGTTGCAGTACAAACTTTAACCCAATGGAAGCTTGGCTGAAGAACGTCGACGAAGCTAAATCAGTGCACTCACATATCGTAAAGGAAACTATCGTCTTGTAAATAACTTGGTTTGCACTTAGACAGCAGAAACCACATTTTCATGAAGAGGAAGTAGTTAGGCCATCAGATACAGATCCTGTATTGGGTAATCGGAAGTAAATCTGAGTTATCGATATAAATAACAAACTATTAATAGACAAAGTAATACTTAAGCCAATATGGTCATATAGTGTACAGCTCTGGAGTTCTGCTCCAAAATTTAAACATGAGATTCTTGTAACATTTCAGGCAAAAGCATTACCACAATTTGGAGATATTATCAGTGAAACATGCGGTTCGAACATACTTTTTTCTTATTGAATTTACTCTTATATTATTATCACTTACAAAAAAAAGTATATTCGAGAGCAAGGGGAAAAGTCCATGAAAAATGAAATAGATGGCGCCACAATCGAAAATCCCATATGACATTTATCATAACTAACTAGAACGGATTAAAATTTTCAGACTGATATGTCATTCAGTTCTGTTTTGTAAAAGATTTTTGTAAACATGGAAAGAAGTGATCATTATTTCTTGCGCAAACCAAAGCATCGCTTGTTAAACATTATGGACACTCTTCACCATCGATTGGAAGGATTCTGATCGTCCAATTGAGGTTACAACGCCAGAAATCGTCGATAAAATTCATGGTTTGATATTGGACGAACAGTGAGTTAAAGTGCACGAGATTACTGGAGCTATGGGCATCTCAGCCGAACGGTTATGGAAAATTTTGCATACATTTTTGAATATGAGAAAGCCATCTGCCAGATGGATGCCGCATTTGCTCTCTGTTGACAACAAGCGCGACCGTGTGACAACTTCAAAGGTGTGTTTGGCGATAAAAAGGACTTTTTGCGCCGTTTCTTAACCGTGGACGAAAATTGGATCCATCACAACACACCACAAACCAAAGAACAGTCGGAACAATGGACCTGTCCTGGAGAATCGAAGCTGAAAAAGGTCAAAGTGAGTTTATCAGCCAACAAAGTTATGACGACAGTTTTTTGGGATGCACACAGTATCGTCCATATCGATTACCTTGAAAAGGACAAAACGATCACCCGCGTATATTATGCAGAGCTGTTTGATCGATTCGACGCCGATTTGAAGCGAAATCGGCCGCATTTGGCAAAGAAAAAGGTGATCTTCCAGCAGGACAACGCCCCGACGCACAGGTCCGCAGTCGCAATGGCAAAATTGCATGAATTGCGCTACGAATTGGTTCGTAATCCACTATATTCTTCAGATTTGGCCCCCTGCGATTATTATCTTTTTCCAAACTCGAAGAAATGGCTTAGCGAAAAGAGATTTGGCTCCAACAATCAGGTCATCGCTGAAACAAACGCCTATTTTGAAGGATTGCCGAAATCGAATTATTTGGAAGTGAAAAAAAAAATTTGAAAAACGTTGGACGAAGTGTATCGGGCTACAAGGAGATTATATTGAGAAATAAAATAATTTTTGACCAAATATATCATTTCTTGTTTCATTTGTTAGGGGAATTTTCATCTTGCCCTGGTAATATTATAATATGAGTTGCAAGAGAAATTGGCGAATGACCAAACTATTTATATTATCACATAATTTAGTTTTTGTTACACTTATGTAAAAGATTGTAAATAAAATGGGGATCAAATATTGAAAAATGTCCAATACAGATGGAATGTTAAGCATACGATGAATGTTTTGTAGAAGGAAAAATCGGAATGAACTGAATATTCCTGTGACATGGGATTAATTGTTGAAGAAGCATTATTATTTTAGTTAAATAATATGAGAGGGAATGTCTCAAACTGACTGGCAGCAAACTTCTAGTGAAATGTATCGATAGATTTGGTATCCAGCTAGTCCAATGAAACATACCTCACATCCTGAACTCACAGCGCTAATCAGTAATGAATCATGGGATTGGTTATAAGAGTTTCTAAGAAAACCATAAGAAATGTCAAATTTTACTTTGATAAAACTCATAAAACGCGCCGAGCGTTATCCCTTCTTACGAGATAACATGTTTTATACATTTTATATTGATGTACGCAGTCCGGAAGATAGCCCACGGCTGCGGATTTGCCCGCAGCCATGAGGCGATGTCAAGTTTTTGACAAAGACGGGGGGTTCTCAAACGCAACTAATGGATCGTCTTTGTCGCTGCGACGTCGTCCAAGTGAGTGACGCTTTTATGCGGGAAGGACCGAGAAACAACATTGGAAAGGGCCGCTGCATTGCCACTCAGGTCCCGAGATACTCTGATGGATGACTCCACATATAGATCAATACATCCACAGGCACGCACGAACAACCTGATCCCACCCGCTAATAACTTATTTACACGTCAGGTGCACATGACAATGTACAATCCATCACACAGCTTAACAAGAAGTCCTCGCACACTCTGCTGCTTTTGCTACACCCCTCCATACCGTAAACCACATCAGTCGATCTGAGATGTAAAATAAATCACCAGTGTAAATGTTACATTAGATGGGATGAATATGAATATATTTCGGAAGTCAGTGGAATCTAGATTACACTGTTAAGCTTTATTTGGAAAATTTATATTTTCATTGTAGTCTCCCTGATTTCAGGTTGCTTAAGCTTTAAAAGTATTTAGATTGGAATTTATTGAGACGTAGTGAACATAGCGAACGAAGTCGTCTCTTGAATCGGGTTATATGGCACAAGGTTTGTTCTCGTGTAGCAGCCAAATGATAATTGAAATCATTTGAAATTTTGATACAAACTAGGCTCGAAATTAACTGGCATATAAATTCAATGTCGTACCTTAAGTTCGAGTTATTGAACATAGTGGTCCTTCGAAAAACTCGACGCTATTTGATTTGTTTCGCGAACTGTTCGTTGCGCTAACTAACTGGCCGATTTTAGAGAGAAATAGATTGGAGAGTCTGTGTCGTGAAAGCAGTACATTAGCCTAGCTACTCGCACTGAAAAGGTGATGCAGGTATTTCTTTATACACCATCATGAAGCACAATAGGCAGCTTTCTGCGGGCTGACTTTACTAATTCAGGTATTTTCAAGACGGAGTAAACGTAGCGAACGAAGTCTTCCTACATTTTGGTTCATATGACACGTTGTTGGTTTCTACATAGCGGTCGAACGGTGACTCCGATTTACTGCACCTTAAGCCGTTTTCGAGTTACAGATTCTAAACGCCCATCCATACCTTTGGCAGTGCTAAAGAATCGAGCTCGCGCAACTAGACAGACTGCGGCTCACGCTCCCGATCGAATTATGCAAAAAACGGAGTGAGGGTAGAGAATGATGTCTTTCCTTTTTTCGGCTCAATCACGCACTCAGTCTTAATCCTTTGGACATATGCGTTAAAATATAGCCGCATGTGTATGATATTGCACGAGAGCAAGGGAGAAGAAAGACAATGAACGCGTATAGTGATAGACATTGGCTATTATTGATAGCGAGGCGACCATAGTGCGGTAGTTCGCTAGAGCGGAAATAAAGAGGTAATATCGAGTACTAGGATATTGTAGCGGTCGTATTGACACAACATTTCAGTAACCTGAACTCGACACACTTTCTTGCATTTTTCTTCTACTACTCAGAATCTTACAGATTTTAGGAATCTAGGATCAATAATCTTCATGACCAGTATATTAACATTAAAAATTCTTTGGATGCAGTTGGGTTACTGTCTTGAGGACGAAGAAAGTCGTTTTGAGTATTTGATTCAATCCATTAGTTTTATATTTTAGTTCAACATTTGATTCCCTCACTATACGTAGTATAAAGGAAGAATTGTAATAGGTCTGAAAATTTCCGGATTTTCGTGGATATATCCGTTTGAAGCCTTTATGAATCGAACTACAATATTTTTGAGATGATGCCACGGTTTCTATTGGTCGTGATGCCACGGTTTCTATTGGTCGTATGGGTTTGCAATTTTGCAAATCGCTTAGAAGAGGTGAAAATAGAAACTGTTATGTTTTTGGGCACGGTAGCCTGGTTTCAAGTGGTATTTTTTTCGAATGTAATTATAGTATTTTATTGAACCACAATGACAACAGCGTTTTTCTGGTTATAAATATATCACACGCAACCATTCTTTTCTGTCTTGAATAAATGCTGTAAATAACAACCGTCAGAAAAGACGAAAGTTAGATAGTGTCGATACAATACGAAAATACTAACTATTAGTAGGGTTCCTTTGAGAAATCGAAAAAACAGATGGGAACTGTGCGACGTAAGAACTGTATATCAACTACTGCTAACAGATTTTGTAGTTATAACTTTATAAATGATTATTGTTCATATCAGGGCCTAGAAGCATATCGCAAATAGCTAAAACTGATGCTGTGCTCCCAGTGATGATCCAAATGCAAAATTCTTAAAACCAGCTGCTGTATCATGCACTATTTTGTTTCCAAAAAATTTATTTTATCAATGAATCACAATTAAAATCAGAAGGTATGAATCTTTCACAAGTTACAATGTGAATGACTACACATAATTGGCGTCTTTCAGTTCCAGCTTCGGGAAAAGCTGGATATCCAATGTTCTTTTTTTCAGAAAAGTATACTGATGTCATGACGTTAATATTTTATTTCCATTGATAATCGATAGAAACAGATTGATATAAATGTGTTAGACAACAATGTTTTATATTTTATATACGAGGCCAAGGTGAAAAATTCCTGAAAAATGAAACAAGAAATGATTCAATTGCTTAAAACTTATTTTACTTCTCAACATAATCTCCTTGTAGCCCGATATACTTCGTCCAACGTTTTTCTAATTTTTTGATTCCTTCCAAATAATACGATTTCGGCAATCCTTCAAGATAGGCGTTTATTTAAGCGATGACCTCATCGTTGGAGCCGAATCTCTTTCCGCCAAGCCATTTTTCCAAATTTGGAAAGAGGTAATAATCTCAGTGGGGCCAAGTCTGGAGAATATGGTGGATGACGAACCAATTCATAGCGCGATTCATGCAATTTTACCATTGCGACTGCGGACCTGTGCGCCGGTGCGTTGTCCTGGTGGAAGATCACTTGTTTCTTTGCCAAATGCGGCCGCTTTCGCTTTAAATCGGCATCGAATCGATCCAACAGCCGGTGATCGTTTTGCATTTACAAGGTAATCGATATGAACGATACTTAGGGTCTTTTTCGGCTTCGATTCGTCAAGACAAGTTCACTATTTCGACAGTTCTTTGGTCTCTGGTGTATTGTGATGGATCCATGTTTCGTCCACGATTACGAAACGGCGCAAAAAGTCCTTCTTATCGCGCTTAAACAGAGCAAAACACTCCTTTGAACTTGTCACACGGTCGCGGTTAATTAAAGATGTCACATGGGATTTTAGATTGTGGTGTCATCTATTTTATTTTTCAGGGACTTTTGACCTTGCCCTCGTATATTATTATAACAACCACTTTTATCTCCTTCATGAATTTGACAAATTCTCTCTTATCAGGGGCCTATGTCTAATAAAGAGGCTACCTGCAAAGTTCCAAGTCCAAGTTTTATAAAGCCGGCAGACTTGAAAAGTAGGCACCCGCTAAGAGGATTTTCAGACATTCATCCACCTTTATAATCCAATGATCATTTTGATAATTGTTCACCTGGAGCCTATTGAATGAAATGTTATGAATCTTACTCTCTATTTTAGTTTGATCTTTCTTTCTAAATATATTTTGTAGTAGCATCAGTAATAGATGAAAGCTTATAGAACCTGATTATATTATTTCCCTAAAACGAAACTATTACTGAATAACAGAAAAGATTTTGTCTCTAAGTCACGAATATATAAGTATTATAGCATACTGCATTAAAATTTGATGAATATTAAGTATTTCTTCCGAAATATGTTTTGTAAGGATGAAAGCAGTATCAGATAGAAGTTCCTCCAAGCTCATATTATAAAAACTTCTATACAACCAAGAAGTTGTATCAACTGCACGTTAGGAAATTTAAATCAAAATTCGTTGTTGAATATCACTGAGTTCATTGAACTGTAATCAATGCAAATTCGAACTTCTTACCTAATTTTCAAAGGATAATAACGAACTTTTGATTGAATTATTTTAAAATTGATTGAGTTGTACTTTACTTTAGGACATTTTAAACGAATGAAAATAAAAAAAACCGTTAATTGCAATTTTTCAAACTTGAAATAGTTCATTTTACAAAACAAATCTTTAATAAAATGAAACGTAACTGTATTTTTATTTATTCGCTTATTTTGGTTAGGAAATGAATGAATAATGCAGAAATTATTTCGTAATTTCCATCTGTCCAAACGTACGTAATACAAGCACACGTCAAGTAACCTCAGGTAGCAATGCCCTTTGACCTACCCAGAGTATATAGGGACCCCTGTATATTGAGAGGGCGCGTATGCCAGCTACCTGCACACGACCCCTGACCCACACCTGGTCAGTGTCCAGCAACGCATGCGTTCTTTCCTGATCGATAGACGGTATGAGGGTGGCTATAGAGCGAGCTTGTCATTGGTCCGGGCGGGGCGTCAGCATCCGGGTAATTATCCTGGACCAGGGACGAGATGTCCCCTCTACCAATATACATACACATACGAGGCGACCCCGCTTTATCCGCTCTCTGTCTCCCCCACACACCCATAGAGAAGGAAACCAGCGCTCTCAATACGAAGGAATGATTAATTGGAGCCCGGAGTTCACGGAGGTACTACAACCCCTCGTTCGTAGTTTATCCTTTTTTGGGCTTCACTTGATTTTCCAATAATAAATGTGAAACATTAGCTACGGCAAACAGTCGCTAATTGAAATCTTCTAGATTTCCAGGTGCATTAGAAACTTATTTCGTCTCCATCTTATTCAGAATTTATTGAATTTTTATTGGGAAATAACGGCAGTCCATATTTGCAAAACATTCTCAACAACTAAGAGACTGTAGATGGGAAGCACGAATTGTCTTCTCAGGTAGAAGTAAGACCTTTAATTGGTACTTCAAACTCTTCTCTTCAGATTGAGATTTCGTAAACTTATAAATCAGAATAAAATATCAGCAAGTAATAACAGAATGAGGAAACCAAAATTAGATAGTAATGGAAGTGTCCTACAAGACAAGGACTGGAAATGACGTAATGAAGTATAAGTTTAGATTGTTTATTCCCTTTCTTTACAATTTGTCATTTTAGTTGATTATTTTAAACTTTGACGAGTATCTGTATTAATAAACTATAAAAGAGTTCACACTGAGTGGATATATTATAACACTATTGATAAGAAATCATCACCCTTATCCAATAGAAAAAACTATTAAAGTACTGAGGACCTTTCGGCTACCAAGTAGCCATCATCAGAGTAAACTAAATTATAAATCAAAATGTGCCTTTTTATATACTATTTGGGGATGATATTGTAAACAATGGGTTACCCCATTTCTTATTTTATACATTTCCATCCCTTCTAAATTACCTAGATATCGTGAAGATAGTATTACAATAACTATGGTGAATGATGTTAAATATCTGGGTATAATCATAGACTCAAATCTAAAGTGGGATTTACATATACATAGTCTGACAAAAAAACTGAGATCCCTTCTGTATTTGTTCTACAACCTAAAATAATTTATGAATAGTGCAACAGTTAGAACAATATACTTTTCATTAGTGCAGTCAATAATTATTTACGGCATTATTGGCTGGGGAGGTGTTAACTCCTCTACATTAGCACCTGTAGCTATTCTACAAAAAAGGATATTAAAATCCATATTTAAATTAAATTACAGATACCCCACAAGCGAACTATCCTCCCATTGCCAATTAATGGACATAAGAAAATTATTTTACAGAAGTGTTGCCTTATACATTTACGAAAATAGGCACGTATTGAGTGGTGTTGAGCATATATATAAAACTCGATTTAAAGTTGCAATTATTTATGATGTACCGAAGGTAAACAAATCAAAAAGTCAGAAGTCCTTTGCATACATAGGTCCAAAATTGTACAATATGATACCAGCTGAACTAAAAAACATTAACAACTTTAATTTGTTCAAGTCAAAAATATCAAAATGGATAATCTCAACTAAAATAAATTTAATATAAATAAAATACGAAGGCTGATTTTAAAATAATGTTACTAGCACATTCCCTAGCAATCTTATTTCTGTCATTATTTTCTTGATTACATAATTTTCAAAAAACCTAAGCATTACTACTACATAGACAAGTTTCTTCGAAACTTAATTATAGTACTAGTGCTATTATATTTAAATTTATGTTTAATTATGTTAAATTTTATTAATCACAGACAAACGAATTGTAAACTTTCTTTTTATCATTTTTACCACATTATTTATATAATACGGTATATGTTATCTTACCAAATACTAAATTGTACTATATTTTTTTTTTATATAAATAAATTATCTATCTATCTATCTATCTATTTGTTTTTACTGTGTTTTAAAAGTCATAAATTATCTTGAGAAATGGTGTGACCTGTATTCAAAATACCAAAATACCGCTGATTTTTCTTTATATGAGCAAACTGTTCCTTACAACGAGTGCAAATGTTCCTTCTAGTTTGGCCCACAAACAAAATAAAATTTCTTGTTGTTATTTGTAAAAATCGAATATCACAAAGTAACGGACAGCTCCGTCAAATTTATAATAAGGTGGAATAAGCTTTTAGATATGATTACATATTAAATGTGTGATATTTAGCACCAAAATCTTCTTCGAATATAAGTCACATATACTGTCACCTAAGACCAATGGTGGTTCCAACTGGTGGCATAAAATTTTGGAAATCTTTCCCACAGTTAGTTCCATGATCAATATACGATTATCAAATCTTGGATAATAATTTTGGATTGTTCAAAATTCTCTTATAGTTATAAAAATAATAAATTGTATTGAGTAATTCCTCTAATTATCTATATTTCAGTAAAATTGTTCCAAACTTGGAAAAAAATTCAGGGTCTGAATAAATTATGGTGGAGGTTTCGAATAGAACAATAATAAACTATAAACGAGTTCACACTGTGGATATATTATAACACATTGATAAGAAATAATCACCCTTATCCACTTAATATTATTCAAGTACTGAGGACCTTTCGGCTACCAAGTAGCCATCATCAGAGTAAACTAAATTATGAATCAAAATGTGCCTGTTTAAATACTATTTGGGGATAATAATGTAAACAATGGATTACCCTCAGCTGAAGATAAATCGGAATTTGATAACTTTTATACATTTCCATTCCTTCTAAATTACCTAGATATTTTTCTTTACTGTGTTTTAAAAGTGATTACCTTTCTTGAAAAATGGTGTGACCTGTATTCAATATTTAATCGGCTACCGCTGATTTTTCATCATTACTTTTCTTTATTTGGGCAAAATGTTCCTTATAACGGGTTAAAATGTTCCTTCTAGTTTGACCCAGATAGCATTTTGAAAACGACTCAACAACTGATTTCGTAAATCCCGGATTTGTCGAAATCGAAAACTTCATCAAAGTTGTTGCCTAAACGGTGTTTTAGTTTGTTCTTACATCTATAAACTGATTGTATTGCAAAGTTAGAAAACAAACTATGGAATTAATTAATTACTGAAGACTGATAAGTGAAACTTTTGAATTTTGTTGAAGTGTTTGAAGGTAGTGGCTCCAATTTGGTTGGTTGGCTACGTTCCAATTTCCTTTTTTGTTTAGAAATTAAATTATTGATCATATATTTGCGGTATCCATTGCCCAACGCAATTTGCTGAAGTTTCTCAACTTCCTTGTTATAATTTTGCTAGCTCAAAGGGACGTTGAATAATCTATGAACTAAACTATTAAACGGAGCTATTTTATATCTGAATAGTGTAGCTGAATCCGCCGGGGTAAACCTATTTGTTTGAGTGGATTTTCTGTATATGTCGAAATCCCAGTGATTACCATCTTTTATAATGTTAATATAATTCAGTGTATACTCTGATGATGGCTACTTGGTAGCCGAAAGGTTCTCAGTATTTTTAGTGGATATGGGTGATTATTTCTCATTAATAGTGTATCTGTATTAT
Organism: Endomychus coccineus; assembly: GCA_958510875.1. Classification (NCBI taxonomy): domain Eukaryota; kingdom Metazoa; phylum Arthropoda; class Insecta; order Coleoptera; family Endomychidae; genus Endomychus; species Endomychus coccineus. Next base: position 184,527,548 of record OY294068.1, on the reverse strand, counting down.
CGTAATAACCGTGCCATTATGTCACTTTTGAATAGTCGCTAATAGTGACAGCAATACTTTTTTCCGTTTCAAATCGTGGGAATTTTCCAAGTTTTTCTTTGAGCATCAGAAACTTAATCGTAAAATTATTTTTATATAATCCAAAAAATGTGAAACGTTGTTACACACAAGTCAAGACATATACTCGAAGGGCCCCTTTTCATAGATCAACCCGAAACCCTTTGTAGCAACGCCACTGTGTGAACTATTTTAAGAATAAAAATCATTATTTTTAAATGTACATTCTCCTTTATGGGTAACCATTGCAAACAGTTGTGCATCAGTATACTTGGCTGCAATATCTGCAACCGCAATAAATCAGTTCTTGAGTTTAGCAAGTAGACAAAACATTTAACGCAATTAAACAAACAGTAAAACTGTAAAATTTTTAATAACAAAAATATTACAGCATAGATATAAAATATTCAATAGCGTGTAGTGCCTCCCCTGGCATGAATTACTTCCATCCGCCTTGGCACCCTCTCAATATGGCACCAACCCTTGGACTATAGCTGTACTTGGCTCTCCAAAGTTTCAAGAGCGGGAATTCGGGCTTGAACTCATCTACCTATCGTGCCCCAAACAAGCTCAATGGAATTACGATCGGGACTTTTAGCAGGCTAAATCATAAGTTGTATTTAAACTCCATTGGTGTAATTATTCACGATTCTGGCAACGTGAGATCTGGCATATTGCTGCATTAGCAGAAAATCAGTAAAAGGCGTAAGATGTGGTTCTAGGATGTCTCTTTTGTAGCTATCTTCAGTTATTGATCCTCTATTAACCATCACTAATCAACTGGCCCCAATATATTTCAAAACATCAACTAAGACTCATTGTTCTTACTCGAAATTCTATATTTCAGATCTTTGGTTCACTGCTGTAGATGCCAGCGTCGCTGTCGGAGCAGGTTATTATTCATTTTGTTTTCGCAACATTTCAAAATATTCAAATATTAACCTCTCACTGTAACTCCGTTTACTAAACGATGCTACCGCTATCGTTGCTAAACGCTGTTTAGTTACTCGATAGTTGATACTTGTCGATCACAGAGTGGAGGTGTGGGAGTTGGTCGTTGGAAGCATATCAACATATTGCTATATAAATTATACGAGCTTATGCGGCAGTCCCTGTTCTTTGTTATTTAAATTAGCGGTTATTTCAACACTATTTAACTAGGCTTGAAAACAACTTTGAAATTGCTTAAAAAGTTAACGTATATTTGTTCTTTACTAAATAAAACATTTTAAAATAAATCCCATTTTATGACAAGTTATTAAATATAGTATTAAAAATTAGTTGATTGATTTTTATTCTGTTAAAAAATGGAGGAATTTAAAAGAAACGACCAGTTAGAACCCTAACCAAAACGCATATCAACTATAAATACGAGGCAAGGTGAAAAGTGTCTGAAAAAAAAAACAATCGGAAATCCCATGTGACATCTTAGACGCATTAAAATTTTCAGACTGAAATGTCATTCAGTTCTGTTTTGACATGCATCGAAAGCAAGCAAGAAGATTTTTTTTTAACTTGGAGATAAGTGCATTTTGCGTCTTGACTCTTGCGTGGAATAAATCATTTATTGTTTCATTTTTCAGGGGACTTCTCACCTTGCCCTCTGAAAAAACAATTAAAATACTGAGGACCTTTCATCTACCAAGTAGCCCCATCATCAGAGTAAACACCTCAGTACTTTAACAGTCTTTATAGTGTTTTACTGTATCCTCAAGACAAATGAGTAACAGATTTTAGAGTTTGAAATGCTTGACATTTCTGAGGTTATGCAATTTTCGCGAATTTAAAAATTAACCATTTCCAGAAACTACTTTTCAGTTTTTGATTCTCCATTATGGAATATTATAATGTTCCGCTAACGAAGACATAGATTCATGAAACAATGCATCATGTGCATATCGGTCGTCTTACCACAAACAAGACTAACTGCTAACTAACTACTCTGAAGTGCTAAAACTCTTCGAACTAGTAGCCACTAGTGCTTCTTCAGAACGCATTTTTTTTACCATCCTTAAGAGTACAAACAAATTTCTGAGAAATTCGGCAAACTATCTTTGGAGCCTATAGAAAAAAAGATTACTCAAACAGTTGTCTGGCCCAATTTTATGACAATTGAGGAATTGGCCAAAAAGGCTGGAGAATATAATTACATTGTAAATAGGTAAGTTTTCTGATGTTGATGCTTCTCTTAAAATGCCACCACACTCCACTGTGAAAATAAGGTTTGCTAATAAAAATCACATAATATATGTGGACGTACAGACGAACTAGACCAGTAAGTTCGAATTGGTAAGTAGTTTTAATACTTTTAAGGTTCAATTTTGCGATGAGTGTTGTTGGACTGCTGAATTTTTGTCTCCTCCTAAAATTAACTGACCTTAACCTTCACTCCCGGTAAATGTAATAATTATCCGATGTCATAAGATACTGCTTGATAAACTGTTGCTGAATGAATTTCAATTTTATTCAACAAATACGGAAGGATGATTGCGATGCTGATAGTAGCGGATGCATCCAGAGCGAGACTACGTTGTCGTGTTCAAGTGAAGAATCAAGGCAAGAATCGAGAAATATAATAATTTGAGGGTCGCGATTCGACATAGTGATGACGTCAGTCGATGAATCGAGCGTTTAAAAACTCTCGCTAATTATGAATGAATCGTGGGAGGCCTTGCGTACAGCGTAAATGCGGGTAGTAGAGCTAGGTCGGGGTTCTTTGCAGCTTTTTCTTATTCCTTTTTGAAAAAAGTTGGCGAGCGCAGCGCGGAACAGCTTTTAAATTGCTGTTTAAAATTCCAACTTTGTTTTAGTGCTTCAAGAGTAGAGCACGAACTGACTGGAGAAATCTCTTTTTAAAAATACATCCACTTAGCTCTCAGCTGACTAACGTCTTCCTGCTATATTTACAATGGTAATTTTTCCACTCTCGCTTTCTGCATGTTACGATATAGAACGATAACACTGAACGCGAGCGCTCATTTCAAATTTTAAAACCGCCACCAGTAATATTTCGAGTCATTACGATACCTCTGAATACAATATTCTTTTGGAATCCCTACTTCTAAAACACGATATCTATGGTCTTAAGTTACCTTCAAACAAGTTACCATTAAAATGGGGTTAATAGAATTTCAATAATGCCGCCACCCAAATCCATTCAAAACAATTCCATATGCAACTCTAACTTTTTCTGATTTTATCTCAATGTTTTTCGATCTGAATAATAAACGTACGTAAAGACGAAAATATAGTTGACATATGGGTCAATGTGACCTACTTACCAAAAATCTACATATATAAATATGTAGATTCTTGGGAAATAGGTCACATTGACACATATGTCAACTATATTTTCAAAAACGAAAATATAGTTGACATTTGTGTCAATGTGACCTATTTCCCAAGAATCTACATATAATTCAATTGTGGAAGCCGTTACTTTGTGATAGTTTATCATTTTAACGAAATAATAAATAAAACTACTTTGTTTTACTACCATTGATATTTAATATAGTCGTTTTTTTCGTCTGAAGATGACACGTTTAGTGTTGAAACTATAGTAACGACTATATTAAATATCAATGGTAGTAAAACAAAGTAGTTTTATTTATTATTTCGTTAAAATCTACATATAAGTATATGTAGATTCTTGGGAAATAGGTCTCATTAACACATAGGTCAACTATATTTCGGTCTTACAACCATCATCAGAAGACGTTTAAAAACTAAACCGAGCGTCTTTATCGCATTAATTTCAATTAAAATCTAGACTGAAGTCTTCAAACCATTACCTTGGGTGTGTGTTAGAACAAACAAACCCAAATGCATTTGAAATAATGAATTATTTCGATTAAAATACAATTTTTTGTATTAGTTGGGCAGATATTCAAGATTTACGTTCGGAAATTTCTATTTCTTTGTATCCGTGATTTACCTCCAGTACGGAATCAACTTTAACTTACCGTTATATCGTTAAAAATAAAAAGCTGTGATTCATTAATCACGTCACTTCTCTAACTCATTAATATTGGTCAATTTGGATTTGGTTACATAATTTTAATTACTAAGCCAATTTCATGATGAATTCAGGGTGTCATTAATTTTTTAAACGTTCTTATATAAGTTCTTCCGATACTGAAGGTTATAATGTTTATTTGAAACGGACTAAAAAGGAAAAATATGAAAACGTATGTCGTTGCATGTTTTGGAAATAGCGGGCAGTCAAATTACCAACGAACAGGTACGGTATAATCATTTATGTTAGTACATGAGATATATTAAATATCTGATTGATTTCAGAGGAGGTTGCGTTCCACTATTTAATTTACTTCAACTGCTTTTAACTAAAGTAGAAACATAAAAATTGTCGATGCTGATTTTACTGGAGTTTTACGATCCTCTACTAGCAGAATATTCAACAGAGCATCATATCATATCTTATTGCAGGTTTGATGCATTGTTATATAATAAACTGTTACAAACTGAATTGGGTTCTTCACTTATAATATCAAATAATACAAAGTATTTGTAATCTCAAATGTATTTTACAAACAATTGTAGCGTTTCCAAACGTTCGGAGAAAAACGTAACTGCATGTAATTGTTTCAGCTGAAACCGTGTTGTTATGTTGTCATTAGCATAGTAACATGTAAAAAAGTCATTCATACTTCTGAGTTAATAAAACAAATAGCTCCTAATTTTCAATAAAATCATATTTTTAAAAATAAAATTGTGAAGCATGTTCCAGTTTCTTACATAATCATTAGATCAATGTCAAGTTGGTTGGTAAGAAACATTGTGCTTTTTGATCACCACTGGAAGCATAGCATCAGCAATGGATTCACGGGCTTGGTTAGACATATGCGGTATGCTATTTGAACGAAGCCGGACGGTGACTCGTTAAACGTTCTTGATAAAACAAGTAAACGAGGAGGTGGAATCGACTATAGCCCAGAAGGGGCAATCTATAAGTCTAGCAAGCAGAGCCCACGTTGGGTCCACCTAAAGTAGCCCCGCCGGGAGTGAACAAAACATCTGCCGCTGCACCACATGGCTTTACTCCTGAAGTCCGGTGTCTGTGCTTCTTATTCCAGGTCTCTGGGTAAATTATTCGCGGCCAGGGCAATCATATGTCGTAGGCCGATGATACGAGGCCGATGGCTACTGGTCAAACGAATGCTGCATTTATGAGATTATGAAGAGTTCAGTTTTGCATGGATGCAAAGTTAGTACAATATGTTTCAAGGAAGCTCATAAATGCTGCTGTTAATAACAACATATATTAGAGAAGGATGAATGTGTTTATTTAATAATTTAGACATTGTTTATTTTCATAACTCTCACATTTTTAGTTCATTACTTGTGAGAATAAATTATAGAAAATTGACTCCTCGAATGAAAAATGTCCAATCAAAATTATTTACCATTTGTTACCCCTGATGGAAAATAGCACGCCGCACAGGATCAAGACTCAACTGCGCTAGAGCAAGACCAAAACACTGCTATGGTTGCAAGACCAAGACTGCTACGATCTAGGTCTAGCGTTTCCCCATCACTACCACACACACAAAGTATTGGTTTGAACCCATGTTTCAGCGACTAATGAGCTAACTAAACCATAAACCTCGATATAGCTATTTGAACATGCGTTATGAATGTTTAATAAACGGCTTCACGAAAGCGGCAATTCTTAAGCGAACATATACCTATTTCATCAACATTACAATCCCAAATTATTCTTCTACGTTAAATTTTACCAAGGAGAATCTATAATAACTAATTCCTAACTGTCATGTCTAGCTTGAATAGTACCATTGCTTATAAGTTAGGCAAAGTAACCAGTTTCTATATTGTGTGGTAATAACTTCCTCCATGGCATCATCTATCCCACAAACATATCAAACTGATCAGGAATTTGTGCGCTCGTTTTGAAGGAATGGAAAATTAGAGGAATGTTCAAACTAATTGGTTTCAATATGCATGAGCAGTGCACATACAAAAATCTAACAAATACTGTTCCTGATACTGAGATATATATTTTTGTGTGTTACAAAGATAATTGTATGGAAGATGAAAAATAAATCTGATATATGAATTTTATAATATATTTCCACCCTCAACTACTTACTTTATAACTTGGCTCAAAAGCAAATACTTAGACCATTTCGGGTCGGTTGAGGTTGATTTCGTTGAGCTGTACGTTCTGCGGGGCGAAACCTGACGGTTGAGACCATCCTCGTTCTTGTTCTTGCTGAGCGACAGCTTCGGAATTTCTTTTTTTATACTCTTGTAGTTCGAAATAATATTTGGGCGTCGTGATCCCGAGTACTGAAGCCATAAACTCCCCCACATTGTCGACGACAGAAACAGTCGTACTACCCGCAGTCCAAGCTTTGTACCAGAGCCAAGGGCCCCAAGTCAGAGATGACTAAAAACAAATCAATATCTTATGATATACACAAGCCTAATGTGCTTTTTTCTTATATAGAATGGTTATCAACCAACTGAACTATACTAGTAAATGGTAAAGGTATTTTTATTATTATTAACATTATTAATTATGGAATAATTGTGATAATATATGAGCCCTACTTCCAACCTTTGAAAATGGATTGGAGCACAAAATATTAGATAATAAATTATATTCAATCAATGTTAAAAGGAAACAATATATACACCCAAGTTCCCCTTAAAGTAGATAATCGCACATACACATGCAACTCTTATCAGAGTATCCTTGAAATTATCATTCATGTTTGCGGAAATTTGACTAATATTATACATAATTTATAAAAATTCAATTTATATATTTTAATGAAATTTGAAGAAATTTTAAGAAGACAAGGAAAAATAATCTTTCGGATAATGAATGCAGTACCATCTACTAACGGGTAGAGGCAGTAAGATATCATAAATTGAAAGTACAAACCGGATCGACAACAGCTTTCTCCTCTTTCGGTGCGCAGTTAACTTCGTCGTCACTATATTCTTCCAGAATCCCATCACTAAAATGTAATATTCTCTTAGGCGTTTTCATTTTTATTGATGCGTATACGGCATCGTTATCTGGTGCATCTTTATAATCGTCTGGATCAACTAAAGTCATCTTAAGAGAATAATAACACACTATCAACGCCTCACTAATAAACTGACAGCTACAAATGACAAACAACAAAAACAGAGTGGAAATCAATGCTCAATGTTGTCAAGTTGTCATAAACTGAAAACTGTAAGCTCTGATGTGATCTATAGTGGCGGCACCTAGCATATTTTTAAGGATACTCTGGTCACAATATCTGTAAGCGATCTATTTTTTATGCAGGAATTGTAACACCGACTTCAACAGTCCTTGACCTTCCGTAAACTTATGGCTACTTCACAATATTATTATACCGTTATATCTTACGTCAGAATCTGCCACAAAATTTTAATTTGCAGATAAAAAGTGCTCTGATCTGCTGTAAAACAAATTAGTATCAGATAATTGTTTAAGAAAGTACCCGCACCGTGGAATTGATCATAAATACCCAACAAAATCGTAACTATCAAATTTGAGACTGTGAAGAGGCCTTTAATGACCACATACCGGAGCAACTAAACAGTATGCAACAAACAACGGTTTTTACCTTTTCCTTTTGTTTTGTCTCATACATAGCATCTGTCTGCCTTATGTGCTGCGCGATGCATGGAAACATTATATCTTATCAGCTATTAGGTACGTATTATTTGCCACATTTGTAAAGATAATAAAATGATACTGGCAATTATGAATAAAATGATTGTTAAGTGGAATTTCAATATCACACGTACATCAGAATCGCTAAACTTCGTTAATAAGTTCTTAAAATTGTGTTTATAGTTCCAAAACTGTGTAAATCAACAGGTGTCACAAATTTGTTGCAGAAAATGAGCTTTGGGAGTGAAACTTTCAAACGTATTCAGGAAGAAATAAAATCAAACCTGGAGAGGGAAGAAGAGAGAAGGCAAGATTATATCAAAATGCTGAATGGTACTAGCAATAACAATGATATACCAAAGGTAAACGGACATAATTCCTTTGATGAAGGTCAGTTCAATAAAAATAATAATTTGCAAACCTCTAGCTTAGAAAGAAAGAAAAAGAGCATATTTGTTCCCAATGTAGTAAAAACCAAAGGTCTCATGCATCAATTTTTCAAATCGAGGGGTAGAATGAACACATTACCAATAAAACCAAATCATTCTGAACCAGCTTGGTTAGATAACCAGTACTTTGAACCACCTAGAGTTACCATAGAAAATGGAAAACCTACACGAAATGGTTACGTCTCCGCTGGAGAGAAAATAAAACTAGAACTTGAGGAATTTCAGAAGAGGGAAGACGAGTTGAGAGTTGAAAGGAGAAAATCTCAACCTAATTTGATGGCTCTATTAGATTATGATGAAGAATTAATAGCAAATGTACATATAACAAATAAACCTAAATTAAAAGCTTCATGTTCGTTAGCAGATTTATGTGACACTACAGATGAAGAATTGGAAGGACCTGGAATTGTTTCATTAATTGAACAATTTGAGAAAATGAAACAATAGGTTGCCTATTGTTTTACATATGTGATAAAACTGCCTTATGCAAAATATGATTGATAATCGATTCCTAAAAGTTTAAATGTAAATTGCTGAATGTATAAAATTATTGAAACATAGTACCTTTATATTATATTTTCATACTAAAGTTGTACATTACTGTTGTGCCAATTATTTATTTATTATTTTTATTGTACATTTTGAATGGCATCTATTTTATAAGTTTTCATTGTTTTTTATTTTGAAAACAAAACCAGTACTTAATTCACTAGTCTTGGAATTGTTTGCTTGGCAGGGTTTAATGGTATTCTATTTGAAACATTTATTTACAATAAATCTATAAGGTGAGATTATTACTGTTTTTTTCCATATTCATGTAAACTAATGAGTGCAAATGCTTAGCCCCAAAAGTCATTTGCTTTTCCAAATTTGGAACTACTTTTGTTCAGCCATGAAAGATATTAATTAAGCTAAATTAATATTTTAATAAAAATCATTGTAGTTTACTCAACAAATGGCTAATAATCTGATTATATGTTCCATTTGTGTTCCTTTCATTATTTCAGAATTTTCGTTCAATTGATAAGAAATTACTGAAATGAGCAAATCTTAATTTGAAATCATTGTTTTTATTATGCCAATCAGGGCCGGATTTAGAGTGGTGGAGGCCCGTGGGCAAAAGTTTGGTGGGGCCCCTATGGTAGACGGTAATATTAAATGCCACAAAATATTTTTACAATACAAAATTGTAATGTCAAAAGACTAGAAACTCATCTGTAATACGGCGCCACATACTAAAGATGCGGGAAAATTCAAATAACTAATTCCAATGAACTTGTTATTATGTAGTGTTTCAGAGCAATGTAACATCAGGAATAGTTTATTTTAACTTCTACCTGCCATTACATAAATATTAAATATACAATATTTCCTGCTCTTGTAATGTAAAATAAATAATTGAAATATGTGAATTCAAATTCTGCACAAATTTACCCAAAAATTATGAATTTGTTACTATATTAACAAAATCATCCTAATCGTTTTTGTTGAAATCCAAACTTTTTTCAATATATTATACTTGGTGGAGGCCCCTTCTTGATGGGGGCCCGTGGGCAGCTGCCCACTCCTGAATCCGGCCCTGAATTGCCAATTTTTATACATCAAACTGCAAATAGCCTTGCTCAATATTGAGAAGCTGGTACCAGCTTGAAGCTTTTGCAAAATACAGTTATTTACATTTATTAGCTATATTCAGCTTTAATGTAATTAAACAAAAATAAAAAATTATTTTGATTTAAATCAGTTTCAAGAGGTGTGACTCCTTTAAGTGTGCAATTTGAAAACAATTTTAGGAAGTTTTTTCCCGGCATTGAATCTAGAAAATCAACTGGATGTTTAACCCTAATTGTATTTCATTAGGTTGAAAACTAATCAATTTAGAAGCCCGTCATAGAGTTAAAAATTATTCTCGATGGACAGTTAAATGCAAATATGTTTCTAATTTATAATCAATGTTTAATTGGAAATTGCCCGGATCATAACCAATTTTTCCGTTTTTTTTTCTATAACGCTATTCTGCGATATACAATTATTATAATGGTTCCCATCTTGATCAAATAGTGGTAAAATTCGATGTAGTTGAATTATAAAAATGTGAAGAACAGCAAAGAATTAATACTAAATGAAATTATATCTATATGTGGTTGTACTTGGTCCAAATCTAAAGCATTGGGCGATTTTCAGATAACCAAATATTTTCTGTGTAGATTGAACGTTAGTAACTAAAATGTTTCCACGTACAGCCCAGATAGTAAAAGTTTTTAGATTGCATTGTACATTTTATCTAGTGATTAAATATTATCAATGAGTTTTTCAAATGAAATCTAACTTATCAAATAGCTCATGCATAATTATAATAGTTGTTCCCCCCACTCACAATAGGCTATTTGACTCTATTGAGAATATGTTTATTTTCAGTCAAAAAAAAGGTTTAAAAATTTGTTTATTTTGGGTTTGATCACGTGATAGAAAACGCTTTGTGATTGGTGCCATCTCTGGTTACGTCACGGTAGTAAACAAACAGATCGCACTTTGCTATACTATAACCTGGTTTTATTCAGTTTAAGGTGTTATAAAGTCATTTTCGAGTTATTTACTACTGATAGCTCTTTCATCAATCTTATTATTTATCAAGGTATTTTTTCTAATATCAAAATAGAATGATATTTTGTACAAGCCGACAACAGTAACCCACCCAAAGTTGATGTATTTATGATTGGACTTTTCTGTAAAGATAATCCTGATTTGATGCAGAACTTAAAAATGTTAAAACAGCACTGTAAGTATTATTTTATTTATTTACAGCAATCGCTCAAGAGTGGTAGCAAAAACTGGAGTAAAATCATAGATATTATATATACATACAATATATAATATCTATGAGTAAAATGACTTTTCAGGTTATGTTGGGAATAATTTCTTTCGTTTTACAGATCTGCAAGAGAATCTTATGGAGACGATGCGATTGGCTATGTGCAACTACATCAGGACTCTGTCCTTTGTACAGTCAAATGTAAAATGTGCCCCGAGCATAAAGTTACAAACAAATCATATAATCTGACAATGATAGGGAACGAAAACAAGGGTGAAATCATAATTTGCCAGTGCCACTCCAGCTTCAGCTGGAGGGTGCAAGCATGCAGTGGCCTTTCGGATGTGGATCCAACAATGTAGTGAAGAACCTGCATGTGTATCAGTGGAGTGTTACTAGAAAAAGCCTACTTTGTCCAGAGTAGGGACTACTCTTAAATACATCACAGTGCAGCAGATATGTAATAGAGAAGTAGTGACATCCAGCATATTGGTGTTATCCAGTATTCACTGCACCATGGCACAATGTATTGAAAATAAAACAGACGTAAACAAACTTGTGGAGTCAATGAGGGAGAAATTCAATAAAGCTATTTTAAGTACAATTGACGAATCAACACTAGAACAAAGTAAAAGTAGTCTGTGGTATGAGTTGAGATATGGCCGTATCACAGGGTCTAAGGTCCATAAGGTATTTGCCTAACCTCAGATGGTTGATTAGTTGCTGCCATTATGGGTGCCAAAATACCAGACACTGCAGCTATGGCAAGGGCAGAAATTTGGAGTTATCTGTTTGAAAAGCAGTAGGAAACAAATTCACAACATGTGAAATTTTTGTATCCAATACAGTGTCATCTGCAAAACTAGTTATTTCTCCGGATGATCCTATAGAAAATAATTGGTTCAAATATATATAGAATAGTACTGGACCTAAAACTTCCTTGTGGTACTCCACATTCAATTTTCCTTTCAGTACTCTTAGTATTTTTAATTCTTACAATTTGTTTCCGGTCTGTTAGATATGACTGTAATAAGTTGAATGTGTTCCCTCTTATTCCAATGTTCTTTAGATTGGTTAATATAATGGAGTGGTTAACTGTGTTAAATGCTTTCGATAAGTCAATGAAAACTCCTATTGACGTTTTACTTCTATCAAGTGCTTTGTATATGCTATCAGTTAACTGCAATAGTGCATTTTCCTTCTTGAAAACCAAATTGTGATTTGGATAATATTTTGTGTTTTTGAATGAATGAATTTAGTCTAATTTTGATTCATTTTTCTAAGATTTTGCTGAGGTTTGTTATTAATGAAACTGGCCTATAATTAACCACTTCATCTCTACTTCCACTTTTATATATTGGAGTTACTATCGTGAAAGTGTCCTGTTTCCACAGCCTGGTTGAAAATGTGTTTTTTTTACATCATTGAATAAGTTAGACAAAACACTTAATTGTACACACTAAATTACAATTACAAAAAAAAACTAGTAGTAATTAGTGAGTCCTGCAAGTTGATAAGTGCACAAGCTGTAATAATCACATGATCAAGTACATGAAGTATGTTTAAATTTATCAGTGTTGCTTCAACCATTGATTAATATCAATATTAAACAATGCTTCAACATATGAAATTCTCTTAAACACCTTAAAACCCCCTGTGAACTACATTATCACAATCTGATTAGATATAAGGCATCACAAGGTTAAAATGTTCATTGGATTAAAAACAATCAAACAATTGTTCTGCAAAAACTGTCCTTTGAATAATTCAATAATGATATTTATCACATATTTCGTTTTGTTTCCTGTAATAAATTAATTGACTAAAAAAGCATATTAGAAAGATGTATTATGAATTTTATTAAACATTAACAATATTTAGGTACATTGGTATATCTAGGAACTATTAGAATAATAATTATTGTATGTGATATTGGAACAATTGGGAATATGATTATTTTTTTATTGAAAAATCCGTAAAAATGAGAGTATGTGGCACCTAATAGGTTATACCGCCAATCTCAGAGCAGGAGCACGGAGACTGCGATTCATTTCGCACTAGTGCGAAATATGTCATTTTCTGTGTTAGTTCACAGGGCGGAATGATACGTTTTTCAGGTATGTCGTCTGAAAAGAATATATTCTAGAATGAAGAAAAATATTTTCAATATTTAACACGCTTGGGTAGTAATGGAATATTGGTAATATCTACGCAGTCATTTCGTGGGATTTTATTAATTTTATTCGTAGTTGTAAAAATAATCGAACTACTTATACCTATTACGATCGATTTATAAGTATACTGATTATCATTTTCAAGTATCGTTTATGTAATTGTTCCACAACGGTATGTATACCTCATATAGTCCTTGAATCAAAGAGATTGTGTAAGTATAATAATGATGCGATTCTTCAGGTCCAGTATATTGGTACATTTCCTTTATGGTTTCTAAAACATGTCACCATGTATATAGCTTCTAAAAAGACCATTGCAATTGCATTAACTTCTTGAATAGCATAAGTAGAGGATAGTTACACAAACCGATCCTAAATGCAGAGCAATAAAGAACAGTCATAGCTAATGGTATAATAACTGAATTTAGATCACGGTTATCATCAAAAACAAATATTTCTGTTTACTCATTCACACCATAGTTTATCTCAGAAAAGTATATGCTATACCTACGCTATATAAGATAGATACGTCGTAGTAGAAGTTTAACAAAAAAATTTCTTCATACGGTAATGAGTGCAGTTTTCCTTGAAAACTAGTATCTCTGTGTATGAAATATGGTATGTGCATATTTTTTTAGATGACTGGAAACTTGCGACCACGGTCGTATATACAGGTCTGGAAACTCGAGACTGCTTCCTATGTGAGAAGTGAGTCCGCTAAGCGTCATCTGTTGCGTAGTACCAAAAGGGTGGCGCATGAGTCGAGGGATGTTCTCTGGCACGTATACGACCATGTTTGAACGATATGGCGCCTAATCGTGACATCCTGACAATATATTTCGATCCATGCGCCAGCTGGTGGCTGAGCCACGTTATACATGACGCACTGTTTTCTTAAGATTTTTTTTTCGAAGTGATGCTCGCACAAATAAAAGACTTAGTTAAAACGATTTCTTTCCGGAATCACAAGCATCCACTTTTTTCGCATTTCCGCATCTTTCGGCACTTTAAAAACAAGTTTTTTGCTTTACACTTTTGTACCCCGTTTTGCATTTTGGCACAATGCACGGTTTCGTCATTTTTTTTTCTAAAAACGCCGGTATTCCTTGTTTACAAGACAACAATGACAGTTGCCAGAGAACACGGTCGTATACGTGCCAGAGAACATCTGTCGACTCATGCGCCACCCTTTTGATTCACTTCTCAGATAGGAAAAAGCCTCGAGATTCCAGACCTGTATATGCGACCATGCCCCAAACAAACATGATGAAGTTCATTTCATTTTTTTCTTTGAATAATTTTCTGGATATTGAGATACCCGAGTACTGAACTGTTGGTAAATAACGTAACTCTATGATCATGATTGAACATCTGAGGCCATTCACGTAATTGAAGAAGAAGAGATTGAGGTTAGGTATAAACATAGAATTAAAATTGATTTACAGAAGTGACTTTATAACATTTTAAAACGGCACTGGCTACAGGGAAATAAAATTATATTCCTTGATGACAGGTATATCAGCTCACTTTGAAGTTTGTTCACTTCCTAGTAATACACCTTGTTAACCGAGTGAGTGAGCATCTGGAACAAAATTAATAAAGTGTATACCTACTGTATTAATTTGAATGTCAAAATGGTAGAAGTTGATTTGGGCTACCTAGAAGAATGTGAAAGCTGGGAAGTAGAAAGTCGTTTATTCCCCAGTAAAGTTGGTGGCAAACCAGCATGGTTAGATTTGGAAAATGTACCAAAAGTGAAAACATTCTGGTGTGACAAGTGTCAGGTGCCTATGATATTCTTATGTCAGATTTACGCTCCTTATGAAAATGACGATGAAAATTTTCACAGGACGTTGTTCATATTTATTTGTAGGACACCAAGTTGTTGTGTGAGGAACATAGCAGATAATATTAAAGTTTTCCGTAGCTCGTTACCACGAAAGAACAAATATTATGCTTTTGAACCTCCCCAAGATGAACCCAATCCTGAATTCTCGCTTAGTAAATGGTTAAAGGTATGTGCTTTATGTGGATGTGCAGCTGAAAAAACCTGCAGTAATTGCTTGCAAGTATTTTATTGTTGTCGGGAACACCAAGTTATTGATTGGAAATACAAACACAAAGCCTCTTGCCAAGATCCTTCACATACATCAGATTCTAATTTGACACCTTTATTGTTTCCTGAATATGAAATGGTTATTGAATCTGAGAGGTTGCAGAAAAAAGAAGTTAATGAAGTAGAAGAATTGGAGAAGTTTAATCAGCTGAAGCTTGATGAAAATATTGGAACAATGAGTGAAATTAGTGAAAGTGAATTAGATGAACATGCATTGATAGCCACTGATCAAACTTTCATGAAATTCCAGAAATATGTGAAAGAAAATCCAGGGCAAGTTCTGCGTTACAGTAGAGGTGGTCAGCCATTGTGGATTTCGCAAGAACCTAAACCTGATGTTATACCAAATTGTGAATATTGTAAAGTTCCTAGACAATTTGAATGTCAAATTATGCCACAAATGTTGGCAATGTTGAAAGAACATGAACTTGATTGGGGTGTGCTTGTGTTATATAGTTGTAAACAAAGTTGTGTTGGTAATATTGCATATAAGAATGAATACATTTTCAAACAGGATATATCAATAGATGTATGAATTAGTTCATAAGATTCTGCTTATTTTAAATAAAAGTGAAAACTGCTTATCAAAGAATACATTTTCAGACAAGATATGTATCACTAGATATTTTGATTGTAGTCACTAAATATTTGGATGTTAGTCTAATATCTATAGATAGTGGGCTGCAAAAGTAAAAAATGAAAATAAAACAATGAAATAATTGAGCTTTTTGTTTCTTACCATGTTTTTATTATGTAAACTGTCTTCCTGAGTTTCACATCCAATAACTAACATATTTGTGTCATCTTTGGGTTGAATAACTCCTCTGTTAGCATTATTGTCCCCAAATAAGAGTATTTTTAGTGGATAAGGGTGAATATTTCCTATTCACAGTGAAACTAAAATGTAAAAAACGAATTCAGAGGCCTGGCTTTTGCAATTGACCATAGATAATTTTATTGTACAAGGCTTTAGAAATTATCACAAAACAATCTTAGGTTTTTAGCAATTTATTTAATTTATATGATGTATCTTAATGAAGCAACCTTCTCATTTGACGCGTTTCGTCTTCCGCCTACTTCAGAAAATAATTTTTTTTACATTTGAACTGGAATTAAACAAAAACTTTGAAAGTTCCACCGCCGTTGCTAAACATTGTTTTGATTATAACCATAGATCTATTATCCTAAGGAGACGAAAAAATATCTCATTCATAAAACTCCATTTGACTTGTCGCAATGATTACATGAAGTATGACAAAGAAAACCAACGGGCCTCTTTGTCGTCGAGTCATAATTACTCCTTATTGGCAACGGTGTAACTATGATTGAAAACTTGGTACCACTTGTATAAGGCAACACCGCTTCGAAATAGCTACGAGAAAAACGGAAGCTGTCTAATTGCGTAGTGCAGAACATGGTCCCCATTCATAAAATTAAAAGATGCGTGGCGTTGTCGCTTTCTGAACAAATGATGCAATGGAATGGAATGTTCTATATTTAAAAATTTAAATATTCTATAATTCGATTGAATATTCCAGGTTATCATAAATTATGGGATATTTTTCAGAGAAAACGACATTTCAACAGTATTGTTTCTAATTTAACCAATAAATAATGCTATGGACGTTTTATAATAATTTCAAATCTCAATCCGGCACACAGAAAAACTAATCCAGCAACAGCACATTCCAGTCGGCCATACTTGTAATATACAGCGGTCTGAGTGGCCCGAAATTTTGGCAATGTCTGATCGTGTTTCAATGTAAACAATTCTGTCTCCTTAGGATAATAGGTCTATGATTATAACCATCAATTCGATTACAAAGCTGTAATCAAATTGATGGTCATAATCAAAACTGAGATAATCCACATAAAACGCGACTCTAAGTCTGTAAATCATAGAACAGACGTTCATTCAGTAAGCCAAATTTATACTAATTTAATTAATTAAAACCCTTGCAAATTCCTAAAATCGTCTTTATATAATGTAAAAGGTATATTTTAGGTAGAATGCTGAAATAACAATACTTCTAGTAAGGTTGGACAATCTTTTCCTATTACTTCATAAATCTTCAACATTTGGTTCGAAAGTGGATACATTGCATGAGATGGCTTCGATTGTTAGAAGTGAATTCCTATGCAGTGACTTCTTGATACATATACATATACTTAAAACAATGTTGCAATTTCGATTACTCGTGTTTCTGTTCGTTTCGGCGACGTTGGCTTTTTAATTGAAATTAATGCGATACGGACACGTGCTTGATACAATTATAGTTTTAAGAAATCCCGTTTAGATATTGATACGTCTTTGATAATTGTATTGAGACCGAAACGTACGTAAAGACGAAAATAACAAGCATATTTCTCGAGAATTTGTATTGTTATTTGCATTTGCATTGAGTTAGAATGTCCTAACTCAAGGGTTATTTTAGTTATTGTTGGTAATAAATAATAATCATTCAACGAACCTACATTTCATTAAGTACTCCAAGGTTGAAATTAGAAGCTTACGCTGTTGTGTTGACTATGCCTTGGAATATAGAATGCAATTTACAATATAATATAGAAATAGACGAAAAAAATTATCAACAAACAAATCAGCTACCTACATCACATACTTCTTAATTATGTATATATTGTTAGTTGATACACCTTTAGCATCTTACCTGCTTGGAGTTCATTAAAATCTACTATAAATACCGATTTGATTCTTTGTCTTGTCCTCGTCTCATATGATTTTAGTTGCCAATACTTCCCAAGCACAATAATATTTCGGCATATTATTGCGTTGTTACTAAACATTTTATAAAAAAGCTGTGATTGATCGCAGTTTCTTCCCTTACTTTTGTTAGCAAAATAGCTTTCGGGCACTTCTGCGGGGCGAAGGTAAATGATTGTAGGAACAAAAAATATATGGGAAATCATTTAGAAACCGCTAATGAAAGACGTTAAATAATACTCTATGTTACATTGAAATTTTATCGAAATGGTGTACATAATAATGTACTTCACAACTCTATGTTTCATGCTGACACCTGCTATCAGGCAACGAGGTCTATACTAGACCTCGTTGCTATCAGGTTGACTCTCCCAATTTCATATAAATTTCTTGCTGTCACATGAACTATCAAAATGTACCAGAGAATCAAGAAATTTATGACTTCTTTCACAGAATAAAGACATAAGCGACGTGACGTCACTTGAATATATATATTTAAAACCAGAAAAACACGGTTTTGAGGGAAGTAACTATTAACGAATAAGCTGCGCTTGGTTTCCATTTTACATGTCAATTGTAGCAATCCATATTTTTCATTCCTTTCTGATGTCTTGCTTCCATTCATCTAACAATGAATATAATAATAATACTTACTAGACGGAGTGAAGTGGAGATACGCAGTAGCGCTTCCATCCAAAAACAAAAATCTAAATAAATAACTTACAATTTAATCGGAATAGTAACGCCTTGATTTTGCATAGTGAAAAAAGTTTGAGCAAATGTTCAATTTTAGCTTCCAAACTCTTTATTTTCAGCTAAGTCAAATTTTGACATTTTAAATGGGATGCCTCCTTCTTGCGTTCACGAAAACGGGGTTCGATGTTCCAAATATCTCATGTTTGGGGACATTAATATCTGATAATTTAGAATTACGGGAGTTTTTATAACATATATCCAACTTGGTTAGCACTTAATTTAGTGCTCACTTATCACTTTTTGCTTTATTTCTACAAAATAATTAAAATTCACCCCTTGTTTCTAAAGGATCATTCTACATCTGAACAGTCTGCACTTATCGATAATAAATCTTAGGAAATGAACAGGAGAGAGTTAGCAAAAGCGAAAGTTTATTTGAACAAGAACTAATATCATTCGATCCAGAAAATTGTTTCGAAACTGGGAGATTTGGAAAGTCTTGTGCTGCTCAAATTCTTTGTTGGTTTTCGATACAGGTCAACCCATACAATTTCATAAATTGTATCTGTAATACATATAATGTACAAAATGGTGTATGTAGTATTAGTAAATATTAGTTTGTGTTTTTCTACTGCTAACCGCTGATGACCCTACCCACTGGTTAGGAACCGCTGATTAAGGTAATACCTATGATGCTAAGGAAATTACATAACATAAAACATAATTTCAAAAGTTCTCAGCAGGTAGTCTTAATTAAGAAATATTACATAGAACAACCTGTATTTATACATTTAATTATGGGTCGACGTTCTGAATACTCATTGAATAATAACATGCATCCTGTAAATTGTTTATTTTAAATAAGAATTATTCCAAACAAATACAATAAACTAGACTTATTGGAGTGTAGTTAGTGCTTAGTTGCCAGCCTTGGATGTTGCACAGCAGAATTTTGATTGATAGATAGCTGTAATAAACCAGTGTGATTATAATCTTCTATCAAACTAGAGATGGTGAGGTGTATGTAAAAATTAGAAGGACCGACCAGTGTATAGTTAAGTTTTAGGCAATGAATATGTACCTCCTTACAATAATATTGTGTTTGTTGAAAAACAGTGGTGAGTAGCTTTATACCGGTAATGCTCATTTAATAGCAAGTTTAAGTTTAGTACTTACACTTCCAGAATTTTTAAGTGCTTAGAGTTATACATTGGTTAAACCGGAAGTTGCAGAAACTTGTATCGTTTTAGGACATTCATAAAATCATTTTGATTCGATTACCTATGCAAAACAATTGCCATATTTACCATATTTTTGTTTCAATTCATACTCAGTTGGAATTCCTAATTGGTATAATAATTTGATAAAGCTCTTTCTAGTAATATCACTTCAATATATTAACTATTCTTTCACTACACAGTCAGAGGTGAAGGGAAGGGGGCAGGTGAGACACTTTTCCCGGACGAAATTAATGGGGACGGGGCCAATATTTATAACATTTTTCGGAAATAAACTTAATTTGTCGAAGATAATTTATTAAGCAGTTGGCATACACTAAATCGTGAAAAATACGCATTAAAATATATAATATATTGTGCAGTATATATATGCATTATTTCATGCGGGAAATAAGCGTTAAACAAAGTTAATATTATGATTTTTCCATCAGGTGAATTGTCAAAATTATTGATAAAGAATTAGTATGTATTGTCAACCTTATATTCATGATACCACAGAATAATTAATTTGATACAAACTTATTACAAAGTAACCATGATTCATGACCTACAGATTTTAGGATTATTAAATTTCTGCAGGTGAATGTAAGATTGTGATATACACGGTACCAATCATCATGATTAAGTGCGCACCATTGGTAACTCTTTTATTTTATTTTTGTAGCTAAGACGTCGTGCAAATTTGTAAACTAATAGGTGATTACAATAGTAAAATTGGAGATACAATCGCATTTTGGGTTTTTGAACAATATTACAATTCTTTTAATGATACAATACAATTTTATAAAAGATGAAATTTGGAATAAGATTGGCTATCATAAAATGTTTGCCAGAATAAAAAATGACGGAGTTATCGGTCTTAACTTAGGAGCGGGAGGTCCACTACAAGCAACCTAATACATTATACTCAGTACGTGTCTGAATCATTGAAACAGTTTCGTGAGGTTCATGTAGTCTCTACTGATTTTTCTAAAGCGTTCGATAGAATGGATCATAAACTGATAGTAGATAAACTCTTGCAATTTGATGTTTCTAGTGATATCATAGCTTTAATAAGGTCTTGTCTACCCAACAGGCAACAATATGTTGTGCATAATAATTTTAAGTATGAGTGCTATGATGCGCCCTCTGGTGTTCCTCAGGGTCCTAATTTAGGTCCCATCTTATTTTTGATATTCATTAATGATATCGTAGGTAAATTTTCAGAAGTAGTAATGATGTAAATGACTTTAAAACTTCAATTAGATGTTAACAAAATATTTGAATGGTCGGTAACGAACTATTCACCTCTCAACATTGAAAAATGTCAGTTTATGATCTACTCAGCTAGTTCAAATGTAGTGACTTTTACTTACCAAATTGGGAACATCAGTTTAAAAGAGGTGTTAAGCTTGTTAAAGAAGCCTTTAGCGTATTGTGATTTATAATACGTTGTAGTAAGCCATTCACCAATATCAACGCTATTAAAATGCTCTATAACTCTCTGCCAAAAAGCAAATTGGAATACTGTTCAATAATTTGGAGTCCTCAATATGGCAAGAATATTCAATTATTAAAAAAATGTCAAAATAGATTTTCAAGGTACCTACACTATAAAGAGGACGGGGTTTATCCAACCTATCCATATGTAAAATCAAGTAATGATTTAAGACTAAAATTCGACTATACTACTTTAGAAAAGCGTCTAAATAATTCTCAAATAATGTTTCTTTATAAGTTATTAAATGACAAAATTGATGATATGGCATTACTAGCTCAAATTAAATTCAGAATACCTGATATATGTACAAGATATTCCAGTCTCTCTCTCTCTCTCTCTCTCTCTCTCTCTCTCTCTCTCTCTCTCTCTCTCTCTCTCTCTCTCTCTCTCTCTCTCTCTCTCTATTTCAAATTCCAGCTATAGTAGGGCTTACAGACACAGTTACTCGCCATTAATAAGAATGGGTATTTCATGTAACAATCGCAGCATAAATTTTGACATTTTCGCCGATACTATTGCTGTATTTAGACTAAAATTGGGTGATTAACAATTGCTATATTTTATAGGTTAGCTTTAGTAAATTCTCTGTAATTATTTCTTTTTTCTAAGAACTGTAGAGATATTAAATAAATAAATAATACGTATAGGGAGCATCAACGTAACATTTTCTGCACCAATAATACAAAAGAACTGTTAACAAATAATATACTAATAACTTGATTCAACCTGTTTTCCATCTCTTTCATGCATTAGGTATAATGCACGAAAGAAGCAGTTGTGAAAATAGAAGTTTTTTCATTCGCATTTAATGAATACTTCGATGAAAATATTAAAATTACACATTCATTACGAATAAAAAATTATCCATATATCTAAGTGTCATCCTTGATTAAAAGTAAGTTAATCAATGATCAATTCCTGAGCGAGTGTAAAGTACATTATACTGAACATAAAAACTTAATCGACAAACGTACGTTTTTTAGCCAATTATTCAATAATGGACGTGAATTGTTGTAAGTATTACAAGTATCAATGTCATGTGAATAATGTGAATGTTAATAATATACCTACCATCAACTGAAATATATTTATATTTACTTATATTATTCTGATTACATCACTAACAATTGTATGATAGCAAATTGCATAAATTTGTTTAGGTCTGTGCTATGCAATTAAACTATTGAATTATTTATTGTTATTCTTCATTTATAAACAAATAACATATTCCAGTGTCTGTTCCAATTCCCGATGGAGATAACATAAATTTACAATTTGAAGATGAATGGAATTATATGTTAACACCTCATAGCTCACCTCTTCTTGGTAGGGCATCCAGGAATCATATTTTACCACCGGCTCCTGATGTAAGAATCCTCAAAAATTTTATTATTTCTTGTTATAAATTATACAACAACCTCTACAAACGTTTTTGGAGAATATGTAGACCAGTTACCGTCCAATTTGGGGCCACTTTACTCAATTATTTTATATTTTGCCAAATATACTATGAAGACTTTATTCCTCTCAATGCTATGCAGTTTTTTTCAAGTACGAAAAACGAATCACACTTTAACAAGAAGCCAAGAGAACTTGTGAACACACAAAAACAACGCAAATACCACGCCACCCTCCACTGGGTCAGAGAATATACAGGAATTGAGGAAGCCAAGTAGACGGCGCTAATAATTATTCAAATAGTTATGAACAAATTTGCATTGAAAAGTACTGTGAATATTGTAGTAGCTATTTGTAAAACAAATCGAAGTTTTGAATATGACATATTATTAGGAAAATTTGAATGCAATTTATTGTTCTTAGAATATAACATGTCTGGTTTTTTAAGATTAGTTACACCATAATCTATGGAGGGTATCAACATTTTATGTCCATTTAACTTGTTATTCAAATTAATAATCCTATACAAATTAACAGTAATGTTTTCCGGAAGGCTACCGCTGTTAATACGTTGAACCTTGCAAATATGCACGAAAGAATATGAGGTTCTATGGAATTTACATGATTTTTTACATTTGACCCAAATTTGCTGTGAATCTGCAAGGTTGTTATATTGCAATTGGAGAAAATCTTGATAGTTTTCGGTAATTTCTAGTTGCTTACCAATAATTATGTCACTATTCTTATCGCAGCAAAACTGTAGAATTCAATGACAGTAACTCCTGACAATTTTGTTTGGAATCGCACGTAATTTCCAAAGCCCTTCTTTCTTTTATTTCAACTTCCCATTAGCGATCAAACTGAGCAAATTGGGGGCTACAAATAAGCCTTATAATTATTTTTTTCTCTTCGTCCCTAGCAGCACTGTGGTTTGGTATGCCTATTTTGGTTCCCAGGTCCTTGTCTCAATCTTCTTGGACTGTTTCTTGGACCATCTTAGTCCATCACTACCTTGCGAGGTACGTTTCCTGGCTTCAAAGTAATCTTACTCTTGCCTAAGCCTGACCGCCAGACTACTACAAAGGCGTCGCAGGTCCTCTTCCTCTTCTTCACAGCATCTTCACAAGTGACTGCATGTAGTCTCTATTCCGTGAAGTTGTTTGTTGAGCCGATAAGGTCCTATAATTAGTCTTTTTTCCGCAGTTTTACGTATTTTTAATCTACTCATTTGGAATATTCCTTCAAAGATTCCTGAAGGTGGATCCCCTTTATCGGGTGCCTCCTTTATGTGTACCTTCGCCTTCACGTAGGGTATAAAGGCCTCCTGTATGTACATCCACCTTTATGTTACCCTTGACACCTTGGTGTGCTGGTACCCATAAAAGCGTCATCCTGTTGATACTTGCAAGGTTTTCTGATACTTAAGCTTCCCTTTATTATTGGTGTACACTTCATCATCGCCATGTCAAGAGCCGCTAGGGCTCTTGTCTGTTCGTTACATTAAAGATTATTCTACCCCTCTATCATGATTTCGGCACACTTCATTATGGAGGATGATTGTAGTGGGGTGGCAAATCTCCCAACTTGCAAACTTGTAGTTATTTATTATCATCAGTTTGAACCAGTATCAATGACAATGTTACCTACCAACACCAAATGATTATCATATTTAACATAGACGACATATATCTCTAAGCTCACATCAAATCGATTTAAAGAACTACCAATATTTCTAAAGCTTTTTTTATCTGTATTTTAGGAGCAATTCGATCTTGTGGGCAAAGAACAGACGCATAAAGTGAGAGCTTCAAAGCAAATAGGAAATGCAGTTAACACTCGGGTGCCGTGCTTTGTTTGTACTTTCGGTAAGATATAATACTAAATTATTTCCTGTAGAAGCACATGTTGCCTTATTTCCGATGAGATAAGAGAAAAACACACATTCATAGTAGAATCAGACATATACCGGATGTCCCAGTATACATGTGCCAATGGATTATCACAGTCATTTCGAAAGATAATAATTTGAAAATTTTATGATCTCCAATTCGTTCAAGGAACCTTTAACTGAAAAAAACAAAAATTGAAAGTCACTTCCGGTTTGACCGAAAGTGACTCTGACTTTTTTATTTCAAATAGCACCCTGTATATTTTTTGCAATTTTTGATTTCTACTCAAAATTATCTTTCCAACAATGTATCACTATCAAAGTTACGAACAAATGTATTCAAATGTTTCCATCTTCCACTTCTAATACAATTCTAATAATTTGAAATTTGACGTTCTCTTCATCATCTCGAATGCAAAATTGTTCATGTCAAAATCAAGATTACACAAAATATCGTAGCCTACTGCAATTCTTTCAATTTGAAATTTCAATTGACGTTTTCTCCATCAAATCAAATGTAAAATACAAAGTGTGATATATCGTTGGAAAGATAATTTTGCAAAAATTGCAAAAAATATACAGGGTGCTATTTGAAATAAAAAAGTCAGTCACTTCCGGTCAAACCGGGTATAGCACTTAATGGCAATTCACTTTCTCCGGTCAAAATTATAAAAAACAACTAATTTTTAAATTTCTTAACCGTTTCCGAAATCACAGAGTGATTGACAATGTCAACCTCACTAACTCCATATTTGCGATGGCTTTGGAGAAACATCGGAAATCTCTAAGTTATGCTAATCACATTAATAATCGATTGGTTCTTAGATTAAGATGACATAAATATGTGTTTTTCTCTTATGTCAAAATTATGATATCATGTGTGCCTCGATCAGATTTATATCATAGAAATGTTATAGGTGTGGGATTGTTACTGAGAGAGATTAAAAAAGGAAAGTCGTTTGAGGAAATTAAGAAACAATTCGTAACATTATGTGTACTGCAACTTAAATCGGATACAGTTTGCGGTGGAATATTTGAAGTGTTTGGACCAGAAATCTTACCATCGTTTAATATCACTCATATAGGTGAGTTTATTTGTTCATGTAAACTAGAAGATCTAGTAGGTATACATTTCAGCTCGCCGTTTCACAACCAGGATGCTTCAACCACTTCTTGTATTATTATTTGCTATGTTTCAGAGCTGTCTCGAATATTGATGTATTTAAATACACTGGAATAACTCTAAGCCCTAAATTAATTTTGTTAATCGGGACTGGGTACATAATTAAGACGGAGTGAGCGGTAGCGAACGAAGTCTTGCCCCCTTTCAGCACATATGGCAAGTCGTGGTTTCTACGTTGCGGTCGAACAATGACCCTGATTTACTTCAAATTTTCACATAATATGGATATAATGCTCGAAATTTACTCGTTTGTAAATGCAATGTCGTACCTTCAGCCGTTTTCGAGCTATTGAGCAGAGCGATCGATCGAAATATTCGACGCTATCTCTTTGTTTCGCGCACTGTGCGGTTGGCTTATTATCTGGTCGATTGTAGAGAGAAATAGTGTGTATAAACTCGGCGATGTACATCTACAATGTACGGGCGGTCGTCGAGGGAACTAGGTTTGCAAGATATCTGGACTTTGTCAGCTTTGTTAGCTAATGCCGCTTTCATTTTTTGATGTAGACTGATTGATTTTCATGGATTCGTAGCCTCCTATTATAATCCATTCACTTCCAAGATAGAGCGCACGTAGACATCTCGGATTGAAATTCTGACCAGCATCAACAAAGTTAACGGAAAGAAACTATTCTCAAGACAAAGTGAGCTCAGGGAATGAAGTCGCTCTTCTTTCACTCAAACGGTACGTTAAGTTTTTCCTCCTTTCGGATCATATGAGGTGTGGTTTGCTTCTAAATAGCGGTCGAACGGTAAAGATATGTAGTACATAAAATTGAAATTGAATAAATCCATTATCAAATGCGAAACACTTACTCCGTCTTAACCCTTCTGACATGCGCACCGTACTGACCCCGACCTACTAGTTTCATAATGCAGCATCAGTATTTGAACAACATAGCTGAAGATGACACTGGATGTAACTTCTGATTATCGAATGAGGAAAGAATTTGTAGCTGTCCAAATTTCGTTATTTTATGATTGCATTAAACACATGGAGTTACCAAGTTTTTTCTTTCTTTCTAGACAAAGGTCAGATATGCAGCTTAGTTCTGGGAGAAACATGCGGAGAAATTGAAAATCCGTTACACGAATGGGAAGTTGAATTGCCCGATGTTCCAAAACCGGATGTAGATGAGCTACCTTTGCCTCAAGTAAATATACTTTATGTCAAATTTGCTTTAGAGATCCATTAGTTTTTTATTAAGTAATGGTTCTTTTCGCTTGATATTACAACTCATTTTCGATGTAAGGGTGCACCTATTTTTATTTTCGATATTTTAAATCAAATTTTAAGTTTCTATTTCTATTGATAATATCAAAAGTGAACAAACCATGTGATGTGAAAATAAATAATGTCATCATGTACTTTTTCGATGGATCCAGTAAAATTTTACAGGGGTGGGGGGAAATCCGGTTTACGGAAGAAATACATAACTGCATGGTTTTAGTTACTTTTCGTGAGTGCCAGTCAGTTTTATTGTTCCTTTGGACCTCTGCGGGAACTATTCCAATATCCTTATTGCAATTTAATCAGATAGGACCATTTAATATCTCCTGGCCTAAAATTAAAAATGTTGATCGAATTAGATAAGGTCATAATTTTTTTTTAAAGTAGAAGAAATGTAACGAAAGAAATAATTATTGAGTTGAATATAATTCGAATATAAAAATATAGAGAATTTAAAGTAAAAATTACTATCAAGAAAGAAATAAGTATAAAATTTCTTGAAATTATAAAATTAACTGTACCTAATGCATCTAGGAATAAATCCTAAAAAAGGAGGAGGACATCCTAACGATATCAAATTGAAAAAAAAAAGAATTTCCAAATTTTTATTTGATTTACAAATTGAAATTAATTGTTGAAAATAAAAAGCATTAGATAAATAAAAAATAAACGTAATGCTCAAAGTAATTAAAGAATTAGTTACAAAATAAATCATAAAGATTGATATTAATAAAAATTAAACTAATGATTTATCTAAAATGATTATATAATAGAGGAATAAGCTATAATTTTTCATAATCTAATTTGATTTAATCCTATAATTCCTCCAATAATTATTGATAAGATACTAATATAAAAATGAAATATTCTTATTTTTGAAGAATATATTAAAAAAACTACAAGTGCAATTTTTTGTCAAGTTAATAAAATTATATAATTAAGTCAATTAAATCCTTCTATTACACATGCTCTATGCCCCCAGTTGGATCCACCACTGTAGCCAAGTATCCAACGGTCTATGATGCTTTGAGATAATAATCGCGTGGACCTAATACAGAGGAAATGTTATTGCGAAAACCAATATTGTCACTCAATTTATATTTTTCTTCTCAATTTTATCCGAGAAAGTATTTCTTGGATAACTTGAAGTGATGTCGGAATATTTGTGTTTAGGGTCTCCAAATAACAAAGATTGATCAAAATAATTCTTTCCAGGCTGGGCAACCAAGTTTTAAAGTTCTTCATCTTTCTGACACCCATTACGACCCTAATTATGTGGTAGGAAGTATATCAAATTGTGTGGAACCGTTGTGTTGCCGAAATAGTAGCACCAAAAGAATGGACGAAAAAATTATACCTGCAGGAAAGTATGTTACTAATAAAGCTCAATTTTATGGGTCATTATTGATAGAAACGGAAGTTTTATTATTCCTATTATGCTAGTTATCGAAACTATTGCTGGTATAGTTATCTACGGACATATATCGCGATCAACATTTTTATTGAAAACCATAAATAGGACAAATTAACGAATACAATGCATTCAATTCATACAATAGATACTGAAAAAGCAATTATATTATTTCATAATGGATGTCGTCAAACAAGAATGAATATTGTGAATAATATGTAATAAAATATAAGTTTAGTACTTATATATAATATAATTGATAATTACATGAGAAACTTATTAAAAGCTGTGCATGATAAACTTCCTAACTTGAAATCAATAATTTCTCTAATGGAGAAAATCTGTCCTATCCTTATTTATAGAATTAACTATGAATGTTCCCATTATTGATCATGAAAACTAATATTGCACTGGAATACACATAGTATGTGTTCAATAAACTGGAATTCATATCTATATTACATATATATATATATATATATATATATATATATATATATATATATATATATATATATATATATATATATATATATATGTAGAACTGGATTCTCGGGTATTGATCCGCGTTGTGTGGTTTCGGTCCTCAAAAGGACCAATTTCACGACGTTTCGGCAAAGTCGCATTTGCCATCTTCAGGTGATTCGACCGAAGAGTCTGGAAAATCTAGGCGAATTCCAGACTCTACGGTCGAATCACCTGAAGATGGCAAATGCGACTTTGCCGAAACGTCGTGAAATTGGTCCTTTTGAGGACCGAAACCACACAACGCGGATCAATACCCGAGAGAATCCAGTTCTACACATTACGTCCGCGAGAACCTAAGAAGAAATATATATATATATATATATATATATATATATATATATATATATATATATATATATATATATATATATATATATATATATGCAGGATCGACTAGCGTTTTATTCTCAACAGTAGCTACGGTCATTCCGCCTAATTCAAAATCATGTTCAGTGTAGCTATACGTGGTAATGCACCAAACTTGTTTTTCGAATGCAAACCCCCTTTATATTTTAGCTCCATTGGAAAGTCCTTTTGATTATGTTCAAAATGAGTTCAATGTTAATAGGCGAATATGAACCGTATAGATTTTATGGTCGAAACAAGGGTAGAAAGCGCCAATATGAAAAATCATCACGACTTTACTATGGGGAAAAATCAGGGATTAGAGTGTCCAAGGTTTTTTCACGTCTTGAATTTTTCGAACGCTTATTAATCAATGACAATGGCATTTTTATTTCTTTATTACATTCAGATTTTAATTTTTTGAATCTTTTAACAAACAAGAAATTTCTATTTTAATCGTGGAATATCTCAAACTTAACTTTTCGAAAAAGTCACCAACAATGTCAAAGTTAGCTTGAATACCGAAAATGCCGACGATTCATCGGCTATTACATCTGCCAGAAACTCTGCAAGTTACCTGCCAGTCAAACTTGTCTTCCATGTCGAAATGGTTGAATTATCACCACTTATTCATAACTCTTACCGTACAACTGATCTAGACCTACACCTGAATATCAATGAATCCTTGATTAATAGCGTAACGACAGCTAATTTTCTTGGTATAATCCTAGATGACGGGTTGGACTGGAAGGCGTATTGTACTGAAATTACGACAAAAATAAATTCAACTTGTTTTCTCATAAAAAAATTGAAGGGAAACTTCATTTAGCTCTGAACAGCTGTTGCCCATTCAGCAAGCTTTGGTAGCCTCCCGCCTAGGTCTCTGGCCTAGGGGTAACTCAATATAGGCATGTCTTCATAAGCCAGAAAAGGGTTATCACATGTATTATTAACCTTGCCCCTTAATATTTGAATTATGCTCTTACATATACCATTATAGAAACAGTTTCAAAACAAATTTACAGATACACAATGCCAAGATACCAGATATCAGGGTACCATTTTACAGACTACTTATTGGAAAACGTCCCCTAGATGCTTTGGGCCAACAATGTATAGCAAACTACTACGTGACATAAAAACTGCCATAATCAGTCAATATTTAAAACTGAATTAAAGCTCTTTCTTATTTCTAATTGATCGTATTCTCTAATGGAATTTTTCAACATATTATGACCTACAACTTAATTTTTCATTTTTCACCTTTTGAAATTTAAATGGATTTATGTGAGTTTCACTGCTTATGTGATATTTTATAAACATTATTTGTATTTTGACATGTCCTATACATCAATAAAAGGATATTACCTAAGTAATGTATTATGATTAATTTGCAGATGGGGGGCTTACGATAGTTGCGATTGTCCTAGAGTTCTCATTGAAAATATGCTGAAACATATAGCTGAAGAACATGATGTAAGTATTCTATCATTCATATCACAAGTAACATTTTTGTTGTATTTAGGCTTTTAAGTCGTGCATCTGAAACCGAATGTATTTTTAGAGAATAAGGAGTAGTCACAAAACCTTGGGGTATATTTCAAATTTTAATCAGTTAACCTTCTCGCTTTTCTTCTACTGTAGTAGTATTTGAGTTTCACAAAATCCTTAGGATTTTGATAAAGATTATGAAAAAAAAGTGAAGACCTTTGTACTGCACGAATTATACAAGCCCATTTTTCCTCTTTCCGAAAAAAAAACTATCTTATACCTGTATCATAAAAACAAAAAGGAAGTTGCTACCCTATTTACCACATTTCTGTTATAATATTTTACTGGTCGAAAACAAATATTAAAGTAAAGAATAGAATTTTTTGTTGTCGATATTTCATCATAAACGTGACTTTTTCTTGCTGCCAAAACGTGTATTTTTCATGATAGTGAAACAGAATATTACAAACAAATATGCGAAATGATTATAAAATTATTTCAATATGATGTTGAATGCCATAGAGCGGATTACAAATTATGCATCATACTCAAAAAGTCTTTTACACGCGTTCACATTTTCTTCAACCCCTACCTAATAATACGTCAAAAAATCTAGAATCTCGAGAAATTAATGTTTATTTTCATAATTATCAGTAACATAAAAATTATGTCTAAACAATCTCAATCCTATTATGCTAAGTACTTTTTACTTCGACATTCAAGGATATCGATTTTATAATATGGACTGGCGATCTTCCTGCTCATGACATCTGGGATCAAACAAAAGAAGGTAACTTAAACATAATAGAAGATATGGCGCAACTGATGGTTGAAACATTTCCAAATACTCCAATATTTCCTACCATAGGGAATCATGAATCAGTACCTGCAGGAAGGTAAAATTTTTGCGTATAAAACAAATTGCTTATTCATTTAATTAATATTGTCACTATCTTCCACCAATTTATTCTTATTCATAAGCTCCTCTAGGTATCATGAAGTTACACAAATGTTCACGATGATAATCCACACAATAATGGACTACTTTTTCTAGTGCTAATTTTGGCAGCTCTTCCGAAATTTACCTTATTTTTGTAGAATAAAATATGTTCTTGCATTTCTTCTGCAAATTACTTGCACCATTTATGCTCATAGTATACAATAACATTTTATTCTGATCTAGTTTTGGTCCTCCTTGGGTTGGAGATACACATACAATAAACTGGTTATACAGGCAAATTGCCAATGATTGGAGGAGATGGTTGCCTGCAAGTTCTGGTAACACGCTTCTACATGGTGGATTTTATTCAGTTCTCATCCGGGAAAAATTTCGCTTGATTTCTCTGAATACCAACTATTGCCATACGCTTAACTGGTGATTATGTTTCATTCTATAATTAAGAATAATATGGTAAAATTAATTTCTATTGTCTTGAAACCCTTCAGAGCTTGATTCGCCAACTTTCAATCGAAACAACCAGATGCATCTGAGTACAGATATGAAGCAATAATCATGTTGCATCACAGACTCTTGACAGTCTATAGTTCGTTCAGAATAATCTAGTAGATGTAAACAAAGACACGTTCACGGTAGTATTCGCCAGTGATGCATTTGCAGTGGTTATTTTAACTGGGTATTTACTGTTTAAATAAACATTTTAATACACAACCGTAGTATTAGTTTTGTCAGTTAAATAAGTACTGTATCTTTCAAAAACTCTCAATCAAAATGCCACGACGGTAAAATTACACTAGTACTAGAATCCGTTTTATGGCTGATGACACAATGGTGGTGCGAATACCATTCGAACGAGCGTCGACCATGCACCCATCAGTGCTTACATCCACTGCCAGTTGAATTTGAATAAAATATAGATCAATATACACTGCAGTGTAAATATAACGGATAAATTCATTTTATACATCATTTGCCATTTTTGGGAAAAATCCTATATCAGGTCAATTTTTGTTTCGAACTGCGCATCTATCCTGATATTCGGTTGAATTTTTCACGGTCGTCGTGGCGTCATCGATACATTTTTAAATGGAACATCATCGACATTTTTCCATTTTTGAAATCTATATGATGAACTGATTTCAGAAAATTATCACACTTGGGGTCCAAACACCTGAATGTTTGATTTCCCAACACCAACCAACGAAAATAAACCCTTCCGTTCTTTCCAAGAAAACCTATAATATCAAAAACGAAAAAATAAGGAATAAACGAAATTTAGAAAATCTCTTAGTGCCGAATGGACAATTAAATACTCACTCTTCAAAATGAGGTATAACTTGAGTCCTCATTCAATCTGAAACAACCAGAAGGCTGCTTCTCAGAACAAGTGGTAGAGAGTTGGGAACAATTATCAGTGGGCCGAAGAGTGTCGTTTAAAAGCAAACCAAAAAAGTATCACTGTATAGTAATGATGAATGATCTTTAAGTTAAAAAAAGCAGTTTTAATTGTCTATAATTCTCAACCTCCGAACTTTGGCCCCATGTGCGCAGATTTCTGAAATCAGCTCTTCATGTAGTAAAAACAAATTGATGACGTCATAGACATAATGGTCATGAAAATTCAGAAGAGATTTGCAGTTTGAAAGGAAAATCGAAGTCTTTCAGGGTTGGATAACGCAAAAAAGAAATTCATCTGTTACATTTGAACTGCAGCGTATATGTCGAAGAATACAACTGAAGAATTACTCGACAAGAGTAGGAACCTGGTGTGAACAATAATAGGACTCTCCACTGGTTACAACTCAATGAGATGCACCAAAAGGGGATATAGGTACATTGGAGAACTTTCCTGTAAACAAAGGGACAAATGGACAAACACCGCCAATCAGATACTGTAAGAATGCTAGGCATTGAACAGCCTGGGCTATCTCCCGAAAAGAACAATATCCAATTGGTGATCAACCTGTAGAGACTATCACAGTGGAGTAGAGTTATAGTAAAACATACAACTGTATACCCTAGTGGCTGGTGAAGAGGACCACCATCAACGCCAAAAAAATGTCTAAAACACTGTCAAATCTATAGATAGCTCAACGAGCATTTCACCACCATCTTGCTCTTCCATTTGCATCATTATTCATTGATATGATGAGTTTGCAAAATACCATAACGATGAGAGAAGTTGTACTGAAAGCAAAGAAAATAGAACTTATTTTCGCCAACCATGTTCTCAGACCATGTTTTTATGATTGTCACATCAGTAATCAGTTTTTTTACGTGCTTTCAGGTGGCTTGTAGTTAACAGTACCGATCCGGCAAAGGAATTGAGATGGCTCATCTATGAGTTGCAAGAGGCAGAAAATAAAGATGAAAAAGTTATGCTTATAGGTATACAATTTATATACGGTTTGATCGTCTTCATCGAAGAACAATCAATAGCAGTGAGGAAGCACGTTCCTTCCAAACTTTGCTTACAATTTTTTTCGAATTTGCTTTTAGAAGACACACAAAAATTGATATTAAATCTTCATTTCTCACCACTCTTTCTATAACTTAGCTTCCTGAAGAATTGGTGTGCGGCTTCTCAGGTTCTTCATATTTTTTCAATGCTCACTCAATGCTATAGATCTAAGCTTATCGAATTCGCATTGTATAAGCATCAAAAACATCTCAGAATACTGTATCATAATTGTCATTCTACAGGTCACATCTCTCCTGGTAGTTCAGATTGTATGAAAGAATGGTCGAAAAATTTCTATTCCATCGTGGCAAGATACGAGTCTACCATTATTGGGCAATTTTATGGGCATTCGCATGCAGACGAATTCGAAATGTTCTACGATCCAGCAGATTTAAGTAAGATTGATAGAAAACACAAACGTAGGTTCGATCGAAAATTAAAATTTGCAGGCCGACCTACGAATGTAGCCTATTTAGGACCGTCCATGACAACCTATGATAATTTTAATCCTGCGTACAGGATCTATTACATTGACGGCGATCACGATAAAACCACTAGGGTATGTATGTCAAATTGAAACAAAAACGTTGTTCTTCTGAATCAATAGTGAGTATTTCCATAATAGGTTATTCAAGGTGGTGGGCCTCACATTTGCATGAATTTGCTTCTCATGCACGTGAACTGTGCTTAGATCACATACCACTAATCGAATCATGAGCTTTGGCTGTCCTGACAACCCCCAAGAATTACATCAACGTTACGGAATGTCACCTGTACGACATTAGTAGTGGAACTGGCAGATGATACTCAAATGGTCCCTGTTTTGGGTTCTAAGTTATTCTGGCATTAAGAGCCACGAAGTGACAGATCGTCTGGCCGAAGAGGCTACTGGAGCTGACTCCCACAGTTTCAGAACCGGTAATATACATACAGCTTGACCATTCTAGCTTGACCTCTGAGTTTTGGATACGCAGTAGTATAAGGCTAGAGAGCTCAGCTTAAGCACTTTTGACACATAATATTATATATTTGTTCTAGTGACAAAATAATTGATAGAATTCACGCTACGGTACCACTACGAGAATCTCGATCTGTTATTGTTGTTACCATAAAATCTTTCACAAAGACAGCCGATATCCATTGTTTCCATAGTTCATTATACTTTGGAAAACTAAACAATTGAACTTTTTCCCTCGCAACCAGGAGCACTTATTCGGTATAAGTGAATAATCTTACGTGCGACACAAAACTCGGGAAGAACCAACATAAACATTCAGTTAGGAAGCCATTTTGCAACGCACTTTATTCAGTCATAGCACTCTTGTACACCTTTATTTGTAGGTAAAAGGAGGAGGACACCTTAGGAAAAACTATGTTTAATAATCATATTTATTCTCTGTCACATTCAATATCGGCTACTCGTCAATAAGACTAGACGATATTGTCATAAGCTGATGTCACGCTGACTTTTGTACTCAGCGTACAGGTCTTGTACTATGAAGGGTATTGATCCAGAGCGAACATCGTAAACACTGGATCGATGTAAAGGGATGTAAGCGAGAGGAAGCTCTCTGCTGGAACAAAGGCCTAGCGAAGCAAGACTCACCGAAGTCCTAAAATTCAAATAAGCGGAAGATTGGGCTACTCCAGAGAATTTATATCGTATGTGGGGGATTGACAAACCGCCGATCGAAAATGAATCACCGTGTTGACCAAAAATTGTAGCCTATGTGAGAAGGGGGAAGAAACCTCTGCCAATATCCTATTGGACTGCAAAATTTACTAACAAACTTCAGCTGGAACTGCTTTGTAATAGTAACCTTGGATCCAGAGACAATAATAGGCTACTTTGCTCTTACGGTATAAGGGTTTTGGAAGGAGGCTGCATCTTAGAGTGGATCTAAGGGTTGAATGGAATGAAGAGGAAAGAAACCTCTGCCAGTATCCTATTGGACTGCAAAATTGACAAACAAACTTCAGGTGAAACTGCTTTGTAATAGTAACCTTGGACCCAGAGACCATAAAAGGCTATTGTGCCTTACTTACGGTATTACGGTTTTGGAAGGGGGTTGCATCTTAGTGTGGATCTAAGGGTTGAATGGAATGAAGGATCACAAAGATTAAGAGTGACATGACCCGGGGGACTAATATGATTCTGTATAGTGTCTAGAGGGGACCTACTTCGCTCAAATAATAGTAATAATACTATGATTTAGTTATGGTTGGTTCTACATTCCGACATAGCAACACTATTTCGATTGGGTACTTCAAACAAAGCAACCAACTTTATTTTTGTAATTTATAAATTATATATGTCATTTCAAAATGATTCATGATAATGATTACCACTTAAACATTTTGTAACATTTCATTTGGGCCACATTTTCCACAACAATCAATTGACCAGTCCTTGGTCTGATATTAAAATCGTGTTTTATTTTCTATAATTAGGAGGTAATTGACCACGAAACTTGGACCATGAATCTTGACGAAGCCAATGCACAAGACGAACCCAAATGGTACCGTCTATATTCAGCAAAGCATGCCTACCGAATGAAGTCATTAAGACCTCAAGAATGGTCAATGCTCATCGAGCGAATGGTAGACAATCGAAATTTATTCGATTTGTTCCACAAGTAAGAAAATAGCTTCATTTAATCACACAACAGATTCGGATTTTAATGAATCAACTTTCCAGGAATGACAAATTTCGAATAGACTAATGGCAATTCCTTTCGTTTCAGACACTACTACAGAGATAGCCCAACGAGACCTGAATGCACTAAGAATAAATGCATACTGGAGTTGCTGTGCGATCTAAGAACCGGGAAATCCCAAAGTAAACATTCCTTATGTCACGATTTGGAGCTAACGTTTGGCAGTTAATCTAGTCATGTAAATTTAGAAAGTGATAAATAAAATTGGAATTTTTTGAATTAGTTTTATTCCTCTACGAATTTCCAATGCTATGGTTCTCTGAAACTCTGAATGTCTTCAGTGAAGGCACCTTTGGAAGCAGAGTAAGGAATGGGGTAATTCCTAATTCTTTGTTGTCCAGTAACGATTCATATCAATTTTTGAGCAGCAAGCTCCTACCTTTGACTGCTGTCAAAACTATATTGAATGTTGAAAATGTGCCTCAGGCAGTGGCAGTCCCAGAACCAATTCGGGAAGGGGACAGAACTTTAAATTCAAATATAATATGATTAGACTTTTCTACATTGTCCAACCCAAATAAAGAGGTCAGAAGGGATATTGAGTAATTTTACGGGGGAAAGTAATTCTTTACTGTTACAGTAGTAGCAGGAAGGAATATAAATCAATATTCGACGTCACCGTATTGAATGAAACGATGAGTGGCAAGTTTTGCTTATGTTTCGATGACGTTTTCAGTAGTTGTTTCTATGCCATGATATATATTTTAAATCTGTAAGCTTCGAAATAATAAAATATTAATTTTTAAAAGGGAAAATTCTACTCAACTGACTATTCCACGAAATAAAACAAACAAACTCAACCTTGAATTGGTTGCACTCAACAACATCATTGCTCTAATTAATCAATATATACTATTAAATATATCATAAGTAATTACCATTGTTCAGTTATTTTCTTATAATTTAGTTGATTGAGCTGTTATTAACCCTGTAAAATAAAAAAATGTGAACATTATTTCTATAGACTCAAACTGTCAATATAAAGCGAATAGAATTTGTTCAAAAAATTGCTCGTAGATGAAGCCAAATGTAGCTTCTGTTTAAAATTCATTCAGGCGTGCTTATTTTGAAATTTAATGGGTATTCGATTATATCAAAATTCTCAGAACGCTTGTGAACTTGTAGATATTTTCTCAAGAATTGAAAAAGTAATTTTTAAATTCACTATTAATAAAAAATAATCACCTTATCCACTAAAAAAACTTTTGAATTTTATTGAAGTATTTGAAGGTAATGGCACTAATTTAGTTAGTTGGCTACGTTCCTATTTCCTTTTTCCAAAAAAATACTTCAATAAAATTCAAAAGTTTCACTTATCATTCTTCAGTAATTAATAAATGCCATAGTTTGCATGTTTTGCAATACAACCAGTTTATAGATGTAAGAACAAGCTAAAGCACCGATCAGGCAACACCTTTGATAAAGTTTCCGATTTCGACAAATCCAGGATTTACAAAATCAATTGTGAGTCGTGTTCAAAATGATATGTGGGTCAAATTAGAATTTTAACCCATTATAAGGAATATTTTATCCATATAAAGAAAAATAATGGTGAAAAATCAGCAGTAGCCGAACATATTTTGGATACAGGTCATACCATTTCTCAAGGAAGTTTATCACTTTTAAAATACAGTACAGACCCTTCTCTAGGTAATTTAGAAGGGATGAAAATGTATAAACGGAAAAGCAATTTTTTAAATTCCGATTTATCTTTAGCTGAGGGTAATCCATTGTTTACATTATTATCCCCAAATAGTATTTAAACAGGCACATTTTGATCTATAATTTAGTTTACTCTGATCCTCAGTACTTTAATAGTATTTTCATTGGATAAGGGTGATCATTTCTTATCAACAGTGTTATAATATGTCCACACTGTGAACTCTTATAGTTAATTATTTTTAAATTGTTCTATTCGAAACCTAATTTATTCAGACCCTGAATTTTTTGAAATTGTTGTTATTATTGTTTTTATAACTAGAAGAGAATCAAACAAAATTATTATCCAAGATTTGTTAATCGTATTTCGATGATGGAACTGTTGGTGAGGGAGGATTTCCAAAATTTTATTCCGCCAGTTGGAACCACCATTGGTCTTAGGTGACAAAATATTTGAGTTATATTTGAACAAGATTTTGGTGCTAAATATCACACATTCATGATGTAATCAAATCTAAAAGTTCTTGAGTGATATATCATCATGTTATTGACAGATAGATAGCTATCGTGAACATAATATATTTGAAATTACGTCATTATTCAAACGGTTGACGTCTTATGGAAGTTCTTGCGGTGGGGGAAACACACAATCCAAACAAGCCCTGTAGGCTGCGAAGAACCTAATATTTATACAAACGAAAGTAATAT
Organism: Endomychus coccineus; assembly: GCA_958510875.1. NCBI lineage: Eukaryota > Metazoa > Arthropoda > Insecta > Coleoptera > Endomychidae > Endomychus > Endomychus coccineus. Next base: position 184,488,151 of record OY294068.1, on the reverse strand, counting down.
TCTTCATCATTAATTTGTAATACTCACAATATTACATTCAATTGTTATTTTAATCACATATTTTAGTACACAACGAGTTGGGTAATATGCGAAAATTTTAATTTTCCAAGACCTTACCTTTGATTGAATTGTAGTTTCGACTTACGACACGGCCTAGAGATGGATCTTGTTCTGTAAACGTCATGTCTGAATGCTCAATATTTCGAGCAGAATACATAAATTCACCTTTTATATAGTTAATGAAGATCTCAATTAAAATACCCGTTGTGACAGTTCTAGATACTTTTTGGATATTTTCTGCTCGTTTTTCAATTAGTTTCTGAGGGAAACCAAACAAATATGGTCCATTAATATTATTTCAAAATCACATGTATTGAAATTTTCACAAGCAACTAGTCTCCAAGAAATAACACTAAAGCTTTCTCGATGGAGAACGGTAAAGTTCCGAAGTAATCGGTTTTGATTTTTTATGAGCACTGCTCATTGGATAAATGAGCTTACATTCCCCCCAATCCATTCGCTATAAGTTCTTATAAAGTCGGCCGATTCTAGAATTATTCTGTAGTTACTCTCCAGTTGCACTTAAACCTAATACTGATCACTAAATTTTGGAGCAACGAGGTTTCTATCTTCAATTCGAGTGAAGATGGTGAGTGAATTTGAAATGTTCGAATGAACCCAGTTAGTGACAATTTATATTTCAGGTAATGATTTTGCAGCTGCTGTCGCTTTTATTATGCATACTAGGAAATATTGGTAAGTAACTTCATTTACAGTAATTATTTTATATTTAAAATTACCTCTGCTTCTCTTAATAACTAACTCTTAATACTAATGAAAAATATGAGCAGTTCTTTTATCCAAACAAAACAATCGAACCAATAAGTTATTTCCAAGATCGATTCAAAATTAGCAGGTTGTGTTGTGTCACGGCACCAAAAGATTATATAGTGATAAAACATAATTAAAAAAAAAATTATTAGCGCAGATATTTTCATATTTAATTAATTAGTCCTGGTGTTTTATTACATAGTAATTTCTCATTATACTCATTATTCTCGTGAAAGGCTAAATTTTCGAAAATAATTGCAAAAATTTAGTAGATTTAAATTTGATAGCCTTTTGAAGGAATGAAAATTGTTCGAGAACCAAATTTTCGAAAATAATCAACATTCGTTTGAGAGATTGAAACTTTTTGGTTTGGCAAGAAAATTGGCAAAGAATAAAATTTAAAAAAATGGCCTTGATTAATTAAGAAAGTTGAAAGATTGGAATTATTTTCTTTCGTTACGAAATAAGAACTCGCCTCAAACCATCTCAACGATATTTCATAAGTTTTGGGAAAAAAATTAATGACCGTTTGTTTAAATACAAGAAATCTTTATTTGATAAATATAATATGCTAATAATTTCGAAAAATTCTTTGTTCATTTTGGGTTTCTCAATCATATTTTTGAACTTTCTTGGCCAATAGGACCTGAAAAGTGCTTTAAACCATTTGATAGAACCTCTGGCATAATGAGAAGATGATAGATCAGGTCAAAGCATCAAAGCATGTAGTCGTCATTGGTGTGATGCTGATACAATCGAGTTATTATGAGAGGGCGATTTCGAGTATAAACCTCAGCCTGACTTCTAACATGACCCACGGAAAGTAGAGCATGTATAACATATTCATGGAATACCTTAAGGGCTAATTTAACATTTTGAATTTGTAGAATAGAGTGCTTTCAAACTACAATTTATCATGATCTAGTTCATGTATTTTTTGAAAGCATAAAATGAGGCGATGTTCTCGCCTCCTCAGTTAAACTTCGGATATTGCATATTCTGAATATAGCCAATTTTTTCTTACACATTTGAGAATGTGAACCGAATCGGAAGGATTATTAACTGGATGAGGGTGCACGATACGTAACTTGTTATGTTCAGATAAATTGTTCATTGCCTTGCTGGTGACTGTATAATTGTCACTCATAATGTAAAATATTTTGTATCCAAGCTATTCTAGTTTCAAATAATTGGCATCTTACGCTACGAGAATCTTGTTGTTATTATATTATTATCATGAAATTTTTCACAGGGACACTCGATATCCATTGTTTTCATATTCATTATCTTAGAAAAACTACGCATTTGAAGCAATCATATTGTTATGTTTTCCACTGTGATGATGATGGCGTATGTTTCAGTGGTCGTTACATCAAGTGAAACTGAATGGGAAGATAGCCTGAAAGCTCATGACAGTCCATTGAGGATTATTCCAAACAGGGTTCACAGCTTACCTTCTAGAAACAGGGTAAGGCACATTCATGCTTTGTACTTTGATTTTATGGCAGATTTGTCTATAATTTACTCAAGAGGTCTCCTTGGTCCGTTGTCTCGAGTATTCCAGTACATGTATGCAGCTTAGAAATACTTGTAACCAGATACATTTTTGCAAGCATTTGTTGTTTATAGTAAAAAAGCATGTTGTAATCATATTTGGATAACAGCGAACAGTACTGCATGTATCTAATACTATATTTATTCATAATAGGAAAAACGAATTTTATGTGAAAGACTCATGGTATTTTTATGAATTTATAAAAAATCAATCCGTACAATAAATGTTTGAATAGTATGATATAAATGTTGCACATAATCCTACTAACTGTGTTTGGAAATATTTTTCAAATCTGAAAATATGCTTTTTAGGTAGAATGCTCAAATAGCAATATTTTTAATAAGGTCTTACAGCCCTTCTCTATTACTTCATAAATCTCCAACATCGGGTTCGAAAGTGGATACTTGAGCGTTATATTTTTTTGTTTCAGTCGTATACAGTTTGTTTGACATGAATTCGTATATTATAAGAAAATTGCTGAGCAGGGAATTCTCGATATATATTCATATACTTAAAACATTAACGTGTTACAATTTCGGTTACTCTCTTTGATGATGGTCGTGAGACCGAAACGTACGTAAAGACGAAAATAATAAGCATATGTGTTTGTGTGATCTATTTCCCGGAAATTTATATATAATTCATACCTAATCTAATGCTATGTAAATAAAAAACAGTATTATTTAACGAACTCTATTGACAAAATGGAAACGTCAAATTGTGTTAGTTTTGTATCATTCATACTTGAACAGAAAGCATGACGATCATATAGCATGTTTCTCCTATTTCAGTATAACCAATTACCCAAGCCACCCGCTAAGTTGGATTTGAACCATATTTCCTGTAAGAAATGTCATTTCGGTAGGTTTGGATTAATTGATGTTTCATTTTATTGGATATAACCATCTTGTCTTATACATTTCAGGTGTTGACTTTTTCTTGAGCGATCTCAAGAGAAACCTTACGTTTGGCCAAATGAAGGAGCACTTTCTAGACAAATGTACCTGGATTGCCGGTAAAAACGTTTGCTCTGGACTATTCGATAATTACGGACCTACACTCATCACTGCATTCACCCGGAGTAAACTAGGTAAAATGATTTATTATTATCCAAACAAAATAATAATTTTCCTACAAGATAAAGTAAAATTATGAAATCCAAGGTAATTTGATCTAAAGCGAGCAAACTCAAAGCAATTCATTGGTAGGAAATCTCTACAGCCGTTGCAACTGCTCGGTCTCATCGGCAGAGCCGAGCTAATCTTAACACCACTGAATCAGTGGTTTCCTCTGATTATGCGTAATTAAAGTAGAATGGTGAATGGGAAACACACTATACAATTCAATGCTCAATCGATATGCTTCTAATCTATTTCATGTGTATCATACCTTGTTATAGAAAATAAATGGAAATTTCTACAATTATCCCGAAAAGCACATTTAGCGGAGCGTCTATCATCTACAGGCTATTCAATGGGCCATTGATCTTACTCTTATCAATTCATCGAGCAACCTAATGAAATAAACAAGTATCAACAATTGTTGACACTTTTCGAATTAGTTTTCTACATGTATCAAATCTTCATAAAAGAAACCACTTTCAATCTAAATAGCTATTATTATTTATTAAATATCATTTTGAAATCCAATTGTTCATGAAGTTTATTGTTGCTAAGGTGATAAAAGCTCGATCATTTGTTGACAAGTAAATTTAAATCTCGTGACATGGAAAATCGAAGGAGCTGATGGTAAAACAAGCCACTTTGGAGTTATTACCTAGAAAGTCAAAGCAACATTACGGTTTTCGTACAATCGTTTCTTGAGATGGTGTGATCTGAAAAGCGTTAGTTCAGTGGAAAAGTACTTTTGGCACACTTTGAAGAAAATTCCAAAATATGGAAATCGTCAACGCTTTGGCCCAATTACTCCATGTTGAAGACGATGCTGAACATAAAGAATCAGGACATAAGCAAATATTACAAGCTTGTTGCTGTTCTGCATTGAACATGTTTCGAGTTTGCCCGTGAATAGATAAGGCTATGTCAAAATATTGATCAGAACACAAAACGAAATCACTTCACAAATATTATGTTCAGATTATTTGTGCATTAATAAATTTTCTGATAGTCATGAACTGAAGTACAAACCTTTCGATTATTTAATACCGCCTGAAGAGTATTTTACGCAATGATTCGATAAACTTTAGTTACTAATTAGCTACTAATTTGCTGCAATCGTATGTTGAGTTTAATCAGTGCCACTTTATTTTCAGATGCCACTGAAATTTGTTACTTAATATTGGGTAATAAATGCGAGGCAGTAGACATTCCACAACACAGGTGGAAACTTCCATTACCCGACATCCAGAAACCAGAAGTGGTAGAACAACCTCTGCCTGTCGTAAGTAAATTACTGATTTCAATAGTTGCCACTTTCTATTTTCTGTAGTCCTAGATAAAAAACCAAGAAGGATGATAATAGAAAAATAGTATTGTATTCAAAACGTCTTGTGAGTTGACCGTAAACAATAAACAAAAAGCCATGGCAGCTCAATAGCAACAATTCGATGACCTTTTCTTTGCAAACCATCTAACCGTCTGACGTATCTTCGTCAAAGCCGTAATTTTGCCAATTTCTTTCCCATTAAGAGCAGCAGAACTAGATTTTATTTTTTCTGGAATCGATTGTAACTCCTTTCTTTTAGTTGCTTTGAGCTGCCCGTGTCTTTCTTGCATAGCCAAAGATGACTTCTTTCAATAAATTTGTTTCTCGGTTGAACTCATCCTGAAACTTTCGAAACGAGTGTAGCAGAAATATTCCAAAGTGTCTTCACATTACCTTTTTAGTATCGGTGCCGTCTGTTCGCCTGAAGTTTTAGTACAAAATTTATAATTTCGATGTTCGTAACATTCTGTAAACTGTTTCTAAACATATTTATGTGTTCTTACGATATCTTGAGATGTTAAATTTTTGATTTCTTGGTGTATTTCGATTCCAGAGCTGCAACCAAAACGTTCCATATCGAAATAATAAAATTTGGCGAAACTTTCGTTTTACACATTATTAATAAACCCAAAGAAATATGTTACTATGACAACATTCACATTGTTATAGGAGACTAAAGTCAGTATATGGGAAGTCTCATCCAAAATCGAGAATGTGTGTGTGTGTGTGTGTGTGTGTGTGTGTGTGTGTGTGTGTGTGTGTGTGTGTGTGTGTGTGTGTGTGTGTGTGTGTGTGTGTGTGTGTGTGTGTGTGTGTGTGTGTGTGTGTGTGTGTGTGTGTGTGTGTGTGTGTGTGTGTGTGTGTGTGTGTGTGTGTGTGTGTGTGTGTGTGTGTGTGTGTGTGTGTGTGTGTGTGTGTGTGTGTGTGTGTGTGTGTGTGTGTGTGTGTGTGTGTGTGTGTGTGTGTGTGTGTGTGTGTGTGTGTGTGTGTGTGTGTGTGTGTGTGTGTGTGTGTGTGTGTGTGTGTGTGTGTGTGTGTGTGTGTGTGTGTGTGTGTGTGTGTGTGTGTGTGTGTGTGTGTGTGTGTGTGTGTGTGTGTGTGTGTGTGTGTGTGTGTGTGTGTGTGTGTGTGTGTGTGTGTGTGTGTGTGTGTGTGTGTGTGTGTGTGTGTGTGTGTGTGTGTGTGTGTGTGTGTGTGTGTGTGTGTGTGTGTGTGTGTGTGTGTGTGTGTGTGTGTGTGTGTGTGTGTGTGTGTGTGTGTGTGTGTGTGTGTGTGTGTGTGTGTGTGTGTGTGTGTGTGTGTGTGTGTGTGTGTGTGTGTGTGTGTGTGTGTGTGTGTGTGTGTGTGTGTGTGTGTGTGTGTGTGTGTGTGTGTGTGTGTGTGTGTGTGTGTGTGTGTGTGTGTGTGTGTGTGTGTGTGTGTGTGTGTGTGTGTGTGTGTGTGTGTGTGTGTGTGTGTGTGTGTGTGTGTGTGTGTGTGTGTGTGTGTGTGTGTGTGTGTGTGTGTGTGTGTGTGTGTGTGTGTGTGTGTGTGTGTGTGTGTGTGTGTGTGTGTGTGTGTGTGTGTGTGTGTGTGTGTGTGTGTGTGTGTGTGTGTGTGTGTGTGTGTGTGTGTGTGTGTGTGTGTGTGTGTGTGTGTGTGTGTGTGTGTGTGTGTGTGTGTGTGTGTGTGTGTGTGTGTGTGTGTGTGTGTGTGTGTGTGTGTGTGTGTGTGTGTGTGTGTGTGTGTGTGTGTGTGTGTGTGTGTGTGTGTGTGTGTGTGTGTGTGTGTGTGTGTGTGTGTGTGTGTGTGTGTCTGAGAGAGATAGAGAGAGAGAAAGATCCCCGAATGTCTACAGTGACGTCACAGGCTGTCCCCATATCTCGTGTAAACTTAATGACGTGTTCTTACTTATATGAATAGCTGGTACATGAGGCTCCGGGATCTTCACGTGGCATATCGAAATCAAATATTACGAATTACACCATAGCATGATGGCCAGACGCCCTTTATAATTCTCAGCGAACAAAAGTATCTTGACGTTTCCCTCGAGGAGATCGCAGCACTTAAGCTACACTTATAACTTTATACTTCGATCTTGGAATTTTAGGGCCGTTTTTTTGTACTTTCTGGCCGGTGCCAGATATGCCGCCAGCTTTCATCCACTTTTCGTACATGTACCTCGCGAAAAAATACCTTTGGTTCACCGCACGTGAGACGCGCGTAGCTGAGAGTACCTCTTACGTATCGCTTACTTCCCGTACTGAAATTTCCTCATTTCATCGACATTTAGGGTGGAAAAAACGCGATAGCATTGGACCGATTCATAATCTAACGACATGGCGCGAGGATGTCATGTACCAACGTTTTGCATTACTCTATTTCTTAAAATTTAACGAAGTTCGGGGCGCTTTTGACGCGGTTTGCGGTAATCAGAATATTTTGAAAAGTAGGCGCTTCGGATTCTTCTTGAAGGTTCAAAGTCGATGATAGTCTTTACAATTTGTCGATCATTGTAGACATCTCGCTCATGCTAATGGTCGCGCGATCGCTCGGATGAGAAAACTTCCACTGATTTTGTAGTAGGCATCAACAAAAACGGTTATAAGAGAACGTCCGTCTTCAAGAGTATAATCGCTTAGCAATACACAGTGATCATGTAGAATTTGTAAATGCTATTGACTAAATAATGATGAGTTAAATAATCAAAATCAGAAATTTACAAAGTATTCACTATAGCACTAGGATCCATTTAATTTGATTCGATTTCTGTTTTTTTTATGTCCCCTTTTTGCTGAGAATGAATGATAGTAACGGATTTTTTTTCAGCCAGGACTTCCAAATTTCAAAATTCTCCACATAAGTGACATCCACTTTGACCCTTACTACCGACAAGGATCTATTTCTAATTGTAGAGAACCTTTATGTTGCCGCAACACTAGTACCCAATCTACATTGGCTGAGTACTCACCAGCAGGAAGGTTAGTTATGAAGGTTATTTTGTAGTTTCTTCAATGTTATCACCATAAATATGCCTCGTCCCCCAGAAATGAATGGACACGAATTATTTCAAATTCGTTATTACAGCAAAACAGTATGAAATAATAGTAATTTCCGTTACATGGACGGAAAATTACTTATTAAAGTAATATCTCACATGTTTACGGACGAGGCATGGAACGAACCGAGTCTTGTATTTCTAAACGAATACTTTTATTTATAGTAAGACTTTGGTATAAGTCTGTATAATTGATCATTTGGGATATTGTTATAGTAGTTTTTGACACCTTTATAAATCTCTATTAATTCTAATTAATAGCGATTCTTGACCCAGGTATGAATTATGTATAAACGTTCGGGAAATAGGTCACACTAACAGATATGCTTTGTGATGATACAATTAGTTTCAAGAAATCCCGTTTTAGACATAATACGTCTTCAGATGATACTCGTAAGACCGAAACGTACGCAAAGACGAAAATAATAAGCATATGTGTTAGTGTGACCTATTCCCCGTGAATTTATACATGATTGATTCTAATCTATTTACTTTGAAACCTTTGGTTTGATTATGTAAAATGTTTAGGCTACCTAAATTAAGAATTTTATAAATCTCTATTGATTCTAAATTAATAATGATTCTTGACCCAGGTATGATTTGTATATAAATTCTCGGGAAATAGGTCACAGTAACACATATGCTTTGTACTGATACAATTATAGTTTTAAGAAATCCCGTTTTAGACATAATACGTTTTCTGATGATGGTCGTGAGACCAAAACGTACGTAAAGACGAAAATAATAAGCGTATGTGTTAGTGTGACCCATTTCCCGAGAATGTATATATAATTCATACCTGGGCAAAGAATTATTATTGTAGATAGATAGATTTATATAATTATATATAATTGATTCTAATGTATTTAATTTGAAATTACTACAAGTTCTACCTATATAAAAGTTATCAAAGTCTTGTCAATTTAGCTTAAAAACTACAGGTTTACTATATTTATTAGTTTTGTCTTTAGCATTATATATATGATGGCAAAATCTATTTTGTGGTTTAAACCTGATTTCAAAATTATGACGTGATGTCCCCCATGACCCCTGTGGATCCGCCCTATCATTACAAATGGTATAAAAACAAAGTTTTATTATTCTTTCAGATCATAATTCGTTATTTTAGTAAAACAGTATGAAATAAAACATTTCATGACACATGGTCGTAAAATACTTTTGAGGAAATTGCTTACAAATTCGAGATTCTGCTCGTTTCTCGCCTCGTCCTTAAACATTGGCACTTGTACGTAAATTACTATTATTACATATTGTTTTACCGGAATAATGGATTCCAAATTTTGGTGGGTATCGATATTGTCAGAATAACAGTTTCATCAGGTCGCTTTTGAATAGTGACAGCTGCACAATATTTCTGCCCACAAATTGACATTTTTGGTATATCTTGATGTAATTGTGCGAAATAATTTATTTGTTCACCATTTAAAGCAATAGTTAATTTTTGGGGGTTAATATTTCTCACTTTTTTCAGATTCGGTTCTTACAACGGTTGTGATTCCCCTAAAGCATTGATTGTGAATTTGTACGAACATATTGCTGAAGTGCATCCTGTAAGTATCTCATGCATCATTTCCAATATCTGTTTATTTATAGCACATTGTAATTGATAAATCTTTAAGGATATCGATTTCATATTGTGGACTGGTGATCTTAATGGTCATGATGTCTGGGGTCAAACAGTTGAAGATCACGTGAGTGTCATAGAAGATATGGTACAACTAATGGCTGGATATTTCCCCATGGTACCAATATTCCCAGCGATAGGAAATCACGAATCTGTACCAGCCGGAACGTATGTTAAAGTTTGTATCTCTTCAAAACAGGGAGTGTCAGTGAAGCGGCGAAATACAAAAGTTAGGTTTTCATTTGACGTTTGTTTGAGGATAATGAAGTTCATAACTTTTATTTATGACATCTAATGCTTTTTTATAAGCATGGAACAGTGGTTTAGATCACATTGAATCGTTATAAAGATGATGAGTCAGCAAAAAATTTTTTTTTGGGAATTCTTTCATAAGCTTTTTTATTCTTCTCAAAGAAAATATGAGTGAGGTTCCAAATATTGTTATTGTATCGACAGCAACTCAAAGATTTATTTTTTTTTTAAATTAGCAAATCATTAATTAATTGTAATTTGAAGTCGAATACCTTTCGAATATAACCAATACGCTCTATAGTATAAGGCATAAGGCCTAAACGCTGAGTACAAAAGTCAGTATGTCGTCATCAACAAGAGGCTTACAAAACTTATGACTGTATCGTTCAGTCTCAATGACGTGTAGCCGGTATTGACAGTGATAGATGATAAAGTTTATCTATTTCTTGTGGAAAGGTGTCCTTGTGTGATTGGAACATATATTTACTTGTAAGTAAGAGTGTTATCACTGAATAAAGTGCGTTGCAATTTGGCTTAATGACTGAGTGTTTATCTTGGTTCTTCTGGTGTTGTACAAGCAGCTTACTGACGTTTGTGAGTTAATTACTTATACCGAAAAAATGATGTGCTCCTGGTTGCAAGGAAAATTACAACAATGGGCCAAAAGTTCAAATGTTTGGTTCTCCTAAATATAAGTATAATAACCACGGAAACAATGGATATCGGCTGTCCCTGTGAAAGATATCGTCAAAGGGAACTTAGGGGATGATTCACAAATAAAATTTTTATGAATGTAATTAAAAGGTTGTGTACGTGTCTAGTTCCGCCTTATATAAATTGGCAACACCGCAAACCTTGTTTTCTGTCCAGCCAATTTTGATTCTTGAATAAAAAACTGCACTTTGAAACAGACAAATCAGAAAATTGCGTTTTGACTCGAGTTTATATTGTAAACTCCGTTTTGTCCTGATATTATGAAAATAATGTTATAAAACCAAAAAATTAATTAATTATATTTTCAATATTTAAAACAGAGCTTACATGAACAAAGATTAATTAGTTACGTTAAACTAACTTGCAATAGGCAAAACATGAATAAACCAAAAAGTTTCAAACTAAAAAAGGTTTTTTACATTTGAAAAGGCGTATGGGGGTGCAACTAAGGACTCAGTTCACGTTTGAACACGAAGCTCTTTTGTTTTACTGTCGGTATTGCAGCATTGCATAGTCTCTACCTTGTGGCGTCACGATCGAGCGTTCAGGCCTTATACTGTAGAGGGTATTGACCCAACGCGCTTCGAGTAGTGAAGTCAACCCGAGTTGGTCACGTGACAAATTATACATCATGACCTAACTCACTAGGAGGCCCCGATTTAATTATAGCTCAGCATTTGTCGAATTTTCAGATTTGCTCCATCGTGGGTTGATGAAGAATTCTCCATAAGCTGGTTATACGAGAAAGTTGCGAACGAGTGGAAAAGATGGTTGCCTGTCACATCTGGTTGTCAAGTTCTGAAGGGTGGATTTTATTCTGTACTGATTAGAGAAAAGTTTCGATTAATTTCTCTGAACACCAACTTCTGCCACGCCCTGAATTGGTAATTATTTTTAACGTCTATTTCATGCACAAACATAGTCATTCATCGTTTGATACCATTTCAGTAGTAGTTGAGTTAAAAGACTAAGGAATGGGGGAGGTCACCCTCGGATTGATTTAAATTACCTTAATATTCTGGAAATCGCAACAACAGTGATTTTTTACAAATTAGATCAGCTACGTCATGCAACATCCATGGGTGTATGATAATTCCCTGAAAGTAAAGTTCACCTTTTATTTTCACGCAGAGTGCTTCTAAGCTGTTGACTTTGTCCAACTTATGTTTGACAAATTGAAAGAGAATAGCAGAATAATTCTTTCAATTTTCATTCATTTGAATTCTTTTCAACTTTTTAACTCTCGGAAGTTGGAGAATGAACTCAAATTCAGGATTAATGCTGACAAATTGTTTCACCACACTGGGGTATTTTTGAAGCTAGGACATATCACCTGGAGCGAAATTTAAAATTATGTCCTTAAATATTTGAAATCAATCTGGATATGGTACAAATAGAGAGATGGGGGTGACTTTGTTTGAAGGGAGTTTATTTACTAACAATTTTTTTTCCTATACATTGACTACACGGGAAAAAACATCGTGTGAGTCGACAGGGGTGGAATCTTGGGAGAGGAGATAGGCATTCGAATTCTTCTTGAAGGCTTGGAGGTTATAGGTAAAGGAAAAGACCTCACTAATTAAAGAGTTCCACAACTTCGCCGCTCGATAGAAAAATCGAGTCTGCTAGGAAGAACATCATCGACAAGTGTCGAGCTTGACAATAAAGGGGTAACTAGCTTAAGCTCGTCTAGTCCGCCTATCTGGAATTTATTATGGTGGAGAACACCGACCACGCAAACATTACAAAAAAGAAGAGTTCCCTCATCTTTCTACGATGTTCCAGGGAGGTCTATGAATTCGTAAGTGTGACATCATCAATCAAATAGAATCCAAGAGCTTCAGTGTATGTTTGGTTGCCGAACCCAAAACATGTGAACAGTACTCCCGGACAGATGGAACCTGTGCTTTGTAGATTATGAGGAACTTCTGGGATGTAACGTAGCTCTTGGCACTGAATAGAAAACCATGTTTTTGTGAAATGGTTATGAGAGAGTGCTGTTAGTGGCGATCCAGAAAATGGATATGGAAGAGTTCATAGGAATAGTTTCTACCTGACATCATCATAGTAGGGATTGTGGGATCCGCCTTACTGGAGAAAATGCATGCTCGAGTAGTTTTGGTAGCATTAAACTCCAATAGATTATGAGATCCCCATTTCAAAATCATTGCCAGATCCCCATGAACTGCGTCAAGCTCTCTCTGTCTCGCTCCTTTGGCTTCATTGGATGGTATAGGGGCTCTAGATGACAAAGCGGTATGAAGTATACCATCATCTGCAAAACTGTGGACGGGATAGATGGTCACTTCCATTAGATTTTTGATATGGAACATAAGCAAAGCTTGTACCAAGAGATCCAAGACAGATCCCTGTGTTCATTTAATCAAATCGATTCAGCTGTCTCAAGTGCTATTCTTGCTGGGGCTATTGTTTCTTCATTTGAGATGTACATAGTTGAGTTTCCTGCTTGCACACAGTGTTGAACCAAACATTCTGAGAAATAATCCTTAGGCGTAGCTGAAGCTTATAATACCATTTAACCTGGGTACAGGTTTCGGATTTGATAAATACATCTATTGCTCCGGCGTTTCTTCAAATTCAAACTTTGAATCGATCACATTTGGTCTATTAACATCATACAGTTCTTTCTTTCATTAATCGTTTTGATCATTTTTGCAAGTCAAATATTAGTTTAATACTGTTATTAAGTTGTTGTTCCAACTGCTCTGGCATTTGTTTCGATAAACCACTAGATTTAGCTAACTTAAGAAGAAGAATAACGCTTGATTAGGTCGGTCACACCAGAAATGTTGAAAATTGTTATATTGTTGGAGGCTATAATTGTCACTCGGAGGGGGTTCAATGTAGGGATGCATTTTGTTCGTTGCAGGATGTCATTTTATAATCTAAAATTGACATGTTTCGGGAATTTGTATAATTAAGCATACTACTTGAAATAACGAAATCATTCCATTTGGCTGTTCCACACTATCTAATCAATAATGATTATTATCTGTTGTCCCAGGTGGCTTTTAGTGAACAGCACCGATCCTGCGAGGCAATTAGAATGGCTCATCAAAGAATTGCAAGAGGCAGAAAGTAATGACGAGAAAATCATAATCATAGGTAAATATAGACACCATATAAGGAATACATAATATACCGGGTGTCCCAGTATACCTGTTCCAATGGATTATCTCAGCCATTTCGAAAGATAAAAATCAGAAAACTTCATGATCTCCAATTCGTAAGGAACCTTCAAATGAGAAAAACAAAAATTGAAAGTCACTTCCGATTTGACCGGAAGTGACTCTGACTGTTTATTTCAAATAGCACCCTGTATATTTTTTGCAATTTTTGATTTCATTCAAAATTATTTTTCCAACGAAGTATCACACTTTGTATTTTACATTTGATTTGATGAAGAAAACGATAATTGAAATTTCAAATTGAAAGAATTGCAGTAGGCTACGATATTTTGTGTAATCTTGATTTCGACTTCAATAAAAATTGATAATTCATGAACAATTTTGCATTCGAGATGATGAAGATAACGTCAAATTTCAAATTATTAGAATCGTAGTAGAACTGGAAGAATTAATAATTCTTAAATGAAAATCTTAGTGTACCATGGAAACATTTGAATACATTCGTTTGTAACTTTGACAGTGATGCATCATTGGAAAGATAATTTTGAGTAGAAATCAAAAATTGCAAGAAATATACAGGGTGCTATTTGAAATAAAAAAGTCAGACTTTCAATTTTTGTTTTTCTCAGTTAAAGGTTCCTTGAACGAATTGGAGATCAACAAATTTTCAATTTACCTTTTGAAATGACTGAGATAATCCATTGGAACATGTATACTGGGACACCCGGTATAGTGCGACCTCGATAATCTGGACTAATTGAATCTGCCCGCGAGTAAAACCAACGCAAATACTAGTGAAGCTGTGTGATAGATCGATCTACATCCGGTACTATGTCCAAATTCGTACTGCAAACTATCTCAAGTGGACTTTAAATAGTTCTGCGTATAGTTTGAGTACTGGATGGAACAAATATTTGTAGTTGCATAACCTAACTTCTTTAGTAATACTTAGGTTAGTTTCGCATATAATGTACCACCTTTTAATATAGGACATAGACTAAAAAAACATTTTTAGATGAAATGAACGCAAGCTAGCTATTCTACATTAAGGTGACAATTTATCATACCTATCTTCATTTGATGTTTCATAGGAACGAACCTTTATCGTATTGTAGGAAATTTTGTAATCATTCTGGAGCAATCGGAAAACGTAAATTGAGTCCCTATTTCCTTATTCCTATGTAAATTCAGTACCATTGATAGAATCATATTACGTAAATTGAGTCCCGAGTTTCAACATATTTCTGAGAATATTCTTAGAAATGAGAGTGTTAAGATAAGCGCGATTACAATATTTCCATTCCATATCAACAAAGTTAAGTTAGTAGGTTAGGCTAAGTTACGTTAGATTAGGCTAGGTTAGAAACAAATGAGGTATAATAGACAATCATTATTGATTATTATGAGAGTGTTAAGATTAGCGCGATTACAATATTTTCATTATATATCAAGAAAGTTAGGTTAGTAGGTTAAGTCAGGTTAGGTTAGGTTAGGTTAGGTTAGGTTGTGAAGATAAGTTGTATCGTTACACTCGATATTGAAAACGCCTTCAATACAGCGTCTTGGCAACAAATAATTGACAAACTAGACGAAATAGATATAGATTCAGATATCAAGAGACTTATAGGGAGTTATCTCCAAAACAGGAAAATTAAAATCGAATTCGAGGGGATTTCCTCGGAAAGAAAATCCAATATAACGGGGGTCAACGGAGCAATAAGAAATATAAATTATTGGCTCGAACAAAAAGGCTTAACAATGGCCGCGAGTAAAACAGAGGTGGTTCTAATAACTACCAAGAGGGTAAAACCAATGATATCATTCAAGGTAAAAGAGCAAAATATTTCACTTCAAGAATCCGTGAAATAATAGGAGTTTGGCTCGATACCAAGCGAACTTACAAAACCCACTTAAATTATGCAGTGGAGAAAACATCGAAGGTTGTGGTAGCATTAAACATTCTTATGCCGAATGTTGGGGGACCAACGAGCAGTAAGAGAAGACTGATTTATTCAGTGGAAATATCAACGGTCCTATACGCTACCCCAATCTGGCATTCGGCTACAAGGTTTAAGAACATGAGGGATAAACTCAACTCTCTTGGAAGGAGGCTTAACCTAAGAACATGTAGCGCATATCGCACTACATCAAGCAAAGCAGTCGAAGTACTGGCTGATACACCTCCGCTTCACCTAACTGCGTTAGAACGTAAAGAATTTAACGAAGGAACCTCTAAGATTGAGGCAACACGAAACTTAATGAGTAGGTGGCAAGAGAGATGGAATAGTACCTCAAAAGCTTCTCACACGAGAAACCTTATTCCTAATATAGAAACATGGATAAACCGCAAACACCGTCAATTAAATTATACTTAACACAGGTGCAGACAGGACACGGATGCTTCAAAAAATAGAAGACGACAAATGTACTTATTGTGGGGAAACAGACACCCCACACCATACTATTATTGAATGTCCTAGATGGACAATAGAAAGACAAGGCATTAAAATCTTTGAAAATAACTCGATTAACTTAAGAACCATAATTATTAAAATGTTAGAGGATAAAGAAACATGGAGTATCTACGAGAGCCTAATAAGACAGATAATCAAGACCAAAGGAGAGGAAGAATAAGACTAGGAAATTAAAGATGTCATAAGATGAAGACGATTAAAGAAGCTTCTGGGCTAAGTTCCATCCCATGAAGGGCAAGTCACTTGTTCTAGGGTTAATAAAAAGTCAGAAACAACATTGTGAAAACTTAAATAAACAATCAAAGAGACATATCATATCCTGAAGCTATGCGAAAAGCGGTCCCGGGATATGGATGAAGAAAGGAGAGGTTTTAGCAAGTATGCTGTAATTTAGAGTTGGTTCTGCACTACCAGGAGTGATACATTCAAGCTCCTGGTGTGCATACAGCATTTACTCTCCAAAGAAAAAAAAAGGTTAGGTTAGGTTAGGTTAGGTTACAAACAAAGGGGGTATAATAAACAATCATTATTGGTTATTGTGCAAATACTTGCCTACAGAAGAGGAGTTGGCCTAGGCAGCAGGTACTACATGCTAGTTATCTGACTTGACAACCAGGTACATACCTGGGACTCAGTTTACTTAGACCTTAAAAACATCCGGGACTAAATTTACTTCCAATAGATTCCGGATTCAACTTATGTCGACCCGAAGCAATACATAAGAATTATTTGGTACAATTTTAAAGTGACAATATAATTGTCAAAACTGTGAACTTGTTTTGTTGTATTATCAATTCTCCCACTTCCACTAATAATTGTTTTTTCGAGGTCATACTGCTCCTGGTAGTGAAGATTGTTTGAAATCATGGTCCTCCAATTACTACGACATAGTAAACAGATATGAAAGTACCATCGTAGCTCAGTTCTTCGGCCATTCACATGCTGACGAATTCAAGGTATATACAGAAAGAGGTAAGAACGGAACGACACAAAACTACGGTCATGAATTTATAATGAAGAATTCGATTTACAGGTCGCGCAACCAACGTGGCCTACATAGCTCCTTCATTGAGTTCATATAATAATTATAATCCTGCATATAGGATATATTACCTAGATGGTGATCACGCAGAAACTACCAGGGTATGTTTTTTGATCCAAAAACAGTGTGTAAAACGGTATCCATATCATCTATGTTTCAGACACTAAGACAGATTCTCATTTTTGTTGTTGTTGTTTTGTTGCTTATACCAAATGATAATTCTTTTCAAAATATAGGAACTGCTCGACCATGAAACATGGACCATGGACCTGGAAGAAGCGAATGACATAGGATTACCCAATTGGTATCGTCTATACTCAGCCATTGATGCCTTTCAAATGAAGTCCCTAAGACCAGAAGAATGGGCGAATGTCATATACGGACTTGAACAGAGCGACGAATTATTCAGCTTATTCTACAAGTAATAAATTTTTTATAGTTAATTTTATCAAGTTGAACATTCAGTATAAATTGTATCATTCTTAATGGTTTATCATGAGGAACGTTTAAAGTTTAATGGCACGTTATAATAATAATAACTAGTTTACCTCGCCAACATCGACCATAGGAATCTAAAGAACCGTAAGCTTTCCTAATCACCCATTTACACTACCCGATAATATTCAGTACTAACCGAACCGTCCTTCGTCTTCTCTCCGGTGACAGTTCACTTACGACGACCTGGCGTTCTACTACCAGCCTTACATAAATCAGTGTTTAGTCTCAGTTCGTAACCTCGAACTTCATTAGCCTACCATGACCAAACGAAAATAACTTTCATAATTGCTTAGTCGAATCATATTAGCAACAAAGCTGGGAAAATTTGCGGGCAACTCCGATCGACTCCGGGTTTTTTGCGAAATTATCCTGAACGGATTTAGAACATTGCCGAGAAAAAAATAATATGTGCTTTTCGATTTTTCAATTGTTATAGAGGAATATAGAGGAAATATAGAGGCCATGAAAATTGGCCAAAGAATTAGGAAATTTCTAAAATTTCGAAATCATGCCAACAATGGCTGGAAATGCCCACTCGTAATATTGTCCAAACGCAAATTGAAATCTATAAAAAAAATTAAGAAAACAATTTTTTTTCTAAATATCTGTGTTGATATGGAACAATAGAAAAGAATATGAATACTTACAATTCGTAATTAGTGGATGTGAAAAAAAATTAATTTGTGGATGAATAATTAATCGTTAATTGATTATTCCAAAAAATAATTAGTTTAAAAAAATGTCTTTTACACAATAAACACAATTACACAATAAGCACAATGAAATTCAACAACCACGTGCTCAATCAACGGTTTTAAAAGTATGCGTCTCCCCGAGATGATCTTAATATGATTCCGATATAGAAAGTTTTTACTCTTCTCCATTACCATACGTCTTTCTTTCACTATTTCCCTTCATATTTTTTTGAACAGCTGTCATATAGACGGTCACGCCACCATATTATCTTGACGCATACAGACTCCATTAATACTAGATAATCTCTTGGCCCACCCCTTTCTAAAATTCCTATATACAGGGTGTCCTCGAACTGCGTGGCAAAAATTAAGCCGAAGATTCTTTTATTCGAAAAAAAGTTGATGAGCCTTTTTACTTTTGCCTCAAGTATCTTGTTTACCCGGTAGAGGGCTTCAAAATTGCAAAAATAATTTTGTTTTTTCGGTATAACTTGAGAACGTGATGAAAAACTTTTACAATATTTAGCAGGTGAGTTACTGTCAATAATGGCCATTTTTGAGAGTGGAGCACAGAGCCTTAGAGACCATAGAAATGGCTCAAACTTGAGGATGTAACGGGAAAAGTGTCCAGAACTTTTTTGTGGTAAATGTAATTCACTCGATATTTTTTATGTGGATAGCTTATCTGATTTGAAAACTTTTCTTACTCTTAGAAAATTTTGATAAAATCAACGGATTAGCTTGAAAAAATTAATTTTCGAGTCTCTGCAATTTTGGCTTACTAATTTTACTTGATTAAAATACCTTAGTTGCCTTTGCATTTCTAATGTCATTTTGGCATTTGAAGGATTTATTCTCAAAACTGTCAGTTTTAACTTTGCTTTCCGTAAAAATTTTATAAAATTATGGCTCAAAATTTCACTAATACTGAAATGGTTGATATGTTATTGATTTATGGACTTTGTCGTTGCAATGGCCGGAGAAGGGAAAGATATCCGCATCGCAGAATTCCGAATCGGCAAACCTTCGCGAAACTGGCAAATTTGAAGCAAATCGCAGAGAAACTGGACGCAGACGGACAAGAAGGACGTTAGAGCTCGAAGAAGAGATACTGGAAGCGGTTGAAACTGAACCTGGGATAAGCACACTACGTTTGGGACTTCGTATTGGAGCCTCAAAATCATTAGTTCATAATGTACTGAAAGAAGAACTGTTGTATCCCTATCATATTAAAACAGTTCAAGACTTATTGCCCATGGATCCAGGTCATCGGCTAGATTTCTGTCGGCTTATTGTCCAAAGACAAAACGCAAACCACAATTTTTGTAGAAGAATTCTGTTCACGGACGAAGATACTTTCACGAGATGTGGTCTTTTTAACCTCCATAATGAATATTTCTATGCTGATGAAAATCCTCATGAAACGGAAGTTACGTATTTTCAGAATCAAACTAAAATCAATATTTGGGTTGGAATTGTGGATAACTTTATTATTGGCCCTACCGTTATACCCGATCGATTGAACGGGGAGAACTACTAGAACTTTTTGGAACAAAGGCTACTTGAACTGTTGGAAGACTTGCCCTTACACATTCGTCGTGGCCTGGTTTATCCATGATGGTGCACCTCCTCATTTCACATTAGCTGTGAGGCGACATCTGAATGCGGAATATCCAGATCGCTGGATAGGTAGAGGACACGATGCACCAGTGAACTGGCCGGCCCGCTCCCCTGATTTGACGCCCTGCGACTTCTTTCTATGGGGCGCTTTGAAGTCGAAAGTTTATGCAGCTCCAGTGAACACACGAGGGGAATTGTTGTAACGAATTAATCATGAAGCGGATTTATTGAAGAATGATCCTGAAGTACTAGCCAGAGTTCAATCCAATTTCTTGAAACGAATTAATTTGTGTATTCAGGAAAATGGGCAACATTTCGAACAATTGATGCCTTAGCGATTTCCCAAAAAGTTTTGTTGTTTCTTTCAATGTAGCATTTGTTTTTCCTAAATAATCACATCGTTTCCCCATTTCTATTGTTTTTATTATTCGTGTTTCACCGAGATATTTGAGCCATAATTTTATAAAATTTTTACGGAAAGCAAAGTAAAAACTGACTGTTTTGAGAATAAATTCTCCAAATGCCAAAATGACATTAGAAAAGCAAAGGCAACTAAGGTATTTTAATCAAGTAAAATTAGTAAGCCAAAATTGCAGAGACTCGAAAATTAATTTTTTCTAGCTATTTCGTTGATTTTATCAAAATTTTCTGAGAGTAAAAAAAGTTTTCAAATTAGATGAGCTATCTACATAAAAAATATAGAGTGAATTACATCGAACACAAAAAAGTTCTGGACACTTTTCCCGTTACATCCTCAAGTTTGAGCCATTTCTATGGTCTCTAAGGCTCTATGCTCTGCTCTCAAAAACGGCTATTATCGACAGTAGCTCACTTGCCAAATATTGTAAGAGTCCTCCATCACGTTCTCAAGATATACCGAAAAAACAAAAATATTTTTGCAACTTTGAAGCCCTCCACCGGTTAAACAAGACACTTGAAGCAAAAGTAAAAAGGCTCATCAAATTTTTTTCGAATCAAAGAATCTTCAGTTTTATTTTAGCCACGCAGTGAGAGGACACCCTGTATATTATAGTTCCATCATATTCAGAATTGAAGCGCGGTAATTTGTATGTTTTTTGTTTTTTTTTGGTGCAAGGTGGTTGAAACCCTTTATGGCCACCTCATGATCCTGTAACATCCCATAAGGTAGTGTGGGAGTCACTGATTCCCCTTGCCGCACCACTTTCTCGGGCCATCGGAAAAATGCCGCAGTCGCTGGATTCGAACCCGCGACCGGCAGCCACAGTGATTAAAAGATCGATGCTTCTACCACTGAGCTACCTGGCCCCAATTTGAATGTTACTTCATAGATCGAATATAAATCTTCCAACAATCTATAAAGATTTGTTACCGGTCATCTCGAAAACCCCCGAGTACAGTTTTCTAGCCATTTTCATAAATATTGGCCATTTTCCTCTATAACAATTGAAAAATGGAAAAGCACATATTATTTTCCCAGCTTTTAAACTTTTTTCGTCTAATTTGACCCGACTAGTTACAGTTTTTGGGAAATCTATAGTCTAGTCCCTTCCGAACGATATCTCAATTACCACCCTACCCCCTGTACAGAGTGGTCCAAATTGGACACTTTTGATAGGAAACACCAATTTCTAGAGAAGATAGAGAAAAATTAGCCTATATGTTACGAGGTCGACTTTTGAGAGAAAATGAATGCCGAAAACCGCACTTTGATATCTTGACTTGTTCAAAAGATACAAGGTGTTTTTCAATTTTGTGCATTTCTGACCCACCCCCGTAACTTGTTTATTTATGAATATTTCTGATTTCTGTGAAAACATTCTTGAGACACTTTTTTGAAAGGAATCTAATGGTGTTCCTTGTTTCTTATTATTTTGAAGTTATGACATAAACTTGTATTTTTTCTTATGGACCATCCTGTATATTTTTACATATTCGTGTTTGAAATAAAATTCTCTTTTCAAATATATATAATAGTTGCTACTTCTCTTTCAAAACATTTATTTTGTGGCTGTTTTCGACTTATTTTAGATGAATAATCAAAATCTGGGTTGCCATGCCTGAATACGAAACAAAATACCTTAGCAACTACAGTCTATGCGTACTGTCAAACAATTATTAATAATTGCAGTTTGCTCTACAAGTTCAGTGTGCTTCTTTGAATTGAGTTTTGAACTTACGACAATATTTTTATCTTCCTGTTAATTCAAAATGTATGAAAATTACGGAAAATATGATATGCTAAAGTGTTATTGGGAATCACATGAAGATGCACAGGCTGCCGGCAATATTTACTTTGACCGATACCCTGAAAGGAGACAACCGTTTCGGGATATGTTCACTAGATTGCAGCAAAACCTAGTTAATTACGGTTCTTTTTCAAAACCAAGGACAAGAGTTTACGAAGCCAGGAATAGAGATAGAGAGTTAGAAGAAATAACAGTTTTGGGGGAAATACAAAATCAACCCAATATTTCACTACGCAAAATGCAGTTGAATACAGGTATTCCAAAGACTACACCAATGCGAATTCTAAGAAAAAATAAATTCAAACCGTATAGACTAAGAAAAGTTCACAAGTTACTACCAAATGACCTACAATTCCGGCTCGAATTCTGCCAATGGTATCTAGGAAAATGTGCTGAAAACTTAAACTTTGGACAGAACATCATATGGACTGATGAAGCATGCGTTAGCAGCGCTGGTATTTAATGGATACAATACCTACAATTGGACTTTGGAAAATCCATATATTACAGTGGAGACACAAAATCAAGGCCGATACAGTTTTAATGTTTGGGTCGGTATTTTCAGAGGAAGGTTTATCGGTCCCCATACCTATGAGGGTAACCTTACAGCAGCCCGATATGTGGAAATATAGCGGGAATTTGTCGAACCTATAATGGATGATTTGCCATTACAACAAATTGGACACGTATACTTCCAACAAGACGGGGCACCGTGTCATAACGCACACATTATAACGACGTATTTGGACGAAATATTTGGGGACAATAATTGGCTTGGCAACCGGGGTCCTGTTCATTGGGCGGCAAGATCCCCCGATCTTACGCCTCCAGATTTTTACCTCTGGGGAAGAATAAAGGACCTCACATATAAACGGCATCCTGATTCCCATGCCTTTCGTTCAATACCTGCGGTAGAATTAATTAATGCTGTCAATAATGTTAGGAAGCGAAGTCAATTATGTTTCGATTTAAATGGTGCTCAATTTGAACACATGTTGTAAATATGTAGTTTAAAAATGTAATATTTTTGTTCTTGTTATTCTGTTTTTTGATTAAATTAATGAGTTATTATAAAATAGGCACTAATTATTGTTTTCAACAGCAGTTATGTAGAACTATTTTGTTTCGTATTCAGGCATGGCAACCCAGATTTTGATTATTCATCTAAAATAAGTCGAAAACAGCCACAAAATAAATGTTTTGAAAGAGAAGTAGCAACTATTATATATATTTGAAAAGATAATTTTATTTCAAACACGAATATGTAAAAATATACAGGATGGTTCATGAGAAAAAATACAAGTTTATGTCATAACTTCAAAACCATATTTTTCAATAAGAAACAAGGAACACCATTAGATTCCTTTCAAAAAAGTGTCTCAAGAATGTTTTCACAGAAATCAGAAATATTCATAAATAAACAAGTTACGGGGGTGGGTCAGAAATGCACAAAATTGAAAAACACCTTGTATCTTTTGAACAAGTCAAGATATCAAAATGCGGTTTTCGGCATACATTTTCTCTCAAAAATCGACCTTGTAACATGTAGGCTAGTTTTTCTCTATCTTCTCTAGAAATTGGTGTTTCCTATCAAAAGTGTCCAATTTGGACCACTCTGTACATTCCTACCTGGCACCCCATCACACTACCCGATAATATCAATACTAACCGTCCTCTCTTTTCGCCCAATGACACTCTCCTGGCGGTCTATCACCCGTCATACACAAATCATTGTTTTTTCTCAGTTCGTCACCTCAAACGTAAGTGGCATACTCCAAACAAATGACGAAACTTTCAATTTATTAGAGTATCTTGAATAGTAGACTTCCGCGGATAGCTAATCTTGAAAGATATTAGCTCCCGGAGGAATTGATGCCGACGTTTTGCCAACCATTACAGGTGGCATCTTCAGAGTAGGCTTGAGGCTTGAACTGAAACTGATTCTACTAGTTTCTGTAGCTGTGGTCCTCTAGACTCATTGATGTAGAGGGCTACTGGAAAACTTTCGAGAGAGCCGCATCAATCTCAGTTTCTTCTATGTCATGTAATGATGGCTTAACTTTACTTTTGGTCGCAGATTGAGTTAATTTTCTGAAACAAAGTTGAGACTGTTTCTGCCCAAGTGGCATCTTTGTACAATGCTACAAAGATGACTTGTCCTGCAACTTCGAAGCTTTGTTGATTGATGCGGGGCTTCTCGTTTCTGCAGTATTTCACAAATTCTCATCTTTTGCGAGTAGCGCTGCGATTTTTGCTTTGCCTTGCAAATAAAGAGCCAAGGTGGAGTTTCATCCGCTAAAAACTACGTCTCTACAATCGGTGGGTATTTCTAAAATAGTACATATCACAAAATGGAAGCACTATATCTCTGTAACAGTGAATGGTAGAAAAAAAGTACATATACATTTGTTGGTTTATTTCGGCGCTACGACATTTATATGTTGACTGTAAAGCAAAAAATTCAATTTTGGCCACTTTGGTGCCCTCTGGTTTTTGTACTTTTGGTTGTAGAGCAGCGACTGCATGAGATACATTGTAGATACATTTTTCTCTACAACCAACCGTTTTAGCAGAAAATCAAATCCAAAAACATTTTGATGTTCCCAAAAATGTTCGAAGGTGGAGTTTACACCTTTTTGGTTTCAAACTCGTCACATACCCCGCTAACGATTTATGAAAAAGAAATAGCTTGAGACACAGAGCCATATGTTTCTGATAGATTTACTATACTAGGGCGCTTGGGTCATATGTGATTGTAACAACTATATTTCTGTTTCAGATTCTACACCAGGAATAGCAGGAAAAGTCCTCTCTGTATCAACGCTACATGCAGAAACAAAATAATCTGTGATTTGAAGACTGGCAAATCCCATAGTAGAGATAAATTATGTGGGAAATAGAGTTATTTTTCGACAGTTAACACTGATAATTTGTAAATGGTCAATAAAGTTCGAAAATAATCCCATTGGTTTCGATTTGAACTAGTTATTCCTCAAGAGCGTCAATTACCACGTATTTACCATTTGAATAGGTTGCCGTTCACTGACCGATTAAAGCTTTTTGTACCTCAAACAGCATATAACAGTCCTTCCACTTTCAAAGTCATCATGAACTGTAGTTCTTTTCTAGTAGGGTGTGTGATTTTACAGATGACTGGACCTCTAGAAAGTATAGGTATTGGTAGGTTAAACGAATCGGGTTATGAGCATCCAATAAGATTTCCAGAATCTTATACACACCTCGATTATATTCTACGAGTGTCCAAACTGACGACAACACAAAATCTAGATTTGATGAATCCTGAAAACAATCTTAAAGTGATTCATACATCCATTATAACAATCAAACGATCTGCCAAAATGAAATAGTGAAAAGGATACCGCACATTTTAGTAGGGAAAGCCTGTCGAATTGGCTGAATTTTTGTTATGTTTTAGTCCAAGTCATTCCGAACAAAAAGTTCAATGGGCACAACTTTTTCTATAGGCTGGTTTTGGCGCTAGAGGCCAATGAAAACTTTCATTTGTTCTTCATTGTTAAACAACACGAAACGTTATCCTGGATAATAATCACTTTTCTGAATAATCAAGATCTAAACAGTCATTAATATGACTGACGTTAAGATGATAGATTTAGAAAGAAAATCTTTTTAAGGCCATTTTATAGACAGACTTGTAATATTTCTCATTCTTTTTCATGGCCTAAAATTATTCAGGATGGTCGAACAATATTTTTCAGTAGGTACGGAAGTTTTCGAATATAACTTTCGATTTCTTTTAAAAGGAACACTCCTTATATTTTTCGACTATGTGATGTAGAATACGGTGTAGAATAGGATTCATAAACATTTTTTCATTGTAGATCCCTAAGACGATTTGTAACCATTTTCGAATTATTGCACTTTAAAAGTTGTAAGTAGCTGGAACACACTGTATAATTGACCAAATGTAACAACACCAAAGAAAAATACTTTTAACAGTATGTCATAGTAATGACTGTTTAGATCTTGATTATTCAGAAAAGAGATTATTATCCAGGATAACGTTTCGTGTTGTTTAACAATGAAGAACAAATGAAAGTTTTCATTGGCCTCTAGCGCCAAAACCAGCCTATAGAAAAAGTTGTGCCCATTGAACTTTTTGTTCGGAATGACTTGGACTATAACATAACAAAAATTCAGCCAATTCGACAGTGGGCCACTTTCCCTACTAAAGTGTGCGGTATCCTTTGTTTGAAAATGCTACCTACAGTAGTTGCACACTACCTTTTATTCTACGACTGCAGGGGTAAAGAATCTTAGATTACTTTGGGACATAATTGTCCTATTTATTTTTCAAAATATATATAAGATGTTCCAGAAATAGTTGCGGAAAATGAAATTGAGGATTCTAGAGTCCCTTTTAGGGGCGTGTTTTATATAAAATTCTTCAATCACACCATTCCCTGACAAGTTGCAGCTCCATGAACATTTAGGTTAAAATGAGTTTCTTCTCACTTTTCTCCAAAATTATTCAAATTGGAAAAAAATATTTTTTGGTAATAATAATGCTGCAATTTGGCTTATCGCTGTTTTCACTTCCTTGTAGGAAATGGGTGGCATAAGACACCTCTTCTACATCTATTACCAGAACATTATTGGGGACTTTGCTTTAAAATAAATATTTCCAGTTAGCCCAATTGTTGAAGGATTTCTGTGAATTCAAAAATAAAATATTCATATATAATACCACAAGAGCTCCAAAATTATCGGGTATTTCCAGATAGGTTCGTTGCAAACAAATGAAGGAGTCAAGTTTTTCAGGTTAAAAAATCACGAGCGCAAAGCGCGAGTGATTTTTCCTGAAAAACTTGACGACTTTATTTGTTTGCAGGGAACCTTGAGGGAAATGCCAGATAATTTTGAAGCTCGTGTGGTATTCGGGGGATTATTTTTCCGTCCCAAATGAACATTTCCTTTGACTTTTTTATCGATGGTGGACAGAATTCAACCTGTCAGTTTGAAGTTTTATATATAGCAACTACCAGAGAAAATATTCAAAAAATATTCATATGTAATACCACAAGAGCTTCAAAATTATCGGGTATTTCCAGATAGGTTCGTTGCAAACAAATGAAGGAGTCAAGTTTTTCAGGTTAAAAAATCACGAGCGCAAAGCGCGAGTGATTTTTCCTGAAAAACTTGACGACTTTATTTGTTTGCAGGGAACCTTGAGGGAAATGCCAGATAATTTTGAAGCTCGTGTGGTATTCGGGGGATTATTTTTCCGTCCCAAATGAACATTTCCTTTGACTTTTTTATCGATGGTGGACAGAATTCAACCTGTCAGTTTGAAGTTTTATATATAGCAACTACCAGAGAAAATATTCAAAAAATATTCAGTATAATTCCATGTAGGTTGTACCACGTGACGTCGAATGGTGCAATTCTATTGGTCGATATTTGGGTCGGAAAAATAATCATATATAATACCACAAGAGCTTCAAAATTATCGGGTATTTCCAGATAGGTTCGTTGCAAACAAATGAAGGAGTCAAGTTTTTCAGGTTAAAAAATCACGAGCGCAAAGCGCGAGTGATTTTTCCTGAAAAACTTGACGACTTTATTTGTTTGCAGGGAACCTTGAGGGAAATGCCA
Source organism: Endomychus coccineus (assembly GCA_958510875.1). Taxonomy (NCBI): domain Eukaryota; kingdom Metazoa; phylum Arthropoda; class Insecta; order Coleoptera; family Endomychidae; genus Endomychus; species Endomychus coccineus. The sequence continues at coordinate 184,460,332 of OY294068.1, read as the reverse complement.
GATAATTTTGAAGCTCGTGTGGTATTCGGGGGATTATTTTTCCGTCCCAAATGAACATTTCCTTTGACTTTTTTATCGATGGTGGACAGAATTCAACCTGTCAGTTTGAAGTTTTATATATAGCAACTACCAGAGAAAATATTCAAAAAATATTCATGTATAATACCACAAGAGCTTCAAAATTATCGGGTATTTCCAGATAGGTTCGTTGCAAACAAATGAAGGAGTCAAGTTTTTCAGGTTAAAAAATCACGAGCGCAAAGCGCGAGTGATTTTTCCTGAAAAACTTGACGACTTTATTTGTTTGCAGGGAACCTTGAGGGAAATGCCAGATAATTTTGAAGCTCGTGTGGTATTCGGGGGATTATTTTTCCGTCCCAAATGAACATTTCCTTTGACTTTTTTATCGATGGTGGACAGAATTCAACCTGTCAGTTTGAAGTTTTATATATAGCAACTACCAGAGAAAATATTCAAAAAATATTCATATATAATACCACAAGAGCTTCAAAATTATCGGGTATTTCCAGATAGGTTCGTTGCAAACAAATGAAGGAGTCAAGTTTTTCAGGTTAAAAAATCACGAGCGCAAAGCGCGAGTGATTTTTCCTGAAAAACTTGACGACTTTATTTGTTTGCAGGGAACCTTGAGGGAAATGCCAGATAATTTTGAAGCTCGTGTGGTATTCGGGGGATTATTTTTCCGTCCCAAATGAACATTTCCTTTGACTTTTTTATCGATGGTGGACAGAATTCAACCTGTCAGTTTGAAGTTTTATATATAGCAACTACCAGAGAAAATATTCAAAAAATATTCAGTATAATTCCATGTAGGTTGTACCACGTGACGTCGAATGGTGCAATTCTATTGGTCGATATTTGGGTCGGAAAAATAATCAATATTATTCTGCAATGGTTAATAAATATTTGAATAAGTACGTTTTTGTCTTTGTATTTTATTTTAAATTCCTTCTGTATTGTTTGACCTGTTTTCTTAATATCTTGTTATTATTTTACAACAATAATTATTGAGAAAATAAATTTACTTTTACTTTACTTTACTATATGTATAAAATCTCGGGAAAATAGGTCACATTAAAACTTATGTCTTATATTTAAGTCTTTACGTACGTTTCGGTCTCATGACCATCATCAGAAGACTTATTATTTCAATAACCTGATTACTTAGAACTAATTGTATTAATACAAAGCGTCCTTATTGCACCAATTTCGTTTAAAATGCCAACGTCGCCGAAACGAACAGAAACACGAAATCGAAATTGTAACACAAAAGAATTTATATATAATTCATACCTGTGTCAAGAATCTTTATTATACTTTACTATATCTATTTCGATATATGACAGATATACAACATTAATCTTTTTTTGAGTTTGAGAAAGGTCTCTGAAGAAACAAACTATTTTAAAAAGATGCATGCTCGAAGAACTGAATGTTTTAATATATTCATATTTAAAAGTATAATCTACTTCAGTTGAAGAATATTCTAATAAATATAACAAATACCTATTTTTTTAATTTGATTTTACGTTACTTATTGAATTAAGTGTTTCCTTCAACACATTCTCCATCAACTATCAATAATTAATTAAACAAAACGGGTGCTGGCTTTCACATTTATCCCCATTTTCCGCGAATTCAGATAGGCTGGGTAAAAAACTGTAAAGAGCTTTAATTCCACGTACAGTAGCATTTTGCGGACTGCTAATCGTTTTCTGCATTCCCCGAACAAGGGGTGTTGTCTTGCATATCAGAAGCTGTATGCAGTCTGTGTCTTCATCTAATGTCCTTTCTTTCACATATTCGATAACATTTTGAGATAAATAATCATCTCTTATGTGAGATAGGAGATTCTGAGTTTCAAGATTTGTCATCATCCAATCCAAAGGGGAACCTTTCTTTAACTTCCTGGCTTCTATTGTTTGAGAGGGTTTTGGGCGAGCCAAAGAAGTACTGATCTATAACAATTACCATAATTATAAATCTAGCTATTTGGGAGTTTGGGAGCGATAATAATTTGGAGTCAACGTTTACAAGTATTTCAAAATAAAAAAGACCACTGAAACGAATGTAATGTACCAATATAAGCAAAGGGTTATGTCAGATTCAGTGATCTATCCACATTCCGTGAAATCCTCAAGCCTAGTTATAGGTTCAGTATTTTCAAATTTTTTTGGTCTTAAAGATATTCATCAAAGCCTATGATTTGATTAACAAACGCGGGTGTGTCTTTTTCGAAACAGGTATGCGTTGGCTGGCAAGTACGCTTAAAATAGATTTTGAAACATAAAATCAAAAAAAAAACAATTCGGCATTTTCAATCAGGTCACTGCCCCTCTTTGATGCATGAGAGTTTGACAGTTTGTGGTGACGTGTCGTGTCAAAACTCGAAATGGTGAAAAGTTTAAATTCAATTAGCTCAACCTGAATAGAAGACATCATCTCTTATATGGTTTTTCGCGTAGATTTTCGCCAAATAGTTTTTATAAAAAATAAAACGTTCATTTTTTTGACCTGGAAATAAATGTTTTTACGTTTTCCCTCATAAGTCCATTTATCTAACAGTTTCGAAATAGTTTTTCTCCTCTAAGTGCTCTATTAAACTGTCGTCTCTATTATTCAATCCTAACTATTTGGACGTTACAATGATCCAAAGTGAACCCTTTTTCAAAATTAAACATACCCCAAAAAAAGTACTCGCCATTTTCCGATTCTCGCCAATTTCAACAGGGTTCGGGAAACCGTTAAAAGGAACGTGTCCATAGAATATTTTCAAAATTAATAGATTTTTTCGGCAGTTATCATGAATCAAAGCAAAATTTTGAAAAATCGCACATTTTACGTAATAGCTTGGAAACGGAAAATCGGATCGTCAAAATTAAATGACCTTCGGATACCCTCAGTAGTGCCTAAAAACGTGCCAAATTTCAAATATCCGCTCCAAGCCATTTTCGAGAACAAAAATGATTAACGTAAAAAATAAATTTCAGAACATGGCGGAAACCGCAAAGGAAAATTGGCAATAACGCGGCATAACCTGCGTGTGATAACCAAGATAGGACAACTATAGGGAAGGTACTGTTTATTAAATCTTACCAATTGTGCCAAGAAAATAATTCCGTTTATTGCAATAGCTCCGATGCGTTTTGCGTCGAATCCCAAAACACGCAAAAATCCCGAAAAGATATTTTGTCCGGCATCTGCATCATCTCCTTTCTTCTTGGTAGCTCGTTTGTTAAATGCGTCACTCACCAATTGCGCCACTCCTCTAGACTGGTCTAAGCCCAGTATTTTACCGGCCATTTGGAAGCCTGATTTTAATTTTCCAAACATGCCGAACGTCTTTTCTTCATCTGATTTGATTACTTCTAAGCTTGTTATAAATATGATTGTCACAAGCACGTACTTCATCATTGTCAGAGTAACACTAAGGGTGCTTCGACGAGTGACGCTTGACCTGCCAAGTGTGTTTGCTGTAATTTATATAATTACTTCCTAGTAAAATGCATCTTAACCACGTTAATCGTATGTAACGTCGTTAGCGGAAGCCGTCGTTTGTTCTCATGTTGCTTCATCCGTATTCCGTTTATTTTTGGGTATTAAGAAAGACACCAACAAAATACATCGCTTATGGGAAGAGTCAAGGCGTTTCGGTAGCCTTATCATAAAACAAGCTATGAAATCTATGGAAAGCGAAGATGGTATTAATAACACCTATAAATGTGGTTTACGTTTTGTTTCATTTAAACAGTAAATATTATTGAACAAGTTTAATTTTTTTCCAAAATAAACGATGAATTATCTTTTCATTTATTTTCTTGAAACTGTTCTTTTATGTTTGTTTTTTTAAGCTAAATCATAATTTTAATTCATTTGGTACTCGAACTATGTAAGTATTTGAATATGAAATTGAATTTTCCTTCCAATTCCATCACTTCCACTGTTTTTCCACTTCTAAAAAAGGTGGATATAATTCTAAATGAAAACAAAAGTCCTTGCATTTATTTGCATTTATTTTTCGAAATAGTAAGTCATAATTACTAGGCAGGAGCAACTGTCAACGGCGGCCGCGCTAAAGATTAGTTAGTCCGCACCGTGCCGCCCACTAATCTTTCGAATATGAAAGATCATAAATGGGAAAGAGGAATGAGGTAGTTCTTGCCTTATCTCATGACGACAGTGCATTTTCTCTTGTTCCGGAGGCCAAGCGTTCAAAATTTCATCAAGATCGGTACTTACCTGCTGTGATTAGGTAGTTTTTTCGGAAATGTTATGTAGGAAGTGAAGTCTTCCATATCCATGCTCGAGATTCCTAACAACAGCACTCTCTCATGGGATGATCATTTGAGATTCATTCCGAAAACCTATTCACATAAACTTGGTTTCCTATTCTGTGCTAAGAGCTACTTTACATCCCAGCTGCTGCTCATAATGTACAAGGCACAAATTCGACGTGTCTTGGAGTGCTGCTCATATGTTTGGGGTTCAGCTTCCAAACATACGCTGAATCTCTTGGATTCTATCCAGAGGAAAGCTATTCGTCTGATTGATGATGTCGCATTTACGGATTGCTTGACCTCTCTATGACATCGTAGAAAGGTCTCTCCGTTTTCTATAGATATTTTCATGGTCGGTGTTCATCAAAAATATCGTCTGTTATTGCACCATGAGGGATTCCATGTACGCGCGCTAGACGTCGAGCAAGCCACCCCTTCATTGTCAAGTCGAAGTTTTTCCTACCAGACTTTTTTCATTTCTCTATCGAATGGCGAAGTCGTAGAACCTCCAAACCTTCAAGAGGAATTTAAATATCTTCTCCAACATTTCACCTCTAGCTGACACCATATTCCTTGAATAATGTAGGTTTTTCTCTAGGGTAGTCAAAGTAGGTATATAAAAAAAGGTTTCCATTGAAGGAATGATTACGAAAATTACCTAAAACTGTTACCTGAATGTTCTGCAAGTTTACTCGAATTGGACTTGTTACCAAAGGGAGAAGCTGAAAATTTCGGACATGTCATATACTTTAGGCGTAAATGAGCTTTGTTTCCTTCATTTCAAAATATTATTGTTCATCATTAGACTGTTGATTATAAATTTCGGCTTATAAACATTTCAATGATGGACGAATGGAAATCAGATGAGCAATCAACATTTAAATATTCGTCTTATATAATACGTTTAAGAAGAAATATGTATTTTTATTCGATTTTAGAACAGACCTTTTTGAAACTACTGGCGGATTCATGATTGGTGCTGATAGAAAACATAATTTATGATTGTTATTTCGTATGTTGAACCTTGTGGAATTCAAACATGAGGATGACTCGAAGAAGTTGTATCTTCCGCTACATCCAACGGGTTTCACCGTACGAGTACAAATGATGTTCCACTCCATGTAATGTAATATCCAAAATATTAAGATTACAGTTTGAAGTACAACGTGATACAGTGACTATGCAGGCCATAATAATTTTTCTAAGTATAATTTGTAATTTATGTTATTGTCAAGACGTATCTTCTGCAACCGATATCAAAACGCTCAGTGAATTACCGCTCAACAAATTATTAGAAGTGAGAGAAACATTCGATATTGATGAAAATCAATCATCCGATCAAGTGGCCACTGATCGCGCCAGTTTGGGACCAGAAGCTCTGGCTCTTCAAGGAAAACTTGCGCCGAACAATAGAGGAAGTCATGGAGGCCACTATGAGGAACACCATGTCGATTACGACGGAGATCACTATAAGAAAGGTAGCAAAAAGGGCATACAGAGCATTTTTCAATTATCGGTGACTACCTTAGCTTTCCTAGCTTTCGGAGGGTATCTTCTGTGTTTGATTGTGCAGGCTATCAAAGGAAAAGAACAGGATTCAATGAACACCATGTCCAATAATATGCAGATGATGGCTGCTATGTTTAGAAGATCGACACCAAGGCCGATAAGATTGCAGAGACCCATCAGGACACGCAGACCTACCACGAAACTTAAAAGACCTAGAAGGGAAGCTGGTATTTGGCCCCATGTAGACCAAGACAATATGTATTACTCTTTGATCACGTTATCGGAAGCCTACACGAATTATCACACAGTCGATTACCAGAAATACAATTTTACGTCACAATATAATCATTGAAAATAATTTGTAGGTTAACCTCAGTGGAAATGTTACTTGGTTGTTTTAGTTCTTAATTCAATGTGTTCATGAAATGCTGGTTGGGTGCATGATATTAGGTGGAAGGGTAAAGTGCTGATTTTATATCCGACTCTAATATTTTTATAAATGGACTTAAGTTTTATATTTTTGTAAAATATATATCAGACAATCAATAAATATTCCATTCTATAGTAGCTTTGGCAAATACATGGTCTAAATTCCATTCAATGTGTATACAGGTGTCCCAGGTTTTAGTAGCAGAACTTCAACAGTCGACAGAAAATTTGATTTTCAGAAAAAAACGTTCCTATTAACATATATGCCCGCTTAGTTTTTGAGATACAGGGTGTTGAAATTCAAAAAAAATTTTCGTTTCTTGCTAATATCTCCGGAACCGTTTATCGTACAGAAAACAGCTTTTGCAAGCATTTTCTACTCATAGTAAGCTATGTTCTGTGCGATAAAAAATTTTTTTTTTAGTCATGATTGGTGAAGATTTTGAAGAGGTAGTGGGTGTTTTTCTCCCCAACTTCTACATCACTAGAAAAAGTACGGTTTTGAGACAACTATTTGAACCGCGAATGTTTTTTACACCAAAAAGGTACCTGGTTATAAGCTCTAAAGTTGACCGTTTTCGGGAAAAATCAACTTTTATGTTGAAAAACATGGTTAATTTTTTGGCTTTGTAACTTGTTCTAACGTTTGAATAAATGTTGTTTAATTAGTAAGAATTGACCATGTTTTTCATCATAAAAGTTGATTTTTCTCGAAAACGATCAACTTTAGAGCTTATGATCAGGAGTACTTTTTTTGTGTAGAAAACATTGGCGGTTCAAATGGATGTCTCAAAACCGTACTTTTTCCAGTGGCGTAGAAGTTGAGGAGAAAAACACCCACTACCCCTTGATGGTTAACCAATTAATTTATTGTTGATTCGCCAAAAATAAAGGAAAATGATGCCCTGTCTCATTATAGCGACCTACGACCTATCAGCATATTACTAGTCTTATCAAAGGCAGGCAACACTTCCTGAAAAATCAAATAGTAGATCACGTCGATATAAATGATATTCTTCCGGGTGAACAATCGGGTTTTAGAAGTGGTTACATCTCTCATTGGGCAAAATATTTCTTCAATAGATAGTAATATGTACACTGTACCTGTAACACCGGACTATACAAAGGCGTTTGCTACCATCAATCATGGCATTTTGTTGCAAATTATGAAATTTATTAGTATGACTGAAAGTGTGGTTAAATTTGCAGATAACTACCTGTAAATGAGTCAACAAAGGGTGACGATGAGTGATGTTTATGGTGATTTCATGCTTATATGTCGCGGTGTACCACAGGGTTCCACATTGAGACCCATCATCTTATTTACAATTTTCACTTCATTTTCTGAGGGATGTTTGAAATACTTTGGAAGGCAGATGTATATGGATGACACTCAAATTTTCTACTCGTTCAAGCCCGACATTAATTAAGACATGATTCGTGAAGGTCTCGATATTCTTAACACCTTGTCTACAACACTCTCTACGGCTGATTCTCAACAAATCTGTCTTCATGCTTTACTGTGACCAAAAAAAATTATCAACTCAACATTCATATCGACAATAATGCATTACCGCTTGAAGAAGATTTGAAATTCTAGGTCTGACTCTTGATACAAATTTGTGAATCGAGACGCATTTCAAAATTGTATACAGAGATCTATAATACGCTCAAAGTCTCTATTAAACTCTAAGCATTTGCTGTACGTATTGTTAGAGTAAAGGTCTAAAATTAAACACTCTAGAATTTCGATACAACTACATTGAAAAGGCGAAATAAATCTAACTCAAAGAAATCAAGATTTCTTTTCTGTGATTGTAACGCCACAAGTAGGAGGGCCAAGTGAACAGTCCCTGAAAAATAAAACAGATGGCGCCACAATCGAAAATCCCATGTGACATTTGTGATTTACCATCTTTAACTAGACTGATATGTCATTTAGTTCTGTTTTGACACCCATCGAAAGCAACCAACCTTGAAAATTTTTGTTAACATGGGAAAAAGTGAATTTCGCGTCTTGATCATACGTTATCATTGTTAAACATTATGGAGAGTCCTCACCATCGATTGGAACGATTCACAAATGAAATGTTGTGGTAGTATTACCACAAAGGCCGCCGATCGTTCTGGTCGCCCAATTGAGGCTACAATGGCAGAAATCGTATGCCATAAAATTCATGATATAATATTGGACGAACGGGTACGGAACATTTTGGATACATTTTTGAATATAATAAAGCTATCTGGCAGATGTGTGCCGCATTTGCTTTCTATTGACAACAAACGCGACCGTGTGACAACTTCGAAGGAGTGTTTGGCAATGTTCAATCGCGATAAAAAGAACATTTGGGCCGGTTCGTAACCGTGGACGAAACATGGATCCATCACAACACACCAGAGATCAAAGAACAGTCGAAACAGTAGACTTGTCCTGGCGAATCGAAGCCGAAAAAGTACAAAGTGTGTTCATCGAACAACAAAGTCATGGCGACAGTTTTTCGGGATTCACACGGTATCCTCCATATCGATTAACTTCGAAAGGGCAAAATGATTTGAAGCGAAAAGCGGCCGCATTTGGCATAGAAAGAATTGCTCTTCAAACAGGACAACGCATTGGCGCACAGGTCCGCAGTCGCAATGGCAAAATTGCACGAATTGTGCTACCACATGATGAGGTCATCGCTGAAGCAGATACTTTTTTTGAAGGATTGCCGGAATCGTATTATTTGTAAGGGATCGAAAAATTAGAATTAGGTCTACAAGGAAATTATGTTGAGAAATTAAATGAGTTTTCATCAAATAAATCTTTCTTGTTTCTTCAGGAACTTTTCACCTTGCCCTCGTATACCATATTATTTTATCACTTACACTTTTGTAGCGATGCTATACCTATTATTACATGTTTTGAAAATGCAAAGTAAAGATCGAATATCGGAAAAGTAGGTGCTGTTTTCAATGGTTTACCGGAGTAACTGTTGATATCATTAAAAAGAGAGTATCTATCAGTGACCACATATTTATATGAATGTATGGTACGTTACAAACAGCAATATATACAAGGACCTCTCGGCTCGACCCACAGTAGATTCATAAATAATACCATTAAAGGTGAGGTTTATCTGCAGGAGGCCTGACGACCCCGACTGCGAGAATTACTGACCGAATGAATAACTATATACTTTATTACATACTAATAACATGGACACATTAGCATGTGACTATATTGTATGGTTATTAATCAAGACGGCACAGTCCCATCGTGAGCCTTTCACTGTGTTTTCAATCAACGATTTTTGGACTGTGCCTATTTTTAAATGAGTGCTATATGGATTCTTTTGCATCATCGGATAAACTCTTTTTATAGCAATATAAAATTATTTCCGTTATTTGATATTGGTTTCGTAATAAACTGAACAGTATTCAATTCATTATTTACGTACAGTGTAATATTACTAAAATTCAGTGAAATATTGTAAAAGACTCAATAAATTTATAAGATTATAGAAGTTAAAATGAGATTTTGGAGCAGTAACTTGACTATTTGGTCAGTATTCCTATTTACACTATTTTGAATATAATGGACAGTGGAAATTCATAAAATGTTAGTATAGATTAGCTGGTAACAAATTCGCAAATGTACAGTAAGAATTAACCAATGGCCAGTACGCAAAAAAATATAACAATTTAACAAATTAACCTGCGATAACGTTGCCGTTTGGTGTTCCAAGCACGTGTACTAGAGCAAGAATCAATTACAAAAACAAACATTTAAATAACCTACTAAGCTAGCATTCCCAAAAATAAAATAATAAAAACTAACCAGCAATAATGTTACCGCTTGGAATATACTGCTGATTGCATTATGTTTCATACGCGGTTCTATAGACCAGATTTGGTCATGTGACCTCGGACGTGGTCCAGGTGATGGCCTCTAGTAGAGATGGTTATGTTGGTGGTTAAGTGGGCATTCTCGGGCTTATGAAGAAAGTTATAAATAATGAATAAGGTTCCATTGTGCACGATGAGATTGTGACTTTGCCTTGATTGTGCATTCGAATGATTTTTTCGAAAGACATGGGGATGATAATGATAGTTTGACTGTCAAGCGCTTAGTGTTTCACGCTAACAAATAAATAATAAATCAGTAAGCGAATGTTTTAATCAGATGTAATTTAATAAGATGTTATTCACTTATTTGCTGAATTTAAACCACTCCGACTCTGTGGTTTTTAAGAATGTCAGTGTTTATTACTCTCGGGAAATAGGTCACTCTAACACATATGCTTATTATTTTTGTAAAATGCCCATGTCGCCGAAACGAATAGAAACACGAATAATGAAAACTGTAACAAATTAATGTTTTAAGTAATATGTATATGTATCAAGAATCCACTGTAATTTTCTCATAATATACGAACTCATGTCAGACCAATTTATAATGGAACGTCATATATAAATAACATGAACAGTAATACAGATAATTTTATAACATCAACATACATTCCGGAGACCTCAGAGAAAATTAAGAAAAGTTTAAAAAAGTATGAAATAAATGTTGCGCATAAGCTTACTAACTGTATTGGCAAATATTTTTCAAATCTAAAACCTTCAATACCAAAAGGTAAACAAACCGACACAGTATACAAATTAAATTGTTTAGATTGTGATGGAATCTCTAAACAATATTTGCAAGAAATAATGTATGGCCATGAGTTTAGTACAACAAAAACACTGCTTTGATTATAACCCTCAATTCGATTACAAAGAAGGTTAATATTTAAACTAAGGAAACCAATTATCATAAAAGATCTATTCTGGAGATGATTCACATAAAACGTGACTCCAAGTCTGTAAATCAAAGAACAGATAATCAGTCATTAAGTCAGCTTTATACTAATTTGATTAACTAAAACCCTTTATAATGTTAAAAATATATTTTAGGTACAGTGCTCAAATAGCAACCTTTTTCTATTACCTCATAATCTTCAACATCTGGTTCGAAAGTAGATACTTGAGAGTTATATTTTTTGGTTTCAGTCGTTTACATACTTTGTTTGACATGAGTTCGTATATTATAAGAAAATTGCCAAGCAGTGGATTCTTGATACATATACATATACTTAAAACATTGATTTGTTACAGTTTCGATTATTTGTTTTTGTTCGTTTCGGCAACGTGAGCATTTTTAATTGAAATTGGTGCGATAATGACATTTTGTGCTAATACAATTAGTTTTAATTAATCCAGTTTTAGACAAATTATGTCTTCTGATGATGGTCGGGAGACCGAAACGTACGTATAGACGAAAATAATAAGCATAAGTGTTAGTGTGAATTTATATAAAATTCATACCTGAGTCAAGAATCATTATTAAAAAGTGTTTATTGCAGTAGATCTTGAACGAACTTCACAGATTCACAGCTAATGCCGATTATAGTTTATTTGTAAGTGAATAGGTCAATGGTAGATCATGGAACGGAATTCCATTTGGATTATGTTCTTCCATTTTCTATGTAGGTACAATGTAATTAAGAGACATTAATTTATTCATATTAGCTATCATGTCTATTCATTCTGCAGTATTTTACGTATTAGAATCGATTTATGATTTATGTTATATAAATTAATTGTTAATACATTATTGGTTAATAAATTATGCACCTGTTTTAAATCTTATAAAACTATAAAAATGCTAATACATTTTAATTTGCATATTACGTTAACAAGTCCAACAAAGATTTATTAAGGAACATCTGTTGGTAGGTAATTTATACCCTCTTATTTCTTATGGGTATGAACTTTTCTACTACAAAAAGGTAAGCACATAAAGGAGTTAGGTAAATAAAATACAAACGTAATAAAACAAGAAATTGACTTTTATAAATCAGGATAATAATGCGGCAAATCCGACACTCCATACACGATTTGATTTAATCCACACACTTCAGTTTGTGTGTGGTCTGCTAAATAGTAAAGACGATACATCAAATTCTTCGGTTCATTGAAGAATTATTTACAATCCTCTCTCTCGCTCTCTCCCTCACCCTAACAGCTAACTTATTTAATACCTTTTTAACTCGTGTTTAAAATCAGCATGACATCGACCAGTCTAAGAATTATTCTGAGCAACACTTCGGACTCGATTTGCATATTTATGGACATACATACGAGATAAATTATTTTGATGAATCGACTTCAGTTTCGAAGACGTTAATATCTTGTAAAACAATACTTCTATTTTTGTGGTCTTATCGATGATGTTTATTGAAGAATATAAATTATTTATGGCTGCATCTGTTGAGTGGACACGGTTCCCACTTGGGTCAATGGTGCAATACCATTCTTAAACGTGGGAAGGTTATTATTTAATTTAATATATTTTGGAAGCGATATTCCTGTGAATGATACATGGACACATGTAAATGTTGTTCATCAACCTAATAATATTCAGAAAATTTCAAATTTCGCTCATTATATCTACAGAACAATTTTAGACGTATTGATATTGAAATAAAGTTGACGAATACAATTTAAACTAACATATTTCTGCAGGCCACTCGTAATCTCAAGAACGTCAGATAAAATCAAAAATGATGTAAACCAATGGTTCTAAGAACATACGAGAGCAAGGTCGATTGAATGAATGAAATTAAGCTATTGACCAAAGATTCGTTGCAATCATTGTCCAACGATATTTTCCGAGGTTTCTCAACTTAGTTGTTATACTTTGCTGGCTCAAAGGGACAAAGGATAATCTATAAACAAGACTATTAAATGAAACTATTTCATAATTAATTCGTAACTGAATCCGCAGGTATACTCCCTGTTTGAGTGGATTTTATGTATACGAGGACAAGGTAAAAAGTCCCTCAAAAATAAAACAGATGGCGTTACATCCGAAAATCCCATGTGACATTTGTGATGTACCATCTTTAACTAGAACGCATGACAATTTTCTGACTGACATAAGAATAAGAATAAGAATAAGAATAATTTATTGTCCTATTGATTTACAATAAAAATACCTACATTAGTAAAAATAAAATAAACATAATGTTGAAAATACTTCTGTAATAAACATTCACAGAAGCACAACAGAAGAGTGCTAGTGTGTGACTGTCTAATACCAAAACTAGAAAAGAATATTTATTTACTTATTTATTTATTAATTTATATTAACTTTTTGTTTCAAAGAAACAATTTGAGGATCTCTACTTTTGAGTTACATATCCAAAATTTACATTTCTTTTTGTATTGTTGAATACTGCCCTGAAAGATTTTTAATTCGAGAGGTAATAAATTATAGATTTTACTGAAATAGTGTAGATAAAATTTCTGGTTAATCAACTTTCTGCTTCTTACTAGTATGCACTGTGAATTCGAAATACATCTGGTTTCATAATAATGATCAAATAATGAGATTGGATTTTTTTTTTTATAATGTTGTTTCAGAATTTCCATAATATACAATTCTCTCACTGTTAAAACCTTAAAATCAATAAAAATGGTTTTTGAGGGGTATGTCATGGATTTACCAAGTATATTTTTTATTATCATTTTTTGACATACAAACAGTTTTGAAATGATGGTGTCATAAGTACCCCCCCATGCTATGATTCCATATACAATTACAGGTTGCACTAGAGCATAGTATGCATTTTTAAATAGTTGTTTAGTCAATACACCTTTCAATGATTTGAACATATACATAATCTTCCTCAATTTGTTATTTAAATTATGTATGTGTTCACTCCATTTTAAATGACAATCGATAGTTATTCCTAAGTATTTGATTGAAAATTCTTTTGTGATGGATTCATTGCAGCTACAATTTATATAATTACAGGAAGTGTTATGTAATGTTAGTCTAATAAAAAGAGGTTGTGAGTTTTCGTAACTGGAGAAACATATAAATTTAGTTTTTTTGATATTTAGTTTCAATAAATTATAATCCATCCAAGACTTTATAGTCTGAAGAATTTTTTCAGCCTTAGCTCTTACTAGTTCCCAAGATTTTCCCGTAATGTAGATTACTGTATCGTCAGCATATGCAATTAACTTTGCACCCTTAATTAGTGAAAATAGGTCATTTATATAAACAATGAAAAGAATAGGCCCCAGAACACTGCCTTGTGGCACTCCACATTTCATAGTGAGAAAATCACTTTTTTCCGTACCTATTTGAACACAATGTTTTCTATTTGAAAGAAAACTTCTGAACCACTTTAGAAGATTTCCGCGAAAGCCATATTTTTCTAATTTCATTATTAAGCTATTATGGCATACAGTATCAAATGCCTTTTCGAGATCTAGAAACAAAGCTAAACATGGGGTTGAGTTATTGACATCATTATATATTAAATTCGTCAGAGATATTATAGCATCTTGGGAGTTTTTGCCTGGTCTAAACCCATACTGTGCATTTGATAACAAATCATATTTTTCCAAATATTTTATCATTCGCTTTGTTATAATTTTTTCAAATATTTTTGAAAACATTGAAGTAAGTGAAATTGGGCGATAGTTATTCATATTATCTTTTTGGCCTGATTTGAAAAGTGGTTTTATAATAGAAGTTTTTAGAACATTTGGAAATATACCCTTTTCACAGGATGAGTTTATGAGATTCGTTAAAGGCTTCGCTATGTATTGTGCCAGAGTTTTGAGAGTGAGTACATTGATTTGGTCTTCACCAGGTGCTTTGTTATTTTTTAACATTTTTATTTCTTTTAAGATCTCCGATTCCTGACATGGTTCAAAGAAAAAAGAGTTTGAGCTTAGTTTTATTTCCTGTGGTTCATACTGTGCGTCAGGTATTATTGACTGAGATACGTTCCTACCGATATTGTTGAAAAATGTATTAAATTTATTAGCAATTTCTTTGTCAGATCTGAAATTTTGATTATTAACTGAAATGTTCTTAATTTCGTTTTCTTTTCTCCCTCTACCTGTAAGTTCATTCGTTATTTGCCATATCTTTTTAGGATTATTTAAGTTTGAATTTATTTGACTATTAAAATATTGTAGTTTAGCACTTTTTATCTTGCGATGAATTAAGTTTCTTTGAGTATTGTAAATAGTTTTTAGTTCTAAATTATTTGGCGCATTTGTCATGTTTGTGTACATTTTATTTCTTATATTAATGTAATTTAAAAGTTCATCGGTAATCCAAGGTTTACGCTTTTTTTGTTTGGGTGATAATATTTTGATCTGAGTTTCATCTTGTATTAATGTTTTTATAGTTTTTACAAATGTTTCTGTGGAACTATCAACGTCAGCGTAATTTAATAAAGAGTCCCAATTTATTTTCGTTGTGCTACGAATTAAATTGTTATAGTTAATTTTTTTGATGAAGTGGTCCTTATTGACATTAGCTTGTAAACTATTTACTAAAATGAAGATTGTGGGAAAATGATCAGTTATTTTATTTGAATAAACTATTGCATGCATGCTATCTAAATTAAATTTTGTTTTAATATAAATGTGATCTAGGCAAGAAATACTCGTATTTTGCATTCTAGTAGGCAAATTTATAAGTGACATATATCCATTCGCAGACATAATATTCATATATTCTTCAGTAGAGTAATTTAGCGATGGAGTATCTATTATATTAATATTCATGTCACCAACAAAAATTTCATTTTCCAAATTGCAGTGGCTAGTCAAATAAGACATGATGCAGTTATTGAATTCATTTACTTCATGTTTGTCACTAAAAGATCTATATATTCCAGTAACACCAATTTTGTGTTTTTCCAATTGCAATACAGTACGTAGAAATCTAAAATTGCCTATTCTAACTACAGAGGTATCGTGAGGAATATCTTTACGAACATACATTACGACACCATCATTTCTATTTGTTTTGCTCTCGTTATAGTAAATATTGTAATCTTGTATTAGAAATAAATTGATCATTTCAATTGAAAAGGTTTCTGTTAGAACAATAACACTAAAACAGTATTCAAATTGATTCAAAAGCAGTTCAAGTTCTTCAAAATTTTGATTAAGACTTCTAATATTATTGTGAAATATAGAAAAATCTGTTAACTTCCTATTAAAATTTAGCTGCAAATTACTTTTTACTTCGTGCAAAGATTTACAGAATTGAGTTTTAAAGACTTCTTTATCTAATTCATTTAAGTAATTATCCATAAAAATAAGAAAAGAAAAAAAATATATATAGATACATCCATATACATAAACATGATTATTGACAGCTTCGGTAATCAGTGCGTTCTTTTAAAATATTTACATTTTTCACATATATAGAGCATAAAGTATCAAATGCATCATGTCTCGAATCTAGTCTAGTGTCATTGTCCACATGTTCGGTGGAAAGAAATTTGGCTCCAACGATGAGGTCATCGCTGAAACAAACGCCCATTTTGAACCAAAATCGTATCGTTGGAAGAAGTGTATCCGGCTACAGGAAGACTATATTGAGAAATAAAATAAGTTTTGACCCAAATAAATCATTTCTTGTTTCATTTTTCACGGACTTTTCTCCTTTCCCCCGTATATACTTTGTTCTATGACATAAAACATAAAATTGGTTCAAATACCACATTAACATACAGATTTGAATAAAAACCACAACACCCAGTAATAGTCAACCAATTAATTTGAAAGTTTCACATAGTTCGATATAACAAAGGAATGATTAAGTTTCCAGTGAAAAATGAACAACAGTCAAAAAAATATTCAGTAATGAGTTGTACCAGCGTGATTGATTATGCACTCATTTACTCGATGAGGAATACTCTCAAATGATCAATGTTTAAGGATATCAGGGGTGGGGTAAATTAAAAAGTCATATCATATTCCAGACATGTTCGATCGGCGACAGATCCACGGAATGTGCAGGCCATGGAAGCACACGTACGGGGTGTCCCAAATTGGTTCTCTGAATGTGGGTTACCATATATATGACACAAATTTAACGGTGGAAAGATACATTTCCATATTAGAAGAGAAATTGGGGGATGCTCTGGAAGACATAGCACTTGCAGACAGGCTGCAATTATATTTAAAATATGATGGTGGGCCTGCTCCCGATGCTAGAACTTCTGAACACACACTTTACGAACAAGTGAATAAGTACCAGTGGACCACCAAGATCACCGGACCTAACGCCTTCGGATTATTTTTTCTGGAGATATATAAAAGATAAAATGCAAAAAGGATCTTAGCCTAAAACATTCAAATCACTTCTTTTGTTGAAAATTTTGGTGAAGACCTTGAAAAACCAGAACACTAAAAGAGTTCACAATTGTGGACACACTGTAACAGTAATAAATGCGAAATAATCACCCTTATTCTTCAAAAATACTATTGAAGTACTAAGCACATTTCAGCTGTCAAGTAGCCATCATTAGACTTTTCGGTGACGATGGCTACTTGGTAGCTGAAAGTTTCTTAGTACTTTAATAGCATTTTAAATAGATAAGTTACATCTGAATCTAAGATAATATAACATTAGATACTGACTCCAGGACAGGTCTAACTTGCAGTTTGTAGACCATGAGGGGTTGTTAGGTTGGAAAGTAGCTCTCGGCACAGAATTGAAAACTAAGTTTCTGTGAAGCATAGAGGGTGATTTTGGTGAACTTCATACGAATAGTTGTTCTTGCCAACATTAGGGGCTGTTGGGTTGAAAAATAGCTCTCGGCACAGAATAGAAAACAAAGTTTCTGTAAAGGATTTTTCGTAGTGGACCTCACATGATAGTACCACGAGAGGGTGCTTCTAGAAAACTTCATATGAATAGTTGCTCTTCCCAACATGAGGTGGCTGTTGGGTTGGGAGGTAGCTCTCGGCACACAATAGAAAACCAAGTTTCTGTGAAGCATTTTTCGCAATGGACCTCACATGATCGTAGCACGAGAGGATGCTTTTGGTAAGCTTGATATGAATAGTTGTTCTTGCCAACGTGAGTGAGCTGTTGGGTTGGAAAGTAGCTCTCGGCACACAATAGAAAACCAAGTTTCTGTGACGCTTTTTTCGCAATGGACCTCACGAGAAGATGCTGTTGGTGAATTTCATAAGACTAGTTATTCTTGCGAACAACATATTTGAATTTTGAAATGGGTATATCATAATCCAGTAGAGTCTAATGCAACCAAAACTCAAGCTTGTATTTCTCGACGAAAGCAAATTTGGGTTTGCTGCGAAACTTTCAGCAATGTGAATGTACTGAAAATAGCCAAAATACGTATTCGGGCTACTCGGTAAAATAAAAACATAAAATTTCGAATAACATTGAAACACCGGTAATCAGAAGATGAATATCAGATTAATTAACGAATTTGATTGCTTTCTCTTGATGTCTTGCGGCCTCACCAGTACTCAAGTGTCATGCTGTCTTATTCAAAATATGCTAGAACATCTAGTCGTTGTTTAGTAACAATGTTCATTTTATCGCAGCGAGATATCTCACAGAAGGCCTATGTAAACCCGCTTGTTGGATATAAGGGTTCGAAATAAGAAATATGAGAAATTATGCTTGTCTCTGCGTGAATTCAAATTACTATTAAGTTGAGAGTAGTAATAGTATAGTTGTCGTAAATACTGGGGAAATATCACTTTACACTTTATTATGGGTTTTATGGACATTATTAATATTATGATTACACTTTATTTAAATTGCTGTTGATATATATTAAAAGAGTCAGTTCACATTTTTATCGTGAATGACTTCTGGTCTTGTAGTTTAAACTAAATGCTAATTTTATAGTCCGCGCGCTTTACGAAACATGCAATACGTATTTATTTTATTTATCTGTTTATTTCTTACCTTGCATACATATACAGGCTGATTCACCGCAACCAGATATACCTACTACTTATTTTCCCTGATGGGAATTCTTTCCAAATCAATGGGAAAGTAAGCTAAGGTAAGATAAATGACTAAATAAATGATAGATGAGGTAATTAGTTACTCTGACTACTTTAACGAGCTTAAAAGTAAATATTTAAATCAATTTTCTACAAATTTCTAGATGGAAAGACTGGTTAATTGACACGATTAACTTGAAGATATTTTACTGGCTATCACTGTTTCAGTCAATAGGAATGTATACACTTATTGTTTATTCTCTATAGATAAGAAACAATCGTCCTTATCCAAGGAAAATACTGTTAATGTACTAAGGATCTTTCAGCTACCAAGTAGCCATGATCAGAGTGAACTAAATTGAAAATTGAAATGTTCCTGTTTAAATACTATTTGCTAATATGGTATACAAGGGATTACCCTGAGTTGACGATAAATATGAAGTCATTACATTGCAATCATTGTCTTCCGAGGTTTCTCAACATAGTTGTTATAATTTGCTGACTCGAAGGAACATTTAATAATCTATGAACAAGACTATTAAATAAAGCTATTTCATAATTAATTCGTATAGCTGAATCTGCAGGTACACTCCCCGTTTGAGTGGATTTTATGTATATGAGGGCAAAGTGAAAAGTCGTATCAAAATTTTCCGACTGATATGTCATTCAGTTCTTTTCAGTTTTGACAACAAACAATCTTGAAGATTTTTGTAAAAATGGAAAAAAGTGAATTTCGCGATAAGAACGATAAGAAGGACTCGACGGAACATGGATCCATTACAACAAACCAGAGACGGAAGAACAGTCGAAACAGTGGACTTATCCTGACAAATTGAAGCCGAAGAAGGCCAAAATGAGTTTAGCGGCCAACAAAGTCATGGCGACTGTTTTTTGAGATGCACACGGTATCGTCCATATCGATTACCTTGCAAAACGATCATCGGCATATATTATGCAGAGCTGTTGGATTGATTTGACACCGATTTGAAGTGAAAGCGGCAGCGTTTGGTAAAGAAAAAATGCTCTTCCACCAGGACAACGCACCGGCGTACAGGTCCGCAGTCGCTGGCAAAATTGCATGAATTGGTTCGACATCCACCATATTCTCCAGATTTGACCCCTGCGATTTTTATCTATTTCCAAACTTGAAGAAATGGCTAAGCGGAAAGAGATTTGACTCCAACGATTAGGTCATCATTGAAATAATCCCCTATTTTTAAGGATTGCCGAAATCGTATTATTTGAAAGGGATCAAAAAATTAGAAAAACTTTGGACGAAGTGTAATGGGCTACTAGGAGTTTATGTTGGGAAATAAGATAATTTTGGACCAAATAAATCATTTTTTGTTTCATTTTTCATGGACTATTCACTTTTTTTCACTCCAGAAGGTAAAATGATGGAGAATTTGACATCATGATCAACATTCGCATATTTAATTCGGCTATCCATTCTCAAAATATCATCTTCATCTAAAAACGGCAAAAGTTGATTTATCTTAGAATTTCCTTCTATTTTCTGTCCTCTTTCCTTCTGTACTTTCTTCCACCATATAATTTTCGCTTCAAATATCTCTTCCACTATTAGCTCTCCTGTCAGCTCAAGTACATTTCTTTTTAGATTCTACACAAATTTTAACTTCCATGATGTACTTCTCATCAGTTTGATACATTTAGAGAATCTTTGGGCATTGGCAAAAAATCCTTACTTTCTTCAATCAAATTAACATGTTCTCTCTCCAACTCAACAATATTTTCTTCTTCTTTATCTTCTATTGGCCAAAATTGTTACGACTGCTTATAAAACTCGGGACCTTGTATCCAAAAACTTTTTGTGATTACCATATTTTATAAGGTTAATATCAAGGAAAGGAAGCTGCTGATCTGTTTCTACAGTGAATTCGAACGACAATCAAATTAGCTATCAAGCTATAAGTAAAAATTCTCTTTTACATGACTTTTTGAACACGCTTAATAACCAATAAGCTGTACACGGTCCCATTTTGTCTAGGTGCCCTTTTACTGGCGACTTCACGACTTTTAAAAGTCGTAGCAGGGTTATGAATGGCCATGTATTTATGAACCCTGCTACGACTTTTAATTTCTTCCTATTTATTGTTAATGGGTCTGTCGTTCTTTTGTTACACGAGGCTTTGATGTATTTCTTCCCATGTTCGTTTACTGGGATTTTTTTTCAGTATTTTTTGTGGTTTTCCATGATCCAGTCTTCTACACTCTTTTATCCGTGGTATGTTCCCAGATCAGCTTAACGCGGTTTCGGTCTGCCAGTATTTCAAGTTCTTCTTTGCATAGCCATACCAGACGGGATGTCACTTCCTGACCTCACATTGCCTTAAGTGCAGCATGATTATGTGTCATTAAGTGTATCCACTGTATGTGTGTTTACCCAATGAATAGTTCAAGCCAGTCTTTGGGTTTCTTGAGTATAGTCCTGCACCTGCATCTTTTTCAGTCTTAGACCAGTTTGTATACCAGATTTTTCCCTGAACAATTTCGCCCAGGTTTGTATGTTCTTACTCAGTCCTTTCTGGTATTGATCCTCTGAATGTGTTGTTGAAAGAGTATCGATTTGCAATGTGATCTGATATCATGCCTGGTCACGATTCTTACGATGCTCATGTGTCCTGGCCCAATGTGAACATTCTCCAGTATATTTTGTATTCTGAAGGCACCAAGCCTTGCCTCTCCTTGGATTACCAATTGGAGGGGAGGTAATCTCAGTAGTGCCTTCATTGCCGCAGTGGGCATTGGTTTCATGGCCCCTGTGATCCTAAGATATGCAAGTCTCTGGACATAGATTAGTGTTGTCATGGTTCCTCTTTGTTGTGTTTTAGGTCACCATACTAAAGAGGTGTATGTTATTGCGAGCTTAATCACCATGTTGTATAACCAGTAAAGCATGTTCAGTCGTAGCCCCCATTTTTTCCCGAAGGAGCGTCTGGCCACAAATAATGAAGTCTCCACTTTTATAATTACTTTTCCCAGATGTTGGTTCCAAGTCAGTTTCAAGTCTAGTGTCACCCCGATATATTTGACTTCCCTTTTCATATGTACAGTTCCCCCTCAAATCTTCAGAGGTCCCAAGCCCTCCAATTTGCGTTTACGAGTGAATGTTACTATGGTGGCTTTGTATGGACTGATATTCAGTCCCTCTGGATCCGTTCATGTTATTATCAGGTTCGGAGACTCTTCCATTTGATCTCTGAGCGTGGAGTTGTATTTTCCTTGTACCATGGCAACTATGTCATATTCAAGGGTTCTGTATCCTTTGTCCTGGAGGGTTCTCAGTAGCCCGTCCACGACCAGATTCCACATGAGTGTGTATGTTGAGAATTAACGGAAGAAAGTCGCTACATTCATGTAGAAGATATTTTTTCGAAGAATGTGATGGACAAACCGACATTGTAACAAATCAATATTCTCGTAATTTGGGCTTTCTAGATCGTAAATAAAGTTGAAATATCAATACGTGATTTTTGATCCTATCGCTATATTTTCCACATGGGAGTGATAAAAATTGAATTATGCAAACCTCTGGGGGAATTCAGCAATAATAATACATTTCTCTCATCTTCCCGGATATAGAAGATAAATATTGAATTTTCTAAATAAATTTAGGAGCCTTTCGCACTAAATCATTTCAATGTTGATGGGACATTTTTAGTACTTATCTAATCGTTTATTTTGATATATTGCCCATCTGTACGGAACATATTTCACTGTAATGTTTACATGACAATAATATAACATTATTGTTTTTAGTAGACATAATTTGTAGTTACACCGTAGGAGAACATGTTTCTTCGAAACAATTAAAAGAGCAATAAATATTTATTATGCAGACGCCACTGTTGGTTAAATATACTCAGTACGTTTTGGATGCCAGTTAACTGCTTAAGTACGGAAAGTGAGAAACCAATGGGATAAACAGTGGGCAATGCTCCTCCCCATTTATAGCATCTTTGACAGGCTTGCGGTCCAACCTATTACCATACCATTAGTTGCCAATTAGTTCTTATTAATTGAAGTGCTATCTTCGATTTCTTCGATTCACATTCACCTCTAATTTTCGTCTTGAATTAATCAAAAACTGCAATAGTTTCGGAAGTTCTAAAAAATGTGCATATTATAAAGAAACTTTTGTGGTTTTATTAACAAAGTTTGTGATGAGCCAAGGAAGTGAAGTTAGTGAAATGAACAAATCTGAGCAGCAGCCAGCCAAATTGAAATTCGGAATCGAGAGGTTGCTCTCGATTGAAACAAAACATGACAATGTACAAAGTGTAGGATCTAAAAACAGTAATCCGTCTTTACAATCAAATTCGAGCATTCCTTGTTCCGACTGTGTCACCTCTTTGTTCCGTTGCTGTCGACTCTCATCTTCGTGTGGTAGTCAACAAGATTCTATATCCGCATTTTTGGGCCAACATCTTGGGTATGGGAACAGTCTTCCATCGAATGTATATACAGTTCAACCGATCAGACCATTTGCTACAAGACCAGGTGAGACTATTTATAGTAGCATTAAGTGCGTTTTGTTAACCATTGAAACGGTGTTCAAAAAAATAACTTCAAGGTGGGCATTCCATATAATATTTTTCCATTTGGGGCCTCCCTGTAGAGTCATTCCCATATAGAGTCATTTGAAAACACAGTTTTGCCAATTTTTCTCAAAAACTGTGAAACTTTAAGATTTAAAAGTTAGTGTGTGGACTCCACTAATCAACAGCTTTTTAGGTAGAATACTCATTGACACCTGTCATCTATACGGTGATCAATCAGCAACCCCTCCTGGAATCATAGATTAGATATTATATATAGGAGATAGATAGGCAACTCACTGCATAAAACTTTGTTGCTGATCGTAGCGCCACGGTGAGTGGTGTAAGAAATATATTGGATTTGCGGGTAATTTGAAATACGGATTTGGTGTTTCCTATGTGAATTGACTTTTAAAATATTAAGAATAGTTGATTAAAATTTGTTTTGCGTTATTCTACATATTTTTAAAACTTACCCATTTAAAGTCCGTTATTTTTATCTTGCAGTAAATTTATATCACTTAATATTTCAATATAATAAGATTCTTGACCCAGTATGAATTATATAAAAAATTCTCGGGAATTAGGTCACATTATTGGTTATTATTAGGTCATATTATTTACTTAATATTTCACTCATATCTCATCAATTCTTAGATATTGATGAATTAAAGTGACCACATATAAATCTGTAGAATGTGTGAAATAAGTAAATCACAGACAAAGATAGAAAACGACTTAGAAAGACCTGAAAGTGTCATTATTCGTAAGGAATTCTGAAAGATTATTCAGCCGACTTATACTCCATAGGAACAAGCAAAAGTTAGTGGAATTAAACACATTTATGGATTAGTTTATTTTTATATTCTAGACAGGTATAAAATAATCTATAATAACTTTCATCTCAACATTTAACTATTTTAAATTGTTTGAATTCGAACATATTCAAGTTCTTGACTAGCGTAATAAAGTTTCATATTTACAGTTGTGAAATTTTCAATGATGAATAAATTTCATTTTATGAAATGGACAACTGGGAAAGTGAATTGTACATAAATTTTATTCATTACATATTGATATTATATATTCTCACACTGCCATTGCGAATTTCAGTCTTTTTTTTCTGAGGATAATTCCACATCGAGGCGTTTTGCAGTCCTCTTGAAACTAGAAGCAATCTTATGTAGTTTCCTTGCTTTAGGTGTTAACTCTGCTACAAATCTAGTTTTAATGGTTTTCATCAAGTTAACTCGATATCGTAAATCTATAAAGATAGAAGGTATTAAAAACTACAAACCATTCAAACATGATTTTGCAAGGAAGACAAAAAACAGATTCGAATGGATCAATATTCCTTACCTCTTCTACTCTTAGGAGTATGAATGGATGCAGGTACCTCACAAACAGTTGCGATGGGTGATGTGGCTTTTGATAAATCAAAAAAATCCTCACTTCCATATTTGTAGGACTCTGGAACGAAGAATCAGTTTTATTGGTAATAACGGAACATTATTAAAATTTTATTAATCTTTGGAATTGCCAATCTTACCCTCAACTGATGATGGTCCAGGTAAATTGTAATCATCAGCAGTCATTTCCTGCAAACATGTATTAGATGTAGCTAGAACTTCTCCTATAAAAAGTAAAAGTTATTCAGGTTCAAATTACAATTCCCTTATTCAAATGGAATAAATTTGTGAAATTATATTTCACTTAACCTACCATGGACAGAAGGCATATTCTGAGAAGGTATGCTTCCATATTTAAGATTAGAACCTCTACGTCCTCGACCATCAATACTCTTTGTGGATGCTTCAAAATGTACATCACACACCCTAGACCCTATAGGACTTGCGAATATCCTCCAGAGACTTTTGTTCCAATTTAACATTTTGAATCTTCTCAACCCATATAGAGCATAGCTTTGATTTTAACTAAATTAATAAATAAATATAACTAGTTTCTAACTTAACTTTACCTAATCTTCCTTTGGAAAGCGATGCATTTCAGAGTTTTTAGAACTGTGCTTGCACAAGGGTACACAACACGAAAATCCCATGTTAATTTAATGCAAATGAAGCAATAAAATGCCCAAATAAACACAATACTCAAAGGACAACACCAAGAACTTAATATAACCTAGCACAGCACTGCGTCAATTAACTAACAAAACAACAATGGCTACCGGGTTTTCCGTTTCCTTCTCTCTCTTTTGCTTTTAGTTCTTTGTCATCTCACCGGTGTAAGAAAGTAGGGGAAAGTGACGAAGTTTATCATAAGAGTTACCCACCCGTGCCTGGAATATTCTGTTTTTATGAATCTACTAATTTTAAAAAAAAAAATCCACACATACTTTTTTGTCTCTACATATTTTTCATTATCTATAGCTATTATCGAGCAAAATATGAAATACATTTTACTAACACCTTTCGAACATCACATCAAATTGATAGAATAAACACAGTAGGCCGCTGCCACATTATTATTATTATTAGACACGGTCAGTAACAGAGGATAAACATTTTATAAGAAACTAGTTTAAATTTTCTTGTTTAGAAAACATTAACGCATTTACTAATGCAGAATATGCAAAAATGCGTTTGAAATTCATACGACCAATAGGAACGGCGCAATCGTCTCCACAGTGGATTACGCACGCACGCACACACACATAGATACAGACACAGATATCATATCGAAAACAGTCTAGTTCGATTCAGAAATGCTCAAAACGGATATATCTGCATTCTCATCTAGGGTCCCTATACCATCCATTGAAGCCAGAGGAGCGAAACAGGGACAGGTTGAACAATTAATGGAGATGGCCTGCGAAAATATCAGGTCAAAAGGTGGTCACGAAGCCCTGTACAGCGCTCATGTTCTTTCATACGAGTAGCTACTGTAAGGCCAAGTTTCATCAATGTAGATTTTACCGCAAGCACAGGGGATGCTACTAACATCTTCTAAATGAAGAGGAGGAAGGGGATCTTTGATAGGATTGTAAAACTGAGATAGTTGTGGCAGTATGGAAAACCAAATAGAAATATTATGTTATTTTAAGGATTTTGAAAATTCGGTCTCATTTTCAATATATGGTAGATAGATATAGGCAGTGGAGAAAGGATGAAGCAGGTTGATTTGGAATCTTAGGCGAATTATACTTCTTTATGGCTTTATGAATGCTATAAAGGGAGAAATTATTTGATAATGAGACAGATGAAAGATGTTTCAATTCTTATTTTAAGGATTGGAGTTGGGATAAGATGACACCTCTGTGAACCAAGGAGCTTATGACAGATTGCTCTTGGGCAGGGTGATGGTGGGAAAGACCATTGAGGTATCTATAGTATACGTGGATTTCGATACTCAGAATGTCCCAAAGAACCATCAGTCTGTCGAATAACTAATACATCTAGGAACGGGAGTGAACCTTTCGATTCAACTTCTATGGTGAAAAGGATATTGGGATGTAATGAATTTAAATGATCGAGGAAGGTGACAAGATTTTCGCGACCATGCTGCCAAATAACAAAAGTGTCGTCGACAAATCAAAGTCAAAATTTTGGCTTGAAAACAGGTGGGTCAATAGCATCTTCCTCAGAAGTTTCCATGAAGATATTAGCTATGACTATTGTGACACGGAATCCATCCGGAAGCAACAATTTTCAAGATTAGCTATCCGAATAGTCAACTATTCATGAAAAGGAATTAGGTGATTAAAAGTTATCATAGGGTTATTAATTAGAGGATGGTTCTGCAAAAATTTCGATCAAATCGAAAAAGTTCTCGTTTCTAGGATGTCGCAGAATTTCAGTTATTTTTTCCAAATCTTCATCATTTGAGCTATAGTGATGTCTTATGTTCGAAATATTGTTTTATAAATCAGTTTTTCTTTTATCAGGATGCCGTTTTTACTAAATTTAATCATCATCAATCTATATTTTTCTTCATTATCGTGAATCTTTTTTATTCCTATTATAATCTTTCAGATATTTTATTTCGACGTATTATTTGTTAACAAAACTTACTTCAAACCAGTCCTTGTCAGTCGTTTTAATTTCATTCTCAGCTTCGTACATATTGCAAATGATGATTAATGCTCATGGCAAAGATTTTGAAATGGGCATCTGATAATCTAGTAGAGTTTAATGCAACCAAAACTCAAGCTTGCATCTTCTCCAGGAAGGCGGATACCACAATCCCTAATATTATATTCTATTCTATCCCTATGGAGTCTTCCATAACAATGCTCGGGATCACAGCCAACAGCACCTCCTCATGGGACGATCATGTGAGGTTCATTCATTTGAAAATGAGAGATACATGAATACAAGAAATCATACATTCAATACAATAAATAAATTAATGACAACAGAAGAAAATTTACCCCAAAAATCTGTTCTGGTCAAAAATGCTCATCTTATCAATTTAGAGTATTTTATGACCATCGTAAGATTCCGAACTCTTTAAAACTATTCAAAAGGAAAATCTACAGTCTGATAGGAGGAAAGAATGTAAGTTGGTAATAGGTCAGATGACGAATTGGCAAAAATGGTGTAAATAAAGTTGTAGGGCTCTTGGCCTAGTGAGGTCTTTATCCCCATGCCTAGAACTTCCAAACCTTGTCAAAATATATAAAAAACCTATTGTCACATAAGACAAGAAATGTTTGTTGATAATTTGTCGACCAACGTTTTGATATTAGAAAAACTAGATAATTTAACTGAATAGAACATAATTAATTTCAACTACAAAAATAATAGTAATATTAATAATACGTTTCGGCTGCCCAGATAGTCTTTTTCCAGTAAAAAACATATGGTTATACTTCAGAATCATACATTTTTTATTAAAACATTGAAGATGCACTCTTAGATTATTATTTAAGAAGAGTGAAATGGTTTTTAAATATCCATACGAGGAACGTATTTCATATTTCTCTTCAGTTTTGGTTGTTATTTGCTTCCGATATGCCTTTAATTGGACACAAACTTATGAATTATCAACGCGTTCGGAGAGTGAAGTAATTCGGAAGTTATGTAACTTAAATAGAAGGCATCTGGTAAATTTGTTTCTGTTTGATCAGAAATTATTAAAATTTAATTAGGGTTGAATGAAATCTATGGTAATCTTAACTACAGAATGCAATGTATTTGTATGAGAATGTAGTAGAATGTTATTATCAATTATTCTATAGAATACTATGATATATATTCAATAATAAAGTGAATAAATAGAATTTTGGATAAGCTTTCCAATGATATATGGATAATGTAGTATATTTTGGAGTACTGATCAGATTTTATTGAAAAGCGTTCATTTCATCACATGTTATCTATTCAAACATAATTCAAGTGGGCTGCTGTTATTGAATCTAACATAGATTTTGGAAAAAACAATAATCATAATATTTTTGAGTAATTAGTATCGAAAATGACAATAAAGAGTGGAGCTCTCATATATTAGGCGTTTGGCAGTTTGGAGTAGCTTATTTGATCATTTGCAATGAAAAACTGTGTTGTTTATTTCGTTCTCGAAACATATGTTGTTTCCTATTTTTTAAGGTTTCAGCCTGAGCGCTGAAATATCTGTTAGTATCATTGCTTATGCAACTATTTTCCAAACAGAAATACATGCCATCGAGTTTGTGCACTAGAGCTAGAATAAAGGCAATGTGGTCGCAAATTTATAGAAATTTTCTCTGACAGCCAATCCGCTCTCACAGCAATTTAATTTGCTCCTATCGTTGAGAGTCATGAACGGTATGAAATTGTCAAGCTCCATGATCCGGATACTCGGCAATTGGGGCATTGAGGGAAATAAGGCAGCAGATTCTTTGACCAGGGAGAGAGTAGCTTCAAAATGTATCGGTACAGAACTAGAGCTTGGCATATCTGCAAGCAGATCTGAAATAGCTATATCATTCTCATCTGAAAACAGAATACTTTAATATTCTATTCCTTCATAGATTTATCCCACTCTAAAGCGTTCATCATGAACCCGAACATAAGCTGAAATCTCGTAAAGCAAAGCAGATTAAACCTTCGTTCACTCGAGCAAGTTATTTCAGATCATGCATGCTGAAATAGTTTAGCGGAATATTGTAGCCATATAGAGTAAGGTGGTATGATAACAGGGAAAGGTGGTTCAATCCAAAAACTTGGTTTCCATTCCGTGCCAAGAGCTACTTTACATCCCAGCAGATTCTCACATCCAAAGCACTGATTCGACCTGTCCTGGAGTACTGTCACATGATTGGTGTTCGGTTCCCAAGCATACGCTGAAGTTTTTGGATCCTATCCAGAAGAGATTGATGATGTCACACTGACGAGTTCATTGACCTCTCTAGAATATTATAGAAAGGTGGGAGATCTCTCCCTTTTCTATAGATATTTCCATGGTTGGTGTTCATCAGAAATCTCGTCTTTCAGATAGGCGGACTAGATGAGCTCAAACTAATCACCACTTCACTGTTGAACTTGAGATCTACCGAACTTCTTCCTGCCATACTTAATTTTTTATCCAACAGCGAAGTTGTGGAACTCTTCACCTAGTGAGGTCTTTCATTATGCCTATAACATCCAAACCTTCGAGAAAAAAAAATATCTATCTCCTTTCCCTACATTCCACTGCTGGCTCATACTTTCTTCGAACATTATAGGTTTCTCTCTCGCTCCCTCGTGTAATCCTTCGGGAATGTACTTTTCAGGCATTTCTGAATCCATATAGACTATTTTGGATGCCACTGTGGAGATTGTGTCGTTCCTATTGGTCGTATGGATTTGAAATTGTGTAAATCACTTTAAAGTTGTTATCTGTATTCTTGACATCCTTCTTCAATTTTTCATAGAGTACAATAATATTTTATTGAACCAGAATGACTCAGAATGAGTTTGTTTGCTGCACATTCGAATATAATTTGTCATCTTCCTCAGTTTTTAGATGTCTGCGGATAGCAGCACAATCATACATTCAACTCAAAAGTGTTCGAAAACGAAAAATTTCGGCAGCTAAAGGAGGATGGGGGAAGTTATTGATCTACGGATCAGTTAATTCCCGAGTTATTGTCCAGACTTTCAAAAGAATATTGGATGAATATGGTTAGAAAACTATCCAGTATGTAAATAATGGTGTTATCAACTATTTTTCAGTTTCATTCCTAGTATGAATGTATTAAAAGTTTCGGAGATTTCAAAGATATTGTTTCCACTATACAGGGTGTAAATAAATAACTGCGAAAAAATGCAGGGGGTGATTCCTTGTTTAAAATAAAGTGGGTCTTTCATATAAAATTTTTCTCTAAATCACTCCGTTTTCGAGATACAAATTGAACAAATTGAAAAAAAATTTAGTTTTTTCCAAATATCTCTGGAACCGTTTATCGTACAGAAAACAGCTTTTGTGAGCAATCTCTACTCATAGTAAGCTATGTTTTGTGCGATAAAAATTTTTTTTAATTCATAATCGGTGAAGATTTTGAAGGGGTAGTGGTTGTTTTTCTCCCCAACTTCTGCGCCACTGGAAAAAGTACGGTTTTGAGATGCCCATTTGAACCGCGAATGTCTTCTACATAAAAAAGGTACTCATGGTTATAAGCTATAAAGTCAACCGTTTTCGAGAAAAATCAACTGTTATGTTGAAAAACATTGTCAATTCTTTGAAATAAAATTTCTTTTTCACCAATTGAACGGAATTTCTTTTCACAAGTAACAAAACCAAAAATTGATCATGTTTTTCAACATAAAAGTTGATTTTTCTCGAAAGCGGTTGCTTTAGAGCTTATAATCAGGATTATCTTTTTTGTGTAGGAAACATTGGCGGTTCAAATGGGCATCTCAAAACTGTACTTCTTTCAGTGGCGTAGAAGTTGGGGAGAAAAACAACCACTACCCCTTCAAAATCTTCACCAATTATGAATAAAAAAATTTTTTGTAACGCACGAAACATAGCTTATTATGCGTAGAGATTGCTTACAAAAGCAGTTTTCTGTACTATAAACGGTTCCGGAGATATTCGCAAAAAAAATCAAAAAATTCAATTTCAACACCCTACCCTGTATCTCAAAAACGAAGTGATTTAGAGAAAAATTTTATATGAAACATTCACCTTATTTTTCGACAAGGAATTACCCCCTGAATTTTTCCGCAGTTATTCATTTACACCCTGTATACACTCACGGACTGATGAATCTCTTACATTGTAGGTTATTAATAACAAAATAAATTACATATTGAATCTTCACAACTATTTATTGGAAAAGTCTGATTATAATATAACATTTAATTAGGAAACAGCAACAGTAACACGATATATAATTATAATTAATTTGAAGCAACAAAATTACAATTTAATACTCAGTAATCCTCCTTTAGCTCTAGCGAATCGCAAAGGAATGTATGTATGGGTTATGTTTATCAAACTACAGCATGTAGACTGCAATTTATTTATTACCTATCCAATCAATACTCACGTAAAATTTCCTTTTCTAGTTCAATTAAACCGTAGGTAACTTATTTATTATGATAGAGAATTCCAGGATTAGGTATGTTATTTCCTTTGGCAATAGGATTATAAACTTTTCTATTCCGGTCTTAAATTAATTATACTAGAGACTAGACATTCATACTGAAGTCATTAATTTAGAAAGTAGATAAATAAATTCCAAAATCTTAGTTCAGGTGTTAAAATGAATAATATAGTTTTGACTAGCTGTCGTCCGATGAGACGTTAAAATTCTAGATGTATTCCATCGAGTCGTTAAAATTCGAGATGTATTCCATCGAGACGTTAAAATTCGAGATGTATTCCATCGAGAGCGCATGTGCGAAAGTCACCTTAACGCGACAAGTTATACAAGGGCAAGGAAAATCAATCAAGCACTGAAACAGTCTTTCAATTAACCTACTAACCTAGTATTCCCAAAAATATACAAAAATCTAACAAACTAACCTGCGAAAAATTTTACAATCTGAACTGCTATAACGTTGCCACTTGGAGTTTCGAACCTACGCTATAGGATGCAAAAAGAAATATAATGACTTACCGGCCGCGCTAGTGTCGCCGATTGAATTCTGTAAATCAACTGTTAATTCGCTGGAGTAAGGATGACGTTCACACATGCGCTCTCGATGAAATCCATCTCGGATTTTAATGTCTCGTGTTGAACGCGAACACAGCTAACACACATAGGAACAGTTAGCGGCATCGGCTTCGCCGCAGCTAAAACTTAATTGCAAATGGATAGAAATCACTAAAGGAGTGAAAAGACCTGAATTTACATTTTATGTCATGAGATTGGAAGCTTGTACGATACGACAGATATAATCAATAAACATATTGACATAGATATTTTCTACAACTGTTTTATACTCTATGTATTATTATAATATTTAGGTATCACGTCAACTATCAAAAGAATAGGTTCACCATAATCTCTTTCATCCCCTTGGCGATTGAATTTCGAAAAATCTTTTCTTAGCAGATGTCTACATCGTATGAGGAATGTACCTACGGTCTGGTTTATAGTTCCGGGGATCCAGTGAAGAGTGAGTGAGTCATTCAGCGAGTGGCATTTCTCTTATTCATAGGTAGATTTAATTAGATTTGTATGGGGGTTATGAGCTAGGAGCCTCATCACCGCGACCTTTACGGGTCTATTGTGTATGTCCTCTTGTTATGTTAGAGTTCCCTGTCTGGACCCGTCTTCATTACTAGACTTCATAGGCCAGAACTCAGGTCCTCCATATAATGGAAGAGTTGTGGATTTTCCTTTCCTGTTGTTGAGAACGTTAGCCTTGTTAGGCCTTCGCAGTAGCACAGTATTCATCTAGGTTGTATCTGTCAGTCCAATGTTGTTCATGTGTTTATTGAGTCTACAATGCCCTGTCAGGAGCCTAACCATAATTCTAGTTGACCTATTTTGGCTTAGTTGATACTCCGTCAATTTTGGCGATTGTTCTTCAATTAACTCTTTGACCTGTTTCATTCCCGGTGCCTTTTTCCACCAATCTCGAGATTGATTTTCAACCAAGTACTGTTATATGATTTGCACAAGGCATACGCTATACCACAGAAGGGTTCTGGACCAATATGAGCCCTACGTGCTCCTTCTCGGGCCAATGAATCAGCCTGTGCGGCCTGGTACCCAACCTCAAGACAGTATGTTTTGACTGACAACTCTTGTAGGATTTCTAAGCAATTCCAGACAAGTTTGAAATTGACCTGTAAGGAACTGAATGCTTTTATAGCCGCTTGACTGTCAGAGTATATGACGGAGCAGCAACTTCTGCCTGGAATATGGTCACGTATTTGCCCAAATTCAGTGAGATTCTTGTCTTTGACTTGGCTATATACATTCCTGCTCCTGCACCTTCCTTGTGTTTTGAGCCGTCTGAGTAACTGACAATTTCTGCATTTATTGGAGGTCTTCCTTTCCATGCCTCTCTGTCTGTGATGACTATTTTGAAGTTTTTCTCGAAGCTCGTTGTACAACATATAATAATAATAATAATAATATAACTTTATTGAGAATAGAAATACTCTAATGGGAGGCGAAGATCTAGCATAAGCTACTCAACTTGACCCCCCCAGACGAGCAAAATAATACATACAAATTCTAAACCTAAGCCTAAATTGAGTTAATACAAACAAGAAAGAAAATGACGATCCAGTATGATGACGAGCAATGAGAACACACTCTCAGCCCTCCGAAAAAATTCTGTCTCTAAGCCTCAAACGAAAGCTCTTCACTGACAAGTTTTCATGCTGTAAACAGTACTTATTAAATATTACCGGCGCATTGTACGAAAAAGATCTACGAAACATGGAAGAACGAAATCTAGGCAAGGAAAGTGTATTTACATGTCTCAAATGAAGATCATGCACATCCTGTCTAAAAGTAAGCTTCTGTCTCAAGTAAAGTGGTGACGAGGTAGACAACAACTTACAAACAAACATTGAAAAGTGGTAACTGTATAACTGGTCAACCCTAAGCCATCTGAGCTCCTTTATCTTATGTGAGATGTGGTCAAACTTTGCAAAACCAAATAGAAATCGACCACATGAATTAACAATCTTCTGCAAACGATACTTGCATAGTTTGTCCAAACAGGGGAAATATACCACATTGCAATAATGAAGTAGTGGAATTACTAAACACTCACAAAGTTTTTTTCGCATTTTGAAGTTAATAATATGGTAGTTTGAGTACATCAATTTAAGTGCAAGATAGGCTTTTTTCTCAACATATGAGACATGCTCTCTAAATCTCAAGTTAGTGTCAAAAATAACGCCTAAATTTCTCCCAGTCTCTACGTACTTAATAAGCTCACCGTCTATCATCAACTTAAAGTTCTGCAGGATATGAGTCCTGCGGTTCCTGGGACAAAATACCATATACATGCACTTTTTTGGATTCAATTTAAGATTGTTTTCACGCGCATAAACAGAAATAGAAGCCAAGTCACGATTTAAAGCAGCAGCATGTATGCCGTCCCCAGGTAAAAAGACAGACCGAATCTGAGTGTCATCCGCAAACATCTGCATCTTAGACTGGCGAATACTCTCAATCATATCGGTCGTATAAATCAGAAACAATAAGGGACCAAGCACAGAACCCTGCGGAACCCCAGAGGTAATATAACGAACCTTTCACCTCTGCATTCAACAACCTGTGTCCTCTCACAAAGATAAGACATAAAAAAATTACAAACTGTATCGCTGAAACCATAAAACCTCAACTTGGCTACTAGAAGGGAGTGGTCCAGCGTATCAAAGGCTTTTGAGAAATCTAATAATATCAATGCAGATGCATTTCCTTGGTCTATACTTCTCACAATATCATCCACAATATTAGCCAAGACTGTTACCGTACTGGGGCCGCTTCTAAAACCAGATTGCAGATCCGAAACAATTCCCACTTCAGTAATATATGTGTGAATCTGTCTGTATAGAATCTTTTCCAGGACTTTACCACATAGTGGTATAATGCTTATTGGTCTTAAATCGGAATATGACTCAGGATCAGTGACTTTAGGCAAGGGCTTCCCAATGGAAAGTTTCCATAAGGTCGGGAAGAATCCTATCTCCAGACAGCAATTAATTATATGTGTCAAATGTAAGCAAATAGTGGGCAAACATAGTTTCAACATCTTGGAATTTATCCTATCGCTACCATAGACTTCCGAACCCATCCCTTGAACAACAGATCTAACCTCATCTGGCGTCGTAAGAACAAAATTGAAAGAATATTGGGCATCATATTTTCTACCTTTCAAGCTATTAACCATGTTGGGACAGTTATCTGGAGGGCTAAACACAGAACAAAAGTAATTATTAATTTCCTCAGGATGACTTAAGCTAGCCGGTATGTCTGCTGAACGAGTATATTTAATCTTGAGGTTACCCAAAGCTCTCCATAGCTGTTTAGTATCTTTATCCCCATCAAGGTGGTTCAAGTAGGCAATTTTTTCTCTTCTAATTGCTCCCAATGTGAAGTTACGTAACTGCTTATAGAAAATCCAGTCTTTTATTTGTTTAGTAGCTCTATATTTGCTCTGAGCTCTATCTCTCAACTTCATCATTTGCTTAATGGTATCCGTTATCCAAGGAGCATAAGGCTTTGTGATAAGAGCAGATTTAAATGGAGCATGCTTATCAAAAAGCGTTAGTAAATTATAATTGAATCGTTCCACTTTACGATCAATGGCTGTCTCATAAAAAATGGCATCCCAGTCCGCAAGACATAAATCGGACTGAAAGTCGCTAAGGCTAAAGCGCCTAAAATCCCGATAGTAGACAACCTTAGGCTTTATACGAGGCAATTCACATCTGACTCTGAGAAACACCAGCCTGTGATCCGATATAAGATCTGCGTTTAATGTACCAGACTCTGTAATAGCGATCTTCTCCGAAACATACATAACATCAATCAATTTTTCTGTTGTTGGCGTAATGTGCGTGGGTTCTGAAATTATTTGACTAAGACCATAGGAAACCATGCATTGACCAAGTGGGTTATTCAAAAAGTGATCAATGTTTACGTCACCCGTCACAATAATATCATCAAACTGAGGTGAAACGAAAGACATAATACTATCCATGTGCTCAATAAACGAACAAGTTGAAGTTTTGGGAGCCTTGTATACAACACCTAGCAAAACGTGCAATGTCCTTATGTCTACTGGTGACTGAGCTGGCTTTGCCATGTATGTAAATATGAAGTGGCGATATGTTCAGCAAGACTTCTAAAGAGGCTGTTGGGGTTGTTCTCATAGCTCCCTCGACAGCCAGGCAAGCTTGTCTTTGAATGTTCCTTAGCATTTAGATCATCCCAGCTTGCTGAGTTTTTGATCACCATACCACTGAGACATATGCTATCATGGGCTTAATGACCCTGGTGTATAGCCTAGTGATCCATTTTTGGATGTAGCCACCAGTTTTTTCCTCACATTCTTCTGTATAGGTTGAGGGCTATCGTGCTCTTTTGGATTGCTTATGTAGGTGTTAATCCCATGTCAGCTCAAGGGATTTTGTTAGTAGCCTGTTGAGATCACCCATTGCCAAATCTGTTGATTTACCTGGCTGAGACGAGTTTTGGCGTTCGTTATGGGGGTTTGTTGATGAAATTCTCCTTTTATGAATCTGTGTATTAGTGTTTCTAGTGTTTTAAGCAGGAAATACCCTAAACTGATGACTCGCCCTTTTTTCCACTCAGTAGGTATGTGTTGAATAGTACAAGTCTTAAATATTCTACATAGGAATGGAATTGGAATTTCCTGCCCTTTTTGGATTAAGATGGGGTATATTCCATTCTTTAAAATTGCTCGTTCCTAATCTAAACTAAAGATACCTCATACACTTATTTGTATCTCGATTGTTACATCAGTAATTATGTCTCTATTGCGCAATATTTGTTAGATGTCTGATTTCTTTTGAACTATTTTTGGGGAAGCAATAAACTTTCGTTTCCTAAGATTTGGGGTGCCAGTTCCCTACAACATTTTTCCTTAGGATAGCTCAGTTACGCTACTGGGCGTTAGCTGTGTAATGAGTCTGTGTATACCTATTATCCATAGTGTTCCCTATCTCTAGTTCAAACCATCATCGTCAACAACAGAACAACACAATTCAATGAAAACTACCTCATCTATAGATGTATATGTAATTTGAGAAGGCATCCTTCACTCTTCCCCATATTTATATACATAATAAAAGGTTTCGTTTACTTTCTGTTCGAAAGTTCAGTAAAGACCTTAAATAGAGTCAAATAACTAAATAAGATAGATGCCTAAGTTGTATTGTAATAGACACTGAAACCGTTTTAAAAGCTTCATTGGTTTATATTGCTTTTCTGTATGAAAGAGTATTATTATCAGTAGATGACAGGATGTGATTAGTAAACATGGCAATAAACATGTATATAGTGGCTGGCGTAACGTCAGCCACTGATGTCTGCACAGCATCACACGCGCCTGAACGATATAGACAAAACGTCCAGATTTTAAAGCGTTCTTTCATTTTATCATATACTCATTAGATTTATAACTTCCACTGAATATGTGCTGTTGAAAACTTTATTAAAAATAAACAACATACGTATTGAGGAGTTTTAACAAACGAGATTATTGAATTCTCCACAGATTCGTTTCAATAGATTCAGGGGAGATCATCCTCATGTTACTGTCGTCAGTTTAAGTTCGGCTTCAATTTTCAATCAATCAATTGCCATAACAAAAACAAAATATTATATAACGAACGGTACAAAAATAATATACTAGTTTACATTTGTATAAATAGAGTTAAAATGAGTAAATAATCATTTTAAAAAAATGCAATGTATAAAGAAAAACTGTACTACTCAAAAAATTTAGGGGAACACTTCTTTGTATCTCTATAAATTTTATTGTGGAGGTAATATACATATTTGAGAGACATTCAAATTGCCAAAGCCACACATGTTATCTTAATAAATTATTAAATTTAAGAATCAAGCAACAGTTTTTCTTGAAATATGATTAACAATTTGACAAACAGTACGAAAAACAAAATGGCGATAGATGCATTTTTCATGTGTCTTCCATCGGCACGAATAACTGCATGTCACCTCCTTGACGTGCTTTCGAAATTTTATAATACCAACTCTCCATGTTGTATGGAAATTTCTAGCTGATAACCAAATTGACCCTAAGAGACAATTCTATGTTTACTAAAAACCTGTTTGAGGATATTGGCAAACCCATATTCAAAAATTTTAGGAAAGCACAAAGTAGAGATATAATTACAAATAGAACTACGGTCTCCATTTTCATCAGTAGGTATTAAAAGTAAAGTTTTAAGAACAAAAGGGAATGATCCCTGTTTGAAAGAGAGATATTTGATAATCTGATAAACAAGAAACGTGGAATACTATCAGATATCTGAAAATGTTTTTTAGAAACAGTATAAATAATCGTCCCAGTTTCTATTAGATCAATTGCTGAGCTATATGTCTCACTTCTCCCAAAATACTCATCCCGGATAGAAGATAAGAGAGTAACGAAATTCTCACCCTACTGCCAGCAGGTTGGCTCGTGTGGTTCACAGATGAATCCAAGGTAGGTCAGACTACTGGGGCGGGAGTCTACCTGAAAAGCTCTAGTGACCCTAGGTGCTTACTGCATGGTTTCAGGCGAAGAAACTATGTAAATATGCGCATATGTATTTGCACAGATAGACGGTCGGCTCTGGGAGCTCTGAAAGCTTGTCAAAGAATGCAGAGATATACTAGCTGTACCAGCCAGAAGAAATAAAGTACAACTCATCTGGGATCCTGGACGCAGTGGAGTTAAAAGAAATGAAATGCCCGACTCCCTGGCGCCCGTATCGGACCGGAACCAATGGTCGCTTCGTCAAAATGCGTCAATGTCTCGCCCTTCTAGGCCAACAGAACAGAGAGTGATCTGAACTGTGGCGAGAATCACCACGCATGAGGTAGGCCAAGCTCTTCATCAAATACGCTGTACCTAGACTCTCAAATAAACTCCTTCCTCTGAACAGAAGGGACATCAGAGAGATGACTGGAATCCTAACTGTCGGTCACTGTCGTCTTAAGAAACACCTTCATACTATGGGCATCGCGACTGTTCCTATATGTAGAAAATGCAGAGACGTCAAAGAAACTGCCTCTCACATCCTCTTGGAATGCCCTGAATTGACCGTCATTTAGGAGAACCAAAACTGCTCCCAGAAGAACTTATGGAAGCCAGCGTCGGCAATATTCTGAACTTCAGGCGGGCCACAAACCTGCTAGAATAAAATAGACTTCTGACCCAAGTGGCCTAAGTGCATTGGGGGTCAAACCCTCTCCCCTCAAATAATGATGATGACAGGTGCAAAATTTACATTTTTTCATTCCACTTATAAACATCTTTTAGATACCCATATTGAGGAAGTTATTTGGCAATTTCTTAATACGGGATGTGTACAAAATTTCAATCAAGTCAGTTCGACATATATGGTGAAGATAGATTGAAAGTTTTGCCCGAAATGAAGATAATTACGTTGAATAACATCGTGTAAAAAT
This sequence comes from Endomychus coccineus, assembly GCA_958510875.1. Taxonomy (NCBI): domain Eukaryota; kingdom Metazoa; phylum Arthropoda; class Insecta; order Coleoptera; family Endomychidae; genus Endomychus; species Endomychus coccineus. The sequence continues at coordinate 184,420,136 of OY294068.1, read as the reverse complement.
ATTTTAATAGGCCCTAGCAATGAATTACGCGGATACACCAGTAAGTAAATACAACCAAATAACTTTACCAATTTATTATTTTACGCAAAATAGCGGAAGGATTACACTTCGTAATACTAGACTCTATGTTTGTACTTAAAGTTGAAAGGAAACGATCCAAAGAATTTTATAGACTTTTGATTTGTAGTTGGTGATTTATAAATTAGGAAAAATAGGTGGGCAGTGATGCTTTAAGTTTCAAATGATAAATTGTTTAATGCAATCACAATAACATATAATCCGGAATGAGTATATTTATTTAGTCTTCTTTTATTGGAAACACCACAAATATAATCGTAAAACTTAACTGGTTTATTTCGAGGAATAACAAATCAAGCCAAATGTTTCTTAGATAAAGATGCGTGTCTATTAGCATCTATCCGACACTTAACGGGCCCTGTATATACAAACTAGAATACTTAAATCCAACAATCTGTAAACTGAAGCATCTGAAAGTGTTTATAATAATAGTGTGCAAGAACAATGTTTATGTTACCGAACAAAATTTGGTACTCATCAACGATTTTAAGGATGATTATTTATAAACCTCCGCAGCCTGCTTAAAACATTATTGCTCTCGTTTAAGTTTTATTAGATTTTTTGTGTCCATCATGAAGTTTGATAGTGTTAATTTGTACTGTTTCTTAAGAGTTTGATGATGAATCAGTATTAATCAATGATATTACGATTATATGGATTCTGCTATCTTTCTTTTAGAGTTAAAAATAATATTTTTACCCGATTCAAAACAAATAATAAATTTATAACACGATTCGACTTCGATAAATGACAAAAGCACAGAGCCATCTAGAGTATATATTTGGTAATAATGCAAGATACGTATTTAGATTTCAAAATATTGATCTGATACTTTTATTATTTAATTCAATCTAGATTGGTTTATTTTCAACAACATAAAACAGGTACTTTCTGTCAAAAAAAATCACAGATTTCACAACTTTAGCAGCCGTAAGACCGCCGAGAGCCGTGTTGGGCCTTGATATAGACAAGATTCACGGGCCTCCTCAATGGCGCAGAAAAAAAAATGTGCCGCACATAACAACATTTTTTGGGGCTCAAGGTTAAAACCTGCTCCTATAACCCCAATCAAATTTGATGTGACAAATTATGCTTTGCCTCAAAGAGATACAATCTAAATATAATGGTTTTCTCTTTTCAGCTATAAGGATTCCCGTACCTCAGACATCAAATTCCCCCACTTCGAGTAACAGTAATATCAACAGCAACAAACGAAAACGCTCTTGGTCAAGAGCGGTGTTCAGCAACTTGCAGCGGAAGGGTTTGGAAAGAAGGTTTCAACTGCAAAAATATATCACCAAACCTGATAGGCGACAATTGGCGGGGACCCTTGGATTAACGGATGCTCAAGTTAAAGTTTGGTTCCAAAATCGGAGAATGAAATGGAGGCATTCCAAAGAATCAGGAAAAACGGAAAATACGGCCGACTCTACACAAGATCCAGATTTCCACATAGATGTAGACACCATTTCCGAAAATGACTGATTGATCTAGCGTTAAAAATGTACCTATGATATTTTTATACAGTATTATAAATATATAATAATACACATAATTAAATTTATATTAATTCACCAAATGATTTAATCGTTAAGATTGAGCCTGATGCAGTTTGGTTATCGATCAAGATTAAATACTTAAATAGGTTCCACAATTCCTATGAATTCTTCCATATCCTTGTTCGGGATCACCACCAACAGCACCCTCTTATGTGAAGATGATGTGAGGTTCATTGCGAAAAAAACTTCACAAAAACTTGGTTTTCAATTCCGTGTCAAGAGCTACTTTACATTCAAGCAGCTCCTCATAATCTACAAAGAACAGATTCGAGCTGTCCTGGAGTACTGTTCACAGGTTTGGAGTTCGACTCCCAAACATACTCTGAAGTTCTTCGATTCTATCCAGAAGGGAGTTATGCGTCTGCTTCATCATGTCACACTTATGAATCCATTGACCTTTCTAGAACATCGTTGAAAGATAGACGATCTCTCCCATTTCTATAGATCTTTCCATGGTCGGTGTTCATCAGAAATCTCAGTTATTCTACCACGAGAGACTCCAGGTAGGCGGACTAGACGAACTAAAGCTAGACACCCCTTCATTTCCAAACTCGAGATGTGCCGAACTTCTTCCTATCAGACTTCATTTTGCTATCGAAGAGCGAAGTTGTGAAACTTTTTATCTAGTGAGGTCTTTCCTTTGCCTATAACTTCCAAACCTTCAAGAAGAATTCGAATGCTTATCTCCTCTCCCAACATTCCAACGCTGGTTCATCAGACGATGTTATTCGAACATTATAGGTTTCCATCTCGTATAGTCAAAGTATAAAAAAACACTCGATGATTAGTTCAAGATGTCATGTAACGATCATTTGTTGAGAAATCGTGTAATAAAGGAATGGACAGTGTCGATTCGAGTTCAGGCATTACTTCTTCTAACCAAATTTATTTTATAAAATTACGAATGCACTGTTTCCAAACAACAAAGAATAAACAAATAAATAAAATAAAATAAACGGAAAATGAGTGTTTATAAAATAAAACTTAGAACATTATTCTTTGGCTTAAATTAACAATAATATAGAAACAAATAAAACGTAATAACTAAATATACATCAAATAACATTTGAATAGAAACATGAGGAACATCTGCTAAGGCTTGTTTTCTAGCTTTTATTCAAGCAAAGTTTTCGATAATTTTACTTCATCCAGCATATCTTGGTAACGGACAAAAGTACCAGAGCGTTTAATTTTTTTTGAGCAGGCCTTTACTCATTTCAGAGTAGAAAAAGAACGTTCACCACTTGCATTTGTGGCCATTATGGAGGAGAAAACATTCGCAGACAAGTGTTGGCAAATGATGATATTAATTTTTCTTGATTTTTATTCTTTTGATGAAGTTGACTTCGAGTTCATGTAAATCCATCATCACATCATCAACACTAGGGTGTAATAAGTGTAATCTCGTTTTTAGAACCTTTCCCTAGTAACTTGTACCTATTCCAATGGAGTTTCTATTTATCTTTATAAAAGAGAACTCTATGATCTAGAAATAATCACCTTTATCTACTAAAAATACTGTCAAAATACTAAGAATGATGGCTAATTGGTTGCCGAAAGGTTCTTTGTACTTGACAATGTTTTTAGTGAATAACGGTGATTATTTCTAATTTATAGTATTATAGGTTGTGCACTCTATTTTTATAGTTTATCTTGAAAGAGATGTTAACAGTTTCTTCAAATGAACACATTCTTAAGAGAAATACTTGTCTAAGTCCCCCATATATTTTTCTTGTAATTGAGTTTGAGATTTAACCATATTTTCATCTTCTAGTGCATTAAGAATTCAAACACATTTTTGTAAGATTTGTTATCATCAGATTCACGAATAATTCAGAATTTAAGATTGTCTATTATCAATACAAAACTTTCGCAATTTTCATTTTGGCTTAAATTTGTCTCTGAATTATTTTTCCCTAATCGAAATTGTCTTTTGATAGTTCGCTTTCCCACATAATTTTTCAACGAATTTCCTGAGTCCCAGTAATTGTGAAAGCGATCACGTAAAAATTTTAAATAAGAAAGTAACAAAAGTTGTGCTCAAAGTTCAAAACTAGGGATTCATGTAGCTGAGATTGATGAAAGTATTTTCTTCTTATGAAAAAATTTAATTGGTCATTCTCCACCTGAAGTGTATATTGCTTATTATTAATCTAAATTAAATGAAAAATCTCATCAACTTGCAACATATTTTATTAGAAATAAATAGGTATAATATTTACGAAATATATTCAATAATATAATAATAAATACTGATCTCAAAACAAAAATTTAATTTCACTAGTCAAAAATTAAATTTTTCTCACACGCATCACATGCACAATAATGATTTTTACATAAATATGTAATATAAATAAAATCACGTACAAAAATATATTTACAAAAATGTCTAAACGAGCAGGATTTTTAACTATAAGTTATCATTTTAACATTTCAATGATATTGTCCAGTTGTATTGTCATATGTTATGTTAATTATAAATAGACCGATATGGTGAACAAAACAGTTTTCTACTTTACAACATATTCTGAATTATTTACAATACATCAAATAAATAAGATATGAATTTCTTACTAGAATTTCTCATGAATGCATTAACGCATTCATAAAAATTTAGGTATCTTAAGTTTAAATAATTGTAAAGCTTGAATATGTTTGTTGATACTGGAAATAATCACATAAATTTTGAGAATTCAAAATAAACTGATATATTCCGTTCAATTTAATATTTGCTAAGGTTCGATTTAATGAAGAATTTGGGATGTTATAAACAAGAAGAAAGACAAAAAAGAAGAAGGATGTGAAGAAAACGAATAGAAATGTAGTAATAATGTTCTTTGCAAAATTAAAGATATCTTATTAAAACTAAAACACAGGGTAGCAGCATTCACCTTCGGCCTTAAGTTCCAATTTAATCATTTTCTATCATTCTATATTGTAATTGGAAGAATATTCTATCATTTCACTACCAAATGTTCTTGGTATACATTTTGGAAATTTACAATAAACTGATATGTTCCATTTAGTTTAATATTTGCTAAGGTTTGATTTTATGAATATTAGGCTAACAGCACCAGGTATTTGGAATTGGAATGTTCTAAAGAAGAAAAAGAGACGAAAGTGAGGAAGAAGAATGTGAATGTAGTAATCTTCTTTGCAAATATAACTTGATATCTTATTGAAACTATTAAACGTGGTAGTGGCAGTCACATTCGTCTAGAAGTTTTTTTCCGTTAACTGTCATTCTATCTTATAAGAAGGATATTTATTTTACTACCAAACATTTTTGGTACTTGAAATAACCATTATTATTCCATAAAGAATAAGAGTGCATTAGTAAAGTTTCGAATGGGAATATGATATATCATCTACCAGCTCTTCTACCGAGTTAATTTTCTTTTCATAGCTTTTAAATTCATTCCAGTTCTTGTAATGGAAAACTTTTCAACTCATGGTATATTTCGAACATAAATCAATAGAAACTTATAGAAATACAATCGTCATTTCGGAAGACTAGCCTTCAAAAGGTATATCTTCCAATCATTGGATTCATATAAAATTATTCCAGAGATATCAATCAAATCAAAAAGAAGAGTTTTTCCTTCTTCATTTCCTCCAAAATGAGTAAATTCTCAAAAATGGAAAATGAGATTTCTTGAATGTAAATAATAATAATTTTAAATATTGCCAATAACTTTACTATAAATAGATCTTTGGTTTTTCAGATCTTGTTATCTTTAGAGGAAGAAAATCAACCAATATGACTTGCCAGCGATATGGTAACTTCATATATCAAAACTGGAATGTAGAAACGCCTTCACAAACTTCAGATAACATTCATATTTTATGATATGTTAATTTCAAAAGCGGAAAACAATTTTGCTGATACAATATTTTCCGATTGGATAATATATTAATAATTTACAAGAGAAGATACTATATTAAATAATTTATAATTACAGAGACTAAATCACAGATAAAGCAAATTCAGGTACATTAATACTCCCTATACATCTAGTTTCATAATATTGAGTATGCTTACGTAGGAACCGAAGAAAAATCCAATTAAACCGAAGCACATAATGAGAATATCTTTCCACAAGACCCATTTGTGTTTGCCCAATTCAGACGGCCAAAAGGTAATTATTTCTATGAGTGGAGGAAATATTAAAGCAAGAGCTGAACTGCTGAAAGCACCTACGAGAGATATAACTGCTCCCAAATTAGGTATGACTATGGCCAAAGCGAACGTTACAAATACCAAAGATGTTCTGGTGGCGTACTCTGCCAGAGTAATCGATTCTTCCTTGTGGAAATGCTTCTTCACAAATGGCCAAATGATATTGAAAGGAACGTAGAATTGCAAGCTGTATGACAAGAATATTGCTACTGCCATCATCAATCTCACCGATTGGGCGAGTCTGAAACAAAAAAAGAACTTAGTTAACAAATTGTTACAATGTAAAAGAAAATTTTCACTTGGATATGCAAATATGTCTCAATATAAGAACTGTGAATATTCATGGGTAATATCCCGAGTGCACAGTAAATAATCCTTCAATTTGCTAGTGCACGATGGATAATTTCCTGAAGACCATATTACGGAAAAACAAGTTTGTTTACATTTCTTATTTGACAGAGAATTTACTTTTTATTTGCGATATAAGTTTTATTAGAAATAAGCTATAAAACTAGTCGTTAAAAAATTGTTTGACAGTTATTGATGAGGGTAGATTGCGAAATGCTATTTTTGTATTCGAGAATGGAAGTTTCAGTTTTACACCTTCAAAGAGTTACAGTATTTGAAAAAAATAATTTAATGTTTCCAACATATATGTCTTTGAGCCCCTGGAAATTTGTCTTGGCACGCGCCTCCACCAAGGAACTATCCCTTAGACTTAGAAGCTCATTCCACATAACTTTTGTGCTCAGAATTGAACACATTCATATTTGGAAAATATTTTACTTTTCACGAATTCAAGGTAGTAGTAATAACTAATAGTTCCCATATGCGAACCATAGGCACAGGCCAACGAAAATTACACGAGCTGTATCATGGAAGTGATACTAACTTCTGGCATTATTTTCAAAGTTACCGAATTTCCAGGGCGCCTATAATGACGACTTTAGTAGAACTTAGCAGAGTGAATTAACTTTGAAATGTATGTTGATATACCTAATAAATAAGCTGGTTATATCCAAGCATGTTATAAATCACCTGATCCTGGTCTAAAGCAAGATACATATTTTGCAAATATCCATGATATCAATTACATTTTCCTCGTTTAGATCGGACAATGCAGATAATTTACAAAGAGCGTACTGCATGTTACAAATTTCAAATTCATCGTAATCTAACTAAATGATTATGAGTAGAGGCAAACATTGGTTTAGATAATAACGTAATGTAGCTGATAACGGTTTCATTGAAAATTTTCCATTATTATTAAAATGCGATTATTAGCATAAAACGTTACAGTGATGCAAACATTCCTAACCCATATGTGGGGTCAAATTTCTCAATGGAAATAGTCCGTTAATTATTATGATGATCTACATATTATCTATTTAGTAAGTAAAACAAAAATTGGAAAAGATACGCAGTAGCAGTTAACTCAATTTCATTTATTGAAGGTACAAGTTAGTGTTTGAAGATATAGACTTGTATGAAGGGCCAAAGTAACTGTTAGGCTCTAGCCTTAGAAGGCTACTAGTTCTTTAGTTTTTAATAGTTTTTATAGAGAAAGTCGTGCAATTTAATATTTTTAAATAAAAAAGCTATGATCCATCGATCACGTGACTTCCCTCAGTTTTGTTAGCAGTATAGCTTTCGGAAACTACTGCAGATCAAAGTAAATGTTTGCAAAAAAAGAAAATGTATTGGAAGTGATTTATAAATCGCTTATAGAAGACGTTAAATTATAGTCTATGTTACATTTCAACTTCATCCAAATGGTCTACATAATGTATTTCACTACTCTGTTTCGTACTGACATGAACTATCAATATTTGCCACAGAGTAAACGCATAAAATAGACTGTGACATCACATCGATGACAGGTTGAATATATGCGTGTGATATATATTTATAACCAGAAAAACACGATTGCCATTATAGTTAAATGAAATACTACATTTCTCCATTTGGAAAACTGAAGATGTTTGTCAAAAATGCCACTCCCCCAGAAACAATATTATTTTCACCAATGTAATGCGATTCAGAAATGTTTAAAACAGATATATCCGCAATAATCCGGAAACATTCATTTGGGACGATTATAATCCCTTACACTATATACTAAGTATAATGAGGGAAGTAAAAATTAGTTTACTCTGAAGTAAAAGTATTAGTTACATTACGCCTACTCAGAGGCAGAGCCTCTAAGCCTCACCTATGCTTGCACTAGTACTTCTAACAGTGTTCTTGTTAAAGGTAATATTTGAAAATAGCTCTAGTAAAGAACCCCAATAGAGTGACACTAGTATGGGAGTCTGAGGAAATCAGACGCGAAAGGACTGAAACTGCTGTGGCATGAGCAATGCCACCGAGTGAAATCTGTAATACAAAAAAGGCTTGAGGCAGAGCACCGTGCCGATTGGAGGAAACTAACCCGTATGTCGCACTCCAAGCGGCTAATGGGAGATCTCCAGCAGGGACGAGTGAAAAATTTACTGACGTTCAGCAGACAAGAAATACGAAATCTTGTTGCATTCTTGATCGGACACGTCCCATGCAACAAACATTTCTGCACGATAGGTCTGGTAGATTAGCCAACATGCTGGGATTGCGACGTGGAAGAAGAGACACCCATGGGTGTGCTGTGTCAGTGCACGTCACACGCGGTTGGTCATCTGACATGCCTTGGAGACGATAAAGCTACACTCGAGGAAATCAGAAGTATCCGCTACATCATAGAGTACACTGGACTGGTGAAGAGATAGCAATATGTGAGAGCACAATAGGACACTAACGACCGTATTGCAGTCGGCTCCCTCTGAGAAGGAGAACCAACATTAGTTTTAGTGAGTTAAAAATCAGGCACACCCAAAAAAAAAGGCTGGTAGATAGGATCTGCATCCAATGCAAAATATTAATATTGAAGTAAGAAAAAAAAGAAGGGTATAACCATGAATGGGAAAATCTATACTGGATCTGTGTACGTTTGTCGTGTAACTGTAGATGGCAATTTTGAAGATATTGACGTAATCTTTGGCGCTCATATCTTCATAGCCAAAACAAAAAAGAACCTCATAGTTTTTAATACAGTTTCGATCTGATAATAATCTCAAGAACTTTGATTCTTGCTGCTCGTTAAGTGAATAATCTTTTCAACGTCTTGTTACATAGAGAGAAAAAGTACTAAAGAATCAAGTTCGCGCAACTAGGCAGATTGCGGCTCACGCTTATGACACTTGCTCCGTCTTAACCTTCGAACATGCGCAGCGTGTTGTGACCGACCTAGTATAGACAAAGAGACTATAAAGAAGGACGTAAGGAATACTTACAAATCATTAGGAGGAAGTAATAACGTAACGCTGCCCAATATGGCTTTATCTCCATATTTCAGATAACCGAAGAATCCAACAGCTGCGTAAAGTGTAGCCACTACAACCATCCCAGTGTTTAGAACTCCGTTCCAACCACCAAAATCTTGAGGAGTTTTCATGTTATTTTCCAAAGGAAGCACCTGCAAATAAGAAGATTCTTGGTATCAACAATTTCTGCTTTATTTCAATCATAACACTTCAAATCACAGTTTGTTAGAATGGTCTGTCAAAATCTTGTCTAGAGGATTAACAGTAATGAAACATCAGGGCCGCACTTACATTCAGTGAGCCCCAGGGCAGATGTTCAATATGTAAAAAAAATGCCAACAGTTTTGCAATATATTTGATATTAAGCGAAACGAAACGCATTGTCGAAATGGGCAAAAATGGAAAAGTTGGCTGTGGTGTCAAAACAACTGACTGAGAAAATTTGTAAACGCCATTGAATTTGTCTCAAAAAAGCGAAAGCGGATGCGTGTGGTCTCGAATATTCACGGAGATACCCTGTTCGGACAACCGTTTTGGGACACCACCCGAATTGTACACACTTGATTGGAAACACCAATTTCTAGAGGAGCTAGAATAAAACTAACCTAAATGTCACGAGCTCGATTTTTGTGAGAAAGTGAATACCGAAAACCACACATCGTTATCTTGAATTGTTAAAATATACAGGATGGTTTTCAACCAAGGAAGTAGCTTTTCATGGATAATCCATAATTCATAATGTTAGTATGTTAGTAAAAAAAAAAAATTTTACTCACCATTCCAATTCCTTCGAAGGCATAAATAGCAGTGCCAAAATAGAGAGGAAGTTGAGCCCATGTAGAAAAAGCTTTGACTGAACTAATGGATGGTAGATCGGTTAGCATATACAGAAAGGTGATGACCAAACCACAGCACGTTATTATCGAAGCAAACAGTGACGCTGGTGTCAGATACTTCAAATTTTTCACCCAGTTCAAAAATACCATCGGTACCAATAGCATGAGAAGATACCAGTGGAAGTTGATGTCCACAATCAAGTGTTTCACGACTTCTTGCAAATTGGCTGCCACAAAAACGAAGTACACGCAGCAAAATCCTAATTGCGTTATGGTTAGAAAAATATTTATGAGCAATCTGAAAAAAGAGGAAAACAACTTTTACACTTTGAACGGAAAAATACAAAATATAAAAAATAAAATAAATAATACTATTTTTATTTTACTACTAATTTTAATGTTGCAAATTATGACTGCAATACTAAAACTGCTAGAAAAATTACTAAGCTAATGCTTTATTCTTAGAACTGATTTAAGTCATTGGAAAATACCTTAATATACTAAATATAATTCTAACAGGTAACAATATTAAATGAGGCAGAATGGATTAGGTCCAGCAGGTAATTATGAAAGGTCGGACCATTTTTATTTAGGAAAATTTCCATTGACTCTATTAAATTTAATTTTAAACCCTTTGTGCAGTAAGATTTGGTTTCAATTATAATCGGGGAATTGTGCTAAACTGGAATCTGTTTTATGTAAATTAAAAGATGTCAAATGTTCTTTAAACCTTACACCTATTATTGAGCGTCTGTCCTATGTACTGGCTTTAACAATTTGAGCACGTTAACTTATAAACCCCAGATTTTTTAACTGTTCCAAAGGCGATATTTGAAATCTGTTTAGAGATAACGTTCATCCCAAATTCAGGATACATTCTAAGGAAGGCAATTTTCTATAATCTAATAATGAACTTCAATTTCAAATCCTACTGACGATACCAAAGCGTTGTTTATTAAATAATAAAACATCTATGATTCTATAAAATGAAAGGAACTTACTTGGCCAATTTCGAAAACCTTTGCAACGGTGCTGGTCCCGTTTTGAACGAAATTTCCACCACTTCCGCAAAATTCAAAGAAGATTTCTGCGAACGTTTACACAACTCGTGAGCACAACCCACCAGCATGTGCATACAATGAGTGCATACGGCCCCCATTATCAACGTCCCGAATAATCCAACCGCCCAACCGGCGTTTCTAAAGGCGTCGGGCATCGCCAATATACCCGTTCCGATGTTGCCTTTGAGCAAATGGACCATGGTATCGAAATTCGACGTTGGATGTTCCAGTTCTCTATTGAGAATCGGATCATCTTTGGTGTAACCCTCGTCATCGTCAACGACAGTTTCTATGTCCACTGAAGCACTCCCACTCTGATAATCACTGTCTAGGAGATGTTGTTTCTCTTCATGTTTCATCTTCTGGTCCCCTTTCGCAAACAATGGTTTGGTTTCCTGGAAACATGATGGAATAAGTAAAAAGCACATCGAATACACTCTGAAATTAATTCCGTTCCACTATAACAATACTTATTGACTAACATAACTTCCAGGTAGGAAATATATGTTCATTATCAACTACCGATAATACGTGGTTCGACCAATTTAATCATTATCAGCAATCTTGTCGCAAACACGACGTACTGCATAGTATATTAATAAATATCGGTTGTGGTTACTTCCTGTATCTACACTGAAATTTGCTGGATGCGTAATTGCTATTTTGTGACGTAGGTATTCAATCAACAAACGTTAAATAGATGTCAGAACTTTTAGCAAACATACAAGTATTTATAGCGGTTTTAATTTGGGTAGTACAAAAATGGACACAAAATCTTTTAATCGAGGTTTAAGGGTTTGTTTTGATTTTCTCATAATATATTACCTTCTACAGTTGATATTAGATCAGATTAGATTAGATTGCTGAGTGGTGTCAGGTACTCTCAGACAGATCAGTCTATGTGGTGGTCGACGGAGTATTCTCCCATTCAAGGGCTATCAACGCTGGTGTTCCACAGGAATCTGTGTTGGCACCAACTTTGTTTCTGCTCCATATAAACGATCTGCTGGAAGTGACCACAGCTTGGCAGACGACACACTCAGGTTGACAGGTTGGCCCAATTATTGGAGATCTGGCAGAATTTTGAAATAGTAGAGTTTAATACATCCAAAACTCAACCTTGTATCATCTCCAGGATACCTAATTTGATTATTTCAGGTACAACTATTCCTATGAAGTTCTCCATATCCATGCTGGGGATCACTACCAACGGTACCCTCTCATGGAATGATCATGTGAGGTTTATTGCGAAAAGAGCTTCACAAAAACTTGGTTTTCTATTCCGTGCCAAGATCTACTTTACATCCCAGCAGCCTCATAATCTACAAAGCACAGATTCGCCCCGTCTTGGAATACTGTTCACATGTTTGGAGTTCGGCTTCCAAACATACACTGAAGCTCTTGGATTCTATCCAGAAGATAGCTGTTCTTACGACCTCATTGACCTCTCTACAACATCGTAGAAGGGTGGGTGACCTATCCATTTTCTATAGATATCTCGATGGTAAATGTTCATCAGAAATCTCGTCTGTTATTCCACCATGAGAGATCCCAGATAGGCGGACTAGACGAGCTCAAAGTATTCACCCCTTCATCGTCAAGCTCGAGACCTGCAGAACTTCTTCCTACAAGACTCAATTTTTTCTATAGAACGGCAAAGTTGTTGAACTGTTTACGTAGTGAGGTCTTTCCCTATGCCCATAACCTCCAAACCTTTGAATGCCTATCCCATCTCTCAACATTTTACCGCTGGCTCACACGATGTCGAACATTATAGGTTACCCTCTCTGGAAAAAAAAAACCATTGTATCCTCTTTTATAGTACTGTTTTGTGGTACACTGATGAGTTTAACTCTATTAGCGAAGTTTTTCCCGCTTCCAGTGCTAAAATATTGTCGATGGTTGAGCATTTGCCGAAGAGCCTGCTCCTGTCGAGCAGGGTGGCTTTACATTCGGCTAGCAGATGTATCGGTGTTTATTCTGCTTTTGTGCGTAATCTGAACTTCCCGTCGTTCACGAGGTCAATTTCACTCATGTGGCCGTTGAGTTTGCATTGTCCTATCATGAGTCCTGTATGGGTAGTTCCTGTTTAGCTGTATACTTTTAAAAACATTCTTCCTCCTAAATTTATCTGAGTGTTTTGAATTGTCTGTGACCCGAAAGAGAATTCCAGTACTTTGTACTGAGATCTGTTTCTTCTATTCTCAGGATTTAATTTATAGTGCGCTTGCCTATACAGCAAAAGAGTTTCGGTGCTGTCAGACAGTTTCAGCTCTCTTGCGTGCAAGTTTTGTTAGTACCTAATAAAAGTCGTATTGTTTAAATTAGGTGTACCTATATGTAAGTTAGCAGTTAAGCTTTGATCTCTAAACACACAAAGCATGAACAAAATCAACCTAAACTTGTTTAAGGTTCATTTTATTCCAGCTTCTTTATATACCTACAAAGAGTTACTTTCGTACACTCTTCTTCTTTTGTACATTTCCGGAGAAAGAAGTATGGAGAAGGAATATCTTGCAGGCTAAATCAAGATCATGATTTGGACTACCCTAGTTTTCCTAGATATCCTCATTTTTTAGTGCGATTGGGACTGAACTATAGAACGATTCTCTTATTATGAACAATTTGTTTATTTTAGGTGTAGATTTCTATATATGAAGTTCCATAATTTTCAAATGATCAATCGGAATTTCAGATGATACTAAATTGAATATTGAATTTCTACAATCTTTGACGCATTTAACTCTTTCTACTATCTACAAAAATAACCCTACTGGGTGATGCTGTCTTGCCGAATAAGTTTCACTTTTATGGCCTCGGATTTAAATATATAGATAAACTCCATTCAATTGAAATGTAATCAGGACGTCAGGAATATAAGTTGTCTTGTATTAAGATGTGCCGTAATAGTCATTGTAAGCAAGAAAATCTGATATATTACCCAACTCTTCGGAAATGGCTGAACCAGAATATTTTCATGCTGATGGTAACTTGAGAATCGTTCAACAAAAAACTACAAATAATTGATTTTGACAAATATCGAAATTCTCAAAATGATAACAATGTTTCAAATGACCATGAAGCTGTCAACTGCTTGGACTTCTAAAGTTGTGACCATAGAATATTTCAACGAGTCTATCTATCTAAATAGCTGTGCGTATTAGTCTGAGAGGCAGTGAAGATTTTCTTAGGTCATTGTGTCAAGTCTTCTTCTTTGGTTCTTTTAGCCAGTAATATTGAGCACATTATGCAAGTCCGGTTAGTTTGCCCGGAGTGTCATTTTTAGTACAAAATGTTTTTCTCAAAGATTACAACGAATCTTCCGGAAAAGTATGACGACTTTCGTCATACGATTTGACAGACGGTTACTTTTATAATGTACAGGCTTAAAGCTGTCACGTTTAAAATTTTTCGGGACTCGACAATATGACGCAAATGAATTTTTAATTTTCCACATTTAGACCAATAACAGACGGGTTCTGGGTTAACGTGACTGAACATTATTTGTTGAATGCTTATGTCACAAGCTTTAAAATGTGTGTTCGATTTTAGCTCGATTTGATGACGTCATCACTCCGACAACTATATCACATCCAACCCTAGATAGGAACCGGACATTATGTGCTAAATATTCTGGTTAAAGAACCGTAGATCATGACTCACGCGATGACGTAAGAAAATCATCACTGCCTCTCCATCTATAAGGAATAAAGAAGCAAACAATAGCACAGTTTCGAAAAGTAAAAATTGGAATGGAATGCTGCAAGGGTAGGTATCTACATAGTAGCATAGGTCAGTGCCAGAAAGTATTATCTTCCTATATTGACCTAGTTATTCCTTTAAACAATACATGGCAACAACAATAATTATAAATGAAGGTTTTTCCAATTATACCAATAAGTGCGAAGTTCCACATGATTATTTCTTCATTAAATATACTGAATAATGAAAATAGTTCCACAAACTTTATGAAGCTACCACGTGGTGGCTGATTGCCGCATAGGAGAATAAGGCCCGCGTCAGGGGCATCAGCAATGGGCGGGGGGGAGGCAGACAATGACTGCCTCATCTTCAAAAAACACGAGTAGAATAAGCATGAATAAAGCCGTGGAATGGAAATGGTCTATCTGTGAATGAGAACAAAACGGTAAAAATACTCTTTCCCCTAAAGGCAACAACTAGTTTTGATAAATATACAAAAATTTCTAAAAAAATTAAATTTTCCGATTACAAAGTAGAGCGATAAGAATTGTTGCGAGTATTGGTTATAGAGACTGCTGTAGAGAAGCATTTAAGGGATTAGGTATATTAACATTCCCAAATCTGTATATAAATATGAATGTCTCAAGTACGCACATAATTGCAGACATAAGTACTCCTTGAAAGATGATTACAATGCTCGTAATAAGAGAAATATTCGTACAGATTTTCTTAGGCAAAAATCTCAAAATGACCCAACATTTTTAGCGTTTCAATATTTTAATAAATTGCCCAGACCCATTAGAGAATTACTATTGAAAGAATTCAAGAAATCTGTTAGAAATATTCTTTTAAATAATATGTTTTATTCCACAGAAGATTTTTTTAAGATAAGTTTTTAAATTTAATATAGCGATCTTATTTATATTTTATGATGACGAGTGTAAACATGTTATGTACAGTACATAAATGAAATGATCTATCTATCTATCAAAACCAAAATCATTTGTTAACAAGGAAATTGTAAAATAATAATTGTAGACAAATTTTAATATCTTCTAAAACCTATTTCCATAGTGGTTATTGGGTAATAGTCAATGATTACATTTTAAAAAAAATATGGTAAATTAAACAAAAAAGATTTAGGTTCCAAATCACCAAAACATACAATCCATAGTTCATTGAGTCAATTCATAGGATTGAGCAATTTGTCACTCATCTAAAATATAAAATTCTCGTGTCACAATGTTCGTTCCCATACTCCTCCGAAACGGCTTGACCGATTCCTATGAAATTTTTTATGCGTATTCAGTAAGTCTGAGAATCGGCTACTATCTATTTTTCAAACCCTTAAGTGATAAGGGGTGTCCACCCCAAAAAAATTTTTTGAATAAAATTCCATTTTTCTATTTTTTTATTACGTGGCATTAAAAAATACATACAACCCTAAATTTTCACTCTTCTATCACCAACCCCTGCTTTTTAATAGTCATTTTAATAATTTTATCATTTTTTATCCCGCTCGATAACATCAATTATTATCACTTGGTAAGTTATCCAATCCATGTGTCTACCGGTGTCACTTCTCACCAGAGAGATGTACGAATAGAGAGCGCTAAAGGATATATTAGTGACCCGACGTAATGAATTTAGAGCCGCGGAGTGAGGATGAATGAGTTACCAAGCTTCCCATACCATTGCGCGAACTACACTAGCGGAAGACTCGACGTCGAAAGAACGAATTGTGAATGATGCCGCGCATAGAGACTACTCTAATCCCGGTCACTCGATTAACATAGGCTTTTATGGGACTAGCGACTTACGGTACGCGATTAGTCATTAAAAAATTAATGAAAAACGTTATCGAAGCCACCATTTTAAATGGCAAATTTCGAGGTGAAAATATATTAATACCACGAATACCTATTATACCCACAGATGTGCAAATTCAATTTAAGCGTATTCAATTTCCGATTAGATTGGCATTTGCAATGACTATTTATAAATCCCAAGGCCAAACAATGTCTGTTTGTGGCTTAGATTTGAGCACACCATGTTTTTCACACGGACAGTTATACGTTGCAAGCTCTCGAGTGGGCAAACCATCAAGTTTGTTTGTATTAGCTAAAGACGGGCTAACAAAAAATATTGTTCACGCTGTAGCATTAAGAGATTAATATTATGTAATGAATTAATGATATAAATATAATACATTTAAACAATTAATGTTTGGTGTTTTGTTATTTTTATATTCCCTCATCGTTCACAGAGCTCCATGCCTTTTTCACTCATACACCACATCCTTACACACTTCCAATAAGTTAGTTCTTTTTTTTTTTAACTAGAAATTCTCTAGAGAATATTTACATGGCAATACCACGTTTGCCGGGTCAGCTAGTATTTATATAAAATGATGTTGTTCAAATGTTAGATTATGAATCTATGATTGATGATGATGATTGAAGGTAAGAAAAGTTCCACTTTCCGTTAATAACTTTGAAGAAAATAACTTTTATTACAGATATTTTGGTCGTCTTTCTAGTACAATAAATAACTCCAATAACATATTTCTCAAATGTAATATTCAACCTGCCTTTACAATTAACAACAGATTGGAATATCTTTCGAGCTACACCTATAACAGAGAATGAAACTAAATAAAATCTAGTACGCTGTTGAAAATGATCAGTAGGTCAAACAAAGATGAATGTTTCAATCAGTTATAAAGAACATCTTCAAGCTATACAATTTCACTCCGCGTCTTATCATTTTTGAGTCATTCAACTCATCGCAATCAGCATTATATAACATTTAGAGGGGCTTTCCTGATCCAATGCATTAGTAGTAAATATATTCTTCGATTTTTAGCTTGCTTCTCTTGATGACATACAGTTCCTCAAGCCCATTGTAATATTCAATGAATGAGGGTACTAGTGATTTTAATTTTGAGTTTTTGAGTACGTTCACAACGTGAATTAGTTTGTGAAATTAATGGATCTGGTACCAACTGGTCTACTTGATTTTAATCTGGAATTGACTACAGGAATCTAGGAAAACGTCTACTCATACGTATACCAGTTTTGATGAATAATCGCGTTCTCAAG
This sequence comes from Endomychus coccineus, assembly GCA_958510875.1. Taxonomy (NCBI): domain Eukaryota; kingdom Metazoa; phylum Arthropoda; class Insecta; order Coleoptera; family Endomychidae; genus Endomychus; species Endomychus coccineus. Next base: position 184,402,263 of record OY294068.1, on the reverse strand, counting down.
GTTAAGTAAATTTTATTCATTGCTGATATTGTTATCAAACATGTGGACGTTTGTGGTATGCCAAGAACATAATAGCCCGATAAAAGAAAAGTTTAATTTATAGTTAAAGTTACTTAATTCTATAATTATTTTTTGCGCTATTAAATAATTGGATGATAAAATTAAGAATGATGTAATTGATACAAGAAAAATCTTACTTTGTTTAAAGTAAAGATGAATAAGTGATAAAACGTAGCTGATTACACATGAAATAGATTCAATAGTAATTGCTTGAAGGCCAAAAGGTTGAACTTGTGAAGTGGATAAAACATCGAAAGTTGAAGGCTTGTATGTCACCTCTAAAAAATAATAACCAACTTGGAATTGATGAAGTCGCTTTCAAATAATTATTCTAGATGAAATGTATGGGAAGAATAAATCTAAGCGATTTTTTCGATTCTTAAAATATCATTCGGTGATCTAAGATACGAGAGATTCTATGAAACACCAAAATAACGATTACGACTTCATCTTAAAGGAAACAAATTAATGTTACTTCAGGGAAAAATGTTCTAAATTGGCTTATTATGCAACTTTAAATGGTATCTATACACAAATGCGTTGCAGCTGTTATTGCATATATTCAATAATACATGAATAATGCTTTCCTCATATTGAATACGCAAACAATTAAGTATAGCGATAACAAAAATATTCCTATAGGAAACGTCTGCAAGATATAAACAAGTACAATAAAATGAACTCAAGAACGCGGAGTTCAAGTAAAATTCGTTGCATGCACATGGTAATTACTCCAACTGGAACCCTTTAACATTATCATGAAGCTATTTGAATAGAAATACATCGAGTTATTGTGTTTTGATTGATTTAATGCTCATTTTATAACGAATCAGTTCATTTTAGCAACATCATAATAGATGCTAGACATAGGTTCGTAAGATATAGGGGAACGTTTTTGAATCCATAACAACCTTTCTCGAATTTGATGTCTACGGTTATAAAGCAGATCTCACAATGGAATAGTGAATATATATCCACATTTAATACCAAGCCAACTAATTACTACACAATATGTCCCACGGTTACTATGAACAAACCTTACATTAATTTTGGCAGAATGTATACAACTATGATATTTCGACTTAAAACAACACATGGTTGATATCCAGCATCTACATAAATTTTCTTCATCACGGAAACACCTCAATGCCAAAATTGTGACGCTGCTGGAGATCTAAATCAAATATTCTTCGTCTGCAACCAATTTGACAATCACCGTGTTTTTCTTTTTTCTGATCTTTCTAATTTAAATATATACCCCCCCCCCTTGCATCACAATTTTGTACTGTCTGTGAACACCCTTGAGGTATATATGAGATTCTATGCAAATTTCTCGTTAATTGTAAATTACAAATGTAACTGTCAAAACTAAGAACTTTGCTTTATTAGCCCTAGGTTAGATTAAAACTCAACTTAAACTTTTTCCTTAGTCTTTTCTGTATTAGTCACCATGACAGGCCACTTGGTGTGAAATATGTTTTTCCGTTCTCCTATGCTATTGTTGTTTTTTTTTTCTATTGTCTCGAACTATGTTTATTTTTTTGATGTGATGGTGATATCTCTACTATCACATAATTTTGTGGCTAAATTTAATGACAAAACAAGCAAAAAACCTGTCTTATTCAGTACGATCTACGCTTTATCGAAGTTTCAAGGCCGTATGAAAATGTAGGGTCCGGCAAAATATACCCAGTTTTATTCAAGTTAAAAAAAATTAAGCACAAACAAATTTTTTTCAATGGAATCTATTTTTAAGAAAATCATTTATGAAAAGCTACATCGAGTCAATTACCCCCACGACAGGCCAGGCAATGACCAACAACTCTATTTTGAGCATATAGCATAAGTTTGGACAATATTTCAGCTATAATAATAATAATATATATATAACCCCCGTTTTATATACGTCCCTGACCGTTCAGCACCAGAGGAAGCAGCCTTCCAACGAAATTGAACAACATCACAATCTTAAATCGTAGTAAATTTTTGAATTTTAAATTTATCTATGTTATTCATATTCATTACACATCTGGTACGGTTGTAATATTGAATTTCACTCATCCCCGTAACAAATCATGATGCCTGAAAACATCTGTTTCTAGGTATACATTATCAACATTGTGAATGCATCCTTGATTCAAATACCTTAAGAGCAATCTAGGGGAAGTATAGAATGAAAAATATATGAAAATAATGAAAACATCAAGTATGCATAAAATGCTATGTTTTTTTATATATTACTTGGACTGTTTGACGGTTGCAATTAAATTGCATTGGGTGGCACAGTGTATGAATTTTATTCCACATAATTGTGAGATATTTATATCAAATGGGTTTGGTCAATGTTTCAATACATTCAAAGTGTATAAGGTCCAATTCTGGTCGGAGAGAAGGCGCAACTAGCAATTATATTGATAAATTACAAAGTGTCAAGGTACCTACGTATCTCCGTAGTTCATACTTCATATTCAAATATCGATTAATACGACTGTCTAATGTCGATCTTTCTATATTACCTATAATTTGAAACGCGAGATGTCTCCATTCACTCGATTCCAATGTTGAAAATTCAAAAGCTTGTACTAGAGGTACGTTAATCACTAGTTGAAGGTTAATTTCATAGTCCATAAAATCAACGTGACAGTAGTTCTCTATGACTATTGAGAAATACAATAAATAGATTCACGTATCTTTCCATAAAGGGATTACCGCATTTGTTCGAGGGAGAAGTATATTTTTAATGAAATATTCAATTGTGAAATCACTTACATATTGCCGTTCTATTAAACAATTATTGAATTACATTTTAAATTAGTATGAAACAGTATGACTTGTAATATACGAAGCATTTATGATTTTATAATTTTACAATACCCAAGAAAATGTAGATATGTGGCAGCAGCACGTAATAAAATAATAAATTTCAAATAGGAAATAACGTAATTTAAATAAAATGAAAAACTGTTAATTTATCCACTTACCACTGGGGTGGCGTTGATAGTTCCATATTTATTATTCTTCATATTTCGACACGATAATTGACCAACAATGAGACAAAACTAATAGGGGTTGTTATAATTCACGCAGGTTGGAACTTACTAAGTTAGAAGAGGCATTGATAGTTCTTACTCATAATTCGAATTTAATATCCCCACTCTTATTAGACACGTTCATTAAATAATAACAAATGATCAGCCGCAGCAGCTTCGTTCATATGAAATCATTATCAAAACATTGTCTATTATCAAGTTACACATTCTGTCTGTCAGTACAGCAACAGATTAATATGACGATCGCCCACTACATTTAATTCAATATTCACGTGAACATGCACATGTTTGCTGAAACAAACATATTACGAATGAATTTAGCTGAATAAATATTGCAAATATAAAACGACATTCTGCATAATTATCGTGAATTCAGTCATTGCATAGAAAATATTTTTTTTAATAAGTAACTAAATAACAATTTATTCCGAAAGGTCCTCAGTACTTTGACATTATTTTTAGTGGATAAGGGTGATTATTTCTTATTTGTAGTGTTATAGTGAATACACGGTGTGAACTCTTTTATAGTTTATCAGTAATTATTAAAAGTTTAATTTTCTCTAATTTCAAAACTACTAGCACTACTACACTAAAATTAGTTAAAATCAAATTTTAATAGTTATTTCATCATGTAATGGTTGATTATATTCAATATTCAAAATTTGATTTAATCAATTCAAAGAAGGCTAAATGATAACTAATAATGTCGGAATAAAAACTATACAGGTCGAACATGGAAAATGGACCTATATTGGATAATCAAATCCAACAAATAGTTATACAAGCAGTAAGGTACATGTATAAGTATACAATTGAAATAACAAGAAAATATATATAAATAACAATGTCGGGATAAAAACCGCTAAAATATCCGTAAGAGATGTTATTTAAGTTTGAATTGTATCGACATAATATTGATTGTGGAAAATGATACTATATTGGATAATCAAATATCCAACAAATAGTTTAAAGTCACAAAAAATATATATATAGAAAGATCTTCCAATTGATTATAGTTTGCTCATTATATTTAGAGATATCAGCAATATTTTAACGCTTCTAATTACATTCATAACAGTAGAGTCTCGGTAATGTGAACATACCATAACGTGAATCTCCACAAACGTGAACATTGATTTTGATATTATACATATTCCAAAATATGAACAAAAAAATTCTCCCTATTCTAAAACGAGAATAGATTTTTTTTTCTATACTTTGTAGGTGTTTATAGACCAGATTGTTTGCCGCGGGAGTCCCATGTACTTATTAAAACACGAGATTCATAGTGACGAAATAAAGCTCAGTAGGTAAATAGTGAGCAGTTGGGGTAGGCAAGTGTGTAAATACAAGTTGTACAACATACATACATTGTACCACTACTTACATAATATGTAGGTAGGTAGTCGAGGAAATAAAGTTAGGTATTCCAGATTCCAAACCCGGCGCAGTTGGATGGATTGAGATGCGGTTTTCTGCATTCGACTCAGAAAGTGATTTAGAAAATTTGTTCATTTTCTCCGTAAAATGTAACAAATTCCGGCTCTCGGGGGTTTTCGAAATCGCCGATCACGATTATGATACTCAGAATGTTCATGCCTAGAAGATGACGTAGATACACAGAGACCCGGAAACACCACCAGGTAATTTGCAGAACATTGTTTGGCCTATTAGGGATTTTTTCAAAATATAACAACATAAATAAATAAGTTACTGAGATGAGTATAAAATGCACAGAGGTCAAAACCACTCGTAACATGTACATGTATCTAACTGCATTTTACGTAACGAAAGAATGGTTTTGTTTTGAGGTTCCAATAGAGTTATTCCTTATAATTCTCTGTCTCTATTTCTGGATTCATATGTTATTGGTCTTGGATTTTTGAAACGAACCGTAGGTAAATAGGTTTTGCTGCAATCTAGAATTGTATTCTTCAGGGTATGGATCGAAATGAAGATTGCTGGCGGCCTGACTTGCTTCATGTGATTCCGATAAATACAGTTTAACATGTCACATTTTTCGTAGTTTTCATACATATTAAATAAACAGGAAAATATTTTTATAACTTCAAAATTCGATTCAAGAAAGCAAAGTTTCAAAGCAAACTTCATTTGAATAAAAAATAATAATTTTTGGGCATTAGTTGCGAAGCTAATTATATTTCAACCATGGCACTGCTAGATTTAGTTACTTACATAATCTTAATATTCAAAATTCATGTATAGTATTTTTAAAACAGCAATAAAATAAAAGTTTATAGAGAAAAGTAGCAAGTTTTATACAAAAACATAAACATTTCATAACAAAAATAATAGTTTATGTCATACCTTCAAAACCATTTTTTCACAAAAAAAACTAGAGCCTCAAGAATGTTTCTACAGAAACTAAAAATATGGCGATGAGTCAAAAATGCACAAAATTAAACCCCCTCTATCTTTTTGACTGTTCAAGATATCGATGTGCGGTTTTCGGTATGCACAAAACTCGAGCTCGAAATATGTAGATTAGATTTTTCTAGCTCCTCTAGAAAGTGGTGTGTCCTATCAAAAATGTCCAATTCTGACTATCCTGCTCAATTATTCGTGCAGCATGTATTGTAATTTTATACTTATTGATATAATTTGAAAATCGTGAATTCGATATCCTCCAAGGCGGAATTATTAAGAAAATGGAAGCCTCACAATCAAAACTTGAGAATACAACTACTTAGTTATTTAGTTGGAACATCTATTGCTAATCAAAGCTGGTCAATGTTTGTCTAGTTTTTTCCTTGCTGTACTCAAGAAGAAATGAGGTAGTAATTAATTTAAGGCTGGCTTTTACGGATAGGTATATTGTGTGAAAAACATCACAACAGAGGTAAATCGAATATTTGTTTCTTCGTATCATATACCCTAACGTATAAGAGAATAATTTTAGGAAACTGGCTAACCATTTCTTAGGAAAGTTTTATAGATAGTTTATGGAGCAGGGTTATTCCCCAAGATTTCCAATAATTGTTATAGACAGTTGTGGTCAATTAGGCAACCCTTTTCTTTCCACTCAGTGGGGCGTCGACTCCTTCTTTAGTAAAGACATCTATCGTCTTATCAGTTGAGTAATTTTGTATATCATTAGCTGGAACCTGCAAATACTTAGATATTTACAAAAGCCCCTAATAGGTATTGAAAATTTTCCACGATCTGACTGAATACATCACAGCATCGTTTAAAATTAGATGAAATTTACAGGGTCGAATTTAGCTCACCTTGATGTTCACAGGTTCTAACTATTTAGCAAATTGTTATGTCATCTGTTTTGGTAAATGAACTGGGTATTTAAAATATCAAACTTTTAGTTTTTTTGGGCGCATTCTCAGGAATGTTATTCCGATAAGAGTCAGTGCGTGGTCTGGAATTGGGAAATAGCTACATAATATTCTTAATTGAAATAACTATTGAAACTTCGATTTTCAACATTTTAAGAAATAAATGTGCCTACAGCTTCGCTAACACCATATTACAAAGTACCATAGTTTTCTTGTTCCTTCTTGTTCTAATTTGAAATGTTAATTAGAGTTTTACACCGAGTATAGATGTTTAGTACTTTTAACAATGTTTAAGTGATTGAAAGAAGATATAGAGCTTATCACTCAGGTGGAACCTAATTAAAAAATTTCACTAAGCTCTACTGAATTCACTGTAGAAATATGAAGAGATAAGCAGCTTCCTTTTCTTGATGTTAACATTATGAAACCATCTTGGAATTCAACATATATAGAAAACCCACTCAAAAAGTAGGTTTACTTATGCGGATTCAGTTACACCATTAAGCGTAAAATTCCTCCATTTAATAGTCTTGTTCACAAACGTCCCTTTGAGCCAGCAAGATTATAACAACGAAATTGGCAAGCTTCAGCAAATAGCTTTCTTTGATCAATAACTTGAATCTAAACCAAAAAAGAAACTGGAACGCAACCAATAACCTGAATTAGAGCCACAACCTTTAAATAGTTCAATAAAATTCAAAAGGTTCACTCATCATCCTTTAATAATTTCCATGATCTGTTTTCTGAATTTGCAATACAACTAATTTATACATGTAACAACTGTTTGGGGAACAGCTTTGATAGAATTTCCGACTTCGACAAATCTGGGATTTACAAAATCGATGAGGTCCAAACTAGAAGGAACATTTCAACCAACCTCAACCTCAACCATTTCTCAAGAAACTTTATCAGTCTTGAAATACAGTAACCACAAACATCTAGGTAATTTAGAAGGGATGGTAATGTATAAGGGAAAAAGCAATTTAAAGAATTCAGATTTATATACAGCTGAGGGTAGGTAATCACTCATACGAAGGGAAGGTGAAAAGACCCTGAAAAATAATACGGATGGCGCCACAATCGGAAATCCCATGTGACATCTTTAACTAGAACGCATTAAATATTTCTGACTGATATGTCATTCAGCTCTGCTTTGATAACCATCGGAATCAAACAACCTTGAAGATTTTTGTAAACATGGGAAAAAGTGAATTTCGCGTCTTGATTAAACACTATTTATTGCATGGAAAAAAACACTACGCAAACGAAAGCATCGCTTGTTAAACATTATGGGGACTCTTAACCATCGATTGGAACGATTTACAAGTGGTTTACTGATTTTCGTTGAGGTACTATGACCACAAAGGACGCCTAACGTTCTCGTCGTCCAATTGAGGTTACAACGCCAGAAATCATCGATAAAATCCAAGGTATGATATTGGCCGATCGGAGAGTTGAAGTGCACGAGATTGGTGAAGCTATGGGTATCTCAACCAAACAGGTAAGTTACATTTTGCATAAATTTTTGAATATGAGAACTCTTTCTGCCAGATGACTACCGCATTTGATCTCTATTGACAACAAGCGCTACCGTGTGAAAACTTCAAAGGAGTGTTTGGCGATGTTCAAGTGCGATAAGAAGGACTTTTTGAGCCGTTTCGTAAGCGTGGACGAAACTGGATCCATCATAATGCACCAGAGATCAAAGAACAGTCGAAACAGTAGACTTGTCTTGGCGAATCGAAGCCGAAGGCCAAAGTGGACTTATCTGCCACAAAGTCATGGCGACAGTTTTTTGGGATGCACACGGTATCGTCCATATCGATTACCTTGAAAATGGCAAAACGATCACCGGCGTATATTATGCAGAACTATTGGATCGATTCGACTCCGATTTTAAGCAAAAGCGGCTGCATTTGGGATAGATAAAAGTATTCTTTCACCAGAACATATTCTCCAGATTTGGGCCACTGCGATTTTTATCTATTTCAAAACTCGAAGAAATGGCTCAGCGGAAAGAGATTTAGGTCCAACGATGTGGTCATCGCTGAAACAAACGCCTATTTTGAAGGATTGCCAAAATCGCATTATTTGGAAAGGAAAAATTAGAATAACGTTGGACGAAGTTTATCGAGCTACAAGGAGATTATGTTGAAAAATAAAATAAGTGTTGACCAAATAAATCATTTCTTGTTTCATTTTACAGAGACTTTTCATCTTGCCTCGTATACCCTATTAATTCTAAATTGTTTATAATTCCTAATTTGGTTTACTCTGATGACGGCTAATTGACAGCTGTAACTTCCTCACTACCAACAGTATTTTTCGTGAATACGGGTGATTGTTTCTTATTTATTCATGGTCAGGAATTTCAAATAGCTACATCCTCTTCTAGAGCTGGAAATGAAGTTTTACCGATTGTAGGTGTTTAGTACTTTTATCAATGTTTAAATAATCGAAAAAAGATCTGGTGCTTTTGACTTAAGTACAGCCGTGGTATTTTTTCATTTCGCAACTTAATACTCAAAATTTTCGCTGAACTACTTTGCTATAAACAGTAAATTCGATAAGATCATCATGAATAAGAAAATAACTAAGAAAAAAAAAATAAAATTATTTAAAAATTCCCAAAATTTATTTATACATTTTCATATTTTTACTTTTCTGTTCCTACGATCATTTACACTTGACCCGCAGGAGTGTCCGAAAACTATTTTGCAAACAAAAGTGAGGGAACTCACATGATAAATTGATTTGATTCCTTCGAGGGTACAGGCCTAAACTCCTTATTCGAAAGAATCTTAATCCGTTTACTTATGAATTCGTTAAGTATTTCCTAATTTATGTGCAAATGTTTACATTAACGCAGCGACCTTAATAGCATTGGACATGTCAATACTGATAGTAGGCGATATAGGAAATTTTCCATCAAGTTCGAGGCGAAAGATCATCTGTGTTAGACTGTTAGGCTCACTATCTGTCTCCAATACGAAATTAATTCGTGGAACATTTTTTGTTTTGTGTTATACCCGTGATCAATTCGGAAACATTTGGAAGAGCGATGTAAACATGAAATGTACTACAGACGTAAGAAAACAAAAGAATCAATTTACGAATTTCTACAAAATGCAGATTAGGGTATATAGTACCGCCTTTGACCCCGAAATTGTTTTGTCTTGCTTTTTGTCAGAAACAATTATGATACATAGGTAGAGATTGATCCCACCAAAACTGTCTACCATGTCCAGCCGCGTGCGGAGGTAGCTCTTCGGTGCTATATCGTATTTAATAAAAATCGAATGCCCATGTCTGTAATTTGTCGAAAATGGAAGCGCCGGCTTGGTAGGCATGATTGGTGGAAGCATTCTCTAGACAATACATTTTTCGGGGTCAGCGGCGGTTCATCACACACCTGCAAATATTAACTCATAATAAACATGAATGTGTTTGTCCAATTGCCAGATAAATATGATGAAATAATTTTCATACAGATTGCAATCAAATAAACGAATTATTCAGTTCAATATTATTATTTTTCGATTTAAGGCCAAAATATTGGTTTCTGAATGAATTACACTACAGATATGATTTATTCATGGTGACATGCCTTGATCTGATATTCAGATAATTCAGGATGCTTCCCACATCGGCATTTATGTTACATTAATTGTGGCACAGGTTCTCTTCTAATAGTTGATGGCCCAAAGACTTTTCTCACAAAGCGTGTTTGCTGTTAAGTTCAGTTTGGCAACAAATTCTTCTTGGGAAACTTCCGTCATATGGGTTGCAGCTTCAACTTTGTCGCTTACTATCGAGTTTTTTCGGAGATAGATCCATGCGATAGATGGCGGTGTATTCTCTACAATGGCTACCAATGCTGGTGTTCCACAGGGATATATCTTGGCACCAACAATGTTTCTGCTCCATATCAACGATCTATTGGAAGTGACCACCTGTCCCGTCCACAACTTTGCAGATGATGGTACACTTCATACCGCTTTCCATCTAGAACCCCTATACAACCCAATGAAGCCAGAGAGAAGTGAGACAGAGACAGGTTGACGCAATCAATGGAGACCTGGCAATCATTTTGAAAAGGGTATCTGATAATCTAGTAGATTTCAATGCAACCAAAACTTAAACTTGCATCTTCTCAAGGAAGGCGGATCACACAATCCCTAATATGATGATGATTTCGAACCACCTGTGAATCGTTCCAATCGATGGTGAAGAAGTCTCCATAATGTTCAACAAGCGTTGCTTTGGTTTGGGTAATGTTTGTTCACGCAATAATGTTTAATCAAGACTTGAAATTAACTTTTTGTTTATGAAAATCTTCAAGGTTGCTTACTTTCGATGGGTGTCAAAACAGAACTAAATGACATATCAGTCTGAAAATTTTAATGTTTCCTAGTTAAAGATGGTACATCACAAATGTCACATGGGATTTTCGATTGTGGCGCCATCTGTTTTATTTTTCAGGGACTTTTCACCTTGACCCGTACCTCACTATACGTAGTATAATAAAGTGTAAGGGAAGTATTGCTATCGATCCAAAAAAATGTGAAGTCCATCTATTTTATGCTTTTACACTGCGCAGTATAAAACAGGATTATATTATAATGTGAATAATTGGAAAGTGAACCTGACACTCCCGGCAGCAGTGTCAGTATAAAACATAGAGTAGTAAAATATATTATATAGACTATTTGAATAAATGTTTCAATGTAACATAGAGTATAACTTAACATTTTTCATTAGCGCATTAGCGGTTCTAAATCAATTTGAATATATTTTCTGTTTCTACAATTTCACATTTGACTCGCAGAAGTGTCGGAAACCTATTTTACTTACAAAAACGAGGAAAGTGATTAATAGATTACAGTTCATTCCAATAGATATACCTATACCATAGAAATAGGAAATTTCTATATGACCTATACCTATACCACGATCGTACATACAGGTCTGGGAACTCGAGGCTGTTTCCTATGTGAGAAGTGGGTCCGCTAAGAGTCAACTGTCGCGTAGTACCAAAAAGGGAAGGTGAAAAGTCCCTGAAAAATAATACGGATGGCGCCACAATCGGAAATCCCATGTGACATCTTTAACTAGAACGCATTAAATATTTCTGACTGATATGTCATTCAGCTCTGCTTTGATAACCATCGGAATCAAACAACCTTGAAGATTTTTGTAAACATGGGAAAAAGTGAATTTCGCGTCTTGATTAAACACTATTTATTGCATGGAAAAAAACACTACGCAAACGAAAGCATCGCTTGTTAAACATTATGGGGACTCTTAACCATCGATTGGAACGATTTACAAGTGGTTTACTGATTTTCGTTGAGGTACTATGACCACAAAGGACGCCTAACGTTCTCGTCGTCCAATTGAGGTTACAACGCCAGAAATCATCGATAAAATCCAAGGTATGATATTGGCCGATCGGAGAGTTGAAGTGCACGAGATTGGTGAAGCTATGGGTATCTCAACCAAACAGGTAAGTTACATTTTGCATAAATTTTTGAATATGAGAACTCTTTCTGCCAGATGACTACCGCATTTGATCTCTATTGACAACAAGCGCTACCGTGTGAAAACTTCAAAGGAGTGTTTGGCGATGTTCAAGTGCGATAAGAAGGACTTTTTGAGCCGTTTCGTAAGCGTGGACGAAACTGGATCCATCATAATGCACCAGAGATCAAAGAACAGTCGAAACAGTAGACTTGTCTTGGCGAATCGAAGCCGAAGGCCAAAGTGGACTTATCTGCCACAAAGTCATGGCGACAGTTTTTTGGGATGCACACGGTATCGTCCATATCGATTACCTTGAAAATGGCAAAACGATCACCGGCGTATATTATGCAGAACTATTGGATCGATTCGACTCCGATTTTAAGCAAAAGCGGCTGCATTTGGGATAGATAAAAGTATTCTTTCACCAGAACATATTCTCCAGATTTGGGCCACTGCGATTTTTATCTATTTCAAAACTCGAAGAAATGGCTCAGCGGAAAGAGATTTAGGTCCAACGATGTGGTCATCGCTGAAACAAACGCCTATTTTGAAGGATTGCCAAAATCGCATTATTTGGAAAGGAAAAATTAGAATAACGTTGGACGAAGTTTATCGAGCTACAAGGAGATTATGTTGAAAAATAAAATAAGTGTTGACCAAATAAATCATTTCTTGTTTCATTTTACAGAGACTTTTCATCTTGCCTCGTATACCCTATTAATTCTAAATTGTTTATAATTCCTAATTTGGTTTACTCTGATGACGGCTAATTGACAGCTGTAACTTCCTCACTACCAACAGTATTTTTCGTGAATACGGGTGATTGTTTCTTATTTATTCATGGTCAGGAATTTCAAATAGCTACATCCTCTTCTAGAGCTGGAAATGAAGTTTTACCGATTGTAGGTGTTTAGTACTTTTATCAATGTTTAAATAATCGAAAAAAGATCTGGTGCTTTTGACTTAAGTACAGCCGTGGTATTTTTTCATTTCGCAACTTAATACTCAAAATTTTCGCTGATCTACTTTGCTATAAACAGTAAATTCGATAAGATCATCATGAATAAGAAAATAACTAAGAAAAAAAAAATAAAATTATTTAAAAATTCCCAAAATTTATTTATACATTTTCATATTTTTACTTTTCTGTTCCTACGATCATTTACACTTGACCCGCAGGAGTGTCCGAAAACTATTTTGCAAACAAAAGTGAGGGAACTCACATGATAAATTGATTTGATTCCTTCGAGGGTACAGGCCTAAACTCCTTATTCGAAAGAATCTTAATCCGTTTACTTATGAATTCGTTAAGTATTTCCTAATTTATGTGCAAATGTTTACATTAACGCAGCGACCTTAATAGCATTGGACATGTCAATACTGATAGTAGGCGATATAGGAAATTTTCCATCAAGTTCGAGGCGAAAGATCATCTGTGTTAGACTGTTAGGCTCACTATCTGTCTCCAATACGAAATTAATTCGTGGAACATTTTTTGTTTTGTGTTATACCCGTGATCAATTCGGAAACATTTGGAAGAGCGATGTAAACATGAAATGAACTACAGACGTAAGAAAACAAAAGAATCAATTTACGAATTTCTACAAAATGCAGATTAGGGTATATAGTACCGCCTTTGACCCCGAAATTGTTTTGTCTTGCTTTTTGTCAGAAACAATTATGATACATAGGTAGAGATTGATCCCACCAAAACTGTCTACCATGTCCAGCCGCGTGCGGAGGTAGCTCTTCGGTGCTATATCGTATTTAATAAAAATCGAATGCCCATGTCTGTAATTTGTCGAAAATGGAAGCGCCGGCTTGGTAGGCATGATTGGTGGAAGCATTCTCTAGACAATACATTTTTCGGGGTCAGCGGCGGTTCATCACACACCTGCAAATATTAACTCATAATAAACATGAATGTGTTTGTCCAATTGCCAGATAAATATGATGAAATAATTTTCATACAGATTGCAATCAAATAAACGAATTATTCAGTTCAATATTATTATTTTTCGATTTAAGGCCAAAATATTGGTTTCTGAATGAATTACACTACAGATATGATTTATTCATGGTGACATGCCTTGATCTGATATTCAGATAATTCAGGATGCTTCCCACATCGGCATTTATGTTACATTAATTGTGGCACAGGTTCTCTTCTAATAGTTGATGGCCCAAAGACTTTTCTCACAAAGCGTGTTTGCTGTTAAGTTCAGTTTGGCAACAAATTCTTCTTGGGAAACTTCCGTCATATGGGTTGCAGCTTCAACTTTGTCGCTTACTATCGAGTTTTTTCGGAGATAGATCCATGCGATAGATGGCGGTGTATTCTCTACAATGGCTACCAATGCTGGTGTTCCACAGGGATATATCTTGGCACCAACAATGTTTCTGCTCCATATCAACGATCTATTGGAAGTGACCACCTGTCCCGTCCACAACTTTGCAGATGATGGTACACTTCATACCGCTTTCCATCTAGAACCCCTATACAACCCAATGAAGCCAGAGAGAAGTGAGACAGAGACAGGTTGACGCAATCAATGGAGACCTGGCAATCATTTTGAAAAGGGTATCTGATAATCTAGTAGATTTCAATGCAACCAAAACTTAAACTTGCATCTTCTCAAGGAAGGCGGATCACACAATCCCTAATATGATGATGATTTCGAACCACCTGTGAATCGTTCCAATCGATGGTGAAGAAGTCTCCATAATGTTCAACAAGCGTTGCTTTGGTTTGGGTAATGTTTGTTCACGCAATAATGTTTAATCAAGACTTGAAATTAACTTTTTGTTTATGAAAATCTTCAAGGTTGCTTACTTTCGATGGGTGTCAAAACAGAACTAAATGACATATCAGTCTGAAAATTTTAATGTTTCCTAGTTAAAGATGGTACATCACAAATGTCACATGGGATTTTCGATTGTGGCGCCATCTGTTTTATTTTTCAGGGACTTTTCACCTTGACCCGTACCTCACTATACGTAGTATAATAAAGTGTAAGGGAAGTATTGCTATCGATCCAAAAAAATGTGAAGTCCATCTATTTTATGCTTTTACACTGCGCAGTATAAAACAGGATTATATTATAATGTGAATAATTGGAAAGTGAACCTGACACTCCCGGCAGCAGTGTCAGTATAAAACATAGAGTAGTAAAATATATTATATAGACTATTTGAATAAATGTTTCAATGTAACATAGAGTATAACTTAACATTTTTCATTAGCGCATTAGCGGTTCTAAATCAATTTGAATATATTTTCTGTTTCTACAATTTCACATTTGACTCGCAGAAGTGTCGGAAACCTATTTTACTTACAAAAACGAGGAAAGTGATTAATAGATTACAGTTCATTCCAATAGATATACCTATACCATAGAAATAGGAAATTTCTATATGACCTATACCTATACCACGATCGTACATACAGGTCTGGGAACTCGAGGCTGTTTCCTATGTGAGAAGTGGGTCCGCTAAGAGTCAACTGTCGCGTAGTACCAAAAAGGGTGGCGCAGTAGTCGAAGAGTGTTCTCTGACAACTGTCACTATTGCCTTGCAAACACAAGGAATACCTGCGTTTTTAGAAACAAATTACGAAACCGTGCATTGTGCCGATATGCAAAACCGGGTACAAAAGTGTAAAGCAAGAAACTTCTGTTTTTAAAGTGCCGAAAGATGCGGAAATGCGAAAAAAGTGGATGCTTGCGATTCCGGATAGAAATCGTTTTAACGAGGTCTTTTATGTGTGCGAAAAAGGGGAAGTTATTTTTAAGGTGAGTAATACATTTTGATAAGAGTAACAGTTCTATTCCTCTCTCAAATCAGAATACTTAATGACACTGCTTGCGATTCCGGAAAGAAATCGTTTTACCACTTCGATCCAAGCGCTAGCTAGCGGCTGAGCGAGGAACTACGAGATTGGCGATGTGTAAGAGACCCATGTCAAACATACGAGTTCCCAAACCTGTATGTACGACCGTGACCAATACCAATGGTGTTGATGAGGCTTTACGTAACCATACAATACCTAGATGTGTTTTGTTTTATAATTAATTGTGGTTTTTACATTAGATATTATTCGTTTCGTGATTAGGTTTAACTTGACCATTTTATTTAATTTTGTTTAATTATTTATGTAAATTTGTTGGTCAAAGGATATATTAGAATCACATATTATTTTGTGTTAGAAGCCAGTCTTGCCAAAAACATGTATATTTTCATGTTCTCGTTTTTTTGTACCTACATTATCATCAACTACCTTCCGGTCACGAGTGGGGAAACTTTTGAGAGAACTAGGGCCCCAACAAATCTTGTTGCTCCCGTGTCCCAATAACTCTCGCTGCTATATAAATCACATATTCTGGGAATATAGTTAACATATCATGTACGTGGTGCCTTTGGAGGAATATATCGGTCAAGAGGCAATGATCAATGAACATTGAAATAAAGACCATATGCTAAGCATCAAATTGAAAACTAGTCTATATATCCAAAAACTTACCTCTGCTTGCTAATGGAGAAATCAATTTTACATTTTTCCAACTCAATGAACCATGACTGTTATTTTTCTGGATTTAGATATTACAAAGTAAGTTTCATACATGATAGTCCTCGGACAACTTCCTCCTTCAGTTTCACATATGTATTGTATTAATGTTGAATTACAATAGCATTGAAAACTAGTAAATTGGGATATCAAATTGACCATAACTTACTAATATCAATAAGTTCCCTGGTGAATCCCGGAATGAGAAAACATGGATGTGATGATTAGTTTATGGAACAACTATTGTAAAAAGAAAGTGACTTAACCTCGCTATATACATTATAAACAGAACTTTGCATAGTTCCAAAATCCAAAAATATATAGTATTAGGATTTTTTTGACAATAGTTTTTGGTCTAAACCTTTTGAAAATCTCTAGATTTCTATAATTTCCACAAAGATTTATATCTGTAGTATCTAATAAGTACTCAAACTTCACAGATATAAAACTATTCTCACGGAATCATACCTAAATCAGAAAAATAGCTGACAATATGTTCGATGGATGATTCTGTACATTTGCAAACAAAATATAGATGCCATGCGAACATACTCAAATTTTTACATCTACCACATTTAGTCAAGCACAACGTTTTTAATTCTTAATCATCAAACGCTAATTGTGTGTCAATTTAAAGAATTGATAGTCATATCTAAATAAAAACATATAACATAAAGCTAACATTTAATTACTTTACAACATGTATTTACATTGAATTGTTGAAGAGCTGTCAAATTATCCATTCTCAATTACTTATTCTTCTCCAACATAATAGGAACGTTGCAGACTACAAAGTAGGCAACGATCATGTCCATTCTATATACATGAGAAACGGAAATGAATGATAATTTGAAGGAATGTGTAAGGAACAAATTAAGACGTGTTTTTCTACAGGTTGGGAACTCTGAAAAAGACAGCATGTGCACAAGTAAGCCAAAATATTTTATTCAACTTACAAAAATTATTCTATTATAAAAATTCGATTCGCAAAGGCTGAGATGTAAAACTAATTTAAAATCTTCTGATGAAACGAAATCACAACCTCCAAGTTTATCAACTAACTTCACTGTTTGGTTTGACCATAGAGCAAAAAGGTTTTCTCTCTGGGTCTTACAGAATGACATATGATTGCAGTGTTTTCTATATCAATGATAATTTTTTGTAAGCATTACATGCTTCTGTGCTCTACGCTATATTTAACAGAAATTTCTATAATTTGAAAAGTTCTCTGGTGAAGGATGGAGGTATAGCCAAAGAATTAGCTTATAATTTTGTGGTATAGCTATCACAGCTGTAAAAGATATAGACGGGTCTTAACTATAATTTATAATAACACTACACTATGTACCGAAGACAACATCTACATATCCTTCAATGTCTTATTTACATATATATAAAATTCTCGGGAAATAGGTCACAGTAACACATATACTTATTATTTTCGTCTTTACGTACGTTTCGGTCTCATGACCATCATCAGAAGACGTATAACTGTATGAAACGTGATTTCTTAAAACTTAAACTAAAAATTGTACCATCCTTATCTCACTAAATTCAATTAAAAATGTCCACGTCGCTGAAACGAACAATCGAAATTATAACACAATTAATGTTTGAAGTATATAAATTAAGAATTCGTTGCTAGGCAATATTCTTATAAACCCTATATACATATCGAATCACAGTATGTAATACGACTAAAACTCAACTAAATATTTAACGGTGAGGATCCACTTTCGAACCGGATGTTGAAGATTTATGAGGTAATAGAAAAAGGTTGTCAACCTTATTAAAACTATTGCTTTTAAGCATTCTACCTAAAATATACTTTTAACATTATAAAGACGCATGTAGGGATTTGTAAGGGTTTTAATTAATTAAATTAGTATAATTCTGACTTAATGACTGAATATCTGTTCTATGATTTACAGACTTGGCGTCACGTTTCAAGTGAATCATCTTCAGAATAGACCTTTTATGATAATTGATGTACTTAGTTATGATATGAACATTTAAAAAAATTGATGGTTATAATCAAAGCAGTGTTTAGCAAGGGCGGTGGAAGTTTTTGTTTCTTGTACTATACTTAATGGCCATACATTCTTTTTTGTAAATATTGTTTACGAGATTCCTGAATAAGTCCCATTGCAATCTAAACAATTTACTTCGTATACTGTGTGGGTTGTTCATCTTTAAAATCTTTCTAAATCAATAAAATAACAATACATTTTCAAATGTTTATTGAAATTTAACGAATGTTAAACAAATGTACAAGTATGAGAAAATGAATAACTATCTACAGATTTTCACAAAATTAAATGTTTTTGTTTATTAATAAATAAAATATAATCATATAATCTTTCATTCACTGAGTAGAGCCGTTATGAACTTGTAGCAAGTTTCGAAATATAAAGGATATATCCTGAACTAAATGAGTAATTTACAATTCTGGAAACATGAATCATATATAATAGAATTTATCTTCAATCTACAAAAAAGTTACTATACTTTCAAATACCATTTCAACTACAAAATATGCAGATCAAAACAAATCATATCTATTCATATACAACCAAACTTTTATTTCAGCGATTTTACAAATAAGCAAACAATCTCCAAACACAATGAACAAAAATTTACAAGTTTTATAAATTGAAAACATAATTCAATTTTAAAATATTTCCAAAACAATAACTAGACATCCACTGATGTTTAGCTAAACGTTATTTCAATATTTTACTGAAATAATTGAAAATATAATTAATTTATGAAAATATGATTAATTATATCCATTTCGATAGCACATATCAAGCTAGAAATTTAGGAAGGTTTTGATTATAAAGCGGCTTTACCAGCAACCCAAAAAATTCATTAAAAACATTGTAGAAACAAAAAAGGACATGTAATGAGTAATAAATTAAAAAAAAATTAAAACAGAAGTTGATAACTTCAGCACTCTATTGGATAGATAAAATGGAACGGTTGCGAAAATAAATGAGAAATTTGATAAAAATGTTCAGACCTCCAACTTTCAAAATTCCTAGCTCAAACTGTTTACACATTCTCGATTACAACAATTGTCCAAATTGTGTTAAGATCAACGTTGTTTTGTTCTGATATTGGTGAGTTGTAGATTTAAAATACAATTTAATGTTTACCCGTATATGAATCCAGTCAATATTATTAACATAACGTAATTTTCAAAATAGCAATATGGGATTAAATCAAGCAGAATGTGAAAGAGTAACGATTTTCTATTTAACAAACCTAAAACGGCCCGATTCACTTAACAAAACCGACGATTATCCCGCCGAACTGCTGGGTCGGTTGATATTGATTTTGTTTGGTATTAACATGTTGTTGATATCCATCCTGGAAAAAGAATATTACGCGATTAACAATATAGGCAAGACATTCTGCAAAATATGCCGTTATTAAGATATTTAAACACAATAATTAAATGTTAAATGTCCAAGTTCATTTTATTACATCATTAAAACTTTGATTCTGTACAAAATCTAGATTCTGACCTATTTTTAAAACCCTTGAAAGCTTAAGAATAACCTATTTATATAACATTTATTTATAGTTGCAATTCATCTTCAAAAACTGTCAAATATGTCAAAACTTTCATTCGTGTGCCAAGATAAGTTGACCGCCGGAAAAATAGATTCGAATTCCGTCGAAGCAGACTTTAATCCAAATTGGACAAATTTTTGTTGCTAAGATGTAAGAATTGAGCATCAACATACATTTTTGCACCTTTAACGTTGATTGTCGGAAATGCGTTAATAGTTAATAGTCATAACCTCAAAATTCTCGAATTGCAGATGAAGTGGAACCTAGAAAATTATTCTAGATTTTCTTGCACCGGAGGAGCCATTATGATGACACATAGTTTTTTTACTTGTCAAGCAGACGGGGGAATTACCGCTGCATTTATTAAGCCACGTCATTTTCGTTTTATATCTGCCTCTTTAAATATTTATTCGCTATTTACTTCATCAAATTTTTAAAATGTATCATTTTCAACCTTTAAAACAACGCGAAAACGTAACAATAAACTAATTATGAAAGCGTGTGATTAATAACTCTTTCAATTTATGAAAAAGAAATTTAAAAATATGTCAGAACCTTGTACAAAGTTGGAACGTAAGTTCTTCACTAAACATCCCGTTTTCAGTATCAAAAGTAATATGTTTGTTTATTAATTGTTCCCAAATTTTTTCACAATCCAATTTATTTTCTCTAGGACAGTTATTTATTATGTTCGATCATTGCCAGTCGAATAGTATAATTATAAAATGTTGCTCTGAAATACAAAGTCTAAAACTATACAGCTTGAGTTTTATGAATTGCATACACGAGAGTCTTGTCAGTTAGAGCGACGAGACGCATTGTATTGCTTCACTGGATCGACAAGTACAACGATATCAACTATTTAGAAGGCTGGGCCTAGTTATGTGAGACGTGCGTCCGTCGACTTGTCATGGTTATGTTATCGTAGTGATTTTGGAAAATTATTTTTGCTTACCACAAACACTTCAAGTGTAATGAATGAATCGCCTAGTTATCGTTAAATAAAGTATTGACAATAAGCGCGTTAAGGAATCATGCCCATCCTATCCCAAGCTTTGTCGATTTTTATCGCACTTATTAAATCTGAATATACCGGTCTCTTAAATTCGATCTGTATATATTCAACAACTTACTTCAAGGCAGTGGGTAGAATGGAGCCATCTAATTTGTATTGACACACGGCTAGAATACTTAGAGTCTTCAAAGTGGGCTGGAAGTCTAATATATGCATATCACTGTGATCTATGAGCTTGTCATCAATATCTAGGTTGAACTCTGTACAATTTGGCATAGGACTGAAACATTAAATTATTTATTCAACTTACTATTAAATTGACCACCGATTCAAAACAACCAGCAAGACATGAAATAATCAGATACTTTTGAGTTAGCCAGTGGCGTAGTGAGGGGGGCAAGTGCCCCGGGTGCCGGATCCAGGGGGGGCCCAAATTTGGAAATGTCTAAGTTTATAAAAATCTGTCGGAAAAGAAATTCACGATCAAAATTTACGGCGCACAGCTATCTGAATAGCAGGATAACATTCTTCCCGTAACTTCATGCAGCTAATCAAGAGGCATCTGTCATCACTTTCTTCGGCACTATAGAGGCTTTGTACGTGTTCTTCTCTCAGTCAACTATACGGTGGGACTTGCTGAAAAGTGCAGTGAAGAGAACAATGAAACAGAAATCTCAAACCAGATGGAGTGCTAGGTATGACGCTGTCAGTGTCGTCTTTGAACATCTGGATTCTATTTTGAATCTGCTCGAAAAAATAAGTGAAAATCCAGAATTGACGCCGGAAACTAGAAATGAAGCGGGAAGCCTTGCACACAGAATGCTGACGTTCCGACATTCTCAGCCTTCTCTACTTTTGGGATCAAGTTTTGCGGAGAATTGAACGCGTTCAAAAAAGACTGCAAGATCCTGCAATGAATTTTGCAGATGCTGTCAACGACCTCGACTCTCTTCCACACGACTTAGCACACATTCGAGACGATTTGTGTACTGCCGCGAACGGAAGAGTTAGCTGAAGATGCAGGCCTTTCAGCAGAGGAGGAGGAACGTCGCGTTTTAGCAAACGCTATTGATAGGCTCCAGGTTGAGTTCGACAATCGTTTTCAGCGTCTTCATGATCTGAACAAGAAGTTCCTCTTGAATGTTGCAGAGTTGATGAGTGGTTCAGATTTCAATTGCGTGGAAAAACAGTGTGAAAGTTTCGGAGAATTTTACGCTACTGACGTTGGCGGCACTGGTTTGTATAACGACATCGTTGACTGCAGAATGTTACTACGTTCACGGCAAAATGTCATCGATACCCCCATCGAACTACTCCGATTTCTTATACAGTATGGTAAAGATGTTTTTCCGAATTTAAGAGTTGCGTTACAGATCCTGCTAACTGTCTCCGTATCTATTGCAAGTTGTGAGCGGTCCTTCAGCAAGTTAAAGTTAATATTAACTTATCTGCGGGCATCAACGGAGCAACAAATATTGTCGGACTTAGCTCTGTTGAGTATAGAGAAAGAGACTCTCGAATCGATTGATGCATCACGCATAATAGATATGTTTGCATCAATGAAAGCGCGTAAAATACATATCTAGATTTATTGTTCAATGAATATATGCAAGTTTAAAAGCAAGGTACTTAAAACTATTAAAAACTGTGTTCCCTTGTTTCTTTCATTAAATATATTTGGCAATGTTGTATACGAAAATAAATATTGTTAAGAATCAAGGGGCTTGGACGTGGGGGGGGGGGGGGGGCAATTATGATAGCTGCCCCCGGGCGCGCACAATCCTCGCTACGTCTCTGAAGTTAGCTGCAATAGTCCCTCTAGCACTGTAGTCTTGCGGTCTGTATGTGATGTATAATGATATATTGGCCCAGGAAGGAATAACAATGATACCAAAATTGAGTAATAGATGTTGAAAATATGTCGATGGCAATGGCAATGAACCTACACCTGGCACCATAGGGAGAGGACCCAATATATTATTTCCATATTTATCAGTAATCATTAGTTACTTGGTACATTAAAGTGACTTAATACATTTCAAATCATGAAAGGACATTTTAATATAGCTATAAGTTTTGGGTGAAATCACTTAATTCATATTCAAATCAAGTTTTGGTTGAATAGTGACAGCACGTGTATCAGTCCTGGACAGCTGTTTCGCTCTCTATTTGCTCTTCAAGGAACGAGCCAGAAGATGAAGTCACTAATCAACCTTCTCTGGCATAGATATAAATAACCCGTTAGGGAATGTTTGGAAAACCAAGGTGTTCCAACACCATCTACCATAAAAGTATATGTTCCAAGGAGAGTTATTCACAATGCCAAGTCAAGCTGGATTCAGGGGTGGGCCATGGCCCAGAGGCCTCCACCACCTAGGGGCCCCCACCAAAAATCAAGTGAAGAAAAATGTTTTGCTTATTACAGAAATCATATCACAATTATTTAATATAGTAATCAAAAGTATCGTTAACAATAGTATTGATGTGAATATTGGTAATCAATAATGAATAATATCGTCTTTTTGCGTCATTTAGTGAAACATTTGAATGTGCAGATTTTGCAATATATTTTTTGCTATTAAAAATCTATTTCTAATATCACATTCCTCTAAAACACAACTTCACAAGAACTTCATTGAAACAAGTAATTTGAATTTTCCCGCGAATACAGTAGGTGGCGCCGTATTTAAGATAAGTTCCTAGTTTTTGTCACAGCATGGCTACCGCCATAAATCTTTTCAAGCATGAAGATCTAAACAATGGATCGAAAAGAAGATCGGCACAAAGTTATTGATATTTATGTACATTAAATAATATATATTGTGTAGATTTTTTATTACAAGAACATTTTAAAATGCATTAAAATTGCATTCAGTATACAGTCTGTATACTGAATTAAAAAAAATGTTAACCTCTGATATAAAGGGGTCCCCACCAAACTTGGGCCCAGGGGCCTCCACCACCTTAAATCCGGCCCTGATGCCAAGCATTGATAAAAGAGATCTTGAAATTCAAAGAATCAATGAGGGAAACAGTTGAAAATACAACCGCCAGGTGTACAACATTAGCAAATGTTAATATCGCGATTTAAATCCTTTTGGATACAAGTATACCAACAGGTTTGAGATAAATGATGAATATAGATTGTTCATCAGAAATTCAAGTCATTCTACTGTTGAATAAATGAATTGTACTTGACCTAGTTCCTCCAAATAAGAAAGCACGATCCTCAACTAAAATGCAGGCTTGCCTTCTGCGCTGACATGGCTGCTCACCAAGTGGGATTATTTGAACCCACGTATTAGTAAGAGGATTAAATTCATATAAATCATTGAAATGCTCTCCCAGCAGAGCATTGAAACCTCCAAATATGTACATATTTCCATTGTAAACAACTGAAATAAAAATTATCAAAAAGGAGACAGTGTTAGATTTTTGTAAGCTTACATGCAGAGTGACTTCTCCTTCCTGTAGGTATGTCACCAGTGACCACTGGTTTATGCCAATCCAACGAATTGAGATCAAAATACCACAAATCAGTTGAGTAAGTTTCTACTGAATTGGAAAATGAACCTCTATAACAAGTACCCCTACCCCCAAAGAGATACATTTTATCATTAATGACTACAGCTGTATGAAAATCACGAACAGATGGTTCAACACCTGAAAAAAAAAACATGTTCTACTCCTATCTACAGATGTACATTTTTATGTCGTATTTAATTGTAAGTAGAATTTATTAGACTCACCTGACGTATATACATAGTACCAGTGCATTTGTTCTAGGTCGAGATAAAAAACTGTTCTTGCAAAAGCATCCGATTCTTCTTCATATCCCCCAAATATAAACATACGATTTTTCCAAACACATGCTGTATGCCCGTCCCTAGCTAGAGGAATTGTACCTGTTGTTTTTGGAGCAGTCCAGCAATGCCAAACAGTATCAAAACAGAACAAAACTGCACATGGAGCTCTGTCATTCCTTCCACCCCAAATGTAGATCTTGTTACCACATACAACAGCTGTGTGGCCATATCTCTTGTAGGGAAGAATATCATCGTTTTCAAAATATGGTAAATCACTAACAGGATGTTTAGTCCATCGAAAAGTCGTTGTATTTAATACATGCACGTCCATGGAAGTATATTCCCTGGAATTTTCACCAGTGCAGTAACCCCCGAAGGAGTAAATTTTATGACCAACAGCTACAGCAGCATGATTAACCCTCTTAGGACCACCTTCTAAATACGTTAACCACATCATTTTGAATTTTCATAATATGTCGAAAATTTATCTCTCAACTCTGATATACTTGAACTTCCCATGTAAGGTTATGGCCATGAAAATTATAAATTCATAATGCTAATTAAGTTTTGCGACACATGCGTTTCCCGTAAATTTCACGAATAAATGCTTCAAGGCCTCTTTTTCTATTGTTGAAATTGTATTTACTAAATTTCCAGTTTCCTGATACACGTTAATACCGCGAACGTCGTATGACAATAAAAACGAATTGACGTTTATAACTGTCAGTCAGGGAGTAGCTATTATAGTATATTTGTTTTGATGTTTAATCCTTTATATAATTTACATAGAATAAATATTCATTGAAAAGAGTTATTTCCGGTTCATAGATCAAAATGTTAAAATATCTGTGCGTTGTGAAGACAATAAGAAACAAATACAAATACCATAATAATAATAGGAAGTTATTGTAACGTCCGTTATATTGCTTCTTTAATAAAGTTTTTTTAATTTAACATATACGTATACTTATTTTAAGTCCAACTGTCAGGATGTCTTCAACTAAGTAGGTAAAGAATATTAATTCCTTTATTTTGACAGATTTATTTTTTATTTCTGTCACCACTGTTGCATTATGCCATGTTGCTATGCGTCGATTTCAATTTCTGGCATTCCAATCAACCTACAAGTTTGCTACGTTTTGTATAACTCATTGTTTCATTTCAAAATATGTTTTTGTGGTCTATCTATATATTACTTAGAATTTAATAATCCAGGATATATATATATAAACAATAACTAAAGAAAAAGGAAAAAACGTTTGAGATTTACTGTCGAAGAAGTTGCTTTGAAGAACACTTTTGCAAATTCCAAAGACGGATAGATTTGAAAAAAATGTGTTTGCGTAATCACGAAAACAATTATTTACAAGAAAGTAGCTCACAAATCAAGTTGCCGTATAATCTTATAAATATCATATCCGTATTGACAAGAAGCCAGTAAGTTGACTTGGTGACGCCCATAACATATGTTCAAATCGGGCCTATCCAACCGCTGTGATGGGCTACTTATTTCAGTCAGTGCGAGTGCTGTATAGTAAGTATAGTTTAAGATATTGAGTGAAGTGTTAACTGTGACCATATTAATACAGTCTTGGACGACCATGTTAACCGTTCGGAAGGTTTAATCAGTTTTCTTGAGGATATCTTGATCTTGGTGGGGAAATTTAATATTTTTATTTTATATCAGAATGCCAGCTAAGTGTTGTGTATCGAACTGCAACAGCAACTATGCCAGTTATTCAGATACGACTTACTAATCAATGTTAGCCTTTCCACGAGACGAGAGTTTGAAACAAAAATTTACTCCTTGTATAAACCACATCTGTGGTGAAATCAATAATGAAAGATTGCAATGGAAAAGTTGTTCTGTGAATGCAAAATGCAACAGATGATCAATGATCTTGAATGTTGATTTTGATTATGTTGATATTTGATACATATTAAACAATGAAACGAATTTTATCGGTGTGAACTTTGATCTTGTACCACTATAATGTTATTATATCGCAGCATTTCCTGGTTTTGGGTACCATGTAACAGTTTTTGTTATATTGCAGGTTAAGAAATATCAAAGCACTAAAGAAAGCTGTTCGGTATTTGCCATAAAACAACTATAAAGAATTTGCTTTGAGATGGTGAATTACTTGAATATTTATAAGATTTGCTAAGGAATATCCTACCTATATTGAAAATGGCTTCATCTTTTTCTGTTAATACCACAGCTTTATTGGCAGATTATACTTCTGAAAATGAAGATGAGGGAGACACAGTGGATAATGTTGGAAACAGGGATAGCAGACCATTGTTCAAATTACCTGAAGTTCCTGACAAATATTATACAGCATACTTGATATTTTATTTATTGGGAATGGTTACGTTATTGCCATGGTGTTTTTTCGTAACTGCTGATGATGTAAGTGGAACCCTTTCTTGGATATTAATCACTGCTTGAATTAGTGTAGAGTGGGGTTTATCATGTTTTTATGTTCTACCATAGTTTTACAAGGTAAATTCTCTTTTGTTTACCCTCTCACAAATAATCATTATCAATTGTCTATTCAGTGTAGGTGGTTCAAGTTACTTCAAACTTGCAAGTCAATCAGAACAAGCAAGTTTGTTTGAATTTGATATTAAGCTTCAGGATTCAACCAAATGCTTAGTACTGGTCATTTTTATCAAAGAGTTCTATATAAGAACTCTTTGATTTTTATATTATTAAGTATAGCTGTTTGAAAGAATACCAAAAGCAAAAGATTCTAATGAATTAAAACAAACCAATTTTATTAATGTGAATTTGGCATTCTGGACCCATTTTTATAATTTCATTTGATATACCTAGTAGAACAGGAAATTCACAAACTTGATCTATAAGTATATATTGTTGTTGTTTTTTGGGTATTATCAAATATTAATCTTTCAGTATTGGCTATACAAATTTAGAGATGTTACCAATGGGACTCAAGATTTTTTGCAAAGACTGACTCCATTACAAGTTGAATTTACATCTTATTTAAATGTAGCCTCAGGAGTTCCAACATTACTATTTTTGATATTAAACATTGCACTCAGGAAAAGGTAAGATGCATTTTGAGGTTGTATCTCATTTCTTGAAAAATGTTTTGTTAACATTAATGTTTTACACATATTCTCACACAATAATCTTATCAATCATGATGTTAACCAATTGAGCTTATCTTAAACTGAAGAATATGAGATAAGTAATCAGTCGAAATAGATAGTTCATCATAGTGCCTTTGACAGTATTAATTAACTAAATTTTAGGTGTCTTGAATTTAATAAGATATATAAGTATATACTAGCTTTTTTACGGGCTACGCCATTGTAAAGGTTTAGTCGGATATTGCGTGGCTACCTTTATGTGAGGCGAATGGGCACCTTTAGGTTGTTACTGTGACAGACGTCACTTTGACAGTTGTAGGTTATATAGAGATAAGTACGCGTTCATAGAATATTTTACTATTGGCACGTGTCGCAAGTTATTCTATGATATAAATCGTTTGTCACTGACATATGTTATATAGAGTGGTCGGTATTCATAGAAGAGTATAAAATTGGAATGGAGTCAAAGCTTGGTCGAAGGTGTAGTTCTAAAGTACTCTCTTGAATTTGTGACGTACGTCACTTTGCCAATTCTAGGTTATATAATTCAATCAATGAAGCTTCAAGTATTGCAAAAGAAAATGCTTATAAAATATTGAATATGAGATAAATAATCAGTCGAAATAGTTAGTTCATCATAGTGCCTTTGTGAGTATTAATTAACTAAATTTTATGTGTCTTGAATTTAATAAGATATATAAGTATATATTAAATGATTTATCGAATAAATGATTAATATGTAGTTATATGCCTGTGAATAATTCTGTGTGGAATTTCACCTTCAGTTTTTATTGCCATGAGCTTTCAAAATGTTCAATAAAAAACAAGAGTTTCACTCATCATCCTTCAGTAATTGATAAATTCCATAATCTGTTTTCTAAATTTGCATTAAAACTCATTTATAGATGTAAGAACAAGCTAAAAAACCGTTTAGGCAAGACCTTTGATAAAGTTTCTGACTTTGACAAATCCGGAATGTACAAAATTGATTGAGTGTCGTGTTCAAAATGCTTTGAGGTCCAAACTAGAAGGAACATTTTTACACAGTACGAAGAACATTTTACCCACATAAACAAAAATAATGACGAAAAATCAGCGGTACTCGAACATATTTTAAATACAGGTCGTACCATTTCTTAAGAAACTATCACACTAACCACAAATATCTAGGTAATAAAGAAGGGATGGAAATGTATAAGTGAAAAAGCAATTTAATGAATTCAGATCTTCAGGTGAGAGTAAGCCCCTATTAATTCCAAATAGTAGTTTAACAGGAAAATTTTGATTTCTAATTTAGTTTACTCTGATGATGGGTACTTGGTAGCCGAAATGTCCTCAGTACTAAAACAGTATTTTTAGTGGATAAGGCTGATTGTTTCTTATTTATAGTATTACAAATTTTCTTCAACTAAAACTTGACATCTGTCAATTCTTAGCAACATCCTTTTGTGTGTTTCTTATATTTGTAATTTAATATCTGAGGTGGTTGTTTAAGCATATTATTCACAATTGATTAGTAGAATCGACAGATTATCCTGTGTTAGAATATAAGTGACTTAACTCTCATATTTATCTATTATTTACTTAAACAATGGGTATTAAATTGAATTAATTCTAAACCATAATTCATAACAAAGTTCTTCAAAGATGGAATTGTATGTTTCTGTTTTAAGATATCTCTAAATGCGAGAATAGTGGGTCGAGTCATATTAGCAAAAAAAGCTGGGAAAATTTGCGGGCAACTCCGATCGACTCCGGTTTTTTTGCAAAATTTTCCTGAACGGATTTACAACATTCCCGAAAAAAAACTAATATGTGCTTTTCCATTTTTCAATTGTTATAGAGGAATATAGAGGAAAATGGCCAATTTTCATTGCCAAAAAATTAGGAAATTTTTAAAATTTCAAAATCATGCCAACAATGGCTGGAAATGCCCACTCGAAATATTGCCCAAACGAAAATTGAAAAAATTAAGAAAAGACATTTTTTCAAAATATCTGTGTTGATATGGAACAATTGAATTGAATATAAACACTTACAATTCGTAATTAGTGGATGTGGAAAAAAATTAATTTGTGGATGAATAATTAATTATTCCAAAAAATAATAAGTTTTAAGATTATCTTGACGCATACAGACTCCATTAATACTAGATGAACTCTTGGCACACCCCTTTCTAAAATTTCTATATATATATTATAGTCCCATCATATTCAGAATTGAAGCTCGGTAATATGAATGTTACTTCATGGATCGAATATAAATCTTCCAACAATCCAAAAAGATTTGTTACCAGTCACCTCGAAAACCCCCGAGTTCAGTTTTGTAGCCATTTTCATGAAAATTTGCCATTTTCCTCTATATTCCTCTATAACAATTTGCAAAATGGAAAAGCACATATTAGTTTTTTTTTCGGGAATGTTGTAAATCCGTTCACGAAAATTTTGCAAAAAACCCGGAGGCGATGGGAGTTGACAGCAAATTTTCCCAGCTTTTATACTTTTTTCGTCTAATTTGACCCTCTCATGCCCACTCTCACTCACTTGAGCCCATTCATGATGTAATTCAATATCTGAGGTGGTTGCTTAAGCATATTATTCATAATTGATTAGTAGAATCGACAGATTATCCTCTGATAGAATATAAGTGACTTAAGTCACATATTTCTTATTTACTTCAACAATGATTTAATAAATTAAATTGAATTAAATTAATTCTAAACCATAATTCACAATAAAGTTCTTCGAAGACGGAATTGTATATTTCTGTTTCAGGATATCGTTAAATGCGAGAATACTGGGCCCACTCATGATGATGGTCCTTTTATTTGTCCTTACTTTGATATTTGTGAATATTAATACTGATGAATGTAAGTTAGTCATTATAAAACAGTTTACTAAGATATTGTAACAGAAATGATTTCAGGGCAGAATCAATTCTTCATTTTTACTTTAATAACTGTGATACTTCTAAATGGTAAGTTTAACACTGGTCTTATACCTTGGAAATTTTGAAGTTTATTAATTTTTTTAGCTTGCAGTGCCGTTCTATGCGGTAGCTTGTATGGCATAGTTGGAAAGTTTTCCCCAGTATATATGACTGCGGTGGTTGGTGGTCAGGCTCTTGGAGGTATATTCGCTGCTGCGGCACAAATCGTGTCACTTGCAATTGGAGCCTCGTCCACACATAGTGCATTTGTGTACTTCACTATTGGCAGTATTACTATTTTTTCTTCTAGTATATTTTATGTAATATTAATTAAATCGCGATTCTTCAAATTTCATTCTTCAGAAACATCAATAAATGATCTCCAGGATGAAGTAATAGAGCGAAATGTCGATTTAACACTTATTTTACATAAAATTTGGAGTCATGGTTTGGCTGTGTCTTTCATCCTCCTTATAACAACTGCTGTTTATCCAGGAGTCACCGTACTTATAGAGTCTGCAGGAAAAGGACATGGCAACAAATGGAATGGTTCGTTGGTTTTATACATATTAGAATAGCTTTCACGCGAAATCGGCTGCAATAGGTAGATTCTGTGAATATAATTTTACTGTATTCAATTTCCATGTGGGTAGTGGTATGATAAACAACCTGAAATTGTTTTGCTGCAAGAATAAGAGCCCATTTATCAATACTTCAAATATAACTGTTGATTGCAATTTAAAATTTTCCAAAGTCTTACTACGAGGGCAAGGTAAAAAGTGCCTGAAAAATAAAACCGGTGGCGCCACAATCGAAAATCCCATGTGACGTACCATCTTTAACTGGAACGCATTGAAATTTTCAGACTGATATGTCATTCAGTTCTGTTTTGACACCAATCGAAAGCAAGCAAAGCTTGAAGATTTTTGTAAACATGGATAAAAGTGAATTGCGTGTTTTGATTAAAAATTATTTCTTGCGTGAAAAAACATTACGCAAACAAAGCATCGTTTGTTAAAAATTATGGGGACTACTCACCATCGATTGGAGCGATTTATAAGTCGTGGTTTACTGATTTGTGATAGTATGACTTGTGATAGTATTACCATAAAGGACACCGAACGTTCAGGCCGTCCAATTGAGGTTATAACGCCAGAAATCGTCGATAAAATCCATGGTATGATATGGACGATCGGCGAGTTAAAGGGCACGAGATTGCTGAGGCAATGGGCATCTCGACCGAACGAGTACGGAACATTTTGTATAAATTTTCGAATATGAGAAAGCTATCTCCCAGAGGGGTGCTGCATTTGCTCTGTTGACAACTTGGGCGATCGTGTGACAACTTCATAGTAGTGTTTGGCGATGTTCAAGCGCGATAAGGACTTTTTGCGTCGTTTCTTAACCGTGGGCGAAACATGGATCCATCACAACCCACCAGAGTACAAAGAACAGTCGAAATTGGACTTGTCCTGGCGAATCGAATCCAAAAAAGGCCAAAGTGGGCTTATCGGCCAACAAAGTCATGGCTACAGTTTTTTGGGATGCGCACGATATCGTCCATATCGATTTCCTTGAAAAGGGTTGGAACGATTCGACGCCGCGTTTGGCAGAGAAAAAGTGCTTTTTCACCAGGACAACGCACAAATCTGCAGTTGCAATGGCAAAGTTGCATGAATTGCGCTACGAATTGGTTCGTCATCCACCATTTTCTCCAGATTTGGCCCTCTGCTATTTTTATCTCTTTTAAAACTTAAATGGCGTGGCGGAAAGGTATTTGGCTCCAACGATGAGGTCATCGCTGAAACAAACGCCTCTTTTAAAGGATTGCCGAAATCGTATTATTTAGACAGGATCGAAAAATCAGAAAAACTTTGAACGAAGTGTATCGACTACTGTGGAGAAATAAAATGAATTTTGATCAAATAAATAATTTCTTGTTTCATTTTTCAGGAACTTCTCACCTTGCCGTCGTATGTGGCTTATTGGAATGTTACCTACATCCATTTATCTCTTCCACAGTTTCTAGCAAACCTGTTTTTTAGTAAAATTGAGAAACATTTGAAGCAAAATTCGCTTTCTTTAAACTTTGGTCCGATAAGGACGCTTTGTACTGATACCATTAGCTTTAAGTAATTCCGTTTGGACATAATACGTCTTCTGATGATGGTCATGAGACGTAAACGTACGTAAAGATAAACATAATAAGCATATGAGTTAGTGTGACCTATTTCCCGAGAGTTTATATATAATTCATACCTGGGCAAAGAATCATTATTGTAGATAGATAGATTTATAGACAATTTATCTGGAAGATGATTCTAAAATGGTTAGAAAATTGGAATTCTGCTTTTGTTTAAATGAATTAAAATATTCTTTATAACTTCAAGAGCCCCTTACCTGTTTAACCAACACATAATGCATTTTTCACAGATTGACTTATATAATCCAATTCTTTGTTTTTGTCATGAGGTCACAGAATAGATTGGAAAGGCTTTGACATTGTAAATATACTTTGATAAATATCACAAATCATTATTATGCTACATTTTGAATTGAAATTCCCAACCCTTGTAACAACAATTTCATTCCATAAAAATTCCATATATAACGAAATGTTCATGTAAATAACAAAGACATTCAAGATGTGTAATCAAGATTCATTGATTCAATTTTGTATTCAGTCAGGGAGACTTGAAAATTTTGTGTGAGCGTATCGTATATTAGGACGCAACCCGTACATGATGCGTTCTAATTATTAAATTTGGGCAACTGTCTTCCATTGGCTAATATTTTTTGGTATTTTCAGATATGTTTTTCGTGCCCACCATAAACTATCTCCTATTCAATGTAGGCGATTATTTGGGAAGATTGTTAGCAGGCAAATTGCAGCAAGTAACTAAATCGTAAATAGTTCATTCTTGTATAATTAAATTAATAATATATTTTGTAGCCTCGCGCTGGATCTATGCATATGATTTTGAGCACTTCAAGATTTATTTTCATTCCGTTATTGATGTTATGTAATGCCCAACCTCGTCATCATTGGGCCATTGTATTCAACAAAGATTACGAGTTTATAGTCATCTTATTTTTATTCGCTTTATCGAATGGATATCTAGTGAATCTTACTTCAATTGCAGCTCCAAGGTGAGTTAATCATTCGAATACATTTGAGAATGACCTAGTATTGTCTAACACGAATTGCGTGAATATAATTCGCAGGAAGATATGTGCATGAATATCTGCTTAGTCTGTTAGAAAATCACGAGTAATCGGTCATTTTCAGAAATTATAAGTAACTTTGTTGGCAATCATTTCATTTTGGAATAGTCATAACGAGTTTCACGTAGCGATACTCATAGACCTTCTGCATGGACTGCGCCTCCTCTATTCTACATATAGGGAGCTGTGTGCCAACATCTGAATTCCCTTGGGTCAGTCACACTGAAGCAAAAGAAAAGTCGGACAATCAGTCTCACTGAATGAGTGAGTTCACGTCATATAGCCATAGACTTACTAGGAATTCTACGCATATGCCACAAAAGTCGCTCGATACTGCACTCAGTGTGACTTACCCAAAAGCCATTACCACAAGTGTCTGCACACACGCTGATACTTTAAGCACAGTCTATGTACTAGGTCTGTTGAAGTACTACTTTCAAATCATATATGCAGTGACATTTATGGATTGTTGTTATGTTATGTTTGTCATTTAATCAAGGAAAGATGCACGCTCGAACAACGTTTGTAATTTATTCAAATTTATTACCAAACTTCTCGTCATGTTTACATGTACGTCGTAATCATCTATCTCGATCCACGTATGAAGGATTTGTGAAGAAATCCGAGGCAACATTTCCATCGTGATGTTCCCACACCATTGAGAAAAAGAACAGCAACAATTGGGTCTTTCCGTTGGCTATAAACTGAAATGAACACATTTACATGAAAGTGCGAGTAGTCAATTTGTCATTTGGTTTAAACTGGAGGCATACGGTGTCCACACTCTTCTCTTGCTAGCACCCTCACGATGATGGCCGCAAACACCGCTTTAGTTAGGTACAGGTGATGCTCTGTCTATGTATAGTGATTTCTTAATCAACACTGCCGAATATTAAAGCTTTGGCCATATTAAATCTTTGGTTCATAAGAATAATCCAAAAAATTTGGGCGACTTGAGAACCAGTATTGAAGCCACCATTAGTGATATTCGAGCGGATATGTGTAGTAAAAATTTGATTCAAATGATCCACTCCTGCAGACTTAGCCATGATGGACATTTGAATGGCATTGTGTTCCATCGTTAATTGAAATTGTTATAATAAAATCGTCGTATCTCACAAACTTTTTGTTTATTTAAAAAAACGTTGACAGTGCTCTTAAAGAGAAACAATTGGTTAATGTTAAGGGGGTTTCGAATTTGGCTAAAGATGGTTTTGAATTCGGAATAAAATAGCAATATGCTATATGGTTAATTCAATAATTTCAATTTAGGATCTTAGTCTAATCACAATTTCTTTCTTTTGCAGAGTTGTGGACTTCCATGAGAAGGAAACTGCATCTACGATAATGTCAGTTTTTGTCGGTTTTGGACTAGCTCTAGGATCTGTTATAGGTTATTTTATGCTGAAATCTCTTTAAGTAAATTGCTGTGACTAGGAATATATTATTTACGAATAAGTACAACTATGTATTTACGAATTTTATGACACGAATGTGATTCAGATATTTTTTATTATTCTACTTAATTATTTACAAAACATGTACAAAACCTATATATTTTAATTTCAGATTGTAGAAATGTAAAAATGAATATATTTAACTTATATGTTAATGCTGTATTATTTCGAATTATATATCATCACATTTTTGTGATACAATTTACAGAAATTGATGAACTTGCAATGCAAACCAAATAGTTTTGCACCAATTCTCTTTGCAGTTAAATTTCCCCTATCTATCATGATTGGGGATTAATGTCAGGTGGAACAGTAGGGAACATTGAACGATCGTAAACTGAATAATACACAGCTACATTTTGCACGGAATATAGCGGAGCTGGCAGTCCTGACACGTTATGGTACATATTGCATTGGTGGCCTAGCAACCGATGCATTATGAATTATTATGTGTTAGAGGTGTGGTCTGCTGTAGCTATGCAACTTTAAAGATATGACACTAGCGACGGGATATTTGAATATGTCGTCAGTATTTCTGTTAACATTTTTATAGCTTATTAAAATATTAAACGTGAATAGTAGATTGTCGTAAAAAAAGTTTCTTATGCAATTTGAACAACATGACACTTTAACACTTATGAATTGTAATCATCGCCTACGGGTCGTGCTATAAACTTGAGCCTCTTTTTTGCTCATGCATAACATACTACTGAAAGGCGGTTTGTGAAAGATTTCCTCTTTAGTTCTTATGACTCGGCTTCAACCATCACCAACGCAAACTTTGAATCTAGCTTCGTTATTTTATATAGTCGATGCTTTATTTAATAAAGTGCCAATGGTTCTGAGACTAATTAATAAGTTCTACTGTTTCCGAGTCCAAAAGCCATGCCAATTTGCTCACACAAGTCTATTTCTTTTCTGCCTCTGTCAGTAAGGGCTTTCAAAAAAACGGTCATACATGAATTCACAAATTTCGTATTTTCAGTGGTTGGGCCAATTTCACGGAGACAGGGCGTAAGAGCCCCTT
Source organism: Endomychus coccineus (assembly GCA_958510875.1). Classification (NCBI taxonomy): domain Eukaryota; kingdom Metazoa; phylum Arthropoda; class Insecta; order Coleoptera; family Endomychidae; genus Endomychus; species Endomychus coccineus. The sequence continues at coordinate 184,365,601 of OY294068.1, read as the reverse complement.
TATATCGAGTTCCTATGTAAAAGCATATTAGTAGAATCTTGATGAATTATTTACATCACTACATAGTATAAAACAAAGTCGCTTTCTCTGTCCCTATATCCCTATGTATGCTTAAATCTTTAAAACTACGCAACGGATTTTGATACGTTTTTTTTAAATAGATAGAGTGATTGAAGAGGAAGGTTTATATGTATAATAACGTCCATTAAATAGTGGAGAAATACTGTTATTTTTGAGGTTTCTAATGTGATGTCGTAAATAATTACATTTTTTCCGCTTACATTGCAAACGCAGGCTGAACCCTACGAGATATATCAAAATAATGTACTAAGTATTGTACACATTGAAAAGGTCTACAGAAAACTCCGCGATGGTATACGCTAAAGAAGTATCGGCTTTGAGAAACGCGAGCGCCGTCTGCTGGGTGCTCGCAGCATTACTTGTAGGCAACGTTTGTAAACAACACCGTTGTATTCGTATGGACTTGCCTGTTTGTTTCTCGAATTATTCGTTTTTCAATTGTTTTTAATTTATTTTATTAACTAGGCAGTATGAGCCTAGTAATAAAAAGACATTTTCAAGAAGTGAGACTTGATTGTTTTCGTAACAAGAGTAAATCAAAGTGCAAAAAGCTGGTGGAAAGCTGTCATGTCAGCAGCTTGAAAGAGGAACGCCGTGATTGTAATGTTTTTATCACAGGCGTTGTTTTAAGACAAACTCCTGGTGCTACCAGTACCAGAAAACATGAAAATTTATATTATCCTGTCGTAGAGTTAGTTATTCTTTTTTATTTAATTCAATTCAATGAGTAAGTGAAAAAATTATTTACCGAAAATAGATAATATGCAGATGAATAATATTTACTCATGAAATTTTATATGCCTTATTGAATAAAAACTATTATTTAACTTATTTGTAAAATAAGGTATACAACGTGTTTTCAGCATAAAAAATATAATGAATATATTTTTAAACACTTCAAATGTAAAAATTGTGATTTAGAATTTAATTTGATCTCTCTCGGAGACAATAAATAAATTTTAAATATATTTAACTATATAATTTTATATATTCAATGAGGGAAATATATATATTCCGAAGGGAAATAAACAGGTTTCATTGCCCGGCACAGGGCAATTATGAGCTGATTATTTCCCTGACGGGTATAAATGTATTTTTGTACACTGAAAAAAAAAACGCACGCTGCAGCTATTTGTATTTTCGTCAACGAAGAAAACACGAGTTCGAAAACGGATCAGCCAATGGTATAGAATAGGCCCCCCGAAGTCCAGCTAGAAAAATATCGAAAAGGTTGCACCATCGAGGAAATGCTGAAGAAACGCAATTTGTCTGACGTCGACATGACAATTTTACCAAATGAAGTTATTTAATTCAAAGATGTTCAAAACGCAGAGCCAATTTCTCCTGAAAATTGTTCTTTTTTCGAAACTATAAAGTCAGAAATTCAGATAGAAAAATCAAAAACTGAAAAAGAAACTGATGAGCCGGCAAAGCTTGTTAAAATCAACGATTTTATAAACGAGCTGTATGAATTTCAAATTCGCTGTAGTGCACCTACTTATCATGCTTATCAAAGCAATCAACTTTATACGTTACTGGTGTCAAATTGTGCAATTTTCTTGTGTACTCTTCCATAGATAGTGTTTTGATACAAATACCGCGAAACGAGAAATTCCTGGCAAGCCTTGTCCCAAAAATCGAACAATTTTATTTTCAAAACTTCCTCCCAATTCTGTGCAAAAGTTCCTGAGAAGCAAGGTACATCAAACAAGTTACATTTGTATGAAACATGATAAATTAATTTCAAAACTTTATTTGTAAGTAAGGTTTATTCTGTACTTTGCCCTTGTCCCTCTTGTACATTTTTTATAATAGGCTCTTTTGTATTTGCTAAGGCACAAGCAACATGCACAACTTTATCAATTATTGATAACATTTCAACATTAATGTGCTCCAAAATTTTGAAAATTTTAATTCTTTGTATAGCTCGTTCAACGTGGATCCTAACGCTCGTGATTTCATAGCCTTCTAAAACTTCTTCTTTCGTGAATTGAGAGTTTAAAGCGAATAGAGGCATTACTAAAGTACACTGACGTTTGAAGAGTTCTGTTTGCTTTTTTTCCCGCAAATTCTAACATTTTCCGCACTCATTTTCGAGACATTCGCTTGATAAACACACGCGTTTGATATATGAGAACGTAAAGCTATGACTCTAGGTAATGATGATGACGGCTACACGGTGGCGCCACCAGACATACTTCTTTAGCGTATATGTCTATCTTTTATGGTTATCCCACAATACCATTTTTTTGTCATTTACTTTTTACGACAAATAATGGCTAATTTACAAAGCGATTTTAACCAATACAGCATTAATCCTTATCCAATTAAATACCTTAAATACATTGTTGATTTAATATAGATCTATATGGCCCTTTGCAGCATATGATTTAAATGAATATTGTCGAAGATATTACAGATTTAAGCGGGCCGCTATGTTTTTATATACAACGTTCACAGTTTTTCTGTAGTGTACTTAGTATCAGCATTGCACCTGTGCGAAGCCGGGGCGGATCGCTAGTTAGTATATAAATTAGATATGAATTCTTAGTAAATAAATATTTTGACGTAGGAAAGCTATGAAGGGCACCTTAAGTGAATCAAAGTTAACCTTAGCAGACGATGATGAACATTCTTGAAAGTACACACTTTTCCATGACGTGGCAAGATTATACTGTGAAAGGGTCGGTATCAAAAGGGTGTCCACATGTAGGAGTAGGTACTCTCGCCCCTTTTATGGAGTTTGGTCATAGATAAGCTACTAGTAAGGTTAAACCGTGCTGGTATTAAGGTGCTAGGTTATGCGGATGACATAGCGATAATCTCAAGAGGAGCCTACGAGGGTACCTTGCAGCAGCTTGTTCAACAAGCCTTGATAATTACAGAAGCTTGGTGTAGAGAGAACAAACTCTCCATTCAGCCAGAGAAAACTATCACTATTATCTTCTTCAGAAGGTACAAAATCGAACCTCTGGAGAAGATGGTAATCGGGGTCAAGCCAGTTGCATTTCCAAGACAGTGAAATATCTGGGAGTCGTCCTGGACAAAACACTACTCTGGCAGAGGTAACTATGGAGACTAGGTGCCAAAATGCTATGATAACTTTTTGGAAGTGGAAGAGAGCGATTGGCATGAAGTGGGGTTAGGGACCTAGGCAGCTAATGTGGATCTACTCCTCTATTATTATTTCAAGACTCAGTCATGCAGTATTCGTATGGTGGAAAAGATCGAACTGGTTATAGCCCAGAAACAGAATACAGGGACTCTTCCTCAGAGGCATTATATACACGGGGGAGAGTACACCGACTGCAGCATTGAGGGCCTTGCTGGGCCTGTTACCCCTATCAATGACGATGAGGAATCTCTCATAACGGTAGTGGTCTACAGGCTTAGTTGCAATGGTTCCATAAAGAGATTGAGTGCAGATCAATCCCGTTTATTTAAGAGGCAGCCTGAAAGGCTGCGACTAGAACCATAGTACAGTATCAAAGCCCTGTGGTTCGCGGAGCTCCGTGTGAATAGGAGATCTCAACACAGTATTCCAAGCCGCTAGGCTTGCCATAAAGAGATATGCGGAAAAGTTAGTCGGCTATGGTAAGATAAATGAGACCATCTGAATCTGTTCGGAGAGTCAAGCGGCACTTGACGCCCTGAAAGCCCGATATGTCATCGAGGTTGTCAGGGATACCAAGAAGATCCTTAACAGGCTAGCCGGTGAAAATAGGCTCAGCCTGATCTGGATCCCGGATCACTCAGCTTGGAAAGAGAATAAGGAGAGCGGACAAACTGGCCAGATTGGACGGTTCCATGACCCCCTTGCTAGTATTCAGATAGATATGCACATTGACGGGTGCCGAACTGCTAAAGCGCTACTTGGCAATGAGGCCTAAAGGCAAGCATAACAGTCACGCTGAGTAGGCAAAGGCATCAGGATAATCTCCGAGATCTTTGCAGGTCACGGAAATTTGATGAAATATAGAAATATACAGTAGTGAAAAGTGAGGTTCCCTTCTGTATGAGATGCGAGGGAAACAAAGTGGAATCGTCAACCCATTTTTTTTTGTGAATGTCCTGCGCTCGTTCGAACCAGGTTTACTTGTCTAGGTCTGGGGATCATCACGGCCGATGACATAAAGGATATGAGCGTAAAACATATCTTGGGATTCTGTCGAGCCCCGCGGGTTTCCAAATACCCCCTGAAAAACGTAGCAGTGTACAAGGGTCTTTGGCTAAGTACACTGAACGTTTTAATAAGCTTGCTCTACCATCTCAACCAATACCAATAACCCTAAGCATTGTCCTAAATTGACCTAAATCAGTAATACTCGACATGTGATGCATTAGTGAATGAAATGTCCTGACTCCACGCATTGTTTCCCAAATACTGTAGATTTTTCAGTTACCAATAATAATTGATTTAATTGTGTAAAAAAGTCACAACGATATTAGAAAATCCGTATATTATGTTAATAAATGGATACATTAATTTGTCATGATACATTCTTCATGTTCCTTATTTCTCAGGTTTTAAGAATGAATAGAACGAATATAAAAATCCTATATTGTTGCAATCAACGGGTTTTCATATTAACCCCTAATTATTGACGCAGGCGTATTTCGAACGGATCGATGCATAGACGCGTAACCCTTGTAGTGGTCGTAATACACATCTGCATTAAATCAATTCAAAGCACCTCTACCTAGATCTTGGCAGGTAGAAACAGTCGTCAGAACGCTGTGCAAAGTGTACCCCAGTCCCGGCACGGCCCGCAGTGTATGGGCCTTGCCGCAGACTTCCTGTAACATGGTGGCAGACACGGATCATCCTGCAGCTTCTGAAACACATGACAGGGACGGCCCAGAAGCGGATATCGCCGAACAATGTCATCGAACTATATTTGATATCGTCAAGTCAGGGTAAGAAGCAAGAAATGTTGCATGATTTTGGCTTGAATAATGTGGTATTTGAATATAAGAGTAGACAGCATACATAATTCTGAAGGTTCATAATTATTCATCTATTAAAAAAATACATGGTTCTGATTTAAATATTTCTATTGTAAATTTGGGATCAACCTGTTTCAACGAATCAGAAGCCTTTATTTTGAACCGTTACCATGGCAACGCAAGTATTTTTCGGAAATTTTTTTCATTTCGTTAGGACACAGGAGTGATTTATAGTGGACAATTTTTGACGTAATAATTACTGTTACTTGATAAATACTTACATTGAGTACACTTAATCAGTTTTCACATATTTATTTTATAAACTTAGAAATACATAAGAAAGCAAGATTTATCTTTATCTACATTAAAAATTATTCATGATATTATAATTTTCAGTTACGAATTTTAAAACACTTTAAAAACACTTTTTTTTAGGCATATTAAAGCCACAATCTTCCATAATTGGTGCCAGTTCTCCCACGGGTATGTCTGCCCTATCAAAAATATATGTCTTTTCCAAACAGAAGTCGTTAAGATGCTTCCAAGCACTTAGTTTGGATTTCCTAGTATTTATAGCTGTTAATTGCTGCATTTCGTGCTGAATAATTTGGGTATTTTCTTGACCAAAGCGTCTCATTCTGCCTTCATATGTAATTTTCAAAATATTCATATTTCGAAAACATTCCGAAAATAATTCAACCTCTGGTGGTATTACTAGAGATTATTGTAATTTGAATACATTCAGAATTCAATCATACCTCCTTTATGGACAACTAAACAAAAATATAGGAGAATAAATCATCTATATGCTTCATGTGATCCATCTTCATGCTCTTGGTTATGGCCACACTTATAGAATTATACACACATCAAAAAAATGCAGGGGTCAGCGATATTTTTAGGGTTTCGTCACTTGGTAATGGGAAATTCAATACAATTTTTGTTACCCACGTAGAACATGATCTTTTGCCACATAATTTATTTATAATTTCATACAAAGTTTGCAAATCAATTGAAAGCTTTAATCTAACTGAAAAGAGTGAAAAATTCGAATTCAATGCATTTAGGATTCTGAGCAAAAAAATTGTCACTGGTCAATGTCTAGTACAGAGTGTGTTGTTCAAAACTGCCCTACATCGATTTGGTAAGCTGAGAATAAGGTTATCGATGCTTTCCTGATCAATCGCATTCGATTCTTCAACCAGAGTATGGAACAATTGATTTCGTGTCTGGAAGAGAATGTTACGCCTTAAAATTCTTCTGCCAAGCAAATCCCACACATGCTCAATCAATTCAGGTCTGGCGATTGAGCAGGCCAATCCAAAACACTTATACCACTCTCATCCAAGTAATCTCTTACGATCGAGGCGGTATGAGGGCGCGCATTGTCATGCATGAAGATGAAGTTTTCCCCTACTGCAGCTGCATACGGAATGACAAATGGTTCTAATATCAGGTCCCTATATCTAATAACATTTACAAACCTCTCCAGCAATACGAGGTCGCTTCTTCCGCCAATGCTGATACCACCCCAAACCATCACCGTTCCGCCTTGGTAGCTGTGAACTTCCTGTACAGTCCTAAGTATCCAAACATTTCCAGGTTGTCTCCATAATCGAGTACGTCTAGTATCTGGACGTAAACCGAATCTCGATTTATCACTAAACAACACAGGAGTCCATTCTTACACGCCCCATTCGATGTGATTTCTAGCCCAGACTATTCGGGCCTCGCGATTTCCTCTTGATAATGGTGGAGCTCTCCATGGACGCCTGGCACGTAAATTGGACTCGTGTAGTCTATTTCTCACAGTTTGGTCACTTATCTGTATATGGTGAGCGTTTCTGAGTTCCAACCTTAGTTGACCTGCCGTGTGGGTTGGATTTCTCAGAGCTTGAATTCTCCGAAATCTGTCCTGTGCCGCCGTTGTTATTCTGGTACGGCCAGTATGTTGCCCTCCTACATCACCAGTTTGATTATAACGAATCCATAAACGACTTATAGTGGACTGGTTAGTCCCTAATTCATTGGCAACAACCCTCTGCGACATTCCAGTGCACGTCTCTCTGAAGGTGATTACGTTCCATAATTTAGACAAACAACACTACTCAAAATTTTCAATATTTACCATTCGCTGGTCGGATAACATCTGATTTGATCTGATGAATGAAACAAGGAACGACATGAAGAAATTGAATAGTCGTTGGAAAAAAGAGGAACACATGCCATGATGTTCAAAATGATAAAAAAGTATTGTGTAAATAACAAACAAAGATCTGCAACGCGATAATGCCACGTGGATCTCCGAGAATTAACAAACAATCCCAAAATATGCTTGACCCTTAGATTCTTTTGATGTGAGTAGTTTTACTATGGTTTATTTCTAGTCTGACATGTTGGCTGTGCCTTTGGCCAATAATATTGGCTCTAAATTGTAAATTTTCCATTAACAATATCATATTTAACGGGAAATTTTCTAGTTTGCATATATTACTTTTTTTTTGTGCATATTAATTCCTCAGTATGCATGGACAATTCTCACCAAATTGGTTTTCTACCTGGCTGGCTATTATGATTATTAGATTTTCTTTAAAGACATTAGTGGCTCGTCAAATTATTGCACTATAATCACGAGCAATTCACGTGGTAGATTGAAAATCTAGTTCATGATGTACAAAAGTTCGCTTAGCTGAATTTTGCTAATATCCCTTAAACAGCCCTACCCTGGCTAGTACATTGACGAATTTCCAATTAAAAATATATTCACGAATGAAAAACTATTATAAATATGAACATCATGTACCTACATAACTTAAATCAATCGATGGACCTGAAGGAAGATTCTTAATATTGACAGTTCTTACCAGTTGAGTCTCGTCAAAACTCAGGAACAACTTTGTACATATCATTAACATCAAGGTTATTTGGACATAAATCCACAGTTCATTGTTCATTTCATACATCTTAATCTCCATCTATTCCTTTTGTTCCAGTGAACTGACTGACATCGAAGAATTAGTGGAAAAATCGGGGACGGAAGTGCTTCGTGCTAGAGACGAATGGGGCTACACACCAGCCCATTGGGCAGCTTTGGATGGAAATGTAGAAATAATGCGGTTTATCGTAGATCGAGGAGCTCCGATAGATCTTCCATGCCTAGGAACTCAAGGTCCTCGTCCAATCCACTGGGCGTGCCGAAAAGGTCATTCGGCGGTTGTACAAGTTCTTCTTCAGGCTGGCGTTGCAGTGAATGCGGCTGATTTCAAGGGCTTGACTCCTCTGATGACAGCATGCATGTTTGGCAGAACCGCCACGGCGGCCTATTTACTCGGAATGGGGGCGTTGAATCATTTGGTTGACATAAATGGCGATACAGCAATGCATTGGGCTGCGTACAAAGGACATGCAGACTTGATTCGATTACTTATGTATTCTGGGGCGAATTTGCAGAATTCTGATCATTTTGGTTCTACACCACTCCATCTGGCTTGTCTTTCGGGAAATGTCACGTGTGTTAAGATTCTATCTGAAAAGGTATGTACATTGCATAATTTTTGATACGGAGTTGCTCCAAATTAAACGCTTTACTTCATAAGTCTCCAAAGTCACCAGATTTGAGTTTTGGTAAATCTTTTAACTGAGCAGATGTTCCTGTCCAAAACATTACTATATGAACGTTTCCTATTGTATTAAATTATTTTGGAAGTTGGATCTACATATCGATTTTTCTTTGGAAAGAAGATGGATTAGTTCCATGTTTTATTTTCAGAGCAATATTGATCTCGAACCATTAGATAAGAATGACAAAACTCCCTTGATGTTAGCTCAAAGTCATCGACATGGAGATATCGTGCAAATTCTCCAATCCGAAAAGAAGAAGAGGTCCAGTTGGTTCCCTCCAGTCAACGAAGTTTGGGGATTACTTTTCGGCAAAGGTGGCAATTCGAAAGCTCCTTTGTTGTTTTTCATGTGTTCAGTTCTGTTATGGGGATATCCGATGTATATTATCAGAGTAAGTTCCAACTATTGTTGGATTGTAGTTGTTGTAACCATGTCTGTGTTGCCTTTTCTATGACGTTCTATTCTCATTTCAGTGTATCCCCATAACGTGGAACATCCTGCGAGCTTCTCACTACTGCTTTATTTATTGGAACGTTGTGATGTGGATTTGTTGGATCATAGCAAATAGAAGAAATCCAGGCTACGTTCCCATCGATACAGAAGCATACCACAGAGTAATCAAACAAATACCCTATTACGATAAATGGAAAAAGAGAAATGCTTTAATTAACCGATTGTGCCATTCTTGCAAATCTCTAAGACCACTACGGGCTAAACATTGCAGAATTTGTAATAGATGTGTGTCGTACTTTGACCATCACTGCCCATTCATTTACAATTGTGTTGGGCTCAGGAATAGAACATGGTTTTTTTTGTTTGTTATGAGTGTGGCAATAAATTGCTCATTCACCATATACTTTGCCACATATTGTATAGCCATCGAAGGATTTGGAATAATGTACATATTGGGTTTGTTTGAAGCATTTGTCTTCTCTGGTCTTGGTTGGATTTTAACTTGTACATCTGTAAGTTCAATATCTTCTTTTTCATTCATACTGGAATGTGCAATATACAATTGAAACCTCATACTAATTTGAAACCTTTTGGTTAACAGAAGAGTTCATACTTATCCACTAGGCATTAAATTAAACATCAAACTTTGGACTTTTCTCCAGCTAAGCTAACCTCACGATAAATGAATTAAATACTTATCGAGCGTTCAGCAATATTTACTTCTAGTTTCGGCAATCAAATTGAACCGATTAAAATGCGAATATAACACTTTATCAACAATAAATCAACTAGTCATGTCATGATGTTACTAGATGGTTCAACATTAATTATTATTGATATCTTGTATTTAAAGTGTATATTTATGCCCCTCTAAATTTCACTACGCAATACAATTAATTCATTGCAACTTACAAGTACTTCTTGCATATTGCATATACTTACCTAAATATCTAAATAACACCGAAGGAATCCTCGAATGGTGCACTAGGCTTACACCACTATGGTGAGACTCATTGTAACATACGCCGCAATCGTGTGGTGGCCAAAAACAAAAACGACAGTTTCCCAGCATTCGCTGAAAACAGTTCAGAGGCTAGCGTGCTTAGGAATAACGCCTGCAATGTCGACCACCCCAACGGCTGCGATGGAAAGACTGTTCTTTTAAAATTCTAAAAAAACTACAGACTGGCTTACATGTAGGAACTATTTTCCTGTTAATAGTTTCCGGGAATTTTTCAAATGAATTAAGTACGGCTTCTTCTTCAGCGTCAGTTGTAACTTCTCGATTATGGCGAGAGTCATATATTTTCTTTTCAAAATTATCAAGTTCACGCAGGAGTTGGTGAATATTTCTGAACGTAATATGATGGGGTAATATACGTTCTGGGTACTGTTCAGCAAAAAGTATTTGCGCTTATAATGCATTACCGTTAGCACGCCCATATTTAAAAAGCATGTCTGCCATTTCTAAATTCGAATAGATTACCATAATTTCGGTTTGTCAACTGATATTTTCTACACAAAATCATAAAACTTAAGAAAAATAAACAATAAGTAACATTGCACAATGCCGCTTTCAATTGTTTCTATGGATTCCATTACAAAAAACAGGGTACTAGATCGTACTTATTTTTATATATAGAATGAGTCAGATCAAGTGGTGTATAGGATTAATGCGAGAGTATGAGAAAGCCAGACGCATGGTACCTATTGTTAATAAGATAAATAGAAGAAGAACTTGTGTTATGTGATAAGGAAAGTGAAATGTGCATTGCACAAGTCGAATTGTTAGTTATTAAGAATTAGAGATGGGTTGCTATTCAGCGATCTGTTGTTTCATAAAAGCAGCTCCGCGACTATTTTTTTCAATATCAATTAGCACCTGTCATTTTTCATCTCTTCTTTTGAGATTTGAGATAGATAGCCGTAATAGCACATGGTATTTTCTATTTAGAAATAACAGTTTTGCTCAAAATCTAGTAAAAATATTGGTCTGTCTTGTTAGTTGAGGGGTCTGGTCATGCGTCTTATAAATCACGCCCAGTCTGTTTCAGAATGGGGATACATGCTATTCTCATCTGCGTCGATTCTTTGTCGCACTTATCAACTGGCAATATACCGGGCTATTTGACTCAATCTGTATGCTCTAGCACAGTTTTCATAACTTCATCCATTTATTCATCAGGTACAAGCGATTAACATATCGCTTCTGTGATTATCATTGTGTATCCGTTATTTTTTGTACTACTGTTAATGCAAATAAACTTATTTATTTTTTATTATTACTGTTGTCGCCGATACTAATTGCGTTTTCTGTGCAGATACTACATGCCTGTATGAATCTTACTACTAACGAAATGTTTAACTACAAACGTTATCCATATCTGCGAGACAAGAGAGGGAGATATTTTAATCCGTTCTCAAGAGGTCCAATTTTCAATCTGATTGAATTCTTCTTCTGTACTCCGGAAGAATATGACGATGATTACGGTTATGAATACATCTGATACAAGAAGTAGAATTTTAAAACGAAGAAACCACCATTGTACGTGTTACATAGCATTATTATTTGCTGTAATCACTTTTAAGAAGTGGCTTGTTTTTGCAATGCAAAAATGTTTGTTACTGTAAAGTATTATAATATTTTTAATATAAATGTTTATAAGACTCACTTTTTACTTAAAGAACCATATACCAGTACCTAACCCAGAATGTTGTTGGTGTATAAACTATAAAGTGCCAACACCCAGTAGAGTTTTGTTTTGAAAATTTAATGTGCTGATAGTTGATCTTTGGAGACTCTAACTAGTAAGTAAGTCAACAGACTTTTATTATGAAATCGCGAAAATTAGTAATGGAGAAAGTAATCAACAGCGAGCTCATCCGATACCTAGAGAACTCAAAAATCGTAAACGACCGGCCATATTGTTTTCGTCAGCATATATCAACAGGAGATCTACTTGCCTCGTACGGCAGATATGGTGTTTGGCACCAAGGCCTTCTTGGGAAACTTCAGGAATATGATTTGTCGTTCCAACTTTGTCGTCGGCTATCGAGTTTTCTCTCAGCTAGATCACTCCATGTGGTGGTTGGCGGAGTCTCCTCCGTTACAATGGCTATCAGCGCTGATGTTCCACAGGAACCTGTCTTGGCACCAACTTTGTTTATGCTCCATATCAAGGATCTGTTGAACCGCCTGTCCCGTACACAGCTTTCATACGATAGTATACTTTCTTATCTAGAGCCTCTATATCTTCCAATGACTCCAGAAGAGCAAGACAGGGATAGGTATGTGGGATACCACAACTCTATATGTTCCCTATTCATTTATTTATCAGTGGCGGCTCGTGAACTTTTTAAGAGAGGAGGCTGGACATAAAACGTTTTTGTAAAAATATACTCTATTCAGCCAATTAATTTAACCTTTGCACAGCGACTGTACCAGCTACTTCAGTGACAAAATTAATTGTTGCCAAGCAAGAACCAATGTGGAGGTGTAGAGTTTATCTTGGCAAACAATTTTTTGTTCGTTTTTTTTTTTTTTTGGATTTTTGATATTTTTTCTTTTTTTTTGAAATTTTTCATATTCTGTTTTTTTATTATTTTTATTAACTTTTTTTATATATTAACGGAATTCTACGGTCTTTAGTTTGCGAAAAATGATCAATAATATTATCATAAAATGTATCATTTTGTTTTAAGTGTTTTACTAAATCTTCTTCAATAGATATCAAACTAACGTTGTATAAGCGATTTTGGCCCATTGTATTTCGCATGTAAGTTTTAATTCGTTTGAGAGTAGAAAATGATCTCTCCACCGATGCCGACGTGACAGGAATGGTGACTGTCAAACAAAGTAGTTTATAAAACTGAGGTAAAACTTGTTGCAAATCATTGTCTATCATATATTTTATCATATCGGCGTGAATGTCGTGCTGGCCTAAAATATCTTTATCCGAGTATACAACGCATAATTCATTGTGCAGTGCTATTTCATCAAAAAATTTATATTTTAGAACTAAGTTATCTAAAAGTGTATTGGGAAACTCTTTTGAAAAAGATTCGAAAAATCTTCTATTTGTCAAGTCGAAAAACTTCAATTCATGTAAATCGGAAAATCGAATCTCAATTTGACCTTTAATAGTATCTAAAATTTCATAAAAAAAGTTGTTTATAATGTAGTTTCTTGTCTACCAAATTATATGTTTTCCTCCTTTAACAATATTCTGTTTACCGGTTAATTTAAACTTAATACTCGATGTAATATGTTCCTGCGATTTTTCATGTCTGTCTATACCACGAGCTAAATTTTTCAGATCATCATAACCCGAGTGCCCCCAACATGAAGTTGTATCAGATGTAAATAGCAAGCAATACCGGCAATATAATTTATTGTGTACCTCAGATCCCGTTAACCATAAATATTTTTTATAATTATCAGTATTAAATGATCGATTTTGAAACATACCTATCGTCACTAATCCTTTCAAATCCGGTAAAGGATGTTTATTTCTAAAAACACTTTTCTGTCATATGTTAATCCATTAAATGGACTTTCTAAGATCTCAGCAACTAAATCACTACTCATTTTAACGTTTAATAACCAAAGAACTCTTTGTTAATAACTCACCGAACAGATAAATTATAACTTAACCTTACATCGCGTGCCGAAACAGAAACAATAACTGACAGAGCACCTGTCGCTGTAGCAGCAAATATCGTATTTCATTGACCGACCGAGTGCGTACGAGAAGCTAGCCTACATAGAGTGTTGCCATATTCGCTGTTTTACCCTACTTGGCAATTGAACTGGTTGGAAAAACGGCAACTGTTTTGACCACACGTATTTAGCGTTTGAGATATATAGAGAATCTAGCCTCTGGCGACAGTTGCCAGATTAAAAATAACTACTGAGAACGGGGAATTAATTGTAAAATTTAAAGAATTATCAGAGAAACAGGAAGTAAAATGGAGAATGATCATTAAGATAAATTGGTGAGGAGGCTGAGCCTCCTTAGCCTCCTTCGAGGAGCCGCCACTGTTATTTATACATCATATATTGGATCAGAGATAACATGTCAACTACAATTTTGTAAACAACCAGCACTATCAATAACAACTTCAAAGAAATAAATTGTAATCAACCCGTTTATCAAAATAAAATTTAATACAACAACAAATATATCGAAAGGATTTTATTACTGTAATAACAGTACAGGTCGAAGCAAGAATTTCGAAATGGGAATCTGATAATGTAGTATAGTTTAATACAACCAAAACTGAAGCTTCAGTTTTCAGGGCGGAGCCTACAATCCCTAATAAGATGACGTCAAGTACAACTATTCCTATGTATTCCTCCATATTCATGCTAGATATCACCAACAACAACACTCTGCAAACTCCCATGAAACGATCATGTGAAGTTCATTGAGAAAACCGCCATGAGCTATTTTACACTCCAGAAGCTACTGATATCTACAAATGACAGATTCGAATAGGCCTGTATATTGTTCACATGTTTGGTGCCTAGCTCCATATGTTGAAGCTCTTAGATTTTATTCAGAAGAAAGATATTCGTCTGATGGGTGATGTACCAATTACGAATTCATTGTCATCTAGAATGATCTCTGGTCGATCTCGTCTGTTATTCCAGCCACGAGAGATTCCAGGTAGGCAGACTAGACGAGCTCAAGCTGGTAACCTTTTCATTGTCAAGTTCGAAACCTTCCGAATTTTCTACCACACTTCCTAGTTAGATCTTTCGTGATGCCTATAACCTCCAAACTTCCAAGAAAAATTGGAAAGCCTATTTCCTCTTCCAACATTCTACTGCTGGCTTTAGCGACGTTCTACGAATATTATAGGTTTTCCTCTCATGCAGTGAAAATATAAAAAAAAACCATGTGGTGCTGCATCTAGCCGATATGACATAATAGCGGTGAACGGTTGTTAATCATTTTATTTCCCTCACTTTACATAGTACATATTGTAAGGCAATTATTCTAATAGGGGCAAACATTTTTCGGCGTTTTCGCGGATATGTTCATTTTGAGCGCACCAATGCATGTAGCATCGATCTAGACTATTTTTGATATGATGCCTGTGAGTGATATGTGCGTGACCCACTGTAGAGACGAGTGACCAGTTCCTATTAGTCGTAGAGATTTAAAATTTTGCAGATCGCTTTAAAGTGGTGAAAATAAGAAGCGTACTGGTTTGGGCGCGGTACTCCCGCTGAGAGTGGTATTTCTGACATTCATCTCCATTTTTTCAAATGGAATTATGGTATTTCCTTGAAACATAAGGACAACAGCGTCTGGTTTTAAAAATATATCACACGTATATATTTAACCTGCAACTTCCGACATTCTCAGTTTAATATTCAAGCGACTTCATCGATGTGACGTCACGACCTATTCTTTGTCTTTATTCTGTGTAAGAAGTCCAGACTTCTTGATTCTGTGGTGCATTTTGATAGTTCATGTGACAGTACGTGTCTGTAAGAAACATAGAGTTATGAAATACATTATGTAGACCATTTGGATAAATTTAATTTAACATAGAGTATAATTTCCTTCCTGAGAAGGATTTAGAGATAGTCTCACAACATTGATATCGAAGATGCGTGCATGATGGCATGATTTATATCATTTATATATGATCTTCCAGTATAGATTTTGTTTATTCTTTCTCTAATGATGGGATTGAAAAATGTTTTTGGGTAGCGATTCATTTCCAGTGTATTACGAACAATTTTACAATTTTTGCGACGTTTCTCTGGGTGGGACAATCATTATCTAAAGAATTATTATCAAAAATTATTATTATTATTTGAATTTAAAACAACACACGTTATTTTAACCCTTCCTTAACAGTTCAAGATAACAACATTCTTCATTTTGGAATGTCCATTAGATTAGTTGATCAAGGAATACCAAGAATCATTTGGACTGAATTTGAGAGATGGTAAAAGTGTACCCTGTACATCTATAGAGAATAATAATAAATTTATTGGAACTATAAAAATAAAACTTCCGGTACATTATTAATATCATGAATCAAATATCAGGATACTATTTTTTTTGCGATAATAGCTACTGTTGGATATCGTAAGAAAGCCATTCTTTTCTTTCCAATTGTTTGAACTCTTAATTCTTCAAAAGATAACAACGATTTTAAAAAATCTTGCTGGTAACTTCCAATATCGGCATTTGGTATCTTGAACTTCTCACTATCAAGGGACTCAGCTATCTCTGGAATGAACATATTGAATGAATTAGAATTGGGAAGGATTCAGGATGACTTGAGTTCATGATACTGATGGGCCTCTTTCGTTTTTTAATCTATACTTATAATTTTTCTCAAGACGATAAATTAGAATGATGTCGTTTTATTATTACCACTGAAAATGATAACAGAGACGAAACAGGGTACTAGATCTTACTTTTTTTATATATAGAATGAATTAGATCAAGTGGTGTATATGATTAATGTGAGAGTATGAGAAAGCCAGACGCATGGTACCTATTGTTAATAAGATAAATAGAAGAACTTGTGTTATGTGATAGGGAAAGCGAAATGTGCATTGCACAAGTCGAATTGTTAGTTAGTAAGAATTAGAGATGGGTTGCTATTCAGCGATCTGTTGTTATTTACAAACTGTTGTTTCATGAAAGCAACTCCGTGACTTTTCCAATATCAATTAGCAGCTGTAATTTTTCATCTCTTATTTTGAGATTTGAGATAGATAGCAGTAATAGCACTTGGTATTATGATTATGGTATTTTCTATTCAGAAATAACAGTTTTGCTCAAAATCTAGTACAAATATTGGTCTTTTTTGTTAGTTGAGGGGTCTGGCCATGCTCCTTATAAATCACGCCCAGTCTACTTCAGGTTGGGGATACATGCTATTCTGATCCGCGTCGATTCTTTGTCGCACTTATTAACTGGCAAAATACCGGGCTATTAGACTCAATCTGTATGTTCTAGCATAGTTTTCATAACTTCATCCATTTATTCAGCAGGTACAAGCGATTAACATATCGCTTCTGTGATTATCATTGTGTATCCGTTATTTTTTGTACTACTGTTTATGCAAATAAACTTATTTATTTTTTATTATTACTATTGTCGCCGATACTAATTGCGTTTTCTGTGCAGATACTACATGACTGTATGAATCTTACTACTAACGAAATGTTTAACTACAAACGTTACCCATATCTTCGAGACAAGAGAGGGAGATATTTTAATCCGTTTTCAAGAGGTCCAATTTTCAATCTGATTGAATTCTTCTTCTGTACTCCGGAAGAATATGACGATGATTACGGTTATGAATACATCTGATACAAGAAGTAGAATTTTAAAACGAATAAACCACCATTGTACGTGTTACAAAGCATTATCATTTGCTGTAATCACTTTTAAGAAGTGGCTTGTTTTTGCAATGCAAAAATGTTTGTTACTGTAAAGTATTATAATATTTTTTATATAAATGTTTATAAGACTAACTTTTTTCTTGAAGAACCATGTACCAATATCTAACCTAGAATGGGGGTGTATAAACTATAAAGTGCCAACACCCATGGGCCCATTTATTATTACCACTGAACATGATAACAGAGACGAAACGTTAATATTCATAATGCCATTATGGGGAGGAAGATATAGGGTACTATTTGACTAAAATTGATATTTTTTGAGGAAATTTGAAAAAAAAAGGATTTATAAAAAAAAATAGTAGACTGACACCGTGCCCGTACCTTACATTGCCTTTGGGTCCTCTGAATGTGCTAGCTTATAAAACGCCGGGGCAGAATATTCAAAATTTGTAGGAACTATGTCATTTTCTGAATAAACGTTGTAACACATTCATGCTAAATTATAAATTCCGAAATTTCCTGCTGACTTATCTTCAATTCAAAAAATACACGTATCCACAGTAACCTAAATGTGTTTAGCACGGTATCAGTGACCCGTTTTTTCTATAAATACTCGTAATTTTGTATTAAATCTTTTTTCTGATTTTTTCAAAAAATATCGATTTTAGGTTCATAGTACCTCATATCTATTTTAATAAGAATCAATCGGTCAATCTGATTGTGAAAATGAATATGGCGTGCTATTAAAAAAAGAAAGCTTATGAGATTCTAAATTTGTCATGATATGCTTACATATGTTTGTTCTCACTTTTTCAAAATTTTATTTATCAGTTTCATAACTTAATGAAATACTATTTTCATTTCAGTTCTAACCGAAAAAAAATCGTCAAATATTATCAAATTTTGTTTTCGGAATAAATCAAGATGGTTCGTTATGAAAGAGACTTACATATATTTTCTCAATGAGATCAGTCCTCCACGAAAAAGATACATTTGGGTGTGTATAAATGAGTAATGCATGACAATTCAATCGATATTGTTGGTAATGTTGTAAGTAAAATTGCCAATAAAAGACGACTAAGCTGTGCCTCTAAAAAATAAAACAGAGATAGCGCCACAATAAAAATCTCATGTGACATTTGTGATATACCATCTTTAACCAGTTTTGTTTTGATACCTATCGAAAGAAACATGGAAAAAATTGAATTTCGCGCCTTGATTAAACATTATATTCTGCGTGGAAAAAACATTAAGCTAACCAAAGCATCGCTTGTTAAACATTATGGCGACTCTCCACCATCGATAGGATCGATTCACAAGTGGTTTACTGATTTTCGTTGAGGTAGTATGTCCACAAAGGACTCCGAATGTTCTGGTCGTCCAATTGAGGTTACACCAGAAATCGTCCATAAAATTCATGGTATGATATTGGACGATCGGCGAGTTAAAGTGCACAAGATTGCTGAAGGCTAATGGCATCTCGACCAAACAGGTACAGAACATTTTGAACAAATTTTTGAATATAAGAAAGCTTTTTGCCAGATGGGTGCCGCATTTGCTCTCTGTTGACAACAAGCGCGATCGTGTAACAACTTCAAAGTAGTGTTTGGCGATGTTCAAGCGCGATAAGAAGGACTTTTTGCGCCGTTTCGTAAATGTGGAGGAAACATGGATCACAACACATCAAAGAACAAGGAACAGTCGAAACAGTGAACTTGTCCTGGCGAATCGAAGCCGAACAAGGCGAAAGTGGTCTTATCGGCCAACAAAGTTGTGGCGACAGTTTGTTGAGATGCACAAAGTATCGTCCATATCGATTACTTCGAAAAGGGCGATCATTGGCGTATATTATGCAGAGCTGTTGGATCCATTCGACGCCGATTTGAAGTGAAAGCGGCCGCATTTGGTAAAGAAAAAAGTGATCTTTCACCAGGACAACGTACCGGAGCACAGATCCGCAGTCGCAATGACAAAATTGCATGAATTATGCTAAGAATTGGTTCGCCATTCTCCATATTCTCCACATTTGCCCCCCCCCCCAGCCTCCGCGATTTTTTATCTTTTTCGGCGTAAAGAGATTTGGATCCTCCAACGATGAGGTTATCGCTGAAACAAACGCCTATTTCGAAGGATTGCCGAAATATTATTATTTGGAAGGGATCGAAAAATTAGAAAAATATTGAATATGTTGTGACCAAATAAATCATTTCTTGTTTCATTTTTCAGGGAGTTTTCACCTTGCCCTCGTATACTTCGTGAATATGAAAATACAAACACGTTCTTAGATCCAAAACCAAATCATAGTCGTACGAAAAGCTTCGATGCCGTAAATAATTTTAACAGAAACACAATCCGAAAAGAAATATGAGAAAAATTAAATAGAATCAGCCTTTACGTGATGAAAACTTTTAAAAGTTTAATTTTCACGAATTTAATAAATAAATGTAACTATGTGTTAGCGAAACTATAGTCACATTCATCTATTAAACTGGTGAAAATCGTATTTTAATAGGTGTTTTATTTAATATTGAAGAAGAATGTTTGTGGTTCCCTTGCTGCCGATATAGGGCACACTTTGTCGCATGGCTCCCTATTATTGTCTTTTTAATCCTATTGAGTATATGTGGTAACAAGTAAAATAGAATGTTTAGAAAACATTTCTCTGACTTTAAGTGTAAGTGTTGCAACATAAATTAGATAGCATTTCTGTATAGCATGTTGGAAAAATTCGCTAATGATGTTATTGAAATTAGTTCATATTTTTAATTTACTAAAAACATAGCGAAACCGAATTGAATCTTTGATTAAATTGGAGTAATCATTTTTATTGAAGTATTAAATAAAACAAATAACTCGACTATCATAAATAAATAAACAATGTGTTAATCATACCCAACTTAACTAATTTAATTTTTTCAAAAATTATTCTGAATTTAAACCACTCCGAATCTCGGGTGATTGAGAATGTTGGGGTTTATTACAGCGGAAGCCATATTTGACGGACTTCAAAGAGAGAAACGTAAATTGAGTCCCATTTCCGTATTCCTAAGTAAATTCAGTTTCACTAACAAAATCATACTACATCAACTAAGTTCCACTGATAAAATCATACTACGTAAATTGAGTCCCGGGTTTGAATATAATTTCCAGAATATTCTTATAAATAAGAGTGTTAAGATTAGCGATATTACAATATTTGCATTATATATCAACAAAGTTAGGTTTGTAGGTTAGGTAATGTTAGATTAGAAACAAAGTGGGTAAAATAAAAAATCATTATTCGTTATTATGAGTGTTAAGATTAACTCGATTACAATATTCGCATTCTATATCAACAAAGTTAAGTTAGGTTAGGTTAGAAACAAAGGGGGTACAATAGAGAATCACTATTGGTTATTATGTTATGAGTGTTAACATCAACGCGATTACAATATTTGCGTTCTATATCAACAAAGTTAGGTTAGTAGGTTGGGTTAGGTTAGGTTAGGTTAGAAACAAAGGGGGTATAATAGAAAATCATTATTGGTAATTATGAGAGTGTTAAGATTAACGTGATCACAATATTTGCATTCTATATTAACAAAGTTAATAATAATAATAATAATAAGGCAGCTTTATTCGAAAAATCCACAATGGGCAACGAACATGTCAAGTAAAAATATAAAATCTAAAATATATGTACATTATAAAAGAATAATTAGCTGCAGAAACATATAAGATAAAGATATAAGCTAAACATAAGAGTCATATTATTAACAATAAATACAATAAGCAGCATTTTAAAAGAAAAATATAAAGTATTTAAAACACTGTGTTGAAGAAATCATCAATATCATAAAAACAATAACTCATCAAACAAGTTATTAAGTTTAATTTGAATTTTCCATCAGACGGAGAATCTTTAATGTACTTCGGAAGATGGTTGTATATTTTTATTATCGTAGTATTTGTACCTTTTTGATACTGAGTAAGATGCGTTTGGTCAACTTTTAGTAAGTGTCTGTTCCGCGTTTTATATGAGTGTGTCACTTCCTTGTTTTCAAAAAAATTATAGTGTTTTCTAAGGAATAATGCACTCTCCAAGATATGAATAGAAGTTAGGGTAAGTATTTTGTATTTTTTAAAATAAGGTCCACAGCTGTCTGTCCGCTTTAGACTGAAAATGTTACGTATACACTTTTTTTGAAGCACTTTTATTCTATTTATGTGTGATGAGTTTCCCCAAAAAATTACGCCATATTTAATAATGGATTGTTAGGTTAGTAGGTTAGGTTAGGTTAGGTTAGGTTAGGAGCAAAGGGGGTACAATAAACAATCACTATTGATTATTATGAGTATTAAGGTTAACGCGATTACAATATTTGCATTGTATATCAAGAAAGTTAGGTTAGTAGGTCATGCTAAGCTAGGTTAGGTTAGAAACAAAGGGGTACAATAAATAATCATTATTGGTTATTATGAGAGTGTTAAGATTAACGCGGTTACAATATTTGCATTCCATATCAACAAATTAGGTTAGCAGGTTGGGTTAGGTTAGGTTCGAAATAAAAGGGTACAATAACCAATCATTACTGGTTATTGTGCAAACACTTGCCTACAGTAGGGGTGGTTGGCCTATGCATCATGTACTATCTTACCGGACAACCAGGTACAGATCTGGGACTCAGTTTACGTAGACCTCAAAAATATCCGGGACTAAATTTACATACATTGACCCCTTCAGAGCTGGTGCCGATAAAAGTTTATTCCAATGTATACCATCCCTCTGAGCAAAGCATCATTATCGTACTAGCAATAGCAATACAACCTCTCAACTTCAAACATTTCATAAATAACATGGAAATGGAATTTATATAAGGCAATTTATTATCATACTTACTGAACAGAACATCTATGCTCGGGTAGTTTAGCTCTAAATCGGAGTCAATTTCGCAAAATTTAACATGAAAGCCACTTTTTTCGAAGTATTCCGAAATTGTAGCTGCAGTATTGGAAATGTTATGAAATGGTGGTTTATAATCTTTACGATGTCCCAGAAAAGGTAACCATTTGGCATTTTTATCACACATTCGCTTATGTATTTCACTCAATATGTCTGATGTGGAAAATATAAAAAACAGTTCTCCGCCAGGTTTCAGTAAATGGAAACAATTTGTTAGAGCTTGCCTGAAATAAAATAAATATTATAAGTCTACATCATAACAATAAAATTTTGAAAGATCCCAATTAATATAGAGATGGTGTCATTGGGGGAGCACCATGATGATAAGAAACCTTAAAAAGATATAGACCATTTGGATAAAATTTCAATGTAACGTGGAGTTTAATATAACGTCTTTCATTAGCAGTTTCTAAATCATTTAGATTTGATCCGCAGGAGTGTCGGAAAGCTATTTTGCTAACAAAAGTACCAAATAGTTATTATATATACATTCTCAAGAAATAGGCCACACTAACACATATGCTCATTATTTTTGTCTTCACCTACGTTTCGGTCTCACGATCATCAGAGGACGTATCAATGTCTATAACGGGATTTCTCAAAAGTAATTGTAAAAAATCCACTGCACAGCAATATACTTATAATATTCGAAGTCATCTCAAGCAATGTTTTAGTAAGACTGAAACCAAAATATAACGCTCAAGTATCTACTTTCGAATCAGATGTTTAAGATTTATGAGGTAATAGGAAAAGGTTGTCAAACCTTACTAGAAATATTGATATTTCAGCAATCTACTTGAAATATACTTTTAACATTACAAAGACGCAGGTAGGAAGTCGCAAGTGTTTTAATTAACTTAATGATTGAACGTCTGTTCTATGATTTACAGACTTGGAGTCACGTTGTATGTGAATCATCTCCAGGATACATCTTTTATAATAATTGCTTTCCTTAATTAAGATATTAGCATTTTTGTAATTGATGGTTATAATTGAAGCAATGTTTAGCAAGGGCGGTTGAATTTTTTTGTTTCTAGTAGGTCAATGGATTATATCCCAACTCGAGATTTTTAACCGCTTTACAACAAAATTTTACAATTTTAGGCTGACGACTTGAAATTAGTTATGGAAATGGATGAATCCTAATTAGAGTAATAAATGTTTCTCTCTTTTTGCACTAGTGCAAAAATTAAGCGTTGGGCACAGTAGATAGTGTCAAAAGTGATAACTTTTGAATGATTATTTTTAAGGTCAGCTACCATAATGGAACTCTTTGAGGTATTTCTGATTTTGGAAAGTGTGGAAAGTCCATTTCTACCGGAACAGGACCAATATTGAAATCCTTAAAACTGAATAATCTGTTGAATTGAACAAGGAAGAAAACACTGAAGAAGTGTCATGATATTTTCCTGTAATTAAGACTATTTAGAATGAAAAATATAATAAATTGACAAACACTCTCTGCTATAGCATGAAAATCTTAAAAGCGTAATATTTTCTGCCTGAAATAATTAGAATTCTAACCCTATTTTCCCATGAAAAAAAAAAGGACGGTACCTATTACTTTTGGCAAAATATATGTTACTAACCTTAAATCGTTCACGAACATCAAGCAATAAGTGGAAAATAGATGATCAAATTGATTTTCAAGTTCAGGAGGTATGAATTTGGATTCAATATCAAGTTTTATGCAAGAAAAAACACCTTTTGTCGATACCTTCTTTGAACAGTAATCTAACATTTCCTCAGATATATCACTAGCAACCACTTTTACAATATCATTCGGTAACTTGGGAAGTAACGTATCCAGTAAAACTTCTCCTGTACCAGATCCGATGTCCAAAATACTCTCGTCCTTGTGCCATGTTAACAGTTTTAGAAGCCTGTCGAATATTTCATCAATATACTCATAATTCTCTATGCCATATTTTGCGTATATTTCTGCCGAAGACATTTCTACAATTATTGAACGTATCTTTGTAAATTGAAACTCAATGATGAACTGCAGGTTGCAGGGTCAATGTAGAATGATGCATTATCGTCCCAGTTATCAGATCCAATGTCTATTTACATTATTTTGTATAAGTATTTGAATGTATGTTTATGTTGAACACAAACTTGCTATAAGAATATGTACCTAATCCTATTGACTGCCTTTTTAAAATTCAATTTTAAGTAAAAAGAGTTGTATACTTCACTGTAGATAGGTACTTGATCAACAATAATTATTGTTGATTAAGATTAATTGTTTGTTATCATGCTCAAGTTAAATTTTCTGCGTATTATACTTGTCATTAAGCTCTAACTAGCAAATGAATAAAACGGAGTTATTATAGTTCAGTGTCTTTTCATCCAACTTATCACAACAACAATAAGCCACTAGCTGTCGCGGGTCGGATTGATGACACTGGCGGGCCGGATTTGGCCCGCGGGCTGTAGTTTGGATACCCCTGATCTAAATCGTGTTTACAATTAAAAAGTTTAATAAGACTTTCTAACCGAGTAACTGTGGGTATTCAAGTCTGTGAATAATTGACTGATAGATGTGGTGAATGTTGCTAAGATTGTTAATTGATGATTAAGAAATTAAAGTTAATATTCATGTACGTAAATAAATTAATTGAATCTTTACATGTATATACATTATTTCATAAACTGATTCATAGGATCATCTTCACGGCGTCTCTTCAAGTAATAAGCTTTTATCTCTTCTTCAGAACTTTCTCAACCTCAAACATATTGTTATAAGGTCGTTTCCTTTCGTCTAATGCAAGCAGTATATCAGCCATATCTTGACTTGCTTATTACGCCGGAAGTGCTCCTTCTAATTTGTCCTTGGTTGTTTTCTCTTTTTTCTTGTTACGGTCTTTTTGATTTTCTTCTTTGACTTCTCCTCGTTCCTGTTTGTTTCTACTTCTTCATGGCTCGAACTCGCACTACTTGCTGGCTGGGCCGAAATTTTCTTTTCTTCTTGTATCTTTCCTTTTGGTTCTAGTTTAGTAATATTATTTTCTATAGTATAGCCAGCTTCACCAAGACAATATCAATTCTGAAAAAGCAAAACGTTAGTTAATACTACTGCCACTGCATCTGTACCTTTTATGATTTATGATTCAATTTGCCGCGGCTCACGTTAATTCGTAAGAGAATCTAATTTTATGCAGATAAAGTTGGCAGACAAGTATTCAAGACAGAATTTCCTACCGGCGGGACGATTCGCATGTTCAAAGCCTTAATTGTATTGCGTTTGTAAATATGTTATTGGAAGAGTTGAAAATACATAATTTGTTTGTATTAAAATTTCATTGGTAGTTCTTTTCTAAAAGTGAAACTTCACCTGAACAAAACAAGTGAGAACTCTAGATGAGAAAGCGGTATGAAGTGCACCATCGTTTCCAAAGGTAAGCTTGTTATGGTTTGAAACAAAGAAACTCCTTTATGTCGTGACAAGTGAAATAGTAGTTTTTAGCCACACGGAAGACTTATCACCGAAAATTGAGACTCAGATAGAATGAGAGCTATGAATTAAAGTAGAGCGAAGAGAGAAGGGGATACAAAGGCTACAACAATTGGAATCGCTCATATTCCACGCCATTCGAAACGTATCAGTAGACTATACTTTCTGTAAGAAGCTTTCATTAATTAATAATAACAGTTTTGTCAAACTTACTGTTCCGCCAATAGTCACTTGAAACGATGAACGCAATAAACTTGAGGGTGGTGAATATCAATATGTAACCACAGCAACCGGAACAAAGATCGTAATATGATCGCTGTGTTCAACGACAAGGCGTGGATCGAGATACTTAATTGGTTCGAGAAAATAGCTAAGCCGTTTCCGGTTGGTCGAAAACTGATACAAAATATATATTCCGATGCAGTCTTTAGAATGATATACGTTACAATGTAGTTTTTAATCATAGAAAAGATAGATTCTGAAAGAGTGTTGAAGAAAAATCTTTCCCAAGGGGGGAGAAGGTCGGTTCCGGTTGATCGGTTCCAAAAGTCGCGTATTATTGCAGTTAAAGTCCAGTCATTTTTGTTTTTCTTAAAGTTAAAGTGTTGATTACGAGCAATACCTTGGCCACAAGTTCGAGGGACAAATAACTTAATCAGCAGGAATAATCAATATAATTCCACCTACTGATTATGTTATCTTCCCAAATTGTATATTCAAAATTATTATAAAAATTGAAGTCTTGGATAGAATTAGTGAAAAACAATATTGAAATCTAAAAGAGAATATTTGGATAATAGTTTACTTATCGAAGTTATGACAATTTCTACTACAAATTATATTTCAAAAAATGGCAACATCTTGTACAATTGGAGAATATGGTCGGATAGTAGTAATAATAATTTGGGAACGTTCGGTACAGAGACTTGAACCGGACTAAACTACAAGTAGTTAATTCATTAACTAATACATTATAACAAATGCTTACTTAGGTTGTTAATTTTTCTAATTAAGAGAACCTCCATGCTCAAAGATATCTTTTGGTATGCGCAAGATACCATAAAGTTCCAATTTTACAATTAGAACCATTGAATTCTTTAATGTGTTGAGGAAAATGAAAAAGTTGTTATCTCAAAAGTTCAAACTGTAGGTTAGCGGAAACGCAAGGCCTGAGTATTAGTTGATATTGACTCCCTCCCAATACCTAAATTGTCGTATATAATGATTCTTAATTAGCTTTGCGTCACTTTCTTTTTTTTGTGAGCGAAAATAAATATGAATCCGGAACTATATTTCAAATATGGTGTCGCACACCAACCGCATGTTGTTGCTTCATATGAGAAGCTGTTCAAGTTATTACGTTGGATTGAAAACGAAAAAATAATGGATATTGGCTGTGGTGTTGGGAATGTTTTGCTGAACATATTAATCCATAGATTACCGAAGAGTGTGTCAGAAATTGTTGGTTGCGACATATCTGAAAACATGATACAGTTTTGTAGAAGTCTTCCCACAACAGATAGAATTTCATTTATTGAACTTGATATCTAAACGGAGACATTATCGATTGATCTAGAAGGCCAGTTCCAGCATTTGTTTTCAACATATTGTGTAATGTATTGCAAAGATTTAAGGTATTGGGAACATATATATATATATCTATTGGTATCAAATTGCAGGCACCTCAAAAACAATACAAAACGAAATTCTTGATTCGATAAATTATGTCCTCCGGAATCACATAGAAGATGAATTATTTAATGTCCCTTTTTTTTCGTGGCAGGTTGACGAAACAACTGATATAACGTGTAAATCACAATTATCAATAATTTTTAGATTTCTAAAAAATGGACAACTAGTGGAAAGATTTTTAGGGTTTTACGATGTTAGTTCGGGGAGAACAGCGATCAATTTATTTAATTTCTTAATGGAAACATTTCAACGATTTGACTTTGCGAATAAATTAATAGCTCAAACCTACGACGGCGCATCTGTAATGGCGGGACATTTAAACGGTCTTCAAACAAAAATAAAATCAGTTTCGCCTCAGGCTATTTTCACCCATTGTTACGCTCACAACATGAATTTGGTTTTAAGTAATGCATGTAATTCCATTAAGGAAGTTAGAATTTTTTTTCCAACCTATCGTCATTTTCAAATTTTTTTAGCAAATCCACCAAACGAACTGAAAGTTTGAATAACATAGTAGGAAACAGAATTCCCTGTAATGCTCCAATTCGATGGAATTTTACATCACGTGCAGTGTTTACCATTCACAAAAATAAAGACAAATTAATTGAAACATTTGATTTTATATTAAACAGTGATGACTTTTCGACAGATCAGGTTTCATTAAATGCTGCTGTTGGTTTAAAATCTTATTTAGAAAATGAAGAATTCTTGTTTTTTCTTGATACTTTTAAATTAATATTTGAACAAACTGATCTTATTTTTCAAATTTTACAACATAAATTCACTGATATAATTTATTCAAGAGATCGTTTGAAACATCTCATTGATAAAATTTCAAGTTTCCGTAATACAGAATTTCATTTTAATATTTTATTTCAAAATTTTTCAACTGATGAGGCTCCTCCCACGAAAAGTAGCAAAACATATAATTTGGTAGACAAGAAACTACATTATAAACAACTTTTTAATGAAATTTTAGATACTATTAAAGGTCAAATTGAGATTCGATTTTCCGATTTACATGAATTGAAGTTTTTCGACTTGACGAATAGAAGATTTTTCGAATCTTTTTCAAAAGAGTTTCCCAATAAACTTTTAGATAACTTAGTTCTCAAATATAAATTTTTTGATAAAATAACTGCACAATGAATTATGCGTTATATACTCGGATAAAGATATTTTAGGCCAGTACGACGATATGATAAAATATATGATAGACAATGATTTGCAACAAGTTTTACCTCAGTTTTATAAACTACTTTGTTTGACAGTCACCATTCCTGTCACGTTGGCATCGGTGGAGAGATCATTTTCTACTCTCAAACGAATTAAAACATACATGCGAAATACAATGGACCAGAATCGTTTATACAATGTTAGTTTGATATCTATTGAAAAAGATTTAGTAAAACACTTAAAACAAAATGATACATTTTATGATAATATTATTGATCATTTTTCGCAAACTAAAGACCGTAGAATTCCGTTAATATATAAAAAAAGTTAATAAAATTAATAAAAAAAAACATAATATGAAAAATTCCAAAAAAAAAAGAAAAAATATCGAAAATCCAAAAAAAATAAAAAACAAAAAACGAACAAAAAAATGTTTTGCCAAGAGAAACTCTACACCTCCACGTTGGTTCTTGCTGGGCAACAATTAATTTTGTCACTGAAGTAGCTGGTACGGTCGCTGTGCAAAAGTTAAATTAATTGGCTGAGTAGAGTATATTTAAAAAAAAACGTTTTGTGTCGAGCCTCCTCTCTTAAAAAGTTCACGAGCCGCCAGTGATCAAATTAGATTATGGCTACGGTATGATTTGATTCTGGAATGTGTTGATTGTTGTATGAGTTGTTATATCGCTGGGTTAGTATTATAAGGTTGTATGTCTTCTTGAGAAAATCAACTTCCAAGTTTCAGGCTATTGGAAAATAAGGTTCAATGAAAAAAACTGATGTAATGAAAGTTTTGATATATTTATGAGCATAATATAATAAGATTCTTGACCCAGTATGAATTATATAAAAAATTCTCGGGAATTAGGTCACATTAACACTCTGTTATAAATGTTCGTCTTTACGTACGTTTCGGTCTCACGACCATCATCAGAAGACTTATTTTGTTAAAAAGGGGTTAACTAAAACTAATTAGCATATTAACGATACAATTTTCGATTATTCGTGGTTCTGTTCGTTTCGACGGCGTGAGCTTTTTGATTGAAGATTGTGCGATATGGACGCTTGTGCTAATTAGTTTTAGTTAACCCCTTTTTAACAAAATAAGTCTTCTGATGATGGTCGTGAGACCGAAACGTACGTAAAGACGAACATTTATAACAGAGTGTTAATGTGACCTAATTTATGAGCATACCAAATACTACATACATAGAAATATAAACATGCGAAATTTTAATCTTCGGCACTGTCTTAGGCCTGCTGGACTGATTCTTGTATCAAGGGGCGCACAATGGACCCAATCAAGTGGTCTAAGAGCTTTGGACTTGTCCGCCCCCGTTTTAATTGATTGATTGATTGAAGCTATATTTATTAAAAACTTGCCAATTTGAGGTAAGCTTGAAACGATCAAAACTTTCAGTTACTTTTTCGACATCCAAAAATTAACAAAAACCGATTCCCTGCAAACTTCAAGCTACTTACTGATTCAAAATTATGAAAATGGATTCTTTGCAATTATCACAAATAAAAACGCCGGTATCAGCGCAAAGCCGATGTGCCTACTGACAACAAATATTGGTCCTAAACCATTTTCCAGCCAGCAGGTGAATTAAAAGTAAGACACAGTATCGATTTCTCATCTAGATGGACTTTCTATATCGGCGGCTGTGGCATCTTCAACATAGGTATACAATATCACTATGCATGGTCATGAGGTCATGACTCTTTTCGCCCTATTACTTTTGCCCAAAATAGATCGCTGTAAGAAGTAAGGTTATATCTTACCTGTTCATGTAATAGTCTAGGAGCCAGAGCGATATTGATGGTCTGAACATTAACCCGATGGCACTATGGTTTATCGTTAGAGGACGGTTCAATGACCAATTCATCTCACAGACCGAATTTTCCCCGGCTGCTAGATCTCGAGATACAGCCTCCGCATTTTTTTTTCACTGAAGCTTAACCCCTTCCAAATTTGAAGAGCATGCCATTCTTATACACTTCCACCATCTGCCATAATTTTTTATTGGACCGAAAATGGACTGCTAGTTAACCCTCCCAAACCTAATGGATATTGTTCATTGGTGTTGGCAATTGTTAACATATCCTATCCCATCAAAAGTTATCGGTTCATTTCCGAGTGATTGGCCATTATTTGGACCAAAAATGTTTCTTTTTTTCATTTTGTGGCTGAAACTTGCTGGTTACAAGATAACATGATGGCACCATGTTCAATAACTTTATTGGATGTCAAATAAAGATTTAAAATTATTGCCATTACCCCTCGCCTACTTAATCCCCCTCAAAATCCCCTAAAACCACCCCCAAAAATATGAATAATATGGATAATATGACCAATTTTATCATGAATTAGTAAATTTTTGAGATTCTGGCTGGGTTTGAAATCGAAACGGCAGTTTTTTTGTTTTTGTTTTGTTTTGATGGGTGGTTTTAGGGTGTTTTGGGGGTTTAAATTGGCAAGGAGTGATGGCAATAAGTTTGAATTTTTATTTGACCTCTAAATAAAGTTATTTAACATGGTGCCATCATGTTATTATGTAACCCGCAAGTTTTAGACACAAAATGAAAAAAAGAAACATTTTTGGTCCAAATAATGGCCAATTACTCGGAAACGAACCGATAACTTTTGATGGCATAGGGTATGTTAATAATTGCCAACACCAATGAACATTTTCCACCAGGTTTGGGAGGGTTAACTAGCAGTCCATTTTCGGTCCAATTTTAACTGGTCGGCCTGATAAATGGACACGATGAAAAATGATGACTCATGGTGGAAGTGTATAAGAATGGCATGCTTTTCAAGTAGCCGCAACTTGGAAAGGGTTATCCCCCAGTCAAAAAAATAAAAAAATGCGGATGCTGTATCTCAAGATCTAGCAGCCGGGAAAAAATTCGGTCTATGATATGAATTGGTCATTGAGCCGTCCTCTAACGATAAACCATAGTGCCATCGGGTTAATGTTCAGATCATCAATATCGCTCTGGCTCCTAGACTATAAGTACTATGCCAAAGGATATTTGAGTTTCGGGTGACTGGACTTTTCACATTATACGCCTCAAGTTGTCAGTGAATACTATTCTGCACTATTGAGAACACATAGTTTGCAATAAACTTTAATTTACTAACATCATCTAGCGAAAATCCTTTCGCGCAGTTGTAACTCTATCCTCTACCTGATTGAAGCATAGGGATGAAGAATTGAGTTCTTGACGGTGATGTTTTTCGACCCCACCTAAGTAATTTGAAGAGGACTTCTTTTTTTACTCGCTCGTGATGTGCCTCCCCCACTAATGCTCCGTTTTTTATGACGCACGCATCAAAGAGATCCGTATGGTAACGCTCTAAGAAAGTAGGCACAAGGAAGAGACGTCCGAGAAATTCTTAGATGGGGTCTTTTGTAAAGCATTGCTGTTATGGAAGTCAAGAACTGTATTCTTCATCTCTATGGATTAAAGTAAAGACACTGATACCTGCTTTGAATGCATATCACACTAGAACATATTAGAGTGTTTTTTTTTCCCAATATGTACTTTTAACCCGGATTAATAATTGAACGTTTCCTATTTTATTGTAGGAAGTTAGTTAATGAAATTATAAATAATATAAGTACAAAGTATCTATCGAACTATAGGTACACATATATTGTTGAAAGCTTAAATACGCAAGCTCACCTTCTTCACCTTTCGTGAAATGCCAAATGGAAACCACGAGAAGATTGCTGTAAACATATCTTCTATAACATAAGATTTGCAAATTTACATTTTTCAACTCCCAGCATACCTAAACTTGGGGACTATGAGAATATTTCAATAATCCGCATTCTGCAAGCTTACATAAAACCTACAAGTCTACATTTTCAAATTTTCAGCAACTTTCCATTCGGAAAGTACAAAATGATTTCAGAAAATTAAAAAATGCAAACTTACATCTGCAAGTTCTTAACAAATTTTCAAAGGTAAACCAATTTTTAATATATACTGCAAACTTAC
Source organism: Endomychus coccineus (assembly GCA_958510875.1). Classification (NCBI taxonomy): domain Eukaryota; kingdom Metazoa; phylum Arthropoda; class Insecta; order Coleoptera; family Endomychidae; genus Endomychus; species Endomychus coccineus. The sequence continues at coordinate 184,332,838 of OY294068.1, read as the reverse complement.
AAAAGAGTGTTTCCTAGAGGAAGCTCTCATGGAACATATAGAACACTTAAATTTTGAATGCTTTTATTTACAAGACTTAACCAACTTGCTGCAAGTTATTGCAAATTCCGTGTTTAGCGGGAAGTTCAAATTAGGGAAATGCAATCAGGGTAAATTGTTTAATAAGAAGCATTTTCCCATATTTGGATGGATTTTGAGATAATTTAAATTTTCAGTCGAGCTCTGAGGAATTGTTTCAAACTGATGAAACCTGGAGGACAATTACTTTTTGTATTCCCAACCACCAGTTTTCTTCATCAGATGTATAAGAACATGAGCACGGCAGGACTTAATGGACTTTTTCCTTTCCTGCAAAAATATCAGAATTATGAAGATCCATTTGATTGTCAACCTGATCATGAAGTGGCCGTGGCAGATTTTTTCCGAAACGTTAGTTTCGATGTTGAATACTGTGAAGTGATTGATAAATATTTGGAATATTCATCACCAACTGGTGTGCTCAGTGAGTTGAGAGAGAGAGAGAGAGAGAGAGAATAATATGGCATCATTGAACGATTGAAGTATACAACCAGTTATTGTTGAAATTCTGTTTCAGACGTTATGCAGGCGCTTGACTTGGAATTGAAAAACATAGTTGAAATTGATATTGAAAAATATAAAGAAACATTTCTTGATGCAGTGATTACCGATCCAAAAACTGAACTAACAGTGAATGAAAAAGGGGATACTGTTTTCAAAATAATGGTGCCTATAGCTTCCATTGTGGCACGACGACCCATCTCATAAATCTGATTACCGTTGACTGTATATAAGTATACATGGGACGGTATGTGAAAATCCTTCACTATATCATTCAAAATTTCCGGGAAGCATGCGATGGCATCAATGAACTGAACTGAAGAATCACAATTTACCATTCATAAGTTCAAACGGAATACTCCCCCCTGTTGATGATATTCAGTCGTTTGTCTATTGAGTTGTTGTAATTGTTATAAGTCTTATACGTGTACGATAACTAATGTTCAGCCCTTTAGGTTTAGACGAAGAGAATAGTTTAGTTTAGTTTAGTTTAGTTTATTCGTTAGATCATTGAACATCGTCCTAAAATTATTAAAATCACAATCAATTATATATTAAAATACATTTGCAATACAATATTTCACAATAAACATATGAGAAGAAAAGAAAAGAAAATCATTATTATATATTATTATTTCTAATAAATGAATTGATATTTGTCATTTAAATATTCCATTTCAGAATAATAAGCTTTCTTCTTTAAGATTTTACAGACGGTTTTTTTAAAACAACGTTCATTCAAAGATTTAAACGATAATGGCAACTTATTATAAAATTGTATAGATTGGAAAGAACTTACAATGGCTCTTTTTAAATAATCCAGTTTTGTGCAGAGGTATTTGAAGACTGCTACTATTTCCTGTTTTGTAGTTTCCATGTTCGTTTTTTGAATTTAAGAATGTTCTTATGAGCATATAATAGCAATTGATATATGAGAATTGACGGTACCGTCAGAATCTTCTGTTGTATAAAGATAGACTTACAAGTGGTCTGAGAGCTTGGATGGAACTATCTTCGAACACCTTTTTTTTGAAAATAAAAACTCTTTGTAAATCCGAGGATACTCCCCATGCAGCTATGCCATATGACAAGTGAGACTGTATGTGCGCAAAATAGTATATTATGAAAGTATCACTATCAATTTCTCTTAACCTTCCATTAACATAAGTAGCAGTAGCCAATATTTAACACAGGATATTTATGTGTTATGACCATTAGAACTTTGAGTCTAGAATGATACGTAAAAATCTCGCACTGTTCACCTGCTGTATTGAATTCTTTTCGGATTTGAATAGGTAACTTTTAACATTATTATGAGAAGCATTGGATATTAAAAATACATTTTTGTTAGAATTTAGATGTAGTTTATTAATATTTTAGTATTTATTTATTGACTTCATGCAATTATTTGCAGATTCGATTGAAGCTTTTCCAGTTTCGTGTCACATTTCCAGGTTCGTGCCATTCAACCGTTGTATCATCAACACAAATTATAGAGTTATCAACATCAAAAACCGAGACATAAATGAAATACAGCAATGGACCCAGAAGTGAATCCTGTGGCACCCCTCTATGCATAGTTAATATAGTTGATTTGCAATTTTTCATTCGAACATAATGAGAGGTCTCTTGTATAAATATGATAGTGAGATCCCAAGTATTCCCGAAGTTTGTAATTTAGTGAGCTATATCCTGTGGTCGACTAAGTCAGAAGCTTTACTCAGATCTATGAAAAGCCCCAAGCAGTTTTTTTTTCATCAGAGCAGTGTACACTCCGTCCAGAAACTAGGTTATTGCAGTACATATAGATTGGTATTTTGTGAAACCATGCTAGTATAACCATGCGTTATTAATCTTTTACTTTAGAAAAGCAACTAAGAATTTTGGATGTTATCGTATTTTTTCCATGAATAGGAATAATTTTTGACAATTTTAAAGCACCTGAGAATATTCATTATGCAAACGAATTATTTATTATTTCTGTATAACCAATTCATGTTTACAAGCTTTCATAATATTAGAAGTAATATCATCATATCCTGCAGAATTGGTAATTTTAAAACTGTTTATTAAGGTTATAACTTTATTTTCATTTACAGGGATTAGATAGAATTCATTGTTGTTTGGAATATCATTTTTGGGAAACCAAGTTTCATTTTGTGATAATAAGTCATAACCTGCAGTATTGAAGGCTTCCTGTAAAATTTCTGCACAAAATGTTGCATCGCTTGTTTTCACTCCCTCTATGTTCAGTTCTATTTCTGAGACCGACCTTTCTTCGATTATGGTTTGGTTAATTATTTTCCAGGCTGTTTTACTTCCACATTTAGAAGATTCCAAGATATTACCGAAGTATTGTTGTTTGGTATTCTGTAAGAACGTTTTAAATATTCTTTTTCTGATTCTGAAAGTGATAGTGACACAGAACTAAAGTTAATGTAGGTACATTGTTAAAATTTATTACTGTGAATTTTTTCCTTGTACCCACATTAATTTTTATTGTACTTATTATAATAAAATAAAATATTATTTTCAATTGATCATTACTTTTCTTTAGTGTAAAATGTCCTTTTAATTCAAAGTGAAAATAAATCAATATGTATGCCAATTTTCAAGCTGACCCTGCACCCTTTCCTTCCGGTTTGAATTTGTCGAGACCAACACTGGGGTGTTATCAGCTAGTCGGTTTATTGCAGTAAAGGTCAACGATATAATATGGACTGTACACACAATAACACTGGAAATAAAGAACAAACATTCATAACAATATCATATTACTCACAATTTATAAAAATATATTTTTATATTATTATTGTGATTTGCAGCGCAAATTAATTCATTCTTGAACCATTTGGGAATGTATGTTGTTTCCTTGGTATGTTGGTTCTTAGACTGAAAAATTCTCTTTTTTGACGTTTCGATAATAGTTTATCATCTTTATCAAAATTGTTTTGTGAATTAGTATTTCTATGTAATTTAGAAAAGAATAGAAGATTTCGATTGATAAAATGCGTCTGCAGCCGACTTGTGTTTTTTAAATTAAATTAAAACTACAGAAAACATTGGATCCGTTTTGTGTGGAAGAGTAATGTATGGTTAATTAGCAATTTGAAATGGATTGAATATAGTTAAATATAAGACATTATTTTAAGATTATACAATTCTAAATATTTATGATTATTTTATGAATTAGGTATTCTATGGTTAACATTTCATTTCTATTATTAACAACTAATCAAGCCTAAGATAATTCTATGGAAACTAACCTCAAAACTGTTATTTATGAATATCATATATCATCTTTTTTAGGTTAAATTAAATTGACAATCGAAAGTGGTACTTCAAAATAACAGAATTAGAGTATTGTGAAGTTTTGAAAGATTTGAATCCATTTTGTCATTTACAAAATTGTTTCTTTTAATTTATATCAAACGTTTGTTGTTATTCGTTTCAATATTTGAAATTTTTGTATTGTTGTATTCAAATGAATGGTTAGTGTCTTTTACATGTTTACTAAACGCAGTGGACGCATTTTTGATATAGTTGTATCCATTCAATCTTTTTTCGAGATATTGGGAAGATTGACCGATTTATTACTTTTGGCAATCTTTACAAGGGATGGAATAAACAGAATGGGTTATCTTTTGAAAGGTACGCTACTACATATATATTTTGAATTACACGCTTATTATATAGGGAATATGTTATCAGACGTGAAAACATCGTTTGTTTAATGTTGTAGACTATACATATCAATGCATAAAATGATTATAAACAAAAATTTACATACATATCCCCTATTTTCACATGTTTTCATATATTTTCATGCAGTTATATATGATTTTCCTTCTTTTTTTGACAACATTTCTCTATATTTCAAAACTGTTCATTTTATCAAGAAATGTTGTAAATAGAAGTTGTTCATCATCCAAGTTTCTATCATCAATAATTATCAAGAGAAAATAATAAACCAGGAAAATAGAAAATTTACGGAAAATTTAATTTTTTTTCAAATATAAGAATACTTTGAAACATATCAAATAATATGTTTTTGGTGATGCTGATTTAGATTCTGACATTAATTTTTTGAAATATCTCGAAAAAATGTACTGATGAACAAATAGCCAAAAACCCTAACAAAATAGAAGCAAAGCATGTTACCAAGATGGCTCAAAGCGAGCTACTTGACTGTATAAATGCTTCAAGTTTGCAAGAATATGTACTTGTAAAAAACCGCTTAGAATCATGTGCAAATTTTGCTGATACAAAAGATCAATTGCCATCAGGCTCTAAAAAATGTTCTGGTGCAAAAACCAGAAGTCGAACATTTAAAAATAAATTTTTTGACGCATGTTGCCCAGAAATTCCAAGAAAATGTAAGAAATCTTCCCATCATGTTCTTTGTCACCACTATAATGATGTCATCATAATAACTTATCCTATATAATAAGCGTGTAATTCAAACTATATATTACATGACTGTCCCCCCTCCTGTGGAAAACACAAAGAAAATTTTTGAAATTTAAATCATGCATTCATATAGAACATTTGATGCTGAATAACTTCTGTTCGAAATTTTTTTCCCTAAAATGTAACCTTTCAATGTTATATTATAAGCAATGATTCGGCTCACCACAAGTAAGGTCCGACACAAGATCGTAATAGTAAATTATTAGAGAGTTACATTTCGGACTTAGAGGTGAAGATGATAATATCTAAGGCACATTTAATAAGGTGCAGGACATCTTGGCAAACATCTTGTACAATTGGGGAATATGGTGGGATAGTAGTATAAATAATTTGGGAACGTTTTGTACAGCGACTTAAACTGGACCAAACTACAAGTAGTTAATTCATTAACTAATAGATTATAACAAATGCTTACTCAGGTTGTGAAATTTTCTAATTAAGGTAACCTCGAAGCTCAAAAATATCTTTTGGTATGCGCAAGATACCACAAAGTTCCAATTTTCTTGAATAATTTTTTCATAGAAAGGTTCGTCGCCGGAGACGATCAAATGTATAGCAAGATATCCAGAATTAACACTATTGAATTCTTTAATGTTTTGGCTAAAGTAAAAAAGTTGCTATCTGAAAAGGTCACCTATAGATTAGCGAAAATGCAAGGCCTGATTATCAGTTGATATTGACTCCCTCCCAATTCCGAAATCGAGATCCATGTCGTATATAGTGATTCTTAATTAGCTCTGCGTCACTTTCGTGCTGTGAGTGAAAATAAATATGAATCCGGAACTATATTTCAAATATGGTGTGGCACACCAACCGCATGTTGTTGCTTCATATGATAAGTTGTTCAAGTTATTACGTTGGATTGAAAACGAGAAAGTAATGGATATTGGCTGTGGTGCTGGGAATGTTTTGCTAAACATATTGGCCCCTAAACTACCGAAGAGTTTGTCCCAAATTGTTGGTTGCGACATATCTGAAAACATGATACAGTTTTGTAGAAGTCTTCCCACAACAGATAGAATTTCATTTATTGAACTTGATATCGAAACGAAGAAATTATCGATTGATCTAGAAGGCCAGTTCCAGCATTTGTTTTCAACATATTGTGTGACATATTGTAAAGATTTAAGGTATTGGGCAGATATATAGCTATTGTTATCAAATTATGTTATGACTACTAGTCCAGTCAATAAGTTGGGGAAATTTCTAAAAAAAGCAAGAGGTCGTAGGTACCCAAAAAATTCTTTTTACATAATGTTCTGTGGCCGATTTGAACATTCGTTCGGGTTGAGCCTAGTGGACAAGACCTCCCATTCACCCCTATACGCTGAATTAACCCTATTTTCTCCATCTTTCATAATAGTACAGTCATTTTATGGATTGGTCGTACTTTTTTTTCCGACTTAAGGTTTGAAAATACAGAAAGTTAGGAAATTTTCCGTAGATTACGAAAAAAATAGTGGCTGAAAACCTGCAACGAAGGAAAATGTCTTAATTTATATATGTATATATATATATATATATATATATATATATATATATATATATATATATATATATATATATATATATATATGATTTTCCGTGTTTTTCCGGGAAAGAACACTTATATCTTCGAAAATAAGCATTTTAGGAGGAAAAGTTTCAAACAAAAGTTGTTCAGCATTAATTTTACATAGGGATTGACTATTCTGAATTTAATTTTCATCGAATTTTCCAAGCATTGGATGGGAAAACAGAATATTTTCGAATAAGAACTATATATGAGAAAAAATTGCATTTGGCTGGTAAATATGGTATGATAATTTTATATTGGGGTATATATCGTTACTGTAAATGATTATAATTAAGAATTTTCCAATATTTGCTCTAATTTTCCTCATTTTAAACCTGAGCTTTTCATTTTCCGATTTGTTAACTAACAATTAAGCCTTTTTTAATTGTTAATTTGGACCGATAATTAACAAATACATTTCATGGAACAATATATGAGGAAATGGGCTGAAAATGGTTACTCGGGGGTTTTCAAGGTAGCTGATCACGAATCTAACATCAGAATCGGAAAATTCGACACTCTTCGCCGGAAAACTCGACATTTTCATGGAAATTACCAAAATCTATAAATGTTGAACTAAGGACGTCAAAACATTCACTCGGGGGGTTTTCGAGGTCGCTGATCAAGAATCCGATATCAGAATCAGAAAATTCGACACTCGTGGCCGGAAAACTCGACATTTTCATGGAAATTAACAAAATCTGTAAATGTTGAATTAAGGGCGTCAAAAAATTCACTCGGGGGTTCTCGAGGTCGCTGATCACGAATCCGATATCAGAATCGGAAAATTCGACACTCGTGGACGGAAAAATCGACATTTTCATGGAGATGAACAAAATCTGTAAATGTTGAATTAAGGACGTCAAAAAATTCACTCGGGGGTTCTCGAGGTCGCTGATCACGAATCCGATATCAGAATAGGAAAATTCTATACTGTTGACCGGAAAACTGGACATTTTCATGGAAAAATACAACCCGAATCTGTGAATTAATTATGAATTACGAATTTTTAAAATAAATTATGAATTATGAATAAATGAATCGAATGAATGAATTATGAATTTCTAATGAATGACTGAATGAATTATGAATTTTTCCAAAAAAAGTATGAATGACTGATAAATGAATCGATGAAAAAATTATGATTTTGAATATATTACTGAATGAATTCTGAATCTCTTGAAATAAATTATGAATTTTTATTATTTTTATTAGAAAAAAAATATATATACGTATCTATACCGCTTTCCCGAACATTTTGAGCCCAAAAACGTCCAAATCCATGAATGCAGCAAAATTTATTGGCTTATTTTGACTAGACTAAAGGTTGTACGTTATAAATATATCTTCTTGAGAAAATCAGATCTAGTTTGAGCATGTATGGTAGCATAGTCTCAGTCTTCTTTCTTTGCTACTTGAAATTCAGGCTTAAAGCTGCTCGGCTTAGGCTGAGGAAATATGACATGACTTGTTTGTTGATACGTTTCGAAACTGTTTTTGATATTAACAGCCTTAAAATGTTCATCATTGAGTCTTATTATAAGTGCACAAACTTTTGTATCGCGAACTTCGTTAAAGGTTTCCAGCTGTAACATAAGATTTGCAAGTATACATTTTTCAACTCCCAGCTTACGTGAGCTTGGAGAATATGAGATTTCGATAATCCTCATTCTGCAAACTTACATAATACCTACGAGTCTACATTTTCAAACTCTCAGCAAGTTTGCATTTGAAGAGTACAAAACGATTTCAGTGGCTGCATGAAAATTTAAAAGTTCAAACTTATATCTGCAAGTTCTTCGCAAATTTTCAATAGTAAACCTACTTTTTAACACATAATGCAAACTTACAAGAGAGTTTTGTACAGGAGGTTCTCATAGAACATATCGACCACTTAAATTTTGAGCGCTTTTAATTATAAGTTATTGCAGCATATTGGCTTCCGTGGCTTAGTGAAATTTAATCATGGCATTTTCATTTTCCATACCCATTCTAATAAATGAGTTGAAATTTTTCTTCAGGATAAATTGTTCAACAAGATGTATATTCCCATATTTGGATGGATTTTGAGATAATTTAAATTTTCAGTCGAGCTCTGAGGAATTGTTTCAAACTGATGAAACCTGGAGGACAATTACTTTTTGTATTCCCAACCACTAGTTTCCTTCATCAGATGTATAAGAAAATGAGCAAGGGATTCAATGGACTTTTTCCCTTCCTGCAAAAATATCAGAATTACGAAGATCCATTTGATTGTCAACCTGATCAAGAAGCGGCCGTGGCAGATTTTTTCCGAAACGTTGGTTTCGATGTTGAATACTGTGAAGTGATTGATAAATATATGGAATTTTCAACACCAACTTGTGTGCTTAGTGAGTTGAGAGAGTGAGAGAGAGAGAGAGAGAGAGAGAGAGAGAGAGAGAGAGAGAGAGAGAGAGAGAGAGAGAGAATATGGGATTATGGAACGATTGAAGTACTCAACCAATTATTGTTGAAATTATGTTTTAGACGCTATGCAGGCGCTTGACTTGGAAATGAAAAACATCCATGAAATTGATATTGAAAAATATAAAGAAGCATTTCTTCATGCAGTGATTACCGATCCAAATTCTAAACTTACAGTGAATGAGAAAGGGGATACTGTTTTCAAAATAATGGTGCCTATAGCTTCCATTGTGGCACGACGACCCATGTCATAAATCTCAACACCGCTGACTGTATATACAAACATGGGAAGGTATGTGAAAATCCTCCACTACATCATTCAAACATTCCGGAAAGCATGCGCTGGCATCAATGATTTGTAATAAGGATTGAAAACCACAATTAAACATTCATAAGTTCAAACAGAATACTCTCCCTGTTGATGATATTCAGTCGTTGATTACTGAGTTGTTGTAATTCTCATAATATAATAAATTATAATGCATTTAAGTTGTGATCAATAGCACCCCTCAGAAAAGAGAAGTTACCTTGTCAAATGTGGTGATCCAAAGAGAAAACGTACCAGTGAAACTCCTTCCGAATTTTTGGCAAATTGAATTATGAACTATCAAAAGATCCGCCATTGAAGAATAATAATTTTATTGGGAATATCTGTTTTCCTGTTTTTCTAGATTCTCTAGGAAACTGAGAGCAGTCTTACCTAGCGGAAAAACAGGTGTGAGTGACCCTTTCAGTAATGATGCAGATCGCAGATACAACAAAAGAGCTGCAGGCGAAAAATAAAAAAAGGGGATGCGTCCTCGCTAGCCACTTTCAAGAAAAACCAAAAAATTTTAGAGCAACAAAACAGCATGTACCAAATAGCTTGTTACATATTTTTTTGTATTTCATATTTTTGTGTATTATTCAATTGCAATAATTATCTCTATGCGTCCGCAACCCGCTTTGAGCATGCAGCATAAGCATAAGGTTTATAATTCAAGAGTAATCACTTAAACATATACATGTATACATGTGGTCTCACATTCTGAAATAAAATAATTTACATTAAGAGTCTTGACATTAGTTCCGATTTGGCTGCTACCTGGTTAATGGCTTCTTCATTAAGACTGCATGAACGTAACTAACGAAGTTTTCTGCTCCCTTCGACTCAGTGACTCCAACTTACTGTATTTCAAGCCGTTTTCGAGTTACAGATTTTAAAAGCCCATCCAATATTTAAGTGGACCCAATATGGAGCCTTATGGTTTCTCCGCATCTCTGACTTCATCTTCTCACCATTTGCCGTCTTAGAAATCACATACTGGGGTCTATCTAGTAAGTATGACTGGATTAAATTAAATACCACCCCTCTGAAACCTATCATTTCCAATTTATTCAATAGAGTGTTATGACCTACACTATAGAATGCCTCGCTTAAGTCGAGGCATCTTTGTGAAGTTGCCCTGCCATTACTTAGTGAATTGATTTTATAGCACAAAGTTTCAAATATTTCCTAAATCCATGTTGGGTTTCAGATAGTATTTCAAATCGTTCCAAAAATATGATCAGTAATTATATATAATTGAGCTCGCGCAACTAGACAGATTGCAGTTCGCGCTTTTGATCGTCTTTTGAACAACTTTTTTCCTCCTTTCGGCTCACTACTCAGTTCATCTCAACACTTTGTGCATATACGCATCGTACTGACCGATCTCCTAGTTTTTAATGTCATCTAACAAATCTGACAATTTCGGATCATGTAATTGTCCAGATTTTCGTCTGTATCATTTTCGCAACCGATATTTGCTGTGAAAATTATGGTTATGTAGAATTTTAAATTTACAACCAATACTATTTAAGCAATTTCCAGAACACGACTTTGTTTCATGTAAAGCACCAATTTCATTACTATCTCAAGTTTTATGTTGGTTTTCTACGTCACACAACATGTCTTCTTCGTTAAAGCTATGAATTTTTCCATCCGTGATCCGTGCTGGTAACACTGATGCTCCTAGTGTTGGAGCTGTCACTATCAGAATCGATACCTGCATCAGCTTTTTCAGCGATTTAGGTAGAAACGCACAGTTTTAGTCTTGCGTGTAGCAATGAAAAAAATTTCAATTCTTCTAATTATTGATTAAAAGAAAGTATAAGTAATTTGTTTATCCACCACCACTATATTAGGAAGGTTTAGTACGTGTGTTGTTATATTTCCTCGACTACATTGCGAGCTCCTTGAATTAAAAAGCCTTTACCTACTTTCCGGAATACTCTTACTTGTGAATAAAATGTTGGCAATTTGTGCTCTTAATCAGTTCTCTGTGATCAATCAATCAAAGAATCAAAACGGGGGCGGACAAATTCGGAACACTTAGACCGCTTGATTGAGTTGATTTTGCGCCCCTTGATAGAAAAATCAGTCCAGCAGCCCTAAGGCAGTGCCGATAGGTAAGGTTTTGCATGGACTGATATCTCTCATGGCTTCAAGTGGCATATGTGTGTTGCCTAAAAGAAGCCATTGCTGGAAATTCTGCTATGGTGTGAGGCAGTTTCATCCATATCTACACATCTACTATAAGCTGGGTCTTCAATAATGTCCATTGTGTGTAGATGTTTATTCAGATGACAGTGTCCTGTGAGGGGTCCTGAGACCAGTTTTAGGTCTCTCCTACTCATAGAGAGTAGGGTTTTAGAGAACTTAGGCGAGATCTCCCTAATGTGGAGCTTTGTTGCCTCATGCCGGGGGCACCACGTCAAACCGATATTCACTGTCTATTCAGTAGCTCCTTGAGGGCGTGAAGCCCAGTGGACGATGAAATTTCGATCGTTGCGTGGGCACCTAGGGGAACTGAAATCTTCCCGGAAGTACACGAGTAGAGTCTGAGTTCTCTGTGATACTTTCGAGTCCACTAAAACAGAAAAATCTTTTTCTCTAAGGAGTAATACCTTGAATGGAACACGTGCGATGGGAACGGCAACATTGGTACCACGATTCCGCACTTTCATGAATAGATGGAACATATCATTTATAATTTGTAAACAACCTTTCATGGCCGGCTAAGCTTCTTATTCATACCTTTGACCAACAAAATTCATTCAAAAAGTTTCGAGACTTAGAGGTTAGGTAGTTATTAAAAAATTCTGAAAATAACCACTTGTTAATTGAATGGGACACAATAACGTTGTGTTTTGTGGGAGTTTTAATTGCATTCTTAAAATAAAATGTTTAATTTTTGCGAGCCCAAAAATAAAAGGATAATAATATCTTCAGGGGACATAGAGGTTTCTGTGCGAGGAATGCTTCAAAATAATGGTACGGAAGCCTCTCAATGTACCATACCAGTGAATGTTCAAAAGATAGCGAAAAGGTTTAACTTTTTTTTTGTCAGGCTTAACAATATCAAGAACTTGCTGAGGACGACCCTGAATTATAATTTCTTTCCGAGGAACATCATGCCTAGAAAATGGCGTTTCCAACAAAAAGCAAATTATAATTTAAATTGAAAAGGCTATAGAGATAGGTTTTCCAAATAACATGAACTTATCTGGGGAATCTGAAGGAGCGCACACACGCGCTACATAAACTAAGATAAATTCCACAAAATTTGATTGCGATAATTTAAGAATATGACCCTGCAAATCCTATCTCATCATTTGAATGATTTGGATCTAAGTGTCCGCTCCTTCATGGAAGTTTAATTGGAATGTTCACTTCTATTTTTAGTTTGTTGTCAATCTAGATAGATTTTTCCACAGTTTATGCTGCTACGAAATGAAGCACTCATAACAAAGAGCCGTGATAATATAAAATAACGAAGCTGCTATCTCGGAAGTTCATCCAGGTTACTGACTACTCTGAGACATGATTTCTTATAATATCAATATTGAGATGCGTATCCATGGAGTACTTTTCATTCAGCATTCTGAAAAGTTGCAATCTCGAAAGTTCACCTATAACGAAAACGAAAGGCCTGGTTATTAGTTGATATTGATTCCCTCTCAATACCGAAATTGAGATCCAGGTCGTATATAGTGATTTTTAATTAGCTCTACGTTACTTTCGTTCTGTGAGTGAAAATAATATGAATCCAGAATTATATTTTAAATATGGTATAGCACACCACCCGCATGTTGCTGCTTCATATGACAAGTTGTTTGAGTTATTACGTTGGAATGAAAACGAGAAAATAATGGATATTGGATGTGGTTCTGCGAATGTTTTGCTGAACATATTGGTCCCAAGATTACCGAAGAGTGTGTCACATATTGTTGGTTCCGATATATCTGAAAACATGATTCAGTTTTGTAAGAGTCTTCCAACAATAGAAAGAATCTCATTCATTGAACTTGATATTGAAACGGAGAACCTATCGATTGAGCTAGAAGGACAGTTTCAGCATTTGTTTTCTACGTATAGTATAACGTTTTGGAAAAATTTAAGGTAATGGACATGGGCAGATACATTCCAATTGACCACCAACTCCGATGATGACTACTTGTCCACAGAAATTAGTTTCTTTTCAGAAATCGAGATACCACTCTTTTTTTTCAGATGAAAGTATGAGACATCCGAAGTCAAGTGGACTCAACGCATCGTCCTGGTAGGTGGTGGAACATTTTTTTACATTTATACATGATCGGGTCTGCTGCCCGCTCCGCCGGCATCGCAGCAATCTATGAAACCAACTCAGTGCACCGAAGCTATTGCTCCTCACTGGTCGGTAAGTAGCTTCGGTTCCTAAATCGTGTGCCCTGAGTAGTCTTATTGAGCATAGAATGACAGCCTTTTTTATCCGGTTTATCAAGATCTGCGTCGAGTTCTTACTAGCCGGAATGATCTTCAAGTTCGAACGCAGCGAAGGTGAAATCCTACGGTCTTGGATGTAAACCCTTAGGTAACCAAAGGTCAACCTGATTGACAAGGCGAGAGTTTCGATGTTCGCCTATCGGCTTGTCAATATGTAGCCTTAGCATAAGATCTTGCTTCGCGGCATTTATCTAGGCTTTCAGGCGAGAAGGTGGAAACTCAAGGTTGCCCTCCAGTTGGCCTTCTAGACTGATGTAAAATTCGAGACCAAGTTCTTCCGCAGCTTTTTGCAGACCCTCCAGACTAAGGAGTCCCCTACCTCCTCGGTGACGAGCTAGATAAAAGCGGGAAACGGACGACTTAGGATTCGAACTGTGATGGACATGCAACATTTTCCGGGTGTCTTTTTCTAGTCTATGCAGCTCATCGACCGTCCATTTCACCACTCCAAAAAAGTGAAGCAGGAATGGAACGGCAAGCATATTTTTGCAGGTGCCTTGTTCTCACTCGAAAGTTCGGAACACCAAATATGTATATGGTATTTCGATTTCTGGAAATATACCTTTTATCCACAAATTTCTGTGGACTATACGGTATGATTTGAACCTAGAATAGGCTGAATGAGCTAACAAAATATTGCGGAAATTGTGTATTTTCAGTATCTCTAAACCCAAATAAATAAGTTTGGAATTTTTATTTTCATTACTGATATTAATTAATACGTATTTTCTGTAATGTAAATTGTTTAATATGAAGTATATTCACATCAATCTCTATATGTGGATGCATTTTGAAATATAGTTGAATTTTCCAGTCGGGGTCTGATGAATTGTTTCAAACTTACGAAACCTGGAGGACAATTATTTTTTGTATTCACAACCTATAGTTACCTTCATCAGATGTACAAGCGTATGAGTATGAGTAAAATGGCTGGACATTTTCCCTTCCTAAAAAAATATCACAATTATGAAGAACCATTTGAAATTGAACCCGATCATGAAACGGCTGTGAAAGAACATTTCCGAAACGTAGGTTTCGATGTTGAATACTGTGAAGTGATTGAGAAATATATGGAATTTCCGTCACCAAATTGTTTACTTGGTAAGTATTTAGAGCTGTTACGTTGAATTGTGCTTTAGATTAATTGAATTTGAATCAAATGTAATCACGATATGGAAAGAGGTTCTCAAATTTGTTTAGATTATTCCATTTTTATATAGTTGGGATAGAAGTTGAATAGCAAACCTGAATCATGCTTTCAGAGCTGTGGCATTTCTATAAATATTCATAATTGAAGATTGAGATATGAATACAAACAAAAATTCAATCAATATAATTTAGTATTCACATTTTTAATATAGGAATTCTAGACGAATGTACAATAATCGTTGTCAGAGCAACAATGGAGGAGTGGTACCTACGTAACCTTTCGCCAACTGGGCTATATAGCAATTGGCAGCGTTTTCCAGAAGAGATACTCTTTTTCGATAAAGTCCATTTCTGGAACGGATTAAACTGATAAATGTGGCCATAAACAACGTTTTTTTCAACAACTTTCGACGTGTCACATATTTCGCCAGACACTTGATTTGTTGTAACAACAGTTTCTCGGAAGCATTATTTCGATAAATGACGAATGGCCACCTAGATGTTGCGATTTCACATCCTTGGGATTTTGAATTATGTTATGATGGCAATCTGGAATGTTCCTGAAAAATGAAATGAGAAATGATTTATTCAGTCAAAACTTATTTTATTTCTCAACATAATCACCTTGTAGCCCGATACACTTCATCCAACGTATTTATGATTTATGATCCCTTCCAAATAATACGATTTCGGCAATCCTTCAAAATACGCATACCACATCGTAGGAACCGAATGCCTTTCCGCCGAGCCCTTTCTTCAAGTTTGGAAATAGATAAAAATTGCAGGGAACCAAGTCTGGAGAATATGGTGTATAACGAACCAATTCGTAGCGCAATTCATGCAATTTTGCCACGGCGACTGCTGACATGTACGCGGGTACGTTGTCCTGGTGGAAGGGAACTCTTTTCTTTGCCAAATGCGGTCGCTTTTGCTTCAAATCGGCGTCGAATCGATTCAGTAGCTCTACATAATTTACGCCGGTGATCATTTTGCCCTTTCCAAGGTAATCGATATGAACGATACCTGGTGCATCCCAAAAAATAGCTGTCGCCTTGACTTTGTTGGCCGATAAACTCACTTTGGCCTTTTTCGGCTCCGATTCGAAAAGACAAGTCCACTGTTTCGACGGTTCGTCAAACATTCCTTTGAAGTTATCATCACACGGTCGTGCTTGTTGTCAACAGAGAGCAAATGCGGCACCCATCTGACGAATAGCTTTCTCATATTCAGAAATTTATTCAAAATGTTTCATACCCATTCGGATGAAATGCCCATAGCCTCAGCAATCTCGTGCACTTCAACTCGCCGATCGTCCAATATCATACCATGACTTTTATCGAAGACTTCTGATGTTGTAACCTCAATTGGAAGACGAGAACGTTAGGCGTCCTTTGTGGTCATACTACCACAACGAAAATCAGTAAGCTAACTGTGGATCGTTCTAATCGATGATGAGGACTACCCATAATGTTCAACAAGTGATGCTTTATTTTGCGTGATGTTTTCTCCAAGCAAGGAATAATGCTCAACCAAGACGCTCAATTCCATTTTTTCCTTGTTTACAAAAGGTTGCTTGCTTTCGATGGGTGTCAAAACAAAATTGGATGACTTATCAGTCTGAAAATTTTAATGCGCCCTAGTTAAAGATGGTAGACATAAATGTCACATGAAATTTTCAATTGTGACGAAGTCCGTTTCATTTTTCAGGGACTTTTCACCTTGCCCCCGTATATTAAATCTTCCATTTTGAATTCAAAATTAAATTCATATGAGCCATTCCCAATCAACTACACTAAATCGTGAACAACTTTTGCTTCCACAGGTTGATCAGTGACAACGCGTCTATTAGTTCAAGGCAGCTGCTTCGCTCTTCTCATGACCCCGTCAGCAGAACGACACTGGCGTGCAGTCATTGATCAACCATCTTCAGCAGTGATATTTGCAATGCAACGCATTGATAATACAGTTCTCGCGATTCAAATAATCGACGTGGAAACAGTTGGGAATACTACCACGAGATGACTGCCCAGAAACAATGCATATTGAATCACAAACACCTCGTGTTAGAAGTCGATGTATAAAGTTTTGGTTCTTTAGGTTCAACAGTGACAGCACGTCCCTTAGTCCCAGAAGTGTTGTCACTTTTCAACCTTGAGAAACAAAACTTTATCTTATGACTTCTAACGCGAGAGGTGTTCGTACTTCAACTATGCATTACACTTATCCATATTCTTCATTTTTCCGTATTTGGGATGATTGAACAATTGAAGCACAGAATCAATCATATATGAAATTATGTTTCAGACGTTATGCAGGCACTTGACTTGGAAATGAAAAATATCCCTGAATCAGAAGTAGAAAAATATAGAGAAGTATTTCTACATGCAATGATGACTGATCCAAAAGCAACAACCATAGTGAATGAACACGAGGATACAATTTTCAGAGTAATAGCACCTATAGCATCCATTGTGGCGCGGCGACCTATGTCATAATCCCCAACACAATTGTTGAATATATGATACGTACATTAGAGGGAAGGTATATGAAAATCCTCCACTGCTCTATTCAAAAACTTCCTCAAGTTTGACCAGGATACTCCTGTCCTGTTGATGAAGTTTAGTCGTTTTTCATTGAGCTGTTGTAATTCTCATTATTAATAATAAATTCTAATGTTTAAATTAAGGTTAATCGCACATCTAAGATAACAGAAACTCTTGTGAAATAGATAGATAGATAGATCTTCATTTTAAATGATACAAGAATCAGTCCAGCAGACCTAAGGTAGTGCCGATAGCTAAGATTATGCATGAACTGATATCTCTCATGGCTTCGAGTGGCATATGTGTGCTGCCAGGGTGTTGTAAACTAAAAGAACCCAGTGCTGGACATTCTGCTTGGGTGTGAGGCAGTTTCATCCGTGTCTCCACATCTATTACAAGCTGGGTCTTCAATAATGCCCATTGTGTGTAGATGTTTATTCAGATGACAGTGTCCTGTGACCAGTTTTAGGTGTCTCCTGCTCATAGAGAGTAGGGTTTCAGAGAGTTAAGGCGAGAACTCCCTAGTGTGGAGCTTTGTCTCATGCCGGGGGAACCACGTAAACCGAGATTCACTGTCTATCCAGTAGCTCCTTGAGGGCGTGGAACCCAGTGGTCGATGTAATTTCGATCGTTGAATCGGGGCCAGGAGCACTCAAGGAAACCCGTTTCCATGCCAGAGTAGGCAGGTATCCACACTAGCTGGAGTTCGTCCCATATCTGGCTAATTCTGACAGAGTTTCCCTGCACTCCAAGACTAGCCAGTGCGCCCAGGGCCGCTCGGCTGTCAGTGCAGATGTAAATACGCCTACCTCTTTAGTTTAATTCCAGGTTTTCCAGGAAACAGGTTCCGCATTGCACGGACCTCAGCGTGGAAAACGGTTGCGTGGGCACCTAGGGGAACTGAAATCGTCCTGGGTGTACGCGAGTAGACTCCGGGTTCTCTGTGATACTTTTGAATCCACTCTTTCTCTAGGGAGAAATACGTTGAATGGAACACGTGTGATTAAAACGGCAACATTGGCGCCACGATTTCGCACTTTCAGATGGAGCATCTCATTTATAATTTGTAAACAACCTTTCATGGCCAGTCAAGTTATTTATTCATACCGTTGACCAACATTTCAAGCATAAAGTTTCGAAACTTAGAGGCTAGGTAGTTAATGAAAAATTCTAAAAATAGCCACTGGCTTGTTGAATGGGACACAATAACGTTGTGTCTTGTGGAAGTTTTATTTGCATTTCTAAAATAAAATGTTTGATTCTCACGTGCCCAAAACAAAGTGATAATAATATCTTCAGAGGACAGAGAGGTTTATGTGCGAAGAATACCAGTGAATGTTTAAAAGATCTCGAAAAGGTTTACCTTTTTTTTGGGACTTAACAATCTTAAGAACTTGCTGAGGACGACCCTGGATTATAATTTCTTTCCGAGCAGTATCATGCCTAGAAAATGGCGTTTCCAACAAAAAGCAAATTATAATTTGAATTAAAAATGCTACAGAGATCGAGGTTTCCCAAATAACATGAACTTATCTGTGAGACCTGAAGGAGTGCACATACTCGATACATGAAATGAGATAAAATCCACAAAATTTGATTGCGATAATTTAACAATATGACCCTGCAATCCTATCTCATCATTTGAATGATTTGGATCTGAGTGTCCGCAGCTTCATGGAAGTTTAATTGGAATGTTCACTTCTATTTTTAGTTTGTTGTCAATCTAGATACATTTTTCCACAGTTTATGCTGCTACGAAATGAAGCACTCATCACAAAGAGGCGTGATAATATAAAATAACAAAGCTGCTATCTCGAAAGTTCATCTAGGTTACTGACTACGCTGAGACATGATTCCTTAAAATATCAATATTGAGATGCGTATGCATTGAGTATTTTCCATTTAGCTTTTCTGGAAAAGTTGCTATCTCAAAAGTTCACCTATAGGTTAACGAAAACGCAAGGCTTGGTTATTAGTTGATATTGATTCCCTCTCAATACCGACATTGAGATCCATGTAGTATAAAGTGATTATTAATCAGCTCTACATCACTTTCGTTCTGTGAGTGAAGATAACATGAATCCAGAACTATTTCACAAATATGGTATAGCACACCACCCACATGTTGCTGCTTCATATGACAAGTTGTTTGAGTTATTACGTTGGAATGAAAACGAGAAAATAATGGATATTGGATGTGGTTCTGCGAATGTTTTGCTGAACATATTGCTCCCTAGATTACCGAAGAGTGTGTCACATATTGTTGGTTCCGATATATCTGAGAATATGATTCAGTATTGTGAGAGTCTTCCAACAATAGAAAAAATTTCATTCATAGAACTTGATATTGAAACGGAGAACTTATCGATTGAGCTAGAAGGCCAGTTTCAGCATTTGTTTTCTACGTATAGTATAATGTATTGGAAAAATTTAAGGTATTGGGCATACGCAGATATATTTCTATAGATCACTAACTTAGATCATGGCTAGTGTCCAAAGAAATTAGTCTTTTTCCAGAAATCGAGATACCACTTTTTTTTTTATAGATAAAAATGGAGTATGGGACATCCGCAATCAAGTGAACCTATAGCGTCCTCCTGGTAGGTGGTGAAACATTGTCATCTATATAAATATAGTTTTACATTTATACATTTTCGGGGCTGCTGCGCGCTATGTCGATATTACAGTAATCGCGCCAGAAAAGATCAAGTCAGTTCACCAAAGCTACTCCTCCCCACCGGTCAGTAAGTAGCTTCTGGTTCTCGAATCGTATGCCCTAAGCAGTCTCATCAGACCAGGAATGACTTCCTTCTGCATCCGGTCTATCAAGATTTGCGCCCAGTTCTTAGAGGCCGGAATGATACTCAAGTTCGAACGCAGCGTGTTGATTACGCCATCTTGTCAGGCTGTGGTAAATCCTTTGGTCTCCGATGTAAGCCCTGAGTCTGAGCTTAAGATCTAGGCTCCCAGACGAAAAGGTTGAAATTCGAGGTTGCCCTCTAGTTGGTCTTCTCGACTGATGTGAAATATGAAACCGCAACTTTTTGTGCTGCCTCAACGATAAATGCCTCCCCTCCGGCCAATTTGTGACTTTTGCCAAAGCACAGGAGGGGGTCCGAACTTCTTAGAACTTCACAAGCTATACTCAGAACCTTACTTCGATGCAGACCCTTCAGACTGAGGAGTCCCCTACCTCCTCGGTGACGTGGGAGATAAATGTGGGAAACGGACGACCTAGGTTGCAAACTGTGATGGATATGCTTCATTTTCCGGGTGTCTTTTTCTAGTCTATGCAGCTCATCGAACGTCCATTTCACCACTCCAAAAGAGCGAAGCAGGGACTGGAACGGCAGCATATTTTTGCAGACGCCTTGTTTTCGCTCGACCTCATTTTTCGAACAATATGTATTGATATCTCGATTTCTGGGAATACATCCTTTTTCCACTAATTTCTGTGGAGTATACGGTATGATTTGAACCTAGAATGTTCTGGATGAGCTATCAAAATATTGCGGAAATTGTGTATTTTCAGTATCTCTAAATCCAAATAAATAATTATGGAATTCTTATTTTCATTACTAATATTAATACGTATTTTCTGTAGGGTAAATTGTTCAATATGAAGTATATTGTCATCAATCTCTATGTGGATGCATTCTGAAATATAGTTGAATTTTTCAGTCGGGGTCTGATGAATTGTTTCAAGCTTGCGAAACCTGGAGGACAATTATTTTTTGTATTTACTACCTATAGTTACCTTCATCAGATGTACAAGCGAATGAGTATGAGTGAAGTGGCTGAACATTTTCCCTTCCTAAAAAAATATCACAATTATGAAGAACCATTCGAAATTGAACCCGATCATGAAACGGCTGTGAAAGAACATTTCCGAAACGTAGGTTTCGATGTTGAATACTGTGAAGTGATTGAGAAATATATGGAATATCCATCAGCAAATTGTTTACTTGGTAAGTATTTAGAGCTGTTACGTTAAATTGTGCTCTAAAGCAATTGAATTTGAATCAAATGTAAACGGTAATCACGATATGGAAAGAGGTTCTCAAATTTTTTTGACTATTTCATTTTTAATTAGTTGGGATAGAAATTGAATAGCAAACCTGAATCATGGTTTCAGAGCTGTGGCATTTCTATAAATATTCATAATTGAAGATTGAGATATGAATACAAACAAAAATTCGATTAATAATTTAGTATTCACTTTTTAACATAGAAATTCTAGACGTATGTACAATAATCGTTATGTGAGAGCAACAATGAAGGGGTGGTACCTACGTAAGCTTCCGTCAACTGGGCTATATAGCAATTGGCAGCGTTTTCCAGGAGAGATAATCTTTTCCGATAAAGCCCATTTCTGGAACGGAATATGTTCGGCCTAAACTGATAAATAGTGCCATAAACAACGTTTTTTTCAACAACTTTCGACGTGTCACATATCTCGCCAGACAATATGCTTTGTTGTAACAATAGTTTCCTGGAAGGGTTATTTCGATGAATGCTGATGACAAATGGTCACCAAGATGTTGCGATTTCACATCTTCGGACTTGGAATTATGTTATGATGGCAAGGTGAAAAGTCCCTGAAGAATGAAATAAGAAATGATTTATTTAGTCAAACCTTACTTTATTTCTCAACCTAATTTCCTCCAACGTATTTATAATTTATGATCCCTTCCAAATAATACGATTTCGGCAATCCTTCAAAATACGCATTTGTTCCAGTGATGATCACATCGTAGGAACCAAATCCCTCTCTACCTAGCCCTTTCTTCAAGTTTGGAGTTAGATATAAATTGCAGGGAACCAAATCTGGAGAATATGGTGTATAACGAACCAATTCGTAGCGCAATTCATGCACACGGGTACGTTGTCCTGTTGGAAGAGAACTCCTTTCTTTGTCAAATGCGGTCGCTTTCGCTTCAAATCGGCGTCGAATCGATCCAGCAGCTCTACATAATATACGCCGGTGATCGTTTTGCCCTTTCCAAGGTAATCGATATGAACGATACCTGGTGCATCCCAAAAAATAACTGTCGCCTTGATTTTGTTGGCCGATAAACCCACTTTGGCCTTTTTCGGCTTCGATTCGAAAAGACAAGTCCACTGTTCCGACTGTTCGCCGAACATTCCTTTGAAGTTGCCATCACACGGTCGTGCTTGTTGTCAACAGAGAACAATTGCGGCACCCATCTGGCAAATAGCTTTCTCATATTCAAAAATGTATTCAAAATGTTTCATACCCATTCGGATGGAATGCCCATAGCCTCAGCAATCTCGTGCACTTCAACTCGCCGATCGTCCAATATCATACCATGACTTTTATCGAAGACTTCTGATGTTGTAACCTCAATTGGAAGACGAGAACGTTCGGCGTCCTCTGTGGTCATACTACCACAACGAAAATCAGTAAACTAATTGTGGATCGTTCTAATCGATGTTGAGGACTTCCCATAATGTTCAACAAGTGATGCTTCGGTTTGCGTAATGTTTTTTCCAAGCAAGGAATAATGCTCAAGCAAGACGCTCAATTCACGTTTTCCTTGTTTACAAAATTGCATGACATATCAGTCTGAAAATTTTAACGCGCCCAGATAAATATGGTACAGACAAATGTCACATGGAAATTTCGATTGTGGCGCCGTCCGTTTTATTTTTCAGGGACTTTTCACCTTGCCCGCGTATATTGAATCTGCCATTTTTAATTCACTAATTCGTAAGCAAGTTTTGGTTCCACGGGTTGAGCAGTGACAACGCGTTTTTCAGTCCTAGGCAGCAGTTTCGCTCTTCTCATGACATCGTCAGCAGAACGACGCAGACGTGCAGTCACTGATGAACCATCTCCAGCAGTGATATTGGCATACAGTTCTCGCGATTCAAATAATCGACGGGGAAACAGTTGGGAATACTACCACCAGGTGACTGCCCAGAAACAATGCATAATGAATCACAAACACCTCGAGTCAGCAGTCGATGGATAAAGTTTTGGTTCTTCAGGTTCAACAGAGACAACACATCCCTTAGTCCCAGACGTGCTGTCACTTTTCAACCTTGAGAAACAGAACTTTGTCTGATGACTTCTAACGCGAGATGTGTTCGTAATTCACTATGCTTTACAGTAATTCATACTCTTCATTTTTCCGTATTTGGGATGATTGAACAATTGAAGCACGCAATCAATCGTTATTGAAATTTTGTTCCAGACGTCATGCAGGCGCTTGACTTGGAAATGAAGAATATCCCTGAATCAGAAGTAGAAAAATATAGAGAAGTATTTCTTCATGCAATGATGACCGATCCAAGAGCAACAACCATAGTGAATGAACACGGGGATACAATTTTCAGAGTAATAGCACCTATAGCATCTATCGTGGCGCGGCGACCCATGTCATAGTTCCCAACACCATTGTTGATTATATGATACGTACATCAGAGGGAGGGTATATGGAAATTCTTCACTGCTCTATTCAAAAACTTCTTCCAGGTTCGACCAGGATACTCCTGTCTTGTTGATGACGTTTAGTCGATATTCATTGAGTTGTTGTAATTCTCATAATTAATAATAAATTCTAATGTTTAAATTAATAATAATCGCACATCTGGGAAAACAGAAGCTATCTTGTGAAATAGATAGATAGATAGATATTCATTTTAAATGATACAAGAATCAGTCCAGCAGGTCTAAGGTAGTGCCGATAGCTAAAATTTTGCATGGAATGATATCTCTCATGGCTTCAAGTGGCATATTTGTGCTGTTCAGGTGCTGTAGCCTAAGAGAAGCCAGTGCTAGGGTGTGAGGCAGTTTCATCCGTGTCTCCACATCTACTACAAGCTGGGTCTTCAATAATGCCCATTGTGTGTAGATGTTTATTCAGATGACATTGTCCTGTGATCAGTTTTAGGTGTCTCCTGCTCATAGAGAGTAGGGTTTTAGAGAGTTTAGGCGAGAACTCTCTAATGTGGAGCTTTGCTTGCCTCATGCCGGGGGAACCACGTCAAACTCAGATTCACTGTCTATCCAGTAGCTCCTTGAGGGCGTGGAACCCAGTGGTCGATGTAATTTCGATCGTTGAATCGGGGTCAGGTATACTTAGGACTCCCGTTTGGCCAGTTCATAGGCCATTTCGTTTCTCTTCACGCCAGGGTAGGCGGGTACTCACACTAGCTGGAGTTTGTTCGTTCTGACCAACGAATTCGGATATACTAGAATAAGCTAAAGTCATTTTTGAGTATCGCCAACATGTCTCTCTCCCACCATACTGTCGTCTAGCTTCCCAGCAATCGTGTGGAGGAATAAAGATTGAATAGAGAGATCTCCGATATTGGCACTCGTAATTCGCCGCCGCTAATCGTGTACCTACTGTCAAGAAAAGTGACATTTATTTGAAAGTGTAGTTCCCTAGTTCTGATCAACTTAACCTGTCAAATCTTTGAGTGATTTTGGTGATACAGTTCTTTGTTCTTTCTACTTTCTAGAAAATTCAAGAAGCTAACGACTTAATAGTGTTCTAAAATTGTGAATTTTCTTTACTTTTAGTACTTTGCATCGTTTAGGTACCTGTTTGTTTCTGAAAGTGACTTTGTAACTAGGCCAGGCGGCAGGAAAGACCTTAAAGGTGGTGCTACAGCAGCATTTGCCAGTACAAGTCGCCTACATATTTACCCTGAGTAAGTGATTCCAGATATGTTGGGATGGAACATGGTAGTAATAATTGCAAACTGTTTCAGACATGATGGGGACGACAAAGAGAATATTGATGTTTCAGCACCTAAAAGGTAAAATGTTTAATTAAGAGCATAGCAGTTTTACTAATATATGGTTTTATTTATTTTAGAGCAAAACTTTCAGAAAGTGAATATGCGTCAACATCTATGACCAAAAGCAGCGTTTGGTTTGCACCAGCTAATGAGGATATCATGGTTAGTAGTAATGAGGAGTCCTTAGTTGAATCAGTTTCCGTTTCAATTACTACTTCATTTCAACAGCCACTGCAGCCTTACCCAAAAATTGTATCTAGCAAATCACCAGAATCGGATATCTGTTCTGAGAAAGAATCCGTTATAGCTGTACCATTAGCAAGGTCTTCATCAACAACTTCCAGTAGTTCCAGTAATCCAAAAGAAAGGAGGAAAGGGAAATATCAACAAATAGTAGGAGCAGTAGTTCCATAAAAGTAAGTTTACAATACTGTATATAATTCTGCTAAAACTGGCCACCTGTAGTATTACAGGCTTTTGCTAGTATCAGCATAGTGCAATGTATAAGGTGAATGAGTTGTGCAAATTTCATGCATTTATATCTAACAGTTTTTGATATTCACCAAAATTTTCATGACCTGTATCCCGAAACTTGTCAATAGTGGGGCCATGAACTATTAAGAATTTTTGGGCTAAATTTCTCTAAAAAAATATGCCCCTTATGTTATGACATGGATTTAGTTTATACCCTTATATACTGTGTGAAATTGTTTATAAGTTAATAAATATAATACCATTATAACATCTAATTAATATTAATGTTTTCAGAAAGTTTCGTGGTAAACGCTATTTTGGTGATTGTACTACATCAGATATGGACAATCCAGCAAGAGCACATGTCAGTTGGAAAATTGCAAAGAAGACTGTCTCACAGCAACGGCGAAAAATAAAAAACTTACAAGCTTCTGTGAGGTTCTACAGAGAGAGAGTGAATTCTCTGGGGACATTAGTAAAGCATTTAAAAACTAAATTTGCTATGACAGAAAGTGCGGAATCTGTAATTACAGTAAGGTCCCACAATTTAGAAAAGTAATTTAATTAATTTGTAGTTTTTATACATGTGCAATTGTGCATTTGCTGTCAGTAGTCAACTATCTATAATATGTAATAATTTTTGTTATGAAATCATATATGCTGCATACATTGAATTTTAATTGCATAATTAATTTTCAGGCGGCAGTACCTGGCTCATCTGGCGAAATCATTAAACGTTTTTTGAAAGGACCATCAACTCAGAAATTTACACCGGATTTGCGGTCATCTTTTTAATATCATAGATTAGGTAAAGAATGTACTAATGATTTACTAGAATTTACAGGAACAATAAATTGTTAATATTCATTATTAATACGTCAACATTTTTAGAATCATATTTTCCGCAAGAAATCTTTTCAACAATATACAATATACTTTCTACTTTCTCACATAAATAAATTGACAATTTTTTATTCGAATAAAAGTTTACAATTTTACTAAAACTTTTCTTACTTGTATGTTCCTCATTCATATTGTTAGTTATATACCATCTTACATCGTGAAATCATGAAAATCAACGCATATTTTGCTCCCACCTCATAGTCCGATTATTGCAAATGCTTCCTGACAATACGTATGAAATAAAAGCAAAAATGCTGTAGTGGCGATATACCTACTGTACTTTAATATCAGTATACAGAATAGAATAAAAATATATAATCATGTTAAACATCTTTCGGAAGTTTTTGTTCATGAAATTTTCCATATAGGGCCCAACAATGGATTTTATATGAATATACTTATACAGATATGATTTGAAACCAAATTATAGGTTGATGTAGTGGTGAAAAAAGTGAAACTATTATTGTATTGCAACATAAATTAAATAATTGTGATCTAATAATGTCCTCGATAGGAACAAATGTTTTCACTGGTTAAGAATATATAAAAATATACTTAATTAAGTATAAAAATATACTTAATTACTGGGCAATTGCCCAGATGTAGATGAACAAAGTAATAAGCAGCTCATAGTCTGCGCTTCAATATAGTTACTTGCACGCACACATAAATCGGTGAATGGCAATCACCAAAAGAAGAAACGACCATACTATTATACAAATGTGGTCAGTAAGTGAATCAGTTTAATTGCCAAAATACCAGTCTTTTTCTGTAAAACATGGAAGAAACCCACATTTGTCATTAACATTCTTCTATGTCTACAGCTACACTGTTAATATTGGTTATAAAGTTTTTATTTTTGATGTTCCAATAGTTACGTACCTTACTGCCTTATAAATAGTACGCCCGTGGCGTGGGGTACCCTGAAAATCTGTTCAAAATACCCTATACAATACACGCCTATGCCGTGGAGTACTATTCCTCTATCCGTACTGGATTTCTACACGTCATGTTGGCGTTACAAAATTCCATAGTTACGAGTAGACTGACTAACTCTAGTATATCCGAATTCGTTGGTTCTAACTAATCCAGCCAAAGTTTCCCTGCACACCAAGACTATAAGTCAATCTGTGGGCACGAAGTATACCCAGGGCCGCTCGGATGTGCAGATTCAAATTCGCCTACCTCGGTAGTTTAATTTCAGGTTTTCCAGGAAACAGGTCCGCATTGCACGGACCTCAGCATGGAAAACGGTTGCGTGGGCACCTAGGGAAACTGAAATCGTCCTGGGTGTACGCGAGTAGACTCCGGGTTCTCTGTGATACTTTTGAGTCCACTAAGACTTAGTCGGAGAAATCTCTTTCGCTAGGGAGAAATACGTTGAATGGAACACGTGTGATTGAAACGGCAACATTGGCGCCACGATTTCGCACTTTCAGATGGAGCATCTCATTTATAATTTGTAAACAAATTTCATGCCCAGTCAAGTTATTTATTCATACCTTTGACAAACATTTCAAGCGAAAAGTTTCGAAATTTAGAGACTAGGTAGTTAATAAAAATTTTTAAAAATAGCCAGTTGTTCGTTGAATGGGACACAATAACGTTGCGTCTTGTGGAAGTCTTAATTGCATTTCTAAAATAAAATGTTTGATTCTTGCGTGCCCAAAAAAAAGGATAATAATATCTCCAGATGACATGGAGGTTTCTGTGAGAGGAATGCTTCAAAATAATGTTGCAACTACGGAAGCCTCTCGATGTACTATACCGGTGAATGTTTAAAAGATCGCGACAAGGAAAACTTTTTTTTTGTTAGGCGTAACAATTTTAAGAACTTGCTGAGGACGACACTGAATTATAATTTCTTTCCGAGCAGTGTCATTTCTAGAAATAGTCGTTTTCAACAAAAAGCGAATTATAATTTAAATTAAAAAGACTATAGATACATAAAATATGATAAATTCCACAAAATTAGATTGCCATAATTTAACATATGACCCTGCAAATCCTATCTCATCAGTTCAATGACTTGGATCTGAGTGTCCGCTCCTTCATGGAAATTTAATTGGAAGATTCACTTCTATTTTTAGTTTGTTGTCAATCTATATAAATTTTTCCACAGCTTATGCTGCTACGAAATGAAGCACTCATCACAAATAGTCCAGGCAATAAGTCGGGAAAAAGGCCATAATAAAAAAAATTATATAGTAATCTAGAATTTCAAATTTTTTTTCCGCATTTTGTTCCCAATGCCTCATAGATCATTCATGGCTGTCAAGACCGCGGGGGGTCGACGTTTCTACCCACCATAACGGGAAGTCAACCCCTCAGAATATTCTTATAAAAACAATCCAAAAGCTTAGAAAATTAATGAATTAAGAGCCCAAAATGACCCCTATTATGTTTTTGGGTTGCTGATCACGATTCCGCAGTTAATTTTCTCGGAAAACTCCCTCCAGATGGAAAATTTGGAAAATTTATGTATGATATATAATTTATAATGTTGTTGCAAAAATGACCTCTAATAGATTTTTTGGGTCGTTGATCACGATTCCGCTGTTATTTTTCCCAAAAAACTCTCTCCAGATGGAAAATTCGGGAAATTTGAGATTTTCCTGAGACAGTTATGAATAATAAAGTATAATTTTGTTGCAGAAATGACCTCTAGTAGGTTTTTCGGGTGGCTGATCACGATTCCGCTGTTATTACCCCCAAAAAACTCTCTCCAGATGGAAAATTCGGGAAATTTGCGATTTTCCTGAGACAGTTATGAATAATAAAGTATAATTTTGTTGCAGAAATGACCTCTAGTAGGTTTTTCGGGTGGCTGATCACGATTCCGCTGTTATTTTTCCCAAAAAACTCTCTCCAGATGGAAAATTCGGGAAATTTGAGATTTTCCTGAGACAGTTATGAATAATAAAGTATAATTTTGTTGCAGAAATGACCTCTAGTAGGTTTTTCGGGTGGCTGATCACGATTCCGCTGTTATTACCCCCAAAAAACTCTCTCCAGATGGAAAATTCGGGAAATTTGCGATTTTCCTGAGACAGTTATGAATAATAAAGTATAATTTTGTTGCAGAAATGACCTCTAGTAGGTTTTTCGGGTGGCTGATCACGATTCCGCTGTTATTACCCCCAAAAAACTCTCTCCAGATGGAAAATTCGGGAAATTTGCGATTTTCCTGAGACAGTTATGAATAATAAAGTATAATTTTGTTGCAGAAATGACCTCTAGTAGGTTTTTCGAGTGGCTGATCACGATTCCGCTGTTATTACCCCCAAAAAACTCTCTCCAGATGGAAAATTCGGGAAATTTGAGATTTTCCTGAGACAGTTATGAATAATAAAGTATAATTTTGTTGCAGAAATGACCTCTAGTAGGTTTTTCGGGTGGCTGATCACGATTCCGCTGTTATTACCCCCAAAAAACTCTCTCCAGATGGAAAATTCGGGAAATTTGCGATTTTCCTGAGACAGTTATGAATAATAAAGTATAATTTTGTTGCAGAAATGACCTCTAGTAGGTTTTTCGGGTGGCTGATCACGATTCCGCTGTTATTTTTCCCAAAAAACTCTCTCCAGATGGAAAATTCGGGAAATTTGAGATTTTCCTGAGACAGTTATGAATAATAAAGTATAATTTTGTTGCAGAAATGACCTCTAGTAGGTTTTTCGGGTGGCTGATCACGATTCCGCTGTTATTACCCCAAAAAAACTCTCTCCAGATGGAAAATTCGGGAAATTTGCGATTTTCCTGAGACAGTTATGAATAGTAAAGTATAATTTTGTTGCAGAAATGACCTCTAGTAGGTTTTTCGGGTGGCTGATCACGATTCCGCTGTTATTTTTCCCAAAAAACTCTCTCCAGATGGAAAATTCGGGAAATTTGAGATTTTCCTGAGACAGTTATGAATAATAAAGTATAATTTTGTTGCAGAAATGACCTCTAGTAGGTTTTTCGGGTGGCTGATCACGATTCCGCTGTTATTACCCCCAAAAAACTCTCTCCAGATGGAAAATTCGGGAAATTTGCGATTTTCCTGAGACAGTTATGAATAATAAAGTATAATTTTGTTGCAGAAATGACCTCTAGTAGGTTTTTCGGGTGGCTGATCACGATTCCGCTGTTATTTTTCCCAAAAAACTCTCTCCAGATGGAAAATTCGGGAAATTTGAGATTTTCCTGAGACAGTTATGAATAATAAAGTATAATTTTGTTGCAGAAATGACCTCTAGTAGGTTTTTCGGGCGGCTGATCACGATTCCGCTGTTATTACCCCCAAAAAAACTCTCTCCAGATGGAAAATTCGGGAAATTTGAGATTTTCCTGAGACAGTTATGAATAATAAAGTATAATTTTGTTGCAGAAATGACCTCTAGTAGGTTTTTCGGGTGGCTGATCACGATTCCGCTGTTATTACCCCCAAAAAAAAACTCTCTCCAGATGGAAAATTCGGGAAATTTGCGATTTTCCTAAGACGATTATGAATAATAAAGTACAATTTTATTACAAAAATGACCCCTAGTATGTTTTTTTGGGTCGCTGATCACGATTCCGCTGTTTGCAATCTCAAAAGTTCACCTTTAGGTTAGCGAAAACGCAAGGCCTGATTATTAGTTGCTATTGATTCCCTCTCAATACCGAAATTGAGATCCATGTAGTATAAAGTGATTGTTAATCAGCTCTACATCACTTTCGTTCTGTGAGTGAAGACTTATTTTCATTACTAATATTAATACGTATTTTCTGTAGGGTAAATTGTTCAATATGAAGTATATTGCCATCAATCTTTATGTGGATGCATTTTGAAATATAGTTGAATTTTGCAGTCGGGGTCTGATGAATTGTTTCAAACTTACGAAGCCTGGAGGACAATTATGTTTTGTATTTACAACCTATA
The DNA here is from genome assembly GCA_958510875.1 of Endomychus coccineus. Taxonomy (NCBI): domain Eukaryota; kingdom Metazoa; phylum Arthropoda; class Insecta; order Coleoptera; family Endomychidae; genus Endomychus; species Endomychus coccineus. Next base: position 184,301,252 of record OY294068.1, on the reverse strand, counting down.
GTTACCTTCATCAGATGTACAAGCGAATGAGTATGAGTAAAATGGCTGAACATTTTCCCTTCCTGAAAAAATATCACAATTATGAAGAACCGTTTGAAATTGAACCCGATCTTGAAACGGCTGTGAAAGAACATTTCCGAAACGTAGGATTCGATGTGGAATACTGTGAAGTGATTGCGAAATATATAGAATATTCATCACCAAATTGTTTACTTGGTGAGTATTTAGAGCTGTTACGTTGAATTGTGCTTTGAATTAATTAAATTTGAATCAAATGTAAACGGTAATCACGATATGGAAAGAGGTTCACAACTTTTATTGAGTATTTCATTTTTAATTACTTGGGATAGAAATGGAATAGCATTTCTGATCATGATTACAGAGCTTTGGGATTTCTATAAATATTCATTATTGGAGATTGAGATATGTATACAAACAAGAATTCAATTAATAATTTAGTATTCACTTTTTACATAGAAATTCTAGACGTATGTACAATAATCGTTATGTGAGAGCAACAATGAAGTAGTGGTACCTACGTAACTTTTCGTCAACTGGGCTAGATAGCAATTGGCAGCGTTTCCCAGAAGACATAATATTTTCCGATAAAGCCCATTTCTGGAACGGAATATGTTCGGCCTAAACAAGTCTTTTTTCAACAATTTTCGACGTGACAGTTTCCTGGAAGCGTTATTTTGATGAATGCTAATGACAAATGGCCACCAAGATGTTGCGATTTGACATCCTTGGACTAGGAATTATGTTATGATTGCAAGGTGAAAAGTCCCTGAAAAATGGAAATGGCAAATAGCTTTCTCATATTCAAAAATTCATCCAAAATGTCTCATACCCATTCGGCTGAGATGCCCATAGCCTCAGCAATCTCTTGCACTTTAACTCGCCGATCGTCCAATACCATACCATGGAGTCTATCGAAGATTTCTGGCATTGTAACCTCAATTGGACGACGAAACTTTGTGGTCATACTACTACAACGAAAATCAGTAAACTAATTGTGAATCGTTCTAATCGATGATGAGGACTCCCCATAATGTTCAACACGTGATGCTTTGATTTGCGTAATTTTTTTTCCAAACAAGGAATAATGCTCAAGCTCAATTCACACTCAATTCACTTTTTTCCTTGTTCACAGAAATCTCCAGGTTGCTTGCTTTCGATGGGTGTCAAAACAAAATTGAATGACATATCATTCTGACAATTTTAATGCGCCCTTAAAGATGGTACACACAAATGTCACATGGAATTTTCCATTGTGGCGCCGTCCGTTTCATTTTTCAGGGACTTCCCACCTTGCCCCCGTATATCAAATCTGCCATTTTGAATTCAAAATTAGATTCATATGAGCCACTTCTCATCAAATACACTAATTCGTTGATAAGATTTGGTTCCACAGGTTGAGTAGTGACAACGCGTCGATTAGTCCTAGGCAGCTGTTTCGCTCTTCTCATGACATCGTCAGCAGAACGACGCAGACGTGTTGTCACTGATCAACAATCTCCGACCGTGATATTTGCAATGCAACTCATTGATAATTCAGTTCTCGCGATTCAAAGAATCGATTCGGAAAGAGTTGGAAAAACTACCACCAGGTGACTGCCTCGAAACAATGCACAATGAATTACAAACACCTCGTGTTAGAAGTCGATAGACAAATTTTTGGTTCTCCAGGTTAAACAATGACAACCCGTCCCTTAGTCTCAGACGAGTTGTCACTGTTCAACCTTGAGAAACAAAACTTTGTCTGATGACTTCTAACAAAGAGTTCTATAACTAGAGTGGACAAGTAAGGCATTTATTCATACGAATCGAGTGCGTCTGGGCATTTATTCATACGAATCGAGTGCGTCTGTCCTTCTTGCTCATGTAACCCCCATGCGCTCGTACTATAGAGCGCGTAACGCCACGTCGTATAATACACGAGACGCGCCTGCGCGGTAAGAAATAGTGCGACAGAGAACACATACCTACTCGCGTATGAATGTAATACATTGGTAGGATCTACTTGTCCACTCTAGTTATAGAACTCGTTGACTTCTAACGCGAGATGTGTTCGTAATTCACTATGCTTTATACTAATTCATATTCTTTATTTTTCCGTATTTGGGATGATTGAACAATTGAAGCACACAATCAATCATTCATGAAATTATGTTTCAGACGTTATGCAGGCGCTTGATTTGGAAATGAAAAATATCCCTGAATCAGAAGTAGAAAAATATAGAGAAGTATTTCTTCATGCAATGATGACCGATCCAAGAGCAACAACCATAGTGAATGAACACGGGGATACAATTTTCAGAGTAATATTACCTGTAGCATCCATAGTGGCGCGGCGACCTATGTCATAATTCCCAACACCGTTGTTGACAATATAATACTTACATTAGAAGGAGGATATATGGAAATCCTTCACTATTCTATTCAAAAACTCCCTTAAGTTCGAACAGGATACCTACTCCTGTCCTGTTGATGACGTTTAGTCGATGTTCAATGTGTTGTTGTAATTCTCATAATTAATAATAAATTCTAATGTTTAAATTAATGTTAATCGCATATCTAAAAAAGCAGAAGCTATCTTGTTAAATATATAGATAGATAGACCTGTATTTTAAATAGGGGAACCCAATATACAGCTAACAAATTTGAAAAATAAGAATAAAAATTCCACTCATTCTTAAATATTTATGCATGTAAATATTTATTTGAATAATATTCACACATCTCTCATGAAATTCTTCTAGCTATTTTCGAATTTAACAAGTAGACTTATTTCTTAAAGATTCAGGTAATTTGTTGAGTTCCTGAAAACCTCTAAAAAGTAATGAATTTATTGATTGCACTATATATTTCTAAAAATATAAATGAGCTAAATTGTTTATTTTTTTTGATTTTAAATATGAAGACCATTGTAAGATAATGAAGACGTTCAGTAACAGAAAACCATAAAAATGACAGAGGTATATCGATATGATTTTGTAATTGATTTTGTTTGTTAAGATCTAATATAAATAATATGGAACCACATCAATCAAAATGTGGCTGGATTATAGTGTTGTCTGCGGTGATTTTAGATTCAGTTGAGAGAGATTAATAATTCTGGAGAAAAAATATAATTTTCTTCAGTTCTCCAGTTTTGGTTTCACAGATTACACACTCCATTTTAACATTCTGAATTATTGAAATTGGAAATGTACGCCACTGGATAAATAGATTTATTAGGCAAGAAGATTCATGCTTTTATTGCCTTAATCATCACAGATGTTTTTGTAAGGACCTTTTATTAAGTTAGTCCAAATCTTGTTTTATTTCACATTCAAACCTCTTGATCAGACCAAATGTATATTCTATGAAAATTTAAGATGAATGAGCTCCTCACTTTTCAAGCTGCATCCTCATATAATTTTCGATATGATTATACAAAGGAAAAAACATGTAATAGGTACAATTTTATTTCGTGTTAGAGTCAATGGACAAAGTTTTGGTTCTCCAGTTTGAACATGCTCTATTAGACAGACGTTTTTTTTAGGTAACCGGTAGGACGAAACATACAATGAAGTCATCATCTCCGGCAGATGTATAACTCCAACCATTTTCGAAAGTCGTAATTATACTTTGGTTGATATTGCTCAGTGACTTCATAATTTGACTCGTTACACAGATGAGCGAAACAGCTGTCTGGAACTAATATACATGTTGTCATTGTTCAACCTGGAGAACCAAAAGTTTGTATATAGAAAACATGTCTGTGAAGACCAGTAATTCTTCTACAAATTTTATTTACTTTCAAAATTCGTTGCTCGATTTATCGAATTGGTAAGGCCAATTGCATTTCGAACTGTCGTAACTAGAAATGCCAATTATTTGGAGAATAATATCTTCATTAATCCTGTAAGCTAAACGAAATAGACATGACAATTCAATTGTTAGTGGAGAGATGGATAATGTTGGAACACAATTTAAAAATGTGTCAAAAAGCAATGAAAATATGCGTACAAGATATCCAATAATACATAATATGAGACAATTAAGATAAGTTATTACAAATTTAACTTTTTTAATTCTGGGCGTCATCATTGAGCTGAAGTAGAGTCAGCATAAAATAAAATCAATCCAGAATAATTCAATTTAAAAGCATATATTGAGAAATAGTAATAATTTTGACAGTTAGAATGTAAATAAATAAAAAAATTCTTGGTTGCAAAATCAAATAAGGGGAAAGGACAGATGATATGGAATAAAGTCATTTTAATCAATTTCATTGGATAATAAATACATCAAAAAAAGGAGTAGATTTGGTAAATGAATAAAAGCTAATGCAAAGTGTGGTTGCTGCAGATAATCCCCTCTAGGTTATTGCTTTCAACTAAATTTTATTGAGAACAAATTATCTCAAAATTGTTACTCGGGGGGTTTTCGAGTGTTCAGCACACGAATATGGTGATTGAAAATTGCCATAATTCATCTGGAGGTCAGTAACCCTGGGTACCACGTCAGTCTCAGGGAATTTACGGAAATTTTATTGTAAACAACTTATTTAAAATTGTTACTGGGGGTTTTTGAGGGTGCAGAACATGAATATGATGATTAAAAATGCCCATAATCTACCTGGAGGTTAGTAATCCTGAGTACCACGTCGGTCTCAGGGAATTTACAGAAATTTTATTGAAAACAAATTATCTCAAAACTGTTATTCGGGGGTTTTCGAGTGTGCAGAACACGAATATTGTGAATAAAAATTGCGATAATTCATCTGGAGGTCAGTAAGCCTCGGTACCACGTCGGTCTCAGGAAATGTACGGATATTTTATTGAAACAAATTATCTCAAAATTGTTACTCGGGGGTTTTCAAGGGTGCTGAACACGAATATGATGATTAAAAATGCCCATAATTCACCTGGAGGTCAGTAATCCTGGGTACCACGTAGGTCTCAGGAAATTTAAAGACATTTTATTGAAACCAAATTATCTCAAAATTGTTACTCGAAGGTTTTCCAGGGTGCTGAACACGAATATGATGATTAAAAATGCCCATAATCCACCTGGAGGTTAGTAATCCTGAGTACCACGTCGGTCTCAGGGAATTTACAGAAATTTTATTAAAAACAAATTATCTCAAAACTGTTGCTCGGGGGTTTCCGAAGGTGCTGAACACGAATATGATGATTGAGAATTCCCGTAATCCCCCTGGAGATCAGTAACCCTGGGTACCACGTTGGTCTCATAAAATTTACTTCTTTTAAAAGACCATAAAATGCTCTTTCCAACGAGATCAAAAATAGTCAAATCAGTTGAAAGGTTCAGGAGATATTTAAATGTAAATATTGGAAAATGCATTGGCTTCCCCCTCCCTTATTATGACAGATACGAAAAAATGTTGCGAGGCAAAATGAAGCGGTATTACCCAAGCTATCAAATGATGTTTAAAGTTATAGCTCGTCTAACTTTCCGAGAGCGTGAATCTTACATTTTTTATAGTACCTACGTCTCCTAGCGGTTAAATTACGAACTTCATTTCTCTTGCCCACTTTCTCTAGGAAGAATTTTTCCCGTACCTCTAGGCCTTACCATTGTCGAGATACAGCCACCCTGTACTCTTATCCGGGCATCTTGTAATGCTTGTCCCTGACATCCTATGTTAATACTGTGGTGCTATTATCAATCATACAATTGAAATTCTCATTAACGTTTTACGAAAAATACTTCATAACTCGAGAAACTTTGTAGGTGGATATAGAAGACTGTATTGTTGAACTATGGCAAACCTACTTCATTCATTTCGTTTCCCTTATTTATTACAATTAACATAAAGTCTGATAAACATAATCTTAGTTATTTTACGACCTAACAATTTTTATAGTAGGAGTTATCTTCAACCGTTACTCAAACAATGAACTTCCACAAATCAAGCTAATGTTTTTTTTGCGACAATAGTAACAGTAGGGAATTTTAAAGTAACCGATCCATCTGTTCCTGTTGTTATTAATTCTAAAGATAACATTGACTTCATAAAATCTTGTCTGTAACTTTCCAAGGCAACCAATGGTAAATTGTGTTCTTCAGTATCACTCAACCGGCATATCTCTGGAATATTATAAGAACTGAAATGTTTCCAAAATTAGATCCTGCCCATAAGTGAACCCAACCTTGATTTGTTCCACTATACAGGGTGTTTCAGAAAGATCTCCAGTAAATGCAGAGGACGGTAGCTTTTACAAAAATAATCACATTTTTCATATAAACTATGGTCCTATCTTCTTTCGTTTTGGAGATGCGGGCGTTGAATTTATTTTTTTAAGCGATATTTTGCTGTAGCTCCTATGCAGCTACAGATATTTCGTTGAAATCTGATACTCGGGGTTTGAGAGGACGCCGAATAAGATGGTTCAGTTAGTTTCAGATTATGCGGTAGAGTGCACTGGGTGCGCAACTTTTCGGCGATTTTCTTAGCCTTAATTTTTTTGAGAATACTTTTTTGTTCTCTTTGTTAATTTTTCTGGTTTACAATTTTATTGCGAACAAATAAACTACTGTTTAGGTTCTCAAAATCTCACCGTTTCCGAGAAAAACGCGTTTAAATGAACATACGTGATTTAAGTAAATTTGTTAATGAGTTTTGTTATGTTGTTTTTCTCGAAAACGGTGAAATTTCGAGACCCTCAAAAGGAGTACTTTATTTGTTTGCAATATAATGGAAATGTGCAAAGAAAAGAAAAAAATTATTCTCGAAAAAGTTAAGGCTGAAAGAATCGCCGAAAAGTAGCGCACCTAGCGCCCTCTACCGTATATTTGAAAACTAACTAAGTCGTCTTATTCGGCGTCCACTGAAGCCACCGAGTACCAGATTTCAACAAAATATATGTAACTGCACAGGAGCTACAGCAAAATTTCGTTAAGAAAAAATTAAATTCAATGCCTTGTATCTCCGAAGCGATAGAAGATAGGACCATAGTTTATATGAAAAAATCTGATTATTTTTGTGAAATCTACTGTCCCCTGCATTTACGAGAGGTCTCTCTGAAACACCCTGCATGAAAGAAACAATCACCCTTATCCACTAAAAATACTGTTAAGGAGCCATTATCAGATAAGATGTTTGCTTCTTATGTATAGTGTTATAGAGTATCCAGCTTTTTATACCTGATTTACTTACTCTGGAGGTCTTTTGCAGTCTCGTACATTAGTTTCACACCAGGATCAATTTCACAGAATTCTACTATGAAACCATTTTCTTCAAAGTATTTCGAAATCTTTTCTGTTGAATTAGTCGTATTATAGAATAGTGGTACATAATCTTTACGATGTCCCAGATATGGTAGCCATTTAGCATCATCGCACATACGCTTGTGTATTTCACTTACTACATTATGGGTAGCAAAAATGAATATCAGTTTTCCACCAGGCTTTAGTAATTTGAAACAATTTGATACGGCTTGTCTGTAACATAACAGATAATATCTGAGCGTCTAACAAAGTTACAAAAATACTTAGAGGGATGACAAACAATACTTATTATGCAAATGTGGTTCGAGAGGTGAACAAGTCCTATACTAAACAAATGGGTTTCAACAACTGGAATTCTACAAGGGCGCAATATAATATTGTCATGCTGCGAATATCTAGAAAATCTTTGAAATGTCTAAATTTATGCAAGGTTCCTCTTAATTTACGCACAACTGAATAAATGTGTTTATCCCATCTTAAATGACTATCTAATATGGTAATGCCTAAATAATCGATAGCCTGTGCCTCAAATATTTTAACAACTGCTTTCGTTCCAATTTTTAATGAGTTAAATGGTGGCAAATTATTAGAATAACAACGGAAAGCTAAATGTTTTGTTTTATTGTTATTCACAGTGAACAATTTGTAATCGAACCAAAGTTAAGAGATATAGAATTAAATTTTCTGAATTATGAAGATAACTTAGATAGTTTAACAAAGGATTATAAAGATGAATAAACGTAAGAGGGTGTTTACTAATTACACCACTTTGGTCTCGTTAGATTTTTATATTTTTGTAAATATAAACCTCTGAAAGGATAGTAGATCATTGATGATCTTCAGATGAATGTGCGTGAATAGTTGATTCATGGTAGGGCATCGAATCGCATTGTGTTCATCAATGATCTACTATGCTTTCAGAGGTTTATATTTACAAAAATATACAAATCTAATGGGACCATTTTGAAATAAATGGAGTGATTTTTCATAAAACGTATTTTCGTTTGAAATTAAACTAGTGAAAACTAGTCGTCATCCATTATCCGTCTCCCTAGAGAAAATATACACACAGAGTTACTACTCAAAATGAGACAAATTATATTTTTTCTTCCGATTGAAATTAAATAAGTGAAAATTGAAAAATGTGGATGAGAACAAGTTATTGTGTTGAAAGAATTGAAATATATACACACACAGTCTGTACGCGAAACATATTTTTTGAGTGAAAACTAAAATCTCAAGTATTTCATGCCTAATTACTAAATTATTAGATTCAAAATAAAAAACGAAAATTTTTATATTTTTTTGTTCTCTCTTGCCCTTAAACACATGTAATTAATTGATGTTCCTTCGTTGGAAAGATGTATCATGATGATAAACCTTGCATACAGAGCGGTATTGTACATGGTGATACTTGCATGTTATTTCAACTTCATTATATAACATGTTGATATAACATGCGTATAATTGAAGACATAGAGTTATTTTCGCAATATACCTAATTTAGAAATTATTGAAGATAATCCCTCATTATTTCATTACAAATGTACCCATTATTATACGGGAATGGAAGAGAATTTCAATATATAATAAATAATATACCAAAATTTCATAATAATTTTATCAGAATTCTTGAAAAAACTGTGAACAACATTAATCCTCGGATGAATATTCAATGAGTTATTTTGTGTCATACAACAATAATCATGAGAATGACTCCAGATATCAAACTAATAATTTTCTGGCAACAACAGTTGCCGTTGGGAACAGCAAAATTGCCTTCTCTTTTCCTTCAATTGTTTCTATTTTCACTTGTTCAGAATACAGCAAATATTTTAAGAAATCTTCTCGGTAATTTGCTAAAGCTGTTGTTGGTATTTTCAGTAGTCCATCGTCAAATGATTCCAATACTCCTGAAATGAATAATAATTAATGAAAGAAACTATCGTTGAAGGAATCGAAGGTTCCCGTAGGCAATAAATTAAAAAATATTATTCATCGAGTAAATTATATAATCTTACCTACTTACCTATTATTGCTTCCATACTTGGATAGTGTAATTTGAAATCGAAGTCAATTTCGCATAATATTACATCAAAGCCACTTTCTTCAAACAATTTCGAAATGGTTGTTGTCGGATCGGGAACATTATGAAACGTTTGTGTGAAATTTTTTCGATGGCTCAAATATGGTGACCATTTTGCATCTTTACACATCAGTTTGTGTGCTTCACTCAATATATTTACCGTACTAAATATGAAAGTTAGTTCTCCCTCAGACTTCAGTAATTTGAAACAATTCGTCAGAGCTCGTCTGAAATGAAATAAAAATAACAACATAAAACATATTGGAATGAAGTGGTACATGTTAAAACATTATTCAGCAACAGATAATTTTGAAGAAAGTATGAATTAATTCATTGTAAACTAATAGCTACAATATTTTTTTTTTATTGTTATACACTGTGATGATTCTGGTAGTTATTTGAAGCTTAAGGGGAGGTGTGGGGACCTTTGGTACATTGGGCACATTATGACGATTCGAATTTTACTGCCAATTGTTCTCCAATGGTGTATTAATGTGCCGGGGCGACATTGGTACGAAAAGAAAGCAAAGTTTTGCAACAAAGAAGGTAAAACATTATGTTGGAAAAATTCAGGAAGATCATGACTGTAACTTTTTTGAAATTTTTGATTATAAAATGTGTCTATCCTCAAGGCCCTGATCCCTCCAGTTGACCTTCAAGATATTGTTATGAAATCGCCTTTCCAACAGAACATATTGGTATTGCCCATTTGCAAGCGCTTCTTTAGTAAACTTGACTGAGTATGTTCAATGAAACAGCAAAATTTAAACTACATATCCAAACATCGAAAGTTTTGTAACCGTTTCGTATGAAATAAAAATATTTTCCTTATCATCTTCTGTGGAAAGGAAGTGTGAACTAATGTTGCCCATAGTTACAAATTTAAAAAATTAAATATTTCAAAAAAATACATGTACTTCTTCATAAATAATGACATGAAGTGAATTAAGAGAGATTTACCCAATAATTTTTCCATTAGGCATATTCTAATAATAATTATCATGGTTGTAGTAGCCAAAAATTTGAAAATTGTGTCAATGTGCCCCGGTCCCACCTACCAACTAATGTTTATCATAATTTTAATGGATCATACTCACTTCTTATTATGCACGTACATGAAGCAATAAGTCGAAAATATGTGATCAAATTGATTTACAAGTTCGGCAGGTAAAACTTCACATTCAACGTCAAGTACTACACTAGAAAATTCACCTTTAATCGATCGCTTCTTGTTGCAGTACATTACCATATTCTCATAAAGGTCGCTGGCCACCAATTTTGCAATATCATCGGGTAACTTAGGAACTAATATTTTCAGTAAAACTTCTCCGGTACCAGATCCAATGTCTAGGATGTTTTCGTTTTTTCTCCATGTGAGCAGCTTCAGAACCCTATCGAATATTCCACTTACATATACATGATGCTCTATGGCATATTTTTCATACAATTTTGATGCAGACATTATTCTGATTATTCAACATTTAACAGTCTCTATCTGTCATACACACTATTGACTGCAAATTCGATATGTAAATGAGTTATCACGAAGATTAGCAGCTACCGTTCGATGATAAACTTTAGACTAAACAATTAATATCACAATTTTTTTAATGTTCAATTCTATAGGGTGAACCGAATTGGATATACTTATAGGGAATCTCTATTAATATCCGTGCTGGAAAAAAACTAAACGTGCATCCTCGAGTCTTTTTTTTCGAGACAAATTTGGGGGTGCCTATGAATTTTAACTCGTGTCATTTGTTTAGGCGCTATTGCCAAATACTTGCTTTTTCAGAATTTCAACAAAGCCTCGTAACATGTTTAATGTTGAAGCTATCGCCATGTAAGCAGAATATAATAGGGTCACATTTATACGTGCAACCCATTGGCGTAGGCGGAATTTTCTCAACCCTATAAATACAAATGTTATGCTAATAAATATGCAATATAAACATCATGTCAGCAAGGTGAGGAGTGAATATCAACCTTGGTAAGAGTGCCTCGACGCTTTGTATATAGAGAACAAAAGCAGTTAGGATAAATTAGTATAAACAGAATATAAAGAAGTATGAATCAAGATTATGACGATATAATGTAACATTCAACAATATTTTACGTTAGTCTACAATTGTAAATAGTGCAGTTTTCTATGTGTATAAGTGTTACATCAAACCTTAACTAATCACTGAGTTATTCCTATACTACTCATAGGAACCTGAACACCACATGGCGATCCACAAAGTGATCTGTAATATCGGTTTTTGTTATATAATCTTGACATGAAAATGTATTCATAATATAATTACTTTTTTCACCAAAAATTTGGTCGATACGACTGGAATTGTCATTGGTTATTCTAGTTGACTCATTAATATATGATAGGAACCTCAAGAGTATGCTGGAGAAGATATATTTACTTACATTTGCGTCGTTCTTATCAAGAATGTCAATACTCAAATCATCGAGTAGTATTTCTATGTTCTGCCTCTGATTATCGCTAATAAAAGCTACCGAGATATCTTGGTCAAGGGTGGGTGTGAAATTTAAAACGTGTGTCTTACTTTACTTTAGAAATAATTATGTCACTGTCACAGTGACATCATCAATAACCTACAAATTAAATTAACTAGAGTTTATACTTTTTACCTCGGTCTTGTTAATTTGGGGCCGTTTCGCGCCTCATGTGGCCGACGCCAGTTGTAATAGAGTATTTTCGGCTATAGGCAGCTAGCTTTTACCCGTTTCGGGTATATTTTAGTAGCTAGAAAATTCCCTTTGGTACGTCGCACGTCAGACGCTCGTAGCTGACAGCTGAGAGTACCTGTTTCTATTTGAATTAAAATTTCGTATTTAAACTACATTTTGGGACCCGAGACTATGCTAATAAGTTGACCCGGTTCATAATCTAACGACATGGATCGAAAACCGCACTCCAAATGTCGCCTTAAAGTCGTAGGAGGGAGCACTATTTTGCACATTTCTAACTCACGAGCTAGGCGCTCCTCACGTGAACGTCATTCGATTTACGGAAAATTAACCAATTTAAAACAGTTTTTGACCCAGTTTGGGACCGTTGCGACTTTGTAAAAGGTTCAAAATTAACGTTTCGACCATTCTTGTTACTAAAACCGTTATTTCATAATTTGTAGTTCAATTATTGTTTTACAACTGAAATAAATAGGTATGGAATTTGTAGGTTATTGATGATATCAGTGTGACAGTGACATAATTATTTCAAACGTAAAGTAAGACACACGTCTTAGATTCCACAACCACCCTTGACCAAGATAATTTTTGATATCCCGGTATTTCCTCCATGAAATTATTAGTCTGAGCAGGATTTACTTGTATATAGCAAGGATATTTATACTTAATTTATTTATTCTAAACTTGACTGATCAATTTTTCATTTCATAAGGTCAAAATGAAATTTGAATGTTGGGCATTCTAGATCGATTGCTTCATGGCTTGTGTTATTCTTCAAATTGAATTTTGTTAGCTAGTACACAATTTGAACATTTTTTTTCAATTTTTTTGCATTCTCAAAATTTGTGGTTCCCAAAGCAGTATGCACATACTTTCTTGCTTCTGCATTTTTTTGCTTGGTGGTGAAATTGTCTACAGCTATAGCAGCGAGTTAGTTGAAGGTCTCCATATACAGGATATCTTTCCCAATCTATGTATATTTAGTTATTAGTTTTTTAAGAGTAATAAGAGCTGTTTCTGCATATACTGTAGTAGCTTTCTTAGTCCTAGATTTTATGTGAGTTATTCTAATGTCGTTATCTAAATCTGAGTTATTTTGCTCTTTTGTTAATTCATCTATTTATTTTGGTTCTAGGTTTTATGGATTCCAATAATTTTCAAACATGCATTTTCATTTTTGTACTTTCAATTCCATATTCACCGTTTGATTTATTCTTTAGTTATTTGTTTTTGAGTATATTTGTTTCACTATGTGTCGAACACTTAACTATGATATTGTCATTTCTAATTATTTTTATTGAGCTTATACCAGTTTTTAAATTGACAGGAGAGATAGTAGAATTTGTATCACTCTTTGTTTTTAATGGTTTCTGTGTTGTTCTTGGATTTATTATTATGCCTTGAATAATTCGTTTGATTGTATTTTTTGTTTTAGAGTATCATCTTGAAGAACTAGAGCATGAGATTGGATTTAGTTCTGATTAATCATTTTACATTTTTCTTCTATTTGTCTTTACTTGGGTTTCTTCAATTAACATTTTTGGTATTTCAATCTCATTTTTAAGCGACTTATTTTGGAGAATTAGTATTTCTGCTTCCCCGTTTTCGTTTTCTTTTTTTCTTCAATAATTTCAAATGTACTTTAATTAAATTAATAATTCGTTTTAATGATTTGTTATCATTTATATTCTTAAAATTTTGTTCCATACATGTTTGTTTTATCTTTATTTTTTGTATTCATCATATTATCACGTACACCAGATGTTGATTTAGATTCCTTTAGTTTTCTTTTGTTTGCAACACCACTTTTTGTTAAGTATTTCTCCGATCCGTTCGTATAATTATTTATTTCTAGCGGAGTAACTTCATTATAACATTGCTCATTACCACTCTAGTTTCTAGTCCTCTTTTTCAATTTTTGTAACACCATATCCTTTTCATATTTCCGTCACTTTGGTCCAACATAACTGATATTTACTGATTGCGAAATATTATAATACGTTAAATTTATCTGGAGCTGGGCCTACTAATTAATAATAATAATAATAATGATAATTTATTCCCGAAGATAGTACATACATCAATACATCTACATCCATGAGTACAAGAAATAAAAATATCGTACTGAAACCATCTCTGATTCGTGCGTTGTGTAATTTGATAATTCATACTGAAATAGATATTTTGAATACATTACAGTTATTTTATAAAATCAATATAATACAAAGGTTTTGATAATTTGTTGGATTATGTGTGATGGGAATATTATGAAAAGATGAATTATTTCTTTTCGTGTGGTGCATTTCTTGTTGTGCAAGTTGTATTGTGTGGTGAGTAGCTTGTAAGTGAAAAAAATGAAAAAATTTATTTTCAGATGAATATTTATTGAGTTGTTTTGTGTAATACAATAATCAAGAGAAGTACTTGAGACTCTCTAGATATCAAACTAATAATTTTCTGGCAACAACTGTTACGGTCGGGAATGGCAAAATTGCCTTCTCTTTTCCTTCAATTGTTTCTATTTTAACTTGTTCAGAACATAGCAAACATTTTAAGAAATCTTCTCGGTAATCTGCCGAAGCTGTTGTTGGTATTTTCAGTAGTCCATCGTCAAATGACTCCAATATCCCTGAAACATACAAAAAATTTAAAGAAAATCGAAGGTTCTCGTGAGCAATCAATTAAAAAATGTTATTTATCTAGTAAATTATATAATCTTACCTACTTACCTATTATTACTTCCATACTTGGAAAGTGTAATTTGAAATCGAAGTCAATGTCGCATGATATTACATCAAAGCCACTTTCTTCGAAATATTTCGAAATGGTTGTTGTCGGATCGGGAATATTATGAAACGATTGTGTGACATTTTTTCGATGGCTCAAATATGGTGACCATTTTGCATTTTCACACATCAGTTTGTGTGTTTCACTCAATATATTTACCGTACTAAATATGAAAGTTA
Source organism: Endomychus coccineus (assembly GCA_958510875.1). Classification (NCBI taxonomy): domain Eukaryota; kingdom Metazoa; phylum Arthropoda; class Insecta; order Coleoptera; family Endomychidae; genus Endomychus; species Endomychus coccineus. Next base: position 184,286,252 of record OY294068.1, on the reverse strand, counting down.
GTTCTCCCTCAGGCTTTAGTAATTTGAAACAATTCGTCAAAGCTCGTCTGGAATGAAATAAAAATAACAACATAAAACGTATTGGAATGAGATGGTACATGTCAACATTATTCAGCAACAGATAATTTTGAAGAAAGTATGAATTAATTCATTACAAACTAATAGCTACAATATTCAGACCTTGTTGTGACAATTAAAGACAACATTTTATTGTTACACACTGTGTTTTTGATGATTCTGGTAGTTATTTGAAGCTTAAGGGGAGATCAGGAAACTTTGGAACATTGGGCACATTGTGACGATTCGAATTTTACTGCCAATTGTTCTCCAATGGTGTATTAATTTTCCTGGATAGTGGATAGCGGGGCGACATTGGTACGAAAAGAAAGCAAAGTTTTGCAACAAAGAAGGTAAAACATTATGTTGGAAAAATTCAGGAAGTTCATAACTGTAACTTTTTTGAAATTTTTAATTATAAAATGTGTCTATCCTCAAGGCCCTGATTCCTCCAGTTGACCTTCAAGATATTGTTATGTAATCGCCTTTCCAACAGAACATATTGGAATTGCCCATTTGCAAGCGCTTCTTTAGTAAACTTGACTGAGTATGTTCAATGAAACAGCAAAATTTAAACTACATATCCATACATCGAAAGTTTTGTAACCGTTTCGTATGAAATAAAAATATTTTCCTCATTATTTTCTGTGGAAAGGAAGTGTGAACTAATGTTCTCCATAGTTACAAATTTAAAAAATAAAATATTTCAAAAATATACATGTTCTTCTTCATAAATAATGACATGAGGTGAATTAAGAGAGATTTACCCAATAATTTTTCCATTAGGCATATTCTAATAATAATTATCATGGTTGTAGTAGCCAAAAATTTGAAAATTGTGTCAATGTGCCCGACCCCATCTACCAACTAATGTTTATCATAATTTTAGTGGATCATACTCACTTCTTATTATGCACGTACATGAAGCAATAAGTCGAAAATATGTGATCAAATTGATTTACAAGTTCGGCAGGTAAAACTTCACATTCAACGTCAAGTACTACACTAGAAAATTCACCTTTAATCGATCGCTTCTTGTTGCAGTACATTACCATATCCTCATAAAGGTCGCTGGCCACCAATTTTGCAATATCATCGGGTAACTTAGGAACTAATATTTTCAATAAGACTTCTCCGGTACCAGATCCAATGTCTAGGATGTTTTCGTTTTTTCTCCATGTGAGCAGCTTCAGTACCCTATCGAATATTCCACTTACATATACATGATGCTCTATGGCATATTTTTCGTACAATTCTGATGCAGACATTATTCTGATTATTCAACATTCATCAGTCGTCTCTATCTGTCATACACACTATTGACTGCAAAGTCGATATATAAATGAGTTATCACGAAGATTAGCAGCTACTGTTTGATGTTAAACTTCAGACTAAGCAATTAACATCACAATATTTTTAATGTTCAATTGTACAGGGTGAACCAAATTTGATAAACTCATAGGGTATCTCTATTAATATTCGTGCTAGAAAACAACTAACAATGCATCCTCGAGCTCTTTTTTTTAGACAAATCCGGAGGTGTCTATGAATTTTGACTAGTGTCATTCGTTTAGCCGCTGTTGCCAAATATACGATTTTTCAAGATTTTAACAAAGCCTCGAAACATGTTCAATGTTGAAGCTATCGCCATGTAACATGTAAGCAGAATATAATAAGGTCACTTTTGTAAGTGCAGTCCATTGGCATAGGCGGAATTTTCTTTTCCTTCAATTAATTCTATTTTCACTTGTTCAGAACATAGCAAATATTTTAAGAAATCTTGTTGGTAATTTGTCAAAGCTGTTGTTGGTATTTTCAATAGTCCATCGTCGGATGATTCCAATATCCCTGAAATGTACAAAAAATTGTAAGAAAATCGAAGGTTCCCGTGGTTAATCAATTTAAAAATGTTATTTATCGAGTAAATAATATATTTTTAACTACTTACCTATTAATGCCTCCACATAAGGATAGTGTACTTTGAAATCATAGTCAATGTCGCATGATATTACATCAAAGCCACTTTCTTCAAAAAATTTCGAAATGGTTGTTGTCGGATCGGGAATATTATGAAACGATTGTGTGAAATTTTTTCGATGGCTCAAATATGGTGACCTTTTTGCATCTTTACACATCTGTTTGTGTGCTCCACTCTATATATTTATTGTACAAAATATGAAAGTTAGTTCTACCTTAGGCTTCAGTAATTTGAAACAATTCGTCAAAGCTCGTCTGGAATGAAATAAAAATAACAACATAAAACATATTGGAATGGAGTGGTAATTGTCAACATTATTCAGCAGAAATGATTTTGTGCAGGGTGGATTGCTTTATTTCCTCGAGTATAGTTCGGCTGTAGGTTAATCTTTTTATTTGAATGAAACCCTAATTTTATTATTCTTTTTGACTTTTTCCTCTGAATGTAGTTTTTATTACTATTAAAAAAAAACAACTCTCGCCATGATGCAAATGCTACCATGCTATTTTTAAGGTCTCCCCTTAAGTCGCGACATGGAATGTTCTATATTATTACTGCTGCCCTCGAATTCAATTTTATTCAAAGTCATTCCAATAACAACTTGTTATTAAAGCTGCCTCTATCGAGTGGCCTTAGTAGTTACTTATCACTAATAGAATAAAATTGTAAATACACGTGCCAAAATGACGTACAATGTGCAATAATTGAGTAACAATTTATCATTGGGTATGAGTATCTGAAGAAAAAGATTGTTAGATATTTTCATTCTTATCAATGCTGTTCTATAATCAGCATACATATTGACTTCATTAATTGAGTTATGAGATATTGTGCAAGTATAGAAAATATTAAAGGAACTGTTATTCAACAAATAATTCTGCAATGAATATTTTTATTTGTCTCTAGAGTGATAAATGAAACAATACAAAAATGAATGAATAACAATAATACTGCTGTGTGTAATATTATGCTTTGATCAGGGACTTCCAATTTTTTTAATTTTTGATCCTCAGATTACTTTTGTAGTATAAATTACAAATTGTCATGTCTATGTTCAATAGCTTATCCATTTATTAACGTATCAGGAAACAAAAATATGACGCCGATCTGCATAAGTATTATGACAGTCATTGGTAAAGCCAAGACCAGTGTCGTGAGAGGTGAAATGGACGAACAGAGGATAAGAGGCTGTCTGGACAAAGATCGAGGGCATGGAGATCAACAAGAGGAACATGGCATGAGGGATGTAAGAACGACGTGGTGGTCGTAGGATATTAAGATGAATAGACAAATACGTTAAGGTTAGTTGATGTTCAGGAGAATAAAATTTTAAGTTTAAGTAATCATATTCGGACCACACCTGACACTAGTCTTATTCAATTTGATCTTCTGAGTGATATTCAAACATGGGATTGAGCCTCAACTATATTTTTTACTATCAATTTGTCCCTCAGGCTTCTTGTGATAATTGACTGAGTCTCATCCGTTACAATGACTATTAATGCCCGGTATTCCACAGGGATCTATATTGTCACCAACTTTGTTTCTGCTCCCGTCTGCAGCTTTGCAGATGATAGTACATTCCACACCCTTTTTTCATCTGGAGCCCCTATATCACCCAACGAAGCCAGATCAACGAGACAGAGACAGGTCTACGCAATTAAAGCAGATCTAGCAGACGATTTTGAAATGGAGATCTAATAATATAGTAGAGGTTAATGCAGATTAAACTCAAACATGTATTTGCTGCAGGAATGCGGAACTCACAATCCCTAATATGGTGATACATGAATTTTAGATAACTATTCCTGTGAAGTCTTCCATATTCATGCTGATAGTTCGGCCGCAAATTATTCAAAATTGTACTATCCCACAACTGATTCAAGAAAAGAATGGGCTAACGTCGAAATATATAACAACTCTTCGGACGAAACAAATTTCACTCCACTACCACTCCACTTTGGTACACTAGGCACATTGTTACTATTTGAATTATGCTGCCAATTGTTCTCCAATAGTGTACCAATGTGCCCAGATAGCGGGGAGACACTGGTACAAAAAAAAAACAAAATTTTGTAAAGAAGGTAAAACATTATGTTGGAAAAGTTCAGGAAATTCAGGAGACCAGTTATGAAATAACTTTTTTGAGATTTTCAAATATGAAATATGCTCACCCTCAAGGAACTAATTTCTTCAATTGACCTTCAAGATATTGTCATGCCTACTCATGTTTTTCGTATTATCATTCTCTGTGAAATGGTTACAAACCTAAAAAATAAAATATTTCAAAAAACTACATGTTCTTCTTCATGAATAATGACATGAGGTGAGTTAAGAAAGTTTCACCCCTTAATTTTCCCATAAGGCATATTCTAATAATAATTACCATGGATCTAGGAACCAAACATATGGAAATTGTACCAATGTGCCCCGGTCTGCCCTACCTTTCATTGTTTATCATAATTTTAATTAATCATACTCACTTCTTATTATTCACATGTGTGAAGCAATAAGTCGAAAATATGTGATCAAACTAATTTACAAGTTCGGCAGGTAAAACTTCACATTCAACATCAAGTACTACACTAGAAAATTCACCTTTAATCGATCGCTTCTCTTTACAGTACATTGCCATATCCTCATGAAGGTCCCTGGCCACCAATTTTCCAATATCATCTGGTAACTTAGGAACTAATATTTTCAGTAAAACTTCTCCGGTAGCAGATCCAATATCTAGGATGTTTCCGTTTATTCCCCATGTGAGCAGTTTCAGAAGCCTATCGAATATTCCGCTCACATATTCATAATGCTCTATAGCATATTATTCATACAATTCTGATGCAGACATTATTCTGATTATCCGAAAATCTCTATCTGTCTAATACTGAATTGACTGCAAAGTCGATATATAAATGCGTTATCACGATGGTAACTGTTTGATGTTGAACTTCAGACTGAACATTCAACATCACAATTTCTTAAATGTTTCATTGTACAGGGTGATAAAATTGGATGTCCTTATAGGGTATCTCTATTAATATTCGTGCTAGAAAAAAACCGACCGTGCATCCTCGAGCTCTTTTTTTTTGGACAAATTGGGGGGTTCCTATGAGTTTCGATTCGTTTCATTTGTTTAAGCGTTGTTGCCATATACTCGATTTTTCCGGATCTCAACAAAGCTTCGTAATATGTTTAATGTTGGAACTATCGCCATATGAGTAATACATTATATGGTCACTTTTTGCGGGCAATCCATTGGCGTAAATGGAATTGTTTTACCCCCTTCTATACTCAAGTTATGACACAAACTTGTATTTTTTCAAAAAGAAACCATAGCGGCATGTTGAAAAGAGTATGTATGCCTCACAGTCCATATTTCGTCCTCTAAAAAATTTGCGTTCATCTGTGGCTGCTGCAAACACCAATTGCAAAATTCGATTTGTTTTACATTGTCTCCCAGATGCAAGGATTGAACTTTTCTATATTTGTAGGGTTTGAATTTGTTTTTTACTAGGATACAAACAATAGAAGATGTGAGTGGAACAATTGTAATTTCTCTGATTCCTCTAGTGAATATTTCTGGACTTATTGTTACATTTCCTATTACTTTAATGGTACGTGAGTTTTCATCTCCCTTTTGGTACGTTGTCCTCCTCTATGAACAAACGAAGACCACAAGGTTGTATTACTGGTTCTGATCATCGGTCTTTTGGGCGGAATTCGGTCTCCGCTGCATTGGAACTTGAAGATCATTCCTGCCTGTAAGAGCTCGGCGCAGATCCTGATAGACTGGATGCAGAAGGCAGTCACTCTGGGTTTAATAAGAGTACTAAGGGCACACATTTGGGAACCTGAAGCCACTCACCGACCGGGGGGGGGGGGGAAGGGTAGTTTCGCAGCCCCGACCAGGCATTAATGTAAAAAAAACATATTATCAATGATGCAACTGAAATTCTCATTAACGTTTTCAGGGAAAATACTTCATAACTCGAGAACGTTTGGATGTGGATATAGAAAACTTTATTATTGACTTATGGAAGACGTAGGTACTTTATTCATTTCATTCCCCTTATTCATGACAATTAACATAAGCTCTGATAAACATAAACTCAGTTATTTTGCCATCTAGCAATATTTATAGTAGGAGTCTAATTTATCTTTAACCGTTATTGAACAGTTTTAACTCTCCACAAATCAAGCTAATGTTTTTTTCGCGACAATAGTAACAGTAGGGAATTTTATGGTCACCGATCCTTCTGTTCCTGTTGTTATTAATTCTAAAGATAACATCGACGTCATAAAATCTTGTCTGTAACTTTCGATGGCAACCAATGGTATCTTGCGTTCTTCAGTATCACTCAACTGGAATATCTCTGGAATTAATGGTTGTTATAAGAAATAAAATGTTTCCAAAATTAGATCCCGCCCATGAGCGAATCTAACCTTGATTTACTTTACCCTTATCCACTTAAAATACTGTCAAGTAGCCATCATCAGATTAAACCGATAAGATGATTGTTTCTTATGTATAGTGTTATAGTGTATCCTGAGTGTGCACTTTTGTATACTTGATTCACTTACTCTGGAGGTCTTTTGCAGTCTCGTACTTCAGTTTCACATCAGGATCAATTTCACAAAATTCGACAACGAAACCATTTGCTTCAAAGTGTTTCGAAATCTTTTCTGTCGAATTAGTCGTATTATAGAACAGTGGTACATAATCTTTACGATGTCCCAAATATGGTAGCCATTTAGCATCATCGCACATAAGTTTGTGTATTTCACTCACTACATTATGGATACCAAAAATGAAAATTAGTTTTCCACCAGGCTTTAGTAATTTGGAACAATTTCTCACGGCTTGTCTGTAACATAACAGATAATATCTGAGCATCTAACAAGGTTACAAAAATACTTCGAGGGATGACAAACAATTCTTATTATGCAAATACGGCTCGAGAAATTGGTGAACTTGTCCAGTCAATATATACCAAATAAATGGGTTTCCTTGCCAAAAGTAGTCGAAGGCAGATTATAAAACGCTCAGGGTAGACAAAAAAAAACTTGCACTTCATGTTAAAATTTTACCTTTAAAGACTTTTAGAGCCAAAATATTGAAATTTATCAATATAACAATAATTTTAATAATTAATGCTTTTTTTGTAATCTATTCCGAATGTTTTTGTACTTCTTTTCTGGTTCATACCTCGATACGATTTTTTTGACATATTATTATGGAAAATAAAAAATACGTTTCTAACTTTTAAATTCATGGATGTTATATGTTTTCTACAACAAGTGAGTTTTCTCAATCATGTTTTCCAAAAAGTATTTTATATTTTATAGTAGATATTTGTTAAGAAACAAATTGTAACCTGAACTAGTTATAACTTTTGTATAACAAGCATCAATAATCATGAAAATGACTTGAGACCCTTCAGATATCAAACTAATAATTTTCTGGCTACAACAGTTGCCGTCGGGTATAGCAAACATGTCTTCTCTTTTCCTTCAATTGTTTCTATTTTCAGTTGTTCAGAACCTAGCAAATATTTCACGAAATCTTCTCGGTAATTTGCCAAAGCTGTTGTTGGTATTTTCAGTATTCCATCGTCATATGATTCCAACATTCCTGAAATGAACAATTATTACTGGAATCAACTATCGTTCGAAAAATCGAAGGTTCCCGTGGGCAATCAATTTAAGAATGTCATTTATCTGGTAAATTATAGAATCTTAATTACTTACCGGCTATAGCTTCCACACTTGGAAAGTACACTTTGCAATCGAAGTCAATGTCGCATGATATTACATGAAACCCACTTTCTTCAAAATATTTCGAAATGGTTGTTGTGGGATCGGGAATATCATGAAACGATTGTGTGAAATTTTTTCGATGGCTCAAATATGGTGACCATTTTGCATCTTTGCACATCTGTTTGTGTGCCTCACTCAATAAATTTATCGTACCAAATATGAAAATTAGTTCTCCCTCAGGCTTCAGTAATTTGAAACAATTCGTCAAACCTCGTCTTGAATGAAACAAAAATAACATAAAATATATTGGTATGAATTGGTACATGTAAACATTATTCAGCACTTTGAAGGAAGAATGAATTCATTCATGAAAACAAATAGCTACAATATCCAGAACTTGTTGTGAGACACAATTTTATTGTTATACACTGTGTTTTCCATGATAATGGAGATTCTGGTAGTTATTTGGAGTGGAAGGGGAGACCAGGGAGCTTTGGTACACTAGGCACATTGTTACTATTTGAATTATGCTGCCAATTATTCTCCAATAGTGTACCCGGATAGCGGGGAGACACCAGTACAAAGTAATTTTGTAAAGAAGGTAAAACATTATGTTGGAAAAGTTCAGGGAATTCTAGAGGACAGTTATGAAATAACTTTTTTGAGATTTTCAAATATGAAATGTGTTCACCCTCAAGAAACTAATTTCTTCAATTGACCTTCAAAATATTGTTATGAAATTGCCTACTCATGTTTTCCGTATTAAATAAACATACTTTCATTATCATTCTCTGTGAAATGGTTACAAACCCAAAAAAATAAAATATTTCAAAAAACTACATATTCTTCTTCATGAATAATGACATGAGGTGAGTTAAGAGAGTTTCACCCAATAATTTTCCCATAAGGCATATGTTAATAATAATTACCATGGATTTAGGAACCAAAAATATGAAAATTTTACCAATGTGTCCCGGTCTACCCTACCTACTATATATTGTTTATCATAATTTTAATGAATCATACTCACTTCTTATCATTCACATACGTGAAGCAATAAGTCGAAAATATGTGATGAAACTGATTTACAAGTTCGGCAGGTAATACTTCACATTCAACATCAAGTACTAGACTGGAAAATTCACCTTTCAACGATCGTTTCTTGTTACAGTACATTGCCATATGCTCATGAAGGTCACTGGCCACCAATTTTGCAATATCATCTGGTAACTTAGGAACTAATATTTTCAGTAAAACTTCTCCGGTACCTGATCCAATGTCTAGGATGTTTTCGTTTTTTCCCCATGTGAGTAGCTTCAGAACCCTATCGAATATTCCGCTTACATAGTCATAATGCTCTATGGCATATTTTTCATACAATTCTGATGCAGACATTATTCTTTTTATTCAACAGTTTCTATCTGTCTAACAGTGAATTGACTGCAAAGTCGATATACAAATGCGCTATCACGATGATTAGGATTGAACTTCAGACTTAACAATTAATATCACAGTTTCTTAAATGTTTCATTGTACAGGGTGAAAAAAATTGTGTGTACTTATAGGGTATCGACGGCGCATCCTCGAGCTCTTTTTTTTGGAGAAATTTGGAGGTGCCTATGAATTTTGATTCGTTTCATTTGTTTATGCGCTGTTGCTTTATACTCGATTTTTCAGGATTGCATAAAGCCTCGTGATATGTTTAATGTTGGAGCTATCGCTATGTAAGTTGCATCATATGGTCACTTTTTTGCGTGCAATCCATTGGCGTAGACGGAATTTGTTTAGCCCCTTTCATTTCCAAGTTATGACACAAACTTGTATTTTTCAAAAGAAACCTTAGTAGCTCGTTGAAAAGAGGATTTTTGTTAATTTCAACAATATATAATATTACGGCAAATTATTAATTTTTTCATATTAGTCAACTAATATCTAAATAGAATAGAAAAGACGAACACCCAAACAACAGGCATACGAAAAAGCTAACGGTAATGTTCAAACTGATTTCTGTTTTGTTGTATGCAATGTTGACAAACTTTTTGGAAATCCCTCATACCATTTAATATATGCACCTTCGAAATTCCTTGGATTGCATTTTCAAATTTTTGCATTAATCCGTCAAAATTCCTGCTAACATTAAATTAAAATTTGTCTTTGAGGTACCTCACAGAAAATAGTCCAGAAGGGACAGGTATAGGGTGGAACAGACTATAACAGCAATAACATCGTACTCAGGAGGCCAAAATTATCCGAAAACGACTACAAACTCGACATTTTGATTAAATTTGTATATTCAATAATAAATATATCGAAACATTCGGCTTGTCAACCAAGCTGACCTTCGGTTACCTGAGGTCAGTCAGGCTTACATCCGAGACCGAAGGATTCAGCGTAGCTTGTCAAGATGGCGTAATCAACACCTTGGTCTATCGTCGAAACGTGATGGGTGTGCAGGTTCTTGATGTCTGTTGTTGGGCCTGGCAGAAGGCGCCTGAGACTCCATTCCACCTGTTGTCGGTATGTCTTGCAAAAGCGGCCTCGACGTATACCCCTAGACATGATGCAGCCCTACGGGTGCTTTATCACCATCCAAGGTCCTCGTACGGCATGAACCAAGAGCCGCTGCTATCTCACAAGCCAGAAGATATTGAGGTCCGTTGTTGGAAACGAAAATTGCCAGACCTAATGGAATTTTACCCGTTTCCGATCGTCAGGTCCAACGAATTCGGATATACTAGAGTTAGTCAGTCTATTCGTAACTACGGAATTTTGTATCGCCAACATGACGTGTAGAAATCCAGTACGGATAGAGGAATAGTACCCCACGGCATAGGCGTGTATTGTATAGGGTATTTTAAACAGATTTCCAGGGTACCCCACGCCACGGGCGTACTATTTATAAGGCAGTAAGGTACGTAACTATTGAAACATCAAAAATAAAAACTTTATAACCAATATTAACAGTGTAGCTGTAGACATAGAAGAATGTTTATGACAAATGTGGGTTTCTTCCATGTTTTACAGAAAAAGACTGGTATTTTGGCAATTAAACTAATTCACTTACTGACCACATTTGTATAATAGCAATTTGTATGGTCGTTTCTTCTTTTGGTGATTGCCATTCACCGATTTCTGTGTGCGTGCAAGTAACTATATTGAAGCGCAGATTATGAGCTGCTTATTACTTTGTTCATCTACATCTGGGCAATTAAGTATATTTTTATATATTCTTAACCAGTGAAAACATTTGTTTCTATCGAGGACATTATTAGATCACAATTATTTAATTTATATTGCAATACAATAATAGTTTCACTTTTTTCACCACTACATCAACCTATAATTTGGTTTCAAATCATATCTGTATAAGTATATTCATATAAAATCCATTGTTGGGCCCTATATGGAAAATTTCATGAACAAAAATTTCCGAAAGATGTTTAACATGATTATATACTTTTATTCTATTCTGTCTACTGATATTAAAGTACAGTAGGTATATCGCTACTACAGCATTTTTGCTTTTATTTCATCCGTATTGTCAGGAAACATTTGCAATAATCGGACTATGAGATGGGAGTAAAATATGCGTTGATTTTCTTGATTTCACGATGTAAGATGGTATATAACTAACAATATGAATGGGGAACATACAAGTAAGAAAAGTTTTAGTAAAATTGTAAACTTTTATTCAAATAAAAAATTGTCAATTTATTTATGTGAGAAAGTATATTGTATATTGTTGAAAAGTCTTCTTGCGGAAAATATAATTCTAAAAATGTTGACGTATTAATAATAAATATTAACAATTCATTGTTCCTGTAAATTCTAGTAAATCCTTAGTACATTCTTTAAAACATGTTTTAGGGGGATATCTAATCTATGACCGCAAATCCGGTGTAAATTTCTGAGTTGATGGTCCTTTCAAAAAACGTTTAATGATTTCGCCAGATGAGCCAGGTACTGCGCCTGAAAATCAATTACCCAATTAAAATTCAATGTATGCAGCATATATGATTTCATAACAAAAATTATTACATATTATAGATAGTTGACTACTGACAGCAAATGCACAATTGCACATGTATAAAAACTACAAATTAATTGAATTACTTTTCTAAATTGTGGGACCTTACTGTAATTACAGATTCCGCACTTTCTGTCATAGCAAATTTAGTTTTTAAATGCTTTACTAATGTCCTCAGAGAATTCACTCTCTTTCTGTAAAACCTCACAGAAGCTTGTAAGTTTTTTATTTTTCGCCGTTGCTGTGAGACAGTCTTCTTTGCAATTTTCCAACTGACATGTGCTCTTGCTGGATTGTCCATATCTGATGTAGTACAATCACCAAAATAGCGTTTACCACGAAACTTTCTGAAAACATTAATATTAATTAGATGTTATAATGGTATTATATTTATTAACTTATAAACAATTTGACACAGTATATAAGGGTATCAACTAAATCTATGTCATAACATAAGGGGCATATTTTTTTAGAGAAATTTAGCCCAAAAATTCTTAATAGTTCATGGCCCCACTATTGACAAGTTTTGGGATACAGGTCATGAAAATTTTGGTGAATATCAAAAACTATTAGATATAAATGCATGAAATTTGCACAACTCATTCACCGTATACATTGCACTATGCTGATACTAGCAAAAGCCTGTAATACTACAGGTGGCCAGTTTTAGCAGAATTATATACAGTATTGTAAACTTTCTTTTGTGGAACTACTGCTCCTACTATTTGTTGATATTTCCCTTACCTCCTTTCTTTTGGATTACTGGAACTACTGGAAGTTGTTGATGAAGACCTTGCTAATGGTACAGCTATAACGGATTCTTTCTCAGAAGAGGTATCCGATTCTGGTGATTTGCTAGATTTTTGGGTAAGGCTGCAGTGGCTGTTGAAATGAAGTAGTAATTGAAACGGAAACTGATTCAACTAAGGACTCCTCATTACTACTAACCATGATATCCTCATTAGCTGGTGCAAACCAAACGCTGCTTTTGGTCATAGATGTTGACGCATATTCACTTTCTGAAAGTTTTGCTCTAAAATAAATAAAACCATATATTAGTAAAACTGCTATGCTCTTAATTAAACATTTTACCTTTTAGGTGCTGAAACATCAATATTCTCTTTGTCGTCTCCATTATGTCTGAAACAGTTTGCAATTATTACTACCATGTTCCATCCCAACATATCTGGAATTACTTACTCAGGGTAAATATGTAGGCGACTTGTACTGGCAAATGCTGCTGTAGCACCACCTTTAAGGTCTTTCCTGCCGCCTGGCCTAGTTACAAAGTCACTTTCAGAAACAAACAGGTACCTAAACGATGCAAAGTACTAAAAGTAAAGAAAATTCACAATTTTAGAACACTATTAAGTCGTTAGCTTCTTGAATTTTCTAGAAAGTAGAAAGAACAAAGAACTGTATCACCAAAATCACTCAAAGATTTGACAGGTTAAGTTGATCGGAACTCGTCAACTACACTTTCAAATAAATGTCACTTTTCTTGACAGTAGGTACACGATTAGCGGCGGCGAATTACGAGTGCCAATATCGGAGATCTCTCTATTCAATCTTTATTTCTCCACACGATTGCTGGGAAGCTAGATGACAGTATGGTGGGAGAGAGACATGTTGGTGATACTCAAAAATGACTTTAGCTTATTCTAGTATATCCGAATTCGTTGGTCAGGTCCATACAAGAAAATAGGCACGACATTGTCATCCTCGATGAAAAACGAAGACCACAAGGTTGTATCAGTGGTTCCGATCATTGGTGTCCTGAGCGGAATCCGGTCTTCACTGCTTTCGAACTTGAAGATCATTCCAGCCTTTGAGGACTCGACGCAGATCCTGATAGACCAGATGCACAAGGCAGTCTGGATTCAATAAGACTACTTAGGGCACACGATTTGGGCTTGGGAACCTAAAGCTACTTACCGACCGTGGGGTGGGGGTGAGGTGTAGTTTCGGTTAACTGACTTCGGTTTGTCTAGTGCGATTGCTCATGGGAGCCCGCAGCAGCCTCTACCAGTCATTAATGTGAAAAAAATTTATTATCAATGATGCTATTACGTTAATGGGAATTTTCCTTAACGTTTTCATAAAAATACTTCATAACTCTTTGGAGGTGGATATAGATAGAAAGCTTCATTATCGATCTTTGGAAAACCTACTTTATTCATTTCATTTTCCTTATTTATGACAATTAACATAAAGTCTGATAAATATAATCTTAGTTATTTTACGACCTAACAATCTTTATATTAGGAGTTATCTTCAACAACGGTTGAACAATGAACTTTCCACAAATCAAGGTGATGTTTTTTTGGCGACAATAGTAACAGTAGGGAATTTTAAGGTCACCGATCCATCTGTTCCTGTTGTTATTAATTCTAAAGATAACATCGACTCCATAAAATCTTGTCTGTAACTTTCGATGGCAACCAATGGTAACTTGCATTCTTCAGTATCACTCAACTGGAATATCTCTGGAATAAATGATCATTATAAGAACTAGAATATTTCCAGAATTGGATCCCGCTCATAAACGAATTCAAACTTTATTCAGTTCACTTTTTAAAAGGAATAATCATACTTATTCACTTAAAATATTGTCAAGTAGCCATCATCAGATTAAACCGATATCACGATTGTTTCTTATGTATAGTGTTATAGTGTATCCACATCGTGCGCCCTTTTAGACTTGATTTACTATTATATATAAAAATTCTCGGGAAATAGGTCACAATAACACTCTGTTTTAAATTTTCGTCTTTACGTACGTTTCGGTCTCACGACCTTCATTAGAAGACTTATTATGTAAAAAGGGGGTTAATTAAACTAATTAGCACAAGCGTCCATATCGCACAATTTTTAATCAAAAAGCCCACGCCGTCGAAATGAACAGAACCACGAATAATAGAAAATTGTATCGTTAATATTAAAGTATAATTTTTTTGTAACAAGAATCCACTGTTCAGTAAAATTCTCATAATATACAAACGCATATTGCTATGGTCTCAAAGCAACTGAAGTTCGAAGCTATTTGTTGATATTTACTCGAACCAGATGTAGCTTTATGACATAGGTACTTGAGAAGGTTTTAGACCTGCATTGGAAGTTACTTTAAGCGTTTTTCTTAAGATATACTTTTAACATTATTATGACGCATGTAGGAATTTGTAAGAGTTTTAATTAATCAGGTTAGTATAAATCTGACTGGTTCACAGAATTGGAATCCCGTTTTATGTGAATCATCTCCAGGATAGATCTTTTATAATAATTGGTTTCTTTAGTTAAAATATTAACATTTTTGTAATCAAATTGATGGTTATAATCAAAGCAGTGTTTAGCAAGGGCGGTGGAATTTTCTAAGTTATTATTTCTTGTGCTATACTTATGGCCGTACTTTCTTTTTTGTAAATATTGTTTAGAGATTTCAGTATAAGTTCCATCACAATCTAAACAATTCAATTTATATACTGTGTGGGTTTGTTTATCTTTAGGTATTACAGGTTTTAGTAATATTGGAGCTCCTACTTATAATTTATCAAAATTTCTATCAAAATCTATCAATAATATAATAGGAAATATTGAATTTTATGGGAAAGACTCATGTCATATTAATGAATTTATAAAAAATCAATCCGTACCAGTAAACCATCAACTAATTTCCTGGGACGTTGTTTCTTTATTTACAAATATACCTGTCGTTTTGGCATTGAATTGCATCAAAAAACGTTGGGCAGAGATTAAAAACCACACACCTCTTGATCAATCGGATTTTATGAATGCGGTAAAGGTTTGTTTAGAATACACTTATTTTCAGTACTGTGAGCAATATTTTGGACAAATTTTCGGCACAGCAATGGGATCTCCTATTTCAGCTACCATTGCTAACCTCGTTATGGAATGCCTAGAGGAATCCGTTATAAATTCATTAGATTTTCAGCCTGTATTCTTTAAACGATATGTAGATGATTGCCTTATGTGTGTTCCCAACGATAAAGTTCAATATGTGATTAATAAATTTAACAATTTCCACTGTAAACTTCAATTCACTTGTGAAATAGAAATAAACAAAAACATAAATTTCCTAGATATGAACATTAGGCATGATGCAGATGGAAAAATAAAAACTTCTTGGTTTACTAAAGAAGTTTGGTCTCAACGTTATCTTCATTTCAATTCCGTTGCACCAGCTTGTTATAAAAAAAAGTGTCATTAACAGCCTTACAGAGCGCGCGGTGAAATTGTCCCACGCAGAAGACTGTCCCAAAAATTTAAAAATTGTTCGTAATACACTAGAAATGAATGGCTACCCAAAAACGTTCTTCAATCCTATCATTAAAGAGAGAATAAACAAAATCTATAATGGTTCTTCATATAAAAATAACATAATAGGTAATACAGAGAATTATATAACTTTACCATACATTCCGGAGACCTCAGAAAAAATTAAGAAATGTTTGAAAAAGTACGATATAAATGTTGCGCATAAACCTACTAATTGTGTTGGGAAATATTTCTCAAATCTAAAACCTGTAATACCTAAAGATAAACAAACCCACACAGTATATAAATTGAATTGTTTAGATTGTGATGGAACTTATACTGGAATCTCGGAACAATATTTACAAAAAAGAATGTACGGCCATAAGTATAGCACAAGAAATAATAACTTAGAAAATTCCACCGCCCTTGCTAAACACTGCTTTGATTATAACCATCAATTTGATTACAAAAATGTTAATATTTTAACTAAAAAAAAACCAATTATTATAAAAGATCTATCCTGGAGATGATTCACATAAAACGGGATTCCAATTTTGTGAACCATAGGAATGATATTCAGGGATTGAGTCAGATTTATACTAACTTGATCAATTAAAACTCTTGCAAATTCCTACATGCGTGTTTATAATGTTAAATATATATTTTAGGAAGAACGCTTAAAGTAAATTCCAATGCAGGTCTAAAACCTTTTCAAGTACATCATAAATATACATCTGGTTTGAGTAAATATCAACAAATAGCTTCGAACTTCAGTTGCTTTGAGACCATAGCAATATGCGTTTGTATATTATGAGAATTTTACTGAACAGTCGATTCTTGTTACAAAAAAATTATACTTTAATATTAACGATACAAGTTTCGATTATTCGTGGTTCTGTTCGTTTCGACGGCGTGGGCTTTTTGATTGAAAATTGTACGATATGGACGCTTGTGCTAATTAGTTTAATTAACCCCCTTTTTACGTAATAAGTCTTCTGATGAAGGTCGTGAGACCGAAACGTACGTAAAGACGAAAATTTAAAACAGAGTGTTATTGTGACCTATTTCCCGAGAATTTTTATATATAATTCATACTGGGTCAAGAATCTTTATATGACTTGATTTACTTACTCTGGAGGTCTTTTGCAGTCTCGTACATCAGTTTGACATCATGATCAATTTCACAAAATTCGACAATGAAACCATTTGCTTCAAAGTGTTTCGAAATCTTTTCTGTTGAATTAGTCGTATTATAGAACAGTGGTACATAATCTTTACGATGTCCCAAATATGGCAGCCATTTCGCATCATCGCACATAAGTTTATGTATTTCACTCACTACATTGTGGATAGCAAAAATGAAAATCAGTTTTCCACCAGGCTTTAGTAATGTGAAACAATTCGATACGGCTTGTCTGTAACATAACAGATAATATCTGAGCATCTAACAAGGTTACGAGGTTAACGAGGGATGACAAACAATACTCATTCTGCAAATACGGTTCGAGAAATTGGTGAACTAGTCTAGCCCAATATATATCAAACAAATGGGTTTCCTTGCAAAAAGTAGTCGTAGGCAGATTATAGAAAGCTCAAGACAAAAAATCTTGCACTTCAGTTAAAATTTTACTTTTCAGACTTTTAGAGCCAAAATATTGAAATTTATCAATATTACAATAATTTTAATAATTATTTTTGTTTGTAATCTATTTCGAATGTTTTTGTACTTATTTTCTGATTCATGTTTCAATACATTATAATGGAAAATAAAAAATATTTTTCTAACTTTTAATTCATGAATGTTACATGTTTTCTATAATAAGTTGAGTTTTCTCAATCTGTACATATTTGCCAAAAAGTATTATATCATTTATAGTAGATATTTGTTATACATATATATACATTTGTATGTTTTCTTGGTATATTGGTTCGTATATATACTGAAAATGGAATAAAAATTCTGTTTGACGTTTCGACAATGTTTATTGTCTTTATCAAAATTGTGAATTAGTGTTTCCATGTAATTTAGAAAAGAATAGATGATTCCGATTATTGAAATGCGTCTGCAGCCGACTTATGTTTTAAGATCCAATTAAAACTGCAGAAAACATTGGATCGGTTGTGTGTGAAAGAGTAATGTATGGCTAATTAGAATTTGAAATGGATTGAATTTGATTAAATACAAGATATTTTAAGATTGTACAATTATAAATATCTATGATTATTGTATGAATTAGTTATTCTATGATAAACACTTCCGATCTATCATAATCAACTATTCAAGTTTAAGATAATTCTATGGAATTTAACCTCTAAATTGTTACTCATGGTGTCATTGTTAAATAATACTTTATCTTTTTTAGGTTGAATTTTAAATAGACAAGTGGAAAGTGGCACTTCAAACTAATAAAATTTTGTTAAGTTTGAATTAGATTATTATAAAGTTTCGAAAGATTGGAATCTATTTTGTCATTTACACAATTGTTCTTTTTAATTTGAATAGATTCCAATATCAAAAGTTTGTTGTCGTTTGTTTCAATATTCAAAATTTTTGTAATGTTGTAGTCGAATGTATGATTAGTGTCTTTTACATGTTTATTGAGCGCAGTTGATGAATTTTTGGTATATTTGTGCCCATTCAACCTTTTTTCGAGGTATTGTGAAGATTGGCCAATATATACCTTTTCGCAATCTTTGCAAGGGATGGAATAAACAGTATGGGTTATTTTTTTGAAAGGTACGCTGCTTTTTAATTTTGTAAAGAGACTTTTCTGATTTAAATAACTCTTATGACATATATGTAGGTCATAAGGTTTCACTATATTACAAATTTTTTCTGAAAGACCATTAATATATATATATATATATATATATATATATATATATATATATATATATATATATATATATATATATATATATAGTAGATAAATGTTACATGTTTTCTATAATAAGTAAGTTTTCTCAATCTGTACATATTTTCCAAAAAGTATTATATCTTTTCTAGTAGATATTTGTTAAGACACAAATGAGCCTACACTTACGTATTTACTGTAACTTTATATTTGTAACGTGAACTAGCCATAACTTTTTTATAATAAGCATCTATAAAATTTATGATTCAAGTATTATATTAGGATATATTGTTGGGAGCAAAGCCACCAGTGACACATCAAGTTAGCAGAAGCAAAAGGACCGTGTGAGCATCAGATTGAGAAAAAGTCATTTCGGTTTTTCCTTATCATTATCAACAACCACTCATGTGATAATGTTTGTACTTCCTAAATGCAATTTATTCAGGAAAATGTTCATCTAAGTAGAAAATGTATTAACAAAATGAAACTGCACATTGATTTTTCCTCATGAACAAATGAATCAATTGATGATTTACAGTTGATCATGCGAAAAAATTCAGTAGGAGATTCCTCTTTGAAAACTGTTAGGGGGTTCTCCCAACGTCTCAAGAGATATCACTCGAAAAGGTGTAAGTAAAATAGAGTTTTTTTAATTTTACTCTCAATTGCAGTTGATGTAGAAATATGAAATTTCTGAGATTTAATACACTCGTAAAGAGATAAGAATGAGTATTTTTGTTTTTAGTATCACCATTATATTATCATTATGTTATCTTGTGCCGAAACGTTTTTATTGGTTTGAATGTTATAAATTGATGATAAATTAAAAATGTTTCTGAGAACTCCTATTTTCTCTCTTCTTTTTTATCTCCTTCTTTTTTCTATAAAAAAATACAAAAAAATAAAATATAATATCATGTTTTGAATTACAATTTAAATGTAAAGAGTAGAATGCTGTCATATCAGTAATTCACTATGACCTTTTTCATTTTTCATCATCGTCAGGTTATTGTTACTTCACTTCTAAGTAAATTGTATATTATTTGTAAGTTTGGACTTGTAATTTGTCTTTATTGTTCCTGTGTCATAAAGTTTGAATTTTTGTTCTCTATATCATTCTATAACATGAACACCAATACTGAAATGATCATCTAAAATTTTATTGCCATTATTTTTATTTCTTTTGAAAATTTCCGTTGATTCTAGTGTGTTCAGGTTGAAGCCTCTAGTCTCGTTAGGAAAAATTTTAGCTCCATCCAAATTTGGAATAGTGTTCCCTGTTTCTAAAATATGGTTAGAGAAAGATGAATTTGTTTTATTTAGTGTGAAAGATCGGAAGGAATCTAGGAAATAAAGCATTCCACCTTCCAAAACTGGCGCAGCTGGCTGGAAGGAGATGCGATTTTCTGCATCCGATTCAGAAAGTAAATGAAAATGGGGTGAATGAAAAAAGAGACTGGAATTGGTTTCTCAGTAGTTTTTGGAGTTGCCGAACAATGATATGATATCAAAAAAAATTCCCTGAGATCCCCTTCGACCTTCCCCGAAGTATACGAAGGTCCCGACCCTCTGGATATCGATGAATTTCATTAAAAATTATTTTTTAATGCTTGTTAACTGTTCAAAATGTGATATAAAGGTCGCTGATGATGATAACGAAATGCAAAAACTTTCCTGCAATACCTGGTGGTACTCGGAGACCGGATTTCTACGTCAGCTAGTCATCTTTTTGTTTACTTTTCTTCATAATATGTTACGAATTTCGATCACGACTATGATAATCACAATATTCTGCAATATACCTGGGGGTGTTTCCGGGTCTCTGGGCTTCTGCATATCTACCAGAATTTGTCACATATTGTGAAGGAAAATTACCAAATTTCTTGAAGATGACGTGGATATCCGTTCTCCGGTTACGACCAGGTATTGCAGGAGAGTTTTTTCATGCCGTTATCATCATTAGTGATCTTTATATCACATGTTGAACATTTAACAAGCACTAAAAAATAATGCGTCAGGACCTCCGTATACCCAGGGGATGGTCCAAGGGGACTTCAGGGAATTTTTCGGACATAATAATCGTTATCAGCGAACCCCCCCCCCCCCCCCCCAAACCAAGTCGAACTTCTTTTATTCACCTCAAAAAGTGCACTCAAGAAAATGCATTTTTGTACTGTGGAAATGCAATAAATTTTTTTCTTCAAAAAACAAACCCGGCACAAAATTTCTAAATTACTTTCTGAATCAAATGTGGAAAGCCGCATCTCAATCCATCCAACTGCGCCGGTTTTGGAAGGTTTGGCCTTTTTTAGTGCTTTATTTATTCGACTATATAATTTCTATGATACGACCAGATCTACCGATGTGAAGATTATCACACTCTGAACAGGTTAATTTATATACTCCAGGTTTATTAAACTTATTTCTTTAGCATTGAATAAAAAATAAGACAATTTATTTTGAGCTTTGAAGCTAACTTTTAGATTATGTTTCGATAAAATATCTGCAATTCTTTCACTTACGGTACCAAAATATGCGAGGGAAACGTATCTTGATAAGAATTAGACTTTTTTGTGAAAGGATAGATACTTGAGTAAGTTAATTTCTGCTTTTTTCTGTCAATTAATTCGGATAAAAGTGGAGGTTGAAAATCATTGTTAATGGCTATAACCTTGATTATATTCAATTCTTCCTTCAGGTTTTCAGGAGAAAGAGGAAGTGAAAAGGCTCTATGTAGTATGTGGCTAATTTGTTAGAATGGATATCATTAAAGAAGGATAAGAAAGCATTCAATTGTCGTTATGTTCCTTTGAAGAAGGATAAACCATCATCTACATATCTAAACCAGCAATAAATATGTTTTATAGCTAGAGGAGTCTTTATAGTTTTTTCAATATAAGATATGAAAATATCTGCCGAAAGAAGAATTAATGGCGATCCCATAGCCAATCCAATATTTTGTGAGAAAGACTCTTATCAAATTGACAATAATTTTGGCTGAGGCAAATATCAAAAGCTTGTTCTATCTCGGATTTTAATACGGGATTTGTATGTGATTTTTCCAGAACTATTGATATTAAAATACTACATTCATTTGGGGGAATAATATTTATCTGTATGACAAAACTATGAGACTTCCCTCACTTTTATTAGCGAAATAGCTCTCAGACACTCCTGCGGATCAAATGTGAATGATTGTAGGTACTTACAGAAAATATATTGGAAATGATTTAGAAACCGCTAATGAAACACTTTTTACATTATTTACTACGTATAGTAAGGGGAGTAAAAAGGACTGTGAAAGAACTAAGAAGGCTTAAATTTAAAAAATCTTAGCTTCCGGATGTATTCCGCGTCACAATAGCATGACTTGATGCCGACGTTTCGCCAACCATTACAGGTGGCATCTTCAAAGCAGACCTGAGCCACAACCTCCCCCCCCAGCCTTCGTTATCCACTGCTTATCCTCCATAATTGAAAATATAACACATCGAATTTCCAAAATCCTCAAAAAACATAATATTTTTACCCGATTTTCCACACTTCCAAAATTCTCTCAGTTTTACAAACCTATAAAAGATCCCCTTCCTCCTCTTCACTCAGAAGGTGTTTATAGCATTTCCTGCTCTTACGGTACAGACTACATTGGTGAAACAGGTCGTACAGTAGTTACTCGTGTGTAAGAACGTGAGCGCTATATAAGGCTTCGTGAAACCAGTATATCTGCACAGGTTTGACAGTAATCATCAAATCCTCTTCGAAAATACTAAAATCCTGCAATTTTCGTCAACAGCCTCAAGAATGGTTTTTCACAGTTCTCTCCATTGTTCATTGGCAGCAGCTTCCAATCGATATCCATCAGCTCCCCGTTTACACCTTCGTAAATAATTTTAGTTGATGTACGTTCAAAATCACATAAATCTTGAGCAAAAACAATATATCAACAGTGAAGGTTCTTCTGAAGGAAGAGCAGTACTATTGTGGATTTAACATAAAGTAATTAATATTAATATTATGCTTTTTCGTCGTGATTCTTGTAATCATCTATGGCTTTGAGGGTTATATATTTTCTTTCTATCATAATTCTTGATAGATACATAGATATTTCAAAGATCCAGCCACTATGGGTTCCCGAAAACTGTAAAGATCCCGCCAGCAATACTGATATTGGTTAGTTTTGTTATAGTCGAAACGATTTTGGAATCACCATGAGACTGTAAGGGTTACTGTTTTCAAATTGTTACTGGTATTCGAATCTGAATCATAGGTGAAAATAATTGTTTTGCGTTGAATTGAATGTTTGGAACAGATTCTGCTCCTCTTTTTCTTGAATAATTAACTTTTGAAAATTGGGATACATCTAGATTATCAGCTTTATTTTTCTCGTGCCATCAATGAATAAACTAATTCTCAGTACTTTTATTACGGAGAAATGTGAGAACAGTTCAGTTGGTTCTAAGAAATTCATCTCAGAAAACTTCTATCAGCGAAAAATCCTTGAAGCTATAAAAATCCTAAAACATCCAAATTTTCTGAACCGTGACTCAGGATATTACCTTTCCATCATTTGGAAACTCATCCTTGAAAATTCCACTTCGCACATGATCACACAACGGCAGGGTCAGGTGCCGGAACGGAGTTAACCACCGGAATAAAGGCAGTGAACGGTGTAGCGTGAAGGATTTTTCCTACAATAAATACGGCTACAGAAACCAGTAGAACCAGTTTCAGTTCAAGCCTCAAGCCTGCCCTCAAGATGCCACCTGTAATGATTGGCGAAATGTCGGCATCAAGTCGAGCTATTGTGACGCGGACTACTTCCGGAAGCCAATATTTTTCGAAATTAGCTATCCGCGGAGGTCTACTATTCAAGATAAAGAAAGCTTATTTCGCCAGAAGTATATGTAAGTTTTTTTAATATATAAAGACTATTTTTGTTATAAACAATTTATTTATTAACAAAATAGATGAATTCGACAAAAAATCCGACTTTAGGGTCATTTTTGAATTATTTTGGTATTCTGAGTTTGATTTTATCGGCAATATCGTCAAATGTATACCCACAAATTTGCTAAATTATTATAAACAAATTATATTTATTATTAAATATACGAATAAGATCAAAATGTCGAGTTTATAGTCGTTATCGGATAATTTTGGACTACTGAGTACAATTTAATTGCTATTATGATCTTTAAATGCATACATAAATTTTTCAATTGTTATAAACAAATTATTTATTAACAACTATAGAAAACAGAAATGTGACATTTTTATTCATTTTTATATAATATGCACGCTCAGAAATTGATTTTTTTGAAAAACTTCATGAAATGTATCAAGTCTTAATATAATACAGAAAAGGCATGCTCAAAAAAATAATTTAATTCATACATACTGTGAAAAAAATCAAGTTCTGAGTGTGCATATTATATAAAAATGAATAAAAACGTTACATTTCCTTTTTCTTTATTTGTTAATGAATAATTTATTTATAACAATTCAAAATTGTATGTATGCATTTAAAGATCATAATAGCAATAAAATCTTACTCAGGAGGCCAAAATTACTCGAAAACAAACAATAAACTCGATATTTTGGTCAAAATCGTATTTTTATTAATACACATAATTGTTTAGAACAATTCAATAGCAATAAAATCCTACTCAGGAGGCCAAAATTACTCGAAAACAAACAATAAACTCGATATTTTGGTCAAAATCGTATTTTTATTAATACACATAATTGTTTAGAACAATTCAATAGCAATAAAATGCTACTCAGGAGGCCAAAATTATCCGATAACGACTATAAATTCGACATTTTGGTCAAATTCGTATATTTAATAATAAATATATATTGCTTATAACAAATAAGCAAATTTGTGGGTATACATTCGACGATATTGACGATAAAATCGAACTCAGAATACCAGAATTATCGGAAAATGACCCGACCCGGGTTTTGGTCGAATTCATCTATTTTGTTAATAAATGAATTGTTTATAACAAAAAATTGTTTTTATCGCATCAAAAACGATGGCATTCTGAAGGAAATGCACTTTGTTCCATCAAAACAATTCTATTTCCCAAGGATTCATGGGTTTGGCCTATTTTTGCTACCCTTTTGACTGCATTACAATAGCTTTAATTCACCATCAAATATACTTACCTTATATTGTGCACGTACATGAAGCAATATGTGGAAAATAAATGATCAAATTGATATTCTAGTTCAACAGGTATATGTTTCGCTTGGATATCGAACCTTATGGAGGAATATTCACCTCTCGTCATCTGTTTTCTGCGACAGTACTCGACCATTTCTTCAGATATATCACTAGCAACAACTTTTGCAATATCTGCCGGTAATTTGGGTAGTAATACATCAAACAAAATTCTCCCAGCACCAGATCCAATGTCCAAAATTTTTTCGTTCTTATTCCAAGTTATCAGCTTTTCCTGGAGAAGCCAGTTATAGATTTCACTGACGTACTTATGATGCACCGTTCCATGTTTTGCATAATGTTCTGCTGAATTCATATCTTCTAATGAACAAAATATCATATAATATAATTTCAGCATAAGTATCAACAGATATTTGCAGTTAATATAGAAGAGTCAATCAATAATAGAATAAATCACATTATGATAACCCCAGATTTGGGATTGACCTTTATATAGAAATTCTCGGGAAATAGGTCACATTAACACTTATCTTATATACTTTCGTCTTTACGTACGTTATCAGAAGACTTATTACGTCCAAAACGGGATTTCTAAAGACTAGAAAAACCTAAAAGGCTGTTAACCGAAGCTACTCCTTCCCACCGGTCGGTAAGTAGCTTCAGGTTCCTAAATCGTGTGCCCTAAGTATTCTAATTGAACCCTGAATGACTTCCTTTTGCATCCGGTCTATCAAAATCTGCACCGAGTTCCTACAGGCCGGAATGATCTTCAAGTTCGAAAGCAGCGAAGACCGAGTATAGCGTGCGGAGCTCGAACAGGAGATCTTGATATTTTGTCATTTTTCCTCCTCTTTCAAGACTGTGTTCTTCTCTGCCGGAGCAGAGAATTCGATGACAGACATAAGTCTTGCTCAGTTTATCGAGGAGGACAACGTCAGGCCTATTTGCTTGTATGGACCTGACGGTCGGAAACGGGTAATTCCAATAGATCTGGCATTTTTCGTTTCCGACAACGGACTCAATATCTCCTGGCATGTAAGGCAGCACCGGCTCTTGGTCTATTCCGTACGAGTGCCTTGGATGGTAATACAGCACCCGTAGGGCCGCATTATGGCGATGGGTGTACGCCGAGGACGCTTTTGCCGGATATGCCGACAGAAGGTGGAAAAGCATTTCAGGCGCCTTTCGACAGGCCCTGCAGCTGACATCAGGGACCTGCATACCCATCAAATTGCGGCGATAGATCAAGGTGTTAATTACGCCATCTTGGCAAGCTGCGGTAAATCCCTCAGTCTCGGATGTAAGCCCGGCTGACCTTAGGTAGCCGAAGGTCAGCCTAGTTGACATGCCAAGCGTTTCGATGTCTCGATAGAAAACACCGTGTATCAGCTTGTCAACATGCCGCCTGAGCATAAGATCTTGCTCCGCGGCATTCATCTGGGTTTTCAGGCGAGAAGGTAGGAACTCGAGGTTGCCCTCTAGTCGGCCTTCTCGACTGATCTGAAATTCGAGACCAAGTTCTTCAGCTTTTTGTGCTGCCTTAACGATAAATGCCCCCACTCCGGCCAATATATTGTTATGATTTCATTTCATAGACAATAAAAATTTAAAAATAATAACTTACCGAACTATGAAAATCAGAAAAGATCAAATAAAAAATATTTTATGGAATTAATAATCAATAAATTAAAAGCTAGCCGGAAGCATTAATAATAATCAATAAATAAAAATAAACTCAGTAAGAGTTTAGTTAATAATTGTCGCTCAAACGTGAGGCCATTTGAAAAAAGGAATAGAACCGCGTATCAAAATAATTTAAAGAACTAGGTTAATTAAAAAGAAAGTAAAAATGGAAGGAGATAGACAGAGGACTCCAGAATTGATAGGATTTGATCAAGAGGGTGAAATGATTAGTGCAGAAAGACCACCAATAATAGATAGTCAATCACAAATAATGAGATTGCTTGAAAGTTTAAATTTAAAAGCTAATGAAACGAATGAAACGAATGCTAAAATTGAACAACGTATGAGTGAAACTAATGCTAAATTTGAACAAGGTATGAGTGAAATAAGAGATGAACTTAAGAGAGTGAATGATAAATTTGATAAAAGAACTGAGGAAATAATGAGAATAGTTGAAACTGAAAAAAAGGAAATAAGACAACATGTTGAAGAAAGTATAGATAATAAATTAGAAGAATATAATAGCTTTGTAAATAGAAAGTTTAATAATGTAGAGAAAGAAATAGATATTATGGAAAATAGAATGAATGATATGGGGAGGAATATTGAAGAGAATGTGAATGTGAATGTACAAAGTATGAAAGAAAATCAGGAAAAAATGATAAATGAACAAGATGAAAGAATAAAAAGAATTGAGAATAGATCCGAAGAGAGAATGAATATAGAATACAGAAATGTAGGTCATGAGAATACAATAAAATTTAATGGAAACATAAAATTATTACATCCATGCATTTTTGTTAAAGATTTGAAAAATGAAATACAGTATGAAAGGAATATAGAGAGAATGAAAAAATTAATAAGAGAACGATTGGTTGATGAACCTTTGTTGTGGTTCAATTGCAAAGAAAGGGAATTAAATAGTTTAGATGAGTTTATAGATGAGTTTTTAAATAATTTTTGGGGTGAAAATGAACAATCGAAATGTCGAGAAAGATTATATTTTAGGAAGTATATAGAAGGGACTAGAAAAAGCATGAGTGCTTATGCACTTAGCCTATATAATGAAGCGCAATATTTAGAACCTAAAATGAGAGAGGAAGAGATAGTTTTATACATTTCAAGACAGTATCGAAGTCAAATATCTGAGGCAATAGTCATTGCAAATATTAAAAACATGAATCAACTACTATCATACTTAAATAGAATTGATAATAAGAATAAAATAGGAACTAGGCAACAAAATGGACATAATGATAACAGGAACAATTACAGGGGAAATCAAAATTATAATAATAGATTCCAAAATAATAATTATCAAAACAATTTTAGAAATAGAGATAACAGAAACCAAAATTATTATAATAGGGAAAATAGATATAATGGAAATAATGCTAATCAAAATAGAAATAGATATAGGGATTATAGAAGTAGAAATTATGTGTGATACAGGATCAGAACTATCATTAATAAGGGAAGAGCTATTGTCTGAAATAAAATTAACAAATCAATTGAAAATACCAAAAGTAGAATTAGTAAATATTAGTGGAAAGAAAATTACTGAAGTATCAAAAATGATTACTGAGCATATTATAATAGGGAAGTCAAGTCTAGAGATGCAATTATTTGTAGTGCCGAATATGAAATTGGATATTGTTATGGGAACTGATGAATTAGAAAAGCATGGAATTATTATAGATTACGAGGAAAAGGAAATAAAGTTGTTAGATGAAATTATAAAGATAGGGAAAGGGGAAAATGAAAATAATGACAGACCAAATGAAGGTTGCAATATAATAAATGCGGTCGAAAGAAAAGACTCAAGCAAAAATTTAAATGAAATAATCTCGCAGATGAAAATATCCGAGAAATATAGGGGAATAATATCAGAAATAATTTCACAACATAAAGGTTTAATAATTGATGAAACTCGTATAGCTAGTAATTATATTCATAAATTCCAAGTCAAAGAAATTGAAAATTTTAAATCCAAGAACTATCCAATCCCATACAAGTACATAGAAGATGTTAGGAAAAAAATCGGTGAAATGCTAGAACAAGACATAATAGAAAGAAGTAAAACAAAATATATAAACCCTATTGTTATAGCAAAAAAGTCAAATGGTGATATTAGGTTATGTTTAGATGCTCGAACATTGAATAGATTGTCAGTACCACAATATGAAGCTCCTAAAAATATAGAGTCAATTTTTGGTAGAATAATAAAGGCACAAATTTTTAGTAAAGTTGATTTAAGACATAGTTTCTGGTTGATTCCTTTACATGAAAGTTGTAGAGATTACACTGGTTTTATGATAGATGGAGAAGTGTATCGTTTTAAAGTTACGCCTTTTGGTATTCAAAGTGCATGCAGTGCGTTAGTTAGAAGTATGAATCAAATATTAAATAAATTTGAAATTTTTGTAGTTCATTATATCGATGACATATTAATATTTTCTAGAACAGTAGAAGAACATAAAGATCACATGAAATTAGTTTTGAACGAATTAGATATAGCAGGTTTAAAAATAAATATTGAGAAATGTGAATTCTATAAAACAGAAATTAAATTTTTGGGTTATAAATTAACGAGGGAAGGTTTAGAAATGGATGAAGATAGATTAGATGTAATTAAAAATTTCAAAAGACCCACCAATCTTAAAACTTTGAGGGGATTCTTAGGTCTAATAAATTATTTCAAAAGGCTCATTCCTGATTTAAGTCAGAAGGAGATTCCATTAGTAGAATTACTTAAGAAAGGGGTAAAATGGAAATGGGATAATGAAAGACACGAAGCTTTCCAAAATTTAAAAGATATTTTCATTAAAAAATTAAAAGTCTATCATGCACAATATGATAAACCTTTCATATTAAGAACAGATGCTTCTAAACAAAGATTCAGTGGTGTTTTATTACAAAAACAAAATAATGAAGAAGTGCCTATAAGTTTTGTGTCAAGAATGACAAAAGTTCATGAAAAAAATTACAGCGTTACTGAATTAGAATTAGCAAGTATAGTTTTTTGTGTAAAGAAATTAAGATTTTATTTGTTAGGGAATAAAGTAAGGGTAGAAACTGATCATAGTGCATTAACAAGTATATTTAAAAACAAGTTTGTAAACAGTAGGATTCAAAGATGGATTTTGTTATTGCAGGAATATGATTTTGAAATAAAACATATTCCAGGAAAATTAAATATAATAGCTGATACTTTAACAAGAGAAGAGGGGAATTTAAAAATTGATAAAAGGAAATATAAAGTAGGAGCAAATATTTTATTAGAAGTAAGGGGTTTATTTTCATTAGAGAGCATTAAAAACAATCAAAGTACTTTATCAGAGAAGGATAAAAAGAAATGTAAAATCAAAGAGGGAGTTTATTTACAAGATATAGGTAGGAAAGAATTATACAGAATAAATCAAGACCTAACTTTAAAAATTTTAAATCATTTACATAGTGAATTCAATCACATAGGAGCAAGGAAAATGTGGCTCATATTCAGAGAAAATTATATAGGTAAAGGAGATTACCAAATTGCAAAAGAAATCACAAAGAAATGTGACATATGTCAAAGAGCAAAGCCTAAAAATATAATTAACCACAATTTAGCAAAGAGTATTATAGTAAAGGAATGTTTAGAAATAGTAGCAATAGATTTTTTAAGTGAGTTAATAGTAACAGAAAAAGGAAATAGACATATTTTGGTTGTAGTAGATTTATTTTCTAAATATATAAAATTATATGCTTGCAAAACGACAAAAAGTAGAGAAGTAATGCATAAGTTAGAAAACTATTTTGAAGAAATTGGTAGGCCAAGAAAGTTAATTACAGATAACGCAACATATTTCAAAAACATACGTTTCAAGTATTTTTGCAAAAGGAATTTAATTTTTCATCAATTAACAAGCATCAGACATCCTCAATCCAATCCATCAGAGCGATATATACAGGAAGTAATAAAATATCTGAGAATATCTTGTGAGGATAAACATCGTCAATGGGATGAATCAATATCCAGAGTAGAAAAATGTTTAAATCATTGTCCAAATACTACAACAGAGAAAACACCTGTATTAATAATGAAAGGCGAAGAACCAGATAGAAAATGGTTAGATGAAAATTCAGTAGAGCGAAATGAAATTTTGAAAGATATCAGTAATAGGTTAGAAAGAAATGCAAGAAAATATATGAATAGGCAAATGAGAAAAAGAGGAAGGTTAATTAAATTTGAAATAGGTGAATTAGTAATAGTGAGAGCAATGAGAGTAACTAATAATAAAAAGAATATATGTGGAAAATTATGTTTTGCTTTTGAAGGTCCATATGTAGTTATGAATGAAAATGCTGAAAATAGTTATGAATTAATGAATCCTGAAAACGGAAAGATAAGGGGAATATTTAATATTGATCAAATATACAAGTATAATTATTAATAAATTTAGTTCATGAAAATAAAATCAAAAGATAAATAAATTTTAAATATTAATGTGATTAATATATTAAAATTGATTTAGGGGAATTTGTTATGATTTCATTTCATAGACAATAAAAATTTAAAAATAATAACTTACCGAACTATGAAAATCAGAAAAGATCAAATAAAAAATATTTTATGGAATTAATAATCAATAAATTAAAAGCTAGCCGGAAGCATTAATAATAATCAATAAATAAAAATAAACTCAGTAAGAGTTTAGTTAATAATATATATAGAGGAAGGGTAGTCATTGCCAACTAGTAAGGAATTAAACTATTGAATAGTAGGATTTTCTTGGCAAGTAAAACAGAACTCTTCAAAGGTTATCCTAGCTTTCGGAAATCTTTATTTCCATCTTCAGGGAAACTGCAATGATTTCAGTTAAGATAAAATTGTTATAAATTAACTTACTAATATGACTTACATCTTTGATGAGAATGTTTACAGAGATGTTTACATTATGAAAGGAAACGTACACAACGATGAGGATGATGAGTAATAATTTCTATTTGATTAATTTGTATTAAAGATTAACAATATTATATAAAATTATATTTTTTCTCCAATTACGACAGATTTTACAACGAGCACGCGGTAGTAGACGTGACAACAGAATATTCAAACCAACCATAGAAATGATAAGTCACACCGGAACAATGCGTCAAGAACAATGCAATTAATTGAAGGAGGATGTCATGTCGTCTTCTATGATTTGATTGGACATACTATTATTCCTGTCTCCGTTATTATATGATAAATTTATGTCTAAGGTCAATAAATATATGTAAATAAATTTCACTCAAATGGTTAATGTCTGTTTTTTTATTTATGCAATTCTTTTCTTCAAAGATGTGTGCCATTTCTAGAAAGGATCTTTTAGTAGAGAGGGTCTCACTGGCTAAAACCTTCACTGATTCAAAATTCATACGATGGTCAAAATTATTAACATGTTCTGCCAAGGCACATCTTTCAGGATGTAATCTACAATCGGTTTTATGAGAAGTGATTCTGGAACCTAAGGATCGTGAGGTTTGTCCAAGATAAGAAGTACGTTCATCACTGACTAATTTCCTTTTCTAATCTATAAATAACCACCTTATTGCAGATTACACCTCGTTGACATTTCATTCCGTAAAATTCATTCAGATGATGTTACATTATAGTATACGTTGCTGACAACGGTATTGCACATTAGTTCAATTTCATTATATAACATGTTGATATAACATGCAAACAATTAAACAAATAGAGTTATTTTCGGAATGTATCTAACTTAAGAATTATTGAAGATAATCCCTCATTATTCCATTAGGAATGTACACATTATTATTTCGGGAATGGAAGACACCTTCAATATACAACAATATACCAAATTTCATATTAATTTTATCAGATTTCCTGAAAAAAATGTAGGTAACATTAATCTTTAATGAATATTTATTGAGTTATTTTATGTCATACAATAATTATGAGAATGACTTCCGACCCTCCAGATATCAAACTAATAATTTTCTGGCAACAACAGTTGCCGTCGGGTATAGCAAAATTGCTCTCTTTTTTCCTTCAATTGTTTCTATTTTCAGTTGTTCAGAACGTAGCAGATATTTTACGAAATCCTCTCGGTAATTTGCCAAAGCTGTTGTTGGTATTTTCAATATTCCATCGTCAAATGATTCCAATAACCCTGAAATGAATAAATATTACTAGAATCAACTATCGTTCAAAAATTTGAAGGTTCCCGTGGACAATCAATTCAAAAATATTATTTATCGAGTAAATGATAATAATCTTAGCTACTTACCGGCTATAGCTTCCACACTTGGATAGTACAATTTAAAATCGAAGTCAATGTCGCATGATATTACGTCAAAGCCACTTTCTTCAGAATATTTCGAAATGGTCGTTATTGGATCGGGAACATTATGAAACGATTGTGTGAAATTTATTCGATGGCTCAAATATGGTAACCATTTCGCATTTTGGCACATTAGTTTGTGTGCTTCACTCAATAAATTTATCGTACCAAATATGAAAATAAGTTCTCCCTTAGGTTTCAGTAATTTGAAACAATTCGTCAAAGCTAATCTGGAATGAAATAAAAATAACAACATAAGCCATATTGAAATGAAGTGATACATGTCTACGTTATTCAGCAACAAATACTTGTGAAGAAAGAATGAATTCATTTATGAAAACTAATAGCTACAATATTCAGAACTTGTTGTGGTAATTAAAGAAAGTATAACAATCTATTGTTATATACTTTGTTTTTGATGATAATGGAGAAACATTGATACAGGAAAAAAACAAACTTCTGCAACAAAGAAGGTGAAACATACTGTTGGAAAAGTTCAGGAATTTTACAGAACAACAGTTATGAAATAACTTTTTTGAGATTTTTAAATATAAAATGTGTATATCCTCAATGCCCTGATTTCTCCAGTTAACCTTCAAGATATTGTTATGAAATTGTCTACTTATGTCTTTTCGTATTAAATAAACATTCTTTTGTTATAATTTTCTGTGAAAATAAATGGTGTACTAATGTTCACAAAAGTGTACAATGTATACCATGGTTACAAACATAAAAAAAAAATTATGTTCTTCATAAATAATGGCATGTGGTTAGTTAAGAAAGGTTTGCTCAATGATTTTTTCATAAGGACAATTTAAATATTAATGACCATGGATGTAGTAATCAAAAATATGAAAATTGTACCAATGTGATCCATTCTTCCATACCTACTATTTATTGTTTATAATAATATTATTGGTTCATACTCACTCCTTATTATGCACGTATATGAAGCAATAAGTCGAA
Organism: Endomychus coccineus; assembly: GCA_958510875.1. Lineage (NCBI taxonomy): Eukaryota > Metazoa > Arthropoda > Insecta > Coleoptera > Endomychidae > Endomychus > Endomychus coccineus. The sequence continues at coordinate 184,252,138 of OY294068.1, read as the reverse complement.
AACACGTGATCAAACTGATTTACAAGTTCGGCAGGTAAAACTTCACATTCAATATCAAGTACTACAGTAGAAAATTCACCTTTAATCGATCGCTTCTTGTTACAGTACATTATCATATCTTCATAAAGGTCGCTGGCCACCAATTTTGCAATATCATCTGGTAACTTAGGAACTAATATTTTCAGTAAAACTTCTCCGGTACCAGATCCAATGTCTATGATGTTTTCGTTTTTTCCCCATGTGAGCAGTTTCAGAACCCTATCGAATATTCCACTTACATATTCAAAATGCGCTATGCCATATTTTTCAAACAATTCTGATGCAGACATTATTCTGATTATTCAACATTCAACAGTCTCTATCTCTCATACACTGCATTGACTGCAAAGTCGATATCTAATGCGTTATCACGATGATTAACAGCTACCGTTTGATGTTAAATTTTAAACTAAGCAACTATCATCACAATTTTTCAAATGTTTAGTTTTACAGGGTGAACCAAATGGGATGTGCTTACAGGGTATCCGCATCCTCGAGCTCGTTTTTTTTTCAGACAGATTTGGGGTGCCTATGAAATTTGGCTCTTGTCATTTGTTTAGGCGCTGTTGTTAAATACACGATTTTTCGGAATTTCTACAAAGTCTCGTAACATGTTTAATTTTGGAGCTATCGCCATGTAAGTAAAATATTATCAGGTTACTTTTTTGCGCGCAATCTATTGACGTAGGCGGAATTTTTTCAGCCCTTCCCAATTTCAAGTTCCAAAATCTATGGTTATTTCTATTAAAAATGCTAGCACTACTTATGTATGCCTTTATTAGTCCATATTATGTTATGCAAGAAATTTGCGTTCATCTGTAACTGCTGCAAATACTAATTTCAAAAATCTATTCGTTTTTCAATGTCTCCCGGATGCAATGATTGCACTTTTCGATATTTGTAAGGTTTGAATTTGTTTTTTTCAAGATAACAACAGAATATTGTGAAATATTCGTAATTTCTCTAGTGAATATTTCTGGATTAATCGTTACATTTCCTATTACTTCAATGGTACGTACATCTTCATCTTCCTTTTTGGTATTTCTTAGGGCGAGTTTGATTAAATGAACCGTAAATTTTTAAATTGTCCTCTAAGCTTTTAAAAGTTTCCAAACACGGCTGGTGTCTATCCAGGCATCGTTGCCAATTAATTTTCCTGCCGCTTCTGCATTTTTGTTACAAATTATACAACACTTGAACATACTATAATTCTCGACGTTTTCGTACAGTATTATTTATTTATAAAAGGGAAATAATCCGTAAACTGTCGAATCAACAATTCGAAAGACTCTCATCACAATAATAAGAATATAGTTTATTGTTTCTCTCTGAAGAAGGCCTACTTGTCTATAATACTTGGCACATCATCATCATATTATATATTGTTGAAATCAACAAAAACCCTCTCTTCAACGATACCATAGCTTACTATGGTTTCTATTTTAAAAAATATAACCTTGCGTGATAATTTGAAGATGAAAAGCGCTAAAAAAATTCCGCTTACGCAAATGGATTGCACCCAGAAGAATTTTCATATAATGTTTTACTTACATGACGATAGTTTCAACATTAAACATGTTATGAAGCTTTGTTGAAATCTTGAAAAATCGAGTATTTAGCAGCAGCACCTAAACAAATGACACGAGTCAATATTCATAGGCACCCTCAAAATTTGTCTCAAAAAAGAGGTCGAAGATGCACGATCGTTTTTTTCTAGAGCCCGAATTATAATATTCAAACGAGGCTTTTTCATTTTTGTACTTTCAATTTCATATTCACCGTTTAATTTATTTTTTGATTAATTTTAATATTAATATCCTATAAGGATATATATATATATATATATATATATATATATATATATATATATATATATATATACCCCCGACTCCTGAATCGTGTGCCATATGTATTCTAATTGAACCCAGAATGACTGCCTTTTGCATCCGGTCTATCAAGATCTGCGCCGAGTTCTTACAGCCCGGAATGATCTTCAAGTTTGAATGCAGCGAAGACCGAATTCCGCCCAAAACACCGATGATCAGAACCACTTGTGGCCTGGGTATAGCGTGCGGAGCTCGAACAGGAGACCTTGATATTTTGTCCATTTTTCCTCCTCTTTCAAGACTATGTTCTTCGATGACATACATAGTCTTGCTTAGTTTATCGAGAAGGACAACGTCAGGTCTATTTGCTTGTATGGATCTGACGGTCGGAAACGGATAATTCCAGTAGATATGGTATTTTCAGTTTCCGACAACGGACTCAATATCTCCTGGCATGTAAAGCAGCACCGGCTCTTGGTCGAACACCACAAAGTGGTCTGTAATATCGGTTTTTGTTATATACCATTGACATGAAAATTTGTTCATAATATAATTTCTTTTTTACATAAATATGATCCAAACAAGTGGAACTGATATTAGTTATTCTAGTTGGTTTATCAGTATATGATAGGGACCCCAAGTGTGCTAATGAAGGGAGATGTTTACTCACATTTGCGTCGTTCTTATCAAGAATATCAATATTCAAATCACTCAGTATTATTTCTATGTCCTGCCTCTGATTATCGCTATTAAAACGCTCGAATGAATAGAAATTGAAAATAGAATTGTCTTATATATAGCGTGAATATTTATACCTAATTCATTTATTGTAATATAAGCTTCTATTATTGTTATCTGTGAATTTTTTAATCCAACATTCCCAACACATATCAATACACCTTCACTTTGATTGAATTCACCATTACTATAGTATGTGTTAAAGCCTGCAAAATGTTAGTTAGTACTTTGTACAGGGTGTCCCATTTTGGGTACTTTTGCGGGGTATCTCCTTTATTTTTAAAGATAGAGAGTTGCGGTTTTCGCGACACTGTGCTACTTTTTCGTAAAACTCAAGATGCCGTCAACAGAATTTTCATAGCCCTTTTAGTTTTTAAGATACAGGACATTTCTGAAAATGTTGCATTTTGTGACCCCCCTCGTATCTCCGTTATCCTTCAACTTATCGAAAAGGTAAAATAACATTCTAATAGATTTTTTTCCGTAGAATGCAGTGGTGTAGATAACTTTTGTTACATATTCACTGTTTTTGAGTTATAGAGTAAACTTATGTTTTTTTAAATGGAACACCCTGTATATTTATAGACTATAAAATTTGTCTTTTTTTTTCCTTTTCAAAAATATATGATAGTATAAACATTTTTCAGAAACACGCAAATAATTGACAATTTTCAGAAATTAAATACATATTTTAATAGTAGGCTATGAATAACAATAATAAACAAGTGCACCTTACATATTACTAACAAATAATTGGATACCTTGTATATAGGTATCTATTAAAAAAAATTCCCATAGATCTTTTTTCTAACAGTAAGTTTGTAACAACAGTTTTGTGGCGTAAAGTGACAATATAACAAAAACACAAAAAAATAACATTATTAAAAAAAATTAAATGTGATGTTCAAATTGACCACCATTTTCTCTAATGCAAAATGGCACATCTTCGAGATTCTTTGAATAGCGTTCAAAAGAACCATTGTTCTCATTCGCAGATTTCGAAAAGCTAAATGAATTGCCTCTCGAAGTTCTGCAATGCCGTCATTCGAGTTTTATATACTTCATTTTGTATATAGCCCCATAAATAAAATCTAAAATTGAGAGATCTGGTGATCGTGGAGGCCATCTAACAGGTCCGTTGGTACCTATCCATCTTTGAGGGAAGTTATTATTTAGAAAGGCCATTAAGAGCCTAGAGTTATGACTTGGGGCACCATCTTGCTGTAGGTAAACATCATTATACTGGGCTAATGGAATGTTTTCGAGCAGTTCTGGAATAACTTCCTCAAGAATTTCTAGGTATTTACGTGCTGTAAGACCTCCTTCAAAAATCCTATAAACTATATGTCTACCCAAAATAAAACATGAAACCCCAACTCCAAAGCGTCCTTGTTGTGCCCTTTCAAACATTAAATGCAGATTTTCACTACGCCAGTTCCTGGTATTGTGACGATTGAAAATGCCAGCACTTGAAATAAAGCATTCGTCTGACCATATAACAAGTCTGCCAAATGAATCGTTAGCATCGATTTGTTGCAAATACCACTGGCAAAACAGTGCCCGGCGCTCGGCATCGCCAGGATGCAAATGTTGTAGTATATTAAATTTGTATGGATGATACTTATATTTCTTCAAGATCCTCTGAGCGTTAGTTTTTGGCACACCAATTTCCTTCTCAATTTTTCTACATGAGGACGAAGGTGCTGCTTCTATATATCCTAAAGTATCTATCTCTTTTCTTTCCCTGTTCTCTTTGTTGTATGTTTTAGGGCGCGGGTGAACAAATGATCCGTGCTCAACTAAATTTGCTTTTAAACGGGCAAATATCCCAAAAAACGGTTGCCTTCTTTCTGGATATCTAACAAGCAAAAATTAAAATGATAATAGAGATTTTCATAGCCATAATAGCTTACTCACCTTTGGAAGTATAATTCCGAAGCTTCTTCAAAATTTTCATTACTCTGTATAAAACATACCATCATATCATATTTCTCATAATTTTCGTAAACTGCCATTATTCGGAAAAATTGATAAATATCTATTGAATAATGATACCAAAAGTACGAAAATAAACAATATCAATGGCCTACTATTAAAATATGTATTTAATTTCTGAAAATTGTCAAATATTTGCGTGTTTCTGAAAAAAAGTTTATACTATCATATATTTTTGAAAAGGTAAAAAAAAGACAAATTTTATAGTCTATAAATATACAGGGTGTTCCATTTAAAAAAACATAAGTTTGCTTTATAACTCAAAAACAGTAAATATGTAACAAAAGTTATCTACACCACTGCATTCTACGGAAAAAAAACTATTAGAATGTTATTTTACCTTCTCGATTAGTTGAAGGATAACGGAGATACGAGGGGGTCACAAAATGCAACATTTTCAGAAATGCCCTGTATCTTAAAAACTAAAAGGGCTATGAAAATTCTGTTGACGGCATCTTGAGTTTTACGAAAAAGTAGCACAGTGTCGCGAAAACCGCAACTCTCTATCTTTAAAAATAAAGGAGATAACCCGCAAAAGTACCTAAAATGGGACACCCTGTACTTGCCAACATTCAATTAAAATAATTATATCAATATTTGAAAATTGTTCAATGCTCAACTAAAAATGTATCAAGATGTTTTCTCACATTCCTAATAGTCCTGTAAAAATGAAGCTATTTTGCTATTATTGACCGATTTGAACGTTCTTGTTGTCAACATGCTCGGGAAAGCACCTCGAACCAGAAGACCCCATTTTGAACTCGCGTTTTGTTATCCCTATTTGTTAATAAACAATATATCCTCTAATTAATTGTTGATTTGGACCGATAATTAAATAATGTATTTGACAACAAAATTATGAAAGAAAATTGGCCGCAACTTGTTACCCGGGGGTTTTCGAGGTCGCTGATCACGAATTGTGATTCTTGTACTACCAGATCCCCTTCTTATGTCCGTCCCTTTCGTCCAACATAACTGATATTTACCATTTGCGAAGTAATAATACGTTGAATTTATCTGAAGCTGGGCCTACTAATTCATAAAATAATATTAATAATAAATCATTTCCAGGGATAGTAAATAAATCAATACATCTACATCCATGAGTACAAGGAATAAAAATATCGTACTGAAATCATCTCTGATTCGTGCGTTGGGTAATGTCATAATTCACTGGAACAGTTATTTTGAATACATTTTAATTATTATATAAGAATAATATAATACATAGGTTTGATAATTTGTTAGGGTATGTGTGATATGGATATTATGGAATGATGAAATATGTCTTATCGTGTGGTTAATTTTTTTTGTGCTAATTGTATTGTGAGGTGAGTAGCGATATTAGGAGTTTGTCACAATAGCTCGTTAGTTTTTCTTGAAAAAACTGTAAACAACATTGATCTTCAGATTAATTAAGTTATTGTGTGTAATACAATAATTAAGAGAATGACTTAAGATCCTCTAGATATCAAACTAATACTTTTCTAGCAACAACAGTTACTGTCGGGAATAGCAAAATTGCCTTCTCTTTTCCTTCAATTGTTTCTATTTTCACTTGTTCAGAACATAGCAAATATTTCACGAAATCTTCTCTGTAATTTGCCAAAGCTGTTGTTGGTATTTTCAGTAAACCATCGTCAAATGATTCCAATACTCCTGAAATGAACAATTATTACTGAAATCAACTATCGTTACAAAAATCGAAGGCTTCCGTGAGCAATCAATTTAAAAATGTTGTTTTTCGAGTAAATTATACGTCTTACCCACTCATACTTACCTATTAATGCTTCCACACTTGGATAGTGTACTTTGAAATCGAAGTCAATGTCACATGATATCACATCAAAGCCACTTTCTTCAAAATATTTCGAAATGGTCGTTGTCGGATCGGGAATGTTATGAAACGATTGTGTGAAATATTTTCGATGGCTCAAATATGGTGACCATTTTGCATCTTCACACATCAGTTTGTGTGCTTCACTCAATATATTTACCGTACTAAATATAAAAGTTAGTTCTCCCTTAGGCTTCAGTAATTTGAAGCAATTCGTCAAAGCTTGTCTGGAATAAAATTAAAATAACAACATAAAACATATTGGAATGAAGGGGTATATGTCAACATTATTCAGCAACAAATAATTTTGAAGAAAGAATTAATTTATTCTTTGGAAACTAATAGCTAGAATAACCAGACCTTGTTGTGTTAATTAAAAACAAAATTTTATTGTTATACCCTGTGTTTTTGATGATTAGTCCGGTCAATTTAGACATTCGAAGGTGCATAAAATCCCAACAAGCTGAAAATCAGTAAAATTGTCCAGAACATAATTATTATAAATATTTAAAAGTTCCCCATCATTCCCGTGTATGGGAAAAATTTTATTCAAGGTCAAAGGTCAATAAAATGTTTTTCGCGATTTTCAGCAAAACGGTAAGTTTTATCATAAAAGTACTTCAGACAAAAATTGTAGATCAATTATCTATAAAAAATGTGTCAATACTTTTTTCAGTACGAGCCACCGTTTCTGAGATATAACGATTCAAAAAGTTATAAAAGTTGTTATCGTCATAATATGCACACGTTTCCTCGCCACCTATGAGGTAGTGTACTTAGCGCGTTTTTTTTTAACGTGGTTTCCCCAGTAGGCCTACCCCACATTTCAGTTGTGATCCTGTTTAATGTGAAACTATTGCAAAATAACGGAAATTTTCAAAGATTGGAAAAGATAAAAGCGTTGTAAATTAAAAAAAAGTGGTGAAGTTCATTCGCCTGATTCGTGAGTTTCAAATTCTTCTTGTTCTCCTTCTTGATCTTCTTCTTGTTTTTGCAACTGCAAAAAGGGATGCAGTGCTAAATGTGGTTGCAAAAAAGTCGGACTGTTTTGTTCTCTGGCATGCACAAATTGTCAAGGCCGGTCGTGCTCTAATGTTGAACCCAAACAATGGAGGATTCGTTTGATTCCGACGAAGTGTCATGCGATACATCGCTATTGACGCAATTTACTTGCATTCCAAAATGAAGATGAAGAAGAAGCAGGAGAAGAAGAAGAAGAAGAACGAGAAGAAGATCAAGAAGAAGAACAAGAAGAATTTGAAACTTACGAATCAGGCGAATGACTTTTTTAAAATTTACGTCGCTTTTATCTTTTTCAATCTTTGAAAATTTCCGTTATTTTGCAATAGTTTCACATTAAACAGGATCACAACTGAACCGTGGAGTAGGCCTACTGGGGAAACCACGGTAAAAAAAACGCTACCTCATAGGTGGCGTGGAAACGTGTGCATATTATGACGATAAAAAATTTTATAACTTTTTGAATCGTTATATCTTAAAAACGGTGGCTCGTAGGAAAAAAAGTATTGATACATTTTTTATAGATAATTTTATGATCTACAATTTTTGTCCGAAGTACTTTTATTATAAAACTTAAAACTGTGTTTTGCTGAAAATCGCGAAAAACTAATTTTTTTGACCTTTGACCTTGAATAAAAATTTTTTCATACACGGGAATGATGGGGAACTTTTAAATATTATTTATAATTATGTTTTGAACAATTTTACTGATTTTCAGCTTGTTGGGATTTTATGTACCTTCACTCTCATTTTTTGGTCTAGATTGACCGGACTAGATAATGGAGACTGTGGTAGTTATTTGAAGGTGTAGGGGAGACCAGGGAACTTTGGAACTTTTGTTCTCCAATAGTGTATCAATGTGCCCGGATAGCGGGAGATATTGGTACAAAAAGAAAGCAAACTTTTGCAACAAAGAAGGTGAAACATTATGTTGGAAAAATTCAGGAAGTTCTAGCGAAAAAAAGTTATGAAATAACTTTTTGATATTTTTTAATATAGAATGTGTCTATCCTCGAGGCCCTGATTTATTAGGTTGACCTTCAAGATATTGTTATGATATTGCCTTATCAAAAGAACATATTGGTATTGCACGTTTGCAAGCTTCCTTAACTTTCTAGTAAACCTGACTGAGTATGTTCAATGAAATGTCAAAATTGTAACTACATATCCACAAATCAAGAGTTTTTGTAACCTTCTTATGTGTTTTCGTATTGAATAAACATACTTTCGTCATTATTTTCTGTGAAAAGAAAGTGTGTACCAATGTTCTTCATGGTTACAAAACTAAAAAATTAAATATTTCAAAAAAATACACGTTCTTCTTCATAAATGAAGGCATGAGGTGAGTTGAAATAGGTTTACCCAATAATTTTCCAATTAGGCATATTCTAATAATAATTACCATTAATCTAGTAGGCAAAAATTTGAAAATTGCACCAATGTCCCCCGGTCTTCCCTACCTACTATTGTTTATCATAATTTTAATGGATCATACTCACTTCTTATTATGCACGTACATGAAGCAATAAGTCGAAAATATGTGATCAAACTGATTTACAAGTTCGGCAGGTAAAACTTCACATTCAACATCAAGTACCACACTAGAAAATTCACCTTTAATCGATCGCTTCTTGTTGCAGCACATTACCATATCCTCACAAAGGTCGCTAGCTACCAATTTTGAAATATCAACTGGTAACTTAGGAACTAATATTTTCAGTAAAATTTCTCCGGTACCTGATCCAATGTCTAGGATGTTTTCGTTCTTTCCCCATGTGAGCAGTCTTAGAACCCTACCGAATATTCCACTTACATATTCATAATGCTCTATGGCATATTTTTCGTACAATTCTGATGCAGACATTATTCTGAATATTCAACAGTCTCTATCTGTATAACACTGAGTTGACTACGAGGTCGATATAGGAATTTGTTATCGATTAGTAGCTAATGTTTGATGTTAAACTTTAGACTACTGAGATGTACATCAATCTACATCCATAAGTACAAGGAATAAAAATATCGTACTGAAATTATCTCAGATTCGTGCGTTGTGTGATTTCATAATTCACTGAAACAGGTATTTTGAATATATTCTAATTATTATATAAACTTAATATAATACACCAGCAACCCGCGCGGAATTCAGCTAGAATAAAAAGACACGCTCATTATTTCGCGATATTTATTCAAAGTAATAATAAATTTGCTTTAAAAGTAAATCAAATATTAGGTTGTAATTATATACAAAATGCAATAGTCAACTATAAATGTACAAATATTTAATATAAAATTGAAATTAGGATTTGTATATAAAATTCACAAAATTTCATTACACACAGGATTTTTAGTAGAAATTGAATTATCAGATGTGATGTATTGTTCTTTCCCCGACTCGATAAACATTTTCACTCCATCAAATGAAGTAGAACGGCTAAGAGCTATATAAATCTGTCCATGGCTGAAAGCGAGATTAGGCAGATATAGTTCAACCTTTTTTAGTGATTGACCTTAGCTTTTGTTGATGGTCATGGCGAATGCGAGACATAAAGGAAATTGAGAACGTTCTATTTTAAATGGCAAAATTGACTCTAATCGCGTTATCCTTGGAATAATAAATTGTGTTCCAAAACTTGATCCAGTTAAGACTTTACGTAGTATTGAATTGACATTAAGTCTTTCTATCCTCATTCTTGTACAATTTATAAGACCCTTCATTGTGTTTAAGTTCCTCATAAGAAGCACAATAGCTCCAATTTTTAGAAAAAATTAAACAAAAAATATTTTAATTTAAAAATTTTTCAAATTTAAAATCTTGGACGATTAAACTACAAAAAATTTATTTTTTGAACGATTTCGGTTGTTTTCGTCCATTTATATTCTGAAAAATAAATGAAGAAAAATACGTCTGGCACTCGGGGACTGCCGCGGTAAAACTATTGCATAGCATTTTTTCTCAACTTATGCAATTATAATTATTTATTTTTTTTAATTTATGCAGTATTTTTTTTCTTTCATATTTTAATTCAAGTTTTTTCTTTGATATTTGGTGACCGATAAGAAAACAATTTTTTTCTTTTATTGAATAAATGAGAAGTTAATATCGTTTAAAATATTTTTATTATATTACAATACATGTAGGTTATTCAGGAATTTGTTATCATTGAAACTATAGGCTTATGGTAACTGAATAACTGAAATAAGAGACATAAGTTTGAGACTTGATATCCTCTAAATATCTAGAAAATACCGCGTCAATGGTGGTCAAATATTTTGTTGTGGATTCTAGTCGATCATTATTGATTTTCAAATTCAATTTTTCCGAAAGAAAAGTTGTCAACCGCTCTGATTTTTCATCAGCGAAGTTGATGTTGAAATCGCCAGCCAAGATAAGTGGAAATTTATTACCATTTGTACCAAGTATTTTCGACCCTTCTTCAGTGTACTCCAGTAAAGTGAGATGAATAAAATGCTCTACCTCGTCCAATTTTGGATTCGGAGAAATGTAAATTGCTACCATGACTATGTGTAGGCCATTTCTAAGTTTGCATAAGCACGCACAAATATCTCCAACAAATGAGCGCCTTACATTAACATCGCTAACGTATGCAATATTTATTTCAATATTCGGAGTCATAATATTAGTTACATTATTATTATTTTGGTGAATAGCTACCACACCTTCTGGAACAGCATCTCGTTTGAATTGAACAATACAATTGAAATTAGGTATTTCAATCGGATTATCATGCGCCAAGCAAGTTTCGGTAAGAAGTAACACATTTCTTTGTCTCGTAACTGAATCTTGTAAATCGTATTTGTGACTATTTAGACTTTGGCAATTGAAAGTCATTATTGAAATGCCATTTCTATTACTAATGAAATCTAAGACACTTTGAGCTGTCGTCTGAACACTATTCAAAGGCAGTCTTTTGAATTCTTGCAACAAAGATGCAGCCGATGCAGCTTGCCTTCGATTATTATAAAACTTGAATGTAGAATTATCGTTTTTGTCGTGATATACAACTTTTCAATATTAGTCACCCGAGAGAGCGCAACATAAACGAGTTCCTGTTATTTTTCGTTACGGAATTTCTTAATTCGGTCGTCGCGCTCAAAGTCCGCGATAAAAGCTATATGCAATATATGCAATAGCTTAATAGAAACAGGTACTCTCAGGTCTCTGCTACGCGCGTCTAACGTATAAACTCTAACTGACGCGTAGCGAGCTCCTAGAGGCATATGTCAAAATGATTTCGTTCGTAGCTAATTACATAGAACGTCTGGAGTTCATGCAATTATGTTTTTAGATAATTCGAACCTTCTTATTTCGATAGGCCACGTGAAAATCCCGGAGTCTAAAGCGCTAGAGTGTTATAACATTCGTATAAAATAGCGAAATTACTCACTTTTAGAAACTTCAAATTAATTAATTAATTTGACACATGTTAGGTGTTTAGGTCTTACATTATTTTTCGTTACGGAATTTCTTGATGCGGTCGCCGCGCTCAAAGCCCGCGTTAAAAGCTATATGCAATAGCTTAATAAAACGATCAATAAAAAAATGTCGCATACCCCGTTATATACTACTTACCAAAAAAAGAAAAATGGCGTCAATCTAGTGAAATTTAGTTTTTTTTTTTAATTCCTAGATCCCTCTGCTGCGGACAAGCCACATGGTGCAGAGGATCTCAACAACAACTTAAAAACAACCTTTATTCTGTCACTTAAAGTGATCAGAAGTTTAGATCAAACCTAGAATAAGTGGAAGACTTCGAAATTTGTACTGCGAGTATTGCTCGGGGATTGTTTCTTGTTCCTGGGAGTTTGGAAACGGCACTCTTGTTTTTGAATTGATATGCACAATCTCTCTGGATGGGTTAGCTAATTAATTTCTTTCTTATACAATAACATAAAGGATGTGTATATTTTTGCATTCGACGTATCCATACTGATAATGGTCCTTTTCTACAGCCATCAGATGAGAATCTGTAGTTATGAGGAAAGAGATGGTAATATGAACATATTTCGAGATAACCAATTATTGGTTATCTCGAAATACCTAATCAATATTTGGTTATCACGAAATAGGTTCATATCACTATCTCTTTCCTCATAGCTAATATATAATTCTCAATAATTGAGAAGTGAATTATAAAGTCATTAGAATGATAAGATTATACTTTTGAGATCTCGTAATATTCAAAACATCGTTTCCAAAATACATTTATCGCAGTGATAATATTCTAGTAATTTATTGATGATAAAATTATGATCTCCAATTCTCAAAATACTGATATGAATAATATCAAGCAGGATTTTCTAACTTATTTAGCATTTGAAGTGTAATATTGATTACGGTATTTATTCAATCATAAGCGTTTTTTCTTTATCTTAACTTTTTATTTTCAATATTTTCTCACGTGATATAAACTACCAGATAGCTTTAACCTTTAAGTATACCATTCATATTCGTCTGACAATATTAAGAGAAAAATCTTGTCTTCCGGATGGATTCCGCGTCACAATAGCTCGACTTGATGCCGACGTTTCGCCAACCATTACAGGTGGCATCTTCAGGGTAGGATTGAGGCTTGAACTGAAACTGGTTCTACTAGTTGCTGTAGCCGTATTTATTGTAGGAAAAAATCCTTCAAGCTACATAGTTCACTGCCTTTGTTCCGGTGGTTAACTTCGTTCCGGCACCTGACCCTGCCGTTGTGCAATCATGTGCGAAGTGGAATTTTCGAGGATGGGTGGAAGTGTGGAAAAACGGGTAGAAATATTATGTTTTTGAGGATTTTGGAAATTCGATCTGTTATATTTTGAATATATGGAAGATAGGCAGTGGATAAAGCAGGTGGGAGGGTTTCTGGCTCAGGTCGTTTTGGAATTTTAGGTGAAGTGTATTTCTTTATTGCTTTTTGAATGTTGTAATGGGAGAAATTGTTTGATAATAAGGCAGATGATAGATGTTTTAATTCCGATTTTAAAGATCTATCATCTGCCTTATTATATATATAACGATTCCGAAAAAGGGTTCGAGCAATACAAAATTTCAAATTTTGAGGTAGCTTTAGCTTGGAAACGCCTGACAATACACGATTCGGCTTGTGAGAGCTATTGTACATTGAATCTTTCTGCACCAATAATATACAGTAGTGCCAAGGTTTATTTATTCAGGCCCACCATATCGCTCTAGCTCCTAGACTATCGCGCTTATGTTTGATACGTTATTAACGTATCAGGAAACAAAAATATTACGTACGCCGATCTCTCTAATCACTATTAGTGAACATGCCCAAAAAAACTGTAACTCCGATTTTCAAACATGTTTTGGAGCCTCAACTTTGTCGTTTACCATCGATTTGTCTCTCATGTTCCTTGTGATGATTGACTGAGTCTCATCTGATACAATGGCTATTAATGCCCGGGTTTCTACAGGGATCTATATTGTCACCAACTTCGTTTCTGCTCACGTCTGCAGCTTTGCAGACGATGGTACATTTCACATGGCTTTCTCATGTGGAGCCCCCATATCACCCAAAGGAAGCCAGAAGAACGAGACAGAGACAGGTATACGCAATCAAAGCAGATCTAGCAAACGATTTTGAAATGGAAATCTAATAATCTAGTAGAGTTCAATGCAGAATAAACTCAAACATGTATTTTCTCTAGGAATGGGGATCCCACAGCCCCTAATATGATGATACATGTATTTCAGGTACAACTATTCCTATGAAGTCCTACAGATCCATGCTCGGAATCACCTCTCATGGGACGATCATGTGGGGTCCTTTACGTAAGCCACTTCACAAAAACTTGGTTTTCCATTCTGTGCCAAGAGCTACTTCACACTAAAAAAAATGATAATCACCGCTGATTCATACGACGTTCTTCGAACATTCCCTTCTCGTGTGATCAGAGCATGGAAAAAATTTGCTAAAACTACTGTTTATGTACTCAGGACCGTTCGGCTACCAAGTAGAGTAAACTAAATTAAAAACCAAACTTTGCCTGTTCAAATATAATTTGGGAATAATAATGTAACCAATGGATTACTCTCAGCTAAAGTACTTGAATATATGAGCCTACTGTGTTTTAAAAGTGATAATTTTTCTTTAGAAATGTTGTGATCTGTATTTAAAATATGTTCGTCTAACGCTGATTTTTCACCATTATTTTTCTTTTAATGGGTAAAATGTTCTTTATACCTTCTAGTTTGACCCACATAGCATTTTGAACAAGACTGACAATCGATTTTGTAAATTCCGGATTTGCCAAAGTCGCAAAGTTGTTGCCTAAACGGTTATTCAGCTTGTTCTTGCATGTATAAGCTGGTTTTATTGCAAATTTAGAGAACAAATTATGGAATTTATTAATTACTGGAGGATGATAAGGGTAACTTTTGAGTTTTATTGAACTATTTGAAGCTAGTGGCTCTAATTTGGCTAGTTGGTTGCATTCCAATTTCTTTTTTGTTTAGAAACTAGATTATTGATCAACCATTCGTCGAAACCATTGTCCACTGCTATTTGCTGTAGTTTCTCATTAGACAATGGTTACGACAATTCTTTGATCAATAATTTAATTTATAAACAAAGAAGGAAATTGGAACGCAACCCACTTAGGAAATTAGAGCCACTTCCAAATAGTTCTATAAAATACAGTTCAACTCCACCTAAATTATATTCTTTTATCATTACAGGGCATTTTTTAAGTAATACGAACGTGGCCAAATGGCCACGTAGTAGTCCGCCGTGGCCACGTAGTAATCATGATCTGGCCACAACCAATTTTCGAAAATGCGTGAACAACACCTAACTGAAATAATGTCAGAAATTTTCTGAACATACATGATTTCCCCAGAATGTCAAAAAATATATAACTTGCTAATTAAGTTTTTCGGTGCTAATCCAAGAAATTTATCAACGAATGAATGACAGTTCATCAAATATACTGTCAATGAGGATTTATATGGAAAAAAACATACTCACGACTTCCGTTAGATATATAAATTCTATAAATTCTGCACGTGCTAGAGGATTTTTGTCAGCATATAATTTAAAATTTGTGGGCAAGTATATAATAAGTTGGATATGAAAGAATCGGTTGTCTGTAAAGTCGGTTTACTGACGATAGTTGAACGTGACAACGTCATAAGAAAATACAGGTGGAATGGTTTCATTTTTCAAAAGAAAATTTTAATTTTATTTGTTTGATAGATATTTTGTATGGATATAGAGAAGGAGGTAAATGGAAATCACAATTGAATTGATCAAGTTACATTTATTTGAACGCATAAATACAATTATGTTAATTTAGCTTTTAAAAAGCCCGCCTCAATGTGTTTGATATAGGAGAAAATTGTTCCCTTTGACGGCTGACTGGTCCTACCTGTCATTTCAGACACGTTGCTATGATATGTGGAAGATTTAACATTTATGTTTTAATTTTTTGAAATCATATCTACGCTCGATAATTATTTCGATCGAATAGTAAAGCAATTGATTTTTTACTTATCGTGTTCTGTTAACTTATTGTTATAGTTTTGTCAATTATAGCATAACCTACAATCGCTGCACTAGCGGACCGATGCTATTTATTTTAATGATGAAAGCACGAATATTCGACAATATATCGCTGAACATATATCTAATATCGAAAGAATCATTACATTTATCGCCGCAATTATCGTTGCTATAAACAATTGACACCACATTCACTTTTCACTACACTTCATACTTGACGAAAACATATAAATGTATTATTTTGTATAGCAGCTGTCCACGCGCATCGCATCGGTCACTCAAGTAGGAGAGCTCGCTTGCACTTCAAGCCTTAAATGGAACGCCTCAAAGCGAGGTAACGCACAGCCGGTCAGAGCGAGGTAACGGCAAATGAGTCATGTTTTCTCGTGCGTGCAGCCGACTCCATCGAATTATAAGACGTTGTCACGTCAAAAATAACTATTTCTGAGATTCCTTTTTTTATTGCAAATGTTTTGGTATGAGTGAGTCACAACCCGTCGAAACACAATTCGTCTATTAAGACGACTCGGAAGACTTTCTCTTTTCGTCCTTCTTCCTTTCAACTGGTTCCCGCTCTACGCGTTTCTCTTACACTACAGTAGGTTCCGAGTCGTCTTAACATATAACGTTTTCAGACACTTTCAGGAGATATTTTTCTTTTGACCACCTAGTGGAAAATCCTTAAAAAATGCCCTGTTATCAATATTCATAATCACTCGTAACATTCCCATCAGTCAACATATCTGAGAAGTGTATATGGGTTAAACCCAATTTGGAAAAATTCCAATAACCATCTATCCTAAGATTATCATTAAAGTTATATTTCAGGAAGCTCTTACATACATATATATCTATCTATATATATATATATATATATATATATATATATATATATATATATATATATATATATATATATATATGAAGCAAGAATATTTGGGTTGGCGAGGTGGTCCGATATGTTTCCAGGTACCAGACACGACCCATTTTTACAAAACGTTTGATCGATTTTCGACTAACTTTCCTGGATTCTAGCTTATGATAACTGATAACTAATTTATCACTATTTAGTTCTCTATTCTAATCTATAAATACTATAATTCTTGAAGAACGAGGTGTACTCTACTTCTTGGAGAGTACACATGGTTGACATTTCATTCCATCAGTGGCGGCTCCTCGAAGGAGGCTAAGGAGGCTCAGCCTCCTCACCAATTTATCTTAATTATCATTCTCCATTTTATTTCCTGTTTCTCTGATATTTCTTCGAATTTTACAATTAATTCCCCGTTCTCAGTAGTTATTTTCAATCTGGCAACAGTGGCCAGAGGCTAGATTCTCTATATATCTCAAACGCTAAATACGTGTGGTCAACACAGTTATCGTTTTTCCAATCAGTTCAATTGCCAAATAGGGTAAAACAGCGAATATGGCAACATCCTATGTAGGCTAGCTTCTCGTACGCACCCGGCCGTCGTATGAAATACGATAACTTGCCGTTGCCGCCGCAGCAAACTGCGACACGTGCTCTGTCAGTTGTGGTTTTTGTTTCGCGAAGCGATGTAAGGTTAAGTTATAATTTATCTGTTCGGTGAGTTATTAACAAAGAGTTCTTTGGTTATTAAACGTTGAAATAAGTAGTGATTTAGTTGCTGAAAAGATTAGTGATGACAGGTATGCTTCAAAATCGATCATTTGAAACTGATAATTGTAAAAAATATTTATGGTTAACGGGATCTGAGTCTGAGGTACACAATACATTATATTACTGCTATTGCTTGCTATTTACATCTGATACAACTTCATGTTGGGGGCACTCGGGTTATGATGATTTGAAAAATTTAGCTCGTGGTATAGATAGACATGAAAAATCGCAGGAACATATTACATCGAGTATTAAGTTTAAATTAACCGGTAAACAGAATATTGTTAAAGGAGGAAAACATATAATTTGGTAGACAGGAAACTACATTATAAACACTTTTTTTATGAAATCTTAGATACTATTAAAGGTCAAATTGAGATTTTCCGATTTACATCAATTGAAGTTTTTTGTATAACTTAGTTCTAAAATATAAATTTTTTGATAAAATAGCACTGCACAATGAATTATGCGTTATATACTCGGATAAAGATGTTTTAGGCCAGTACGACATTCACGCCGATATGATAAAATATATGATAGACAATGATTTGCAACAAGTTTTACCTCAGTTTTATAAACTACTTTGTTTGACAGTCACCATTCCTGTCACGTCGGCATCGGTGGAGAGATCATTTTCTACTCTCAAACGAATTAAAACTTACATGCCAAATACAATGGGCCAAAATCTTTTATACAATGTTAGTTTAATATCTATTGAAAAAGGATTTAGTAAAACACTTAAAACAAAATGATAAATTTTTTGATAATATTATTGATCATTTTTCGCAAACTAGAGACCGTAGAATTCCGTTAATATATAAAAAAATTAATAAAATTAATTTTAAAAAAACGAAATATGAAAAATTCCAAAAAAAAAGAAAAAATATTAAAAATCCAAAAAAAATAAAAGACAGAACATGAACAAAAAAATTTTTGCCAAGAGAAACTCTATACCTCCACGTTGGTTCTTGCTGGGGAACAATTAATTTTGTCACTGAAGTAGCTGGTACTGTCGCTGTGCAAAGGTTAAAAGTCTGTGAATAGAGTATATTTTTACAAAAACGTTTTATGTTTAGCCTCCTCGCTCAAAAATTCACGAGCCGCCACTGCATTCCATAACATTCATTTAGATAGATGTTGGCATGAAATGATGTGTCATGTAATATATTTTGCTGACAGAGCGGTATTGTACATGGGGGTACTTGCATGTTATTTTAACCTCATTATATAACTTGTTAATAAAACGTGCAAACAAATAGTTATTTTCGCAATTTACCTAATTTAGGGATTGTTGAAGATAAGTCCTCATTATTCTATTACAAATGTACCCATTATTATTTCGGGAATGAATAACAACTTCAATAAATAATAATATACCAAATTTCATATTAATTTTATCAAAATTCTTGAAAAAAACGTGTGGCACTCGGGGACTGCCGCGGTGAAGCTATTGCATAGCATTTTTTCTCAACTTATGCAATTATAATTATTTATTTATTTTTAATTTATGCAGTATTTTTTTTTCTTTGATATTAATTCAAGTTTTTTCTTTGATATTAATTCAAGTTACACTTTTTGAGCGTGGTGACCGATAAGAAACCAAATTTTTTTCTTTTATTGAATAAATGAGAAGTTAATATCGTTTAAAATATTTTAATTATCTTACAATACATGTAGGCTATCCAGGAATTTGTTATCATTGAAACTATAGGTTTATGGTAACTGAAATAAGAGACATAAGTTTGAGACTTGATATCCTCTAAATATCTGGAAAATACCGCGTCAATGGTGGCCCCATATTTTGTTGTGAATTCTTGTGGATCATTATTCATTTTCAAATTCAATTGTTCCGAAAGAAAAGTTGTCAACCGCTCTGATTTTTTATCAGCGAAGTTGATGTTGAAATCGCCAGCCAAGATAAGTGGAAATTTATTACCATTTGTACCAAGTATTTTCGACCCTTCTCCAGTGTACTCCAGTAAAGTGCGATGAATGAAATGCTCTACCTCGTCCAATTTTGGATTCGGAGAAATGTAAATTGCTACCATGACTATGTGTAGGCCATTTCTAAGTTTGCATAAGCACGCACAAATATCTCCAAAAAATAAGCGCCTAACATTAACATCGCTAACGTGTGCAATATTTATTTCAATATTCGGAGTCATAATATTAGTTACATTATTATTATTTTGGTAAATAGCTACCCCACCTTTTGGAACAGTATCTCGTTTGAATTGAACAATACAATTGAAATTAGGTATTTCAATCGGATTATCATGCGCCATGCAAGTTTCGGTAAGAAGTAACACATTTGTTTGTCTCGTAACTGAATCTTGTAAATCGTATTTGTGACTATTCAGACTTTGGCAATTGAAAGTCATTATTGAAATGTCATTTCTATTACTAATGAAATCTAAGACACTTTGAGCTGTCGTCTGAACCCTATTTAAAGACAGTCTTTTGAATTCTTGCAACAAAGATGTAGTCGATGCAGCTTGCCTTCGATTATGATAAAACTTGAATGTAGAATTATCGTTTTTTGTCGTGATATACAATTTTTCAATATTAGTCACCCGTGAGAGCGCAACATAAACGAGTTTCTGTTATTTTTCGTTACGGAATTTCTAGATTCGGTCGCCGCGCTTAAAGCCCACGATAAAAGCTATATGCAATAGCTTAAAAACTATAAACAACATTAATCTTAAGATGAATATTTATTAAGTTATTTTGTGTCATACAATAATTATCAAACTGATACTTTTCTGGCAACAACAGTTGCTGTCGGGTATATCACAACTACCTTCTCTTTTCCTTCAATTGTTTCTATTTTCACTTGTTCAGAACATTCCAAATATTTTATGAAATCTTTTCGGTAATTTGCCAAAGCTGTTGTTGGTATTTTCTGTATTCCATCGTCAAATGATTCCAATATTCCTGAAACGAACAATTATTACTGGGATCAACTAAGGTTCATAAAATCGAAGGTTCCCGTGGGCAATCTATTTAAAAATGTTATTTATCGAGTAAATTATATAATCTAAGCTACTTACCGGCTACAGCTTCCATACTTGGATAGTACATTCTGAAATCGGAGTCAATGTCGCATGATATTACTTCGAAGCCACTTTCTTCGAAAAATTTCGAAATGGTTGTTGTTGGATCGGGAATATCATGAAACGATTGTGTGAAATATTTTCGATGGCTCAAATATGGTGACCATTTTACATCTTCACACATGAGTTTGTGTGTTTCACTCAATATATTTATAGTACCAAATATGAAAGTTATTTCTCCCTTAGACTTCAGTAATTTGAAACAATTATTCAAAGCTCGTCTGGAATGAAATAAAAATAACAACATAAAACATATTGGAATAAAGTGGTACATGTCAACATTATTCAGCAACAAATAATTTTGAAGGAAGAATGAATTTATTCATGAAAACTAATAGATACAATATTCAGACTTTGTTGTGATAGTGAAAGACACCATTTTATAGTTATACACTATGTTTTTGATGATAATGGAGATTCTGGAAGTTATTTGTAGCTGAAGAGGATACCAGGCAACTGTGGTACATTGGGGCACATTGTTACGATTTGAATTTTGCTGCCAATTGCTCTCCAATAATGTATTAATATGCCCGGATAGCGGGTAGACATTGGTACAAAAATAAATTAGTGCTGTTACAAAGAAGGTAACAGATTATGTTGGAAAAGTTCCAGAGAACAACATTTATGAAATATCTTTTGAGATTTTTAAATATAGAATGTGTCTATTCTCAAGGCCCTTTTTTCTTCAGTTGACCTTCAAAATATTATTATGAAATCGCCTACTTATGTCTTATTGAATTGAATAAACATGCTTTTGTTATTATTTTCTGTGAAAAGAAAGTGTGTACCAATGTTTACAAAACTAAAAAATAAAAATTAAAAAAAAATACATGTTCTTATTCATAAATAATGGCATGAGGTCAGTTAAGAAAGGTTTACTCAAAAAATGTTCCATTAGGCAAATTTGATAATTACCATGAAGGTAGTAACCAAAAAGATGAAAATTATACCAATGTGGCCCAGTCTCCCCTTACACTATTTATTGTTGTTTTAATGCATCATACTCACTTTCTATTATTCACGTACATGAAGCAATAAGTTGAAAATATATGATCAAACTGATTGACAAGTTCGGCAGGTAAGACTTCACATCCAATATCAAGTACTACACTAGAAAATTCACCTTTAATGGATCGCTTGTTTTTGCAGTACTTTATCATATGCTCATAAAGGTCGCTGGCCACCAATTTTCCAATATCATCTGGTAATCTAGGAACTAATATTTTCAGTAAAACTTCTCCGGTACCTGATCCAATGTCTAGGATGTTTTCGTTCTTTCCCCATGTGAGCAGTTTCATAACCCTATCGAATATTCCACTTACATATTCATAATGCTCTGTGCCATATTTTTCATACAATTCTGATGAAGACATTATTCTGATTATTCAACAATCTATCTGCCATATACTGAATTGACTGCAAGATTTTATATAAATGTGTTATCACGATGTAGCAGTTGAACTTTATATACTAATCAAATGACATCACAGTTGCACAATTACATAATTGTAATTTGTCTAAACTAAAAATTCATCAAAATCTCCCTCACTCCTATCGTTCGTATTGAATAGGTTTAGAAATTTATCACTTGAGTTATTGTTTATTAATTTAATGTATTCCGATAGATCATCGTACTCAATTGATTGGTACATTTTTTCTTCTTGTGGGTCTTTCATAAAATTGATGGTTGTAGAAATTACCATTTTATAATTAAGTTCAAAATAACGTCAAAATGAAATTTGTATGTTGGGCATTCTAGATTGCTCCATGGTTTGCGGTTCTTCAGATTGGATTTTAGCTTTTTTCTCAATTTTGTTGCATATTTGTGGTCCCCAGAGTATAATGAACAGACGTTTTTAAGACTCATTAGCTTTTTTTTAAGTAATAGCTAATGTTTCTGAATATAATGTAGTACCTTTCTCAGTTCTAGGTTTTAAGTAAGTTTTTCTAATGTCTTTTATTAATTCTTCTATTTGTTTTGGTTCTAGGTTTACTTAGATTCCAATAACTTTGAAAGAGGCTTTTTCATTTTTCTACTTTCAATTTCATATTCATCCTTTAATTTTTATATTTTAGTTAATTTTTTTTGAGTATATTTGTTTCACTATGTACTGCCATTTCTAATTGTAATTGTTTCTAATGAGTTCATACCAATTAAATAACCAAGAGAGAAAGTAGAGCTTATATTACTTTTTGTTTTAATGGTGCTTGTATTGTTCTTGGTTTTATTATTAAGCCTTGAATAATTTGTTTGGTTGTATTTATATGTTTTACAGTATCATCTTGAAGAACTCGAGCATAAGATTGGATTTTGTTCTCATTTATTATTTTACATTTTTCTTATAGTAATTTGTTTTCATCTTCGGTTTCATTTATTGACATTTTGATCTTTCAATTTCATTTTTTAGCGACTTATTTTCAAGAATAATATTTCTGGTTATCCATTTTCGGTTTCTTTTTTCTTTACTAATTTCAAATGTTCTTCTTTAATCTCTAATGATTCGTTATCATTCATATTTTTAGAAGTTTGTTCCATAGAGTTTGTTCTGTTTTGGGTTCTTTGTGTTTATCATATTATCACTTACACCAAATGTTGTTTTAGAATCCTTTAGATTTCTTATATTTGTCACTCCACATTTTGTTAAGGGCAAGAACACATGCAATGTACACATGTATGTAATGTTGGTTCTTAGATAGGCTGAAAATAAAATAAAAATTGTTTTGACCGAGGATTTATCGCAGCTTGGCAAGATGGCGTAATCAACACTTTGGTCTATCGCCGCAACGTGATGGGTGTGTAGGTTCCTGATGTCAGCTGCAGGGCCTATAGTAAGGCGCCTGAGACGCTTTTCCACCTGCTGTCTGCATGTCCCCATCGCCATAATGCAGTCCCACGGGTTGTACTATCATCTAAGGCACTCGTAAGGAATAGACCAAGAGCCGGTGCTGCCTTACATGCCTGGAGATATTGAGTCTGTTGTCGGAAACGAGAAATGCCAGGTCGATACAAGCAAATAAGCCTGACGTTGTCCTCCTCGATAAACAAAGCAAGACTATGTATGTCATCGAATCTGCTCCAGCAGAGAAGAACATAGTCTTGAAAGAGGAGGAAAAATGGACAAAGTATCAAGATGTCCTGTTCGAGCTCCGCACGCTATATCCAGGCCACAAGGTGGTATTAGTAGCTCTGACCATCGGTGTTTTGGGCGGAATTCGGTCTTCGCTGCGTTCGAACTTGAAGATCATTCCGGCCTGTAAGAACTTGGTGCAGATCTTGATAGACCGGCAGAGGGCAGTCATTCTGGGTTCAATAAGACTACTTAGGGCACACGATTTGGAAACTTGAAGCTATTTACCGACAGTGGGGGAGGAGTATAGCTTCGGAAATACTGATTAGGTTATTCTAGCGCGATTGCTGCGATTGCGATTGATGCATCGAATCGCATTGTGTTCATCAATGATCTACTATCCTTTCAGAGGTTTATATTTACAAAAATATGAAAATCTAACGGGACCAAAGTGGTGTAATTGGTAAACACCCTGGATTAGAAATCCAGAAATGGGGGTTCGAATCCCTCCTATGGTTCAATCTTTTAAGTTTATTCATCTTTATAATCCTATGTTAAATTATCTTCATAATTCAGAAAATTTTATTCCATATCTCTTATATATATTTTACAATAATCTAATTCAAACTTAACAAAATTTTATTAGTTTGAAGTGCCACTTTCCACTTGTCTATTCAAAATTCAATCTAAAAAAGATAACGTATTACTTAACTATGACACTATGAGTAAAAATTTTGAGGTTAAATTCCATAGAATTATCTTAAACTTGAATAGTTGATTATGATAGATGTAGGTAGATGTTTATCATAGAATAACTTATTCATACAATAATCATAGATATTTATAATTGTACAATCTTATAATGTCTTGTATTTGATCAAATTCAATCCATTTCAAATTGTAATTAGCCATACATTACTCTTTCACAACCGATCCAATGTTTTCTGCAGTTTTAATTGGATCTTGAACGACAAGTCGGCTGCAGACGCATTTCATTAATCGAAATCATCTATTCTTTTCTAAATTACATGGAAACACTAATTCACATTTTGATAAAGACAATAAACATTGTCGAAACGTCAAACAGAATTTTTGTTTTATTTTCAGTATATATACGAACCAATATACCAAGAAAGCATACAGATATATATATATATATATATATATATATATATATATATATATATATATATATATATATATATATATATATATATATATATATATATATATATATATATAAGATATATAAGATAATAGATATTTATCAGTAATCTACTAATTAATAATAGTAGTAATAATTTATTTCCAGAAATAGTAAATATATCAATACATCTACATACATGAGTACAAGAAATAAAAATATCATACTGAAATCATCTATGATTCGTGCGTTGTATAATTTCATAATTCACTGGAATAGATATTTTGAATACATCATAAATATTACGTAAAATTAATATAATACAAGAGTTTTGATAATTTGCTAGGATATGTGTGATAGAAATATTATGGAATGATGAAATATGTCTTACCGTGTGGTGCATTCCGTTCTTTGACCATCGTAATTATTTACTATGGAAGATAAGAATTTTTTCTTATAATAAAAACAAACGAACAACTTAATCGTGTGATAACCTCTGGTAGTGGCGAAAGGTCTATAGAGTTTGATGTGATGCTATAATTCTTAATTAATTTTATCAAGTATTTTTCTGCTTTTTGTTTTTATGTTTTTATTTGCCTTAAATGTAATTTCAACATTTTAGAAATGCTGTTATATTTTCAGTTATTTCAGCTGTTCAGCGTTTGACTTGATGCTGCAATTTTAAATTAATTTCATCAAGTATTTTTCGGCCTTTTGTTTTTATGTTTTTATTTGCCATATACGTAATTTCAACATTTCAGCAATGATCTTATATTTTCAGTTATTTCAGCTGTCTTTTCAAACGTTCAAATTGTAAACTTGTGAATCTTGTTATTACATGATATTATGAATAATATTCTAATTTAATGTAAAGTTTATGTGTATACCATATTTTTAGTCTGAAGAAAACCAAACAAATATATGGTCGAAAGGTCGCTGGATGGATAACAACGTATTTTTTTGCTGTCACATTCCCGCTAATTTTTCACTGTTATAAATGTTTAATAATAAAATAAATAAACTGATTAATTATATTATTTACGTGATATTAATAAATAATTTATATTTAATGTCGAAAATATAAAAATTTAATTCAACAAATAAATAAAATTTTTTATAAATATTCGAAGGTATTTCTGCTTCAATTTCTCCACTCCAATTTTATTTTTCTGTATAGATCGACTGTAGGTTAATCTTTTTATTTCAATGATATTACAATTCGGTAATGATAATACATACTATAAATACAGCCCTTTTCATGCATGAAACTCTAACTTTAGTATCCTTTTCGACTTTTTCTCTCTGAAAGTAATTTTTTATTACTACTAAAAAAAACTATTCTCGCTTGATGCAAATGCTACCCTTACTAATTAATTTTACCACCTCCCTTTCGTTGCGTCCTGGAATGTTCTATATTTTTAATGATATCCTCTAACACAATTCTAGATAAAGTCATCCCAATAACAACTTGTTATTAAAGCTGTCTCAACTGAATGGCCTTAGTAGTTACATATCAATAATTGAATGTAATTGTAAATACACGTGCCTATGTCTTACAATGTATAACAATTTAATATCAATTTATCATTGGATATGATTATCTGAAGAAGAAGATGATTTGTAAATATTTTCATCCTAATTAATACTGTTTTGTAATCAGCACACATAATGATAATCGATTCATTATCTGCTTTTGAGATATTCTACAAGCAAAGCAAATATTGAAGGAACTGTTGCTTAACAAATAATTCTGCAATGGATATTTTTATTTGTCGTTAGTGATAAATGAAAAATTGCAAAGCCGAACATTCTTATTTCGATTCCGAACAGTTGATTCTGCTTGCTTCTCAAGCCAATGATACAAATATGAATAAATAGCAATAATACTACTGTTTGTAGTATTATGCTTTGATCCTGGACTTTCACTTTTTTCTATTTTTTTATATTCAGATTACTTTTGTAGGATAGAGCACAAATTGTTATGTTTATGTTTGATATTTTATCCAGCTATTAACGTATTATAAGTATTATGAAAGTTATTGGCAAGACCAAGATAACTCTCGCTCATCACTATTAGTGAACTTACCCAAAAAAAGTCAATGATATTTTTAATATAAAAGAACTCAAATCAAATTTTTAATATTCTTGTAACTAGTCTTAATTTGATCTCCTGGGCGATTTTCAAATATGGTTTGGAAACTCAACTTCGTCGTTTACTATTGATTTGTCTCTCAGGCAGATCACTTCTTGTGATGATTGACGGAATCTCATCTGATATAATAACTATTATTGTCAGAGGTTCTACAGGGATCTATATTATCATCAACTTTGTTTCTGCTCCCGTCTGCAGCTTTGCAGACGATGGTACATTTCACACCGCTTTCTCATCTGGAGCCCCTATATTGCCCAATGAAGCCAGAGGAACGAGACAGAACCCCAGATATACGCAATTAGAGCAGATCTAGCAAATGATGGAAATCTAATAATCTAGTAGAGTTTAATTATATATAAAAATTCTTGGGAAATAGGTCACAATAACACTCTGTTTTAAAAATTTTTGTCTTTACGTACGTTTCGGTCTCACGACCATCTTCAGAAGACTCACTATGTAAAAATAAAAGAAAAGGGGTTTATTAAAACTAATTATATCACAAGCGTCCAAATCGCACAAATTTAATTTCAATCAAAAGAGCCCACGCCGTCGAAACGAACCGAGCCACGAATGATCGAAATTCTATCGTCAATATTAAAGTATAAAAATTCTTTTGTAGTAAGAATCCGCTATTCAGTAATATTCTCAAAATGTATAAGTTCATGTTGGTATTCTCACATCAACTGAGACGAAGTTATTTGTCGAGTACCTACCTTCGACCCAGATGTGTAATTTATGAGATACTTAGAAGGTTCAGACCTGTACTGGAATATTACTACAACGCATTCTTCTTAAAAACATTTTCAACAATTATAAAGACGTATGTAGGAATTTGAAAGAGATTATTTAATCAAATTAGTATAAATATGACTTAGATTTTGTGTATCAGCCCAATGGTTTACAGACTTGGAATCCCGTTTTATGTGAATCATCCTGGAGATAGATCTTTTATAATAATTGGTTTCCTTAATTAATATATTAACAGTTTTGTAATCAAATTGATGGTTATAATCAAAGCAGTGCTTAGCAAGGTCGGTGGAAAAACAGTTCAATTTATATACTGTGTGGGTTTGTTTATCTTTAGGTATTACAGGTTTTCGATTTGAGAAATATTTCCCAACACAGTTAGTAGGTTTATGCGCAACATTTATATCATACTTTTTCAAACACTTCTTGATTTTCTCTGAGGTCTCCGGAATGTATGGTAAAGTTATAAAATTGTCTGTAACACCTTTTATGTTATTCTTATATGACGAACCATTATAGATTTTGTTTATTCTTTCTTCAATGATAGGATTGAAAAATGTTTTTGGGTAGCCATTTATTTCTAGTGTATTACGAACAATATTTAAATTTTTGGGGTGGTCATCTGCGTGGGACAATTTTATCGTGCGGTCCGTAAGGCTGTTTATGACACTTTTTTCACAACAAGCTGGTGCAACGGAATTGAAGTGAAGATAACGTTGAGACCAAACTTCTTTAGTAAACCAAGATGTTTTTATTTTTCCATCTGCATCATGCCTAATGTTCATATCTAGGAAATTTATGTTTTTGTTTAATTCTATTTCACAAGTGAATTGCAGTTTACAGTGGAAATTGTTAAATTCATCAATTACATATTGAATTTTATCGTTGGGAACACACATAAGGCAATCGCCTACATATCGTTTAAAGAATACAGGCCGAAAATCTAATGAACTCATAACAGATTCCTCTAGGCACTCCATAACGAGATTAGCAATGGTAGCTGAAATAGGAGATCCCATTGCTGTGCCGAATATTTGTCCAAAATATTGCTCACCATACTGAAAGTATGTGCATTCTAAACAAAATTTTACAGCATTAATAAATTCCGATTGATCTAGAGGTGTGTAGTTTTTAATCTCTGCCCAACGTTTTTTGATGCTACTCAATGCCAAAACGACCGGTATATTTGTAAATAAAGAAACAACATCCAAGGAAATCAGTTGATGGTTTACGGGTACAGATTGATTTTTTATAAATTGATTAAAATGCCATGAGTCTTTCACATAGAATTCATTTTTTCCTAATATATTATTGATAGATTTTGATAGAAATTTTGATAAATTGTAAGTAGGCGCTCCAATATTACTAACAATGGGTCTTAGAGCTATATCATTTTTATGTAGTTTTGGAAGCCCATAGATATAAGGTGCTAGCCCAGTGGCGGCTCGTGAACTTTTTAAGAGAGGAGGCTGGACATAAAACGTTTTTGTAAAAATATACTCTATTCAGCCAATTAATTTAACCTTTGCACAGCGACCGTACCAGCTACTTCGGTGACAAAATTAATTGTTGCCAAGCAAGAACCAACGTGGAGGTGTAGAGTTTCTCTTGGCAAAAATTTTTTTTTCGTTTTTCTTTTTCTTTGGATTTTTGATATTTTTTTGAAATTTTTCATAATTTGTTTTTTTTTAAATATTTTTATTAACTTTTTTTTATATATTAACGGAATTCTACGGTCTTTAGTTTGCGAAAAATGATCAATAATATTATCATAAAATGTATCATTTTGTTTTAAGTGTTTTACTAAATCTTTTTCAATAGATATCAAACTAACATTGTATAAACGATTTTGGCCCATTGTATTTCGCATGTAAGTTTTAATTCGTTTGAGAGCAGAAAATGATCTCTCCACCGATGCCGACGTGACAGGAATGGTGACTGTCAAACAAAGTAGTTCATAAAACTGAGGTAAAACTTGTTGCAAATCATTGTCTATCATATATTTCATCATATCGGCGTGAATGTCGTACTGGTCTAAAATATCTTTATCCGAGTATACAACGCATAATTCATTGTGCAGTGATATTTTATCAAAAAAATTATATTTTAGAACTAAGTTATCTAAAAGTGTATTGGGAAACTCTTTTGAAAAAGATTCGAAAAATCTTCTATTCGTCAAGTCGAAAAACTTCAATTCATTCGGAAAATCGAATCTCAATTTGACCTTTAATAGTATCTAAAATTTCATAAAAAAGGTTGTTTATAATGTAGTTTCTTGTCTACCAAATTATATGTTTTCCTCCTTCAACAATATTCTGTTTACCGGTTAATTTAAACTTAATACTCGATGTAATATGTTCCTGCGAGTTTTCATGTCTGTCTATACCATGAGCTAAATTTTTCAAATCATCATAACCCGAGTGCCCCCAACATGAATTTGTATCAGATGTAAATAGTAAGCAATACCAGCAATATAATTTATTGTGTACCTCAGATCCCGTTAACCATAAATATTTTTTAATTATCAGTATCAAATGATCGGTTTTGAAACATACCTGTCATCACTAATCCTTTCAAATCCGGTAAAGGCCGTTTATTTCTAAAAACACTTTTCTGTCATATGTTAATCCACTAAATGGATTTTCTAAGATCTCAGCAACTAAATCACTACTCATTTTAACGTTTAATAACCAAAGAACTCTTTGTTAATAACTCACCGAACAGATAAATTATAACTTAACTTTACATCGCGTGGCGAAACAAAAACAATAACTGACGGAGCACGTGTCGCTGCCTCAGCAAGTATCGTATTTCATACGACCCACCGAGTTCGTACGAGAAGCTAGCCTACATAGAGTGTTGCCATATTCGCTGTTTTACCGTATTTGGCAATTGAACTGGTTGGAAAAACGGCAACTGTGTTGACCACACGTATTTAGCGTTTGAGATATATAGAGAGTCTAGCCTCAGGGCACTGTTGCCAGATTAAAAATAACTACTGAGAACGGGGAATTAATTGTAAAATTTAAGAATTATCAGAGAAACAGGAAATGAAATGGAGAATGATCATTAAGATAAATTGGTGAGGAGGCTGAGCCTCCTTAGCCTCCTCCGAGGAGCCGCCACTGTGCTAGCCCATTATAGCAAATTAATTTATAGAGTTTAATGCAGAATAAACTCAAACATGCGGTTCCCACAATCCCTAATATGATGATACATGTACTTCAGGTACAACTATTCCTAAGAAGTCCTTCAGATCCATGCTCGGAATCACCTCTCATGGGACTAGCATGTGGGGTCCTTTCCGTAAACCGCTTCACAAAAACTTGGTTTTCTATTCCGTGCCAAGAGCTGCTTCACACTAAATAAAATAATAATAACCACTTGCTCATACGATGTTCTTTGAACATTATAAAATTTCCTCTCGTGTGGACAGAGCATAGAAAAAAAATTCACTAAAACTACTGTTAATGTACTCAGGACCGTTCGGCTATCAGGTAGCCATCATCAAAGTGAACTAAATTAGAAATCAAACTTTGTCTGTTTAAATACAATTTGGGAATAATAATGCGAACATAGGTTTACCCTCAGCTGAAGTAGATATTTGTGCCTACTGTGTTTTAAAAGTTATAATTTTTCTTGAGAAATGCTCTGATCTGTATTTAAAATATGTTCGTCTAACGCTGATTTTTCAACATTACTTTTCTTTTAATGGGCAAAATGTTTATACCGACTTAAACTATTCCTTCTAGTTTGACCTACATAGCATTTTAAACAAGACTCAGAATCGATTTTGTGAATTCCGGATTTGCCGAAGCCGCAAACTTTGTCAAAGATGTTGCCTAAATGGTTATTTAGGTTGTTCTTGCATCTATACGGGTTGTGTTGCGAATTCAGAAAACAAATCATGGATTTTATTAACTACTGAAGAATTTTAAGGGAAACTTTTGAATTTTATTGGACTATTTGGAGGTAGTGGCTCTAATTTGGTTAGTTGGTTGCGTTCCAATTTTGTTTTGTTTAAAAATTAAATCATAGATCAACCACTTGTCGCAACCATTGTCCAACGCTGTCTGCTGATCTTTGATCAATAATTTAATTTCTAAACAAAGAAGAAAATGGGAACTCAACCAACTAAGCAAATTAGAGCCACTTCCGAATACTTCTATAAAATACAGTTTAACTCTCATGAATCTATAACCACCTAAATTATATTCTTTTGTTGAAAATCTCACCAGACCTGTCGTATCACTCGTAACAGCCACATCAGTCAAGATATCGGAGAAACTTATATGGGTTAAACCCAGGTAGGAAAAATTCCAGTAACCATATATCCTAAGATTATCATTGAAGTTATATATTAGAAAGCTCTTCTGTAGTAAATTAGAACTTTGTAATATTTGTTTGAAGGAGCTCCGGTGTGGTTGTTGGCGAAACTATAGTTATATATAAATTCTCGGGAAATAGGTCACATTACTCATGCTTTATATATTCTCGTCTTCTCGTCTCGACGAGAAAATATAAAGCATAAGTGTAATGTGACCTATTTCCCGAAAATGTATATATCATTCGTACCTAAGTCAAGAATCTTTATTATAATTTCGGCAGGGATATAAGCCTTAATATGGAAGGAACAACCACCTATCCTAGAGTTTTAAAGGAATACGGAAAGTTAATGAAGATATTAGCAAGAGAGAAAAATCGCAGAATATTTCTGGTAAGATGTAGGAATCTGCAAGTATTTCCAAATTTCATTAAGAAAGACGAGAAAATATAAAGCATAAGTTATATATAATTCATACCTGGGTCAAGAATCTTTATTACGAAACTAAGTTACATTTATTTATTGAATTAGTGAAAATTGAACTTTTAATAGTCATTTTATTTATGTTTAAACGTTTCAGTGCCATCCTTCAGAAATCAATAAATTCCATAATCAGTTTCTAAATTTGCAATTAAACCCCTTTGATGAAATTCCGATTTCGACAAATATGAAATTAACAAAAATTATTGTGAGACGTGTTCGAAATGCTATGTGGATCAAACCAGACGGAATATTTCAACTCGTTTTTAAGAACATTATGCCCATATAAAGAAGAATAATTGATAAAAATCTGCACTAGCAGAACATATTTTAAATATAGCTTACACCATTTCTTAAGAACGTTTAACACTTCCAAAATACAGTACAAACAAATATTCAAGTTATTTAGAAGGGATGGAAAATGAATACACAAAAGAGCAATTTATTAAATTCAGATTTATCTCTTAAGAACTAAGACATCAAATTAGCCAACACAATTAAATGTTATTTATTTTGAGACCATTGTTCGTTCACCCACAAAAATATGGCGCATACACGAATAATACTTAATATTCATCTTAACGACTATATTCCTAATTTTAAAACAACATAGAAAAACTTATAATACAATATGGCACACCTTTCTGAGATTTTAATTGAAAATCTCTCGCAATAAAGATACAAAGATACAAGAAGCAACCTAGTGTACGCAATATCAAATTAATTTTAATATATTGGGTGCATCTAGTTAAGTTAAATCATAATAATAATCCATCCCTGATAATGGTAACACTAGAAAAAAATAAGAAATCAAGAAATTCGGTTTTTCCAATATTACTTGAAAATAAAAAATGATATTGTCAATTTTATACTCCCATGTGAATGGCCCTTTGGTTACGTAGCTTTTTCTCCATTTAACCAAAAGTGAATCTATTACTGTTTCCGATATCCCCATGACATCCTTATCGTGGACACACTGTATATGAACAAAATTATAATATACTATAGCACTAATGAGCACGAAATAATCATCCTCATTCACCTGAAATACTATAAAAGTACTAAGGACCTTACACCTACCAAGTAGCCATCATCAGAGTAAACTAGTTACTAGTTTTCTCTGATGATGGCTACTTGGTAGCTGAAAGGTCCTTAGTACTTCCTTTAATAGTAATTTTAGTATATGAAGTTGATTTTTTCTTACTTATTAATGGTAGTATCATGTTCATGGTTGAGCTATATAACCGCATGTGTGCAAGCATAATCTCAAGACTAAAGTTGTAACTAATAACTGATACATTACTTGACAATTTGAAATCAGGTGTATTACATTACTGCATAATGCATAACTTAATAACATCGAAGAATTGAATATTAAATGTACGAAACAAACAGAAAATTCATTACACCAGTAAAAAAAGAAACAAAATAACATATTTTTTTTTGCCTCTTCATCGGCAAAATCTTTAATTAACTCATCAAAAGGAAGAGAGTCCTGAAAGTAACTTTCTATGAACCCAATTGCTAAATAGCGGACTCTTTCTTGCATCACACTTGATCGTAAACATGTTATTAATTCTAATGTTATGAAAGATCTTTCCCTTGATGCTACGGCTACTGGTAACGTTACAAAATGTTTATAGCTACTGCAGTATTTGGAAACGACGAACATAATCCATTCTCGAAAATGTAATCTAGAATTGACTGAGTCAGACTCTGAATCATTTTGTTCTGGCAAGTAACATTTTAAATAATTAATTCGCCTTTCGGCTCGGACTAAAAGCTTTTCGCTGGCTTGCAATATGCATTCCAAACGTGTTAGTAGACTATAATTTCTCTAACAAGCTTATAGAAAAAGGTTATTTTTTATTTGTTGAATTTACTATTCGGCGAACAGTTCAAACTGTCAGTTGAAACGATGAACGTAATAAATACAAGGGGCGTAAATCTCAATATGTTACCACAGAAAAGGGAATGAAGGTCGTCATATGAACGCTGTATTCAACACAAGGCGTGGATCGAGATAAGTCGTTTACGATCGGTCGAAAACCATTTCCTTGCAGCATGTTACAATGATAAACGTTAAAATCTAGTTCTAGCTATCTAATAATAGAATAGATAAATTCTGAATGGAATGGAATTCTGTTGGAAAAATCACTGTTATCACATATATCATTAACTAATTTTTCTACATACACCGTTAAAAGTACAATTCAATTTCTTACGTCATTTAATTTATAAAATATCATTTTGAAATCCAACTGTTCTTGAAGTTTATTGTTGTTAAGGTACTGAAAGTTCGATCGTTCGTTGTTAAGTAAGTTTCAAATGGAAAGAAAATTAGAAAATGAATTTCTCCGAAATCGAAGAAGCCACTTTAGAGTCAAACCAACAGTATGTGTTTTCGTACAATCTTTTCTTGGAATGGTGCGATTTGAAAAATGTTAGTGGCTAGTTCAGTGATTCTGGCATCCTTTGAAGAAAAGTGCAAAATATGGAAATCGTCAACGTTTTGGTCAAATTACTCCATGTTGAAGGCGACGATGAACATAAATAATCAGGACATAAGCCAATATTACAAGCTTTTTTCTGGATTGAAGCGAAAAGGCGAAGCTTATAGTATCTACCATAGGAAGAATTCACAAATGATGAAGCATATCTCATGCAAAATTGTCATAATTTTCGGTGTAGCTGGAGACTGTTGTACATATACCAGACATAACAACTAATGTACAACGAACTTTGGTTATTACTGGTACTTTATATCTGAGCCCTTCGTTCAGCAAACACTAATCATACAAACACTTTCATAAAATACATAAGAATAAATGTGCCACGACTCCGGTTGGAATCAACACATTTGGCAAGGTGCCAATCTGCTGAATTTCTATATTTGCCTGATTCTCACCATGTCATCCCACGATCTTCGGCTATTTTGTTAGTAGACTCTGGTGCTAATCGAAATACAATTGAGATGGTGGATGGAAGTCCAATACAGTAGCAGAGGATTATATAGAAGACTCATCACAAAACAAGAATCGCTGGTCAAATTTTGTCAAAAACATAACATTGCTCCCTATTCTGGTAGAAGTTTCATAGAAACAATTACCACATCTACTAATGAGATTGGCCATGGAATTACTTATTATTGTAGTTTCTTTAACTGTACTTTTAATTAAGTAAATCTGGAAATTTACTTTTAGCACCGATGCTAAAAGTAAATGACTTTCAACATCAGTACCTTAAAATGATAATTTTCTACGATCGTGCAAAAAGCTATCACTTTTGCCACTATCTATCTACTGTGCCAAAAGTTTAACTTTTGCAAAAAACTACTCACTTTTTATACTAGTGCAAAGAATACTTTGATACTTGATTAATTACGAGTTTAATCTAAAAATAATTTATTTTCTTGTAATTTGAGTGTAAGTATGAACGTGGTAACTACAGATACTTAGGTACCATTAAATATTCTTCAAAACGATATTGTCTAATATTAAAAAGAATTTCTTACTCTGTTGATTAATTCAAATCTTGTTACTAACTAAAGCATATACACAGCTATGAATGAATCCTAACAGTGACAATTTCCGAAATTAATTTAAAATTTCAATATTTCTTGTATTGTAAAATAATTCAATTCAATGTTGTGTGCAAAATGTGCAAAAAGTATGTGTTACACATAGCAAACTTCCTGCATCGTGCAAAACATAAACACTTCTTGCACTAGTTACACGAATAACTATTTAGATACATTAAAAATTATATTTTTACTGACGTTTGTAGAAAAATAAAGTTTCTGTTATTTTTTCATCACTGGTTTTGTAATCGAAATGTGTGGTCCTGTTTGCTTTGACTAACAGTTTGTGTAGATACAAAACAAGTTCTAATTGTTCTACTAGTTCTCCGACGTTGATAAAAATTCAATGAAATCCTTTTGTGGCCGTTTGATGTGGCCGCCCGTATTTTTTGCACACATTCACGCCACATAATCGGCGAGAGTTTGATCATGTTGTCAATGCCAAATTTTTTGAATGAATATAAGCTTATGAAGATTGTTGAGAAAGTTCTGGATATCTAAGTTTGAAATTAGAGAAGTGTCCAATATAAAAAAAAAACAGAAAACAGTAAACCCAAATAAGTTAATAACAGTAATGGTTTGCAAGCTATTGAAAAGTCGGTAATATTACAATATTTGTTAATGTAATATTTTACGCTGTTTGCCTGAAGGTACATAGTGTCTTTATAATAACCTATTATTGGTACAATCGGTCAGGCTAATTGAACTTTGGATAAGTATGTGCTAAGGCAATGGTATAATATAATATATTACAAAATAAACATAACTTAAACATTTATACTATTCCAATCTCTACTATTACTATTAACATAATGAACGTCTTTGGTATCTTCGTCAACTTTGATCAAGGGATTGTTGTTTTTTTCTTTGACTAAAATTTTGTTTTGGGGCATGTTGACATAATTGTCCACCGATTTGACAATGTCTCTTTCGGTTTTGTCGAATACTGTATCACTTATAACTGGTGGTAACTGATATGATGGATTTGCAAAACTGAATGGTGTCGTGGGTTTGGAACAAGGTGTGTCTGACTCGGATTCACGAGTCTGTAACATTGGCATCATTTCGTTGCCAGTTCCTTCGGCTGATTTCACTTTTGATGTGGGGCTATTTTGGGGTAAGTCGAAGTCGAACACGTTTTCGTCACCCATTCTAGGGCTGAAAATGTTGGGACTCTTCATGCTCATGTAACCTGAAACGTTTTCTGATGGCGATGCTGGCATCACGTTCATGTACGGCTGAGGGGATGATAGATTCTCGAAATTTGGCGATGTAAGCATAGCCAAATAGTCGCTATGACCATCAACTAGCCTTTGGGTATTCATCATCAGGTAAGGATCATTGAGATCGATGTAATGCTAGAGGAAGAAAATAATTGATAAACTGTAATGATTCGAGAAAATAGAAATTGACTCACCTGTCGGACACTGTCTTCAAGCATGGCGCCAAGACGCTCTGTTAATCGGATGAACGAAGGCCTATTGAGAGGCTTGGCTTGCCAACAATCAAGCATCATTCTATATCTAAGAACAAAAGAAAGGTCATTATCAGATCCAGAGCGTAATCGAAATTCCGGTTGCAATTATTCACTCTGTTTTTTTTATTTCACAACAATGTTCACAAAAGTATAAACAAGTTGTGTAATAACATCATGCTTTGTCGACAAGGTTGCAGCACATCGAAGTCAATAGCGAGCTACGAGGTCAACATTCGACCCGAAAAATGCGATGTTGGCAACATCGGATGATAACAAAGCCTTTCCTTTATTTGTCAAGAGTAGTTACTTATCGGAACGAACCTTTATTACCTGTTACTATATGTATTACATCTGAATGATATCAATCTTTTCGTAAACTTTGAGTTCATAAATTTAGTTGCTGACGACACATTATTAGTATTCCTGAACACTTTAAAAATCAACAAGCTTAAACTGAGTGTCCCCAAAACCAAGGCAACTAGATACAAATACAGACAGATAAATGTGAATGATGTGGATATTTCGATTTATAACGAGCAAATTAAAATCGTAACAACTGTCTAGTATCTTGGGTTTCAGTCGGATAATCTATTTTCTTTGGACGAACACTTCATGTATGTTACTAAGAAAATTTCGAAAAAATTATATTTTTTGTCAAGAATTGCTAAGCAACTATGTATTAATTCAAGAATCACAGTATACCGGTCGATCTTACTATCTCATATTGACTTTATTGCAACTTTATTATACCAATTCAATTTAAATAAAATGACACAGCTACAAAAATTACAAAATAGAGGCATGAGGATCATTTTAAGCTGTAATCGCTATACTACTATCTCAAGGATATTGAATACATTACAGTGGCTTTCAGTTACAAAACGACTTTTCTTACTAACGATAATATTCATTTACAAAATATTACACAATGAAGCACCTTCTTATTATCTTGAATATGTTGATTTCCAACATGAGATTCACCATTATTTCACCCGAAATAGGAACAACATCCATGTACCAAGGGTAAAAGTAGCAAATACAAGAAACTCTTCGTTTTTGAAAGGAATGATAGAATTCAATCATCTTCCTCATTATATTAGATCTAGGAAATCTTGTAAAATGTTCAGACACCAACTGTTGACACATGTTGAAGAGCTAAATTAAATTTACTTTTATTTTGTAATAATGTTTCTTATTCTGTAAGATTAATTGCATTCCTACTTTATTGCTAATTCAAGGTTCAAATTGATATAGTTGTATATATTACTTTTATTGCATATTAGGGAAACCTATTTCTTTTTCTTCTTCTATCTTCTTCTTAAAATAAGCCACCAATATAATATAATTCCATCTCTTCCAACCAACAGCTAATCCATAACCCGGAAATCTTGAATAAACGCTGGCTGTCCGTAGCAGCATAAGTTGTAATTCTTTTGAATTATTATGACTTTTATCGAGTATCTTACAACTATCATGCGTTTAATCTTAATGGAACAGAAATTCCATTACATGGACATAGGGATAAGTGCATCATGTTAGGGGCAATCTGTTGATATACTGATAGATTCAGGATAGCAGAAGGTCATGAGCCAAAAAACATAGCCATCATGTTTTATATTGAAGCAGTCATAAAAGCACTGACCTTAAACAACATTAGCTCAATAATGGTTTTTACCTCCAAAACCAAACTAAACATCTTATGGTTGCAGAAACGAATCAATAACCAATGGGTTCCAGGGCATAAAGGAACTGAGGGAACGAATAGGCGAAAGATTCAAACTTAAGAGAGCTGAAACGCATCTGATAGGATCGAAATCCTTCTGCGATATAGGGACTCTTCAAAGAAGAAGATGAGGAATTCGGTACTATACGTTGGAGTGCATTTCTGGGACATAGCCAATCTAAGACTCTCTCAGATAAATTGAGGGAAAACGACGTGCTGGGAAGTATAAAGAGACCCAGAAACAACCTAAGAATCATGACAGGATTCGTGACGAGGTATAGCAGACTCAACAACCATATGATACGTTTGCTGACTGATTGCGAAGCTACGTGAATACTCACATGTTTTTCGTTGCGTACTCTGGACATTCCATTCTATAACCTTCTACAATTTTCTTGTACAAATCTTCATTTGCATCCATTCCGGGGTATGGAGTTCTGGCTAAAGAGAAAAACTCCCATAAAAGTATCCCAAACGACCAAACATCTGACTGTGTTGAGAACACTCTATCCCTGATAGATTCTATGGCCATCCATTTAACGGGAAGGGGACCCTATATTTATTACAAACAAATTCATTAGAATCTATGCCAAGGCAATATTTTGATATTTATACTCACGTCACTATTTTTCTTGTAATTATCATTTTTATACATGCTCTTTGCCAAACCAAAATCACATATTTTAACGATGTTTTCGTCCGCCAGAAGGATGTTTCTTGCTGCTAAATCTCCATGGAGGATCTAACCAAGAGGAATAGAAACATGAATTTATTGTGGTTAATCCGTTTATACACATTGACCATAATTTTTGATTTTTTATTGGAACTTTAATGATGATTTGTATGAAACAATTGTTTACCTTCCTCGATGCTAAATATTCCATTCCTCTTGCAACCTGGAATGCCCATGCCAATAAATCTTTTGTCGATATGGGTTTCACGTTTCCTTTATAATCGCCTTTATAATTTGTACACCATTCTGGTTGACAATTGCTATTGCTCATACCCATGGAATCTTCACCTGGAAATGAACAAATTGATGAGACCAACAAATACCACTTATTCATTTTTACTTCCTTAACTATACGTAGATAGTATTGTAATCGGTTTACAAAAAACGTTCCAGATTTTGGCAGATATATTCGTTTTGAACATTTCTGGATCGATCAAGACAATTTTTGAGATTATGTTTGTGTGTACTTGTGTGCGTGCGTAAAAACAGTGGAGACGATTACCGTTTCTATTGGTCAAATGGATTTGAAATCTCAAAAATTGCTCTAAAGTGGTTTCGATTGGTATTTTTGAAATCCATCTTCAGTTTTTCAAATTGAGTTTTAGTATTTTATCCAACCAAAATGACAACCATGTTTTATGGTTATAAATATATATTACACGGATAAA
Organism: Endomychus coccineus; assembly: GCA_958510875.1. NCBI lineage: Eukaryota > Metazoa > Arthropoda > Insecta > Coleoptera > Endomychidae > Endomychus > Endomychus coccineus. The sequence continues at coordinate 184,211,301 of OY294068.1, read as the reverse complement.
CTATAAAATAGTTCACACTGCGGATATATAACACTATTGATGAAAAATAAACACCCTTATCCACTAAAAATACTCCCAATGTATACGTAGGGCCATTATTCAAACATTAATTGTACTACGTATAACATAACAAAATGGTTAGTGAAGGAATTTAGCAACGTCCAAGTTCAAAATTCAAAAATGTACGATGGTAGACGAGTTAGATGACTGCTCAGGCACAGTTTGTCTGTGAAAAATTCTTTGGATCTTATTGCAAAATTGAAAGATTCATTTGATGTTGTTCCACTATTTACAAATACTTCAATCCCTAAGTCGATGAGCATTCTGAAGAAATGGCTTTCAAATATCAATATCCCCGATAGAAACTACAAAGAATACGTGATCCTTACATCTTTATGTATGGAGCAAAATTATTTCACTTTTAATGTAAATTACTATAGACCAACAACCGGATGTGCAATGGGCAATCCATTCGCCATTATTTTTCAATTGGATTCACTGAGATTCACTGTCGAAATATAAACAGATAATCAGCTTCCTTTCCTTGATATTAACATTATAAAAGATGGCAATCACTTGAATTTCGACATATACAGCAAACCAACTCAAACAAATAAATATACCCCAGCGGATTATTTGATTATTTCCAGTGTAGCTATTTGTTAGCTATACTTCAGAGAATAGAGGGTACAGTTACAGAGTTGCAAACAACATTGTGTGATTTCAGGGTGGGTAAAAGATTTTACATTGGAAAATTTAATAAACATTAAAAGAGTTCACATTGTGGATAAACTATATCACTAAATAAGAAATAATCACCATTATCCACTAAAAATACTTTCAAAGTACACAAGACCTTTCGACAAGCAGAAGGCATCAGAGTTGAAAGGTTCTCTGTAATTTAGCAGTTCTTTTACTGGATAAGGTTGATTATTCCTTATTTATATTTGAAAGTTATCGAATAACATTTTAACTTCAACTGGGGAAAAATTTCCAAATAATATATCAGACCTAAGGGGGGTAGGGGTGGTAGGTATTCTCCTTCGATTACTTAAGTAGTAACTGTATCTTACTTCAGAAAAGAGAATGGTATAGTTACAGACTTGCATAATATATCATTGTCTGATTTCAAATATTTGTTGATTCACAAATAGTTGGTTTTATTTAGGTTTTTTCTTTTACATTTGAAAATTTAATAAACAATAAATATCACATTGTGGATAAACTATATCACTAAATAAGAAATAATCACCATTATCCACTAAAAATACTATTATTGGATTAATTGGATGGAGCTATTTTATATCTAAATGGTGTAGCTCCATTTAGATATAAAATAGCTCCATTTAATAGTCTAGTTCATAGAACGCCCCGTTGAGCCAGCAAAATTAAGACAACGAAGTTGAGAAACTTCAGCAAATTGCGTTGGACATTGGTTGTCACAAATCTTCGGTCAATAATTCAATTTCTACACAAAAAAGGAAATGAGAACGTAGCCAACTAACCAAATTAGAGCCACTACCTTTAAAATTTGCAATACAACCAGTTTATAGATGTAAGAATAAACTAAAACAACCGATTAGGCAACACTTTTGATGAAGTTGTCGATTTCGACAAATCCGGGATTCACAAAATCAATTGTGAGTCGTGTTCAAAATACTATGTGGGTCAAACTAGAAGAAACAAGGAACGTTCTGCTCATATGTAGAAAAATAATGGTGAAAAATCAGCGGTGGCCGAACATATTTTGAATACAGGTCATGCTCAAGAAAGTTTATCACTTTTAAAACACAGTAGAGACAAATATCTAGGTTATTTAGAAGGGATGGGAATGTATAAACGAAAAAGCAATGTATTAAATTCCGATTTATCTCCAGCTGAGAGTAAAACATTGTTTACATCATTATTCCCAAATAGCATTTGAACAGGAATATTTTGATTTATAATTTAGTTTACTCTGATGATGGCTACTTCGTAGCCGGAAGATCCTCTGTTTTTCAATAGTATTTTTAGTGGATAAGGGTGATTATTTCATATCAATAGTGATATATTACAAGGGTACATTTAACCTGCAGAAGTGTCCTAAATTTTAAGATTCAAATAACGTTACAGTCTATTTTGTGTCTTCACTCTGTGGCAAATTTTATATTTACAATATAACGTCTTTCATTAGGGGTTTCTAAATCATTTCCGAAATATTCTCTGTTCCTGCAGTCATATAGACTTGACCCGCAGGAATGTCTGAAAGCTATTTTACCAACAAAAGTGAGGGAAATTACGTGATCAAATGATCGCATCTTTTTTATCATGACTATGAGTGTCAGAAACATTAATTTCCATAGACAACGGCCCCTTCAGTCAAGATCATTAAAGGTTTTCGTCAACGAGGTCGACGCATAGATAAATAAAAATTATTCGAGATTTACCTGTTCCAGTGTTGGGACTCATACTGACCGTCGTGGTATCAGTCTTCATCGTCACTCCACTGTAGTTTCCGGGGCCTCTGTAATCTCCCATGTTGTTCGGAACTGCAGTACTGTTGCTGTTATTAGAAATTGATATTGCAGCATTTTTCAGTGATTGATGATAATTGCTAAAGGACACTCAACGTGCTTGTTAGTTACCACATTCAACCAAATGATTTAGTAGCTCATTAATAGGTAAGTATCTGGGCTAATTTTTTGGTGAGAGAAAGTTTTTACTATTGATTTTCTTACTCAATTATTTTAATGAGGTGTGAATTTTCAAATTACATTTTAATTCTGAAATTTTTATGATGGTGGAAGTGCATATTTCCATAACATAAGTCATTCGATGAAAACTGGATATCCTTCATCTAGTTATTATACAGAAAGCTATTAGAAGAGTGGGAAAAATGTGTATTTGACATGACTGTCCTCTATTTTGAGAAAACAAGGTGGTTGAAGATGATGATTAAGACTTTGAGTATATCGTAAAATAGAAAGTAGCTCATGCTTTGAAAAAATCTTCCAACTGCGAATTCAAGGGATGAGGAAGCAAGAGGATCCAACACCTAAGCTATTGCTATTTTAACCTGAAAGCAAATGTCATAATATGACCCTTTATCTCACCTTCTGTTACTTGCAATAGAGTAAGCCCTCTCTAATATTTCTTGTCCTATATTAAAATCGATCTGCTCCGTTCTTGGATCAATTTGATCTATGTAGTTCTCCCGATGTCGATATAAATAATTGTGCAAATTTCCGAATCGACAAAATTCCACAATTACTAGAAGCTCACCTGGAATTAGAAAATTCTTGGTGACTAAAGTATTTTGGAGGAAAAAATCGTCGCTTACGTTTCGCGACATTCTTGGTACATGCGCCTAGCAAATTAACAACATTCAAATGTTTTCCTAAGTGTACCATTATCTTCAATTCAGATGCTAAAGCTTTCACGAAGGTATGTCCAGCGTCCCGTTTCACCATCTTGACAGCCACTGTGGTCGTTTTTTCGTCTTCCAAAATACCTTTCGCTTCGCCCCTCATAACAACTCCAAATGCACCAGATCCTAACTGTTTGCCTGGAACAAATTGATATTCCTTTGAATACTCAGTGGTTCAGATAAGTAATCGTATTGTGAAGAAATCGTTTTTCATTTTGAAGCAACCGATTCAGCGATGCATACCTAATTTCAAATTGCTTATAGGAAACTCCCATTTCTTGTCATAGGGCAACAGTTCAGCTTGATCGTCTATCCCCAATTCTGGATTCAAATTTTCTAGGGCTCCTTTCTCAAAATTGGCTAATCCAGATTCAGCCAGAGCTTTGACCAGTTCCTGAAAATAAGCGTTCTTTACTTCGTTTCTGTCATAAAATGCCTGAGACCAAGTGTATTTACCATTTTTCAGTAAATGAATTGGAAAATAGTTACACAACAGGGAAGATATAAGTGAAAAATTTCATTCTACCACACATGTAACTTATGGTTAAACATCTTTGAATAACCACCCGAAGACACTTACCTTTTGCTTCCGTATTTTGTAAAGTAGAATTGCCAAACCAACAACCAGCAGAAATATAAGAACCACTATTATAGAAATATATTTTGCCGTCGTTGGTTTATCTGAAATGAAAAGTATGATGAATATAGTTGTTGACATGATAAAATTGAAGAAAACCTTACTTTTGAATACTACGGATGCTTGTCTAGACATTTTGCCAACTTTATTACTGCCTTCACAGCTATAAGTGGCCTCATCTTTTGTTTCCGTGCGTGAAAAAATGATCTTTTCATTATTTTCTTCTATAATTATTCTATCATCCGTTGGAGAGAATACTTCATTGTCCTAAAAAGCCACAATTTCAAAGATTTTCTAAATTACACTCTACCTTCAATTTTGAATGATAATTAAAGAGCTAAGAATGAATTCACTAGGAATTGTATTGTGAAATCTGAAATATACAAATATTTTGGTATATTCGAATCGCTGTTGGCGATGTGCTGTTCAAGCAGTTCGCGACGCCACCCCACGGAGTGAAAAAATGAGGAAGTGAGCGATTCATCCATTTGCGTGTAAACAAAAACGCGATCCGGAAGATATATTTCTCTATTTATCAAAGTTCCTCAAAAGTTAATGCAATGTATTACCTCTTCACACAAAAAAGTTGACCTCGTGTCATTAACTCTAGTTTTAACTACAGTCCATTCTTTTACATTTTGGAAATAAAAGCGCGAACTGGGTGGAATGAATGTTTCGATCCGTTCTCACGGGAGGCGCTCTTGTGTCTACACGCTACCTAGACTACCCTGAATGAAACTATTTCCCTTTAGGCATTTCGGAAGCTTCATTTGTTCCTTAATCAAAAATAGGTATACAGTGTGTAAACGCCAAATGTAATAAATTCATTATTTCGGTTACTGTACATATTTATAAAAAATCCCAAAACACGTCAAATTCAAATTACAAATTGACATTCTTCAACGTGAAAATGCGACCCCTACCTTCAACCCCCTTCGAATGACAGATACAACCTCCAATTATTTAAATAGGAAGAATCGTTTGAAAGGTCTCTTCATTCTCTATTAAAAAATGTTATCGCTTTCAAGTTTATTGCAACAATTAACATAGAATAAAATAAAATCATGTGGTTACCGAAATTCGCTACAATACAATCAAAAACTAAAATGTAATACAAAACGTGATAAAATGTAAAACACTAAAAAGAACTATGAATGTTAATGAAGTAGATGTTCAAAAAGTTCACCGCGAACGTCTTGGCAACATCCTAATCTAAATAAAACTGTCTTCCAACATTATTGAGCATATCAGGCGTGATCGACCTCATCGCAAGCGTTATTCGTCCTTTCAAGTCATTTAAACCAAAAGGTTTAGTTTTGCACACAATGCTCTTCACATATCCCCTTAAAAAGAAATCTAATAATGTAATAATATTATTTTGATATATTATGGGTACATTTAATCAACTAATATGTAACTAAATATAAACTCGAGGGATAGTGGAAGAACGACTTTGTCGAACTAATCCCTTTTTTCTTCTCAGGTTTCTCTCATAATGTAAATTTGATGTATTTATGGAATGTATATTTGAGAAAAAATAAATTTACTATTATTATTATTATAATGTAAGATCAGGTGATCGCGCTGGCCATTCAATCGATCCTCGCCTCCTTATCCACCGATTGGGAAATATTGTATCGAGGTATACTACCGGACATTAAATTGGTAATGTGGTGGTGCTCCATCCTGCTGAAACCATATCGTATTCACTGGAACTTGAGGGTTTCCTGGATCAGGATATAAATTTGCGAAAGTTGGAATGACATCATTTTGAAGTAGTGCCAAATAATGATTGCCATTCAAATTGCCCTCAATGAAAAAGGAACCAATGATATGGTTTCCAACAATGCCTGCCCAAACATTATTTATTTGAGGGTATTGCATGTGCTCTTCTCTTATCCAGTGAGGATTTTCCGTTGACCAGTAGCGGCAATTTTGACGATTAGCATGACCGGTAAGTGAAAAAGTACACTCATCAGAAAACATAACGTTTTATAATTGGATAATATTGTTATCCAACATGTCCATCATTCGCTCACAAAAATGAGTTCTCCTATCAAAATCGTCTTCCTTGAGCTTCTGAGTAGGTATCATTTTGTATGGATGCATTTTATTTTCTTTTAATATGTTTACTATCGATGTATGGCTAACATTGAATGTAGTGGATGCCTGTCTACTCGATGTATGTGGGTTTTCCTCAAACTCAAACATCACATCTAATTTGATGTCATCACTCAGTGCATTGGCAGCTTGTTTTCTTATCTACCTTACATAACTCGCGAAACTGCTTCTCTATTTTACTAACTGTTCCTTAGGATATAGGCGGTAAATCAGGAAATTTCTCATGAAATAGGCGAGCTACTTCCTGTTGTGTTCGGGTTTTATCTCCGTAACCAATCATTTGTACAACTGTTATTTAATGCATTTCCGTTAATCTAACCATTTTTCACAATTGAACTTAACGAATTTCAAACTTAAATTATAATACTGACCACTTATGTAAAACAATTTGCTAAGGCGTTTTAATCAAACTAACGTTGCCACGGAAACTTTTTAAAGTATTTTTAATGGATACCATCTTAAACACACATTGCTATGGTTTTTGCTTACTTTCTTATTATCAAGACCTAAAAGGGAAATAAGTATTGAGTATATTGTAATAAGTTTTTATTATATTTTAGCGAATTTCGGTAACCACATAATTTTATTTTATTCTATCTTAATTGTTGCAAAAAACTTGAAAGCGATAACATTTTTGAATAGAGAATGAAGAGACCTTTCAAACAATATATCACAAGCCAATTTCAAAAATAGGGGTTGTACCTGTCATTCGAAGGGGGTTAAGATAGAGGTCGCATTTTTACGTAGAAGGATGTCAATTTATAATTTACATTTGACGTGTTTCGGGATTTTTTTAAAATAATTATAGTAATCGAAATAATGAATTTATTCCACTTGGCGTTTACACACTGTATAATAACAATTGAGGTAACAAGAATGTTATTAGGTTGATAAAACACTTGATACCTTAATTCTACGTCGATTTAGGGCTTTTTATCTCCTGGTGCCTTCAACGTTCAATGTCTTACTAGTCTGTTATTTAACTCGATTAACATTCATTTCAACGTCATATTTGTTAGTAACCTATATTCAGGATCAATATCTAATTTCTTCAAAATTATATATTTTTTTCGAATAGAACAGTTCCTACTACAAAATTGTATAACTTAATTCATTTATATTGTGGTGTATCTACTTCTGAAATCTGACAACAATTATTCGAGATATGATCCTGAAACAAAACGGTAGCTCATGTTTGGCGTTTATAATTTAGGATACACTTGTTCGAAGATATCCTTCTGAAATGTCCCATCGAAGAACATTAGGAAAAAATATTATCTGTACTTCTCAAAGATAGGGTCTGTAAAATATGGAATGATGAAAATATAGGTACCTTGAACCATGTTATAGTTGGCTTTGGTAATCCTTTAAATATACAATGTAGTTCCAACCTCTCCGGAAGATCCATTTCAATGTTATTTGATATGGGCATATTAGAATCTGATATTTCTGGTGCAATTGGATCTAAGAAAATAAAACAATAAAAATTCTATTCCTACTTTTGACCAGAGTTAATTTTATTCGCAGCAAATAGGATGAAATAACAGGGAATAGATTTGTCAACAATTGTTCGGGAAAAAGTTGTATTGTCTGAAGGTGACTTGCGGTTCAGGTTGAAGAAACTAGGCCCCTGAACTGATTCCCATCACTCTCATGAACACTCAGGTTCAAAATAAGATCAGCTTCGGGAGAGAGTCTACTTGAAAAGGCCAAAGATCACAATATCAGTTGCTGTAGGCTAGTACTCCAAGGGTTTTCAGCAGGCGGCCTACATAATTTTGATCTGTGTCTTGGTAAACCAAGACGAAGAAACTATAGAGACAGGTGGTTGGCTCTGGCAGCTTTTAAGTCTCCTAGAGTAGCATCAAAGCTTGTTAAAGAGAAAGGAAAAGCACTATCTGAATTAGACAGGTCATCCAACTAATCTGAGTCCCGCGACACAATGAAGTAGAAGGTAATAAAATGGCCGAGGGTTATCTGGAGCCCCTTTCGGCCTCCAATGATCGCTTTATCAAACTACGTTTGAAGTCACTCACCCTTCGAGGCCAGCTGAATAAACAGTGGTCTCACTTGTGGTGGAACTCACCAGCTCTTCATCAAGGACCCCGGGTCTAGGTCTTTTCTCCTTTCTCTTGATAAAAAGGACTTTGGGGAAATGACAGAAATCCTTACGGAACAATGTTGTCTTAAAAGACACCTGCATCTTATGGACATTGTATGTCATCATACATGTAGGAAATGTCGAGAAGTGGAAAAACTGCCTCTCACATACTGTTGGAATGTCCAGCTTTGGTATCGATATTACGCCGAAGCAGAGCTGCTTTCATAGCGTCAGCAATATCCTAGATTTCTGATGGGTCACACTCGAGTTTGACGATACAGGTGTTGCCTCAGATGGATATCTTGTGCTACATGATTCATCCAAAAATCTGGTTTGTTCTTCATCAGTATGACATATGAATTGATCGATAATAGTATTACACTGTATAATGGGAGTTATTTCTGTTAGATACACGCAGAAAAATAGAAATTTGACAGTTGTTCATGATTCAATGATTATGAACAATTTTAAAGCAACATGTCTCCCCAAAATTGGTAACTACAGATCCTGGAGATGACAATCATATCCTCAATAGATTTGAATCTACCATTATCCTTGAAATTGGTTACAATATGTTGGGACGATTGGAGATAAGCAATTTTTAAACTATTGACCAAGGTAATGTGTGATTATTTTAGATACATATAAGCTTTAATGTGATGTACTTACTTTCAACGCTCAGGGTGATGTTTTTAAGAACATGGTGATCATCTACACTTTCAGCTCGACATGTGTATAGTCCTTGCTCCTGAATACTTATGTTCGATATTGTTAACATCAAGCGATTGCTGTATAATGTTTGGCTAGATTGTAAACTATATGCTACAATAAACAAAGTACTAGGTTAAATAAAAGAAAACAGTGTCAATAAATACAATAGAAACATATAATAATTCGAATTCGTGTTTCGGAAAATACTGCTTGCAGCAGTAGAAGATTTTTTGCTGCAGGACTAGAAAAAAAGGTATGTATAACATACACGTGTTCAACTCAAACAATTGCAGCTTCCGACTTAGGCTACAACTCTTCTTTTCATTCGACAAAATTGCCCTTTCAACACTGTTCATACCATAATTTATTTTTCTGCTACTGCATCGAAATATGTCCATCAAACGTGAACCTGACACAATATGATTCATATAGCATTTGTTGCCTAGCAACCGATATACTATGAACCGTGATATTAGGCGGTCCTTCTTGTAAGAAGTAGAAGGCGGCTTTGAGAATATGACACTAGCGGACTGGATGTCTTAATAAAAGTCGTCAGTATTTCTGTCAACAATTTTAGAATCTGTTGGAATGTCAAACGTGAGTAGAAATTTGTCGTAGAAAAAGTAAAGTATGCAACTCGCACTTCCATAACCTTTCAAAATAAGCCTCATGTTGTGCTTATTGCATAATATACTATTGAATTTCATCCATCTGCTATGGTTCAAACTATTGGCAAGGAATATTACAACCGCGGGTGGAGCTTCGCTTGTGTATCGAAACAAACATGGCGGTGACGGAGGTTCATTTTGTATATTAGCTACACGGTTCATGCTCTAATTGATGTTCTAATTTCGCAAAAGTCATGACTCGTGAACTTCGCGTCGGATGAATCGACAAGATACGGTCACTTGATATAATTCTAAGCAAAATACTTTCTTGTTTTCCTTATATAAGTTACAATTGTCCACTATGCTTATTATTTTCGAAAGTGAATACTTGAGCGTTATAATTTTTGGTTTCAGTCGTATTCCAAACTTCGTATTTTATAAGAAAATTAGTGGATTCTTGATACATATAGACATACTTAAAATATTGATGCGTTACAATTTCGATTATTCGTGCTTCTGTCCATTTCGGCGATGTGGGCATTTTTAATTGATATTGGTGCGATAAGGACGCTTTGTGCTAATACAGTTAGTTTTAAGAAATCCCGTTTTAGACATAATATGTCTTCTGATGATGATCGTGGGACCGAAACGTACGTAAGCACGAAAATAATAAGCATATGTGTTAGTTACTTGGGTCAAGAATCATTATTAGTCCCCTTTGTACGGAAAAAACGATTCCTTATCGACAACTTCAAAATAATCTGACATGGCGATTATGACAAACATAAACAATTGTACCCCCGTGGCCGCCATTTTCATTAGTTCATACGCTAGCCGCTAGAGTGGTGTGGTTAATTTAAACTAACAATAGGGATGAGTTCATACTTGTATGTATATGATTTAGCATTATCTTCATTAGATGAAAATTTCCCAATAGATGAACTAATAATATCGAACTCACTGTCGTCTGAAGAAATCAAAATCGAATTGTGGAACCATTTGACTCCAGTATAATTGTGAACGGATGCTCCGCAAATCAGTTCTACTTCTTCGCCCGTTGCGACGATGGCGTAATTCTGCATGCTATCAAAAATTATGTCATCTCGCAGACCGAAAATATTCAATCCATTCTTGATATCTGGAATTTGAAGGAAATTCAATGATAATCATTTGATATATGAACCAGAAATTGTTTTACCTGTAACATAAAATCCAAGTACTGCTGAATCATTTCCCATGTTATTAACTGCTGAACATCTAACGAATCCTGATGTCGGAAATTTTAGTGTTACATTGGAAATGAACTCAAACCCGTTTCTATGGGAACTTTCTTCGGGAATCTGTAATTGATGTTTTGATTATTGCATTGATTCAATTTGAGAACTGTATTCATAAATTATGAATTATGTAAGGTAGACAAGAAATGGTCATCATGTCGGATAGTCAAGCAGCCATCAACGCACTGAGCTCCTGCGTAATCATCTCCAAGATATTCTGGGAATGCTCAAAGAAAATAATCAAACCAAGCAAGAACAATACGGTTACCCTGCTATGGATTCCAGGACATACAAGGATGTAGGGTAATGAAAAAGCCAGAGCTAACAAGGAGCGGAAACATTATTTCTAGAACCTGAACCCTTCTGCCAGTTCAATACTGGAATAACTCAAAAAAGAAGTAGACAGCAAAAGATCTCATCACTGGATAGGATTACAAGGACTGAGGCAGGCAAAGATACTTCTGGGAAACTATTATCAGACGATATCTAACAACTACTCCAACCTGAGAAAACAGAATACTAACGGGAATCCTCACAGGGCACTGCCGATTGAAAATACACATTAAGGAGCTCTGATTATCAAAACATAAAGAGTGGAGACTGCGGGGAGAACGACGAAATATCTATCCACATCTTCGCAATACCTTGCAAGACCCAAGGCCACGACACCTCGGAGCATATAAAACGTGAGAGGGGAGATTTGCCTAAGGTGAAGACATCCGATATCCAGAACTTCCTTGAAGCCGGCTCGGACTAATACTAATATCGGAATCTCTGAAATACAGCCACATTCTGGGATCGGAATGGTCAGAATCGAAAGAAGGTTTTATGATCAGACTTTATGATATAGGAATATTTGAAATATAGCCATCATCAACTATTCTAGGATTGAATGAGATTGGAATCGAACGGTTGTAGGAACGGATAGGAATAGCATCGGGATATTTGAATTTCTTGAAGGATAGTGAGAAAGTTCTAAGTCTAACGGTGCTTGAGGCCAGATCCTTTCATACATTGGAGCCTATTTCAGCGCTTAAAGTAGCCCAACATCGCCAACGTTTACCCGTCATTGGTTTTTATGAAATTTTTCAATTAGTTACAATCTTTATACCCGCCATAATATTTTTGATCCTGTCTCGATGTGCGCATTCAGTTTTATTGGGCGAAAAGCAAACCTTAATATGAAAATTATGGAAAGATCATTATGCATGTCAGCTCTTGAACACCACCCCTCGAGCCGGAAACTGAGTTTTTAATGATTAAACTTCCGGTTTGCAGTTATGCTTGTATTTATGTTTTCGGTGAACGGGGCGCAACCTTCACAGAGCAGTATTATTAATATTAGTAGCGGTCCTTTAATGCCTAGGCAGAAGCCATTTGCACCCCATGCCACGTGTCACCTAGTAAGCGGTTCTCACCGAAGGGTGTTCACTCAGCTACCAAAGGGCGATTCCTACTCAAGAATGTTCCCCATGCTCCTCCAGGTGAACGGTTCCAGGAAAGGTTGACACCATCTTTGTGATATACATTATTTAACGTCAGTCTAGTGAAGCAGTTCCCACTCAAGAGTATTCACCAGGATCCGGAGGTAGACGGGATCGGTTCCCACTCAAGAGTGATTCCCGAGGTGGGCGAACATTCATCTATTCACCTGTACAGAATGTGCATTCATGTTTTTCCATTTGCACCACCTGGACAAAAGTGAATCGCTAAAATTCATCTTGTGGAGGTGATAATTGAATGGTCCATGTCCTGTTAGAATCTGTGTCGGCAGTTTGGTATCGGTCTTAATCATAACCCTCACTGGCGGAAACCAGTCTTTCTTAATGTGCGGTCAAATAAGTGTTTTTGACTGCCTGCAACCTTTTACTAGTTGCCACCCTTCTGAGTGTTCTGATCTTACCCAACAGATCTCTTTGATTGTTGTGATTAGTTTCTTTAGCACTGGGGACCCAGAATATCTTGTTGGTGCACTCCCACACTAGCTTCTATATTATTCTCATGCTACCCAGCGCAGCAAGGGCTGGTTTGCCTTCTCTGAATATGCTGATGTGGGCTTGCCTTCTTTCTTCCAGCGATGTTTGAGCACGTTGCGTTATTGCTAGTTTCTCCGCTTGGAAAACGGTGGCGTGTGTTTGCCCAGAGGTATAATAATACCTTCATCAGAGCTGTAACTCAGTGAATATTACTTCTAGACCGAATTCTTTATCTGTTCATTGCCTTCCATTTTTATTATTACACTTTTTTGATGAAATATAAGGTAGCCGAGATATTTGCAGAAAATCACGAATTTTTCCCGATAAATATACATCTCAGTAACGATGGACAAAAAAATGTAGACCTTTTTGCCCAGAATCTATTACTCTATTCATTCCCAGAGTCAATCGTATTTCAAAATTTTTCCATACACGAGAAGGGGTGGCATCCAACCCTGAGAAAAAAGCGCACACCGAGACCATATCGAAAATTGATTTTGGTCCATCCACTAATTCTTCTCAAATCTTCATAAGAGTCAGTGGTGGTTCAATGAATTCGTCACTGACTGGAATATAATGGAACTTTTGTTATGAGAATATCGAATGTTCGTACCGGTTGATATTGACAGCTATCGTCTAGACATGGCTTAGATTCCCAAGCGATGTTGGGTTCGGGATACGCTGCAACGGTACAGGTTATAACATCCGGTTCGTTAATCACATGGTAATCATTTCCACTTCTCAGCTGAACACTTGGCTTGGCTGAAACAAACTAGAGTTGTAGCTACTTAATACTTAAGTGAGTTTCATGTAAAATTGGAATTGGTTTTGAATTTTTATCAATTCAAATATTGAAGAAAATCTGTGCTCCATAAGAATAAGAATAGGAATAGTTCAGTTGCTACTAATAGTCTAGGAGCCAGAGCGATATTGATGGTCTGAACATTAACCCGATGGCACTATGGTTTATCGTTAGAGGACAGTTCAATGACCAATTGATCTCAAAGACCCGACTGCTAGATCTCGAGATACAGCATCCGCTTTTTTTTTGTTTTGACTGGAGGTTAACCCTTTCCAAGTTGCGGTTACTTGAAAAGCATGCCATTCTTATGCACTTCCACCATGTGTCATCATTTTTTATCGTGCCCGTTTATCAGGCATACCAGTTAAAATTGGACCGAAAATGGACTGCTATTTAACCCTCCCAAACCTGGTGGAAAATGTTCATTGGTGTTGGCGATTGTTAACATACCCTATGCCATCAAAAGTTATCGGTTCATTTCCGAGTAATTGGCCATTATTTGAACCAAAAATGTTTATTTCTTTCATTTTGTGACTAAAACTTGCAGGTTACAAGATAACATGATGGTACCATGTTAAATAACTTAATTGAAGATCAAATGAAGATTTAAAGTTATTTCCATCACTCCTTGCCTATTTAAATCCCCCAAAATCCCCTAAAACCACCCCCAAAAAAATATGAATAATATGGATAATATGACCAAATTTATCATAAATTAGTAAATTTATGAGATTCTGGTTGGGTTTAAAATCGAAACGGCAGTTTTTTTGTTTTTGTTTTGTTTTGGGGGGTGGTTTTAGGATGTTTTGGTGGTTTGGATAGACAAGGAGTGATGGCAATTATTTTAAATCTTTATTTGACCTCCAATAAAGTTATTTAATATGGTGCCATCATGTTATCTTGTAACCCGCTAGTTTTAGCTACAGAATGAAAAAATAAACATTTTTGGTCCAAATAATGGCCAATTACTCGGAAATGGACCGATCACTTTTGATGGCATAGGGTATGTAAACAATTGCCAACACCAATGAACATTTTCCACCAGGTTTGGGAGGTTTAACTAGCAGTCCATTTTCGGTCTAATTTTAACTGGTCGGCCTGATAAACGGGCACGATAAAAATGATGGCACATGGTGGAAGTGCATAAGAATGGCATGCTTTTCAAGTAACCGCAACTTGGGAAGGGCTAACCTCCAGTCAAAACAAAAAAAAAAACGGATGCTGTATCTCGAGATCTAGCAGCCGGGGAAAATTCGGTCTGTAAGATGAATTATTGGTCATTAAACCGTCCTCTTACGATAAACCATAGTGCCATCGGGTTAATGTTCAGACCATCAATATCGCTCTGGCTCCTAGACTATAAGGCTTACTCACAATATTATTGAAATATGTTCGTAATACCTTACGGGGCATCTGCATATGTGAAGTAATCGGTTGAAAATGGTTTGAACTTACCTGTTACGTTGAGAAATAAGCTAAGAAACTTTTTCTCGAACTTGTTTTCGGCAACCACAGTGTAGTTACCAAAATCTGTAATTGAAATGTTATTGATCTTCAAGACTGTGATCTTCTCAGTTTGGTCGATTTCGTATTTTATCGTTCTTCCTGATGGAATTTTGATATTCTGATTATTCAACCTAAAATACACAAGTAAGTATGTTAAATAAATGTATGCTCATCCTAAGAAACGTTGAATCCTAAGAAATGATTACTCTTATCCACTAAAAGTACTGAGAACCTTTCAGCTACCAAGTAGCCATCATCAGTGTAAACTAAATTAGATATCAAAATTTGACTGTTTAGATACTATTTGGGGATAATAATGCAAATAAAGGATTGGTTACCCTCAGCTAGAGATACAACGGAATTTAATAAATTGCTTTTTCGTTTATACATTTCCATCCCTTCTAACTTACCTAGATATTTACCCGTGTTGTGTTTTAAAACTTTCTAGACAAACGGTATGACCTACATTTAAGATACGTTCCACTAACGCTGATTTTACCATTATTTTTCTTTATATGGGCAAAATGTTATAACGTTCCTCCTAGTTTGACCCATAGGTACAGCATTTTGAACACGACTCAAAGTCGATTATGTTAATCTCGGATTTTTCGAAGTCGGAAGCGAACCGAACCGAACCGAAAGCGGCAACACTAGTTCATTTCAAAAATAATATTTATTTATAATTTTATAAATCATAATTTGGTGCCGCCTCCCAACAGTGGCGCTTGCGTACGACGCCGGTTAGGGCGGCCCTGCACTTTATATGATTTATTTGAATGCTCAAGAATTGTCTTGCTGTTGTTACGAATAATAGATTTATTCTGAAAGTTGACAAACCCAGTCGTGTTTTCAAGATAATTAATTAAATCCTGCGTAGGTAATTTCTTAGAATCAATTGCAAAATTTCAACCTTTATTTCACAAAGCCATTTAAGTTTGATTGAATTTAATATCGATTTTATCGTGTATAATGTTTATATTCTTAGTTCTTTCTCAATGAGTTTTCAGTAACAAATGTTGAAGTTTATTGTTGATTGGTTTTTACCGAAACTGTGATTTTATCTATTTCCGCGTTCTTACGTGTATATGTTTTAACGAATTTTGGGAAAATGTTATTTGCCAAACAATCTTCAAAGTGTTCGATTTTAGTTCCTCCAATTTGTTTCATAATTATCTACTTAAGGCAATTTTTCCTCCGAACTCAGAACTATGTAAAAATTATCGACATTTATTGTTAATTCTATCACACAAGGAAGTTTTTCACCTATGCTATGTTTACCTGCGATTTTATTTCATTTACAATAAATTGAGACACTCATTTGTAAAGCTGCGACAACTAACTTAACAATTTAGAACTTGTAGAAATACATAAATCTTTCAAAAGCAACAAATTAATAACATTGAACTCACAAATCGCTTCGAATTATAACCCAATTTTTTCAGCCATAATCTAATTTAAAGTTTTGATAATATTCAATATTAATAATTTAGCCATTTTACAGGAAACTATATTCTACTGGAAGTCCAAAGTCTTCTCTACTAAAATTATATGGTTTCATCACTTTACCACTAGATGGCATTAACTCCTTCTAATTACATAAGTATCAAACATTTGTTATCTAAAGTTACATATTTCTCACCATTAGAACAACTACTTTGTAGCTTCCTGAATTTGAACTGCTCAACATGTATATTATTCGATTCAGAAAGTGATTTAGAAACTTTGTCCGGTATTTTTGTTTTGCGGAAAAAAATTTTTGCATTTCACCCGCCAAAAAATGCATTTTTCTAAGTGCACTTTTTGAGGTGAATAAAAAAACGGACTCGAATTGGTTTCTCGGGGGTTTTTGGGGTCGCTGAACACGAATATGATATTTAACAAATTTCCTGAGGTCCCCTTGGACCTCCCCGGGGGTGTATTAGAGTCCTGACGTCCTGGATATCGACGAAATTAATGAAAAAATTATTTTTAATGTTTGTCAACTGTTCGAAAGGTGATATGAAAGTTGCTAGTGATGATAACGGCATGAAAAAACTCTTCTGCAATACCTGGTGTACCCTGCGTCCGGGTAACGACGTCATCTCCTAGGAATTTGCTGATTTTTCTCCATAAAAGGTAACAACTTCTAGCTCTCAGGGGTTTTTAAGGTCGCCGATCATGACTGTGACACTCACAATGTTCTGCAAATTATTTGCGGGTATTTCCGGGACACTCGAGCCCTGTTTATCCACGTCATCTTCTAGGAAATTCTTGTTTTTTTTTAATTGAATGTAATAAGTTCCAGCTCTCGGGGGTTTTCAAAGTTGCCGATCACGACTATGCATGAAAACTGTGAGGGTCACAAATTCTAGCTCTCGGGGGTTTTTAAAGTCGCCGATCATGACTGTGACACTCACAATGTTCTGCAAATTACCTGGGGGTATTTCCGGGACACTCGAGCCCTGTGTATCCACGTCATCTCATTGGAAATTCTTGTTTCTTTTAAATTAAATGTAATAAGTTCCAGCTCTCGGGGGTTTTCAAAGTTGCCGATAACGACTATGCATGAAAACTGTGAGGGTCACAGTCGTGATCGGCAACTTTGAAAACCCCCGTGAGCTAGAATTTATTACATTTAATTAAAAAAAACAAGAAATTCCTAGAAGATGACGTGGATACACAGGGCTCGAGTGTCCCGGAAATACCCCCAGGTAATTTGCAGAACATTGTGAGTGTCACAGTCATGATCGGCGACTTTAAAAACCCCCGAGAGCTAGAATTTGTTACCTTTTATGAAGAAAAATTAGCAAATTCCCAGAAGATGACGTCGTTACCCGGACGCAGGGTGCACCAGGTATTGCAGAAGAGTTTTTTCTTGTCGTTATCATCACTAGCAACCTTCATACCACCTTTCGAACAGTTGACAAACATTAAAAATAATTTCATTAATTTCGTCGATATCCAGGACGTCAGGACCTTAGTATACCCCCGGGGAGGTCCAAGGGGACCTCAGGGAACTTTTTAAATATCATATTTGTGTTCAGCGATCCCAAAAACCCCCGAGAAACCAATTCGAGTCCGTTTTTTTATTCACCTCAAAAAGTGCACTTGGAAAGATGCACTTTTTGGCTGTAGAAATGCAACAAATTTTTTCCGCAAAACAAAAATACCGGACTAAGTTCCTAAATCACTTTCTGAATCGAATGCAGAAAACTGCATCTCAATCCATCCAACTGTGCCAACTTTCCCAGGTTCAATGCTTTATTTCCTCGACTATATTACATAAGTCAAAAATGAAAATGTACGTATAAACTTAATCATCTAGGAATGAAGCCATATGATTATAATTTTATATATTGAACTTAAGTGAAATTTTGATATAAGAATATTTTTACAACTGTTTTAACAAATTTTGATACATATTTCTTTATCATAGTCATAATTCATATGATGAGGATGAGGTGTAATAATTGACCTCGAAACCTGGTAGTACGAATATACACAAAAAAATGGATTGTGAGAATTAAACATTAATATCAATGTTAGGTATTATCTACAAGTAATGTGTTCCTCTGTTAACTTTAAACTTAAACACATATCTTATTCTCTCATAATAGACAATGATGCTTATTAATTTTTTTTTTGATATTCCAAACCATGGCCTTGTGAAGAAAGATTGATTGTTTCGAGAAAAAGGAAGAATTAAGGAAAATAAATTCCTTACCATGTTACTTTCGGTTGTGGGTGTGCATTAATAGTTATCGCCCATCGAACTGAATCCACACCAGCTTCTGTAGAAATCTCATATATCCCTTTCTCTTTTGTTAGATTGATGAAGCTTTCATTAAGATCTGGAAAAAAATTGCATGCATATATAATTAGGAAATTACCTACTTATTTCGAATGGTAACTCTTTTTAGCGGGTTATTGTTATTGTATCTAAAAAATGTGATACATGTAACCAGTTTTGAATTTCGCTATTCAAAACTGTATCATCTTATGTCAAAAATAGCCAAAATTCTAATTCAAAAGAATCAGGTTGAACCATGAAAACATTTTTGAAACGCTTTCATATTAGACGTAAATTCATTGAAAGTGTATATCTATGGTTTTTAACTTTCGGAAGATGGGAGATTAGACTCAAAGGTACACAAAATTGGTAACACACAATTTAGAATTAATGCTGAGAAATTGTTTTACCACACTGTGGCATTCTCAGTACTAGGAGTTATCAGCTAAAACCAAATCTAAAATTATGAAGATAAATATTAGAAATGAATCCGAATGTGGAGTAAAAAGAGGGATGAGGAAGAAAATGGTTTAGGTGGGAGTTCATTTACCAAATTGTTGAGAAATGGGTTGAATAACAGGTACCGATTTTGTTATTTATATTTAGTCCGGTAAACGGGAGACCTGATTGCTAATTTTTTTTCTCATGGACCGATTTTGATCTGCGAGAGCTCATTCGCTTCATCTTGACACCTAGATCAAAGTATACCATTTTTGTAAATCAATGGAAACTATAGTTTAAAATTCTTTTTGCCACTATTTATTGCTTATTAACAAAATAAACAATTTGTCAATAACCAAAAGTGGTAAGCTTTGATTTAGGTGTCAAATCGAATCGAATGAACCCTTACAGATCAAAAACGGTTCATGAGAAATAAAATTTGTTAGTGAGGTCGATTTTGGGCTTTATTCACTGGACTAATTCTGTTCTTGAATGTTTCAACAAAATTTTGAATTTAACTTATTGACATAACAAGAAAATAGAATCTAAAGTTTAATGGAAATGATATAAGAAGGAAAATCTAAATGGTTTTTGTAAAAATGACTTAGTTCAATATCATCTTGTGAATTTTCAGTAAGGCTTATAGAGAAGATTCATGTTAGTAAATGCGATTTTTCCAATTTGTTGAAAATGTACTTGATGTTTTTGAGAGAGTGCTTAATGTTTGTTCGGAAATGTGTTGTAGGGTCTGATTTCAATCTTATAAATGTTGTTGGGTCTAAAAATTGATCAATTTTATCTAAATATATGAGTTTATTTATTGCAATTATTGTTTTACCTTTCTGAATTTTAGTAAACACTATATTATTTTGAACTGTCTTTTAATGTAACGAATCTAATTGCTGGATTTACAAATTTACTGGGGATTAATTTAGTTGAATTTATCAGTATATCTCTTGCAAGATTGTTTCTGAATTTTTGATTACAACTTTTGTTTCAACAGTAAGGTGTTCAAAGTGTTGATTGAAATAGAATAGTAGAGTGTGAATAAGACACAACACAGGCACACTTTGATAAAAATATATTAATAATTTTATTACCAAACCGTGGCATTCACAACATGAGTTATTAACTGCATTCAACTGATAGATTATTCATTGAATACTACTGCTTAGGTATGTAATTGGAGATGGAGCTGATCTTGTGTTTGCGATGATGTTCCAGAGAAACTGTCGGCAAAGTTTTTAATTATGAATATATGATTGATGTGGTGATATTGTTTAATATATTTCAAAATTTCAAATGATTATAATTGAAACGTAGCGAGGGGAGCCTGAGAATATTCTTTTAGGATCGAATCAATTGACAAATCGACCATCTTAACCTCAATGGATTCGGTTCAATTTCGACAAGACAGAATTATTTTATTTTCATCACAGTAGACTTGTGAGATATTATTTCAAACTTACCATAAATAGTAACGTTGTAGGTGTTGTCATTGAAATGACCCTGATGATCTTTTACGTTACACGAATAAGTCCCTCTATCGGCTAAGGTGACATTGCCAACTGTCAGCCTTTGGTATTGAAAATCATCAGCAGCATTTATTGTGAGCTCTGAAACATTCATTCTTGGATTGCCCTGAAAGTTATCAATAGATGAATTCGAATCTAAATCAGAAACTATGAATGTATAGTCCAGTTAGAAAAATACTGGCCAAAATAAAGACAAGTCGCATTGCTGGGTTATTTCCTTCAAAAAGTGTTGTGTAGTTTTTAGTGTCAGAAAACATATCGCTATTATTAAATGTTAGATGTAGCTTTTATGATTAAAATAAATTCGAGCGAATCCTGTGCTGGATTCTTCATTGTTATCATTTATCATCCCAAGTTAAATTTAATCATCAAAAAAAAATCAAGTTCCCAAATACTTTTCCAGAATTAGTTGAGAAAGAAGAATAATTTTCACCCATTTAACTCACGTCATTATTCATCAAAATATCTTTATTTCGATACATTTGCGGATTTCTAGTTCAAGAATATACTGGAGTTCGGCCTAAAAGTGACAAGGAATTCTGGGAAATGCCACGAGCCCTCTGTAGGAAGTTACCCGCAACTGGCGTGTTATTCTTACATCGATCTTATAATTTTGTACAGCCTTTCTAAATTAGATATATAATATTTATTGTTATTTTTTGCAAATAAAGCTGTTAATTTCATTAACATGAATTTTTATCAATATTTTTTTACATTTATTCGCAACATGCACACAAATAATTCTTCGCAAAATCCATAGATGACTCGGTAGTAGAGTTATCTATGGCAAAATCCTCACCACTACTCAAAGCATGTGTACGAAAAAACCCTATACCGAAGTCATTACAGAATTTAGTGAAAATATGCACTTATTGCTTATTTTCAGATGTTCAAATTTTATAATAGCGAGTATAACGTTGCTTCTTGTCCACTCATATCACTCTTTGTTCTGAATGACGTAATACCTCTCAGAAATTATACTAGACAAAATGAACTTTTTTTTTCCAATAAACACCGCTATACGGACTTGACCGATGTACGGTATAACCCTCAGCTCAACTATATCTATAGTGGGATAATTTCTTCTTTTGGCCCGACATAACATTGTTCACAAAATTGTGATTGTATTATATATACCTCATCTCTGAGTTTAGAATTTTATCAAACTAGACTGACACATGGAGGTTTGAACAATTATTATTGTTGTTCTCTGGAATTCATGTAATATTTTGAGTAAGCGGAGTTTTTCTAACTTGTGTATGCGATAATTTATTCATTAAAGATTACTCATATCTATTTTCTATTGCGATATGGTAAAAGTTATCTAGTTCTTCACCATGAAATAAAACGGATATGAGAAATCCTAATAAATAAATTTTTGAGTAAGCTACTTTGAAAAACTTCACTCAGTAATTTAGTTATATATAAATGATATTCGAAGCTTTCCGTGGATTCAAAATGATCCTCTGGCGTAATTTTCATACATGTTGGTGATGTTATCCAATAAGGAACCGATATTGTAATATTTACGTCACGGTTTTCCTTGTTTTGATATCAGACAGAGCCATCTTATCCGCTATATACCTATGTGGTTATATATTATTCCACTACCTCCATATTCAACTCCTACTTATAACATACATCACAAGAATCAGTTCTTCCAAAAAATAGGGATTCCAAATGAATTCATATCCGGGCACGTGTATGAGAACGGTTAATAAAGACGAAGAAAAACGTTTATTCACAATGATACTGAATATATGAATATATATACCTTGCATTTTTTTTTCGATGGAAGTTAAATGACAACATTTACTTCTTCATTTTTAACAACATGTGTTCAGTCTTTGGCAATTTGACAATAATTTCGTTACATCATTTGTTTGTTTGTCAGATAATATTTCTTAGTAATTGACTCCGATAGCGTGACGTCACAACACCACTATTCACTGTCTGTATTAAGATTTTGGATTCATTAGCATGATAAAATATAAGTACATTGGATGGTAATTAGCTCTGAGTAGATATTTATTTAAGAACTTTGTTACTGTTATCTTAGAGCTGAATAATTTGTTTTTTTATACGTTATATTTAATTTCAATTTTTCAATAATAATGAAGCAAACTTACATCATCACATTCCAGATGTTTGAAATATATCACCTATGCATTGGAAGTTCTTAAAGATTTGTCATAAGAGAGAAATTAACTAAAACTTATCGGGGAAAAATTAGCTTATTCTAACTCTTATTTTATAGTGTGATAAATGTCACTATCAGAGCTTTCAAATGTGTGACGACAACACTATCGGAGTCAATTGATGATGATTGGATGGAAATTTGCAGTTTCAAGAGAAAACTCTTTGGAATATTCTCAGAAGTATATGAAATTGACTCACTATTTTATCAAACTGAATATACTGTATAAATATTTACTGGTGGATACACTGAATCATGTCACCATCAGAATTTTAATGACAAGGTCGGCTGGTTTTCTTTGTCATACTTCATGTAATCGTTGCGACAAGTCAAATGGAGTTTTATGAATGAGATGTATCGTCTCCTTAGGGTAAATGGTCTATGGTTACAACCCATCTCCTCTCACGAGTTTGCTACGCTTGCTCACACGATGTGCTTCATATATTATAGGTTTTCCTCTGGATACAAAAATCTCTACTTTCGCGAAACAATGTTAAAATCACTGATGAGGGAATATGAATTTCTGAACACATTCATTTCTTTGGCACTTTGGCATTGGAAACGTTGAAGGCTAACATAGTTGCCAATGCACAAATGCGAAAACGGACAAATTTGAACATTCGTGGTTTTGGCACCGACGAAATGATGGGTGAATCTCGATTCGTGAAGTCAGCTCTATTCGACGTTGTCACCATCAAAGAATTGGTATACTTGAAACGTCAGGTTAAATTTAAAAATAACATTTTAGTTCAAGGTATCATTATTATTGCCACGTTTATAAGATAGTACTCACCTCAATATTTCCAGTAGGTGTATCCCAAGTTATATCAATCGAGACTTGCGTTTTGACGGTACATTTGAGGATAATCGTATCTCCAACCACATGATGAAGTCTATCGCCATCTTCCAGTATATAAGGCAGTGCTAGAGAGTCGGTTACGGCTAAAATACGAGGTAAATAAGTATTATTTCAAGTGAAAATTGAATGGGAAACACTGATTGCAATTGGAATTAACTTCTAGAACTCCATTTCAGAAAGGAATGAGAAAGTACGATTCGATGATGAGAATGACATGAATAATAGAAAAAAGTTCAATTATTTTCACGATTTACTTGTTCCTAAGATATTTTCCAGAAGAAAAATAATAGAGAATTGAAAGACATTACTTTGTTACAAATTACTACGAATATTTCCCTCATGTATAATATTTGTCATAAGAGGAATGCAATTATCGAAAAATTACAGCGGTAATTGCACTGCGGAGCGATAATTGCACTGCGAAAACATCCCGTCGGCATGACACCAATAACAACAACACACGACTGACAATACTGATAAATGTCAGATATACTTCAAAAAGTGAAAAAATGTCGCGTTTTGGTGAGTGGTCCATACAATCTATTGAGGAAAATGTAGTTGAAAGTGAATCAAAAAATACCAAATCCAACAGACATTATATATGGCGTATATGGCGACAGTTCATGAATTTTTGCAAGGCCAAAGGATATTTCCTGGACAAAGAGATGTCTATAAGCGTACTGGCAAAAATATTAACGGAGTGGGCAGTCAATATGCGCAAGCAGAATGGTCAGGAATATAAGGACTTCACAATAAAGACAATCTGGAATGTTACCGCAAAATTATTGATGGAAAAGTATTACAAGGAGTATGGTATTATTTTTAATCCGTTCACCGATATTGAATTTAAATCAGCAAGGGACGCTAAACAAACTAAGAGAAAGCAACTCCAAACGATCCCCGAGAAAAGAAAGGAGAGTTCAGTGTTTTTCTCAAAGGTGACGAATACAAAAATTTGGTTCAGAATTGTGACGAAGAGACACCAGATGGATTGCAAAAAAAGTTATTTTTCGTTTTTGCTTTTGAGTTAGCTTGGCGTGGTGGAGAAGGTAGCAAGTGTTTAACGTCATTCTTCAAGGAAGAAGAGAATAATAATGGAGAAAAGACGGGAAGAATAATTTATAATCCCATTTTTTCAAAAACAACACAAGGCGGGGAAAACCGTGTGTTCCATTAAAATGGTTAATTAGGAATAAAACGAATTCTGTTTGTGTCCCATACGATTATACAAAAAATGTTTGGAGAAGCGGGAGGGAATTAAGTCAGATCGACTCTTTATTACTGTAAACCCCTCTTGGAAGTCATGCAGAGCATGGTATAAGAATATTCCTGTAGGAAGGAATACAATGAGCTGTTGGACAGCCCAACAAGCAGCAAAAATTGGCCTGAATACAAAAAAACGTGAAGATAACTAATCATTCGATACGGTCTACAGCTGTCTCAAGTCTAACAAAAAAAGGCGTCGGTGAGGAGCAGCTTATTAAAATTACCGGCCATTCGACCACTAAATCCATTACACCGTATCTGCAGTTAGACGAAGGTCACCATGAAGAAATAGTTGAAAAAATGCGTGGAACTGAAGTAGCACCGCAACTAAGTTTCGCGTCGAATTCCGATAATGTGTCAGCTGCAGCTCTTAATGCGCCTGTATCGGGTCCATCCAGTCGGAATGCCAAAAACTTTTACAACTACGGGTTCAACTATAATTCTTGTAATTTTTAATTTGTGTGTTGAAAATAAAATTGTTTAAAAGTGTGTCTAGCACAATTTGATTCATAGTCTTTGTCAGTAGGTAGATTCTGTGATTTTTCTTAGAAAAAAATCAATACTTATTTCTTTATTCGTGGAACATTCCATTGAATTACACTCGTGCATAAAAATGACCAGATAATTTTACATTCAAGCGTGTTATCTAAAAATTGCACTCCGTTATTTTCATATTTTGTAAAAGAGCCCTCCTCCTTCGGACTCGGGCTCTTTCGCCAAAATATGAAAAAAATCGTGCAATTTTTAGATAACACGATTTCTTGCAAAATTATCGGTAATTTTTATGCACTTGTGCAATTATAACCGATAATAGAGCCGGTTCGTTCATTCTCATGAACTTGCAAAGAGTGAAAATTGAAATGTTTTATTCTTCTGAAGAAGAAGGTAATTACTTCTAAAGAATGTGATATTCCACAATTAAGGAAAATAGGAACATTCTGGGTATCATTGTGAATGAAGATTTAATATCATAATGCAAATCGTAAAGTTATATTGTAGAGATTCAATAAATTGTATTTTTATACCTTTGAAATTGGAATATCATAAAGTACAAACCAATCAATCAATGTTTCGTCATTCCAACTTGTAAAAATATGTTCAACAACATTAACAAAATAGAAGTCATATGGAAAGAACAAGCACACCATCACCAAATCTGGATAGACAAAAGCCGAAAGACCAAGGATAAGCCAGACATTTATTGAGTAATACTTACGATCAATACGTTCAAATGAATGATATCTATCGATTTGAATTTCACTTTTATTGAAGATACATAAATATACTGATCCTAGTGTTAAGTTAGAAACATTTAATGAGAATCCAGTTTTTGGGTTAAATGTCTTGATCTCAATCTGTAAAATATGAAACGTTACATACACAAACAAACATTTTATTTTCCCGCATCATTATTTTGGATCGTCCAGGACGCGTCTCATCGTGCACAATGTGCTAAAATTTTATGAATCTATAATCAACAGATTACTGATGCTATCTGGCAACATGGTTCAAATAGTCCAGTCGATAAGCTGGGGAATTTTCTAAAAAAAAGGTAAGAGGTCGTATCAGAAAAATTCTTTTTGCGTCATGTTCTGTGGGCGATTTGAATCATTCGTAAGGGTTGAGCTGAGTGGGCCTGGCCTCCCATTCACCCCTAAATGCTAAATCAACTCTATTTCCACCCTCTCCTTTGGGTCGCTGAACATGAATCCGAGGTAATTTTTCCGGAAAACTCATTCAATGAACTCAAAATCAGGGAAATTTCGTAATTTTCATACAAAATTTTTTTCAGTTTTTGCTCTCTTTTTATCTTCAGCTTCTTTCAATCTCTGGAGAACTTCAGGCGTTGTTAGTACCTCTCCATACTTGGCTTGTTTCAATCTGGGAATTACTTTTTTAGACATATTATGACCTACTTGATCGGGTTTGTAATTTAAAGCTTTGATACTGTTGCAGAAAATTTCTACTACATTTGTTACCTGCAATTTAGTATGATCAGAGGCATGATCAATTGCCTTTAGTAGTTCAGAAGAAGTGCTTGGCTCATGTAATGTAGTGTCACTGTCTTCTGTTTGGGTAGCGGAGTCAGAGAGTCTTTTTTGTATTCTATGTTTTTTCAGAAGAACGGGGTCAAACTCGTCCTCTGGAAATTTTGTAGCATCTACGGGGCAAAGGCCAGTTGATACAAAACCTGAAATTATGTTGGCAGGAATCATTCCTGATATCCAGACGTCTTTTAGTAGTTCAGAAAAATTGTGCCTTTGTAATTCTTCCAGAGATATCCCCATCTGTGTTTTCCCATATTCAACCAACAATTTGTCTCATTTAGTTTTAACGGGACCAAAGACACATTTATCAAGTGGCTGTATTCGATCTGTTAGATGGCTAGGTAATTTTACTAGTTGTACATGCCCCATCAGTGCGTTTTCTATGAATTATTGCTAGTCCATCGGGCTTGTACCGCTGCACCTTTGAAAACTATGAGGGCAGGAAGGCACGATCCATCTGCTGATACACAAGGTAAAACAGAGATAGATTCTCTGCCAGAACCCCCCGATACTCTCGATAGACTTTTACCCTTTTCGCCAATAGCTCTTAATCGAGAAGGATCTGTACAAAAACCAGTTTCGTCAGCATTAAACACAAAGCAATTTTTCTCAGGATTAATTAAATTAGAGGTTTCCATTAATGTCTTTAGCTTTTTGTAGAAGTCGTAGACTACTTCGGGATCTCTCGCCGTTTTACGCAATTTTTGTAACTGTTCCGGTTTTTTAAAGGACAGCTGTGGGTGTCTTTTAATAAATGAATAGTACCAGCCGGACCTGGCTTATTGTCTTTGAAAGGCGTTTTGATGTTGTTTTCCGACACATAGTCAGCCACTAATTGAAACAGTTCATTTTTGTCACAGGGGTATCCCATACGGGCTCTAGCAATTAAACATTTCACTATTTGTTCCTCAACCTCCATAGAAAGCGCTTGCGAGCGCCCGGCTCCCATTTTATTAAGTGGAACATTTCTACCTTTTATTCTATGAAATAGGGATATTATACGTTTCATGGGCTTGTCAATGGTATAGGCGGGGCCTCTGGTCTTTTTGATATAATTGCGAACCATAATGCTGTGTAAAGATAAAAATTATATCAATAATTGTGCACTAATTATTGTTTACAATTGCCCCATTTTTTTGTTTTGAATTACCCCTAATCTAATAAATTTTACGGGGCAATTGTAAACGCAACCACATGTGGTTTATGAGTATTTATAACCTCAAATGACGATACTATTTGTTGGCTTAAAACATGTATATTACGGGTATTGATCTATAACTTACCTATAATTCCGGTTTTACAATTACCCCACCTGACTACTTTTAATTTTTGTAATTCAACATGCACATCGAAAACACAAATACTAATCAACAAAACACTCAAAAAATTACATTAAAAAAATTGAATTTCATAAAAAAAATTTCTTCGTTTTTCCGGAAAATGATATTTTCAAATTCGTAATCAGCGACTACAAAAATCCCTATAGCGACTTATCACACGATAATTTTGATGACGTGGAAAGATTTTTTTTGGGTTTTCCACAGTTTTCCGCAAATGTCCCTGGTTTTGGTCTACTTTGGATCAAACTTCGCGACTGCCATCATCTTTTTCCGCCGATCGAACGAGTTTTCCGAAGAAATAACCTCGGATTCATGTTCAGCGACCCAAAAAAAACATTTTTTTAATAAATTCAAAGTTATTTCAAAAAAGAGGGTGAAAATAGGGTTAATTTAGTGTTTAGGGGTGAATGGGAGGCAGTGTCCACTCAGATCAGATCAACCCTTACGAATGATTCAAAACGGCGACAGAACATTATGCAAAATGAAATTTCCCAGCTTATCGATTTGACTAAAACAGTTTGAAAACTGAATCTGTGCTCAAATTGGGTTTAACTTTAGTCTAAATTCAACTTTATAATTATTTTCATATCGAGCGCCAAAGAAAGCCATTTTCATATATTTTATAATATACCTCGAGACTGGCACGTACGTTCGGAACAACCTGGTGTATTTTGTAGCCTCCATTGTTCATGATGCGTTGTTGCAAGCTTTTCAGATTCAGCCTGACAACTACAGATTTTGAAGTGTTATGTTTAAAATTTCCCACCGAATAATTTAGCTATGAAATACCATGTGATTACAACTTTTAATATTTTAAATGTTCATGAGACACTTGGAATTTCTCTGGTGTTTATAGAAGGAAAATGCAGAAAATAAAATCATTTTGGTTGTGAATGTGTTCGATAATTAGTTTTTTTAAGTACCACGTACATTCCAATTCCATTATGATTGTGGTAACGTTCGTCTTGTTTCCTTTCTTGAAATAGCATTCGAACAAAACGGTATCAAGCATTGTTGTTGCATTGGTGATGAACCCTTCCGTGGGAAGATATCTGAACATGGTGTCATCTTTAGACCGCACGTCCATGTCAACCTGAACCTCCTATTAAGAATTTGTTCTTCTCTAAGCAGTTGTTAGTAACCAGGCACTTTATCTAATTTTCGGTTGTTATTCTTATTTACAGCCGAAAGTGTTAAAACTATTATGTTATAAGAAATATATAATATACAAATCAATAACCATAGTGTTCATCCACAACTCTTGTAAGTTAGAGATTTCTGTTAACATATTAATCATCGCCATATGATATATACAATACAGTACGAAATTATAACCAATCTATAAACTGTGAATTGTTATTAAAATTTTCTTTTTCCTTGAATAATGAAAACCAGTGGTAAAC
Organism: Endomychus coccineus; assembly: GCA_958510875.1. Taxonomy (NCBI): domain Eukaryota; kingdom Metazoa; phylum Arthropoda; class Insecta; order Coleoptera; family Endomychidae; genus Endomychus; species Endomychus coccineus. Next base: position 184,181,298 of record OY294068.1, on the reverse strand, counting down.
CTGTGAATACTGGAAGCGAAAGGTAATTTTTTCTCAGCCTAATGGTCTTGTCACGTTATCTATATTCATTTTACTTGAAACTAGTAACACAACACGGTATACTTTTTGAGGAAAAAATCGAGTTTAGACTCTACTCGAGACGTTCTCCATAATATTCGAACAGTCGAAATTATCGGGGGTTAAAGAATATTGAATAATATTATTATTTCTTATTAAATATTACACTCTTTATCAATGCTCCCCATTCCAGACACCCTTGCCATAATTTATCCAGTGTTACCTGCCAATGGACTTACTATTGGTAATTGATTTTTGTCTATCTTCCACATATTTTCTGTACGATGGCAAAAATTACAAGCAGTCCTCGGGAGCTGCCATGGGCTCTTCACTTTCTCTGGTCGTAGCTAATATCTTCATGGAAACTTCTGAGCTTGATGCTATTAACCCATCTGAAGTCAAGTTTTGGTTTAGATATGTCGACGACACTTATGTTATTTTGAAATATGGTCGCGAATATCTTGTTTCGTTCTTCAATCATTTAAATTAATTACATCCCCAAATCCGTTCCATCATGGAAGTTGAATCGAAAGGTTCACTCTCGTTTTCTTAGTTAGTCGACAGACTAACGGTACTTAGGGACATTCTGTGTATCGAAAACCCACTCAGATACCTCAATGGCGTTTCCAACAACCACTCTGCCCAAAAACAATCTGTTTTAAGCTACTTCTCCCATTATAACATTGGAAAGTCATGAAGAAATACACTTCCCCTTAAATTTCAAATCAACATCCAACCACAACCCCCACCCTCTCTTTTTTCACTGTCTATCTTCCATATATTCAACATATAACAGATCAAATTTTCAAAATCCTCAAGAGGCATAATATTTCTCTTCTTCCCAACATTTGGAAAGTAAATTCCACTGCATCCAACGGCAGGGTCAAGTGCCAGAATTAAGTTAACCAAAGGAATAAAGGCAGTGAATTGTGTAGCATGGAGCTTTTTCCCACAATAAATAACGCTACGTAAACCAGAAGAATCATTTTCAATTCAAGCCTCAAGCCTGCCTTGAATATGACACCCGTAAATGTTTGTAAAGCGAAAGCCAAGAATTTTCAAGATTAACTATCCGCGGAAGTCTACTATTCAAGTGTTTTTTATCATCGCATCTCTACATTAAGCCCCTATTAAGCTAGTTTCAAAGAATTCCTGAATTTCGTCTCAGCCTGATCGCATGAATTATTATTATATTAAGCCACAGCCAGTGCAATTGTTAAATTATTACGTTGTGCAAAATAGCTGAAGAAAGCTATGATTTTGTGAAATGTTCTCGTTTTTAGTCGTTCATAGACTTTCTTGACATGAACTCGCATTTATTAAGAGTACAGCTTAACAGTGGATTCTTGATATATTAAACTTGTAACATAGATGTGTTACAATTTCGATTATTCGTGTTTCTGTTCGTTTCGGCGACGAGAGCATTTTAATTGAGATTGGAGCGATAAGGACGGTTTGTGTAATACAATTAGTCTTACGTAATCCAGTTTTAGACATAATAAGTCTTCTGATGATAGTCGTGAGATCGAAACGTACGTAAAGACGAGAAAATATAAAGCAAAGTGTTAATGCGACCTATTTCCCGAAAACTTATATATAGTTGTTGATTTAATTGAATTTGATACGATTTGGGGAACGGGAACTAATTACTCTAATTTTCCTATGATCTTAATCCAGACTAGACATTTTTCGAGCCATGGAAGCTTCATCTCTTCTCGATTTCCCACACATTGGCTTTTATCATTGATGAAATAGGATTTCTTATTCGAACCTCCTCAATTTTGCATTCTTCCAATGTAAGTGTGTGCATGGTACGTGATAGAATGTACAAATGTGTACAAATAGTGATGCACCTCTAGCTACTGTTAAATACGAACGGAACTTGGAATCATTCAACAAAATATAATGCTTCGTAACTAACGCAGTCAAAGGAATATTGAAGTAATATGAAGGTTACATCAAACATTTCTTTTACCTCCTCTTAGTTTCCTGGTGTTATGCGCCCACGTGGGCAATTTACCTATCCTCGATACTCAATATTGAAAGTGCGTAATAGGCTACGCAGATTGTGCGATTATTGGAATTGTGGCTTCCTCATTTATATTTCGATTACTACTTCCATCCTGTGAATTCTCTAAAGAAAATTCTAATAGATTCATGTTTGAACTTTCTTGAACTGGTGTTGAATTTTGATCGAGAATAAAATGAATCATTTCATATTTACAGCTACTGTATGCCCATATATACATGATATCATAGCAAAGCTCATTGAGGATATGTCTACAAAACGGTAGATAATTTGAATAGATCTTAATAATGATATTGATTAATATGGAGACACTTTCGGATAGTGGTAACAATTTGATCTTATATGATTACAATTGCTTCAATAAAAAAGTTAATTTATAGTTTGATTACTTCAGCTACAATTCTCGCAAAACCTATTTCTTTTGGCAGCAGACCTTATCGTATAGTTCTTTTTAATTCCTCATTATTGGTATTTCTTGGCGGTTACACTAAAACATGGAATGTATTCTCAAGCTAAATTCATTGCAACAATTGAGTCCACCATCGCAATTTTTTTTCAGCAATGACAGCCTTGTTTGGATTGAATCATGTTTCGTGAACGGAAGAGGGAGTGAGTGGAAAGTTAAAACCTTCGTGTAAGCATAAATATCACACTTCAATCCTGCTCTTATATCATTACTATCTATTGCCTGCGGGCACAGCCCGCAGAAATAGTTAACACGTGTAGGAATAGATAGTGTCATTGTAGTAGGTAGTTTTTTTCTAAATCGTTAGAAAGGCATCTGATGAGCTTAAGACCAAATGGTTGTGATTCACACATATCAAAATGTTTTCGGATTTGATTTTCCGCGGAAACGATAGGTCGTGAAGAAGAATGATGCAATCAAAACATGTAATGAACTATATTTTCTGTAATTAATCTGATGCAGTCGCTTCGCTAAAACCGGAAGTGCATAAAGCAGAGGGTGTGAAATACATTGCGCTATTCGATCTATTCATTATTACTATTTATTATTTAGAGTACTTCCGACATTACTAGAAGTTTGAAAATACGCGCAATAATATTATTGAATGGTAGTACGGATTTAAAAAAAAACATCGATTTTCGAGCAAGGGTTCCCGAGATATTGTTGTTTTTTACGAGCCTAGCGCGGCGGCTCTCCCTTCCACGCGCGCCGCACAGCGAAGCGCACGAAATACCGTTATTTAAAATAATTGTTTTACCAATTTTACGAAAGATAAGAGGTCGAAAATTTGGTAAGTTGTTCATCAACTAATGAAGAAGAAGATCCCGTAAAAAAATAGCGCGTTACCGCTCCACAACATTTTTAGGGCCATTTTACAAAAGTGCTTTTTTTGCATTAAGCTGCGGTTTGCAAAAAGTGCACAACCGATCTTGCTGATTTTGTGTGGAACTTGGTGGGCACAAAAGCTACAACCTATCAAAATTTCAGCTCTTAATCTTCAAAAGAACAAGAGTTATGAATTTTTGAAATTTCGAGCAAAATCGATGGTTTTTTGCAATCCGCTGGACCAATCGGGCTCATCCGCAGCTCATTTTTTCCGTCTTCTTACGGACATGAGCTTATTGGAAGCTTTTTTCGTTTTAGCTCAATCTCACGATGTCCGACGCGAAAAACTGGTTTTGGTCATAATTATCTAGTCAAAGCAATTTTTTTCTCCTAACTTAGAACTAAAAACTAATTCTATCACACTAATATTCGTTTTGATATTCCCAAAAATTCCCAAGGGTGGAGGTTACAACTTTTAGGTCTTAAGCTCATCATATAGCTTCGGTAATTCATTATTTTCTGACAAATTTACTATATTATTGAAAGTTCATTTGAATTGACTGGGATATCTAAGTTATAGGGTGGTCTGTCTTACAATGCTGTCATTCTATTCGCTGTCTGTCATGTGAACGTTATCTGTGGTCTGTTACGAACGATCGATCTATATGTCATATAAGCCACGGTCGTACATACATGTCTGGAAACTCTACGTTTGACATGAGTCTCTTACATGTCGCCAAACTCGTAGTCCCTCGCTCAGCCACCAGCTAGCGCTTAGATCGAAGTATGGCAACAACCACATTATTAAGTAAAATAATTTTTCTCGTAGCGCAATATTTACTATTCTGATTTGAGAGAGGAATAGAACTGTTACTCTTGTCAAAATGTATTACTCACCTTAAAAAAAACTTCTCCTTTTTCGTTATACATGACGCACACACAAAAGACCTCGTTAAAACGCAAGCATACACTTTTTTCGCATTTCCGCATCTTTCGGCACTTTAAAAACAGAAGATTCTTGCCTTACACTTTTGAACCCCGTTTTGCATTTCGGCAAAATGCACGGTTTCGTGATTTTTTTCTAAAAACGCAGGTATTCCTTGTGTTTACAAGTCAACAATGACGTTGCCAGAGAACACGGTCGTATACGTGCCAGAGATCATTCCCCGACTCATGCGCCACCCTTTTGGTATTACGCGACAGTTGACGCTTAGCTGACTCATTTCTCACATAGGAAACAGCCTCGAGTTCCCAGACCTGTATATACGACCGTGATATAAGCTTCACGTAATTATATGAACTGTCAAAAACGTCACACCACTGCGATTCACTCTCGTAGGGGTCGAATTTCTAAATTGCTAAGTCCATAAAAGGAACGTACCTGACAAATTCCAAGTCTGTGGACTTTCAGAGATCAGTCAGTCTCAAGGTAAATTAGTATTGCTTCGAAATAAATCGGCATATCCCGTATGTTAATAAATAGATTTTGGGAAAATTGTAGATGAAAAAATAGGTGACAATTAATTATGAGTTGCATATCAATATTTGTCTGTACAGATGAAAACCTCAATAATTTACCTCCTCTCCGGCCATATGTTGCAATGTCACTGTTACTTCCGGTGATGTTGGTCTACATGGAATTGTAACTTCGCTATATTGTGTCACAGTTATTGTTTCCAAAGATTGATCCAACACCGACAAATGTTCATCATCTATAAGAGAGAAGACAGTATAATTTCGTTGCTTACTCCTTGTAATGAATTCGATATTACAGTGAATCATGGAACTAATTGTGGCAATTTGAAATTGACATCGAAAACGTAATCGTGAATCCAACACGACACTCGAAAAAGTCCATTCAAAGGAAAAGAGAATTCATAATAAAATATTCCACGTTATTTTTCGACCAAAAAACTCCTATAGTGACATATCACACGATAATTTCAATGACGTGGGAAGATTTTCTTTCCAGGTTTCCCACAGTTTTCCAAAATTTTCCTGGTTTTTTGATATTTGTGATCGAAATACGCGACTGTCAACCTCTATTATGTAGAAAACGCTAATCATGTGGAAAATGAGAAAATTTGGGTGAAAATGACAAAATTACCCCGATTTTCCGTCAATTAATTGAATTTTCCTGGAAAATATCTTCGGATTCGTGTTCAGCAACCCAAAAAACTCATTTTGGAGGCTTAATTTCCATTTTTTGATAAATAAAAAATTATCTTGAAAAGAGGGTTGATAATAGAATTAATTTAGCATAAACGGGTGAGGGGGCAAATTGAAGTGTCGCTCAGTATTCACGAATGACCATGAAGGTCCATAGAACATCGTACAAAAATAATTTTTGATAATACTTCAATACTTCCCCACCTTATTGACTGAAAGGAATGAATTTCTAAAAAATTCATTTCATATCTAGATTATACTCAAAATTCAAGTAGTGCTTACCGCTGACATAAAGATATATGTTCGAAGAATTGGAGTTTCCTTGTTCGAAGCACTGATAATAGCCTGTGAATGGAAACGTCGCATTTTCTATGTACAGTTGACTTGCGTATTTGTAGTGGTTGTGTTTTGGTACTACATCATGGTATGAGATATTTGTCCATCCTCGATACATTTTCTGTAATAATGAAAGAACCATTGGAAAATATGTTATTACTACCAAAGACGATCGGAATTGAACAAATTTTTTGAGTAGAATATTTGAATTATTTAATGACCATAACTAGGGGACACCCAAATATGCCTAGCGTATATTTTGCATATTAAATGCATTTCGTTCGAATATTTGCATATACCCTTAATAAATAGCATATTGTGCATAATTGGAAGAATTTTGAGCAAAAGAGTTGAAGAAAAATAATTATTATGAACCACCCTATCGTTAAAAAATAATTTATTATTTCATTTGTAGTTCTTAAGAATTCCAAGTACAGTGCACGCGGTCTTTCATAACAGGTACAAGAGTATGGTGTCTTAAATTCCGAAAATTCAAAATTGTTCTCTAAACCCCTAACAGGGCTTTTACTGTACCTATATTTACATAAGTGGGTAAATAGAATAATAAATCGATTTCTGAATTTTATTTCTGATTGTGCTTTTGAAGAGATAACATTGATTTGGGTTTTGTAGTGTTATGGTATTTTATTTATTTTTATTAGTAAAATGTCCAAAATTAGTTGGGCGCCAGTGTGGGTTAACCCGTACAAAGAATTACTAATAGATATGGGAAAAGTCAACTGTTCTGCGTGCGTTAAAATCGCAAGTATAATTTATCAATATTCAATATAGAGGAAGATGCGAAACCGGCCAATATCTGTTATTTTTTGAGATAGAAATTAACTGTTAAAGGCAAGTTGCATTCTTTTTGGGAGACATACACAACGAAAATACAGAAAAATGTAGAGGCCGCTCCAGTTTTGCCCTATCAGTATTAACTTAGTAGTATATTTTTATTTGTTTTTCTATCTATATTTTTATCTCGAAAAATAACAAAGATATCGACCCATTTCGCACCATTTGGACACTCGGGGTGCTTACATTCAATATTTTGAACTTATTTGCTGGGGATTTAGATCTTAACATTGAAATTATTACTTTTGAATTTTATATTTCAATTTCGTTCATGCGAAAAAAAATTCCAAATAGACTAACATGTGAAAGAAAACTTCTGCCCATATTGCTAAATTGAGTAAGATGAAATCTGGAGACGCAACCCACATTGATGCAATGTTTCCAACCAATGTATATCCTTGTCAAAGCTACGTAATCAAAACTTCACTTCAGGAAACGACTTAAGCTCCTTGTATTCGGAGGCAATTTTAGAAACGCCCCTATTAATTGGTTGATGTGAAAGGAGTTTTTCCATTTATAAATTTGTTACATATAAAAATTCTCGGGGAATAGGTCACATTATCGGGTTATTGAAGTAATAAGTCTTCTGATGATGGTCGTGAGACCGAAACGTACGTAAAGACGAAAATATTTAAAACAGAGTGTTAATGTGACCTATTTCCCGAGAATTTTTATATATAATTCATACTGGGTCAAGAATCTTTATTATTATTTTATAAATTTGTATATTCCGACAGGAGACAAAATTTTTTAATTGAGAACTTCGAGAAACATTTCGTGGTTTACTGTTTTTACAATTAACGACAACCTGCTGTGTGTAATAACTATATTCAAGATCAGTTCAATAAATTCTTATGTATTTTCAATATTTTTTTATTTGCATATTTTGATGTATATTTTGACTAAATGATTTGCATATTTTTGGGTTTTCCACTTGCATATTTGGGTTTCCCTATCTATAATATTCCGAAAAGTACAGTATAATAATGCAATGAATTCCCACGAAATGTGTAAGTAAATAATGAATCCAAGATATTCGATGACTCCAAATCATTTGGAAAAATATGAGGGAAGGCCCATTTGATATTTATCTTTTATCGATATATTCCTGAATGATTCAATATATACATAACACATTTATTGTCTATTTTAGATGATACGGCAGTATCACCTGCGGAGAGCAGCGGAACTACCATAAAGCAAAAGGAAGCAGTGCGGGGGGGCCCGTGGGATTAACATTGCATTTTTTTAAATGTAGTAATGTAATAGGCAACATCTATGTAAAAGTACAGCAAAAGTGTTATAAAGCAACCGGGAGAATCTTTCAAAAATCACAAACTTTTTCAAAACTCCAGTAACAAACTCCGAAACCGCTATATACGCTGAAACTTATGTCCAGAAGAGAACTATTTGTTTGATTGATAATGTCACATTTACGAGTTCATTGATCTCTTTAGAACATCGTAGAAAGGTGGATGATCTCTCCCTGCTCTTTTATTTATCACCTCCAAACCTTCAAGAAATGCCCTATATTCCACTGTTGCCTCACACGATGTTGTTTGAACATTATAGGTTTCCCTCTAGTGTAGTCAAAATATAAAAAAATTTAAAAGTAACTTTGAATTAATATAAATTTACTATAAAAGTTTTAAATTGAATTAATTTATACTTTGGGAATTATGATTTTTTTATTTTCAACCATTCAGAAAAGGTTGTGTTTATTACATGATTTCCCTGAGAAACAATAGGGTCGTCACCGAACAGCAAATGAATTTTTTTTAAATTTTAATATGATAAGGACCTTTCGATTTCGAGTTATCGTGGGGACAAATTTCGTGACGGACATCCAGACAAACAGACACGGATTTTCTCAAAGTTGCTTAAAATTCAATAAAAACAATTATGCTGTAAGAATTTTTGCTCTAGGAATTTGTTTTCATACTTTTAGAAATAGCTTGAGTAAATGCTATATACTCTTCCGACTTCGATCGCGAAGAGTATAATAATATTCAAGTCAATGTTTTTAGGAATATGTTATCAATATAAATTATCTGAAATAACTTGTTTGCTGGAAAGTTTCAAAGTTAGCAATTTTGGTATAATCAATCTATCTATGCCACGATATATTTTGACATGGATATTCACGTGGTTTTTTCAATATTTGTTCATATCAGTCTCGGACTAGTTATCAGAAACAAATAACTAAGAATAATTATTTGATCAAGAACATATTAACAGTTTATGAGAAACTTGACATCCAAGAAATAGCCTTAGTCTGTGATTATGCGATCATGTGAATATTATACCATGAATATGTAAATGAAATTCGTTCTGACAATAATACGTGCAAATATTTCCAATAAAATAATCACTTTACTATGAATATTCAAAATACACTATCATTTTATGTAATCATTTGGGGAAAGAATATTCATGTAATGTGAAGCTGGAGCAAACAATGAGATGCAGATCGTTCTCTTGTCTATTGTTTTCTTTCAATTAAATTTAACCTCACAATAAACCATTTTGACGAGGAGTATATGAATCTATTAGCTATTTTGGAAAGTAATTCTAAAATAGCGTATCAGGTAGTTAAATCATAGAAAACATATTGAAATATTAGCAAGCCCACAAAAATATTGGGAAGATGAATTGTAATATCAGGTATTTTTTATAATGCACTTTGTCGCACTACAGATCCTGAGTTTTCTGAAATTTTTATCAGATTTTAATACCCAAATCGTCTGCCGGCGCATTTTGTCAATCATATTTTTCTAAATTACGTGAATACATTGATAAAAAATGTATTTCTATAGATAATTTAGCGACAATCCATATGCGTAATTATGTGAATATTATAAATAATGTGAACATTTAAAAACCATGAATTCGCTGTCACTATTCTATATAAGTTCCGGCTGGCTAAACTTCCATAACAATTAAAGTTAAAGATACTCTAGTACTTACATTTTCTGTGGTGGGAGATACCCATTTTAAAGGTGCGTTGCCTTCACAGAGGATAGAAAAATTGTTACTCGTCTCTATAACGTGCTCCAAAACATCGCTATCAACTTTAGGGGATGGTAGAACAACACATTGATAACCTGCAACGAATATAAATCAGGTTAAAATAAATATTCACACGACCTCTATTCATAATAAGTATTTATCAATTTCAGTGCATGAAATATGTATTCGGGATTGAGAAATGCTAGTCGTTCATGAGAACATCAATTGAACATGGAAAGATCTACACTGAAATTTATGACAATAACAGGTTATAGAAAAATCTTGGCTTCCGGATGGATAGCACGACTTGATGCCGACGTTTCGCCAACCATTGCAGGTGTTATCTTCAGGGCACGCTTGAGGCTTGAACTGGAACTGAAATTTCAAGCCTGCCCCGAAAATGTCACCTGTAATGGTTGGCGAAACATCCGCATCAAGTCGTGCTATTGTGACGCGGAATCCATCCAGAAGCCAAGATTTTTCAAGATCAGCTATCCGCGGAAGTCTGCTAATCAAGATAATAACAGGTTATTAATTCACGTAGATTTAGTGCATTAATCCACGTGCTCAAAAAATAGCGAAAGCAATAATAAGTAGATAACACTGAAAGAAAATATGAAATATAGTTTCATTTATATTTATTCGGAATGCATATACTCCTATGGATTAATCGACATTTGACTTTGAACCCATTGTATTCAACGCTATAATCAGGAACCTTATTTCTTGAAATCTCGTTGTCGTACCTTCTCTAAAATACTCGATATATATGGTAGAATCATTCGTTCTTTACTATAAATGAGAAACTGAGAACCTATCAGCTACCAAGTAACAATCATCAGAGTAAACTAAATTAGAAATCAAAATATGCCTATTTCAATAGTATTTGGAATTAATAATAGAGTGTATAAGGCATTATAATTAGCTAGAGATGAATAAGAATTCAATAAATTGTTTATCCACTCCTTCTAAATTATCTAAAACTTTGTCACTATTGTGTTCCAAGAGTGATAAAATTTCTTGAGAAATGGTATGACCTGTATGTGAGATATGTTTGGCTGATGCTGATTTTTCACCACTACTTTTCTTTACATGGACAAAATATTCTTTATACCGAGTGAGAATGTTCTTTCTAGTTTTGTTCACATAGCTTTTTGAACACTACTCACAATCAATTTTGTTAATCCCCCATTTGTCGAAGTTGTTGCCTAAAAGATTTTTTAGCTTGTGATGTGAGATTTATGTGTTGTATTGCAAATTTAGATAACAAATTATGGAAATTATTAATTATTAAAGGATGATAACTGAAACTTTAGAATTTTATTGAACTATTTGAAGGTATTGGCTCTAATTAGGTTGATTGGTTGAGTTCCAAATTTCGTTTTGTTTAGAAATTAGGTTTTTGATCAAAGATTTGCCGTAATCAATGTCTAATTTGCTGAAGTTTCTCATCTTCGTTGTTATACTTTTGCTGGCTCAAAATGAAATGACGTTCAATAATCTGTGGAGATATTTTGTAATTAATTGGTGTAATCCGCAAAAGTATTCCTATTTGTTCCATCGGGTTTAATGTATATGTATATAATTCCAAGTGATTACCATCTTTTATAATGTTAATATCTAGGAATGGAAACTATTTATCTGTATCTATTTCTACAGTAAATTTGAGTGGATCAAATTGGCTATTACGTGTTCAAAATGCAATATAAATCAAAATATTTACTTATATTCTCGAAAATATCATCGGCGTATCTATGACAAACTTTTGGAAACAGATTTAATTTTGATATTAAAAGTTTCACGTTGGATTTGAAAATATTGGCCAAAACAGAAGAGGGGATTGCTCATTGCCCATCCGCTTCTTTGTTAATAGAAGTTTTTGTTAAAAGTAGAGTAAGTTTTCTCCATTCATGAATACGTAAGGATCACATATTCTGTGCAGTTTGTATCGGGGATGTTGATATTTGAAAGTCATTTCTTCAGAATGTTTATCGAATCAGGGATTTGGGTATTTGTCAATAGTGAAACATCAAATGAAACGAATGTATCATCAGGTTCAAGTTTGATACATAGTTCCAAAGAATTCTTTACAGACAAGCTTGGTGCGGCTTGGAAGATGCTAATTTCCTTAACTAACCATTTTCCCATGTTATAGGTGGGACAATTATTGTTTGAAATGAATTAACTGCTTTATGAATGCTATGTAAGCAATACAGTTTAGAGTTTAGTTCATGGATTATTAAACAGCCCTTGGAGTCAGCAAAATTACAACAACGAAGTTGAGAAACTTCCGCAAATAGCGTTGGACAATGGTTACGAATAGCTTTGATCGATAACTTAATTTCTAAGCCAAGAAGAAAATTGGAATTTAATCAATCAAAATTAGAGCCACCACCTTCAGATAGTATAGTTGAAAAATCAGCGTAAGCCAACTCTTTTCATTTTAAATACAGATCTAACCATTTTTTTTTGTGTTTGAATGTTTATCACTCTTGAAACACAGTAATGATGAATATCTGGGTATCTTTGGAAGGGATGGTAATTTATAAGCAAAAAAACAATTCAATTAATTCAGATTTATCCCCAGCTGAGGGTAATACCTTATACACCCTATTAATTCCAAATAGTATTTAAGCAGACACATTTTGATTCCTAATTTATTCAGATGATGGGTACTTGGTACGGTACTTTGACAGTATTTTTAGTGGAAAAGGGTGCATGTTTTATTATGTATAGTGTTAAAGCGTATCCACAGTGTGAAGTCTTTTATAAGTTATTCATTGATTTCGGAACATGAAACAATAAAAACCAGGTACATACTGATATCGACTTAGAATCAAATTGGACTTGTATAAATAATAATAACATAGCGTTTAAAAAATTTACATAAAGTTAATAATGTAATATTAATATTTTACAATCAGAGGATGTAGTTCGCTTTCTATCAAACCTATGTGTAGGTTTCACTTCCTTCAAGATAAACGTTGTTTATTTTGCCTTGTCTTTAACATGAAATATTGAAATTCCAAAATGTCTGTCACTTGTAACATCGCAGCATTGATTCTATTTCTAATTTTAATACATTTGCATATGGATTTATACGCAAATAGGGCCTCAAACAAATTCGAATGCTTATTCAGGTCTTGATATTTTTGTGGTGCAGTTATTCTAATTGAATATCATGTAAATGTAGAAAAGTGGATATTAAAAATAATATAATATTAATAATGATTTTATTGATCCAAAATAACAAAAAAATACAAGTTCAAGCTTAAAAATGTGAAAAATATGAAACAAAGTGATCTCTTCCTTTGTCCTTCAAAATACTCTAAGAATAATTAATTATTAGAATATTAAATAATAATTATCCTAATGCACACATTTTTTATTAATTCACATTGTACTTTCCCGTGATCTACCTGTTTCGGAATTTCCGATGATCCCTTACTCTAATTGACATCTCATTAACCCTATTGTACTTTAGTTGGTATTGGTACTTGAAATGGTTATTGTTTACTTCATAATTTTGTATCTGTTTGATAAAGGTACTTCGGTGTTGAAACCGTAGTAACGTTTTCATGTTATTATCAAAAGTGGTACAAAAACAATGTAATTGTTCTTTCTTTTAATCAAAATTGATAACAATTGTGTTAGATATAAGGCTGAAGCATAAGTAAAGGAAAAGAAAAGATTATATATTAATCTAAAATATCGAGTACAGTTAATAAACAACAATTAGGTTGGGTATAAGAATGAGTATAATGTAAACATGAATTTAGAGTAGTAAAATAGCAAGTGCATTCAAGGGAGTAGGTAGTTTAAATATTTTACAATCAGTTCTTATGTATTTGTAGGTGGCGCCACATGCACTACTTTTATTGTAAATAACCCATCATACATTTTGCTGCATTCAAATATTTTCCTTTTTAATATGTTTCTCTCCTACTAATCTTTAAACAAAAGATGTATACCTGCAAAATTCTTCTAATTCTGCTTCCGGCGAGATGCTCAAAATTAATATTCCAACTTCAACACCCTTATTTCAGTTACTATTAAAATGTGATCGACCACTTTAGGCTCAAATGCACTATTTTGGCACAAGGAACATACCATCTATTCTTCTATGGCCCATTCGTTATTAAACATCCTGTATATTGTTATGACGAAAATGTACTTCCCTTTCATCAAATACAAAGAAATTATTGAGATATGATTATACATGGCAATATATCAGTATAAATGATACGGAGAGCAATAATGCTAAGCTATATTAGGCATTTAAGGTGAAGTTTGAAGGTAAGCAACTTCATAAGAGTATCTCCGTCATCCTTGATTGTACCTCAAGATGTACTATTGTAATGCAGCACCTTCAAACATTGTTGTTGACAAACTTCCCATTCGTTAAACAAGGTGATTCAATTTTTAGACAACATTACGCTTAATGAATAGTTGACCGACATTCAACTTAGATTTCATTTCCCAAACATATAATAAGAGAGATTGATATGTTGAATATATTTGAAGAAAGATTATTTGGAAGCGACTTATAGAAGAAAAGCTGTACTGGGACTTTATATAAAATGTAATTCTTTGTGCTTCTCAATTCACCAGGGATGGTGTTCCTAATTTGAGGAACTCGCTTATTAGAGCCGAAGAGAATCCTTTTTGTTACTAAAATTTCTCCCATTGAACACAAATTTTCAGTAAATGTTTGTTGTGGTGTCGTTTATAATGAATTAATCGCACCTCAGATACTATTCCCTCATAAATCACATTTTGAACAAGTGGCGGCTGGTACCAAAGGGAACAAGGGCACGTGCCCACCACCATCAACGTGCCCATTCAACCACCAAGATAAACACACAAAGAAATTCGCATGTAATTCAGTACATTATTTCATTCTGCACGTCAGGAGCATGCATTGATAACGCTAAAAACTATGTTCCGGGAAACGTTGTGAAGTGTACCTATTTCAAGTATGATTCGGCTGACTACGTTTATCTACGCCATAAGAGCTTATACCTTCGGTTTAGGACACAAAGCATTGAATCTCCAGTGAACGTCTCTTCATAGGTAATTTTTTTCTTGTGCCCACCCTCTTTCATAATTCACGAGCCCTCACTGCTGTTCACATGATCTCTATCCAGAAGAGAGTTATTCGTTTGATTGATGCTGTCACACTTACGAGTTCTTTGACCTCTCTACAACATCGTAGAAGGGGGGAGATCTTTTCTATAGATATTTTCAAGGTCGGTGTTCATCAGAAATCTTGTCTGTTCCACCACTAGAGCTCGAACTAGTCACCCCTTCACTGTGAAGCTCGAGATCTGCCGAACATCTTTCTACCAGACTACATTTTTTTATCGAACAGCGAAGTTGTAGAACTCTCTACCTGGTACTTCCAAGACACAAAAAAAATACGAATGCCTATCTCCTCTCCCTTCATTCCACTGCTGGCACACACGATGCTCTTCGAACATTACAGGACTCCCTTTCGTGTCAAAACATGAAAAAAAAAACTCGAATCGAACAAGGTTTTTGGTACCCTCTCGAAATATGGATACGAATTTGAAAAAATCAGATAATGTTTTCTGGCTGAAAATTTTGGTAATTTTTTGCGAAGCCTGACCTGGATGTCCTTTTTAATGCATTCATATTCCACGATTTAATTGTTCAATCAATCTGGTACCTGCGATATTAATCATGGAATTCAGCAAGAAGCATGAATGTAAAAATGAGATGATAGTAAAAAAAAAATTTTTATTTTGATGTGGAATTGTTTTTTTCAATTTTTGACTCAAATGGCAGCGTACGGTCAATAAATAAGATTCCTAAAATCTGTTTTGTATCAGAGAATGTGCAGAAGTTGTTATTCATATTCGTGAGTCATGATGACTCAAAAAGTCACTTTAACGATGGTTATAAGAGAAATAGTATGTTTAGAAGAACATAAACGACATGCTAATAGGTTTTCAATATTTTGTACGCGATAGTCATACTTTTAACTAGATGGGATGACGGTAACTGATGATTCGTAAAAGAATAATTTGCGGAAGTGTCTTGGTTATCCATTATCATTGTAAACATCTGACACATCGTCTGCGTTATAATAATTAATAAATGGTGGTTACTTAAGCGTTTTACATATTTTCCTTGTATCGTTTTGAACTATTCATTTAACAATTCCAATTCAATAATATCAAAAGTGAAAACCATTCCCGAAATAAGAGGTAAATAGCTGACGTTATTTCAGAAACCGAATATGAATGATTGTCAATGTATCTGAAGAGTTTTTCAATAAGAATGTCCAGAAGTTGTTAATAAACATTATATTGTATGAGCTAGAGCGATATGGTGGGCTTAAATGAATACACATTGGCACTACTGTATATTATTGGTGGAGAGGAGAAAGGTTCAATGTACAATAACTCTTACAGGTCAAATGGTTATTGTCAGGCGTTTCCAAGCTACAGTTACCTTGAATTTTGGACTTTTTTATTGCAGGAAACAATTTTTTGGAGTTTTTATATATTGAAAAGCATGTAATTCCTATACATTTGCACCTAGTGGCAAAGTATTTTAGCGAGGCAATTTCTTGGAGCTGGCCAGTTAATTTAGTAGGCTAAATGAAATCCACGAACACAGTTTCTAACCTGGTGGAACATGTTTGTTATTGTTGCCCGTTGTTGAAGAAACACATGCCAAGGTTTTTATCTGGGCATATCCGAGTAATTGGCCATTATTTGAACCAAAAACCAATGTTTTTTTCCCAAAACAAGCCCCCTCTCAACCCCGAAAACCTCCACCACAAAAAAATCAGTAATTTTGATATTTAACCGCTGTCGGAGTTTAAATAATTGCTTAATATATCATAATATTCATTTAATTATCTATCTGTTTCATGTGTTTGCTTTATTTTCACCCACTAACCCTATTTTAATTATTTTAACCCTTACCTGTACCTCAACATGACCAATATAATATACAACAGCTTCTGGTAAATATTTTCATTTATATGCATTCCAATACATTATCCCACCCCCTTCATTTCGCCACTAAATCAAACCCTATGGGCTCATACCTCCTGAATTCAATAAATGATTTAAATTTAATTTTCGGTACATTATATATATATATATATATATATAACATATATGCGTATAAGCCCATAGGGTTTGACTTAGGGGTGGAATAAAGGGGGGTGAGATAATACATTGGAATGATGCATATGAGTATATTTCCAGCGAACATATTTACCAAACGCTGTTGTATATTATATTGGCCATGTTGAGAATGTCAATTCTTCGGCTTTCGCAGTAGCTGGGCTTCACCAAAGCATCAACCTGGCGGATTTTAAGAGAACAGTTTGCTCTTAAACCGAATAAAATCCACTTGGCAAAGGGAATTGTAACCAACTGATCAAAGACAGCGACGTGAGTTGGTTCGATGAATGCAGAAAAACCGAGAAGATGAAAATGCTCTTTGTCAAAGAATCATTTTCGTAGACTCTTTTGATCTTCAAAGATACGTGAAGTGTGATGAGCAGAACTGCCGTACATGGAGCGAGGAAGATCCAATGGAAATTCACGGAATCATTTTTATTATATATACCAGTTTTTCATTCTTCGATAGGTAGTCTTCTTTCGTATCCTGGTCCTTCCCTTCCATTATCTTATTTGTCGTGGCATTGACTAGTGTCTACTATGATTCAAAAGCTGGCACATCTGGTATCAGTCTCTCGACAGTTAGCTGCATGCCCATTTGTCTCATTTTTCTGTTTTTACTATTTGATTCATGTGAAGAAGGTGTTCATACAAAAACGGTGAGATTTAATTCAGTTGAAACTCAAATAATAGATGATGTGTTTTCACATGAAAGGCAATATGGCCTTCGCTCGTTTTGAATACCCGCGAATAATCGTTATCAGAAAACGGCAGTTCATGAACAAACGACTTCCGCTCAAAGCTAATCCTTTAGAATGCAGTATCCAGAAGCGGGAAAAGTGAGTCCAGCCACATAGCAGTGGTACCTGCTGTTACCACAGGTGATGTTAATTCTGCGCATAGTATACCATCTCAGACTATTAGTCTGAGGTATCCACCACCACCGGACTAACCAGCTTAAGACCCTTGCTTGTAACACCTTTACATTAATTAAATGAACTATACCATGAACTTTCGATTCAAAAATTGTGTAGAACCTTATTGGATTATTTACAATACGTATTTTTACTCTAAGGTTCCTGAAATAAGCAATCGTCTGAATAATGATTGCGTTCGAAGAGATAAGTTAACTAAGATAAGATTATTCTCAGAATTTTGTACTTCCCGTATTTGAAACGTATATTATATTCAACTGGGTATTTCTAGTGATTTGAACAATTCAGTAGAGCTCTATTTATATAAATTAGTAAAATCAATTCTCCCAGTGGAAATTCTGGCTCATACGTTATTCATTCTGTTGGGACAATTTAAACCACATCCTTCCTATATCTTGTACCACTCATGATTCTGACGATCTTATGTTGTATGTACTTGCCAAAGTAATTCCATAATTTCGCTTATAATCTATTATTTGAAGAATTCTTAAGCATAAACTATTATAATGCTCTCTGAATTCAAAAATGTCAATTTGAAAGGTGTTTTTTTGTTGAAGGATCCCCTAACTCAAGCGTCAACCCTAGGCTGATGATGATCAAAACTAAAATTCTCGACTATTAATATTTACTTCGGGCTAAACCTTGTCAAAAGTCATCATTTCTGAAGCTTCGAAGATATTTCACTCTTATTTTATGATTCCAATTACTTTGGACTGTATTCGGAAATTTGAGATGTAGGATATATACAAATATACACAGACCAAGCTCGACTCCAAGGACATGATCTGGGTGAAGATATTTATAGAATAATAATAATACAAAATAAGTTAATAATAAGTGCGAATATAAAATAGAACATATTTTCTAGAAAATTCCTATTAGTATTCGAATTATTATTCAAATATATCTACGCAGTGAAAACATAGTACTGCGGATAAATACGAGGGCAAGGTCCCTGAAAATTAAAACAGATGACGCAACAATCGAAAATCCCATGTGACATTTGTGATCTACCATCTTTAACTAGAACGCATTACAATTTTAAGACTGATATGCCATTCAGTTTTGTTTTGACATCCATCGAAAGCAATCAACCTTTAAGATTTTTGCAAACATGAGAAAAAGTGTAGTTCGCGTCTTGATTAAACATAATCTCTTGAGTGGAAAAAACATCACGCAAACCAAAGCATCGCTTGTTAAACATTATGGAGACTCCTCACCATCGATTGGAACGATGGACCATGGTATCATATTGGACGATCGGCGAGTTAAAGAGCACCAAAGAAAAGTCGAAACAGTGAACTTGTTCTGGCCGAAAATAGGCCAAAGTGGGTTTATCGGCCAATGAAGTCATGGCGACCGTTTTTTGGGATGCACACGGTATCGTCCATATCGATTACCTTGAAAAGAGCTAAACGATCACCGGCGAGCTGTTGGTTCAATTTGACGCCGAGTTGAAGCGCAAGCGGCCGCATTTGGCAAAGAAAAACTGCTCTTCCACCAGTATAATGCACCGGCGTACAGACCCGCAATCGCAATGGCAAAATTGTGGTACGAATTGGTTCGTTATCCACCATATTTCCCACATTTGCCCCCTGCGATTATTATCTATTAACAAACTTGAAGAAAGGGTTCGGCGGAAAGAGATTTGGCTCCAACGATGAGGTCATCACTGAAAAAATCGATTATTTTGGAGGATGGATCACAGAAATCGTTTCATTTGGAAGGAATCAAAAAATTGGAAAAACGAAGTGTATCAGCTACAAAGAGATTATGCTGAAAATCAAAATAAGTTTTGACCAATTAAATTATTTCTTGTTTCATTTTTCAGGAAATTTTAACCTTGCCCTCGTATAATTGGTTCACACACATATAAGTTTTAAAGAAGTACAAATGTATCAATTTTACCTCGTCAGTTTCTAATTTATACTTTAACATTCCGGTACTTGAGGAATGACAAATGCTCCATACATACGCCCAAAATCAATATAAATTTTGAAATAAAATGAAAATAATATGAAAATTTTAGTTGATGAGGTCCGTAATGAGCAATTTTGGATTATAAAGCCAAAAATAGTATTGGTACAGCTTGATGCAATAACACGTCACTTGCAACAACAGCATCTGTGTTTATAATAGATAGAGACATTCTACAAAATTGTACAGTAATATAGCCACAGCGGGGTTGTTTCCCTTTTCTTACCATATTGCCTACACCTCTTTGAAAAAAAGGTATTTCCGCAAAATTTTGATTGGAGCAGCCGTCTTTAGAATAAATTGAATTGAAATAGCTAGATATTTCGTTTCAAATTCTTTTCCATCTTTTTTTGGAACACATTCCGGGTTTGCTGATTTATAGGAAGGGGTTATCGGATATTCTAATTGTAGCATCAGTGCTAAAAGTGAATTACACGTGACACGAGTGCTTTAAAATGACATTTTAGACACTGATAGCATGCGTTGAAAAATTATACTTTTACTGTCGTTTCTAGAATAAATTATTTTAAAATTTAATGATTTATTTCAACTAAGCTTTTGGCTACATATCTTTATATTTTGAAAGGTCTATCGAGTCTTAAAGTCCTCTTTCAGACCGAAATACCCTTTATATATTATAATATAGACATGAATTGTATCCAGTAGATGATGAAATATTTATGGACTTGAATAAAATAAATACAAACATCATAAAGTACTTTGTAATATTTGTTTGAAGAAGCTATTGTTTTAGCGAAACTATGTTTACATTCATTGATAAGAAATAATCACCCATATTCACTAAGAATACCTTTCGGCTACCGAGAAGCCATCATCAGAGTAAACTAAATTATATATCAAAATGTGCCTGTTTGAATACATAATAATGTGAACTGGTGATAAATCGGGAGGTTCTAATGGAACTTGCTTTACAACTTGAATCGAACAAATGATAATCCTCTCAGTCTGCCGTGTTTTATACTCATTTTCGGCGTGCCTTCTCGCAGGCACTGCTCAGTTTAAAGTTATACTTATTTCGCGCTCATGATCCTCCACCAATTCCACTATTTTATGCCGAAGTTTTTATATAAGACAGCTGTTCCATTATCGTATAGTGACAAGATATATCCGCGGTTTTGAATGACTATAGACGGTTATGAATGAAACGAATGCAACTCTGTCCTTACTATTTATTTTCCTTTACAACAATACAGGGTGTTTTAAAAAAAGGTGGCCTCGTTGCTAGAATAGGTACAACACTCAAGGATAAGTGCTTTGCTTAGTGAACAATTTTCGTAACCGCATCCGTATTCGAAATACAGGGTATACAGGGTGTTGTAAAAAAAAATTGACGTATTTTTTACGATTATTTCGAAACTACTGGCGGCATTGTAATGAAATTTTGTATGAACATGTTTTGGAAGCTGACACATCGTATGAATTTATTTTCATGTCTGACCCTCATAGAGGGCTCTAAATTACCTAGATATTTGTTCGTAGTGTGTTTTAAAAGTGATAAACTTTCTTGAGAAATGGTGTGAAGGGATGAAAATGTATACGATAAAGCAATTTATTAAATTCCGATTCATCTCCAGTTGAGTGTCACCCATAATTTGCATTGTTATTCCCAAATAGTATTCAAAGAGGCACATTTTGATTCATAATTTAGTTTACTCTGATGATGTCTACTTGTTAACCGAAAGGTCCTCAGTACTTTAATAGTATTTCTATTGGATAAGGGTGATTATTTCTTATTGCTAGTGTTATAATATATCCACAGTGTGGGCTCTTTTATAGTTTATATTCACATTTATTTATTGAAGTAGTGAATGGATAGACACGTTTTTAAAAGTAAGCATTATATCGTAGTTATTATGTTCAGAATAAAATATTACAGACAATTGACAATCTAAACACAGAACTTTTTACACGATGAATTAAAATGAAATAATTCAAAGAGAGTCTGCAATAGAAATTATCGTTATTCAATGACTGATAAGTTGAGCAAATACCGCTGAAGGTGAATCGATGTGTAATATGTAATTGGAAAGTTGAGGACGCAGTGAGTCAGTCGCTGTTCTTGAAATTGTCTGACTTCTTCGACTAAGTTTCCTCGGAGTTGTTGTTGAATCATAATCGATGTTAACGATACCAATATCTAAGTATTCTAAGTAACAGTATAGATGTAATTGAAAATCCGTAGATCTACATCTAAACGACACATAACGATTATAATAATTGAGTAATTTTGATGATTACCTAATGGATATGGTAATAAGCAGGTGTGTTTATTAAGCTACACTTTCCATTTCGGTTAAAAATTCCGCTTCATCGGTTGGTTATTCTGGATTCTTGACGTAATTTTATTCTCCATATCTGGTTATTTATAAAATAGGAATATAGTTTGAAGGTCACTGGATTTGTTGCTTATTCGAAATAGTATAATATATTGTAAATTTTTATGGCATAGCTATTGAGCACGTTATTATTTCTAAAAATGTTTGTGTTTTTTTTTTTGGGTTAAGCCCTCTTCCAGAAACTGCAAGCTGTTTCACTACTCGAATTTTGAGTCTATTATGAGATATGGTTTAATTTGTTTAACAATTCAAATACAGATTATCATGTTAATATGTAAACAAACTTTCTGATGCCATGCTGGTATTATCTTAAATTCATGTAAAATTTTATATACTAAAAAAATAGATTTAACAACATTTTTTCTCTTATCAGCATTGCCAACGTTGCAGAATTAAATTGAGCAGAATGATAAATGCGGTGTTCCTTACTCATGGAAATAGATACATTCAGAATCTAACACAGAATTTTTCCTTACTATTGAGTTAAGGTAATACCAGTGTTGCTAATGTGTACTAATGTGAAATGAATATGATTTAGCTGAAATAATCATGAAAACCAAGAATGATATAATAACAGCCCTTAATATAGAAGCAAAACTTATTACAAACGTTCCGATAAACCAGAGTTTCCAAACGTGTGGGTTGCGACCATAGAGATCGAATAGAGGTGTTGAGTGGCATTTGTTTTGCAGCCGTTCAAGAAAAAACTCGGGATTACGCCGCCCACTCGATGATTTCTGCTCAGTATTTATTTACGGGCAGTCTATAGAGTGTGTAGAGCGTCCGCGAGAGGGTGGGTCGATTATTATGAATATTTATCCCGAGATTTTTCTTAAACGGTTGCATACAGAATACATCGGTCTTATGGAGCTCAATACTTATATTCTAAGACATGTCCGGTCTAGTTCGGGGGTCCCGGTCTCAAGCCAAAGCCAGGTAAAAGTAAAAAGCAAGAGTTCCTACATTATAATAAAAATACAACAATTTCAGTGAGAAGGCTGTGCCTGTTTATTTTGTAATAATTTGTCGAATCGTGGTTCTATTTACAGTTGCAAATAACCAAATCGTCTTCTAATTGGAACCTATTTCTCTCCCTAGATTTTATATTCATCATTGAATAGAACGTTATTCTTCTTTCCTCTTCATCCAAAAGAAATCAATATTTTGCAAATTAAATTCTGTTTAAGCATACCGTCAGAAGCAATATCTATGTTTTTCTTTCACCTTCGTGGTCAGATCAGCCAGTTGTACTGACATATCCAAAAAAAGGATTTTGTATTGTATGCAAATTGTTAGCTTCAGAATCCATCCAGTTCTGGAAAGTAACTTAATAGTTTTACTTCCAAATTATGCAATCTCGGTATCATGCAAGGAATGTGAGAGCCTACTACCAATGATTGATCTGTTGCAATTTCTTCATCGATCTTCTGAGCGCAAGGGAAAGAATTGTACATCCTTTTTTGCAAAGACGTTGACCGCAAACCAAGTTTTGAAAGGAATCCTTTAATGTTCAGGCTTGACCGTTAGAACGTTTTCTTCTCTAATTTTAATAGTATTTTATTCAAGTTTACAATTGATTTTCATCACATAATGACTCATTCTAGTCAATTCTTGTGAGGACAAGAACAATTTAGCTTTTGGTTTTTGGGGAACCCATTTCTTTAAAAGTAATTCTAAGCAGTCGAATTTGCCAAGTTTTACCTCCAATAGAGTTCACAACTTTGATCACCTTTTAAGCAGATCATTTGAATCTGGAGGTCGCCAGAACTTTTTCACTCGTAAAGGGGTCGCATATTCAAGAAGGTTGAAAATACCATGACGATTAGAGGTATTCAGTGAATTGGTTTTATACAAATTCATACATTTCTTTAGAAATACTGCCTCTACACCATTGGCCATAGGGAGGGCAGAATTACACATTTGTTAATTCGTACAGGGTAACAATAATAGTTCATTGAATATATTCAAATAACACAAATTTATATATACCGGGATATCAAAAATTATCTTGGTCAAGGGTGGTTGTGGAATTTAAAACGTGTGTCTTACTTTACGTTTGAAATAATTATGTCACTGTCACACTGACATCATCAATAACCTACAAATTTCATACCTATTTATTTCAGTTGTAAAACAATAATGAACTACAAATTATGAAATAATTATGTGAACTTTGAACCTTTTCAGAGGTCGTGATAGCCACAATCCGGGTCAAAAACTGTTTTGAAATAGTTAATTTTCCGTAAATCGAATGACGTTCACGTGAGAAGCCCGTAGCACGCGAGTAAGAGAAGTGCAAACTGGTTGTACCTAATACGGCTTTACGACGACTTTTCGCGTGTCGTTTTCGCTCCATGTAGTTAGATTTAGTATCGGACCGTGCTCGATGGCCGTTCTTTTCTCGATAAATGTCCATTAAATAGGAAAATTTAATTAAAACAGTTTGAGCTATTCTCAGATCTCAGCTACGCGCGTCTAACGTGCGACGTACCAAAGGGAATTTTCTTGCTACTAAAATATACACGAAGCGGGTAAAAGCTAGCGGCCCACAGTCAAAAACACTTTATTACAGCTGGCGCCGGTCGCACGGGGCAAGAAACGGCCCCAAATTAACAAGACCGAGGTAAAATGTATAAGCTCTAACTTACGCGCAGCGAGCTCCTCGAGGCATATGTCAAAATGATTTCTTTCATAGCTAATTACATAGGACGTCTGGCATTCATGCAATTATGTTTTTAGATAATTCGAACCTTCTAATTTCGATATCCCACGTGAAAATCCCGGAGTCCAAAGCGCTAAAGACTTCTGAGTGTTACAATATTCGTATGAAATTGCCAAATTTCGCACTTTTAGTAACTTCAAATTAATTATGACATAATTATTTCAAACGTAAAGTAAGACACACGTTTATATTCCACAACCACCCTTGACCAAGATAATTTTTGATATCCCGGTATTATCTAATATGATTTTACAGGCTATAATTGTTAAACTACATTGAACTTTTATATATTGGTGATGCCAATTTTATGTTGGTAGCTGTCTATGGTAGTTCTATTAGACGTTGTGTATAGGTATTAAAATATCTATTTTTTCAATATGATTATCGCAATCAATTTTTTTTAGCTTACCATCTTGAACACGAAGATGCATCAGACTAATATGTGTCGGTTCTCTAGTCTAATCATACTAAACCTTGTGAATAGTATTTTGTTATCAATACCTCGTTTGGGGCGTGTAAGATCTACTTCAAAAGTTAGAATGATATTTGAAAATTTTCTTGAATTTTTTCTACTTTACTATATATTTGTTATAAAAAGGGCACCAAATATCCAAATAATAATCGCATAAGAATGTTTACTTTTTATAAGTAAATAAAAAATATTTTTGAATGCTTTACAAATAGAAATTTTCTGTATATCGTAGGCAAATGTTAATTTATTATGTATCACTATTTCAAATGCTTAGCCACTGAATAAGTTTCAACAATATACTACCAATCCTATAATCCTACTGAAACTAGGTTTACATTTTGAAGTATTTATCTGTAAATTATTCATCCTGGACCATTCCTGTATCGCATATAATTTCTTTGTAGTACGCCAAGTGCATTCAGAAAAAATTCAGACATTAATTGAAAAAAATTTTTGATGTGGGCGTCTAAATTAGATGTATGTCACAACCCAGCAAAACGCAGAGTAGAATTTTTTTAATTTTCCAAAAATTGCAGTTGAGAATGGGAATTTTTATTGGTGACAGTTCTTATGCATTGAGACAAGTATTGTAAAAGCGGCTATTGGGACTGTGAGGTGTTCATTATATTTGTGATATAAATGTACATTTCATAAACATGAAATATGCTAGATATGAGATGTTTCATTAGACGACGAGAGATTGTAATATTCAATAAAAAACACAGTGTGTTGTTACATGAATAATTCAACCACACGTGGTATTCACTAAATGTCAAAGAAGAGACCTACATGAGGTATGTATTAAAATATGTATTTATTCACATTTATAATTGGTTGTTGTTGCTACAATGTTTCTGAAGTTGTATAGTACCATTTGCTTTAGATTATACCTATATCAGAAAATGGTATACGTTTGTATACGATCTGCTAGTGCAACGAGTGTCCTATGGATATGAGTATCGAATAAGGAAATATTAAGTTATGGCACTTGCCGCAAAAATTATGACCCTGGATACGATACACGCCACTACGCGGTCAGTTGAATTTATTACATTTATAGTTCGATTAACCTTTCGTAAATACCGGAAAACATTTGAACTAGTTTTGATAAAAAACTACATAAACTCATCATATGAGTTGCAATCTTTGAGTACCTACATTTTTGTAGAAAAATAACGTAATATGCATTTGCGAACACAGTACATTTAGCTCAATGTTGGTGTTAACTTTGCTAATTTGGAATTCTTTAGTCCATCTCTATTACATTTTGGTATTTATTTTCGTATCGACACTAGCTTATGATGTTGAATTCGGAATATCGTTTGCGTACTCAGTTTCACATCAAGGAATAATTTTATGAAGATAATTTGCGAACGGTATTTCCACACAGGTTATCCCAAAACATAAGGGATGTACCATAATAACTTTAAGCAGTAGAGAAGAAACATTATTATTTAAAAGTTTCCTCCAGAAGATATCGCCAGCGAAGCAAATTGATTATTGCTGAGCAGGAGATCTGCAATCATACTGAGCATCTTGACTATACATCGAATTTTGAGATATCTACTTATCTATAACTGTAGTATTCTTATACTGAGTCATACCTAACACGGAATGTCCTTTTAATGCTACAACTAGATGAGACAGTTATTGAGTTCTGAAGTATAGCATTTAAGTATCACAAAATCTTATGCCTATAACAGTCGAAGCTATTTCAGATTATGAGTTAGCAGTGTATAAGTAATTCTAGCTTGCCTGTGGTTCAAAATCAGATTCAGCAAGAGGATGTGGGAAAAAAATTTGATAAATTCGTAGCTATTTCGTCACGAACAAATACTCTAAATTCCGGTATATACGAATAACTAACCAATTAAGATCATCTGTCTTGTTCTTAAGCGAAAATTTTCCTACAATTGAAATTCTATGACATGAAAGCACAACAATTGTGTAAATTAGTCGAACTGCCTACAATGTTTCCTGGAACCCAAAAGAAATTCCACTACTAGTATTACGCTTTTTTTTTCGCTATTGCGAAAATAAATTATTTTTTATTCAAATAAAAGAACCATTATTAGTATAACACTTTTAATAATAAGAACATGAAAACGTTACTATAGTTTCAACACCGTACCATTATCAGACATTTTGTATCTGTTCGATAATGGTACTTCGGTGTTGAAACAGTGGCATAGATAACGCCCTGCAACCCCGCGGTGCAGGGTGCATGATAAAATCAAAATGTTAATTTCGAGTGTTGCAAAAATACTTATTGGTATATAATATATTATAAGATATACTATTAATAACGTGTAAATAACAAATTATTTTTAATAATCAAAATGTATTAATCTTTTTTAGTTAAAATTCAAAGTATATTGTTATTTACCTTTTCCTTTTTTTTCTTAAGAAAACGAAGGAGCTCAAAAGTTTATATGCTGGGGGGAGGGGGGTTGACGGAGCGGAAATTAGCTACGCTACTGTGTTGAAACTATAATGACATTTTCACGTTATTATTAAAAGTGGTATAAAAATAAAGTAATTGTTCTTTCATTTAAACATTATAAATTGAAAACTTACAGAAAACTTTAATAAATTTGTAATACTACTATTGTTTTAAATTGTGTTCTTGATTTAACAAAAAAAAAATTGATCTCCACCAAGCTGTTTCTTTTTTGATATTGCATATTTTAGCATATTGATACTGATGTCTAATTATAACAAATGAAGTTGCAATGTTTATTTTTGATGCGTAGCATCCTCAGGAATTATACAAACATTTTGGGAAAATGCGCAGTGTTACTATGTCAAAGATATTTCCGAAGAAACTGGGAAAACCTAATTTTTAATCAATGTTGATACCAGTGACTCAGATCGAGTGAATAATTCAAAAGTAGAATTTATCTACGAATTGTTAAATTCTCTCAAAAGCTTGGTCAATTTTGGGTATTTCAGGAGTGGAAAACCTGGTAAACTATTACTTTCAAACTTTCCGTTCTAAATTTTCAAGTAGTATTTAAAATTTAGAATTAATGTAGGTCCCTCAAGTTGGAAACGTAGACTCAATCAATATTTCACTTGGAATTTCTACTCTTTTGCTGTATGCGATGTATCTACTTCATACATTTACTAAATATGCATAAAAATTCGTAAATAATAAACTAGAAGACATTGAAAATGACAATATATTTATGTGAGGTTGAGGTCTTCCACTTACCATGTAATAAATATCCTATGATTAATACGATACGAATAAGTATGACATTATTTTGCAAAGCCATATTAAAAACATAAACAAACGCACTTCACTTAAAACATTTCAAATATCCCCGGCACTCCCAATGAGTGCTACATGTATACTGACGTTTCAGATTAGGTGGCGTAACCGCGCTTTGTGAAAGTTGGAATGATTCTGTTTACATAGGCAACATATTCAACATCGTTAGAACTATTCTTTTGCCTGATAATGGGATATGATTTCAATTGAATATGGCTAAGTAAATATTGTCCCCTGATAATACGATGCTACGCTGGAAGCCTGGTCTGTGATGATACGATTATCGAAAGGATGTTGTTGCATTTTGACATGTTCTTCCCTTGCTCTTATCTCTCGAGTTTCTGTCACCGAAACTGAACTTTAGAAGACTATAACTTCTGGATCCCTCACTTATAATAGATCATTTTATTCTTAAAAATAGAACTCACTTTCTTAGAAATTGAATCAATCAGAATCAGTTTTTTCTGGAAATTAAGGTACGGGCCATTTAACGTAGGCATACAAATCAGTCTAGTATTACCAAACATGTTAGTGAAATTTCTTCTACAAGCAAAACATAGAAAACAGTGTATTTCGGAAGTACTCTAAATAATAAATAGTAATAATGAAAAGATCAAATAGCGCAATGTATATTTTAGAGTACTTCCGACATTACTAGAAGTTTGAAAATACGAGCAATCTTAATATTATTGATTGGTAGTACGGATTAAAAAAAACATCGATTTTCGAGCAAGGGTTCCCGAGATGTTGTTGTTTTTTACTAGCGTAGCGCGGAGGCTCTCCCTTCAACGTGCGCTGCACAGCCAAGCGCACGAAATACCATTATTTAAAATAATTGTTTTAGCAACTTTTACGGAAGATAAGAGGTTGGAAATTTGATAAGTTGTTCATTGATTTTTGAAGACGATGATCCCGTAAAAAAATAACGCGTTATCGCACCACAACTTTTTTAGGGCCATTTTACAAAAGTGCTTTTTTTGCATAAGCTGCGGTTTGCAAAAAGTGTACATCCGATCTTGCTGAAATGGTGTGGTACTTGGTGAAAGCAAAAGCTACAACCTATCAAAATGTCAGCTCTTAATCTTCAACAGAACGAGAGTAATGAATTTTTGAAATTTCGAACAAAATCGATGGTTTTTTTGAAATTTTCGGGGTCACCGCTGGACCAATCGAGTTCATCCGCAGCTCATTTTTTCCGTCTTTTCACGGCGCATAAGCTTATTGAAAGCTTTTTTCTTATTAACTCAATCCCACGATTTCCGACGCGAAAAACCGGTTTTGGCTATTCTTACCATTTTTTTTGGACCATTTGCGACGATCAAAGAAATTTTTGTCTCCGAACTCAGAATTATGCAAAAATTACCGAGATTTATTGCTAATTCTGTCACACTATAATCTCTTGATGTTGATGATAGAGACTAGAACCATATATGGGAAGAACATCTCGAATCAAATTTCTTAGCTTCGGAAGAAGACAAGTGTTCCGTAATAATCGGAATGTACAAAGACAAATTAAACAGCAATTTTCTTTATTAATATTCGTTATTTCGTTTCAAACTTTCTTTACCTAACATCTATAAGTAACATCACCCTCTCATGGGATGATCATGTGAGGTCGATTGCCAAAATCAAAAACTTTTTCTATTCCTTGCCAAGAGTCACTCATAATCTACAAAGAACAGATTCGACCTGTCCTGGAGTACTGTTCGCATGTTTGGAGTTATATACGGTGAAGCTCTTGGATTCTATTCAGACTGATGATGTCACACTTACGAATTCATTGACCTCTCTATAACAACGTAGAAAGGTGGGCGATCTCTCCCTTTTCTATAGATATTTCCATGGTCGGTGTTCATCAGAAATCTCGTCTGTTGTTCCACTACGAGAGATTCCAGATAGGCGGACTAGACGAGCCCAAGTTTGTCACACCTTCATTGTCAAGCTGCGGAACTTATGAAGATACCAGACCTCATTTTTCTATCGAACAGCGAGGTTGTGGAACATTTTCCTTTAGAGGTCTTTCCCTATGCCTATCACCTCCATACCTTCAAGGAAAGTTCGAATGCCCATCTCCTCTCCCACCATTCCCCCGCTGACTCACACGATGCTCTTCGAACATTATAGGTTTCCCTATCGTTTAGTCAAAGTATAGAAAAACTGTAATAATTAGTTAATAGGTAATGATTGTTTCTATTTCATCCATCTCGTGGGAAATAGCTGATAATATAATGGTAAGTATTTTAAGTATTCTGTAGAATATTATCTACAAAAGCTTCCGAAGAATTCTGCTAGATGGCGCAGACATCAAACGCATTCAATCTAATGTTCTGTCTTTATGGAGGCAACTGTAATAATTATTATCTGAAGCAAAAGGGTTCTTTTTAATATTCTTACCAATTCAATATTCCAGTTATGGAATTAGAGGGCGATTTCTGCTGTTAATGTAGTTGAACTAGAGGACAACAGAACATAAGAAACCCACTCACCGATCTGTAATATTTAATGACAGAGAAGCTCAGGATGGACACTAAATTTTTCCGGTTATCACAAAAATGAATGTTGCCTGCTGCTAATATTTCAACGTAGTTACCTGTAATACCAACGAAAAGTATAGAATTAGCTCCAAAACTGTTTGTAGTAATGCAATAGTTATTTTACTTCCCTCACTATAGTAGTATATAGTGTAAGGGAAATATTGTAATCAGCTCAAATAAATTTTTCCGCGCTTTTCCGTTATATATCCGTTTTGACCATTTCTGGAACTAGACTATTTTTGACCAGAGAGTGTGTGTGTATGTGCGTGCGTGTGTGTATGTGCGTGCGTGTGTGTGTATTGGTTGTGGTTGATTGGTCGATTATTCACTCAGTGAGTGGGGGTTTCAGTGTTCGAGCCTAGACAAATAAAAGAAGGGCAGCTCCAGCTAATGAAACACAATCAGGTTTATCATCTAGTTTATTTTTTTTACATAAATACAAAATATACACAGTAATAATCTATAACAACCATAACAACGTTAATATGTCTTAAATATTTTCTCAGTTTACTACGTTCATAGTTTCTGACAAACTACAGAGGGATCTCTCAACAACTTTCGTATTGCGAAACAAAAACTACGAATTTCAGCATTAGAAAATTAACAAAATTCCTTACCCAAGTCTAAATCTAAGAACACCCAAACACCCGTATATCCAGGACGAATCGTCTTTATTGCCCCTGGTACATCCTATCAACTATTACACATAATGTATACTAATTATAAGCTTTTCGCTCATCTAAGCAGTATAAATAAATCCAAGAACTTGAGAACGCGTAAACCGTGTTCAGACCTGATACAATGTATATTGACATCGATTTGAAATGTATATTATTGAAACAATTCTACAGAGACCGGTCATAAGACATTAACTTGTCAATAACATCTTACTAATTTGAGGATGCGATATTGAATATTAAATATAATAATTATGTACTCATTGAAGCTCATTTGACATGACCTTTTTTGATGCTTTTGAATATATTCAATACAGAAATCAATTTTCAACATTTCCGAATCTGAAAAATTCAATAATAATGAGTACAAATTTGTATGCGATAGATTTTGAAGATCGCGAGCGGTACGCAGATTGCAGTGTGCACAAAAATGACGTCATATAGATGTTATTATTTCTAATAAAGATTCTTGACCCAGGTATGAATTATATATAAATTCTCGGGAAATAGGTCACATTAACACTTATGCTTTATATTTTCTCGTCTTTACGTACGTTTCGGTCTCACGACTATCATCAGAAGACTTATTATGTCTAATGTCATGTTATTATTTCGTCATTTCTGGTCCACGACGTTTCTGACCTATAAACTACGTTACAATAAATGACTCATAAAAGACCTCGTTCTTTTTGACGACTAATGGACGTGAAATACAGGTGAAGCGATCTTATGCTATTGATATTTATATATATTACCAATAATAAATAATGATTCCACGTCATTATTATATAATCCGTGTCCGGTCTAACCAGGATAAGAGGTCCGGTTCCGATACCAATTTTTTTTTCCTTTGACGTTGTTAGGTTAAAAAATATTAAACTTGAGACTTACGAAAAAAGTTTCATTACATTTGTGACTTTATTTGTTATTTAAAAATATAGGAATTAGTTGCTGTATAGGTTATAGGTATATCGCACAATCGATAGCGTTTTACGTCAACTAACCTTATCACATGACAACTTTGTTTTTTACTTCATTTCGAAGTAAGAAAAAATCATTTCATGTTGACACATTAAGTGTTAATTAAAAATCGTTCAATGGAATTAAATACAAAATGTTTTTCCACAATTAAAAGATATATTGAATAACTTTGAAGTTGGAATACAGGACTCAAGCTAAATATGAAAATTTCATAAAAATTCGATGAAATTCAGAACTAATTCATGATGAAACACTTGAATACTAAACGATTAAGTGCTTTTTGCAAATATTATCTACATTCTACAGTCTGAACTATGATGTATCAATTAATATATTAAACGATTTATTACTAAGTTATGGTTTAAGTGTTGCCGAACAACAAAAATTTTCAAGTCAAAAACTATGAAAAAATAACATTGATGATTTTCTGCGTGGCTTTTATCCATGTAAAATTTTCGCAAAAATTAACATAAGTCAATTTTGTGGCCTTATAACTATTTTGATTTACTTGAAATTTGGTTTGAACATGTTACCAAGATTGAAAAGCAAATACTATAGACTATTTCCCTCATCTATTATAAATCAATAAAACAATTTGATGTAAACAAAACAATCAATCAAATTAGGTTTATAGTGATGAAACACTTTCTTCGTATTTTATAGTGGTAAAACTATCTCTTCCCACAATAGAACTGTTTTTTCTGACAAATTAAGTATTTGATATGTCAATTATTGATATTTCTTCAATAGAAGAATAAATATTTTTGTATTTAATAAAACCTTATGCCCATTGGACATTTGATTACATAATTTGTTTCGTGGAATAATCTGCTTTAATACCATTCGTGCTATAGGATTTTTCTGATAAATTTTCGAAAATTTTACTCAGCTTATTATCAAAGATTAAAACTCTCGAACTAAAGCTCTCTCAAACTGGTAAATTTGGCAAATTCATCAGTGACAAAACACCTAGCACACATGGCATTATATAAAAAAAACTTTGAGTTTTTGAATGTATGTGTTTTGAATATATAAGATAAGCTTTTGAAAAATGACGATTGCAATAATTATTTATGAAATTGTATTTATTAAAAACTTTTTAGTTTTATCAGAGTATTGCTATACGAAGAAATCCATCGACAGCGTAATTATGTGACAAAAATAGTTTAGAAAAGGAATCAAAACTGAGGTTTAGAATTCCGATTTGGGTCTGGATATGAAACCGAGATCAATCACCGCTTCTCTTTCCTTGATCCGGTTACGGTTTATTTTGAATGGGTTCATTGTATCACTTATAAAATCGTAAAAATTTGGACCATATACGGCACTATATGTACCTATCTATTATGGTATCATAGTTCATCAATATTTTCATGTAACAAGTTTTCAAATAAAGAATACATTGTGTAAGACTATTTTTACATAAGAGTAAGCAGTATATGTGAACAAACTTAATAGGTGATTCCTGTATGAAAATTATGGAGAAGTTTCTGCGTGAAAAATAATTGTTTCTCGAAGTTAACAAGCCATATGGAATCTCTTGAACAATTTTTTCACACATATTTTGAAAACGTCTATATATTGGTACTTTTATGATCCATCAAAATGTCTTTAATACCATATTTCGAGCCGTTATTTTGACGTCTTGTGGATGTCACATTTTGACGCTACTCTCAGATCTCTCAGACGTCATTTAAGGATGTTCGATGCGACATTTTGTGACCAAAAATTAAGGTCAATCGGACATCACTATGCTGCCTGGGTATCCGATGGTCTAACGGATCAAAAAATTTGCAAATCGCTTTGTAGTGGTTAAAATAGGACCTGTATTGGTTCGGGGAGCGGTAACCCCCATGCAAGCTATACTTTCGACATCCATCTTCAGTTTCTCTGATGAAACTATATTATTTTATTGTACCATTATGACAACAGTATTTTCGTTATAAATATATATAACATACGCATATAACCCGCATAAGTATTTGTAATCATTATTTTAATATTTGAATAACGTCACATATAATATTTAAAGGTTGAATTGACCTTTACGAAGATTCTTATGTAACATTGGTTCCCTGTGAGAAGAAGTATTTCTCAATCAAATCATTTCAATTTTTTGATGGTAGTGAAATAATAATTTTATGGCAGGTATACATTGTTACACGCTTTACGGAGATTCTTATGTAACATTGATTCCCTGTGAGAAGAAGTATTTCTCAATCAAATCATTTCAATTTTTTGATGGTAGTGAAATAATAATTTTATGGCAGGTATACATTGTTACACGTTAGCAATTGAAAAAAGCGTGTTTCTGGTTTTTTTAAACTATAATATAATATCTATCGATTATGAAATGTTTAACCACGTTCTCATTAACATGGAAATATCAACGGATATTGGAATGTGGCAGATTATTCTCAAGAGAATTGATAAAATATCAATAACTGATTCAGATTATTGAAGATGAACAATTAATCAATAACCAAGTAAGCTTCTATATCCGTTCCACAAGAACTCATACACTTGAGTGTGAAATATTTTGCAATTTAATGGATAAGAGTTAGGATTTCCATACAACCTGATGGATATGAATGAGTCGAGAGATATATCCTGAATTTGTCCATTTCTATTTCTAATCTGATTTGAATGCAACAACTATGAAAATCGAATATTGGCATTTGATCATTTCTTCATTATTGTTGCTACAGGTTTCTATAATTGTTGATTTGATTTCTCGGATTGTGGCTACATAATCTTCTATGTAATCTTCCATTTTTTCTTTTGGTATCCCGTCAATGTACGGATTTACTGCCATACATGCATCTGGAATGTAATAAATTGATTTGATGTTTACAAAAAATTCCAAGAGCAATTACAAAAAGGAGTGGAGGATGCTTGGACAAAACCATATAAATCTCTAACTGCTATCAAGTAGGTACTACTTCAATGAGTGCCAGGACATGAGATTACTGCAATATGGACAAATATACTCACTCAACAATTTTGGAAAATTTGGGTAAACGTGTGATCGCTCTTCTGTCCTGCAAAGACGAACGCAGAAGCCAGTTTCAGATAACAATTTCTTCAGTTTTTCCTCTGGATTCTTCGAATCCTGATAAGGTGAGATGTACCGGTCAAAATTGTCCATATATTTTGCCCATTTATTGGATTCTTTCATAGTTTTGTAGACTTCATAAATTGGATGTATCGCCAGAAACGTCAACAGCATGTCCGCACCAGGCTTCAACATTTCGTGAAGATTTGTCATAGCTTGCCTGAAATATGGAATGATATGAAATGGCCTCGGTGAAACTAAAATGGCTTTAATTGAATTTACGATAGATAATATTGATCATCTTATTGTCGACTGCTTGAAATCTCAACTGACCAACCGTTCCAAAAATGAACATTAATTATTGGGAAAGCATTGAATGGAGAATCAAATTCTTGGAGTTCCTGTTTCACGCAATTTGAGATCCTCAATAGAGTTCCAACGCCGACCTATTTTACACCTAGAAGACAGGAGGTTATGGATCTGACTATTTGCTCTAGGGTAATGGAAGCTCTGGTTTTGAATTGGAATGTGTCTTAAGAAGTATCCTTATCGAATAATAGATACATTTTGCTCAATGTTGAATTCCTTACTGATGAGATTCAAACACAGGAACCCGAGGACTACATACTGGGCCGGAAGAGGAGCTAATTAGTGAGCTTCTCATGCTTCCAACTTATCAAGAGAGGATACAGAGGCTGCAGTAACGGGTCTGAACTCAATCATTGTCTCTGCTACCTCAAGCAGAGGAGCACTGGCGGTACAACATCATGGTGCACCTCCAAGGTGGAGGAAGTTGGCGGGGCCTCTCTCCAAAACGAACAGAGCCAGAATTGGATCAGACACAAGGTGTTCGGCATAGACACTAACAGACTAGAGCATCAGTGAAATCGACAAACCATTCTGCAAGCTAAGAATTTGAAAGCATTCGACCAAGGCCCTCTATAGTACAAGGCCTATGCGCTCGCCACAAAAGTCAGTGTGACGTCAACAACGAGAGGCTTACGAAGTTTACGGCAGTATCGTATAGTCTTAAGGACGCGTAGCTGATATTGACTGTGATATGTGATAAATATTACAATTTAACAAGGTCTTATCTATGTTTTGTGGAAAATTATATGTTGCACCTGTTCCTAAGTTGTTGATTGGAACGAATAAAGTGCGTTGCGTTATGGCTTCTAAGTGATTGTTTATGTTTGTTCTGCGCGCGTTTTTTGTCGTGGGTACTGTTCACTGACGTTTATTAATTACTTATGTTAGATGTTGTGCTCATGACTTCAAGAAAAATTACAACAATGGGCCAAAAGTTTAAATGTTTAGTTTTCCGAAAGGTAATGAACGCCGGAAACAAGGGACTATGGCTGTTCCTGTAAAATGTTTAATGGTAACAACAAAATTAAAATGTGATTCTCGTAGTGGTGCCATTTTTTTCAATTATTTTGGAATTAGAACAAATTGGATACAAACTTTTCTGCATTATAAGTGACTATCATACAATCAACAGTAAAGCTATGAATCAATTTTCTAGGTACAACAAGTTAAGTTTAGTCTGTCCTCATCCAGTTGATAATTCAAAACATTTATTTATCTGTTCGATTCGGTTAATATTCTCAAATGTACAAGGAATAATGGCTAATATCAAAACCCAATCAAATTATGCAGTATCCCAACTTTGACTCGGCAGACGATAACATTGTCTCATTTTATGTTTAAAAATAATGCATGAACTAGAACATGATAAATTGTTGAAATTAATATATTCTTTGAATTTGAAAGAACTCTATCCTACATATTTGGAACGTCAAAATGTTGAAGTAGCCCTTAAGGTATTTAATGAATATGTTGCACAGGTTCTATTCCAATTTAATTCAAATATAGAGCATTCCAAATTCAGAGCACAGGTTATAAATATTATTATAAAAAATAATGTGAAAACTTCGCTTAAAAGGTAATAAGGGCGACTTTCCCAGGAACCTGGATAACTTCTTGCTATGAGCTTAATTCAAATTACATGTTGTTAGGAGATTTTCGAACAAACCTATCAGAAGACAGGTTTTATATCGATATTGCAGAATTGTGTTGTAAAGTACGAGTGGCCAGCTGTAACTTAGTCTTTGGCTTGTCACGTCACGGTCAAGCGATCAGGCCTTCCTCACTATATGTAGTATATAGTGCAATCGACAAAAGAAATTTCCGGAATTCCGTAGATATATCCGTTTTGATCATTTATGACATGATGTATGTGTGTATGTGCGTATGTGCACATCGCTAAATGTGCAAATCGGAAAATTGATGGAAATAGAAACTGTATAGTTTTTGGGCTTGATAGCCCCATTCCAAGTGGTATTTTTGATTTTCATCTTCAGTTTTCCAAATGGAATTATAGAATTTTATTAAACCTTGATGTGTTTTTCATAGATATACAGGATGTCCGTTTTCAACATACCCCCGGAACGTATCTTCAGACTTAAAAGGACTATCGTTTTGAATTTTGGTAGAATATTTCTTCAAAGATGATCCACAATTCTAAAACAGTTTCAATCTTCCTCCACTTTCAGTGATACCGGAAGTTGATACCAACTTTGTTATTTCAAATTGAACATTCCCAGTTTTTTTTTGCATTTTTAGTTTCTTGTTCGAAATTGAGAACGAGTTTGATGATTTAACCCTACCTCGAATACCAACTATTTCTGAGTTATAACAATTTAATTCATAAAAGTTGATGATTTTTTGACAACTTACTAATGTTTCAATGAGTTGTGAAATTGCGATAACATTCTGAACACAGTGAGAAAAAATTGTGTAAACATGTTATGAAAGTGGAAAATTTTAAATCTCAATCACATCATTTTCTAAATAGAACCCCATTTCTTCTGCATCATCAGATTGTCCGATTGATTCCCAAAAACTGTCAAAACTGATGGTAATTATCCATCTATTGGTTTTTCTCACCAGGCTATTAGATAGATTCTCTTGTCAAGAGTTATACAAACGTAGGGAAATTTATAGTATTTTATTCCTTTATAAGGTCATTCACAACCAGGTTGACTGTCCTGTGATTTTATCAAGGCTGAATTTACATGTTACATCTGCTCACACCCGTTCCAAACAAACATTTTATCTACCACGCTGCAGAACAAATACGTTATTATTTTCCCCAATTTTCCAAATGTGTAGATTCTACGAGATGATCAGTTTGACTGTTGATATATTTTGTTGTGATTCTAATAATATTTGTAAAACTGTGTATATTAGTTAATTTTAACTGCCACTCTGTAATTATATTATATGTACCCCTAAGCTCTAGAAGGGATTTCTCCCGTTGAGCTAGTGTAATTAAATAGATAAATAAATAAATGAATAACAAAGCGTGTGGTCAGATATTTTTCTTATTATATCATAAAATTCATAGAACGTTTCAGAGTTGTGGGGCGTCATGCCACTTCAGGATCCTACCTTAAAGGCGGTCCTGGTCTATTAAGTGGTGACATACTTCTTTTCCCACCTTTAAAACAGTTAATAACCGTTGCATACTTGACTTCAAAATAAAAGTAGATGATTAAGAATTAACCATCTGGAAACCTTTTCCCTCCCCAGTCCCTTAAAACTGACAAACACAGATTTTCATAAAATTTTGCACACTTCACCTTAAAAATAAGAGGAAAGTCACTGTCTACATGAAATTTGGAAAAAAACTGCACCAACCCTTCTACACAACTCTCAAAACAGACATGTACTTATTTTGATGGAATTTCGCACAATCTTCTTTCAAAATAAGAGGATAATAACTGTTTACAAGTGATTTTGGGAAAATATTTTTCTAGCTGAAATTTTTGAGATCAATAACTAGATACATTTAACCTGTGATTATCTATCTTGGATAGTAGACTTCCGCGGACAGCTAATCTTGAAAAATCTTGTCTTCCGGATGGATTCCGCGTCACAATAGCTAGACTTGATGCCGACGTTTCGCCAACCATTACAGGTGGCATCTGACTCTGCCGATGTGCGAAGTGGAATTTCCGAGGATGGGTTTCCAAATGTTGGGAATGTGATATCCTGAGTCACGGTTTAGATTATTCGGATGTTTTAGGATTTCTATAGCTTCAAGGATTTTTCGCTGATAGAAGTTTGGGGCTTGGGCTAGGATTTTAGT
This sequence comes from Endomychus coccineus, assembly GCA_958510875.1. Taxonomy (NCBI): domain Eukaryota; kingdom Metazoa; phylum Arthropoda; class Insecta; order Coleoptera; family Endomychidae; genus Endomychus; species Endomychus coccineus. The sequence goes on along the minus strand of OY294068.1, from coordinate 184,141,252 downwards.
ATCTTCAAAAAGGATTTGATGATTTGTGTCAAACTTGTGTTTTGCAAGTGCAGATCTACTGGTGTCACGAAGCCTTGTACAGCGCTCATGTTCTTTCACACGAGTATCTACTGTACGACCTGTTTCACCAATGTAGACTTTATCGCAAGAACAGGGAATGCTATAAACACCTTCTAAGTGAAGAGGAGGAAGGGGATCTTTGATAGGTTTGTAAAACTGAGATAATTTTTTGGCAGTGTGGAAAAACGGGTAGATATATTATGTTCTTTGAGGATTTTGGAAATTCGGTCTGTTATGTTTTGAATATATGGAAGATAGGCCGTGGATAAAGCAGGCGGGGGGGGGGGGTGTTTCTGGCTCAGGTCGATTTGAAATTTTAGGTGAAGTGTATTTCTTTATGGCTTTTTGAATGTTGTAATGGGAGAAATTGTTTGATAATAGGGCAGATGAAAGATGTTTCAATTCTGATTTTAAGGATTGAGGCTGAGATAGGTTGACAGCTCTGTGGACCAGGGAGCTTATGACAGATTGCTTTTGGGCAGGGTGGTGGTGGGAAAGACCATTGAGGTATCTATCGGTATAGGTGGGTTTTCGATACACAGAATGTCCTAAAGTACCGTCAGTCTGTCGACTAACCAATACATCCAGGAACGGGAGTGAACCTTGCGATTCAACTTCCATGGTAAAAACGATATTGGGATGTAATGAATTTAAATGATTGAGGAAGGGAACAAGCTTTTCGCGACCATGTTGCCAAATAACGAAAGTATCGTCGACATATCTGAACCAACATTTCGGCTTGAGAACAGATGAGTTAATGGCATCTTGTTCAAAAGCTTCCATGAAGATATTAGCTATGATCGGAGAAAGTGGGCTCGTAGAACTTGCCGTCGTATAGAAAATATGTGGAGGATAGACAAAAATCAATTAACGGTAGCAAGTCCGTTGAAAGGTTTTTGGCAGGTAACAATTGAGAAATTATGGAAAGGGTGTCTGGAATGGGAACATTGGTAAACAGTGATTCGACGTCGAAGATGACGAGCAAATCGCATGGGTCAACTTTCAACGTTTGAAGTTTTTCAACGAAATGGAGGGAATTTAGGATAAAATTATTGGAATTACCTACAAGGGGTTTGAAAATAGATGTGATTATCTATGAATCTATTGGATCTAGTTTTCAACTTTCAATTAAACCGGATGACTAAGAAAGGTGTAATTATTATAATAACGTATATTACATTCTTTATCTACTTCATTTGATATATTCATTAACAATTATTTGATTTATATCCAGATTGATGGAATAGTTAAAATTTGTTCTTCTATGCTTAAGACAGTTGATAATAATTATATTTGTATATTCTAAATGAATTAAGCATACGATTACCATAAATTTGTTAATAATACACTTTCACTCACTACTGACCTGAACCCAAAAGTCTACCGAAGCTACATTTTATTCATATTAAGCATTTATTTTTTTATGAACAGTACAACTTGTGACAAAGAGAGAAACGTCAAACGAGAAATAGTTTTATTTATAATAGTATTATAGAAACCGGAATTCCAAAAAATGTATTACCATGTATTTAAAGCATACCATAATCACTTCATGCTCTTTCATTATCCTATTTATTTCCTATGACATAATATTCTAATAAACCAGTATTCTTATCAATTAAAATTAATGTGATATATACATCGATAAATGATTTTTAAAGTAGAAAATAAAAATTTTGATAACGATACAAATATTTTAACGGAATTAAAACAATTATAAAATACTTCAGTTGTACTGTTTGTCTCAGAACTCTAATAAAATCATCATTGATTGAAACGGATGTTTTTTTTATATTAAGCCTCGATCATTTTTGAAATAGAAAAACAATAAAGTAATCTCTAAACGTAGATTTATTTATCATACCCTGATATCAACAAATACATTTTTCCCCGATTCATTCGATATTTAATACTGAATTATAATAATAATAATTAGTATACAAAACATACCTCTGTTTCATAACCCAGTGGAAGCAATAAAAAGACAGTATGTGGTCGAATTTTCCCTTGAATTCTATCGGAATCGTATTACACTCTATATCCAATTTAATAAAAGAAATTTTCATATTCCTATTTTTCGTACGTGCATATTCGATCATATCAGCACTGATATCAGCACCCAATATTTTTCCATAATTTTTCGATATCCTTGGAAGCACAATTTCGCTCAAAACGGATCCATCTCCACAGCCCACATCCAATATTATATCCTTGTCCTGTTTCCATTCAATCAATCGCAGGTAATTTTCAGCGACATACAAAGCATCCGTCCTTTGTAAACTATTATGTTCAGAATAAAATTCGGCCCTGTTCATTTTTTCACTTTCTCACTCAGTTACCGTTCTATTTCTCATTGTTAGAGAAGGCCCAGCTTGTTGTCAACTAACAATTCGAATTTGAGACCAGCTCTTATATTTTGAGAGGACCAGCAATATCCACTCTGAATGATTTGAATGAACAGTGCTTCCCAACATTTACATTGAATACGTTACTTTTATTATTTCACACATTGCTGCAATTTTCTTTGCAATAATCGAGCGATCTGCAACTGTTTACTTCACAAAATGGTTAATTGATTTATGGATGAAAGCAGGAGTGAATTTTAGTCAATTAATTCCTGCCGAATGTGTAGTCTCCCAATGTATTCCTTTTTTCCAGAGGAAAGATAATAAAATAATGATAATAATAGAAAAAATCATAGCGGGTATGATTTACTTCTAATACATTGTGTTTGACAGAATTTTTAGAGTATATAATTGCTACCTTCTATAACGTATTGATTATTGGAAGAATAATATACACCAATAGTATAAAAATAACAGAAATTAAAAAAAGGTAAGACCCTGAATGATTCGTGAATACCAATCGATTGCTAAAACTATGCATACACAAGGTTGGTAATTAGTCCAGACAAAAGTGTAAAACATAGCAGGGGTCATTACTAAAATATTTAGACCGCAAGAAATAACAAAATTCTCTTTGCATCATGTTCAGCATGGCTTACATATCGTTAGTCAGAAAAAAAGAGGGCTCGTGATTATTACTATTAATAAACAATGAAAAACCATTTTCAATTAGCAAATGGAATGTCTTTTATAAGAAATGAAATATCTTGGGCTCTTTTGATTCAAAGTTTCTGAAACTTGGTATCAGGGTTTTTTTTGGTCCGCTGAACCCGAATCTGATGTCGGAAAATGGAAAATCTGCCCAGTTTGCTGGAAAAGCAGGAAAACTATACCAATCAACATGTTTTCTCGGACTTCAGTGGTATTGAAATAATATGATGCCGTGATGTGTCTTCTGTAAAATTGGTGGAAAATTCGCTTGAGCTCATCAGCTGGACGTTAGAGAGACCGGATGATCTAAATGTTTTGTTTTTGTTGTTGTTAAACAATGTTGTTGAACTTTGAATGAAAGCAGTTTTTATGTAACTGAAATTTACTGTAAAAGTTTTGAATCGATTCAATGTAGATATACTTTGGTAGTTACGATTTTTCTTTATTTTCAACCCTTCAGAAAAGGGTGTGTTTATCAAACGGTTTCTTGAAAAATAATGGTGTTTGTCACCCAACAGCAGGCGATATTTTGTCAAAATTTTAATATGTTCGTTTTTGAGTTATCATGTAGGTACGCTTTTCGTGACATACAGACAGACGGATTTTTTCAAACACAATTAATCTAAATCGGTACTACTAGGTTTCGTGGTCAAAGGTTACCTCATGTTCAAGGATATATAAGAATAGCCGCATTTGTATCAACATTCAACAATTGTGAAATTTACTAAGATTTATTCGAATAGTAATTTTTTAAATAATAAAATCATTACAATAGTGTATTTAATTAGAATGCTTTTGAAAAAATATTTTTTTCAAATTTTATATTGAGTAACAAAAAAATAATGTCTCAAGAAATATCCCAACTAAATACGATAACGAATGGTTTTATAATTTAAAAAACTTCTAAATAACAATTAAATTAATAACGTTTTTAAGAAAATGTACGAAAACAAATTTTCCGTTTCTGGAGACCCAAAAATGCGAAATATCGAGAGCATTCGAAGACATATTTGTGATAATTTGAATCCTGTTTCTTGAATCAAACACTTTTCTGTATTCTTCGAATGAATGAAGCATCACAATTTCCACAGCTAAGCTTATGGACTCTACAATTCTTGAATCTATTAATTCTTGATTTGGAATTATTTATAAGTTTGATCTGCTAAAAGCGAAAAATATTCTTTTCTGGGAACGAACTGTCTTTTGTCACTACTCAGATGTTGTGGATATATTAAAATTAGAGCTTTTCCATTCATTGTTTGTATTAGAAGTCTGCCTAGCATATTTGAGTTGAACCCCTTATGGATTGCACTTGTTTTTATTCTGTTAAGTTCTATCCCACCAAAAACATTCTGTAAAAAACTAGCCAAGTCTCGATGGAGCTGCTTGTTTATCTCTAAAAAGTAATGAAATCTAGACAAAGTCGTGCCAAGTCTAAGGTTCCTTACTGCGATTTCTTTATTATTATAGTTAATGTTGTGTGACTTGGCCGTTGAACATTCTTTATACGTTAGTGGGTACAAGTCAATTTTGTTTACACGTAATGTTATCTGTTGTAACTACCTATGTTTGTTAAGCAAGATAATAGCCCATACTGGTATTGGTAATTGGACGCTAGTGTCTCATTTTAGGCTGTTGTTGATTGTGCAACACATGCATTCAGCATTGACAATGCTGACTTCTGCTCTCTTCTTTTTGGAGCGTCAAATCGACCACCGATCTAACATAAAATAGATGTACAGACAGACTTCTATCAATGATTAGAAGTCCGTCTGTACTGGAGATAATTTTTTATACTGTTTGTTTCATGCTCGCCTACACATAAGTATTATTGAAATACGCAGCTTTATCAAGCCTACAATTGCCTGGTTATTGAATCAACGTTTTCCAAGTAGCAATTTTCCATCGTCAATGGGTAGCGGTTTTGGCGACAGATTGGTGCAATGGTGTCATGGAACACCTGGTTTTGTACCCTTGTGTACCCTTCAACGGTCAAGTCACACAACATTAACTATAATAATAAAGAAATCGCAGTAAAGACCTTAGACTTTGTCTAGATTTCATTACTTTTTAGAGATAAACAAGCAGCTCCATCGAGACTTGGCTAGTTTTTTACTGAATGTTTTTGGTGGGATTTCACTTCTTTTTGTAGAAACGTGGGCATATTGATTTTTCTCATTGAGCCGTAAGTAGTGGGTTTCATCATATCGCTCGTGTAGGATTGCGCGTTCGTGTTTATGTCACCATCAGCATTACACGTGTACACTTGCATTTCGTCCCAATGTTTAGCAACGTATGCAACTATAGCAGATCTGATACTGCAAGTTGAGTCAGTTCTACCATACACCAAGAAAGATATTGAATGGAAGAGACAAGACCCGTCTTTGGGCATACCAACTACTTGGTAGCCACTAAGTTCATCGTCGTCTTTTAATATTATCGACATTTTTTACGATATTATCTTGCGAAATCAAACACGTAACATTTATGTTTATTTGACAGACAGCTGATACATTGATAGACACATATGTCCGTGGCAGACCATTTCATATCATAGATATTATTAAGGACACAAATGGGCTCTTGTGTTTTCAAATAAGGGTCACCAGGTACTCCAGATCTTCGATTATCCTAGTTTTTATAGTTTTCCCTTTATGTGGCCATTAAACCCTGACTCTGTACCAAATTTCAGCTCTCTGAGTTTATGGGAAGTACTAGTTCTATTCTGATGATCATGAGTGAGTGAGTGAGTGTCATAAATGCGAAACTTTGCTTTCGCTTAACTTCGGAACTAAATGACCTACAGACTTGAAATTTTTTATTTTAAGTATGTGATTTTATAGCTTACTGGATGACGAATTTCTGCGTTCTGGTCTTATCCAGAGGTTCTCAAATAGGGGCCTGAAAATGCGGCGAAATGGTTCCAGTAAAGGATGGTACGGCAGTGTTTGCTTGCGCTCGACTTGGCGGGGGCACTGCCGTGCCCCCTGATCATTAGGTATCTTTGAAAGTAATTTTTGAAAATTGCTTCAAAGTTGTTGTATTTGGAACAGCATTGTTTAAGGGCGCGGTAACCCCCCCCCCCCTTGTAAGTGGTACTTATCGTTGTAAATATATATCACCCGCATAACGCATACATTTAACCTGCAGAATTATCCGAAATTAATATTTTGAAATTCACAAATAACGTCTTCTAGATAGGGACGTTACTATTTTGTGTTCCTCGTCAGAGATAACCCTAAAATCTGTAGGCCATATAAAATAGTTACTTTATGATAAGGTTACTATTATGAAAGTAAAGTCCTTTATGTCAATGGTTTAGAAAGTTCAACTGATAGTAATAATAATAATATTTATTCTGATGTACGATACATTGATATACAGTAATAAAGAAAATAAGATGGAAAATACAAGAAAATTCATTCAATTGCATCATAATATTGTATAACTTAAGGAGAAATAATCAGATCTAATTTGAATATGTTTATATCGAATGGTTATTTTTACAGCAACCCTAAAACATGCGACTATCGAAGAAACTGATCTCTTCAGTAAAGAAATCATTTGACATTTTAGTGAGTATCTGTTAGATTTTGGTTAGGAGAGAGAGCTTAATTGAAAGGCTGCTCCGGATTCTACTATACTAGTGTAGGTCGAGATGAACAACTAGAGAATGAAGAGAAAATAGTCCACCAGATGTCTGATTTATTTCTTCAATTAAATAAGAAATAATATCCTCATTATTCATTATAATAGAAATGACTTCTGTCATATTCACAACGTCTTATCCAGCGTAACTGAGATACGATTCAAAAAGGAAATATTGTATTCAATGGAGGTTTCCAAAGTAGCGAAGCAATAGCTATGGTCTAAAGGCGTTAATCAGTTGATTCGTTGAATAGTTTCAAAGGAAAAAAAATTAAAAACATATAAAATACGCGTTCTTTAAAATATCTTAGACTCGGTGAAGTAATCTTTTATAGTTTCAAATAAATACAAATGTTCTAATCAGTTGTAGGGTTCTGTAGTTGAGTCTTCACCATTACAGCACCCTTAAAATATTTGTTTTAGTCGAAACAAAATCTGATTTTACCATCAAATAGTACGTTGTATTCGGCCAATTCTCGCAAAACTTCAATCAATCAATCAATCAAAGCGGAAGCGGAGAATTCCGGAGCACTTAGACCTCTTCATTGGGTCCATTGTGCTCCCCTTGATACAAGAATCAGTTCAGCAAGCCTACGGCAGTGCCGAATGATAAAATTTTGCATGGACTGATATCTCTTACGGCTTCAAGCAGCATATGTGTGCTGCCGAGGTGTTTGTAGCCTGAGAGAAGTCAGTACTGGACATTCTGCTAGGATGTGAGAAGCTGTTTCATCCGCCTCTCCACATATACTACAAGCTGGGTCTTCAACAATGCCCATTGTGTGTAGATGTTTATTCAGATGACAGGGTCCTGTGAGGAGTCCTGTCACCAGTTTTAGGCCTCTTCTGCTCATAGAAAGTAGAGTTTTGGAGAGTTTAGGCGAGAAGTAATGTAGAGCTTCGCTTGCCTCATGCCGTATCCAGTAGCTCCTTGAGGGCGTGGAACCCGGTGACCGAGGAAATTCCGATCGTTGAATCGGGGCCAAGGGCACTCAAGGAACCCCGTTTGGCCAGTTCATCGGCCACTTCATTTGACTTCACGCCTGAGTGGGCAGGTACCCACATTAGCTGGAGTTTGTTCCTTCTGTCTAATTCAACCAGAGTTTCCCTGCACTCCAAGACAAGCCAGGACCGGTCGGCCTCGCAAAACTTAGGTTAAGCGTTTTGTGGATCGATGGAGCTTAGCGCTTTTTTGCACTCTGTTAAGGAAGGTATTTAGCAACTTTGTCATATGCGTTTGATACCCAAATGCATTTTATTGCACTTTTTAATGCACTCCCTGAGTATTGCTTGTAATTGCTTGAAAATTTGTAGTTTTGAGGTCCATGATTATGAATCTGACATCAAAATGATCAAAAAATATCTAGGCTGCATTTAAACATGCATTTTTTTAAATTTCTTTAATATTTTCTGAAATTAGTGGAAAATTAGTACTTGGGCGTTTTCAAGGTCCCTGATTACGAATGCGAAGTCAAAGTTATTAGAAAAATGATAGATTGCATGATAAAATGCATTCGAGGTGCATTATTGCACTTTTTCAATATCAAATAAAATGAGTAGAGAATTGGTTTACCGGGGCTTCTGAGATCGCTGGTTATGAATCTAAAGTGCTAATTAAAAAACAATAAGGCAGTTATGAAGAGATTATAAATGATAGATATATATTTTGTCAAATTGAAATAGACATTTAATATATAAAATAAAATCAAGCTGTATCGATCCACATAACGTTTTTCCAAAGTTTTTCCTAAATATAACGTACTCAAAGATTCAATTGTGTCAATTGTTTCAGCCAACTTCCTTATCTGTTTGTAGGAACGAGACATTAAAAAGATATTATTCGAAATAATCCAATTTGATTCCATCTTGCAGGAAAATTTTGTTTATTCATCTAAAGAAAATGATAGCATGAACTAAATAGTTTCAGAATTATGTAAGACAATCATTTAATTAAATTGAAATTCCTACATCAATAAGTAGAGAGAGTTCCAAATTGAAAACATGTTTGAAATCACTGATCAACGTAATGAAGCGTTAGGATTTTTGTTTTTGTCATTCAAATATTAACCCTGCAACCTCTCCGAGGACACTTATTCTTAAAAATAGTTGATATTGTGAAATATAATAACAATACTTACGAGATCATGCGTAGACAGACAAAAGATTGTTAACTAATACAGGAAACCAAGATTTCAGCAAAGATGTAGTTGCTATATATAATTATGTTTCAAACTATATAATATATACATATTTTGAATGGATATTATCATCAAAATATACATTTTATATGTGTCAAAATGGAAAACAAATTGAGATATCAGTAAATCTCACAATTAATTTAGTTTGTTGTAGATTGAAATCTTATGTTATTTCCAATTTTAGATTGATGGTTCACAGGTACTGATAATTATTTCATATTATTGGACTAACCACCACAATTCTTTATTAATTACCGCTCGGACTCGACAACCTGTATTGGTTAAAAATCGTAAGAAAATAGAAGATGCAGAAAAATTTGGTAGCGAAGGTTACTTAAAGAATTAAGTAAATTAATACTAAATATAGTAAACTTTCGGAGGTTTCAGAATTAAACTCGAATATTCAGTATATTCGCTTCAATATTTTTTATTTGTTTTTATTTCCATATTGAACTAAAGCTTTATTATAATTCTTCAAATTTAATATTAACATGAATAGTAGGAGTATTAATTTTATTCATAACAATAGCAACCGCTTTCTTAGGTTATGTTTTACCTTGAGGTCAAATATCTTTCTGAGGAGCAGTTATTAAAAATTTATTATCAGCTATTCCTTGTTTAAGTAATACTAGTGTACAATGATTATGAGGAGGTTTTGCAGTAGTTAATGCAACTTCAACTCGATTCTTTACATTCCATTTTTTATTACTTTTTATTATCTGATAATCCTTTAGAAACAAATAAAATCTAGATAAAATTCCCTTTCATCGTTTCTTCATTTTTAAAGATATTGTAGGATTTGTTATTATATTTAATTTTTTTATTAACATTATTGAGTCTTAGGAATCCTTTTTTATTGGGGGACCCAGATAACTTTACCCCTGCTAATACAGTTATAAGAGAAAATGACCAAGAAGAGGTGATTGAAAATTCACATTACTTACAAATAATTTGGAATTACAAGAATATTGGTTATGTGAGCTAATAATGTAGTAATTATTTTGAAGCGGAGAGTATGAAAAATCCACTTGATTATTGAGTGAAAGATAACTGTACTTATGTTTATTGATTTTTGTATATTCAAAGTTATCAGAAAGTCTAGCTTTATTCAGAACATATGATTTAAAAATTTTAATCAAATTATTGATCTGTCTCTAACAAATGTTTGGCATTTTAATGGGAGTCAAGTTTGTTAATCCTATAACTCTTAAAATTTGCACCTATTCTACTAGAAAATGACCGACCACTTTGCCCTACATAAAAGCTCAACACAAGATCCACAATTTAACTTATAGAGACTCCAGATTTCACTCCTACTGCTGACTTATTGTTGCTAGTTGTAAAATTTTGACCTTGAAGGGTGTTAGTACTTTTGAAAAAAGTAGTTGAATACATATTGAATAATTCACGTTTTATATCATTTTACCAAAATATGTAACGCTTCTATAATTTTCCAATTTTTACTATCAATCAGATGGTGGTCGAAATTAACATTTTAGAAGTGTTAAATTTCATTCGAATTTCGTCTAATTGAACCTCTCTCACTCAATAAGTCGCCACAGCCCTATCATCTGTACTCAGCATAGCCAATCGCAAAACTAGGTGAATAACCGGTGGGAACAAGAATTGAGTTTTCGCTATATAGACTTGAATAATTTTGATAAATTCGATCGTGTTACTTGCAATGTCGAGTACTACTAATTCTTGATAAACTTAATTTTTACGTTATCCAGATACTTAGAAAGCATTTCATGACTATAGAAAACTATGTCAAAACTCTCAAAATTATTGAAGAACAAATGGTTGTGATGAATCTCGGCTTAACGTAAAGCTACGATGATGATGGATAACCCATACCAGGTGAGAGTAACAAGAAAAATTTCATCACATGAAAAGAATATTCACGCTGTAACTGTGGGCTGTTAATTATAGGCGCCAATATTCGTAATATTTACCTCTGTGAATTCGAACATGACTTTTCGGATACTTTTTGGGGAATTTACTGGTTCACATCACCTACGTGAAACAAGGAGAACAGGAAACTGTATTTGACGTTCTATTTCTAACTAGGTGATAGGCCACGAAAAACGATTTGATAAATCAACAATGGTGCATGCGCCGGGGAAAAGAAAATGCCGTTCGATATCGTATTTAATTTCGTACCGCCTGGAAAATTCACCTTAACTCCATAAATTTAGGGCCAGAAAGTGTTATCTATCAAAACGCCTTCCGGTTTCCTGTCATCTTTTATAACTTTAACACATATTATTGTTTGTCGTACCTCTTTATGGATTTGCTTTTCCCATTGCTTTGGTGCTGTTAGATTGCCCAAACAAGATACAAGGTCAATTTGACAGAGATAATGTATATTTGTCACTATTAGCGACTAATGGAAAGCGACTTAATAGACTGCCATTCTGACACTTCAGATTTAAAAAATTTATTTGTTATTTTAGTAGAACAGTATGAAGTAATTCCAAGACGAGCCGTGGGCATGTAAAAAAAACAGTTTCTGGTCGCTTTGCGTACACCATTTTATCGGCAATCGTGTGAAATAACAAATCAATAAAGCACATTTCTTTATATTTATTTGTAGAACAAAATTCGGAACGTTCTAATTCTTGTTTATATTGATATTCATATACAAATACGAACAATTAGTAATATTGAAAGGATCCAATTTGTTTGGAATGTTTGGAATATTCAAATGACTGTTGTTGGAGTCAGAACATGAAGGTTAGGTATTCGATTCATGTTGATTGTTTTAATGTGATAATTATTGAATGATCTTGGCAATTTTAATTTTGCTTAAGAGTGAATTATCTATATACCCTTCAGCGGCAGACTTCCAGACACCGTGTCTCAGAAAATATGTGATATTTCAACCATTATCAGCGAATAATGTCACCGAAGTTCGGCGAAGATGGCCTACGAAATTTTTAGGGCTGGATACCTTTAAAATTTCTGCAATCCTCAGTCCTAGAAATCCAAAGCTCTATACCAATGGGCCGAATGGAACATTTTTCTTTTTTTTTTGTAATTTAAAAATAATCTGTTGTGTGAAGTATGGGATGGCCGTAAAGATTGCCTATATAATACAGAATTTTTTAGTCGAATTACAACAAATGTGTGTTATGAAATAAATTGACATTTTTGTTCAATCTTCCTGTCTAGATGCACTGTTTAACCCTAGAACTGTTGCTACCTGGAAGTAATAGCTAAGTTGATACTTTTCCCTTACAATCGTGATTTTTTTTTCAAAATTACCTTCAGTATTAGGTTGGTTTCATTGTCTGCTCACCTAATAAATTTATTGATCTACTCACTGCTGAAGACTTCCGATTTCTTTGCTTTATAACAAACGTTCTTTTCCTTTCAAGGAATGCGATAACATTCGGAAACGTAGTAATGTTTACATTATTTTCCACTAAAATGGTACTTTTCAGCATATAGTGCATGCTCCACAGGATATAGAGGAGATAATCATTTCTGATTCTTGTGCCAAATGAACCTAAATTATGCCCTCTGTGATAGGTTTTCATTTATTTATATCCATTCGTGTCAAATTCTAAAAGTTTTCGTGAACTTTAATCTTTAGGTAATAAAACGAATCATTTTATGTTTCATTAACTTTTAATCCGCAATGCAGTTGGAAGATTTATATTTCTGTGATATTAATTAATTAGTAAATTTGTAGAGTTACTTATGCCGAATGATTGTTGTCCTCCTAGCTGCAAGAAAAATCACAACAATGAGCTAAAATTTAAATGTTCAGTTTTCCTAAGGATGATGAATTTCGGAAACGATGGATATCGGCTGTTCCTATGAAAGATTTCAATGTAACATTAATAACAGAACAATATTGTCGTAGTGGTACCGTAGTAAGTGTGAATGTTGTCAATTTTTTGAAATTACAACAATTTGGATACAAAATATTTTGTATTATATGTGACAATAATGCAGTTCCCGGAATGTTATAAATAATTTCGAATTGTTCCAATGAGCTTAATTTAGATTGAATATCAGGAGAATTTCAAACAAACATTAGGAGACAGATTTTTTACATTATTAAAAGCAAATGGGGTGCAACTAAGAACTCAGGCCACATCTGGTAATCCCGTTGGAGCAGGAAGTCCTCATATATGTTCTAAAGAATGAATAAAACTTTGTTTTACTGTCTTTTTGTGCTGTAACGTACAAGTGACCAGCTGCAACATAGCCTCTGGCTTGTGACGTCACGATCGAGCGTTTACACCTTATATGATATAGGGTAATGCTATAACCCCCAACCTTTCAAGAAAATTCAAATGCTTATCTTTCCTTCCAACATTGCATTGCTGGTTCACACGAACAATTTAGGCTTTCCTCTCGTGTAGTCAAAATATAATAAAAAAAAGTCCAATTTGCAGTCTTTTTGAGCAACATTTCTTCCTTGTTTAATAAGGCAGAACAATGATAATAAAAATTAACTCTTCCAATAATTCGATGAGTTTACTTTGGCACGTCTCAATGAAAGCTTGTGGCGTGACTGTTATCTAAATTGTCCAAGGATGTAATATCACATTTCTCAATATCAAGTGTATATTTTGATAACAGTTTCGATAAAACTGTAAGCTATAGCTATTTCTGGTGGAACATTATATTGACCGATACTAAATTAAGTTCGTGTTATGATGTGCCGTAAAGTTAAAGACCCCTACAGTAATAGCAGTTCCAAGTAAATATTCACGTTCTTTACTGACCTCTACAACATGTAAGAGTTTAGGATCCACGAAATCAGACAGACCGGTCAACCAACCCGTCTAAAAAGCAAAAAACGAATTCGATAAAAAAACGTAATTGTGTCTGGTCATGGCTGATACAGCGACGGGTTTGGTTCTCGAATATTTTTTTGGAATTCCTGTCTTTTGACCGCACACGATCCACCGCTCCAGAATAACAATATCCGAAGCTATAAATGCCCATCTCTTATAAATGTTCATTATTTCATTGGCACACGGTTTTTCAAGATCTAATTAACCGCACTCATTTAGGCGTATCAACCAGAGCCTATTTTTGGTTTTAGTGGGCCCTAGGCTCATATACCTTCTGTGGGTCCCTCGTAGGATTAGAAATAAAGCATAAATAGCGGCGCAGGTGAAAAACTTGGTGTCGGCAATAGAACAAAAAACAATAACATTAACATTCATATAATTTTGTAAACATAAAATAAATGTAACACAAAATAAATAAAATAATAGAACAAACACAGATCACAAATATAAACGTACTAAAAAACGGTCTTAATAGAGAAAAAAATACAAAGCCAACATTCCTACTAGCCTAAGGCGCATTAAATTTTCTTTAGCGCTTTTTTCTTCGCTAATTTATAATTATAATTTCAATAGAATCTATGTTTCCTATTACCTCATTTTCCACGTTAAGACTAAATATACCCTCAAATCCTAAACATTTTTCTAATGGTTTTCCGTTCGGTAAAATATATCGATTGAAGTGAGTTGCTCAATATGAGAAATTTCGGGAGTCAAGTCAACAATTACATAAAATTATTTTGCGGCAAGGAAATCTTTTAAGATGTAATTTAGAATTTCTCTTGCTATAAGTATAATAGATTCATTACAAACAGCTGGGGAGAGATAACTTACATATCCACTTCCTGGATTGCCAAATTTAAGTCAATGAGTTAGGAATGGAACAAAAAGTCACCATTTCCATAAAAAGCTAACCAATTTTTTGAGAAAAATTTTACAGCAGCCACTACTATTCTTTGAAGAACGTTATACAATTTAATTGCTATTATGGTCTTTAAATGCATGCATAAGTTTTTGAATCATTATAAACAACTATGTTTATTAATAAAAATACGAATTTCACCAGAATATTGAGTTTATAGTTATTTTCGGATAATTTTAATATTTTAATGCTATTATAAACTTTAAATGCAAAGATACATTTTTGAATTGTTATAAACAAATTATTTATTAACATTTCTGTAATCAAATTGATGATTATAATCAAAGCAGTGTTTAGCAAGGGCGGTGGAAGTTTTTGTTTCTTGTACTGTACTTATGTCTATACATGAAATTGTTTAGATTGCGATGGAACTCATACAGGAATCTCTGAGCAATATTTACAAAAGAGAATGTATGGCCAAGAAACAAAGACTTCCACTGCCCTTGCCAAACACTGATTTGATTATAAACATCAATTGGATGACAAAAATCTTAATATTTTAAATATTCACATAAAACGTGACCCCCAAGTCTGTGAATCATAGAACAGATATTCAGTCGTTAAATCAAATTCATAGTCCAGGCAACGAACCGGAAAATAAAAAAAAGGACGTGTAGGTCAGAATCGAAAAATTTTTGTGGGATTCGATTCTTGGGATCATTCATAACACATAAAACGTTACCGGTCCCTCCCCCCTGGGAGCATTATAGCTGAAATCCCGGCTCATTGCCTGGATTATTATACTACTTTAATTAATTAAAACCCTTGCAAATTTCTAGATGCGTCTTTATAATGTGCAAAATATATTTTAGGTAGAATGTTCAAATAGCAATATTTCTAATGAGGCCTGACAACCTTTTTCTATTACCTCATAAATCTTCAACATCTGGTTCGAAGATGGATACGTTATAGTTTTTGGTTCCAGTCGTATCCAGATTTTGTTCCAGATGACTTCGTATATTATAAGAATACTGCTAAGCAGTGGATTCTTGATACATATACAAATACTTAAAACATTAATGTGCTACAGTTTCGATTATTCGTGTTTCTGTTCGTTTCGGCGACGTGGGCATTTTCAATTGAAATAGGTGCGATAAGGACGCTTCGTGCTGATAGAAATTGATACGTTTTCTGATGATGGTCGTAAGACCGAAACGTACGTAAAGACGAAAATAATAAGCATATGTGTTATTGTGACCTATTTCCCGAGAATTTATATATAATTCATACCTGGGTCAAGAATCATTATTACAAAATTCCTATCTTTTGACCGCACACGATCCACCGCTCCAGAATAACAATATCCGAAGCTATAAATGCCCATCTCTTGTAAATGTTCATTATTTCATTGGAACACGGTTTTTCAAGATCTAATTAACCGCAGTCATTTAGGCATATCAGCCAGAGCCTATTTGTGGTTTTAGTGGGCCCAAGGCTCATATACCTCCTGTGACCCCATCGTAGGATTAGAAATAAAGCATTAATAGCGGAGCAGGCGAAAACCTTGCTGTCAGCAATAGAACAAAAAAACAATAACAATAACATTTATATAATTTTGTCAACATAAAATACATAAAATAATAGAACTAACACAGAACACAAATATAAACATACTAAAAAACGGTCTTAATAGAGAAAAAAATACAAAGCCAACATTCCTACTAGCCTAAGGCGCATTAAATTTTCTTTAGCGCTTTTTTTTCCGCAAATTTATAATTATAATTTCAATAGAATCTATGTTTTCTATTACCTCATTCTCTACGTTGAGAGTAAGTATACCCTCAAATGCTAAACATTTTTCTAATGGTTTTCCGTTCGGTAAAACATATCTAACGTTTAAAGTGAGTTGCCCAATATGAGAAATTTCGGGAGTCGAGTCAACAATTACGGAAAATTATTTTGCGGCAAGGAAATCTTTTAAGATTTAATTTAAAATTTATCTTGCTAGAAGTGTAATAAATTCATTACAAACCGATGGGGAGAGATAACGGACATTTCCACTTCCTGGATTGCCAAATTTATTTAAATTAAATGAAAATTTATTTTGGTGATCGATCCATGAAAAGCTAACCAATTTTTTGACAAAAATTTTACATCAGCCACTATTCTTTGAAGAACGTTTTTCAAATATTCTTTTTCCTGCTAATATCTTTTGCCGTATGTGTATCTACTCCACCCTCAGCAAAACTTCTATAATACATATTATTATAAGCAATTTATTTATTAACAAAATGTTAAAAATATATTTTAGGTAGAATGTTCAAATAGCAATATTTCTAATAAGGCCTGACAACCTTTTTCTATTACCTCATAAATCTTCAACATCTGGTTCGAAGATGGATACGCTATAGTTTTTGGTTTCAGTCGTATCCAGATTTTGTTCCAGATGACTTCGTATATTATAAGAAAACTGCTAAGCAGTGGATTCTTGATACATATACAAATACTTAAAACATTAATGTGCTACAGTTTCGATTATTCGTGTTTCTGTTCGTTTCGGCGACGTGGGCATTTTCAATTGAAATAGGTGCGATAAAGACGCTTTATGCTGATATAATTAGTTATAAGGAATCCAGTTTTAGAAAATACGTCTTCTGATGATGGTCGTAAGACCAAAACGTAGGTACAGACGAAAATAATAAGCATATGCGTTAATGTGACCTATTTTCCGAGAATTTATATATAATTCATACCTTGATCAAGAATCATTATTAATTACAATTTTACGTTTGCTCACAACGTCTACGAAACATTAACAAACTGTATGAACTATTAATAATAAATGTCAATTTGGATTTCGTAGCAATGTTTCTACTACAGCTGCTATAAACAAACTTACTAGCTATGTTCGAGAATGTTTTGAGGAAAAGAAGTTCATGCAAGCCTCCTTCTTTGACCTTACCAAGGCTTTTGACTGTGTGTCCCATGATCTGTTGATGCAAAAGCTCAAAGAATACAACTTTGATAACAATAGTATAAATCTTATTAAATCATACTTAACTAATCGTATGCAATACGTATCATGCAACAATGAAAAGTCGACAAATAAAATAATCACATATGGTGTTCCACAAGGATCTGTCTTGGGGCCAACCTTATTTTTAATATACTTTAATGACATTAGCAATTCTCTGTTAAATAACAACAACATTATTTTATTTGCCGACGACACAACAACACATGATAGTGCTGACAGCTTGGAGCAATTGAGTCAACAGGCCTTGGAAACACGAACCAGTATTTGTAATTGGTTCCTTGCTAATAACCTTAGCATTAATGATAGCAAAACACAAACTTCACATTTTTTACTTAGACCAGTTAATTTAAATATTGAAACCAACATAGTTAAATTCCTCGGCGTATATCTCGATTCAAGATTGACATGGGAGCATCATATTGCACAACTATCAAAAAAACTCAACCAAGTCATTTTCGTTATACGAAATCTAAAAAATACAGTATCAGAGAATGTATTGATGAATGCATACTATGGTTATTTCCATTCACATATGACATATGCAATACTATGTTGGGGTCATTCAGCGCAGGCCTCAAGGATTTTTGCAATTCAGAGAAGGTGGCAAACCTAAAATATAGAGCGTGTTGTAAACAAAAATTCAAATCCTTTAAGATGCTCACTTTTCCAAGTGTTTTTATATTAAATTGTATAACACATGTTAAAAAAAATCTGGTTGCTTATGTTAAAGACTCCAACTATCATGAATATAACACCAGGGGAAAAGACAATCTTGTTGTCAACTTCAACAGAATCAATAAAGCTAGAGATGAACAAGGCCACTATGGCATAAAATTATACAATGTTCTACCAGAATCTATTAAAAATTTAAATATCAGAAATTTTGAACACAAAATGAAAACTTTTTTACAAAATGAAGCATTCTATAGTATAGATGAGTATCTAGGTTTTAATTTTGAAGACATTGAAAGTAGTCCTATGTAATATACTATGGTGTTTTATTATGATGTATCGAAAATTTTATCATATAATTAGTTGTATTTATAGCAATTTATTATCATTTATGAAAATCTTAATGTAAATTTTATTATTATTTATTATAAAAATTATTCAATTTAACAAGTGATTCTCTAACTGTGATACATCTGATTTATTAATGTCAAATACTATAAATTTTAAAAACCATCCTTAATAAATTCTTTTGCATTGACTTGTGTAATACTATGTACTGTAATTAACCGAATAACCGGAAGTAAAACAAAATCATGCCGCGACTACCACGTGTTTTGGAGGCGCAGCATGTTGTCGGCACCTTTCAAACCTTTGACGAGGCGAACATCAAAGAATCCTTTTGTGATGCCGAAATGCCATCTATTGGACAGTTATGGCGTTGAATTTGAATTTCGGATCGTAATAACAATAAATAATAAATAGTAGCTATATCAAATAATTATTCAATATAATTTTTCATTGTTACATAAAAAAATAAACTGTTGTTTCAAACAGTCACATTTGGGTCGAACGTGGCCCCTTGACTCAGTGGCCCATGGTACGTGCCTATCGGGCTAGTATCGGGACTAGTTTTGAACTACTACAAATGAAATCAAACGGAAAATCATCAAACTGATTTTTCGATGTTACCCTAGAACAATACCAGAATATTAGGGGTTATTATATGTTTCCACAATATCTCTGCTCAATGATACATTTCATAGACACATCCAAGTGAATAGTATGAAGTACTTATTTGTAGTGCCTACTCTGTTCAAAATAAAAAATGAACAGTGTGTAACTAGAATCCCTAAATGAATATTAATCACTGACAATCGTAGCATTTGATGGTACTGTACTTGAACGCATCTATTCAATAGAACCTCAATGTCCAGGTCAGTTAGGAAACCAGTATGTTAAGACGTTGATACATGCCACTAAACTTATTACTAGGATAGGTTAGTTATAAAGCCTTTTACCCCGTTTTTATAACGCGCCGCACGTCGTTAGTGAGTAGAAGAATTAAAACTTGTTCATTTTTCAAACCCAGCACTACTGAAGGGATAGTACAGTCGGCCTAAGAAATCATTGTCTTACCTGCAGTCCAATGTGAATTAACAAAATACTATTACTTCGTTCATCTCTGCGTCTATCAAACTGTTTGAATATAATTTTTTCGTTTTCTAAAACAGATTAGAATATTATTCACGAGGGCAAGTTGAAAAGTCCCTAAAAAATTAAACAAGAAATGATTTATTTGGTCAAAACTTATTTTATTTCTCAACATAATAGTAAACTTTTCTAATCTTTCAATCCCTTCCAAATAATACGATTTCGAATTTTGAAATAAAAATAGGGGGGGGGGACAAGTCTGGAGAATATGGTGAATGACGAACCAATTCGTAATTCATTCATGCAATTTTGCCATTGCGACTGCGGACTTGTGCGCCGTTGCGTTGTTCTGGTGGAAGAACACTTTTTTCTTTGCTAAATGCTTTCACTTTAATATACGCCGGTGACAGTTTTGCCGTTTTCAAGGTAATTGATATGGACGATACCGTGTGCATCCCAAAAAACTGCCGCCATGACATTGTTGGCCGACAAGCCCACTTTGGCCTTTTTTGGCTTCGATTCAACAAGACAAGTCCACTGTTTCGACTGATCTTTGGACTCTGGTGTATTGTGATGGATCCATGTTTGGTCCACGGTTACGAAATGGCGCTTGGATCTCCTTTGAAGTTACATTACGACGCTTGTTGTCAATAGGGATCAACTGCGGCACCCATCTGGCAAATAGCTTTCTCATATTCAAAAATTTATGCAAAATGTTCGGTACCCGTTCAGCTGAGATGCGTATGGTCTCAGCAATCTCGTGCACTTGCACTTTAACTCGCCGATCGTCCAATGTCGACGGTTTCAGGCATTGCTACCTCAATTGGACGACCAAAACGTCCGTCGTCCTTTGTGGTCATACTACCACAACGAAAATTAGTACGCCACTTGTGAATCATTCCAATCGATGGTGAAGAGTCCCCATAATGTTTAACAAGCGATGGTTCGATTTGTGTAATGTTTTTTTCACGAAAGAATTGATCAAACAAGACGCAAAATTCACTTTTTCCCATGTTTACTAAAATCTTCAAAGTTGCTTTTGATGGGTGTCAAAACAGATCCATGGAGCTATTTTTTGGAAGGACTGGGGAGAGCAAATTCTGGCTATTCTTGTGAACAAAGATTTGATTCAACAATGCGAAAAGACTAGTGTACTAAATTTATTTGGTTATTGAGTAAATCATTGGAAAGAGTCGTTGTTTTGTTGATTATAATATACTGGGTTTTTCACATTCACCTGCTAAATGTAATATATAGACTTTCAATCGGGCGAAACAACTGGGAGAACAAGGACTCTGGGCCACTTCCGCCAGGAGGACTCGTGTGGTTCACAGAGGGGTCTAAGACCGGCGAGTCTAGCGGAGCCGGAGTCTACTCGTGTACACCCAGAAGGGAGATTTCAGTTTCCCCAGGTGGCCACGCAACCGTTTTCCAGGCTGAGGTCTGTGCAATATGGACATGTGCCCTGGAAAACCTTACATTAAACTACCGAGGTAGGCGGATTTACATCTGCACTGACAGACGAGCGGCCCTGGGCGCACTTCGCGCCCACCAGAATGACTTCTAGGCTTGTCTTGAAGTGCAGGGAAACTCTGGTTCAATTAGCCAGAAGGAACAAACTCCAGCTAGTGTGGGTACCTGCCCATTTTGGTGTGAAGGGAAATGAAGTGGCCGATGAATTGGCCAAACGGGGCTCCTTGATTCCACAATCGGAATTTCATCGACCAACGGGCCCCACGCCCTCAAGGAGCTACTGGACAGACAGTGGCTCTCGATCTGGCGTGGTTCCCCAGGCATGAGGCAGGCGAAGCTCCACATCAGGGAATTCTCGCCTAAACTTTCTAAAACCCTACTCTCTATGAGCAGGAGAAGCCTAAAACTGGTGACAGGACTCCCCACAGGACACTGTCATCTGAATAAATATCTACACACAATGGGCATTGTCGAAGACCCAGTTTGTAGTAGATGTGGGGAGGCGGATGAAACTGCTTCTCATATCATAGCAGAATGTCCAGCACTGGCTTCTCTCAGGCTACAACACCTCGGCAGTACACATATGCCGCTTAAAGCAATAAGAGATATCAGTCCATGCAAAATCTTAGCTTTTGGCACTGCCTTAGGCTTGCTGGACTGATTCTTGTATCAAGGGGTCTGAGTGCTCCGGACTCGTCCGTCCCAGTTTTGATTGATTGATTGATTGAATCGGGCGAAAGCTGTTCTAATGAGAAGTTGGCGAAATTTGAATTCGACTCATATTCAAATCAATTGGAATATTTTTCACTACCTGTTCGACCAACATATACCGCCTCACATTATTCACAGATTATCTCATGTATAATATTCTCATTTTTTGAGGTTAGTAGTTTTTGTTTTCGAGTGATAGTTCACAACCAGCTGCAGCTCTTCATGCTCTACAAAGCCAAGATATGACTTGTCTTGGAGTAGGTACTGTTCACACGTTCTGTTGAATCTCTTGGATTATATTCTGAAGAAATATGTTCCTCTGGCTGGTGATGACAAACATACCAATTCAATGACCTCTCCAGAACATCGTAGATCTTCCCATTTTCAATGTAATTTCCGTCTTCTGTTATTCTACCACTGACTATTCCAGGTGAGGTTAGGCTGGATGTCTAGTTCAGTGAGTTGACTCTGTTGACCATTTGCACCACTTTCGTCCCGTCAAAGTCATATATTTTTGTGAATATAAACCTCTGGAAGGATAGATAATTCTATATATAGTATATAGTAAATAATTATACTCGTACATATGAAATATCCATTAAATTCACTCAAAATCTAAGGTCTACACATCAGTTCCATGCTCAATCTTGATTAAGCACCTAGTACGAAGTTGGAAGAGATGAATCGATAATATGTATTTCCCCAATAATGGCAGGTGTAGTCACAGATCATTTTTATACATCTATTGCTTTGGTAAATGATTAGTGGAGCAGGAGGTTGAGACAGTTCCAAGTAGCTTCTTCTGGTAGCATAATTCATCAGTTCTGACATGGGTATATTATGAGGAATAGGGATACGTAAGATAACATCATATACCTACCAAAATCTGACTTATATTTCTGAACGATTATATTGTTAGCCAAAAAAGTCAAATTATTCTAATCATTGGCCTTAAATCGAAACATCTCGTATGAAAATGGAAGATCCATTTTACTGCAAATGCTTCGCGTTTCTTGTGATTTGCTTACTGAAGAATGCACTATCCAACAATAATTGATTTTTCATAGATGAGAAGAAAAATGTAAAGTTGAGAATAAAAACAATAGATAGCCTTACACTATCAGATGCTGAAAGGAATTTCTCTTACATCCATGGAAACACGGACGGAGCAATTCAAAAGCCATAAACTGAAAAATTTCAGTCGATCAAATCTCATCGAAAAGATCCCATGACCCTATTTAATTACTTTAGAATGTAGAAATTAGAAAGTACCTGCCGTCTTACAATTCAACCCAATTTTAATCCGGTCCTACTGAAGTTGGAAGATTTTATTCAATGTTAGTATCAATATATGTAAGTTCCTTGCCCTCTATAAAGAAAACCGAACATTAAAGTAGGTACATCCGTGTCAATGTCCTTTGTGACGGTTTCTAAGACTAAGATTTAATAGGAGCCACTATTCCAAATTCTTATCTGAACAACTTATTTCGTCTTAAATATTCATTAAATCGAAAATAGTTTTAAACGTTGATTTTGTAATAAGTTAAATCTCATTGCCATCTGAATCAATAATTATGCTAATTTCAATTGATTTAATTGTGGAAATGAGGATCACTGGTATGAAAATACTTAACTCATTATGAAGAACATTCTGCCCATATAAAATAGAATAATAGTGAAAATTCAGCATTAGCAGAACATATTCTGAATGAAGGTCACACCGTTTTCTCAAGAAAGTTTATCCTGTTAAACACAGTGAGGACAAATTTCTGATAACTTAGAAGGGATGGAAAAGTATAAGCGATAAAGCAATTTATTAAATTCAGATTTATGTCCAGCTGATGGTAGTCCCTTATAGACACTACTAATTACAAATAGTATTTAAACAGGCACGTTATAAGAAAACTGCTAAGCAGAGGTGCGATAAGGACGCTTTGAGCTGATACAATTAGTTATAAGGAATCCCGTTTTAGAAAATCGTCTTCTGATGATGGTCGTGAGACCGAAACGTACGTATAGACGAAAATAATAAGCATATGTGTTAGTGTGACCTATTTCCCGAGAGTTTATTAGATAATTCATACCTGGGTCAAAAATCATTATAATTGCTACTCTACTTTTGAGTTTTGCGTGACATATTTCGTTGTATGTTCGGTAGAATAGACGAATTCGACTACTTAATTCCATAAATAAGAAACAATCAATTATAGTGTTATCGTGTATCCCCAGTGTCAACTCTTTTATAGATTACTACTTACTACTTAATAATTACCATCATTATCTTTTTCTATCCATTTTATTATTTCCTTTATTTTCTACACAACGTAATTATTTTTCACTACAAAGAGCTATAGGGTAAGACCATTTTTACTTAATACTGAGAGGTATATACATTCGATCTCATTGATTTTTGAAATTCATTCCCATGAAGAAAAAATGTCAGTGAAAAACCATATCTGGATTAAGAAGTGCCGCTTAATTTCATAAAAATTGTACTCTCTTATGGAGAAATGTTCGTTCCCATCAAAACTATGAAGTACAACAGAAGATATTGGGATTCGAAAAACAGAACATTTCAATCGTGAATAGATTTTAACTTATACACACATTTGAAATTAGGCAAGGAAAATTTCAAAATATTTATTTGGCATAAATACTAATAACATTACTTGGGAATATCGCCGATTAAGAAAAATAAGCTGAGAGTTCCATCACTTTTCGGCACAATTTTTCGGTTTTGGACACTTCTGCGGGTCAAATCTATGATTGCAGAAACAGAAAACATATTGGAAACAGCTAATGAAAGCCGTTAAATTACACTTTGTGTTGCATTGAAATTTTGTTTCAATGATCTACGTCTACATAATACTCTATGTTTTATACTGACACCTGCTGACTATTTAAATTATGCATAATATAATAAGCTGTGATCGATTGATCAAGTGACTTCCCTCACTTTTGTTAGCAAAATAGCTTTCGCCACACTTGCGGGCCATATGTAAATAATGTTAGGAACAGAAAATATACTGGAAATAATTGAGAAAATGCTCATGAAACGTTAAATTATACTTTGTGCTGCATTGAAATTTTTTCCAAATGGTAATAAAGTATTTCACAACTCTATTTTTCGTACTGACACCTGCTATCATGTTGGCAATTACTCACACTATATTATAACCTTTGTTTATGCTGACACTTGCTGTCACATGAATTATCAAAGCATACCACAGAATAAAGACAAAAAATAGATCGTCACATGAATCTTATAATGAGAATTTCAGACACTTCTGCAGGTCAAATATATATTTGTGATATATATTTTATAACCAGAAAAACACGGTTGTCCTTATGATTCAATAAAATACCATAATTCCAATTGAAAAACTGAAGATGTATAACAGAAATACCACTCAAAAGTAGGGTTACCAGACGTTCGCTTTTTTTGTCCCGTGTTCGCTTGTCCGCTTTTTCAGCGAAATGTTCGCTTTTTTCACTCGATTGGACAGATCAACTTTTTTCATCGTATCTTGCATTAGTATATGAATATATTTTTTGCCTGACAGTTGGTAGGCACTAGAAATAAGAATTGCGAACTAGGGAAATTATCAGCTGTTTCTCAATCGATATATTCACGTATCGTAATATATCGATCAATATACTACACTACATTGACTTTGTATGTGCAGATTATTCAGCTTCAGTCAGCTGATCATATTAATATTGTCGGATATTGTAATCAATTGCAATTGCAGACTGTTGTTTTGTCGTCTCGTGTCGTGTTTTTCATTATAAATCGAATCGTCTTGATTTCAAATAAATCGCAACTGCACAGAAGAACAGGTAAGAATTTATCTCTTGTTATTATTACCGTACATTCGCTACGTTTCATATTTTCCACATTCTATCATATTTTATTAGTATTGCCATATAATAAACGAGTAAGTCACATATTTCTAGAAAAAAATTTTTTTCTCCTACCATTTTTTAACATTTGAGAAAATGGAATTTTTTTTTTATTTTTCAATTATTAATAGGGGGGGGGGCTTGGTTGTGGAATGTTCGCTTTTTTCACTTTGACCATCTGGTAACCCTACTCAAAAGGGCGCTACCAGACCCAATAATCTTCATTCTCTCATTTTCTTCGAGTTCTTCCTTTTCCGGTATGTCTGTGACCATCACACCGTTCCCACGCTTTCAACTACTCTTTGCCAACATCCTTGGTTTAGCTTTCGGGTAAGGATTCAATTGTTCTGGAGAAACAGAAATATTGGGCTACTATCGACGTCGTCCATTGAAACCCCAATTGATGTATTCACACATTTCTGGCTTTGAAATCTGAACTAAAAATTGCATCTTTATGAAACTTAAATAAATATATCCCTACTAATCACCACTGCATGCAAACACAAACTATTACTATGTTACAAACTTTAGGCTCTTATCTTTGAATGTTACGTCAGAGGTGTCGAAAAGTAACCAAGCTCTGTGAGTTTATTACAGAGACGGCCATATGCTTTTGTCAGGAAGTAGAACTCACATTAGGGCAAGAAATTCGAATCTATTCAATGAATCCCCTGTCCAAACCATCCCCAATCTCCCCTACAATTTTAGATTAATTCACTAGGTTACAACTTTTAAGTATTTGATTGTTTACTGGCACAAGCAGTTGTTCCATGAGTGGGTTTCGATGATTTTCGATAATATCTAGTGTAATGGCGTTTTTTTGTGAATAGCATCTCGTACGGTTTGGATGTGGAGGTCTGTGGTTAGCGTATAATTCGTTACGTACCAGGGACCGTCTACTATTTAGCGGAGTATCTTGGATTGGCATCTTTGGATGATTGTAATATTTGATTAGAAGGCGCATCCCTACACATTCAATCCGTATGCTGGAGTTTATTTAGATGATTTTGTGTGAGATGAGAGGCTATGTTAGGATAATATAAGAAATCATACGAACTGCAGAGTGACAATTGTAACGTCCCACTGCGAGCAGCGTTATTTTCAAAGCTGGTTATTATGAACTTTACAGTTCGCGTTTAATTTCGTTATCCTACAGATTAGGAAAATCCATTCAAATCAAGTAAAAGATTAATCCATAGATGTCGAATGAAGAATATCATTCTCAAACAGCCTTTAAAAACTGACATCTATTGGCGAGTAGTTGATGTATCGAGGTGAAAATTGGTTCGTTTCGATGATCTGTTGTTGCCTTTGATCTGCAACTTCGCTGATACATACAATGCACATGATACATTCGAAATGTTTCTCCTTCTGTTTAAGTTGTGAATTTCTAGTAAGATATACTCGCATGAGGTATGTAATGTAAAAAGTTACTATATAAGGTAATACTTACAGTTTTCTGTAAGTTCTGTTGGCGCGAATTTAGGTTCGTTCAAGAAGAAACGTTGAAGACCAAATATAACTAATGACTTGAATCATTGATTAACTGATTGTCCGCCGGCTTCAATTCGCTTCTCTCACTGGGTTTCAGAATGGCCATCCAACTCTTTTTCAGATTAAACTGAACTTATGAAATAAACTAAATTTGCTCTAATTAAAAATCTTGTGTGGCCCAAATTGATGCGATGTTGGTCAGGCCCGGCTTTCTCTTTCTACGTTCAAATTTTATATTATTATTTGTGTAGATACAGACTCAGATGATGAGGGAGTTGGCAGCGAGGGGGTTGGGCTTGACATTTCGAGATTCATAAGCCATAGAGTCGCTTGCTAAACATTTTTTCAATATTTGATGACACAAAACAAGTGTTACTTAGTTGTCAGATGTGGTGTTTTATTGAGTATGTATGAAATGGAAATAAACAATAAAACTGTTATTATATTGCGATGTTGTTATTCAGGTCAAAATTTGTTTCATTCATATATTTCACAATTTCATTATTTGTAATAGACATTTCACTCGGAAATTACCAACACTCGTATAATAATAGTTGGCGGCGTCGGCCTAAACTAATGTATTGTAAATGATTAGAAACAGATAAAGGCGCTGGAAGACGACATATTATACTGTATGGCATATGGATAGTTTTTTTGAATTGATGGGGATAATCGAAAAACATTTCAAGAATATAATATGGTTCATAACTCCATGTATTATTATAACTGTCAATATCATTGAATTAAAACAGTAATGGAATCTAATTTCGAAAAATCTTAGCGGGTGCCTACTTCTAATAAGGAACCTACTTGGAAATTCCTAGATCTTGTACCATGAGTGTTTTCATTTGCTCTGTATAAAATGTGCTTCATCTGTCCACAATATTTGCCGGAGAAAGTTTTCGTTGTTGTTCGGTTTCTTATGGGCAAATGAAAATACATCATGGTACAAGATCTAGGAATATTCAAGAAGAATTCAATGTTAATGACTGGCTTGGCATTTACAAAAACAATATTTTGGCCTATACGTTTTACCAGACAGACTAACAGCCGCTGCATTTTTATAATTTTTGGAAACTAATCACGAAGACAAGATGGCTAAATACGTTAGTACGATGAAAGATGGTAATCCAGTTGCATGGCCTCCTGGATCACCTGACCTTAATCCTCCGGACTTTTTTGTTTGGGGTTATTTGAAAGATCAAGTTTATGCCACGCTGGTTCATAATAGAGAAGATCTACTGAATCGTATTCAGAGAGCTTGTGGTGAAATAAATAAAAAAATGTTAATTCTAACAAGAAGATCGGTGAGAAAGGGTTGTTGCTGTTGCGTTGAAGTAAATGGATATCATTTTCAGCATTTATCATGAATGATTAATTTTTATCGTAACCAATAAAAAGGTATTCAAATTTTTTACTTTTTGAAAAGCCTTTCAAAAGAAATTCTGTGAGATAACCCTGAACAATCAAAATAGCTCGAACAGAAAGCCAAGAATACATTTTTATAGAAAATAAATCAAAGTTTTTAAATTTGTATACAATAATAATTTACGATCATTGGCGTAGAAGTTTAAGGGGTTTAAATGCGTACAAAACCCCATAACTGCGCCAATGTATTTGTCTGAAAAACATTTTGTAACAAAAAAAGTTTCTCATCCAGTAATACTGAAGTGTACCAAGTTTGAACTAAAAATTTTCATTTGTTCAGAAGATAATGAAGAAAATGTAATAATTTTTCAAAACTTCAACACCCTGTATCTCGGAAACGAAGTGATTTAGAGAAAAATGTTATATGAAAGACCCCTACTATTTTTAAAAGTTCTATCGTTTACCGAAGTTATGAACGAAAACACTGAAATACCCTGTATATTTAATTTAAGTATTTGAAGAATTGCACCTTAGTTGTATCCAGTTAATAGCTCATTTTGATTATGTCACTATTTTTTTATATATATTATTAAAGTATCAATGTATATCTTATTCACATTTTACAAATCAATCTAAGGTATTATAATATGATGATCGACAAAGGGGGAGTCAGCGGGGAAGGGGATTTTAAGTTGGTAAACTTGCTTGCGATGGTCACTCACAAGTAAACACACTGTTTTGTATACCTATTCTATTATCTACGTTACGTTAAAAAAGGTTATTTTTTATAATAAAAGTTCATTTATAATAAAATTTTGAAGTTTTATTTTATATAAAAATCGCAAAGTATAATAAATGTCATGAAAAAAGCATTTTCAGTGTGTAGAATAAAATGACTTTTTGAATTTGCCGCATTCTTCCGACAGTTCGCCAACATCACGAAGCAAAATAATATAACGAAGAATTGCATTAATTAAATATTCACTAATTTATCGAATTTTAACCTGGAAAGCTGAAAAACGAGCTCTTACATTATTTTTGGCATCAATTTCTCTATCTTCTTGACCAATAAAAATAACTCGAAAGCATTCCTTTCAACATTTATTTCTAAAAAAATAGTCAGAAATCAACATTTGCCATAAGGTTATGTGTTAAAACGTCGTTTTTTAAATGGACATTTTTCCAAATTTCTTCTGGAAACTTGGGTAAAACAAAGCTCTAAAATTCGTAGTTTAGTCTAAAGAATATATTTTAATTATTTTTAGGCATCAAAAGCATTTCCGAGATTTTGCATCATAAGACCTTAAATTAATTTGCAAGTAGTGAACGCTGAATTATCAAGATAAAAACTACAATGAAACAATTTCTTCTAAATCTAAACATCAGTACGTTTATTGAAATGAGAGAAGGAATTTATAGGAACACACATAAATAATTTTTTCTTGGTATTAACTATACATATCATCACCATCAATATTATCACTTATCAAAAGAGTTAGTTGATTTAACACTCAGATTGTCCAATTCACCTTCAGGTTTTGGACTCCATACCACAGCTGCTTTCCTGAAAATGATGAAATATAAGGATCAATGCTATAATAAAAAATCCATATTTATTTCCTAAATTTTCATAGACGTCGGGTATCTTCAAACGATCTAATCTAAGTTTGAACAATCGAAAAGATTCAAGTCAATTGGTTTTGCCCTCGACATCTTCCTTCTCGAGTTTATGCACGTCCAACTTATTTATCGTCGTTTTTACTGAAGAAAATAAAACAAACCTTGTACACTTCACTGGGAATGTTAATGCCGCGTACCAGAGGATAGCAGCTAAAATCACAGACCACGACCTCAAAGGTCCTAAAATGAACGCCAACGTTCCATACGCCAACCAAAACAAATACGCCATCGCCACTTGCAGACCGAACACGATCGTAAAAGGAAGATGCAAGAAGATGGAAGTGGTCAACGTTCTCTTCCTACCAGGCTTCAATATTTGATATTGGAACCTGTAACAAAGATATTTTCAGAATAGGAACTACATTACTACATCGTTTCGATATTATTTCAACTCACCTGTTGTCGACACCATGGGCCAAAATTAAAGTCAACGGGATTTGGAAGGTGATTAACTAGAATAAGGAAGGATGACATGAATCACAATTCCGAACAGTTGTATAATTATCTATAAGACATTTTTTTTTATATATATATATATACTATGACTACACGAGAGGGAAACCTATAATGTTCGCAGAACATCGTGTGAGCCAGCAGTGGAATATAGGGAGATGAGATAGCTATTCGTATTTTTCTTGAAGGTTTGGAGGTTATAGGTATATGGAAAGACCTCACTAGGTAAAGAGTTCCATAACTTCGCTGTTCGATAAAAAAATTAAGTCTGGTAGGGAGAAGTTCGGCAGGTCTCGAGTTTGACAGTGAAGTGGTGACTAGTTCGAGCTCATCTGGAATCTCTCGTGGTGGAATAACAGACGAGATTTCTGATGAACACCGACCATGGAAATGTCTATAGAAAAGGGAGATCTACCACCTTTCTACGATGATCTAGAGAGATCTATGAACTTGTAAGTGTGGCATCCTCAATCAAACGAATAGCTCTCTTCTGAATATAATCAAAGAGCTTCGGCGAACTCCAAACATTACTACAGGACAGGTCGAAACCGTGCTTTGTAGATTATGAGGAGCTGTTGAGATGTAAACTAGCTCTTGGCACGGAATAGAGAACCAAGTTTTTGTGAAGCGGTTTTCGCAATGGAGCTCACATGATCTTTCCATGAGAGGGTGCTGTTGGTGGTGATCCCGATCATTGTTATGGAAGACTTCATAGAAATAGTTGAAGCTGACATCATCATATTAGGGATCCGCCTTTCTGTACAAGATGCAAATTTGAGTTTAGTTAAACTAAAATATCAGATCCCCATTTCAAAATCTTTGCCAGATCTACATTAATTGCGTCAACCTGACCTGACTCGCTCCTCTGGCTTCAATAGCTGGTATAAGGGCTCTATATTCGAAAACGGTATGAAGTGTACCATAGGCTGTGCCAAAAAAAAATCGATATATTTTTATTTCGCTCGTCTTCGAGTATATCATTCCCCGTTCAAATTCATTCAGGTCCCCCAAATTTGAAACAAATTGGTTAATATTTAGAGGTGCATCAAGCCCAAAACGTGTTTTTTGAAGTTTTTCCTCAATTTTTGAGAGGTTTCCTAACACTTCTACAATAACGGGATGTTTGACACTTGGGAGACATTATTACATTCAAACACAAAGTATTTAATGCATTTCAGTCGCCACATCCACTTTCCCACAGACATATTGGCGAAAAGAACTATTTCTTTAAGGCCTAAAAACTGTAATTTCAACTTTCAACTTAAATAACTTCATATTTTTAGGTTCATGCTGCGTCATATGCTCTTTTAACGTAGTCTAGTATCACGTAGCATTAATTGAATTGATAATTTCAGAGAAAATCGCCCATCAGTAATGATAATCTACACTCGAGTGAAAAAACGCACAACTTGAAAATGCACCAAAAATTTTAAAAATTCAGAGTGCCATAACTCGGTTGCGTTTAGTCGAAAATAGATGAATCTTTGAGTTCTAAAAAGGTTAGAATCTTCCCTTTAATGTGATGCTACTTAATGTGATACCAAATCCATTTCACCCCTCCCACCCCACTAAGAAAAATATGTTCCTGGTGTCAAAAAATGTCCCACTTTGACAGCTCGTAGCCGGTTAAAAGGTTATTATTAAATCCAAATCCTGACACCGAATTAGAGATGTGGAGAACGCGTTGTATCGATGAACTATTCTCTCAACATACACGTAACTTGTTGGAAAGATTTGACGTGAACTGCGACTTTTCAATTGAAGATTCATCTGCGTGGAAAAGCAACGAGTCTTATATAGAAGCGAAAGAAAAATTTTCATTTTTGCGCGTTACGAATGACACCGCGGAAAGAGGTATAGCGTTAATTACAAAATATAATTCCGAATTGACGAAGAACGAAGAGCAAAAGCAGTACCTGTTGAAAGTTGTCGAGGAGCACAAGCGGCGAATTCCAAGTGTTGCGAAAAAAGCGTTAATGTGATGTATGATTACAAATTATTAAATGTATGCTTATAAATTATTAAATGATTGTACTCTGTACTCAACACATTTTATTAACTTTATGACCCCTAGATTAATTTTATAAAAAATGGCACTTTTTGTTTGAAAAATGCATAACTTCCCGTCAAATCATCGCAGAAACTCGAATTGTAAAGGAACTTAAAAAAAATTATTGATCAGAACTCAAAGATTCATCCATTTTCGACTAAATGCAACCGAGTTAAGGTACTCTGAATTTTTGCCATTTTTGGTGCATTTTCAAGTTGTGCGTTTTTCCACTCGATTTAGATTATCATAACTGAAGGGCGATTTTCTCTGAAATTATCAATTCAATTAATGCTATGTGTTGAAAGTTGAAATTATAGTTTTTAGGCGTTAAAAAAATAGTTCTTTTCGCTAATATATTTGTCGGAATTGGGATGTGGCGACTGAACTGCATTAAATTCTTTCTGTTTGAATGTATATGTCTCCCAAGTGTCAAACATCCCGTTATTGTAGAACAGTGTTAGGAAACCTCTCAAAAATTGAGGAAAAACTTCGAAAAACACGTTTTGGGCTTGATGCACCTCTAAATATTAACCGATTTGTTTCAAATTTGGGGGACCTGAATGAATTTGAACGGGGAATGATATACTCGAAGAAGAGCGAAATAAAAAAATATCGATTTTTTCTGGCACCGCCTACTGTTCCATCATCTGCAAAACTGTGGACGGGACAGGTGGTCACTTCCAGCAGATCGTTGATATGGAGCAGAAACAAAAAGGTGCCAAGTGGTGCCCTGTGGAACACCAGCTTTGATAGCCAATGTATCGGAGGATAATTCATCAATCACCACATGGAGTGATCTATCTGAGGGTGAACTCTCTCAACAAAACAAGATTGCAGACTCTGGGCAATACAATAGGATGAAATATTTAATCTGAGGTATGAATATGAATACCTAACATCAGAAAGAAAATGATCTATTTATGTACCGATAATACATAGTCCATTCATTTGGTGCTATAGCAAACAATTCTTTATTTATAGCTACAGTAGTACGTCCTAGGGAAATGTTTGTATTAAACCAAATTGATTGAGAAAAATGTATTACTTATGATTTGAAAGGATTTTTCTCAGACAACATAAGCAAAAACGTTAGCCTTAAAATAATAAAAATTAGCTTGATATATTTGTTTCGTAAGTAATTGATACGTTTTGAGAAATTTACGTTTTATTGTTCATACGCAAAATTCTAAAAGTATCCAGAACTGACTAAATTTGAAACTCCATCATCAAGAGAGTTATTGTTTTCCTAAAATGTTAGAGTAAACTTATTATTTGTGAATAACTGATTGAAAAATCACGAATTACATCTGATTCTCGGTTATCTCCAACGGAAAGCAGCGTTTTCATATTTACATTTAACAGAAGCACATAGAATCACGAATATCTACTTACTTGAATAAAACCATAGACGTAAGTAAATGAGCCTGGCAAATATGTACCATTTACATAAATACCCCATGCAAAAATCACACCAATGTAATCTTCTATAATGTATCCGATTGACCAAGGACCAACACAGAGATAGATTGGATATAAAACGATAGGCCAAAATAGCCGATCAATTGTGGACAGAACCCATAATTTCCGCAGCCAAACATTGCAACAATTCAAGTTTTGTCTAGGTTTATTTGCCTTACCAGCTGTAAAATTAGTACATTAAGTTTATAATTTGCTAGCTATCATACAGAGCTATATGTAAAATCTATAAACAAAATAGAAAAAGAAAGAATATAGAATTAGTCCAGTCAAATAGGTATTTGAGGTCGACATTCTTGGGAAATGGACCGATTTGGACGGGACAAAAAGCATTCTCTTCGGAATTTTATCAGAAGCAAAGTCTACCTCGTCTAAAGTTGCGCAAAAATTTTGCATTGTTATAAACAATAAATTAACAATTTTATTAGCGTATTTATGAGATTACATAAGAATTCATAAAAAAAGATCGGGTAAAGGACTATTTTTGGTCTGTGAAGATATGAAAATAGTTAAACAAGTAGTTGAATTAACTTCATTTGTTATAAGCAATTTATTTATTAACAAATAGACCAATTCGACCAAAACTACGAGTTTATGATCATTTTAGAATAATGTTGGCCTTCTGACTTGGATTTTGTCTTCAATATCGTCAAATGTAGACCCGCTAAATTATTAATTTGTCGTAAACAAATTAGATTTATCAATAAATATACGAATTTGACCAAAATGTTGAGTTTATAGGCATTTTGATCTAATTTTGGCCTTCTGAGTACGATTTTATTGTTATTATAGTCCTTAAATGCATAAATAAATTTTTGGATTGTACTAAATAAATTACTTATTAATAAATATACGAATTGCGCCAAAATTTCAAGAGTAAAGTGTTTTTAAAATTAATGTGTTAATAGTGA
The DNA here is from genome assembly GCA_958510875.1 of Endomychus coccineus. Taxonomy (NCBI): domain Eukaryota; kingdom Metazoa; phylum Arthropoda; class Insecta; order Coleoptera; family Endomychidae; genus Endomychus; species Endomychus coccineus. The sequence continues at coordinate 184,105,958 of OY294068.1, read as the reverse complement.
AATAAATTACATCAAAATAATTAAAAAAAAATAGATCTCTATTTTGAAACGAACAAATAAAAACTATTTTATTCTCGTTCATCTTAGGGCATAATACGGTGCTCCATTCCCTGATGTTAGAATTTGAAAAAAATATTCTTTTCGTGGCATTATAGCGGGAATTGTTAAGTATTATTCGTGAAGTTTGAATTAAACTATTTTTTTTCTTGAACATGGCATTTTCTTATTAATTAATTTGTTATTTTACTAAAACTTGAAATTTTGTTTTGATATAATCTATTTGACTATTAATACATTAATTTTAAAAACACTTTCTACTTGGAATTTTGGCGCAATTCGTATATTTATTGATGAATAATTTATTTATAACAATTCAAAAATTTATCATGCATTTAAGGACTATAATAACAATAAAATCGTACTCAAGAAGCCAAAATTAGCTGAAAACCAATATGAACTCAACATTTTGGTCAAATTCGTATATTTATTAATAAATATAATTTGTTTGTATCAAATTAGCGGGTATACATTCGACGATATTGCCAAAATCGAACTCAGAAGGGCAAAATTATTCGAAAGCGATCCTAAACTCGTAGTTTTGGTCGAATTCGTATATTTGTTAATAAATAAATTGTTTTCAACAAATGAAGTTAATTCAACTACTTGCTATTTTCATATGTTCACTCACCAAAAATAGTCTTTACCAGTGGCGGCTCGTGAACATTTTAAGAGAGGAGGCTGGACATAAAACGTTCTTGTAAAAATATACTCTATTCAGCCAATAAATTTAACCTTTGCACAGCGACCGTACTAGCTACTTCAGTGACAAAATTAATTGTTGCCAAGCAAGAACGAACGTGGAGGTGTAGAGTTTCTCTTGGCTTCGTGTTTTTTTCTTTGGATTTTTGATATTTTTTATTTTTTTTTGAAATTTTTCATATTTTGTTTTTTTTATTATTTTTATTAACATTTTTTATATATTAACGGAATTCTACGGTCTTCAGTTTGCGAAAAATGATCAATAATATTATCATAAAATGTATGATTTTGTTTTAAGTGTTTTACCAAATCTTTTTCAATAGATATCAAACTAACATTGTATAAACGATTTTGGCCCATTCTATTTCGCATGTAAGTTTTAATTCGTTTGAAAGTAGAAAATGATCTCTCCACCGATGCCGACGTGACAGGAATGGTGACTGTCAAACAAAGTAGTTTATAAAACTGAGGTAAATCTTGTTGCAAATCATTGTCTATCATATATTTTATCATATCGGCGTGAGTGTCGTACTAGCCTAAAATATCTTTATCCGAGTAGGTATATAACCCATAATTCATTGTGCAGTGCTATTTTATCAAAAAATTTATATTTTAGAACTAAGTTATCTAAAAGTGTATTGGGAAACTCTTTTGAAAAAGATTCGAAAAATCTTCTATTCGTCAAGTCGAAAAACTTCAATTCATATAAATCGGAAAATCGAATCTCAATTTGACCTTTAATATTTAATAGTATCTAAAATTTCATTAAAAAAGTTGTTTATAATGTAGTTTCTTGTCTACCAAATTATATGTTTTCCTCCTTTAACAATATTCTGTTTACCGGTTAATTTAAACTTAATACTCGATGTAATATGTTCCTGCGATTTTTCATGTCTATCTATACCACGAGCTAAATTTTTCAAATCATCATAACCCGAGTGCCCCCAACATGAAGTTGTATCAGATGTAAATAGCAAGCAATATAATTTATTGTGTATTTCGATTTTGAAACATACCTGTCATCGTCAGCACTAAATCTTTCAAATCCGGTAAAGGCCGTTTATTTTTAACAAAACACTTTTCTATCATATGTTAATCCACTAAATGAATTTTCTAAGAACCCAGCAACTAAGTCACTCATCATTTTAACGTTCACCGATTAGATACATTATAACTTAACTACTTAACCTTACTTCGCCTCGCGGTACAAAAACAAGAACTAACGGAACACGACACGTGTCGCATTCTTCTAGCGGAAGGACGGTAGCAAGTAATCGTATTTCATTCGACCGACGATTCCGTACGAGAAGCTAGCCTCCATAGGGTGTTGCCATATTCGCTCTTTTATCCTATCTAGCAATTGAACTGCTTTGAAAACGGCAACTGTGTTGACCACACGTATTTAGCGTTTGAGATATATAGAGAATCTAGCCTCTGGCCACTGTTGCCAAATTAAAAATAACTACTGAGAACGGGGAATTGATTGTAAAATTTAAAGAATTATCAGAGAAACAGGAAATAAAATGGAGAATGATCATTAAGATAAATTAGTGAGGAGGCTGAGCCTCCTTAGCCTCCTTCGAGGAGCCGCCACTGGTCTTACCCGATCATTTTTCATGACTTTTTATGTAATCTCATAAACACGCTAATTAAATTGTTAATTTATTGTTTATAAACAATGCAAAATTTTTGCGCAACTTTAGACGAGATAGACTTTGTTCCTGATAAAATTCCGAAGAGAATGCACATTGTTCCATCAAAATCGGTCCATTTCCCGAAGATTTCGAGATTTCCCTTATTTTGATATCCATTTGACTGCACTAAATGGTTAAATACTATTTTTCAGGATCTGACATATAATTTGATATGAGAATTAAAAATTCGTGTAAGACATTTAATTTGATAAAGAGAACAGCTTATTTTTAAAATACCTACCTTCTACTAATTGATGCATGTATCTAATAATAAATAAAGGCAATATACAAAGAACTATCGTTATTCCAAAGATTACTCTGAACTAAAAAAAAATAATGATAATTGTTTATAAATATTAGTCTCAAGTAGATATTGAAAATTATTCGGAAGTAACGATATAAATATTTCCTATTTAATAAACACAATTAAATAATGTTATTAAAATTTCTTTTCGTCGTAAAATTAGGCGAATGATGCATTTTTTCTTTCCGTTTAATTTTCAATATCCTCTATTTTGAACTTGATTAGGTATAACAATAAATTGTCTCTTACCACTGTACTAGCATTCGTCATTAATACAAGTTTTGGCAATAAACTGAAAGATAGTCTTGTCCCATCTAAGGAAAATGGTTGGTCAACAGTTCTTTCTCTGCCTTGCATATCTTTAACATAAACCTAAAAATCATATGTATACACTATTTCATTTTGAATAAATTAGAAAAAAATGTTCACCTATTTCAGTTCTATTGAAAAAATTTCACCCTGATCGGATATAATGAAATTTTCAATTAATAGCAGCTATAAAAAATATCAACAATTCGTCTAAGACAAATTATTCAGTACTGTTGAGAAAATTACTCACCGATCAGGTATAATGGAGTAATTTTCAATTAATGATAGCCATATATGTATTCTATTTTATTATGAATCAATTGGAAAAAATCAACAACTCACGTTAACCAATTGTTCAATTTTATTGAGAAGTGATATAGTGGAGTAATTTTGAATGTAATGAAGTCCATGATAGTGACTTGCAATTACTACATTATTCTCAAGTTTAATTTGGAAACATTAATTTTTTTTTCTCTATGATCCAAATTTAGTTTGTAAAGGAAAGCAGAAACTTTACAGGCAGACAGATAACTACAAAATAATATCAGTTTGTACCATAAACTATATGCGAAAAATGCTTCGTTACAAAGATACAGGATGTCAAAGTTTTTATAAAAAAATCCAGATTTAATAATATTTTTAAAACTACTTTAGATATTTAAATGAAATTTGGCACGTTTGAATAGATAATTTAAATACATCTTTTCACGTAAAAAATATTATTTTACTTCCACCAGTGGCGTGCTTACAGACACATCTTCGGCTAGTTTTCATAAAAAATATGGCACGCCACTGACTTTTTAGAAGCAAAAATTAGTTCTAGAATCCTTGTTCAATTTACAACATAAAAAGGCTCTTTACTTTTTTTCGTTTGACACTTCGTTTGCTAGTAAAAAATTAAACTACATGATTTCTGAAAAACAATTAAACAAAAACGAAAATAATAAGATTCTTGACCCAGTATGAATTATATATAAAAATTCTCGGGAAATAGGTCACAATAACACTTTGTTTTAACTATTCGTCTTTACGTACGTTTCGGTCTCACGACCATCATCAGAAGACTCACTATGTCTAAAAAGGGGGTTTATTAAAACTAATTATAGCACAAGCGTCCAATCGCACAATTTAACTTCAATTAAAAGAGCCCACGCCGTCGAAACGAACAGAACCACGGATAATCGAAATTGTATCGTCAGAATTAATGTATAAAAAATTATTTTTTGTAGTAAGAATCCGCTATTCAGTAATATTATTAAAATATATGAGTGCATATTGATTGGTATTCTCACAACAAATGAGAAGAACGAAGTTATTTGTCAAGTATCTACTTTCGAAACCAGATATGTAGGATTTATGACAAGGCCCTTAAGAACGGTTTCAGACCTGTACTGGGAAATAACTATTACGAATTCTTCCTAAAAACATTTTCTACACTTATAAAGACGTATGTAAGAATTTGCAAGAGATTATTTAATCAAATTAGTATAAATATGACTTAGATTTTGTGTGTCTACCCTATGATTTACAGATTTGGGGTCCCGTTTTATGTGAATCATCTCCAGGATAGATCTTTTATAATAATTGGTTTCCTTAGTTAAGATATTAACATTTTTGTAATCAAATTGATGGTTATAATCAAAGCAATGCTTAGCAAGGGCGGTGGAATTTTCTAAGTTGTTATTTCTTGTGCTATATTTATGGCCGTACATTCTCTTTTGTAAATATTGTTTAGAGATTCCAGTATAGGTTCCATCACAATCTAAACAATTCAATTTATACACTGTGTGGGTTTGTTTATCTTTGGGTATTAACGGTTTTAGATTTGAGAAATATTTCCCAACACAGTTAGTAGGTTTATGCGCAACATTTATATCTCAACGTTATCTTCACTTCAATTCCGTTGCACCAGCTTGTTATAAAAAAAGTGTCATAAACAGCCTTACAGATCGCGCGATAAAATTGTCCCACGCAGATGACCGCCCCAAAAATTTAAAAATTGTTCGTACTACACTAGAATTGAATGGCTACCCAAAAACTGTTTTCAATCCTATCATTAAAGAAAGAATAAACAAAATCTATAATGGTTCGTCTAATAAAAATAACATAAAAGGTAATACAGACAATTTTATAACTCTACCTTACATTCCGGAGACCTCAGAGAAAATCAAAAAATGTTTGAAAAAGTATGATATAAATGTTGCGCATAAACCTACTAACTGTGTTGGGAAATATTTCTCAAATCTAAAACCGTTAATACCCAAAGATAAACAAACCCACACAGTGTATAAATTGAATTGTTTAGATTGTGATGGAACCTATACTGGAATCTCTAAACAATATTTACAAAAGAGAATGTACGGCCATAAATATAGCACAAGAAATAACAACTTAGAAAATTCCACCGCCCTTGCTAAGCATTGCTTTGATTATAACCATCAATTTGATTACAAAAATGTTAATATCTTAACTAAGGAAACCAATTATTATAAAAGATCTATCCTGGAGATGATTCACATAAAACGGGACCCCAAATCTGTAAATCATAGGGTAGACACACAAAATCTAAGTCATATTTATACTAATTTGATTAAATAATCTCTTGCAAATTCTTACATACGTCTTTATAAGTGTAGAAAATGTTTTTAGGAAGAATTCGTAATAGTTATTTCCCAGTACAGGTCTGAAACCGTTCTTAAGGGCCTTGTCATAAATCCTACACATCTGGTTTCGAAAGTAGATACTTGACAAATAACTTCGTTCTTCTCATTTGTTGTGAGAATACCAATCAATATGCACTCATATATTTTAATAATGTTACTGAATAGCGGATTCTTACTACAAAAAATAATTTTTTATACATTAATTCTGACGATACAATTTCGATTATCCGTGGTTCTGTTCGTTTCGACGGCGTGGGCTCTTTTAATTGAAGTTAAATTGTGCGATTGGACGCTTGTGCTATAATTAGTTTTAATAAACCCCCTTTTTAGACATAGTGAGTCTTCTGATGATGGTCGTGAGACCGAAACGTACGTAAAGACGAATAGTTAAAACAAAGTGTTATTGTGACCTATTTCCCGAGAATTTTTATATATAAAAACGAAAATGAGAAATTTAATTGGTGGCTTACAACAATAACAAAATGAAAGAAAATTAAAGGTAAAATCACAAAAATTACTCGAAATGTAGTCCACCCACCTCAATACATTTTCGACATCTACTCACTAAAGCATTTACTGCAGCAGATACTTCATGTGGATTTTTCCGCATATCATTGCAGGCTTGATGGATTCTTAAAACTAAATCTTCCCTTGTTAATACGGGATTAGTGTAGACTTTATCTTTAATAGTGCCCCAAACGTAAAAGTCTAGCGGATTAAGATCCGGTGACCTGGGTGGGCAGGCCACTGGTCCAATACCATTATCCACGTCATTATTCATGTCATTCCTCCCTAGCCGGCCAATCCATCGTCGAGGATAATTGGTATTGAGCCATTCTCTTACTCTATTCCAAAATGCGGGGGAACTCCATCCAGTTGTATCCAACTTTCATGCCTTAAATTAATGGGCAAATCCTCAAGGTAGTCCTGCAGATTATTGTTAAGAAACTCCATAAAAAGTTCAACCTTGAGGGTAGGAAATGTGGACCACAAACATTAACATCAATAACGCCCAACCAAACATTTACGGAAAATTCATTTTGAAATGAATTTGGCCGAATTTCTCGAGGATTCTGATGTGCCCAATTATGGGTATTGTGGGTAATTTGTTACCCCACGTCTGGTAAAAGACGATTCATCCGTCCAAAGATTCTTACGGCAAGTCAGGATTTTCTTTCATTGAGCTTAAAAGCCACTGGAAAAATCTCATTCTCTTTTCAGCATCACCAGGATGCAAATGCTGTAAGTGATATGCAAGTCTGTGGTTATCGTGTAGTGTTCGTAATATTGTAGACTTCGGTATGTGAAGGTTCTGAGCTACCTTCCGAGAGCTCAGCCGCGGATTGTTATTAAAAGTACGAAGTATACGATTATTCTGAATATTATATCGACGGTTTCTGTTCCGTTCGTTATTAACACGCAGGCCAAAGATACGAAAATTCTGATGTGTTCTGATGATGATAGTCTACGATATTCACGAACTGCCGCTTTTGCATTTCCATCACAAAATCCGTAGCAACAATGAATATCTGCGTATTTGTTGTTAGAAAAAAGCATTTTTCAGATTAATACTTGCGCAACACTAATAACAATGTTAACAATAACTCGAAATTAAATTATCTCACACAATTCAATCAACTGTCATAATAAAATGAAAGAACACTTACAGTAGTAGTTGTTGTTTTAATGGCCTACTACGACAGATTGAAATTTGTCTGAATTCCAGTTGCTTAAAGAATTTTAATTTTTTACTGGCAAACGATGTGTCAAACGGAAAAAAGTAAAGAGCCTTTTTGTTGTAAATTGAACAAGGATTCTAGAATTAATTTTTGCTTCTAAAAAAATCAGTGGCGTACCATATTTTTTATGAAAAATAGCCGTGTCTGTAAACACGCCACTGGTGGAAGTAAAATAATATTTTTTACGTAAAAAGATGTATTTAAATTATCTATTCAAACGTGTCAAATTTCATTTAAATATCTAAAGTAGTTTTAAAAATATTATTAAATCTGTTTTTTTTTTTATAAAAATTTTGACAACCTGTATCTTTGTAGCGAAGCATTTTTCGAATGTAGTTTATAGTACAAACTGATATTATTTTGTAGTTATCTGTCTGCCTGTAAAGTTTCCGCTTTCGAAACTGGACCAGCCTGTATATCTTCAATACTTTTTTCTTGTTACGGGTAGTGTAGAATACTGAATACGGGTAACGTTACCTGGACAAGGCCCAGTCTGAAAAGTCAGTAATTAAGGTTAGGTTATATCAGTTATAATCAAAACCAACATAACCTAACTTACTGCCTCTATCCACTGTCCTTATTACTTGCTCCATCTAGTATAGTGGCTCTACCTTTAACTTATAAATTCGAACACATTCTGCTTAGAATATATCTCCCTTACTTCTATGTGATGTATTCCATTTTGATAGAGACTAGGATCCCAGGAACTCACGTACAAAGGCTCCTCAACACGTTTACAGAATACCCAACTGCCACCGTTTATTCTAACTTTCACAGAGGCTATGTTTGATATTGAAAATGCCAATATTCTGCAAGTTGAAATTTGTCTCTTATCTCTGAGAATATAACAGTATTCTACTTATTATTAAATAAAATCTATCATACTTTACAATTTGCAAAAAAAAATTTTTTAAACAACAACAAACAAACAATTAAACATAACTAAATAATATTTTTAACTCACCTAATGAAAGTAGATTTTTTGATATTATTCAGATTCTCTCTCAGAGGATTTAGGAATAAGGCATGTTTAGGGTTTGTTATCAAGACAACTGGCCATTGATCATACCCAATATCAGTGAAGGATAACATTCCATGATCAATGGCAAGTAATCTATACCTAAATCAGAAAAATAAGAATAATATATATCTATGGTTTCGGTGTTTACATAGTGTAAATTCATAATACTTCGGAAGTTGGAGAATAAAACTCAAATTTTACACAAAACTTTTAACATTTAATTTAAAAATGCTGACAAATTGTTTCACCACACTGTGGCATTTTCAAAGCAAGGAGTTATCAACTAAAGCTAAATCCAAAAGTATGTCCTTAAATATCAGGGATCAGAATGTGGTACAAATTGAGGGATGGGGGTGGATAATGGTGGGAGTGTGTTTACAAAATTGTTAACTAAAAATTGTGAATTATATGTATCGATTTGATCATTTAATATTACATTATTATTGTTTTTGAGTGTTTCAAAATTTCTATGGATTCTAGTATATTAAGTTTATGTTTTTTTTCCTGAATATGTAGAATATCGGGATTAAGGGTGAAATTGTGGTTATGTTCTCACAGGTAATTTGCGTAATTAGAGTCCTCTTTTTTGAACCTGTAACTTCTCAAATGTTCGTTGAACCTTACGCTGAAACTGCGTCCAGTTTGTCCTATATACAAAGCTCTACAGTCATCACATCTCAGTCTGTAAACTCCGGATTTCTTTAATTTATCTTTTTTAGATTTCGAGTTATAAAGACGACGTTTTTATCCTGTTTTTTAAGGAATTGAGATACAAAAATATATAGGTACATCGCAATTTCTTAAAAAACAATAAAAACGTCGCCTTTAAAACAACAAATAACCTATGCTCGTATATTAATAACTCGAAATCTAAAAAAGATAAATTAAAGAAATCTGGAGTTTACAGACTGAGATGTGCTTTGTACATAGGACAAACTGGACGCAGTTTCGGCGTAAGATTCAACGAACATTTGAGAAGTTACAGGCTCAAAAAAGAAGACTCTAATTACGCAAATCACCTGTTAGAACATAACCACAATTTCGCCCTTAATCCCAATATTCTACATATTCAGGAAAAAGGACATAAACTTAATATACTACAATCCATAGAAATATTGAAACACTCAAAAAACAATAATTAAATGATCAAATCGATACATATAATTCACTGCTTGTTAACAATTTTGTAAACACTCTCACCATTATCCCCCCCATCCCTCAATTTGTACCACATTCTGATCCCTGATATTTAAGGACATACTTTTAGATTTAGCTTTAGTTGATAACTCCCTGCTTTGAAAATGCCACAGTGTGGTGAAACAATTTGTCAGCATTTTTAAATCAAATGTTAAAAGTTTTGTGTAAAATTTAAGTTTTATTCTACAACTTCCGAAGTAATAAGAATAACATGTCATCAAGATTGAATTAAATAGAAAATCTTACATGCGATTGTCTTTCCAATCTCCCAATTCCAGTTCAAGGAAACCAGCATTTTGAAGAGCATACATGTTTGGAACTAGGCCTCCGAGTTTATGTAAGTGTCCACAAAGATATGCCAGTCCATTTTTATCTTTACCGATAATACTTCTTACATCATCATTCCCTTGTGTTAAGATGCAAGATGTTGGAAAATGGCCAAACCAAATGGTATGATTACTGCCGCTCTTCTTATTATGAGCAATTATGGCATTGAGTTCATCAATTTCTGCTTGGTCTATTACACCAACAAAGTTGAATGGTCTTCGTGGACCTGGTTCTAGACATGCGTCTATACCAACAAAAGAGTATGTTTGATTGTCTTTTATGATCTGGTACACATAAGAACGTGGATGAGTTTTACCTTGTACAGAGTAATTAGTAAAAAAGTTTTGTTTAGATTTAGATGCAGCTACATTGAAATTATCTGAAATGAATATAATCAATGACCAAAACTCTTTATACAGAATAAACCACTTAATTAACTTACCATGGTTACCTCTAATGTCTAGCCATACTGTCTTATCGGTAACATGAGATTCAGTCAGGATATCTTTGTAGTACTGCCATTCTTTTTCAAATTGTTGAGAACCAATTTGATCCTGAGTTTTGGCATCTGTTAAATCTCCTGATGCCAAGACAATCCTAGGCTTAATTACGTCAACTGTGTAATGACAAAATTCCTTGAATTGTGTTATCCGTAAGGGATCTCGAAAAATACTGATGTGAATATCTGTTATCTATAAATAAAGTTCCAATCTATAGAAGGATTAAAACATTACCGAAATGTAGCTTACCTGGAGGAACCATATCAAGTTAGTAGCTTTGTCTTCGATTTTTTGATATTTATCTTTAATATAATCTTTAGGATGAGTTGCTTGTGAATTGAGTAAGTGTGCAAACAATATAGAGATCATTAACATGGATATCAAAATTATTGCAGTGGTTCTTGATAACTTCATTTCTTAGTTTCTGCGGTATATATATTTCTTAAACGTATGCATTATCTTGGCTTTATAACCAATTGTGATGTTTTATTTACATTACGTTCATGCTAGGTTGTGTTATTTTTACTGCGAGAATTTGACATTGACATTCAGTATTGTCAGTGTCAGATGTTGATAAATATCGGATGGAGAATTGATGTGTGTGAAGTGAGCCTGTGTAAAACCCAGCCTCACTTCGACTTGGCAACACTGCGCGCTTCTAACTTAAAGCTTCTCACACATATTTTACATGAATAGGAAATGTAATACTGACTTCATTATAGGACATATCACTCTCTAATTTAGTCAAACGAGATAGCATACTTGGAAAAATTAGAAATCCATGAGAAGTTACTGTTTTTATTTTTTCTGAGTATGTTATCTCGTTTGTGCCATATTGTGTATAGTATCAAATTGAAGCTGACATCATCAAGAATGTACGCTAGATGTTTCATCATTGCACTCTCAATATGGCACAAACGAGATAACATACTCAGAAAAAATAAAAACAGAAACTTCTCACGGATTTCTAATTTTTTTTTCAATTTTTTCTTGCGTAAGAACCCATTCAGCCTTTCTGTGAAATGATCAACCTTCCAGTGTACATTCCTCATAATGTTGGCTTCAAGTTGATACTATACAGAATACGGCACAAACGATATAGCATACTTAGAAAAAATAAAAACAGAAACTTCTCATGGATTTCAATTTCTTTTCAATTTCTTTTTGCGTAACGACCCATTCAGCCTCTCTGTGAAATGATGGAACATCCAATGTACATTCCTGATGATGTTAGCTTCAATTTGATACTATACACAATACGGCACAAACGAGATAGCATACTTAGAAAAAATAAAAACAGAGACTTCTCATGGATTTCAATTTCTTTTCAATTTCTTTTTGCGTAAGAACCCATTCAGCCTCTCTGTGAAACGATGGAACATCCAGTGTACATTCCTGATGATGTTAGCTTCAATTTGATACTATACACAATATGGCACAAACGAGATAACATACTCAGAAAAAATAAAAACAGAGACCTCTCATGGATTTCTAATTTTTTTTCAATTTCCTTTTGCGTAAGAACCCATTCAGCCTTTCTGTAAAATGATTAACCTTCAGTGTACATTCCTGATGATGTTGGCTTCAAGTGGATAATATACACAATACGGCACAAACAATATAGCATACTTAGAAAAAATAAAAACAGAGACTTCTCATGGATTTCAATTCCTTTTCAATTTCTTTTTGCATAACGACCCATTCAGCTTCTCTGTGAAATGATGAAACATCCATTGTACATTACTGATGATGTTAGCTTCAATTTGATACTATACCTACACAATACGGCACAAACGAGATAGCATACTTGAAAGAAATTAAAACTGAGACTTCTTATGGATTTCATCTTTTTTTTCAATTTCATTCAGCCTCTCTGTGCAATAATCGACGACCTTCCAGTGTACATTTCCGATGATGTTAGCTTCAATTTGTTACTATACACAATACGGCACAAACGATATAACATACTTAGAAAAAATAAAAACAGAGACTTCTCATGGATTTCAATTTCTTTTCAATTTCGTTTTGCGTAACGACCCATCCAGCCTCTCTGTGCAATAATGGATCATCAAGTGTACATTCCTGATGATGTTAGCCTCAATTTGATGCTATACACAATACGGCACAATCGAGATGGCATACTTAGAAAACATAAAAACTGAGACTTAACATGGATTTTAATTTTTTTTTTCAATTTCTTAGTTAAAATTTGAATATGATAGGACTTTTCGTTTTTGTGTTAACATGTAGACAATCATTCCTTGACAGATGTTCAGACGGACATACATACAGACAGGAAGACCGAATAATTTTTTCAAAGTTGCTCAAAATCCGTTCTTGAGTTAATATGTAGACAAGCATTTCTTGACAGACATCCAGACGGACAAACATACAGACAGGAAGACAGAATAATTTTTTCAAAGTTTCTCTGATGATGCTAGAGTAGCTGGGGAAATACGGGTCAGATTTTGAATGAAGGTGTTGTGATTTTACTATACCGGCTGCATCACAGTAAGGATCAGTTTATTTCAAATTCTGCATATCGCTACAGCTTAAATCAAACTTTGTTTTTACGTGTGTGTCCAAGGTAAGGAAGTTCATCATGGAAATTGGAAACGGTAATAGATACAATTTTGATTAATTGGAGAGAAGATGCATTACCAACGGTGGTCATTCATATGGGAGTACAACTTGATTCTTGATTTTCAGATAATTTTCGAAAAACCGAATTTCTTGATTTACATGTTTATTTCTTCCCAGTGATGGTATCAGATGAAAATCTCTTGTTTTGAACTACTTTTTATAAGCTTCCTCGTGTTAATCATTAACGTTTTTTTTTTTGAAATACGGCTTAAATTTCCGAATCATTTTTCATTCTACAATCATTGATGTATCTCAGGTGATGATGCTATCACGTTTTAGATCAATTTCGGCCCTCATCAAGATTTTGAGAAAAGAAAGTACCTATCTACGAGCCTGAATTCGAAAAAAAATTGTGAAATTGACCAGTCAAAGTTGGAGGTAACGTTTTGTTAATAGTTGACGAAACAAAAACAAAAATCAATTCACAATTCCGGGGACAATTAATCTCGACAATCCTTTGCTTTCGGATGATTCCCCGTCACAGTAACAGGACTCAAAGCCGACGTTACGCCACCCATACAGGTGGCATCTTCAAGGCAGGCTTGAAGTTTGAACTGAAACTGATTCTTTTGGTTTCTGTAGCGGCATTTATTCACGCTACTTAGCTCACTACCTTTGTTCCAATGTAATGGCTAATAAGTAACGAGATGCCAATATTGTGCTTGAATAATTTAAATGGTTTTGAAGTTATTCAAATTTAAGTAAATGCGATAATTTTGTCAACAATTTTACAAAGATTTAAATATCTCAAAAACTGTTTGAGAAAGAGATATACCTATATCTGTCATGAAATAAATAAAATAAACTGGGCAATCCTATAAGCTGGCCAAATATAGTGAGAGTGTGAGAGCCATTTAGAAAATCGGAAGTAATGGATAAAATTATTATTAAGAAATATTATGGCTTAAACTGTAGCCATGTGCAGAATTTGAAATAAATAGATCGAACAGATTAGAATTTAGGGCAATATAAGGTATGGTAATGCACTCTGTATATAAAGAACAGTTTAAACCATTCAGCAGACACTTTTGGAAATCTCAGTTAAACTTTCCTCTTAGAAATATTACATTGAAGTAAGTAGTAAAGGTGAAGTTTAAATGCAATTTATTGGAAATCTTCGATGGTAACAATAACCTTTCAAGAATTTACTTTACGGCCAATTAGATATTGAACATCCTGTACATTCAAATTGAATCCTCAGTATATTATATGAGATTTACAAAAAATACTAATCCTGTCAATTCTCATAGACAGATTTAACATTTCAATTGGTCTGGATAATTTGAAAATGTAATATTTAACAGTTTGAAATTGCGTTGGGTTTAATTCGTTTTCTCACTTGAAGAACGTAAACAGTTTCTCGACAAAAAATAAGGAATGGGCCAGTTTTATATGTTGTCCGATATTCTAAGTTTTTAACAATGTTTATTCTTTCATGTAACTTAGATAACGACGTGCATTTAGGTTGATTCTAGCTTGCACCGCTTCAATAGACTTTAGATAATCGACTCGTCTACTCGTCATGTCATTCGGTCATTTCAAATTCAATGTTTACCAAGCATATTAACGGTTCCTGTTTAACGTTCGATGGTATTGAAACTTTTTGGTTAAATATTACGTGTTTAATTCCTCTAATACCTAATTGTTGGAATAATCAAAGTTTCCTACAGCATGATTATGATAGATGTTATATTGTGAAGTGTTGGGAAATTGTTCGATATGGAAAGGAAAACATGAAACCGTAAGCGTAAGTACGTACCTACATTATTTTCTTATAAGTTAGGATTTTAGAGCTGATAAATACGAAAGATATGTTTGAATGGGTTAATGAGTGTCGTTTGCCAGGTTGTTTGGTTAGTTAATAATCATCAGTAAATACAGTAAAATTGTAGTTTTACCTTACAAAAACTGCTACCTCAAATTCCTTTTCACAGGGTTTGGGGCTCGCTATTTATAAGTTGAGTTTGACTGTATTATACGATATCGAAGAACGATCAAAGTTTAGTTAGGGAAATTATTAAACTTAGATATGGATAACTGAGAAACTAGAAGATCCTGATGCAGAGATAAAAGTATTATGGGAATTACTTTTCATTATTCGTTCTTAGATGAAGTTTGGTTTAAAAATATAATGATTCCTATACAGAGTTCATTTTTATTTGTGTACAAGCAATTTTGCTATAATGCAAATATGGTCTAGTTGGCTTAGTAACTCGAAAACTGCTAAACATAGAGAAGGATATTCTCAAAAATGATATGACTGTATTTATTGTTTTTGTGTACGCAAGATCATGTCTTAATACACTGAAGTGAAAATGAAATTCATATCAATTATCGGATTCAGGAATAACCTAACTGGCATTGTCGTTTGGAAAGGGTAGACATTTTTGTATCTTTGAAACATTTGAACTTGTGTATCTACTGTTTATTTTATCACCGAGGGACGTTTTTGGTAGATTTGTACTCCAGAATACTTCTTCTCATAATGCATGCTGGGAAACGATCTTTGCAATAATATTTTTCTGACCACCCAAGCCTACATGACGGTAACTCTAATTAACATCATTTAACCTTAGCTCGAGCCCCAACACAACCTGCTCTTTCTTACGTATAAACTCATAAAGTGATAAGTGATTGCTTCCGTTTACAATACGACCTGAATGCTATTGAACAGTGGTATGCAATAAATCATATGTTACTAAATGTATCCAAATGTAAAGCCATATATTTTTCAAGGAAAATCACTAATACCAATTCATGTACACTTTTTAGCGCTAGATAGAGTTGATAGTGTTATTGCTAAAATGAGGCATTTATGAAATTTTCATATTTGGCATATTTTTCATATTATATGAAATTTTTCTGAATTTTTCATATTTTTAACTATTTTTTAATTTTTAGCATATCTGTAACAATTTTACAAAATAATTCCTTCCTATACAATTTAACCAAAACATTTTATTATTCTTGCGAGTAAAGTAAATTTGAAAGCTCTCAATTTGTGTTGCTTCACTGGTTTTGCATGTAGCAGGTATAATTTTAAGAAAAGGACAATCACTGGTAAATCCCAATAATATTGTTGATGTTTAAATTATTCACTTAATCCGAAAGTAGATACTAAGAATGTATTACCCGACACCGTTGGGGTCCATTTATTTGTTGCCAAATTATTTTTTTATAAGCGTAGATGAAACGACAGATGCCTCAGGACGTTACATTGCCCATTTAATTCCATTTCCATTCTTAAGAATGAACATTTTACAAAATCATACTTAATTGCTTGCAAAGAACTTCCTCAAACAAATGCCTTAACCGTTACTAGATTTATACAAGACACTTTAACAAACTTTTTTTCTTCCTGAGGCTATTCCTAATGAAAAGTTTATACCTCTCTTATCAGATGCAGCACCTTATATGGTCAAGACAGGCCAAATGTTAAAAAAAATTTATCCGCAATTCATACTACTTGTTTGGCCCTTGCATTAAATAGGGTAAAAGCTCCACTTAGAATTCAATTTTATAGAGAGCATTTACCTAATCTTCCTCTTCCACCTCAACCTGTTTTAACACATTTGGGGAACGTGGTTAGAGGCTGCTCCTTTTTATGCCGAAAACTTTACGCAAATATAAACTATTATACAAGAATTTGAAGATGATTGTTCTCAGCCTCTCTTACAAGCCAAAAAATTGCTGACCAATTACATTTTATGTCAACAAGTTTCATTTATAAAAGCCAATTATAATTTCATTTCAAACACTATTATCCAATTATCTTTGATAGAGACGGTAAATTTAATAAAAGAATTTGAGCAAAAATGCAAAAATGTTCCGGGACATTGAAAACCAAATATATAAAAAATTGAAAGCAGTAATTGATAAGAACCATGGGTACAAATTTCTGTTACAAGCAGCCAATGCATTAATTGGAGATTTAGATGAAACATTTACATTGGAACCAGAAATTTTGTCACATTTAAAACACGCCCCCATTACGTCTGTTGACATAGAGAGAAGCTTTTTCTGCATTTAAACATATGTATACTGATAGGAGGCGAAATTTTTTGTTAGAGATTTTCGAGAAATACTTTATTGTTTATTGTTTCAATAAATAAATTAATCATTTAAAAATTGTTTTGGTACATATATTTTCAAATAACAAAATATTGAACTATGTTTTGTCCTATTTCAAACTACCCCATTAAAAAGCAATTGATTGTGAAATTTAAAATATTAATTTTTGAATAATTTCATATTGAAATTTTTTTTTTCATATTTCAACTAAATTTCTTTCATATATATGATCATATTTCCTACTTTTTTTTCTTCATATTTGCCTCACTTTATTATTTATTGCCTTGGGAGTCATGTTTGATAGTAAACTACGATTTCACATGCATATTGAGGGAATGCTGAAAAGAGCTTCCATAATGTGTGGATTCATGAAAAGACAAATTCGCGATTTTCATGATATAAATTGTATTATTTTATTATTTAACACGTTAATACCCTATTCTGGAATACTGCAGCGTTATTTGGGATCCACACTATACCACCTACATAAACTATATTGAAAGAGTACAGAGAAAATTTATAAATTACTTATTATTCGAATTGCAAACAGACAAAACAGGGTATGAGTATCCGGAACTGTTAAATCTGCTGGCTTCAAATCCTTAAAAGCTAGAAGGAATATTAGGTTAATTACGTTTGGCTATGAATTACTAAATAATCTGGTTGACTTCTCTGATCTGTTGGCTCTTTTCAAATCTCATGTACCATGCCGATCACAGGAGACCCATGATCAAACGGATTATGATATCCACCACTTCTCGAAAAAGTTTATCATTCTTGAAATAGTAATGACAAATATCTAAGTAATGTAGAAGAAATGGAAATGTATAAGCGAAAAAGCTATTTAATGAATGCCGATTTATCTCCAGCTGAAAGTAATCTCATATTTACAATACTTATCGCAAATAGTATTTGAATAGGCATATGTGAATTCTAACTTAGTTTACCCTGATGATGACCACTTGGTAGCTGGAAGGTAATCAGTACCTTACCAGTATTTTTGATTGATCAAGTGAGACTATTATCATACTTTACGGAGACTAAGTCCGAAGAGTATATTGCATTTACACAAGCTATTTCCAAAATGGTAAAAGAAAATCCTAGAGCAAAAATTCCTTCACCGTAGTTTTTTCATCGAATTTTGCGCCGCTTGGAAAAATCTGTTTGACTATCTGTCTGTCTGTCTGAATGTCCGTTACGAATTGCTCGTCTACTCGATAACTTGTAAACTGAAGGGTTGAAAATGAGATACTACTTTAGATTCTCCTTCAGCAAAATCAATAGGAGTCTTATTAGTTTCAGCTAACCTAGTCACTATTCATATTAAACAAAGAGGAAACAATAAAAATAAAATTCAAATAGACTTTTGCAATACTATAAATTCTATAAAACTGAATCTTTCAATCATAATTAAAAAAGATAAAAAATTAAAAATATTCTCACCTCATAAAAAATCGTTTGAGTAATAGCTCGTTAACTCTTTAATAAAGAATAATTAGAATTAGAAGATCATCCTGCTAATACAATTCTATAAACTCTTATTGTAGATACTAAAAAAAAATTAAAGGGATCAATTAAAATTAAAAACCCCTGAAAAGAAATGTATACAAACTCATACAAATAGAGATAAAAGTAAATTTATGATCGGACATAATTAATAAATAAAATAATTAAATTTAATAGGATAAGTCTATTTCTTTGAAAAAAGTTTAATAGCATCTCCATAAGTGCTCCCTTAAAATCAACTTACTACTAATGTGAGCAAAAAATTACTTTCTGAAGAATTTTTTTGAGATTTTCAAATCTGATAATACATTCATTTTCTTCTTTGGACCCCTCAAGAAGATTTTATCCTAATAACTTTTCTGATTATTTCCCGAATATTAGTCATATTGGTTGTTGAAGGAATTTTCTCCCATGAATAGTAAATTTCCCTTATAATAAATAATATGATAACTTACGAATATTATAATTTACTTACTAAATATGATTCAAAACAACTAAACAATTTTCAAATATTCCCAATTAATCTAAAATTCAAGTTAGGTTGAACTTGATACTTGGATGTTTTAGTAAAACCTGTTTTTTTTACCTTCAAGTCCCGTCTCTAATTGTACTCATTATTTTCAGAGAGACATTGAAGGTGCAGAAGGTGAATACATGGAAACTGAATGCCGAATTCAGGATTAATAATGCTTGTTGCTCTGCTGATTTTTGAAGCGCTGAGACAAGCCATTAAGAGATTCATCTTCAAACAGTAAGGCTTCTAACAGTTAAGGTGAGTGAATGAGCAAATATTCTTTATATAAGCATACTTAGCTGATTGTTAAAATAATTTAAAATCTAATATCTCTTCATTTGAATAGGGAAGAATGGTAAATAATTATCAACAGAAACAATGAATTATTATGAGCTACATTTCCCAGTTTACAATCATTCGTTCCATTTTACGACACCCCTAAGATTTGATAGATAAGCAGAAATAATTAACTTCCACATAAGTTCTTACCTTTTTTTACAATAAAACCTGGACGCTGCTGCTGCGCGCTCCGACGACATCGCACCAGGAAAGATTTTTTTCTGGTTAACTGAAGTTACTCCTGCCACCGGTTGCTAAGTGGCTTTAGGTTCCCTAATCGTATGCCCTAAGTAGCCTGATTGAACCCAAAATGACAGTCTTCTTGCATCAGGTCTATGAAAATCTGTGCAGTTCTTGCAGGCCGGAATGATCTTCAAGTTGGAAAGCAGCGAAGACCGAATTCCGTCCAAAACACCGATAATCAAAACCACTAACGCGACTTTGTGGCCTGGATATAGCGTACGGAGCTCACATACACAGTCTTGGTATGTTTATCGATGAGGACAACAGCAGTCCTATTTGGACTCTTGGTCTATTCCTTACGAGAGCCTTAGATGGTAATAGGGCCGCATAATCGCGCTGTATGCCGGGGCTGATTTTGCCGGACATGCCGACAGAAGATGGAAACGCGTCTTAGGTGCCTTTCGGCAGGCCCTGCAGATGACAACAGGAATGCGCACACCCTGGTTAACAAGTCGAGCATTTCTATGTTTCTGTAGAAAACACACAAGTATCGGCTTGTCAACATGCCGCCTGAGCATAAGATATTGCTCCGCGGCATTTTAGTGGGCTTTAAGGCGAGAATATTGCAACTCGAGGACGACCTCTAGTTGGCTATGATGACTGATGTGAAATTCGAGATCAAATTCTTCTTTTTCTGCTGCCTTACCGATAAATACCCCCACTACGTCCAATTCGCGGATTTTGATAAGGCACAGGAAGGGGGCCGAATTTCTAAGAACTTCACACTATTCAGGGAGATGCAAACCCTCCAGAGTGAGGAGTCCCCTACCTGCCCGGTGACGTGAGACAGTAAATGCGGGGAACGGAGACCTAGGATGTAAACTGTGATGAATATACATCATTTTCCGGGTCTATCTGGAGTCTATCGACCGTTCATTTCACCACTCTGAAAAAGTGGATCAGGACTGGAACGGCAAGCATGATTATTGCAGACTCGAAAGTTCGAACTACCAAATCTTTCGAACAAGGTTTCTGTACTTGGTGCGGAGAGCCACCCTTACCTAGGGCGCTGTTCAATTCTCAGGTATTCATAGGTCTCTCCAGCATCAAGGTATTCAAAGATGCTTCTGTCGGCAAGCTGCATATTCTCGTGCAGAGATCGTCCTCTCCTCAAATAAAACACGGTTCATTTGTTCAATCCCAACTCCATGCCTACGGCTCGTGTATATTCCTGGACCACGTTGAGAGCCTGATGGAGATTTTTCTCCCCGGAGGCATACCGTTTCAGATCATCCATGTAAAATAAATGGGTGGTAAATTATATTGCAATAAGAAAATAATATTCTAATACGCTCTGCTTGTATGGGTGCTCTATCATGTCATAATGGAACAGTAAGCAAACATTTTATTCTCCGAGCCCGACTGTTGTGTTTTCCCATAACTTCCTTCCCAAAATTGATTCTCCGGGTTCGACTGGTCATATTAAATTGATATTTTGCGTGTAACTTTATCATTAAAAATATGTGAATGTTTAGTTTACTTGATCAATTATTAAAATAAATCGTATTCTGCTGCTGAAAGCTTTAGATAAACTAGAAAATAAACTTTCAGCTTCACATCTATATTATATTTCACATTGTGATGTTAAAGTTTGGCCTTATCTTTTATGGACGAAAAGACTCAAAATTCCCAATTATCAAAATGTTTATATCAATGCGCCATTTCTAAATCTAATTTCTATAACTTCAATAAAACTTTAGTGCTATGAATACCATATTTCAACAAATATTCGAGTCGAGTTCAATTATTTTTGTATCACAAAAATAAAAATACAAACCTTATGGTATTGAATTCAGTTGTTAGTTGAACGAAAAGCTAGTGGAAGTTGGGGGAGAATATTTAAATAATAAATATCACTTCACTCGAACACTTTGCTTTTCCTAGAGCTTCTTTCCACATAGACACTGATTTTTCCTCCCAACTACCATCTGTACCAATTAATTTCTAATTTGTCTTTTTCATCTTTTGTATTGATAAATATATGAGAGATCTTAAATTGAGTTTTAAAGGTAATACTTAAATTCCCTGAATTATTCTTTCTGCTCATTACGTGTGAATTCATTCTAACTGAATAATAGAATATTGTTAAATCTGAATTTACGCTAATATAACAGTATGTTAACGATTAGTTCTTGGTGCTAAACTTTCTTAATATTATGTTAAACATATTTCTCTGACGTTAAGCCGAGCACTGCTCAGTATTGCCTTGTTCTTGTTAGAAATGACTGCTGCCAACAGCATAACCACGAATAAGCCCGAAATTTAAACTCCATTTAAACAGTAACAATTTCTTTTTCATAGATACTTTTGTATTGTAAAATCATGCACATACTTCGGTTTTCATTTTGGTTGAAAATTATTATTTTTTCAACAAAATACTCTGCACGTCTGCCAATAGGCTGACAAGCAATATATCTTTGAGTTGATCTAATATGGACATCAGTAATATTCTAAGGTTAACCCGTCGGTGTCCCTTCTATTTGGTATAACAGTTTTTAATATTCAACAGCTAATATTTCCTTTTATTATTTACATGTAGTTTCCATCAAAGTATATCGAGAGTAATACCCAAATAGGTATTTGACCGCTTTTGAGTGAGGAAATAAGTTTGTGTGTGATGAGTATACGCTTTTTTCAATTTATTTGTAAAATTGATACTGAGCTTTGTTTCATTCACCTTTATTAATCATTCGTATACTAGTGAATGAATATTTTGTGAAAAACGTATAGATCACGCATGCCTGGTTAATTGACAACATAAAGAGCTGGAGATCCTGAATCGGATCAATCAGTTAAATTTAATGGGAAACTTTTCAAAAAAAAACTATGTTCAAATTATTACTATTAAATTTTTGTCATGTATTTTCATAAACTGTTGAGGAAATGACTTTGGTTATGAAAGAACATTATCAGGAATAAATTTAATAGAGAACCTAGTTCTACATTCCCCCTTCTCAGCCCGTTTTTTGAGAAGATGAGTGGTCTATACGCATGCCTGGTTGAATGGCAACGTATAGACTTTGAGGGACTTGTCACATATATCAAAAAAAATAAAGCACTGCCGCTTTAATTGCCTGATCTTGTTTTTTCCGGTCATTCAGAATAAGCTCTTCAATGGGATCAATAAGTTAGATTTACGAGGAAACTTTTCAAAAAAAAAACTATGCTCAAATTATTGCTATTGAGTTTTTGTCATGTATTTTCATAAACTGTTGAGGAAATGAGTTTGGATATGAAAGAACATTATCTGGAATAAATTTAATAGAGAACATAGTTCTCCCCTCCCCTTTCTCAGCCCGTTTTTTAGGAAGATGAGTGGTCTATACGCATACCTGGTTGAATGGCAACGTAAAGACTTTGGGATTTGTTACATATATCAAAAAAAAAAATAAAGCACTGTCCGCTTTAATTGCCTGATCTCGTTTTTTCCGTTCTTTTAAAATAAGCTAGTGATCCTGAATCGGATCAATAATTTAGATTTAATTGGGATTTTTCAAAAAAAAAACTATGTTCAAATTATTGCTATTGAATTTTTGTCATGTATTGTATTTTCACAACATGTTGAGGAAATGATTTTGGATATGAAAGAACATTATCAGGAATAAATTTAATAGAGAACCTAGTTCTCCACTCCCCCTTCTCAGCCCGTTTTTTAGGAAGATGAGTGGTCTATACGCAAGCCTGGTTGAATGGCAACGTAAAGACTTTGGGATTTGTTACATATATCAAAAAAAAATAAAGCACTGTCCGCTTTAATTGCCTGATCTCGTTTTTTCCGTTCTCTCAAAATAAGCTAGTGATCCTGAATCGGATCAATAATTTAGATTTAATTGGGATTTTTCAAAAAAAAAAACTATGTTCAAATTATTGCTATTGAATTTTTGTCATGTATTATCATAACCTGTTGAGGAAATGATTTTGGATATGAAAGAACATTATCAGGAATAAATTTAATAGAGAACCTAGTTCTCCACTCCCCCTTCTCAGCCCGTTTTTTAGGAAGATGAGTGGTCTATACGCAAGCCTGGTTGAATGGCAACGTAAAGACTTTGGGATTTGTTACATATATCAAAAAAAAAATAAAGCACTGTCCGCTTTAATTGCCTGATCTCGTTTTTTCCGTTGTTTTAAAATAAGCTAGTGATCCTGAATCGGATCAATAATTTAGATTTAATTGGGATTTTTCAAAAAAAAAACTATGTTCAAATTATTGCTATTGAATTTTTGTCATGTATTTTCACAACATGTTGAGGAAATGATTTTGGATATGAAAGAACATTATCAGGAATAAATTTAATAGAGAACCTAGTTCTCCACTCCCCCTTCTCTGCCCGTTTTTTAGGAAGATGAGTGGTCTATACGCAAGCCTGGTTGAATGGCAACGTAAAGACTTTGGGATTTGTTACATATATCAAAAAAAAAATAAAGCACTGTCCGCTTTAATTGCCTGATCTCGTTTTTCCCGTTCTCTTAAAATAAGCTAGTGATCCTGAATCGGATCAATAATTCAGATTTAATTGGGATTTTTCAAAAAAAAAACTATGTTCAAATTATTGCTATTGAATTTTTGTCATGTATTATCATAACCTGTTGAGGAAATGATTTTGGATATGAAAGAACATTATCAGGAATACATTTAATAGAGAACCTAGTTCTCCACTCCCCCTTCTCAGCCCGTTTTTTAGGAAGATGAGTGGCCTATACGCATACCTGGTTGAATGGCAACGTAAAGACTTTGAGATTTGTTACATATATAAAAAAAAAATAAAGCACTGTCCGCTTTAATTGCCTGATCTCGTTTTTTCCGTTCTTTTAAAATAAGCTAGTGATCCTGAATCGGATCAATAATTTAAATTTAATTGGGATTTTTCAAAAAAAAAAACTATGTTCAAATTATTGCTATTGTATTTTTGTCATGTATTTTCATAAACTGTTGAGGAAATGATTTTGATTATGAAAGAACATTATCAGGAATCAATTTAATAGAGAACCTAGTTCTCCACTCCCCCTTCTCAGCCCGTTTTTTAGGAAGATGAGTGGTCTATACGCAAGCCTGGTTGAATGGCAACCTAAAGACTTTGGGGGACTTGTTACATATATCAAAAAAAATAAAGCATTGCCCGCTTTAATTGCCTGATCTCGTTTTTTCCGTTCTCTCAAAATAAGCTAGTGATCCTGAATCGGATCAATAATTTAGATTTAGTTGGAAACTTTTCAAAAAAAAAACTATGTTCAAATTATTACTATTGTATTTTTGTCATGTATTTTCATAAACTGTTGAGGAAATGATTTTGGATATGAAAGAACATTATCAGGAATCAATTTAATAGAGAACCTAGTTCTCCACTCCCCCTTCTCAGCCCGTTTTTTAGGAAGATGAGTGGTCTATACGCAAGCCTGGTTGAATGGCAACGTAAAGACTTTGGGGGACTTGTTACATATATCAAAAAAAATAAAGCACTGCCCGCTTTAATTGCCTGATCTCGTTTTTTCCGTTCTCTCAAAATAA
Source organism: Endomychus coccineus (assembly GCA_958510875.1). Taxonomy (NCBI): domain Eukaryota; kingdom Metazoa; phylum Arthropoda; class Insecta; order Coleoptera; family Endomychidae; genus Endomychus; species Endomychus coccineus. Next base: position 184,080,620 of record OY294068.1, on the reverse strand, counting down.
GCTAGTGATCCTGAATCGGATCAATAATTTAGATTTAATTGGAAACTTTTCAAAAAAAAAACTATGTTCAAATTATTACTATTGTATTTTTGTCATGTATTTTCATAAACTGTTGCAGAAATGAGTTTGGATATGAAAGAACATTATCAGGAATCAATTTAATAGAGAACCTAGTTCTCCACTCCCCCTTCTCATCCCGTTTTTTAGGAAGATGAGTGGTCTATACGCAAGCCTGGTTGAATGGCAACGTAAAGACTTTGGGGGACTTGTTACATATATCAAAAAAAAATAAAGCACTGCCCGCTTTAATTGCCTGATCTCGTTTTTTCCGTTCTCTCAAAATAAGCTAGTGATCCTGAATCGGATCAATAATTTAGATTTAATTGGAAACTTTTCAAAAAAAAAACTATGTTCAAATTATTACTATTGTATTTTTGTCATGTATATTCATAAACTGTTGCAGAAATGAGTTTGGATATGAAAGAACATTATCAGGAATCAATTTAATAGAGAACCTAGTTCTCCACTCCCCCTTCTCAGCCCGTTTTTTAGGAAGATGAGTGGTCTATACGCAAGCCTGGTTGAATGGCAACGTAAAGACTTTGGGGGACTTGTTACATATATCAAAAAAAATAAAGCACTGCCGCTTTAATTGCCTGATCTCGTTTTTTCCGTTCTCTCAAAATAAGCTAGTGATCCTGAATCGGATCAATAATTTAGATTTAGTTGGAAACTTTTCAAAAAAAAAACTATGTTCAAATTATTTCTATTGTATTTTTGTCATGTATTTTCATAAACTGTTGCAGACATGAGTTTGGATATGAAAGAACATTATCAGGAATCAATTTAATAGAGAACCTAGTTCTCCACTCCCCCTTCTCAGCTCGTTTTTTAGGAAGATGAGTGGTCTATACGCAAGCCTGGTTGAATGGCAACGTAAAGACTTTGGGGGACTTGTTACATATATCAAAAAAAATAAAGCACTGTCCGCTTTAATTGCCTGATCTCGTTTTTTCCGTTCTCTCAAAATAAGCTAGTGATCCTGAATCGGATAAATAATTTAGATTTAGTTGGAAACTTTTCAAAAAAAAAAAAACTATGTTCAAATTATTTCTATTGTATTTTTGTCATGTATTTTCATAAACTGTTGCAGAAATGAGTTTGGATATGAAAGAACATTATCAGGAATCAATTTAATAGAGAACCTAGTTCTCCACTCCCCCTTCTCAGCCCGTTTTTTAGGAAGATGAGTGGTCTATACGCAAGCCTGGTTGAATGGCAACGTAAAGACTTTGGGGGACTTGTTACATATATCAAAAAAAATAAAGCACTGTCCGCTTTAATTGCCTGATCTCGTTTTTTCCGTTCTCTCAAAATAAGCTAGTGATCCTGAATCGGATACATAATTTAGATTTAGTTGGAAACTTTTCAAAAAAAAAACTATGTTCAAATTATTTCTATTGTATTTTTGTCATGTATTTTCATAAACTGTTGCAGAAATGAGTTTGGATATGAAAGAACATTATCAGGAATCAATTTAATATTGAACCTAGTTCTCCACTCCCCCTCCTCAGCCCGTTTTTTAGGAAGATGAGTGGTCTATACGCAAGCCTGGTTGAATGGCAACGTAAAGACTTTGGGGGACTTGTTACATATATCAAAAAAAATAAAGCACTGTCCGCTTTAATTGCCTGATCTCGTTTTTTCCGTTCTCTCAAAATAAGCTAGTGATCCTGAATCGGATAAATAATTTAGATTTAGTTGGAAACTTTAAAAAAAAAAACTATGTTCAAATTATTTCTATTGTATTTTTGTCATGTATTTTCATAAACTGTTGCAGAAATGAGTTTGGATATGAAAGAACATTATCAGGAATCAATTTAATAGAGAACCTAGTTCTCCACTCCCCCTTCTCAGCCCGTTTTTTAGGAAGATGAGTGGTCTATACGCAAGCCTGGTTAAATGGCAACGTAAAGACTTTGGGGGACTTGTTACATATATCAAAAAAAATAAAGCACTGTCCGCTTTAATTGCCTGATCTCGTTTTTTCCGTTCTCTCAAAATAAGCTAGTGATCCTGAATCGGATAAATAATTTAGATTTAATTAGAAACTTTTCAAAAAAAAACTATGTTCAAATTATTTCTATTGTATTTTTGTCATGTATTTTCATAAACTGTTGAGGAAATGATTTTGGATATGAAAGAACATTATCAGGAATAAATTTAACAGAGAACCTAGTTCTCCACTCCCCCTTCTCAGCCCGTTTTTTAGGAAGATGAGTGGTTCATACGCAAGCTTGGTTGAATGGCAACGTAAAGTCTTTGGCGAATTGTTACATGTATCAAAAAAAATAAAGCACTGCCCGCTTTAATTGCCTGATCTTGTTTTTTTCCGGTCATTCAGAATAAGCTCTTGAATGGGATCAATAAGTTAGATGTAGGAGGAAACTTGAAAAAAAAACTATGTTCAAATTATTGCTATTGAATTTTTGTCATGTATTTCCATAAACTGTTGAGGAAATGAGGTTGGATATGAAATAACATTATCAGGAATAAATTTAATAGAGAATCTAGTTATCCACTCCCCCTTCTGATTTCGCTGATACAACCTGTTTCAAAAACCGCTCCATCCATTCCACCCTATTCGAAATTGTTTATAACCCAATTCAGTATATTCTGAAAATGTGACCACGTAATCTTGTTAAAACTAATGACTCACTTTTTATGGTAATTTGTATCTTGTTCAGATTGTAATAGTAATACATAAGCCAGACAGGACGCTCAATACATATTAGGTTTAAAGAACATTTTGAGAATTCTCAAGTTACATAAGACAGTTTCCACCTTTGCCAAACATTTTTTAGAAAATAATATTAATTTGGCTGACATAAATGATACGACAATCTTTACATTACCATACAAAGCGTTTAAAATCAAATTTATTTGAATCCCTGTGATTTTTTAAACATAAATATAATCTGACCACCTGCTTCAATGGTCAATTGGTCCATTTCACCCTTCCTATATTGCTTATAACCCAATTTAGTATATTCTGAAAATATGATTGCGTAATCGTCTAGAAACAAAGGAAAAGTTTCGTGATCATTGGTATCGTTTTCAGATTTGTGATAAAATTTTAGAAAATTATAATAATTTCCCTGATATAAATGAAAGAGAAATCTTACATTAATGTGCATAAAGCTTAGAATTAAATTTATCTGAATCAAGGGAACATTTCAAACATAAAATAATCTGACTACCAGCCTTAATGATCAGTTGAACTTCATCCATTCCACTGTAATCAATATTGTTAATAACCGAATTCAGTAGACTGAACATATGACGACGTAAAAAATGTAAAAACAAATGAAAAACTTTTCATAATTTTTAATAACCCAATTCAATATGCTCTGGCAATAAGCGTTATTATGTAAAAACAAGGGAATAACATTTTATGATAATTGGTATAGTGTTTAGATAGTGATAAACTGCACATATACCAGACGTTATTGTACCAAACGTTTAAAATTAGATGTATTAGAATCACTGGAAATTTTCAAACATCCATTATTGATTTGAATGTACTGACAGAGGAAAAAATTGTGTTTCACATTCACCTAAAAATGTCCAAATTTTTCTGAAACACTTCTCATCACTATTTTTTTTTGAATTTTACGTATTCACGGTAAAATTACAGTTAACAACGCTCGCAAATCGTTGTGGATCATAATATTGGGAATGTTCCAGTATCCTGTTACTTGGAGTTGGTATGTTAGCATGGAAACTTTCCTCAAAATCGAGATATTTCTTAAGTATCCACATCTTTCTGTCAAGTAGTTCGATTCTATCAGGTTTTGTGTATAAATAGAAAAATATGCAAAATTCATATTTCAAAATAATTAAACATCTTTTTTTGTCGAAAAATACACATTTTTGTTTATATAACTTTTCTCCAAAAATAAATATTTTACTCCTTTTCCTCAAAAAACAGTAAAAGTGTCAATTTAAATTTGAGGGGGTACAAAGGGAAGGATGAATCCTACCCTTTCTTAAATGCCTGGAGCATCAGTAAAGATGTTTCTTCAAACAAATAAAGAAAAAACGTATATTTTTCCAATTTAAATTGATTTTCCTTCATTATCTTTTAAAATAATTGTCAAAAGAAGAATTAACAACCTTCAAAATATTTTTAACGAGCCGCCATATTGAATCAACTGTTTGAAATTCTCAAATTCTTAATCAGCAACCCCAAATACCCTTTAGCTTGTGAAAATCGAACCAATATATTTGGATTTGGAAGATTACATGCTCATGCTGATCCTTCAAATGGATGGAATTTGGGAATATAATGTGAGTGGATATTGGACAAGAACAAACACCTGGAAAGATGAAGGTAAGAATCGACTCTGGTGTTAATGTTAAGTTTATGATACCGTGATTTCTCAAGAAAAGCGGTCACAAATATCTCGGTAATTTAGGAAGGATGGAAACGTATTAGCGAAAAAAAAATGAAACGTGTGGCACTCGGGGACTGCCGCGGTAAAGCTATTGCATAGCACTACGCCACTGGAAAAAGTTGGGCAGAAAAACATCCACTACCCCTTCAAAATCTTCACGAATTATGAGTAAAATTTTTTTTGATCGCATAGAACATAGGCTATGAGTAGAAAATGTTCGCAAAAGATGTTTTCTGTACGATAAACAGTTTCGGAGATATTTGCAAAAAACGAAATTTTTGTTTCAGTTTCAACACCCTGTATCTCAAAAACTAAGCGTCTGCATATATGTTAATAGGAACTTTTTTCCTCAAAATCAAATTTTCTATCGACTGTTGAACATATAGTGTAGTACCAAAAGACGCCACGTAGGGAAAACATAAAAGGCGTCACGTAAGAGTATCATCTTGATCTCTATGAAGAGTATTCTGTGACAAGCATAGATAACTCTACTACCGGTAGTAGAGTTATCTATGGTGACAGTTACTTGCAAACACAATTTTATTTATACGAAAGTTTTAACGTTCAGATCTCGATAACTCTTCCGGCTCCGGGATTTTCACGTGGCCTATCGAAATTAGAAGGTTCGAATTGTATAAAAACACAATTGTATGAACGACAGACGTCTTATGTAATTAGCTACGTACGCAAACATTTTGACATATGCCTCCAGGAGCTCGCTGCACGTAAGTTAGAGTTTATACATTTTACCTCTATTTTGTTAATTTGGGGCCGTTTCGAACCCCGTGCGGCCGGCGCCAGTTGTAATAAAGTATTTTGGGCTATGGGCCGCTAGCTTTTACCCGCTTTCGGTATATTTAAGTAGCTAGAAAAGTCCCTCTCGTACGTGACACGTCAGTTGCTAGTAGGTGACAGCTCAAAACTGTTTTAATTAAATTTTCCTATTTAATCGACATTTTGGGGCTCGAGACTATGCTATTTAGTTAGCCCCGTTCATAAACTAACGACATGGAGAGAAAACCGCATGCAAGAAGTCCTCGTTAAGACGTTTTATGTACCGTAAATTTGCAATTTTCTAACTCGCAAAGTACGCGCTTCTCACGTGAACGTCATTCGATTTATCGAAAATTAACCAATTCGAAACAGTTTTCGACCCAGTTTGGGGCTATCACGACCTTTTAAAAGGTTCAAAGTTAACATTTCGAAACATTTCGACAATTTTAAGCTCGGCCGAGCTACATGGTAGGCGGAATGGTGGGTGTCAGGATATTTCGTTAAGCTATTTCCGTTACGGTATTTGTTTTTTGTTTTAAGCTATTTCCGTTACGGTATTTGTGTTTTTTTTTTCTTGATTCGGTCGCCGCGCTCAAAGCCCGCGATAAAAGCTATATGCAATAGCTTAACACGCTTTTTCAACTTTCAATGCAATTTGCAGGTTAGCAATGGCACTTGGGATATCGTACTAGATCTCATTTTGTAGATAATTAAGTAAGGAACAAAACATTACGAGGGTGCATGGTGCTTAAAATGCACAGGAAAGGAGAGGAAAATGTAAAAAAGTAATTTTTTTTTCACAAATAGTAAAATTTAAAAAAGAAGCACAACTTTTACAAAGTACGGGTAACGATAATCGTATCCTATGCCAAAAAATACATAAGAATCAATCGAAACATTGTTACCGCCTGGAAAATGCAGGCAATAAACTCTGCCTAAGTACAGGATGTCCCATTTTGGGTACTTTTGCGGGGTATCTCCTTTATTTTTAAAGATAGAGAGTTGCGGTTTTCGCGACACTGTGCTACTTTTTCGTAAAACTCAAGATGCCGTCAACAGAATTTTCATAGCCCTTTTAGTTTTTAAGATACAGGGCATTTCTGAAAATGTTGCATTTTGTGACCCCCCTCGTATCTCCGTTATCCTTCAACTTATCGAAAAGGTAAAATAACATTCTAATAGATTTTTTTCCGTAGAATGCAGTGGTGTAGATAACTTTTGTTACATATTTACTGTTTTTGAGTTATAAAGTAAACTTATGTTTTTTTAAATGGAACACCCTGTATATTTATAGACTATAAAATTTGTCTTTTTTTTACCTTTTCAAAAATATATGATAGTATAAACTTTTTTTCAGAAACACGCAAATAATTGACAATTTTCAGAAATTAAATACATATTTTAATAGTAGGTTATGGATAACAATAATAAACAAGTGCAACTTACATATTACTAACAAATAATTGGATAGCTTGTATATAGGTATCTATTAAAAAAAATTCCCATAGATCTTTTTTCTAACAGTAAGTTTGTAACAACAGTTTTGTGGCGTAAAGTGACAATATAACAAAAACATAAAAAAATAACATTATTAAAAAAAATTAAATGTGATGTTCAAATTGACCACCATTTTCTCTAATGCAAAATTGGCACATCTTTGAGATTCTTTGAATAGCGTTCAAAAGAACCATTGTTCTCATTCGCAGATTTCGAAAAGCTGAATTGCCTCTCGAAGTTTTGCAATGCCGTCATATCGAGTTTTATATACTTCATTTTGTATATAACCCCATAAAAAAAAATCTAAAATTGAGAGATCTGGTGATCGTGGAGGCCATCTAACAGGTCCGTTGGTACCTATCCATCTTTGAGGAAAGTTATTATTTAGAAAGGCCCTTAAGAGCCTAGAGTTATGACTTGGGGCACCATCTTGCTGTAGGTAAACAGCATTATACTGGGCTAATGGAATGTTTTCGAGCAGTTCTGGAATAACTTCCTCAAGAATTTCTAGGTATCTACGTGCTGTAAGACCTCCTTCAAAAATCCTATAAACTATATGTCTACCCAAAATAAAACATGAAACCCCAACTCCAAAGCGTCCTTGTTTGTGCCCTTTCAAACATTAAATGCAGATTTTCACTACGCCAGTTCCTGGTATTGTGACGATTGAAAATGCCAGCACTTGAAATAAAGCATTCGTCTGACCAGATAACAAGTCTGCCAAATAAATCGTTAGCATCGATTTGTTGCAAATACCACTGGCAAAACAGTGCCCGGCGCTCGGCATCGCCAGGATGCAAATGTTGTAGTATATTAAATTTGTATGGATGATACTTATATTTCTTCAAGATCCTCTGAGCGTTAGTTTTTGGCACACCAATTTCCTTCTCAATTTTTCTACATGAGGACGAAGGTGTTGCTTCTATATATCCTAAAGTATCTATCTCTTTTCCTTCCCTGTTCTCTTTGTTGTATGTTTTAGGGCGCGGGTGAACAAATGATCCGTGCTCAACTAAATTTGCTTTTAAACGGGCAAATATCCCAAAAAACGGTTGCCTTCTTTCTGGATATCTAACAAGCAAAAATTAAAATGATAATAGAGATTTTCATAGCCATAATAGCTTACTCACCTTTGGAAATATAATTCCGAAGCTTCTTCAGAATTTTCATTACTCTGTATAAAATATACCATCATATCATATTTCTCATAATTTTCGTAAACTGCCATTATTCGAAAAAATTGATAAATATCTATTGAATAATGATACCAAAAGAACGAAAATAAACAGCTTAAATGCGATAGAGATTTGATGTTTATTTCTGTTTCTTGTCATAAACAATATCAATGGCCTACAATTAAAATATGTATTTAATTTCTAAAAATTGTCAATTATTTGCGTGTTTCTGAAAAAAAGTTTATACTATCATATATTTTTGAAAAGGTAAAAAAAAGACAAATTTTATAGTCTATAAATATACAGGATGTTCCATTTAAAAAAACATAAGTTTGCTATATAACTCAAAAACAGTAAATATGTAACAAAAGTTATCTACACCACTGCATTCTACGGAAAAAAAACTATTAGAATGTTATTTTACCTTTTCGATAAGTTGAAGGATAACGGAGATACGAGGGGGGTCACAAAATGCAACATTTTCAGAAATGCCCTGTATCTTAAAAACTAAAAGGGCTATGAAAATTCTGTTGACGGCATCTTGAGTTTTACGAAAAAGTAGCACAGTGTCGCGAAAACCGCAACTCTCTATCTTTAAAAATAAAGGAGATACCCCGCAAAAGTACCCAAAATGGGACACCCTGTACTATAACAGTATTTTTAGTGGTTAAGGTTCATTATTTCTTATTTATAGTGTTATAGTGTATCGACAGACTGTTTTATAGTTTATCAAATGAACTTAATTATGGCTTAATTTAATAGAAAATCTTATATCATTTATCGACTTCAATATAGTGGATCCTGTAAATACAATTTTCGACCTCTTTGTTACGTATTGGTCGCCTGATTCCACCAATAAGAAGCAACGTTAGTCTTCAAATAGTTTAACGTCGTTGGTTCATCTGCATACGTCAAAGGCTTTACATACCACTACAAAAAATTATCTAGAGGTGTCCCAGAAACGTGGTGACCATTTCGCGAAATAACTTGATCGACAAACGTTTCACGTGCTGAATGGTATATAGCGCCAGGTACCATTGGAATCATATCTCCTTCACATTAGAACAACTCAATTGGGGAACGAAATAGTCTGTTATTATGGATCTATATCATGCGCCGCCCTGGCTTACATCATTTTTGAAGAAGTACTACTCGATGACTTGCCTATTGGTTGAGATTGTAGCGGGCTTAATAAAATGTTCAGTGCACTCAACCAAATACCCTTGTACACTATCCCCTGCTACGTTTTTCTGGGGGTATCTGGATACCTCGCTGTTCGACAGAATCCTAAGATCTGTTTTACGTTTTGATCGTTTATGTCATCGGCCGTGATGATCCCCGCGTTGGTTCGAATGAGCGCAGTACAGTCACAAAGCAAGTGGGTTGACCCCTCTACTTTGTTTCCCTCGCATCTCATACAGAAGGGAGTGTCGTTTTTCCCCACGGTATGTTTAAATTTCATCAGATTTCCTTCATACTTTGCCTACTCAGACAGAGCGCCTCGCATGCCCTTAGGCCAACCTCATTGCCAAGCAGCGCTTTAGCAGTTCGGCTGTCATCAATGTTTCTCCATGCTGGGCATATTCATCTCTCAGATGGTTCCGCAAGATCCGCATACCCCCGTTGTAGGGGATTCCAGCAGGGGATCCTGAGGACCGTTCAATCTGGTCCCTTCTCTGGCCAGTTTGTCCGCTCTCTCATTCCTCCAACTGGAGTGACCCGGGATACAGGTCAAGTTGACAGTCCAGGCAATAGTCCGGCAAAAAGGCCATAATAAAAAAAAAAAAGTAAGCTAAAATTTCACAATTTTTTTTGCATTTTGTTTCTAATTCCCCATAGATCATTCATGACTATCAAGACCGCGTGGGTCGACCTTTCTACTTCCTTAAAACGGGGTTTCACCCCCTCAGAGGAGCATTCTTATAAAAACAATCCAAAAGCTTAACAAATCAATGAATTAAGAGCTGAAAATGACCCCCAGTATGTTTTTTGGGTCGCTGATCACGATTCCGCAGTTAGTTTTGTCGGAAAACTCCCTCCAGATGGGAAATTTAGAAAATTTATAAATAATATATAATTTATAATTTTGTTGCAAAAATGACCTCTAGTACATACCGGGATATCAAAAAGTATCTTGGTCAAGGGTGGTTGTGGAATCTAAAACGTATGTCTTAGTTTACGTTTGAAATAATTATGTCACTGTCACACTGACATCATCAATAACCTACAAATTTCATACCTATTTATTTCAGTTGTAAAACAATAATGAATACAAATTAATATAGTAATAAAAATTGTCGAAATGTTAACTCTGAACCTTTTAAAAGGTCGGGATAGCCACAAACCGGGTCGAAAACGGTTTTAAAATAGTTAATTATCGATAAATGGAATGACGTTCACGTGAGAAGCCCTCGCGAGTTGGAAAAGTGCAAAAGTTAGGAACATAGAACTTCTTTACGAGGGCTTTTTGCGTACAGTTTTCGCTCCATCTAGTTACATTTAGTCGCGATACGCATCCGACGGCCCTTCTTTTTTCCAAAAATTCCTTTTAAATAGGAAAATTTAATTAAAATAGAAGCAGGTACTCTCAGGTCTCAACTGACGCATAGCGAGCTTCTCGAGGGAAACGTCAAAATTATTTCGTTCGTAGCTAATTACATAGGACGTCCGACGTTCATGCAATTATGTTCTTAGATAACTCGAACCTTCTAATTTCGATAGGCCAAGTGAAAATCCCGGAGTCTGAAGCGCTAGAGACTTCTGAGTGTTATAAAATTCGTATAAAATTGCGAAATTTCGCACTTTTAGAAACTTCAAATTAATTAATTTGACACAAGTAAAGACACACGTTTTAGATTAAACGACCTCCCTTGACCAAGATACTTTTTGATGTCCCGGTACTAGAGGCCATTTTTCGGCTCTTAATTCATTAATTTTCTAAACTTTTGGATTGTTTTAATAAGAATGTTCCTCTGAGGGGTCGAAACCCCGTTTTGGGGAGGTAGAAAGGTCAACCTCCGCGGTCTTGACAGTCATGAATGATCTATGGTGTATTAGGAACAAAATGCAAAATAGTTTTGAAATTCTAGCCTACTATATATATTTTTATTTCGGTTCGTTGCCTGGACTATGAGCCTGTTTTCACGTGCTAGCCGGTTAATGATCTCCTTGGTATCCCTGACAAGCCTCGATGGCACAGTCGGGCTTTTCAGTGCTTTGAGTGCCACTTGACTGCCCCAACAGATCCATATGGTCTCATTCATCTTACCGTAGCCGAGTAACTCATCCGCACATTTGTAGATGGCAAGCATCTCGTCTTGTAAGACTGTGTTGAGATCTACCACGTACGGAGTACCCACCAATATATCTAGGACCGCTCCGCGACTCTTATGTTTGTTTTACACCCATCCGTATACCAAATTGTGCCGTGCTTTGACGTGCGGCATTTTCCCATTCCTGCCTCCACGGGATGACGACCATAGAATGCAGCTCCACGACCCACAGGGCTTTGATTCTATCCTGCGATTATAGTCGCAGCCTTTCAGTCTGTCCCCTGAATATACGGAATTGATCTGCTCTTTAGGGAACCATTCCATCTAAGCCTGTAGACCGCCATCATTTGAAGATTCTTCATCGTCATTGATAGGGGTGATACGCCCAGCAAGGTCCTCAATGCTGCAGTCGGTGAAATCTTCCTCGTGGATGTAATGCCTCAGAGGAAGAGTCTCTGTATTCTGTCCAAAAGTTTCTGGGCTATAACCAGTTCGGTTCTCTTCCATAATACAAGAACTGCATGACTGAGTCTTGGGATAATAATGGCTGAGTAGATCCACATCAGCTGCTTAGACCTCAAAACACACTCCATGATAATTGCTCTCTTAGACTGCCAAAAGATTTTCATAGCATTTTGGCACCTAGTCTCCAGTTGCTTCTGCCAGAATAGTTTTTTGTTCAGGGTGACTCCAGATATTTCAACGTCTCGGAAAAGTCTACTGACTTCCTCATGATTACCATCTTCTTCAGAGGCTCGGTTTTTTACCTTCTGGAGAAGATGATAATGGTAGTTGTCTCCAGCTGAATGGAGAGTTTGTTCTCTCTACACCAGACTTCTGTAATTATCAAGGCTTGCAAGGTAGCTTCGTAGGCTCCTCTGGAGAGTATGGCGATGTCATCCGCATAAACTACCGCCTTGATACCAGCACAGTTTAACCTTACTAGTAGCTCATCCACGACCAAACTTCTTAGGGATGAGAGTACCCCACCCTCTGGACACACTCCTGATACCAACCTTTTGAGAGTACAGAGTAGAACATCATTATCCGTGCTTCACGGAACCGGACGAGGCACGGATAACTGAAAAGCACGGATAATCGGAACATTTATTTTTTACATATGTATAAGACTGTGCCAAAAAAATATTGATATTTTTTATTTCGCTCTTCTTCGAGTATATCATTCATCGTTCAAATTCGTTCATGTCCCCTAAATTTGAAACAAATCTGTTAATATTTAGAGGTGCATCAAGCCCAAAACGTGTTTTTTGAAGCTTTTCCTTAATTTTTGAGAGGTTTCATAACATTGTTCTACAATAACGGGACGTTTGACACTTGGGAGACATTATTACATTCAAACACAAAGTATTTAATGCATTTCAGTCGCCTCATCCACTTTCCCACAGATATAAAAAATAACCATTTTTAAGGCCTAAAAACTGTAATTTCAACTTTCAACTTCTAGTCCAGTAAATGAAGCACAAAATCGACCCGACTTCGGCGATTTTTTGCTCATGAACCGATTTTGACGTTTAAGGGCTTGTTTGATTCGTTATGATCTCTAGATCAAAGATGGACACTTTCGATTTCTGACAAATTGTTTATATTGTTAATAAACAATAAATAGTGTTTAATAATGGCTTCATCCAGAACGATCTTTAAAAAATTGAAAACTGCAGTTTTTATTGTTTTTAATCATCTAAATGTTGATTTTCATATGCCTAATCGGTAAACAAAGTGCTCTTAATGATCTAATTTGTTGATAAACTAATTGTTTATTAACAAATGCTCGAGAAAATCAAAGTTACCTAAATGTTCGATATTGGACTCGTTTTCGGATATTTTTTACTCAATAATCGCAATTTTGAATGCGAAATTACAATTAACCATTAAGATAATTTATTGATTAACAAATTGTTAATTAAAAATTGCTCACAAAAATAAATGTAGAATTAATTTCAGTTTTATATTAAGAAACATTATTTTTTATTAAAAAATATAAAAAAACGACTGTAATATCGAACATTAAGATAAAATTCATTTTTTCCAGCATTTATTAATTAACAAACTCTATTAACAATTAATTCAAGTTACACATTCAAAATCATGATTCTTGACTCAAAAATTTCCGAAAACGACAGTAATATCGAGCATTTAGATAACATTCATTTTGTTGAGCATAAATTAATAAACAAATTATATTAACAATTAATTGGAGATTCACATTAAAAATCATGATTATTAACTCAAAAATATCCGAAAACAACTGTAATATCGATAACTTATATTTTTGAGCAATTGTTAATTAACAATTTGTTAATCAATAAATTATCTTAATGGTTAATTGTAATTTCGCATTTAAAATTGCGATTACTGAGTAAAAAATATCCGAAAACGAGTCCAATATCGAACATTTAGGTAACTTTGATTTTCTCGAGCATTTGTTAATAAACAATTAGTTTATCAACAAATTAGATCATTAAGAGCACTTTGTTTACCGATTAGGCATATGAAAATCAACATTTAGATGATTAAAAACAATAAAAACTGCAGTTTTCAATTTTTTAAAGATCGTTCTGGATGAAGCCATTATTAAACACTATTTATTGTTTATTAACAATATAAACAATTTGTCAGAAATCAAAAGTGTCCATCTTTGATCTAGGGATCATAACGAATCAAACAAGCCCTTAAACGTCAAAATCGGTTCATGAGCAAAAAATCGCCGAATCAAATGCTTCATTTACTGGACTATTCAATAACTTCATATTTTGGGTTCGTGATGCGTCATATGCTCTTATAACGTAGTCTTGTATCACGTAGCATTAATTGAATTGATAATTTCAGAGAAAATCGCTCATCAGTTATGATAATCTACAATCGACTAAAAAAATGCATCACTTGAAAATGCACCAATAATGGCAAAAATGCAGAGTGCCAACTCGGTTGCGTTTAGTCGAAATTAGATGAATCTTTGAGTTCTAAAAAGGTTAGAATCTTCCCTTCAATGTGATGCTACTTAATGTGATACCAAATCCATTCCACCTCCTCCCACCCCGCTAAGAGAAATATATTCCTTGTGTCAAAAAATGTCCCACTTTAACTGCAATGAGTCTTATATAGAAGCGAAAGAAAAATTTTCATTTTTGCGCATTACGAATGACACCGCGGAAAGAGGTATAGCGTTTATTATAAAATATAATTCCGAATTAACGAAGAGCAAAAGCAGTAGGTCTAGGTCTCCGGGCCTCACTGATATATACGTTGTGATGGCATCTCTGATTTACTCGATGGACGTCATCTCATCCAGGTCCTTCATGTGAAGTATTTTTTTACTAGCTAGAAATGATGTCGATCACGGTTTCCTGAATTTTTCCCTTGAGAATTTCTAGCTCTCACAGTTCCCACTTTTTGGTCTTCTTGAGGCCCTTCATCTCGACCCAGAGCTCACTGGGATCAACTCTTCGTCGTATTATTTTAAGCAGGTCTGCATAACCGACATTGGGCATTTTCGCGTCATGTTTCATTTTTATCTGTCTTGCAGAAGTATCTTTTCCAGCGGTCTGGGGCGCTGTTTTTGCCTTGGTGGCTGGTTGTCGCGTTCCTTTACTAATGTTATTTCTATTGCCGAGTCGGCGAAAAGAAATTCTGTAAATCATCATTTCAGTTATTCTCTCCATTCCTAGAATAACTAATTTGGTATTTCCCAGGCGCATCATAAAGGCTCCAACAGCTTTCGTGCTTGCGATGTGCTTTCGTTATCTAGCTCTTGATAACGCCCCTTCATCTGAGGTGATTGGATGGAGTATCATCCTAGACATGTGCGTAAGGTTTCCTTCTTCATCATTGCTACTTAACCCTTCAATTTACCCTGCACTTCGGAATCCTTCTTGTCACCGAGTCTATCTATCACCCTACCTACTAGTTTGTGAGTGGTGGACAAGCCTTTGTTGCAAGGGGGGAACATTATCTGTTCGCTCGCTATTTGCCATATGTTTCCGCGATTGATTTGAATTTTTGAGAAGATCCCATTCCGCGAGTCTTCTTCTGAAGGTGTCACAGCCTATCACCTGGTCTCAGCAACTGTCTTCTGATAACCTTGATCTTCTTTACAGCCTACACATTGAACCTGGTGGCAGGTGAGTCGTTGGATCTCAATTTTGTGTAAATCTTCCATTTGTTTCATTTGCATGCGTACGTTCGATGTTTCGTTTCTCCACTCTTTTTTTATTTTCCTTTGTAACAGATGAGACCTCGTCATTTCCCCATTTCTTCACTCTGGAGCCTCTCCAGTTGAAGACAAGGGCGGATCCAGAAAATGTCCAAGGGGCACTTTTCTTAAAGCTATTAGTTTAGGTATTCAGATATTTAAGTTCAATTAGTCTACTCATGAACAATGCTTTCACGACGTGAAAAGTACGTTTCATGGTCAGGTTTCTAGTCAAACACCTTGTAAAATCAGCAACTCTAGAGCTCCATACCTTAGAATGTTCCTTGATGTGGTCGTGATATCTCATTATATCTAAATAATAGGGTATGCATATCTATTGGTTTCTTCTTCATAAGACTATCGTTAAAAAAGTGATATTGATATTATCTAACTGAATACCTCCTTGCGAGGTGAAGGGGAATGGGTGTCATTGCATTTCATTTGGACCCCTTGGAATATCCAATGGTCTAATAATTTTGTCTCCTCATGGACACTGTCATTGCCAGAGTCGTCGTCTAATTCTACATCATCATGATCATCATTTGAGGGGAGGGGGCTTAGACCCCTGATGCTCTCAGGCCACTTAGCTGGGCCTATTGTGTGCCCCGTGGTTAGAAGCCTATTCTATTCTAGCAGGTTTGTGGCCCGCCAGAAACCCAGAATATTGCCAGTGCTGGCTTCCACAAGTTCTTCTGGGAGCAATTTTGATTCTCCGGAGTGTCTGTGCCTGAGGGATGCTAATGCTGGGCAAAACAACAGGATGTGGATCTCGGTCATCTCTCTGATGTCCGTTCTGTTCAGACAAAGAAGTTTCTTTGATAGCCTAGGCACAGGCTCTTTGATGAAGAGCTTGGCCTGATTCATGCGTGGTGATTCTCGCCACAGCTTAAACCATTCTTTATTCAGTTGGCCCAGAAGGGCGAGATCCCCTACGCAGTTTGATAAAGCGACAATTGGCTCCGGCCCGATAGGGGCGCTAGACGACCCTCACCTGGACAGAGAGTCGGTCATTTCGTTTCCTACAACTCCGCTGTGTCCATGGACCCAGATGAGTTGAACTTCATTTCTCCTAACTAGTTCAGCCAGTGTATGCCTGCATTCTTTGATAAGCCTTGATGTGACTCTGGGTGATTTGAGAGCTCCCAGAACCGACCGGCAGTCAGTATTGCGTAGACCTCCGCCTGAAAAACCGTGCAGTAAGCGCCTAGAGTCACTGAAATAGTGATCCTTGGTCTCTTTAGATACACTCTCGCCCCAGAAGCCTGACCTACCTTGGACCCATTTGTGAACCATACGAGCCCGTCTGGTGGCAGTAGGGTGTGAGAGTTTCGTTGTTCCAATCTCCTCTAACCGGGATGAGAATTTTGGGAGAAGTGAGACATATAGCAAGAATCATGCTATCTCGCTCCATTTCTAGTATGGGGCATTTGGAGATTGCCTCACTTAAAATCGATGAGTGTCCACGAGAGGGGTGCGTTTTGGTCCAGTGGCCTAGGTCCTTCATTCTATACGCCGTTTTCATGGCCTCAGTTTTAATGTATAAGTGTAGAGGTGGTAATCCAGCGAGAGCTTCAAGGGCTCTCGTCGGAGCCGACCTCATGCCGCTTAGTATGCCTAAGCATGCAAGCCGCTGCAGACGGTCAAAGGGGGCTGGGAAATACCAGTCCTTATCCCTGACCACCACACTACCGCCGCGTAGATAACAATAGGCCTGATCACAGCAGTATAGATCCAATAAAGAATCTTTGGCTGTAATCCCCATGGGCTGCTGAAAGCTCTTCTCCACGCCCAAAATGACGGAGAGGCCTTCCTCACTCGATATTCGAGGTATTCGCGCCAGGTCAATTTAGAGTCTAGGATTACTCCCAGAAACACCGACCCTTTGAAATGCAGGATCTTGCCAGAGAAACTAATCTTTGGTGGTGTGTCTAGCTTGCGTTTCCTTGTAAACAGAACAACTTCCGTTTTGTCAGGATTTACCCTCAGCCACTCCGTGCGGCACCAGCTTTCCACTATGCTGAGCAGCGTGTTTTGCAGCTCGCACAACGTCCCCAAGTGCCACCCGAAGGTGACGCTACATCACTTTCACTACTTTGATTCATATTTCGAGGTAGAATATTCGTTTTCATTATTCGGTTTCGACATTTTATGTTGTATGCAGTCTCGGGGCTTAAAAGTGATGAACTTTCTTTAAAACACAGTACAGACAAATTTATACGTAATTTAGAAGGGATGGAAATTTATAAACGAAAAAGCAATTTACTAAATTCCGATTTATCTACAGCTGAGAGTAACCCTTTGTTTATATTATTATCCCCAACTAGTATTTAAACAGGCACATTTTGATCTATAATTTAGTTTACTCTGATGATGGCTACTTGGCAGTCGAAAGGTCCTCAGTACTTTAGAAGTATTTTCAGTGAATAAGGGTGATTATTTCTTATCAATAGTGTTATAATATATCCACAGTGTGAACTCTATTATAGTTTATTAATTATTCACCTATTGTATTTTTCCGCCAGGGTCTATTGATAGATTCTCTTGTCTAGAGTTCTATAAACGTGGGGAAATTCATAGTATTTTATTCCTGTATAAGGTCATTCATAACCTCTTAGGATTCTGTCAAGCAGCGAGGTATCCCAATATCCCCTGAAAAACGTAGCAGGGGATACTGTACAAGGGCCTTTGACTAAGTGCACTGAACTTTCTATTAAGCCCGCCACCATTTCAACCAATACCAATATGGTAGTCTACAATACTTAGAATATTCTTTTTCTAGTTTATGTTCATGTATTTTCCCTATTCTAGAAACCTACAGCACTTAAACGCTTTGTTTTTCCAAAATTTCATGATAAAACCAAATATTTCAAACTGATTTTTTAAAGATTTTCTGAAAAATATTCAACCTATTTTTCTTTAAGATTTGTTCTGTTGACGAATCAAGTCTTTTCTTGTTCTTGATTGATGATCAAATGACATTGGATTTTTAAGGTCATACTTGAGTGCGGTAATACTACTACCTATTTTACTAGCTTCCCATTTTGTGTCTGCAATATCTAAAATTTCTTTTGTTTGTCTTTGTCCAGATTCTGCAATTGCTACTAAAATTGATTCTGGAAGTCGATGTTCCCGAAGATTCAAAGGACCTCTGGATTAACCATCGGAAATTCTCCTAGTATAATGTACATTTCACAAAAGAACGTTGATGGAATTTGATTTTTCATTTGTGCATTGGACAAGAATGACGTTAATGTTTCCTCTTCAGAAGCTGATAGTTTTTGCATCAAACTCGTTCTTAGCATTTCATATAAATGTTGATTTGGAGGTTGCTCGATGATACTTTGGAAATTGTTTCAGTAGGTAAGTTTAAAATTATACATGTTCCGTCTAACGCGAACATTAGAAGTATTTTGAGTTCTAATGAATAACTATAAAAAGAAAATAATCTGAACATTTGTCCACACCCGAATTCCATCATTTACTGCTCAATGATGGCGTGACACTTCCGGTTATACCGGAAGTGGATATTAACTTCGTTGTTTTGAACGGAAAGCTGTACTTTTTATTGCATTTTTAGATAAGTTGGTACATGAACTTCCCCAAAAGTTTCTCCAGATTTGGTGAATATTCAATTGTTTTCCCTCAATGATAAGTACACCAGAAGAAAGTTCCATCCTTCTTCTTGCCGATGATCAAAAACGGTTCGCAATATTCAAAAATGACAGAGTTAATGATTTTCAAAGAGAGAGTTACAAACAATTTTCAAAAAAATCTGAAAATTTCGAAAGCCGTCTAGACGTAGGTGTAGGAAAGTCTGATGGAGATCATCTCAGGAGAAAATGAAAAACCTGAAAACGCAATAAAACTTTCCGTGATGTTCACTTCCGGCATAAATCAGAATACTTCTAATGTGCATTCTAGACGGAGCATCCTCTGTGAATAGTCCAATTTAGTTTTTTCTCTTGTAATCTGGTTAAGGCATATTGTGATTCCACTTGATAAAACACAATTTTGGATTCAAGTGACATAATGGCAGAATATCAATCCGCGATATACAAATTTCGGTAGTGCTACTACCTATAGTGTCTCTATAAATGAGAGTACATGGATTATAAATATTAAATTTCGATGGTTTTCTTTCTCAGTACATACTTATTTGAAGGAAATTAAAATTATAACCGGATTGTGATTTCTTGTGGGGGCATTGTTTTTCTCTTAAATAACATGTGGATTTTCACTACCCCAGATGTGATAATTTGGCGACTCACAAAGCCGTACAAAATCCAAATGAAAATGAGCTCCGTCACGATTTTTTTGCCAAAATCTGCCTCTAATTATATGGCGGCATAATGAATCTGCAATGTGTTTCATTACGAACTGTGGGAATGCAATCTTGCAACTTTCACACAATAGGCCAGTACTAATAGGAGAAAATATTAGAAATGAAAAAAAATAATTCGAACCGACAGCTGCTATCCGGGATGGAATGGGGTGTGTTTTTAGGGGTTGAAAACAGTTTTTTGTGATTTCTGGCTAAACCGGGCATTCTATCAAAAAAAGTTAAATACAAAAGTTATAGGGAATAAAAAGATCTACAACTTTTGTGATACCATTTTTACCCTAACTTCTGAATTTTTCGACAAAAATGCGAAAAACCAATTTTTCGGTCTTTGACAAATAAAACTTTATGAAGCTCGAGCTTTGGCAAAAGATATCTCCATTTATTGCAAAAGGGCAGTAATTTTTTTGGAGGGAAATATATGGAGGTTCTTGTTAAATTCAATTTAAGACAAAAAAAAAACATATTTTCAACTGCTATTCCTCTTAAAACTACACATCGTACAGAGTTCTGTTTTGGCTCACTTACTCTTTGTTACGTCTACTTCCGATAAATGGTAAAAAAAGGTATACTGCAATGAAAAAAATTGGAAAATTGAAAAAACCGAAATTCGCTGTTTTCGTGGTAATTTGCATATTTATCGTTGAATAATTGTTATTAATTGTAAAATCATTTTAATTTTTTCATGTTTAGGGAAAATGTACTATTATTCCTTTAATCATTGTACAGATCGAGTTTTGATATGTTCTTGGATAGTAGACTTCCGCGGACAGCTAATCTTGAAAAATCTTGTCTTCCGGATGGATTCCGCGTCACAATAGCTCGACTTGATGCCGACGTTTCGCCAACCATTACAGGTGGCATCTTCAGGGCAGGCTTGAGGCTTGAACTGAAACTGGTTCTACTGGTTTCTGTAGCCGTATTTATTGTAGGAAAAATCCTTCACGCTACATAGTTCACTGCCTTTGTTCCGGCACCTGACCCTGCCGTTGTGCGATCATGTGCGAAGTGGAATTTTCGAGGATGGGTTTCCAAATGTTGGGAAGGTAATATCCAGGGCAGGCTTGAGGCTTGAACTGAAACTGGTTCTACTGGTTTCTGTAGCCGTATTTATTGTAGGAAAAATCCTTCACGCTACATAGTTCACTGCCTTTGTTCCGGCACCTGACCCTGCCGTTGTGCGATCATGTGCGAAGTGGAATTTTCGAGGATGGGTTTCCAAATGTTGGGAAGGTAATATCCAGGGCAGGCTTGAGGCTTGAACTGAAACTGGTTCTACTGGTTTCTGTAGCCGTATTTATTGTAGGAAAAATCCTTCACGCTACATAGTTCACTGCCTTTGTTCCGGCACCTGACCCTGCCGTTGTGCGATCATGTGCGAAGTGGAATTTTCGAGGATGGGTTTCCAAATGTTGGGAAGGTAATATCCTGAGTCACGGTTCAGATTATTCGGATGTTTTAGGATTTCTATAGCTTCAAGGATTTTTCGCTGATAGAAGTTTGGGGCTCGGACTAGGATTTTAGTATCTTCAAAAAGGATTTGATGATTTGTGTTAAACTTGTGTTCTGCAAGTGCAGATCTACTGGTGTCACGAAGTCTTGTACAGCGCTCATGTTCTTTCACACGAGTAGCTACTATACGACCTGTTTCACCAATGTAGACTTTACCGCAAGAACAGGGAATACTATAAACACCTTCTGAGTGGAGAGGAGGAAGGGGATCTTTGATAGCTTTGTAAAACTGAGATAATTTTGGAAGTGTGGAAAAACGGGAAGAAATATTATGTTTTTTGAGGATTTTGGAAATTCGATCTGTTATATTTTGAATATATGGAAGATAGGCCGTGGATAAAGCAGG
Organism: Endomychus coccineus; assembly: GCA_958510875.1. Taxonomy (NCBI): domain Eukaryota; kingdom Metazoa; phylum Arthropoda; class Insecta; order Coleoptera; family Endomychidae; genus Endomychus; species Endomychus coccineus. Next base: position 184,059,038 of record OY294068.1, on the reverse strand, counting down.
TGGGAAGGTTTCTGGCTCAGGTCGATTTTGAATTTTAGGTGAAGTGTATTTCTTCTATGCCGTCTCGACCTCTCATTGGCTTAATACGCCTCTGGTTGCGTTCACATGCTGTCTTTAGATTCGAAAACAGCTCTTTAAATTTCTCATATTCGTATCCTGCGATTACGAATATACGAATATAGCATATAGCAGATATAATTTGTTGTCTTAGACATGCATGACATCACATCAAAACTCGATCTATACAATAATTGAAGGAATAACATTATAGTTTCCATAAACATAAAAAAATTAAAATGATTTTATTAATTAGTAACACTTGTTCAACGATAAATATGCAAATTGCCACGAAAAAAGCAATTTTTCGGTTTTTTCAATTTTCCCGCTATTTTTCCATTGCAGTATACCTTTTTTTACCACTTATCAAAAGTAGACGTAACAACGAGTGAGTGATCCAGAACATAACTCTGTAGGAGGCGTAGTTTTAAGAGGAATCGCAGTTAAAAATTTGTTTTTTTTTGTTTCTTAAATTAAATTTAACAACAACCTCCGAATATTTTCCTCCGAAAAAATTATTGCCTCTTTGCAATGAATAAAGGTATCTTTTATCAAAATTTGAGCTTCATAAAGTCTTATTTATCAAAGAAAAGAATTAAAAACCAAAAAATCGATTTTTCGCATTTTTGTCGTAAAATTTCGAGGTGAGGGTAAAAATGGTGAGTACAAAAGTTATAGATCTTGTTATTCCCTACAACTTTTATGTTCAACTTTTTTTGATAGAATATACGGTTTAGCCAGAAATCACGAAAAACTGTTTTAAACCCCTAAAAACACACCCCATTCCGCCCCGGATAGCAGTTGTCGGTTCGATTTATTTTTCTCTCTTTTACAATATCTTGTTCTACAATATCCCGCTGTCAGATTGCTGTAACGAATTTTTTTTTGTTCAAATACTATTTGTACTGGCCTACAATGTAAACTGTGCTCAATTAAAATCTTGAAGTTCAAGAGAACTTTGTTTACTCAATAAGGGACCAAAGTATTTTCCATATATTCAAAGTAACACCTTTCTAGAAACTAGTATCGCTGAAGCGGAATTAGCCGTAAAAAATATTAACGCGAATAATTCTTAATTAAGAAAATTAGAAATAGGAAAAACACTTTCATCAAATAAAAAAAATTCAATCATACTGATACATCTAAAATCAAATCAATCAATCAAAAACTTAAAGAAAACAATTTAACCCTTACAAAGGCAGATAAATCGAATGCAATAATAATCATCTCTAAACAAGATTATGAGGATAAAATGTCAGTATTTATCCAAGCGGAATTAAACGAAATACGTGAAGACCCAACTAACCTTCAATTAAAAGCAAAACAATTCCTACGAAATAGTGAAATTCTATTTGACAGTGGTTTCGGAAAATATAAACTCATTAATAGCAATCCTTGCTCCCCTAAAATATACGGACTTATTAAAAACATAAAGAAAATGCCCCCATACGACCTGTATACATTAAGATTCCAACAAGGGACCTTGCAATCAAATTAAATCAGAAATTCAAGAAATTCACTAACTTCAAACCTAAATTTACTGTTAAAAACTCTCTCGAATTGTCCGAATTAGTCAAAACACACCATATACCAACCAAAGGTTTTTTAGTTTCCTTTGATGTTTCAAACATGTTTTCAAATATTCCAATTTCAGAATATAAGTCTCTAATCAGAAGCATTTAAGATAGATCACATATTAGCCCTTCAATTCACAATGAAATAGAACTTGCGTTTGACCTATGCTTGAGTCAAAACTATTGTCAATTTAATAATAAATTTTATGTACAGAATTCAGGTCTCGCTATGGGTAACCCATTGAGTCCACTATTAGAAGAAATTTGATGTCTGATCTGAAGGACAAAATTATGAACTGCACATTAGCAAAATAACATATTCAATTTTGGTATAGATACGTAGATGATGTACTTGCCTTCTTCAAAGGCACATTCAGACAATTAAATTCCTTTCTTTCATTTATTAACCAACTTCACCCAAAAATGAATTCACGTTGGAAACAGAAAAAGATAGAACAATAAACTTTTTGGACTTAACACTGATACGTGACCATAATAAAATAAACTTCAATATCGATTTTTTAATAAACCATAGTTTGTAAAAAACTATTGCTTGATGAAGCCACCGTGTGGTGAAACATGTCATGTTTTGTTTAATAAAAATGAAGTTTGTGAAAATTTATTACTAGCGTATTTTTTATTAAAACTAGAATTTTCCGCTGAATTATTTTATAGTATTTAAAATTAGAAAGTTGGTCCTTTTAATCATTCAAGTTTTTATTCCTGCAGGTGTTCTCTCGAATGGATCTTTCTATATAACCCTTCAACTAAATGAAAGTAATGCAAGTGATACTTTCCACCGCTGATGGTCAAAGATGAGGCATAGGTTAAGAACTGCAGTTATCATTGTAAATTGTAACATTTGTTAATTGCTTAGAAAATAGGCAGGTGCATGTTTATGTGCTGAATCTAGAACCTTGACAAAGTATTAAGAGCTGTAACGTGCTTAGTTTTAATGTTATTTATTATTTCATAGTGATTTAGGTTAGCAGAATTTGAACAAGGTAAGAGGCTGTTGAAAAAACAGCTGAATCGCAAGCTGTTTTCCTCCAACGAGTTAATGGATCCTAGAGAATGAATATGTTATAATTATTTTGGACATCAAGGACAATACCGAGGTAGGTGGGAACATATTAACAGGCTGTTTATTCATCATAATGTGCAATTTATTATAACATAACGCTTTTATAATTTTGATTTACGAGCTTGAATCATTCAGAACTCACAATTACATTGGAACAATTTTCCCAATTACAGAATAAATTATGGTTCATGTTTATTTTGTTCCATTTCATCATAATGTGGCACATACCACTTCTAATAATAATAATAATGATATGTCGGATAGCTTCAACATCTTGGGCTCTGCAAGATTGGGCATTCTGTTAGGATGTGGATAGAAGTTTTGTCCTTGTCGCAGAACCTGCATTCGTTTCCTCCTACTAATTCGAACTTATTAAGGTGTCCTTTCAACCGGCATTCTCTTTAGTATTCTGAGTCGTATTTTTCTTAGGTTGATGCAGTAATTATATCTCTTCTGGTTAACTTTTCCCAGAAGTATGTTGGCCTGTCTCATCCCTTGCAGTTCAGTTCTATCCCTATCAAATTGGGACGATGTTTCTCGTCATGAATCCTGTCACTACCTCTAGGAGATATATTACTTTGCTGTATCGCCAGGTGAGACTTTGATCCCTGTTGACCCAAGGTTCTTGGATCAGCGCGATCCCTAACTTATTCGTTGTGAACATTCTGGAATTCACCCCCGAAGCGTCCCTGGCGTGACGAACGTTTACCTGGGCGATGTCCTGATTTTCAGTGACAATATCGTTCCCACCGTTAAGAATGTTGTGATGTTTATTCCCTGCTTCAATCTCAATTATCGAACATTAAGCCACAGGATTTGGAGAAATTACTGCTATAGCCGCTGAGATACCCTGAATGAAGCAGCAGAAGGGGACGCAAGAGATCTTTTAGGTAGCGGTGTGGAAGTATCCCCAACATTACACAATATAATACTCCCTTCCAGCTTTTCAGCTGCGGAATTCTTATTGGCAACCATTGTACTGATTGTGCCCAGCCAGAGATGGGTGCCACCGAATTGGATCTCATGCTTCCATCCGGTACACATTTCTTCCACTATCGCCTCCTCTGGTTTAGTTTGTTCATCTTTAATGAGGGTAATATCAGGAAAACCTTTGGGGAGGATGGCAATGTTCTCTGTTTCCAAGGTAGCTACGAAGTTGCCTCTCGTGGAGGTAGGTGGTTTGCTCGTTTTCCTCCTCTTAGCTCTTTCTTTTTGCAGGGTGACTTTTGTCTTATCCCGCTTCCGTTTTTCTTATCCTCGGACAGGTTATCTGGCTGGATGCCCTTGATCTTTGTGTACCATGCGTTCTTCCTTGCTTCCTCAGGTGCCAGCCCTTGTAGTAGTGCAGACACCACCTGACTCCAGCTCTACTGAGTCCACGTCTCAACGGAACGTCTTTATCGCCGGGTTTTCCCGGTTCAGATAGTGGAGGCAATTTCACTCTCGCTGTTTTTACCGAGGAGCTGCCCATATGGGTGAAGATGAGGAGGAATAGTAGAATATAGAGGAAGAATTGATGTTCCGTCTCTTCCCTTCCTCATTATTCTTCCTTCATTCCTATCATGTGAAGTTATTTCACTTGAGAGAATGAAGACTTCTTTTGTGAACAGTTAACATTCTCCTTTTTGGTTTTAATTGATTCACTATCCATAGTAGATCCCCCGAGTAGCTAGCGAAATACAACTTCGACATCTTCAGAGCCCGCGTGCATGGGCAAAGGTATTCAAACTTGAGCTAAGCTATCTCGATTTGTCATGGAGTCATCGGCATATGCTGTTCCAGCTTAGCTTGGATATTACGGTTATTATCCACTTGTAGACCAGTTAAGGCAAGTCCCCCACATCCAGTGACTACTGAACTCTGTGTGTATCAGACAGGTTTCCGTGGAAGGGTCGTCGCAGTTTCCTGATACCTTTGAAGTCAATGTCAACGAGGTGCAATGCCATATGGGTCTCGGTGCACGATCACAAAAACCTCGATTGAGCTGTCCTTGTTTCACTGCTCCTCTCCCTGTTCCGTCAGGTTCAAGGAGGAGCAGCTACTTCCCACTCCAACGGCGAGTTGCCACAGCTCCTTGGGAAAGAAATTGAATATTTGAATGATTCAAAATTCGTAATTTATTGAATTCGGACGGTTTTTGAATTCCATGTAATAAATTAACTTCACAATAAATATCAATATAATGAACAAATAAATAGCGATGTTTCATGATCATTTTTATCAATTTTGCTCTTAGAGTGTGGAATATTCCATTTCTAATATACAGGCTATCGATTTTCAATGATTCAAAATTCGTAAATGCATTCGGACAGCTTTTCGAATTCAAATGTAAATTATTTTCAAGACAGATATTAATATAGTAGGCAAATGAATGCTTTTGTTAATTTTTATGTTAAAATATGGAATTTATTGTTCAATATACAGCCTTTTCATTTTAATACGTCTTGTTAGCTCATCAATCATTCTACATATTTTGTATTTCTCAAAGGTTAACAGTCTCTTAAAAAATGTTTTCTACAAACATTCTATTGTCAATGTACAGATAATTTGATCTCCAGTAATTGGTTATTTGGATCATTCAAAATTGGCCATTATGCAAATTAACCGTGGTGCTTCATGTTCATTTTGTTATTTTTCTCGCCGCATATGTTGTGGAATATTCAATTATTTTTTTTGTAGATAGTATTGAGTGACTAACAGTGGTACATTTTTCATTCTATTATATTCTGGATATCCTACGAATGTAGGGTTTAGTGATATTTATTTATTGATATCGTATCTATATTTTGATGGTTACTCTTACTTCGGATTCGATTTTTCAAGTCAATACCAGAGAGATTAAAAGATGCTCTATCTATCTACCAAGACGAATTTTCAATTAATATTGTAAATTGGATTCTCCAAATACATAATGTGTATTCATGCTAGTTACTATTATGTTCGAATTGTAATTTTAATACTTCAACAGTGCTACAGATATCGGACATTTTTCTGACACAGTAAATAATGAACTAATGTTGATGAATGGATTCCAAAATGTAAAATATGTCGAATATCTAGTCGTTAAATCACAATCTCAATTTTGAGTTTTTTTATATACAGTGTGTTCACGTTAAGGACTTACCACCCTTGTAACTTTTGTATTTTTTGACGGATTTTGGTAAAAACTTTTTTGTTAGGCTGGTATTCAAAATGCGCATTAAACTAGAGGATAACTTTAGTATTGGGCTGTAATCATGACCACCTACGACCACTTTTATTGGCTTAAATTTCAGAAAGTATTTTTAGGAATTTTTTTAGACAAAAACAGATGACGGATTCTTATTTAAGATAACGTTGAACTTTCCTGTACCCATTTTCAGTTCTAAAATACAGGGTGTCAAAGAATTTAATTAAACTTATTATGATTTAAAGCATTAAAAAATAAATAAAACGTTGACCAGTCGAACAATTTCAACTTTTCCTTGCATTGTATCATTTTATTACAATTCGATTGATAAGTTGCTTAGTGTGCTGTGAAAACAAAAAATGTTATCTTAGTTGAAAGCTGTCAGTCGATAATAATTGAGGAAACCAAATGATTCTCAATTATTTTAATGATGATCCACATTCAAGTCTTAGGGTTGTTAGTAGAAATTTAGATATTTGTAAAAGCCAAATCTAGAAATTACTTTTAAGGAAATTAGGATTGTATCATCACAAAATATCAGGTTGTGGAGGTAAATGTTTTCTGTGGCATTTTAAACGGAGGTATTATTGGGCCATACCTTTTTAAGAAACTTTGAATGCTGCTGGCTTTCTTAGATTTCTACAAAATGATTTTTGCTATGCACTTGATGGCCTTCCTCTTGCTTACCGCTATAATTTATACTTAGACCTTGATGTAGCACCAATCCATAACGCTGTTTATGTGAGACTGTGGTTAAATGATAATTTTCCTAATCGTTATCCCCAGACATTACGCCGCTTGATTTCTTTCTTTGGTGGACAATAGAAAATAAAGTGTATGCTACAAGGCCTCAGAACCGAGAAGAACTTTGTGACAGCATCAGAGAAGCTTGTAACAGTATAACTCGACAGCAGTTGAGAAATGTGATACGGAATAATAAGCGAGGAATTGACAAGCGGATAAGGGAATCTGGTGGATTAGTGGAAATTACAAAATTCAAATTTTTTACAAATGTCTCATTTGTTAATGATATAACGATAAAATTGTTTAATAATTTGTATTAGTGTCGATAAAAGTAATTTTTTCTTTTCTTGGACACCCTGTATTTTAGAACACTGAAAATCGGTACAGGTACGTTTAACGTTATCCTAAATAAGAATCCGTCATCTGTTTTTGTCTAAAAAAAAATGCCTAATAACACTTTCTGAAATTTAAGCTAATAAAAGTGGTCGTAGGTGGCCATGATTACAGCCCAAAACTGAAGTCATTCACTAGTTTAATGCACATTTTGAATACCAACCTAACAAAAAAAAAGTTTATCAAAATCCGCCAAAAAATACAATAGTTACAAGGGTGCTAAATCCTTAACGTGAACATCCTGTACATACTACGAGAGAGAAATCTATAATGTTCGAAGAACGTCGTGAGAACCAGCAGTGGAATATAGGGAGAGGAGATAGGCATTCGTATTGTTCTTGAATGTTTGGAGGTTATAGGCATAGGGAAAGACCTCACTAGGTACAGAGTTCCACAACTTCGCTGTTTGGCAGGTCTCGAGTTTGACAGTGAATTGGTGACTAGTTTGAACCCTTCTATCTGGAATCTCCAGTGGTGGAACAACAGACGAGATTTCTGATGAAACCCGACCATGAAAATATCTATAGAAAAAGGAGAGAACTCCCTCCTTTCTACGATGTTCTAGAGAGGCATTGAACTCGTAAGTGTGACATCATCAGTCGATACGAATTTCCTTTTTCTGGATCGAATCCCAGAACTTCAGCTTATGTTTGGGAGCCAAACTCCAAACATGTGAACAGTACTCCAGAACAGGTAAAATCTGTGCTTTATAGATTATAAGGAGCCGCTGGGATGTAAAGGAGCTCTTGGCACTGAATAGAAAACTAAGTTTTTGTGAAACGGTTTTCGCAATGGACCTCCCATGAGAGGGTGGTGCTGTTGGTGGTGATCCCGAGCATTGATATGTGAGACTTCATAGGAATTTTTGTACCTAACATCATATTTATCATATGAGTAGGTTTGGACCAATCCAATAAAGGGAAACTAATATTCTAAATGACCATACCTACGAATTTAGGATCAATTCATTTATTTACTTAGTATCGTTACCTGCGAGCACTGATTCAACAATGAGCTTAGTCACACTGATTGTAGAGGTAAATATTCAATTATTGTTACCATATCGGTTAGTGGAAGTTCATGTGTATACTGAATCTATAGCGCTTTTTAAAATTCTTAGCCCTCAGAGTGTTTTGGGCAATACGGTCCTGCTATGTTCTATACTCAATCTTTGTGAATCCATAGAGTTGTTCTACTTACATTTCAGTAATTTGGTGATATTTAGTTCTTTATTATCTTGACAACTCAGAGAATAAACAAATACCTTACATTTCGATTGAATGTCGCACGTCTTACATATTTGCAGGGATACGTTATTAATTTAGGTACCTATATTATATTTATAATTTATACTAGAACCTTATTAGGCTTACAAAATATTTTATCTACGTGAAAGCTCATAATACTTGTCTTGGTTATTCGTCTATTTTCAATTTATATAATATTCTGATACCATAGACCTATTATCCTAAGGAGACGAAACATCTCGTTCATAAAACTTCATTTGACTTGTCACAACGATTACATGAAGTATGACAAAGAAAACCAACGAACCTCTTAGTCGCCGAGTCATAATTACCCCTTATTGGCAACGCTGTAACTATGATTGAAAACTTGGTACCAGTTGTAAGGCAACACCGCTTGGAAATAGCTACGAGAAATACGGAAGCTGTCAAATTGCGTGTTACAGAACATAGTTCCCTTTCATAAAAGGTGCGCGGCGTTGTCGCTTTCTGAACAAATGATGCAATGGAATGGAATAGCTCTATTTAAAAATTTAAATATTCTACAATTCGATTGTATATTCCAGGTTACCATAAATTATGGAACATTTTTCAGAGAAAACGACATTTCAACAGTATTGCTTCTAATACAACCAATAAATAATGCTATGGACGTTTTTAAAATACTTACAAATCCCCGGTACACAGAACAACTAATCCGGCAACAGCACATTTCATACGGCCATACTTGTAATATACAGCGGTAGAAATGAAGCAAGATAGCATGATTCCTGCATGACAGCCGGTCTGCTCTGGGAGCTCTCAAATCATCCAGAGTCACATCAAGGCTTGTCAAAGAATGCAGGGATACACTGGCTGAATTAGCTAGGAGAAATAAAGTTCAACTCATCTGAGTCCCCGGACACAGCGGAGTTGAAGGGAACGAAATGGCCGACTCTCTGGCCAGGCGAGGTTCATCTAGCGCCCCTGTCGGGCCGGAGCCAATGGTCGCTTTATCAAACTGCGTAGGTGGTCTCGCCCTTTTGGGCCAACTGAATAAAGAGTGGTCTAAACTGTGGCGAGAATAACCACGCATGAGGCAGGCCAAGCTCTTCATCAAAGAGCCTGTGCCTAGGCTCTCAAAGAAACTCCTTTCTTTGAACAGAAGGGACATCCGAGAGATGACTGGAATCCCAACCAGTCACTGTCGTCTTAATAAACATCTCCACACTATGGGCATCACAGGTGATCCAATAAGTAGGAAACGCAGAGAGCTGGAAGAAACTGCCTCTCACATTCTGTTGGAATGCTCAGCATCCCTCAGGCACCGACACTTCGAAGAATTGAAACTGCTCCCAGAAGAACTTATGGAAGCCAGCACTGGCAATATTCTGGGTTTCTGGCGGGCCTCAAACCTGCTAGAATAGAATAGGCTTCTGACCACGGGGCGCACAATGGGCTCAACCAAGTGCCCTAAGTGCATCAGGGGGCTAAGCCTCCTCCCCTCTTTATGATGATGATGATGAATATACAGCGGTCTGAGTAGCCCGAAATTTGGCAATGTCTGATCATGTTTAAATGTAAACAATTCTGTCTCCTTAGGATAATAGGTCTACGTCTGATACGCTGTACCTACATGTACCAAAAACTTGTTGATTCCTCGAATGTTCCAGCCAATTTACCTACTAGATAATTACATTATTGTTTTATGAAAAGTACGTTCAAAAATGATATATGTGAAATCAAATCTTCAACATGTTGAAGGATAATTTGTTAATAAAATTTCTTTGGGGGGTTATTTATTTCGGGGGTGTTGATAATTTATACAGAGCCTGTGTAATCCCAATATCTTCTATGGTCCGTCATTCATAGAAAAGAGATGATTCTTTAAGGTTAAGAATAATAAGGACGTTTATCTGTGTTGTATTCTATAGTCTGTCATTCATAGAACAAGACGGTTAAAGGTATAATGACATTTATCTGTGAATATTCTATAATCTGTCATTCGTAGAAAGCAAAAGTTCATCCGTCAAACCAGATATATTTCATTTTTAGTTTTGACATGTCGAAGCTGCCTTTATGAATTTTAGATTTCTCAAATAGTCTTAACAGTTCTCTATTTGTTTTATTTATTTTAATAAGTGATTTAACTTCTGAAGTACAGAAACAATTCTTCCGAGATCTGAAATTTAACGTGTGCTTTGTAAATTGCAAAACATCGGTATACCAATGTGAATGATAAATATGTCTATTTGCTTATATCGATGAGGCTCTGATCTTCGAAAATGGTATGTCAAGGTGGCAAGAATCTAAAAGGTGAATATTGGTGTAACAATGTGTAATCGTACTTCATGTTGGTTGTACAGCAGGTTTCATTCCTAATGCAGAAATAATATTTTCTTCTAAAATAAAGGATGTGCATCATCATGGTGAAATGGATCAAAACAACTTCTTAAATTGATTTGAATTTCAACTTTTAGTGGATTTAGAACAATCACTGTGGATATTGAATAAACTGCTAAGAAATGTGATTTACAATAAAGGTTAAGTAGAAATACTATACCTACGTTATAATAACACCTTTAAACCACTGTTGATCTTGGTACAAATGAATCCTCAATGTTTATTTGGAAAGTCGAGGCTAGGTGGGCAACATACTGTCTTTTGCAAAAGTAACTGCTGCCAGGCTTCAAGCATGTATTATGGAACGAATTAGGCTCCTGGAAAGTGACAGTATTCTGATCTCAAATATAACACCAACTTCCCTAAGAGATGAATGAATTTGGAATAAAACCAGCCTACTGAGGAGGGACTTTTGTAGGTTCTCAGGTTTCCAAAATTCCCCAAGAAGTCAGAGCTGGAATTTACGGTTGCAGACCAAGGACTGAGCTATGTGCTAGTCTCTGTTCTTATGCTATCTTTCTGGCAGAAATACATGACAACTTATTGTTGTGAGCAAGGGAGCTAGAACAAAGGTAATGTGCTTGAGGATCGATTAATATTTTGTCCAGCTGTCTAAGCGATTGGCTTTTATCAATATAACTTGATAATGGTATGCAACTATTTTTCAAGGAGAAATAAAAAAGCTCTTGCATGCTTGGGCAAAGTTACTATGATCTAGATAACTGGCCATTTGGAAATGAGGCAGCAGACTCTGGTTAGGAAGGGTGCAGCTATTGGATCGTATAACTTCTTGTTGAATGAAGTCCAATATTAACTGTTTTATTGTAAATCATAAAAGTTAGAAGGCTAAAAAGGTACTTGTATCGGTATTGAAAGATGTAGAATGAATCAATGCCAGTTAATAAGTAGCCAAATAAATATTGGAATAGCTAACTTAATTGAAATTCAAAAATAATTCCAATCTTATAACATAGATGTGAAAATAAATAAAAGACAGATAATCTGAGTACACTACAGATATTCCCTCTCCCAGGGGATAATACAAAAGAGTAACATAAGATTTATATACAAAAGTACTTTGTTGACGTTACTTTATTGATTGATTAATATAATATTCTAGTCGTTTATATTAATGTCAAAATTACAATTTCAAAGAAGAACATAGATATTAAAATAAATAAAAGAAAGATAATCTATGTGAGTACACTACAGAGTGTCTTCCCATAGCATAATCCAAAAGAGTCACAGAGAGAAAATTAATATTCAAAAGTTCTTTGTTGACGCTACTTTATTGTTTGGTTAATATTCTAGTCGTTAATGATGAGAAATTATGTCAAAATGTCAATAGAAAAACATGATATGAAAGTAAATAAAAGAAGGATAATCTCTGTGAGTACACATCATATTCCCTTCCCATAGCGTAATACAAAAGAGTCACAGAAAGAACATTTTTATCCAAAATGTGATTTGAAGAAAAGAAGTTAAAATAAATTAAAATCCATGAGAAGTCTCATTTTTTATTTTTGAAGTGAAAACTTCTTATGGCGCGTTGGGCACTTTTGTGGGAGAGCATTTTCAGCCGTTCTCGCGACAGATGAGATTTTACACAGATATACTCTGCGTGTATTCTTATAATATATGTATACTATACGCGCTCTTTGCATGGGCATTCGTTCGTGCTCTCGCGACAGACGAGATTACATACCTATATGTATACTCAGAGTGTATAGGTATGCGAGAGCGCTGCATGCTATACGCAGTCTTTGCATGGGCATTCGTTAGTGCCCTCGCGACAGACGAGATTGAGAGTTTTTTATATTTATTTTATAAATGAATATTAAACGGAAAATTTATTTATTTAAATATTTCATTTGACTTGTGTTGCTGCTATGGTATTGTGTTAAAAAAACAAATCTAAAGTGTAAATAGAATTAATAAAAACATTGTTGTAGTGCAATAATGCAGTATTCACAAGATATATAAATAGATTTAAATCAAAATTGTTCATTTCATACTTTAGTTACCATAGACCTATTGTTTCAGTTTTAGAATTTGATGAAAATCCTGATAATAATGATGAAAATGCTGATAATGATGATGTAAGAGTTGTTGAAATTATGGATGAGAATTGATAAATTTTGTATTTACTATTTACTAATATTTACTCATTTAAATAAAACCACTTCCTTCGAATATAGTTTCTATATTATTATACTTCATGTCTATTCAAAAAGTGCCCACATTGCTTTGATAAACTTGATTTTTTATGAACAATTTCTCATGTCGCGAGCGCACCTAAAAATGCTCACCCAAAAAAGTGCCCAACGCGCCATAAGTTCAAGTTTTCACTTCTGCCTGCACTCCCGGAGTGCGCAGACTTTTTTTTTTATATATGCTATCTCGTTTGTGCCGTATTGTGTATAGTATCAGATTGAAGTTAACATCATCAGGAATGTAGACTAGATGCTTCATCATTGCACATAGAGGCTGAATGAAAGGAAATTAGAAAAAAATTAAAAGTCAGTTTTTATTTTTTCTACGTATGCCATCGCGTAGGTGTCCTATTGTGTATAATCTCAAATGAAAGCTCACATCTTCAGGAATGCACACTGAAAGTTTCATCGTTTTACAGAGAGGCTGAATCCTTCTCACTCAACAATGTAATCGAAATAAAGTAAAATCTATTAGTATTGACAGTTCTTATTCTTTCTAATTGACTAAATTAGAGAGTGATATGTCCTATAATGAAGTCAGTATTACATTTCCTATTCATGTAAAATATGTGTGAGAAGCTTTAAGTTAGAAGCGCGCAGTGTTGCCAAGTCGAAGTGAGGCTGGGTTTTACACAGGGTCACTTCACACACATGGAGAATTGTCACTTTATGCTAAACCAGAAACTACCGACTCACCAGTGATGTACCAAACTGCAGGGATTTTTAAATTTAGAATAAGAAAAATCGATGCACAATGTACCTTAAGAAATTCAGTGTAATGATAAATGATTATTTGGCGAGTACTATTTAAGTCATTACGAAACTTATACTCATAACATATTTGGGATAAGGGATTAATAAAGTTATTTTTATCCAATTATCAGAAACTTTTTTAATAGGTTAATTTTCCCAATAATTCGGCAGTAGATACCTCCATTGCAAGTTTTTGGTAATGAACTTACCTATACGTTGACCGAGATTCAAACTTGAAGTACAGTAAAATGTTTTTTTGTTTTCTTTGCACATTTTTCCGGTTAACAATTTTATTTCAAACAAATGATGTATTTTTGTTGAGGTTCTCAAAATCTCACCGTTTTCAAGAAAAACGCGTTTAAATGAACATAACAAAGACTCATTAACAAATTTATTGACTATCGAAATCGCGTATGTTCATTTAAACGCGTTTTTCTCGAACTTCGGAGCAAAAAAGATATCGATCTGCAGTTTTCAGTTTTCTTTTGCAAATTTAATCTAATTTCCGATTATCATGTCATAGCTATACCGTATGATTTAAGTTTTTGGAACAAAATCAATAAAACCGTTATCATTACAGATTACGCCCTCTAGCAATTTTATTAGGAACTATCGTGTACCAATAGATACGAAAGTACCTTCTCTTCTATACAAATTAAAGTTTACTAGAATCGAATGAGTCTACATCGATTTAAATTATTACACTATGAATAGCTTCCCCCACTCTTATCAAGGTCGGTATGCCAATGAGCTTTGAGTCAAAATGATGAATAATGATCTTAACAAAGATATATATTAATGCGTGAATTTCCGGAGAAACGCGTTTAAATGAACATAACAAAAAGTCATTAACAAATTTAATTACTACCGAAATCGTGTATGATCATTTAAACGCGTTTTTCTCGAAAACGGTGAGATTTTGAGTGCCTCAACAAGTAAGTTATTTGTTTGAAATAAAATTGTAAGCCAGAAAAATGTGCAAAAAAAACAAAAAAATCATTCTCAAAAAAGTTGAAGGTAAAAGAAACGCCGAAAAGTCGCGCACCCAGTGCCCTCTACCGCATAATCTAAAAAATTAAATTCAACGGTCTGTATCTCCGAAACAGAAGAAGATAGGACCATAGTTTATATGAAAAATCTGATTATTTTTGCAAAATCTACCGTCCCCTGTATTTCCAGGAGGTCTCTCTGAAACACCCTGTATATATCCCCCAGCTACCTGGGGGATGCGTTAGGGACACTGAATTTCGGATGTCTCATACTACATTTTTATCTGGAGCATATCGGATACAATATTGTATAGTGAGAGTTGAAGTATTTTATGAGTGCAGTCAAAAGATCATTAGTGTGGCTGCCCAAAAGAAGAGAATTTCATAAAAATTGAAGTTACAAAGTATATGGTTTTACCTACTCATCTTTAGGTCGCTGCAACAATTTGCGCCTATCGTTTTTCTGGATTAATGTTACCCATATACCAGAAACTAGAAGATGTTCATGAATCTCTCAATGGGAATAATCTTTTCTAAGTATTTGATACCCGAGTCTAAATCTAATGTACTAACGACGTGTGAATTAATAATTATAATATTTCAATATACTCCAATACCTTTTCACAGTGTTCATTCATCGGTGAACCATGAATTAATCATCAGAATGAAAAGTCGATAAGATATTAAATTGGAAATGAAATAAAAACCATTTTTCTTGCACCATCAATGCATATCAAACCAATTGGTATCATCCAGTTCAGCTGCACGCAAAATTTACAATAACATGAATTTGGACGACACATATTAATGTCAATCGATTTCGTTTTATAAAATTCCAGATGATATATTATAATCTGAGTTCCATCGACCAAACATTTCTATAACGGTTTCTTAAACTTTGTTTCTTTCAAACCCGTTCAGAGTTTCGCACGATAGTGTTGACAACACCACGAATAGTTTCATCAGCGTGTTCAGTAAGTACGAATTTTAAAAATAATACTAGGCATTGTAGAAATTATTTATTTACCTTCAAGGAATCATATAAGATATGATCATAATACAGCTATTAACGACAAATATTCTGGCTTTAAATTCTTTGTACACGTTCAGATCAAAAACTGAAATTGTCCCAATGTCAGAATGAAATAATTAAATTGGTTTTACAGGAAGGACAACTGCATTTCTTATATGGTTGACATGTACAATGTGGGTGTCTATTGTGAGTTATAAGGAATTATTTTCCTGAATTCTTTTCTCTAGTTTTAGACTCGGGGGCCAGATAGATCAGTGACGTCGTTGATCTTGTATTCATTGAGGCTTCCGGTCGCGGCTTCGAATCTCAGCGACGGCGAAATGTTTACGATCTCCCAAGAAAGTGGTTAGGTAAGATACAATGGGCCTCTAGGCCTACGTGTCATCGAGACTGCCCGGATCGCACAAACTAGTCTTCCATACGAGGTGAAGGTTAAAGGGTATATCTGAGGTGATTAATTTCGAACTCGGGAACTTCCACAGCCCACACTACCTTATACGATGTGAAACAGGCTCATAAATTGCCCATAAAGGGTTTCAACCACCACCTAACAAAAAAAAACATTCCAGTTTTGCTCTGAATTTTATATTTACGAGTATATTCTTGACTCTCTCAGAATTGAATGGAGCATCTGGCTATTTAGGACCTGCTCCATGGGTCCGTCCCCCTGAAAATGATTGATTCATGTACACATGAAAATTCAAATTTATTTCACCCTAGTGCTTTTTTGTGCGAATTATTGCTCAGCTGTGCATCTGATTGAAATCTATACCTTATTTCAGTTGTCTATGAAATTCTAGTCCAACTGAGCTTTCATGGTTATTGACAAGAACCCGATTAAGATCAAACGATGCTTATCGAAATTTGAATACTTCGATACATGGGACGAAACAGAAATTAGAGAATGTTGCGGCTTGGCCATGATTCGCCAATTCGGAATGGAAGAAATCATTCTTGGTGATGATATCGGTGATCTAAGATATGCATATTTCATCACCAAAGGCTCTTGTTGCTTGATCGACGAATTGAAAATTTCGAAAAGGAAAGAACGAGGCATTACGAAGTATGAACTATTGCCGAATACTGGTTCAAATGCAAATGCTTCTTTGCTTTCAGAATATTCAACTATTTCTGAAAATTCAAATCCTGTAATAAGATCCAGGAAATTTCCTAAACGACATGGTCGCTTCGAAACAGAAGAGTCGAGGAGGTATATTGTTGGGTAGGTGACTTATTTATCCTTATACCTACTTAAATTTTAGATTCATACCTCTGATAGACTTCTACTTCTACATTATGTATTATATTAAAAAAAAATACTTTTCCCGGAAGATGAATCATGAAATAGAAGGTGTCAGGAGTTGATTGATAATCATTGTGATGAAAAAGTTTTATGAATACATAAATTACAATCTAAACTAGGTATACAAGCTATCTCAATTTTCAATCTAAAGCTATCACTAAAGCACGGTGAGTCATGAATAGAACTCCCATCGGGGATAGGAAAAAGATACTGAATTTCAAATAGATTAGTGGGAATGACTAAACCATCTTCAAATGATTTGAGAACTCGATAATTTGACACAACAAAAATAAAACGCTGGTTCTATTAAGCTTTACAACCAATTTATTTATTATTTCTACTCCGTATGAAAATAAGATGTCCCACTAAGGAATCAAACAATGTACGACATTAACTGATAGATATCTCGAACTTTACAAAACTTACGGGGAATGTAAGACAACTTGAGTGCGCTAGATGGCAAAACCATATCGAACCAATGGCAATGTAAGACATCAGATACACATGAATATATGAATATATTCACTTATCTCTTAAATTTTAGATTCATACCTCTGATAGACTTCTACTTCTACATTATGTATTATATTAAAAAAAAATACTTTTCCCGGAAGATGAATCATGAAATAGAAGGTGTCAGGAGTTGATTGATAATCATTGTGATGAAAAAGTTTTATGAATACATAAATTACAATCTAAACTAGGTATACAAGCTATCTCAATTTTCAATCTAAAGCTATCACTAAAGCACGGTGAGTCATAAATAGAACTCCCATCGGGGATAGGAAAAAGATACTGAATTTCAAATAGATTAGTGGGAATGACTAAACCATCTTCAAATGATTTGAGAACTCGATAATTTGACACAACAAAAATAAAACGCTGGTTCTATTAAGCTTTACAACCAATTTATTTATTATTTCTACTCCGTATGAAAATAAGATGTCCCACTAAGGAATCAAACAATGTACGACATTAACTGATAGACATCTCGAACTTTACAAAACTTACGGGGAATGTAAGACAACTTGAGTGCGCTAGATGGCGACACCATATCGAACCAATGGCAATGTAAGACATCAGATACACATGAATATATGAATATATTCACTTATCTCATGTTGGCTTTTGCCAGATAACAATGATGAGGTATTTCTAGTCTAGGTCAATCAGTAACGCAACAAACTAATAGTTACCGGCAGCTGTTTCGGTCTTCTCATAGAGCTCTCATCAGTAGAACAATACTGAACGATAACTTCTGTGGAGTTCGAGAAATCCATCAGTCAATGTCGTGTATTATTTGATTTCTTAGAGATTATTCAGTAACGTTGCAAACTTTCTCGTTCTACTGATGAGCTCTATGCAGAGATTGAAACCGCTGCCTGGAACTATTATTTTGTGATGCACTTAGGCCACTTAGTTGGGCCTACTGTGCGCTCCTTGGTCAGAAGCCTATTCTATTCTGGCAGGTTTGTGGCCCGCCAGAAACCCAGAATAATTCCAGTGCTGGCTTCCATAAGTTCTTCTGGCAGCAGTTTCGATTCTCCGAAGTGTGGGTGCCTGAGGGACGCTGATGCTGGGCATTCCAACAGGATGTGAGAGGCAGTTTCTTCCACCTCTGTGCATTTTCTACATATAGAGTCGTCTGCCATGCCCATAGTATGAAGGTGTTTGTTAAGAGGACAGTGAATGGTTAGGATTCCAGTCATCTCTCTGTTGCCTCTTCTGTTCAGAGAAAGTAGTTTATTTCAGAGCCTAGGCACAGGCTCTTTGATGAAGAGCTTGGCCTTCCTCATGCGTGATGATTCTCGCCACAGTTCAGACCACTCACAAACACACGTTTGGGTACGCTGTAACTGAAATGGCTAGAAAGACCTTATAATTGTTATCTGGAAAGCCAACATGAGATAAATGAATATATTCACATAGGTATTCATTTGTATCTGATTTCTTACATCAATTATTATTATTATCTATTTTTTGCTATTAACTATCCCAGTGAGGCCATGTTACCGACTCATTCGAACGGGCGTGCTGGATGAAGATAATGATCACTCTTCACATCATTTAAGCGGCAACACTTGTTTAATATTGCGGTTGTACGGTTGTATTAATCTCTTATGTTTAGCTCATGATTTTTTGTTCTTAGAGCCACTCAATTGGACAAGCTACAACTACGTCGAAAAGAAAACGGACAAAGCGTTGACATACATTTCAAAAAGGTACAGTAGGTACTTCTCAAGATAAATAGAATAATTGGATATTGAAACAGTACTTCGAAATTTATCTAGAATCTATGGAACATACACTATTTTTGTTTGTTGTTTTCTGAAGTTCATTGATATTAATGGTGATTTAAATTTCAGATATGTGACTACAGGAAGCTGTCTTTGTTCAATTTGGGTGAAGAGCTTTTCGATCGATTCGTTATATCTTCGAGTTGTTCAACAGAATGTCTCATGGTACCGATCTATTGGATTCTAGAGAAGAATAGAACAATATGGCACAGAGTTAGATTTTTTTATAATCGCCATATACCGTCGAAGGAAGCTGTATTCAAACGCCATCCAATCGAAGAACATTGGACAATGTACAAGAAAAAATTGGTTGATGATCTTTTGGCGAAATCGAAGAAACCCATCTCAAATTCTTATCCTAACGTTCCTCTTACTATACGTTTGATGGAAGCTGATCAATTTATTTCTAGGTTTTAAGAATTATAATAATGATAATCTTCATTGCTCATCAGATATAAAGTTAAACAATTACCTACGTTTCATATGTAGCTATACCCAGGTAGCACACTGACGTCCTTACCATATTACCTACAGTTATTTGAATTAAAAGAAAGATGCTTCTATGTTTTAATATTCCTTCATTTTCCACATAATCCTTATGTTATTTTCCTAGCTTTGGTCTACTTTGGATCGAAATACGCGACTGCCAACAACTTTTATGTATAAAACGATAATCGCGTGAAAAATGCGTGATTTTTTTGTATGAAAATGAGGAAATTTCCAGCCCATTGAATAAGTTATCCTGGAAAATGACCTCGGATTCGTGTTCAACAACCCATAAACCCATTTTTTTTTAAATTCAAAATTATCTTAGAAAAGGGGTTGAAAATAGGGTTAGCTTAAAGTTTAGGGGTGAATGGAAGGTCCTGTCCACTCAGCTCAACCCTTACGAATGATCCATGCCGGCCACAGAACATCATGCAAAAAGAATTTTTCCGATACGACACCCCGCTTTTCTTTAGAAAATTCTCCAGCTTATTGACTGAACTAGTAGTAGCATCTGAATGAGTATAATTCAGTGGTTGTAACTATAGCATTGTTATATCTATTGCTGTAGTTGTAGTAACGAAAACAAAGGTTCACGTTTTTCACATAACAAAATCTGATCTGATCTGTTCCTAGTGCACAGTTATTTTGAGGAAGTGCACTAAGAGAATGACCGAGGTAGATACAGTTGTTTGACATGTCATTTTGGCAGTTATATATCACATTATTTAAGCAAAAATTTTTTTGTATCAATTTTTGTTTGTTATCAAATTCCAATAGGTTCCGTAGAAGTTTTTCTCTTGCAGAATGGGCAGGCAAAGACGTGTGTCAGTTGTAAGTGATAATATCAAGTTGCAAATTGAACTGTTCGCCATTCAATTTGTACATTTTAGTCACCTGAAGAGAAAGCACTAATCGCCAGCAGAGCTCGTAGAAGGTTTAAGGCTCTTGGAAGACTGGCGTTTGCCTTTAGGTTCTGGTTGGGGCGGATAGAAGGTTCGTTATCCGATAATGTTGCACGAAATATAAAACTATTGACTCAAAGAAGAGCAAGGAAAGGTCAACTCACTCTCGATGTAAGCGTGGTTCAATCTGCGTGGAATTTTTCTGTCTTACTAATAAGCTAATTGCATTTATCGATTTTTCATGACAGCAAAAACGGATTATGCTCAAGCCCCAGGAGGATCGAACGCCCGATGAAAGAAAACAGCTACAGAGAACGCTTGGCGGCCTCAAATGTTTCAGACGATATCCAACCGTGAGTTCTAAGCTTCACATGGAACTGTTCGCTTACCGGGGTTATTTGAATGACCTTTCTTTTCAACCTGTTTCAAATTCAAACATTTTCTGTCAGGAATATGAAAATCCAGGATCAATTGTAGTAGTAAATAGTTCATATATTCTCCTCATTGGTAACCTCTAGTTATTAGGGTGTGTGAAACATCAAATTTCATAATTACTATATAATAAAACGTAGGGGAATTTTGAAAATCCAAATGAACGGTTTCGTCTTCTTTAATTTTGTGGGTTGATGTACATTTTTCCCAATAATTTATGCTGTTTTGCAGGAGGTTAAAATAAAACTTGCCGAAGTAAGTTATTTCAGATATTATGAGAATAACCGAGTGGTGGTTCGAGAAGATGATGAAGCTCATGCTTTGTACTTCATACTGGTAGGGAAAGTAGCCGTGAGTACAATGGAATATGACGTTGTGCTGAATGAAACCACAGTAACCGTATTAAGAACCATGGAGGCGGGTAGCTTGTTCGGGGAAGTGTCTTTACTACATGGTGTTAGAAGGGCCGCCACGATCACTACTGCTGGTATTTATTATTGAACAGTTGAATCCTACCTTAAATTAAGATGTGCAAAAGCTAGGCAGTTATTTACAACTCATGGCCTGCAACATTAATAAGTACGAAATAATCACTCATATCTATTGAAAATACTATAAAAGTACTAAGGATCATCTACCAAGTAGCCATCATCAGAGTGTACTCTTTTTTTTATCATTTTATACTTGAACTACACAAGAGCGAAACCTATAACGTTCAAACAACATCGTGCGAGTCAGCGGTGGAATGTTGGGAGAGGAAATAGGCATTCGAATTTTTCTTAAAAGTTTGGAGGTTACAGGTATAGGGAAACGCTTCAACTTCGTTGCCTGATAGAAAAATGAAGCCTGTTAGGGAGGAGTTCGGTAGGTCTCGAACTTGACAATAAAGGGGTGCCAAGCTGGAGCTGTTCGACTCCGCCTATGTGTAATCTCTCGAGATTTCTGTTGAACACCGACTATGGACATCTATAGAAAAGGGAGAGGTCTCCCACCTTTATACGATGTTCTAGAGAGGTCAATGAACTGGTAAGTATGACATCATCAATCAGACGAATAGCTCTTCTGGATAGAATTCAAGCTTCAGCGTATGTTTGGGACCGAACTCCAAACATGTGAACAATACTCCAGGACTGGTCGAATCCGAGCTTTGCAGATTATGAGGAGCTGCTGGGATGTAAAGTAGCTCTTGGCACGAAATAGAACACCAAATTTTTGTGAAGCGGTTTTCGCAATGGAACTCACATGATCATCCCATGAGAGGGAGCTATTGGTGGTGATCCCAAATTCGGATATGGAAGACCATAGGAATTGTTGTACCTGACATCATCATCTTAGGGATTGTGGAATCTTGAAGAAGACGCAAATTGAGCTTTGCTTGCATTTAACTTTACTAGATTATCAGATCCCCGTTTCAAAATCTTTGCCAGATCTCCATTAATTGCATCAAACTGTCTCTGTATCGCTCCTCTGGCTTCACTGGATGATATAGGGGCTCCTCTGAATGAGACAGCGGTATGAAGTATATCATCATCTACAAAGCTGTGGACGGGACAGGTTGTCACTTCCAGCAGATCGTTCAAATCGGGCAGAAACAAAGTTGGTGCCAAGACAGATCCCTGTAGAATACCAGAGTGAATAGTCATTCTGTCGGAAGATACTCCGTCCACCACCACATGGAGTGACCTATCTGAGAAAAAACTCGATAGTAAACGACAAAGTTGAGGCGGCAAACCATGTGACGAAAGTTTCCCAAGAATGCTTTGGTTGCAGACTCGGTCAAATGCTTTGGAGATATCCAATGCTACATCTAAGGATTCCCCATGTCTTCCATTAGATTTCTGTCATACATGTGTTACGTAGGCAAGCAGGTGTCCTGTTGATCTCTGCTGGCGAAAGCCATATTGCCGGTCATTCACGATTTTGGAGATCTCTAGGTGTTGAATAATTCCTTTCTCCATCACTTTAGAGATCACAGATGATAGTGAAATCGGTATATAAAAACTCTAGCTGTCTTCTAGCTGGAAGGAAACACATCAAGTATGAAAGGGAAAACAACCTGCACAAAACTGTTGTTAATTCAGGTGCACATTCCTTGAGAACGACATGGAATTCCGTCTAACCCCATAGATTTTTTGGTCTTGAGATCAAGCAGAATGCGTCTACTGGTAATGAATGAATGAATGAGTTTATTCGCATAGGAATTTTAATATACAAACATTACATTATTATATTAATATTAATTAATTAATACATGTTCTACAAACAAAATTGTACGCTGACGACAGACAATTTCAGGCATATGGCTATCGGTGGCTGCAATATTAGGATGATCCTTCCCTTGTGAATCCAAAGTGGAATTTGCAAACATAACAGTGAAAAAGTTAAAAAAATTAGAAAACAAAATGTGTGTGCTTAAATAATATTGTATTGTAATTAATAGGGCATATAAAGGACTGCCCTCAGCTGGAGATAAGACTGAATTTGGTCAATAGCTTCCCGCTTATACATTTCAATTCTTTCTGAAGTAGGTAACTACTTGCTAAGTTATACGTGGAACAATTAGTGTTTGAAGTATGGGTTATGAATTTTAGGTAAACAGTATAGTTAAGAAAATTAGGATTCGTAAGTTCAATATCCTATTTCAAATTATTCGAGATTACTCAAATACAGGATTTTAATGTTTGATGTACCGATTTAATGCAATTAGATAAATTGACCATTATTGAGCATGGGGCTTACCTATTTATTATAATCCTCTTTGTGCATAATTACAATGGAATTACCTATATCATAATAACAGTATTTTTAGTGAATAAAGATGATTATTTCATACTTATTAGTATTATATATACTATGAACAGTTGTGAACTCTTTTGGCGTATGGATACTGCAAGTTAATCCAAAATTTCTAGTCTCTATTGATATTATAGAGAAAGTTTTTGCTTCTTGATTGATCTTCTTGATACATACGAATGGCAGAATGCTCATTGCAAGAACTTTTATATTTCCCCTGCTAACTAGTTATATTCAACAACATGTTCTCAGAAGCTGATGATGCAATAATTATCTCACATTACCGATTGATGTATTTACATTTTAGATCATTGTGAATTGCTGATGTTGAAAAAGGATGACTTCGAAACCGTTTTGAAAGCAACAGTGATGGCTGAATGGGATGACATAAAAGCCAGTATGGGTCTTTTCGACTATTTTGAAAAATGGGATCCAATTTCGATTCGTGACTGTTGCATCTTGTCCAAAATAAAACGATACGAAACTGACGATATAGTATTGAGCGACGATATCGGCGAGAAAAAGTATGTGTACTTCATTGTAGAAGGTCGAGTGCATTTGATCGAGCACTTGGACCTAGAATTAACAAAAAAAGGATGCAAAATGGGTTATAAGCTCCTGACGGAAGAAGAAGCCAAAGGTCGGAGGCATTCTATGCTAAGCGGAGAATTCGATTTGGATAAATTTATGACGACGGCCGAATCACGTTACCGTTCCGAAACTTCGTTTACGTCGAAACATGACACGAAATCAAAAACGTCAATCAGATCTAAAAGTAATAAAGGACTGTCTAGCGGTAGCCAGTTGAAGACGTGAGTATTTATAATTTGGAAGGTCGGTTAGAGGCATGCAGACCACGTGTGCATCTGTAATAACGAGTCCTTCCCTAGTTTACTTTGTTTACTAAAAGTTATCAATTTACTTATTTTATCAAATTCATTCTTATATATCATTTGTCTTGATTAACTAATATCAATATAACTTGCAGTACGTGTACCGATAACCAGGAACCGGGTTTCTCATTAGGTAGTTAGGCCAATCAGGCAACAATACGGTCAATAGATATATGTAATATTCACTCTTGTTTGGTTGAGACACCAACACATTAATTAAGCACTGTTTGATCGAAGGTTATTTATAAAATACGCTAGGTAGAAAAACTCAAATCAAAACAAATATAAAATATTTAATAACAATAAAGAAATAAACAGTTATAAAATTGAATTAAAAGTTAAAACATTAAGTATAACTAAAGTATTAATGAAGAAATTATGTTAAATTTAGAAAACAATTAATCAATCCTTAATTTTGAATCAACCTTATTAGAACCTAAATATGAAATGGAAACTAATTTAACTCATCCCGGATGTACCAGGGTAAAGAGTCAAACAAAACTATTATGATTTAATTATTCAAGGAATTCTAAATTCTATGAATTAAGCAATATGACTTGTGTGATCGATTTGCGCCATTAAATTACAGATGACGGTAACAATCTCTTTCCAAGTTTAATTACCTATAATTCCAAGCGGAAACTGTTATTAACATTATTCAAGCTATTAAAAACCTTACAGAACAGATGATATGCAAATGTGGAACTAGTTTTTGTAAGTCTGAAGAATCTTCATGTTTGTTGAACCCATTAGGTTCAGAGTGTGATAACTTTAAATTTGGAGATTAAGTCATAATATAGGTTATGAATATAAAGAAAATTTTGAATCTTTAGACTTCATGGAACAGATTCATCTTTCTCTACACAAAATCTAGAAGCAGGACATACTTTTCCAAAATCAGAGTTAAATTTTTGCATTATTAGAGTCAAGGTCTAGAATTATAATACATATACATTGAAAGGCAAAGTAAATCTAGCTCTAAAGTTTCCTTTCTATTCAATATACGTGGTTAACCCTTTAACAATAGCCGCTCGCTGGACATACAGTGACCCGGGTAATAAAATTCGGCATTGTTGCTGGCCGTCGAATGTCGGAATAATGACCGCGACGGTCAAACTGATGAGGAATTTTCTAACATTATTCAGAAACTTAATGCTAAAAAGGTCTATGCAAAAATTTACGATGTTAAAACTTTTCCAACCTTCAATTTTTTGATGTCTATTTTTCATGAATTATTATCCTGTTTTCAAAAGTTTGATTCTGTTGTGTATATGAAGTTGATATGAGGATGAGGATTTACTCAATAACAACCGTAGAACCCATAAAACTATTCAATTTAGATTCCACAACTCTCTTCTCCGAAGGTTCAAATCTTACATGTTTCATTCGAGTCCCGTAGACTACGATCAGATCAATTATGATTGTAATTATCTTTCTTACAAGTCGCTGATTTTGAATTGTTCTTGAATGTCCCACATCCTCAATTGTATATATCCCTACATTGACCAAACAAATAATTAAAATGCTAGAAAGATTGTAGGATTCTCTCAGAAGATGAAGCAAGACGGAGAAAACGTTCGAGCCAATTGAGCAAGATATCTAATATGTCTAAAATATCTGAAGAATCACTTGGACAACAGCAGAAAGTTTCATCTAAAATTTCTCAGAAAAGTGAGAAGATATCCAGTTCGTCACAACAGAAAAATGATGATAAGATTGAGGAAGAGAAGCCAGTCGAAACAGAAACCACTCCCGACATTACTCAGGACAATAACAATGCAGAAACTGCACCCGCCCCTAAAAAATCTTCATTAAAACATAGCAGTCAACCGATCATTGTGCAAGAAGAACCAGCCGTACCGGAAGATGCTCCTGAAGCCCCAGAGGGAAATGAAAATGCACCACCAATTGAAAATGCACCACCAATTGAAACTGAACCCAGTCCTCGAAAATCTTCACTGAAAATTAAAAGCAAACCGGAAATTTCGGGAGAAAAAATTTCGAGTCAGCAGCGAATTTCACAAAAAGCACTGGTAGATGAAGAGGCTAAGAAGCGTAGACATAGTGGTTGTTTTACAGAGGATGAATGGGGAAACAGAATGCAGAGACGTTGCAGTGACAGTGCAAGGATAGAAACGTCAGTATTAAAATGTGAATTTTGATTCAAATCATCTTCGTTTTCCGTTTCAGTCATAATCAATTTTTTAAGAGTAACAACGTTGATAATGTTAAACAAGAAATTTATTAATTCACCTTCGTAATTAGAACTTACATTCATGTAAAATAATGAAATATTGCTCCGCGAACCACAGGGCCTTGATCATCTCCTTCCTTTCAGGCTACTCCCTAAATAGACGGGATTGATCTGCACTCCATCTCTTCAGGGAGCCTTTGCAACTAAGCATGTAGACCGTCATCATTTCGAGATTCCCGATCGTCTTTGATACGGGTGGCACGACCTGCGAATCCCTCGCTGCAGTCGGTGTACTCTTCCTCGTGGATGTAATGCTTCTGAGGCAGAGTCCGAGTCCCCTGTATTCTGTACGAATATCATTTGAAACATGTTTTTCCTTCCTCCTATCCTATTGTTTTTTCCCTATTGTCTCGAACTAGGTTTCTTTTTTTGATGTGATGGTGATATCTCTACTACCATATATAATTTTGTGGTTAAATGTCCAATGACAAAGTAAAAAAAAAATAAAGATAGCCATAATTCATTCATCTTTTCTTCTTCTCTAGATTTATTCAATAATTACTAGATGAAATGACAAAATCAAAAAAATATTTTCCCAATAATCAAAAATTCAGTTGAATGATTCTTTGATTGAATAAATATCGTACTGCGTAATTCCGCGAAATCAACTGCACCTGACGATTCAAGCAAGAATGATTAAATAACACGTTTTCGGATACGTTTTCATCTATCCATATTGAATTGCCGCTTTTATTCCCTGCTTGAACATCTATTTATCCGGTAATGATTCCTATTATATCATTTATATTTCAATTCCTTCATAAACATTCTTGTTGTTGTTATCTAAAAAATATTCACAACATTCTTGAGAGACCCATGACTCCTTGTTCTAATCGCGAAGGTAGAGGCCATGGCTAACTGTACTTCCATCCTGTCATAGGTTTTTTTTTGCCCGAGTTGCTGGAAAGCAATAATTCAATGGAATGTTAATCTTATTTCAAATCTCGATTTATTTGATTTATAGAACACGTAGACGAGCCAGTGACAGTAGCCGAATAGAATTACCACCAAAAGTAATGGTGAGGGTGGAGACGCATTTCATCAGAGTAAGTTCAACAAATTAATTTATTTATTGCATTTTGAATGTATTGTTATGATTAACTAAGTACCAAAGCAAAACTCAACTTTGTCTCGAAAATCTTACTCTGAAAAAAAGACTTTTCAACTTGTAAATTGAAAAGAAAGAATTTGTAAAACCAAGTACGATTAAAGAAATTAAAAGGTTAAACAATAGTGTAGTGCTACTCAAAGTGAGAATCGTAGAATGAAAGTACAATTCTACATGGATACAAAAATGTTCCATAAACTACAAACTGTAGAAAATAAGATAGTTTTAGAATAGTAGAGTAATAAAAATTAGGTCTTGTACTAGCAATATTGAAATTAAAAAATCAAATGTCAATGAAATGATATAATTTGGATAATCTTAATCAGAACTCAATCAAAAATTCATCAATTCCAGATATAATTATGACAATATCAGCCGCGGTACTATCTCAGTCGATGCAGTAGCGCTCTGCTTTATCGGCTTGTCGCAATGTAGATTGTAGATTCTATATTAGTAGGTACCTGACAATTCACTGAGAAACATTATTCCACCATATTTCCCATCACTAATTGGAATGGTACAGCAAAGATCCAATATTGTATCAGTTGTGAATATGTTGATTAACAGTATCATAGCCGCTTCAGTTCTGTGGATGATATGATTGTTGCAAGAGCTTATTTTGAATACTACTATTAATATTTTCAGATCGGAATCATGAATCGCTTATCCACCTTCAACATCGGCGAGAGTTTTCACAATCGTTTCGTACTATGCGTCGAAAGGGCAAAAATTCTGTTGATACCAAGATATTGGTTGGTTCAAAGGAACAGAGATATTTGGAATAGCATCAAGACCTTTTTGAATCAACGTCTACCCAGCAGAGAGTCTATATTTTCAGAATTCATACAACAAAAGAAATGGCTTAGTTACAGGAAGAAAGTGACAGAAGATATTCTAGTCAATTGCAAAAAAGTTAATCCAAACAGCATTCATAACGTACCTTACAGTATCCGCATGAGCGAAGACATAGATTATTGCGTTTGTCCCAGGATAACTTACGTTTGAAGACTTATGGATACTTCAAGAATAAAGATTTGTGGCTCATACCATTTAAAATTCATTAGTAAACTTACCCAAAAAAATTCCAATTCAATACAGGTCATATTATTTTTATAAGACACATCCCATTTGGAGTTGCATATCACAACATCTCCATCTTCCGATCGATGTTTAAATAAAGATTTACAAGAAAGACCTATTTGCTGAAAGATGATATTGGAAAGTTTCAATGTGATATTCCCCTAATATATATGAAATAACAGAATTAGTCTATTATATAAGTATTATAATTGAAATAGGAATTCATGTAAATCTTTATAAAGTCAATTATTGTGGAACCTAGAACATTTACACTTGAGGAACTATGTAGTACAAAATTGTTATAAAATTAATAATAAATTGGAAGGAATAAATACGTATTGCAGCCAAAAATTAGGTTGCAAATATTATTTTGTTGATTTTATATGGACTTCTTATTATGATCTATTCGAATTTCGTATTGATTTGTCTATTACTTTGTAACACTACATTTTTAGACAGATAAAAATAGAATTATTTTGTACATGCAATACATAAAAAAATTTACCATAATTCAACACGTCCAGTCCTATGTTAACGTTATTAATGACTCTCTTTGAAATTGCATCGATCATAATTTATTTTAGTAGAAATAAGGAGATTGACCGCTGTTTTCTGAATGCCGGAATGGTAATCACTATACAGTGAAACTCATCAAAAGCGGCCACTCCTCTTGACTTTCTGAAAACAGAAAGTATGTCTCCGAAATGGAAGCGTTTGTTTCTTATAGAAAAATGTGAAATTTTGGAGGAAAGCGAAAAATACGGTACAAGTGCGCGAAAGTTGGCGGACAACTTTAGTGTTGGAAGAACACAAGTGAATACTGTAACATGAATGGTGAGAAGAAAAATCGACTAGTTATAGGAAAAAGCAAACATCCGCGATGTTTCAAAGGAGTACATGTACATAAATTGCTAATAGAATAGTCATCCAATAAAAAAGCTTGGAGGACAACAGAGATAATGAGTTTTTGGTCGAAATACCAGGGGTAGAAAAATTCTTCTATTGATAACGCTACTTCACACCTAAAAATAGAATCGGAAAATGTTCAAATTGTTTTTCTACCTTTCATCACTATGTCTCATTGTCAACCACTGAATCAAGGGATAATACAACATTTTAAAATAAAATATAGAACATTTTCGATAGAAGGCTTTTGACTTTAACCAACACCGAAGATGATTTTGAAAGAGAAGAAAAAAACATAAATTTGCCAAGTGGTATGGTATGGATACTTGCAGCATGGAAAAATGTAGCATCTGTGACTATACATTTTTTTTCAATAAGCTGGACTTATGGAAACTATCCAAGAAGATGTGACTTCAAAAAAAGAAGGAGACATTTGACTCAGTCAGTTGTCCTCTCTCTTAAAAAAATATGCTAGGAAATCTAGATCTGGGGAAATATGCTCTTAATCGACTTAGAACTCTTTACAGAGAACCCTTATTTTGATTTGCAGCAAATAATTCAGAAATTCATTGACAAAGAAAGCAAAACTATTGCAGATGAAGAATGTGAGAGCGACCAAGACGAAGAGATGTTGTGTTCATCTGTGCAAAATATGAGTGAAGTTTGTGAAAACTGAGACATTCAAAAATTTTCATCGATATAAAATAATGGCGATGTGCCATTGATATTTCCCAAATCTGAATGAAATATGTGAATGGAGTAACAAAAAACAAAATGAATAATTTGACTTCCAACTTCATTGGACAGTTTTTCACAATGTGTAATATTTAATTCCGTGAAAATGGTTTTGTATTACAGTTACATCATACTATGTTGACAAAAATATGGATATGTAAATACATACAAAGTACATATATAATTGTTATTATACCTTCCACATAATCCCCCAGAGTTTGTATTCCTTTATAATGGCCACTCCTCTAAGCGGCCAACATTTTATGATATTTTTAGTGCTATTGAGAAGTTTCACTGTAATTACAGAATATGTTACAATGTGAATTTTTTCCCAAGTACAGTACTACTCGCGATAAAGGAACACCAAAAAACCCGATTTGCTCATGACATATTTTATAATACCGCTGACATCCAGTCTATTCTGCTTAGCTTATTTTAATGCTACGCTTAGTGCTTTCATCAGCATTTTTATTGACTGTTCTTGTTAAATTACTTTCTTCAGATTGATGTTAATTTTTCGTTACCCATCTGAAAACACTACTAATCTCCACCAGAAGAACATATGTATATAAAATGAATCTAGAATACTCCGAAATGTTTTATTTTTCATTCACACGAGACTGCAATTGTTCACAGTACAGATTATCCAAAATAATTTTTTTTCTGTTTACATTACTGTGTTGTATATATACCTCATTGTACAGGTGTGATTTAGAACTCTTCCCATAAATCAATGTTCAATGTATATTCAGGCAAATGAACATGACACTTTGAAGCGTCATCTATTTTTACGTGGCCATATTGTTAAAAACATAGTATAGTAGTATTAGAATATATAGTAAGAGGAAGGAACGTTTGCACGTTTGCTACCCGAAGATGAATGAATAGGCAACACAGAAGTATTTTACGTCTGTCGTGGTGGTTTGATTTTGGAAGTTCTCAATAACTCAGAAACAAATGTTTTGGGATTACATTCCACCAGTAACTATCATTTTCTTAATAAATATGGGGAAAATAATAAAACACCAACTACATATAACTATATATTATAATACATGAATAACAATGGTTCCGACGTTCAACATGGATTTCCGATTTTGGCGAACATGATACGTTAAATATAACTATAAACACATATTATGTAGCACAAAATACACAGTTTCACGAAAATGTTCGATTTATTCTTATAAAAATGTGTCAGTTTCAACATTTTTGTATATTTATTTATTTACAGCTATCATTATATTACAATTATTATAATGATAATATATAGATATAAGGCTCACAACAATTAGTTTATCCACACTAAAATTCGTACTGCAACACCCTGTGTTTCTAAATTATGTTTCCTATAGAAATGCTTTGTTCTTCATCAATTTATAAATAAATCTGAAAAAAATAACGTAGGTATATTTCTAGTGTGAGAGATTCCTTTTGGTCAATAGTAAAAGAATATTAATCCGGTCCTAAAAATGTTTGAAGGTTGTCCTCTTCATCTGTGATTACCCAGAAGCGGCACAGATCCTTGGAACCATAAATTGACAGATTTCAAGGAGGGTTCACTTATTTCTCAGACTTGATTGAAATCTCTTACACTCTAGCATACATAACATACACAATATTATGCATTCACAATCCCTAGTACCTGGATAGTTAATCAAAACATAGACAAAGTGATATGCACAATAAACGTTGATCATTCACTTGATAATATGTAAGCACAACATATTTTTGAAACTGAGAATTCCGATTTGATATAAAAATAGCAATTTCTCACGAATTGACACTAGGTAATATACTAAATTGACAAATAGTTTATTCAAAACAAACCATCAATTTATTATTCAAACGCTTAAGATGTGGTTTTATTCCTTCTAGAAAACTAGGGGGAATATTTTTATTTGTAAGAAGTGGTACATTATAAAATAACAGCAAAATCAATTCCAGTATCAATGTGTATTTACCCATGTTGCGTATCTCATTTTCTTTTGTATTTTACGCTTTATGGAAAATAAAATCGAAACTGAGAAGACTGTCATAGGTCAATCCGTTTGAGTTTTAATAGACAAAGTTTTGGTTATCTAGCTGAAAAAGTGACATAACAACAGGTTTATCAGTTCCGAACTTTGTTTATCGAATGATTTCAACACGAAATGAGTTTGTATTCACTTTATATTAGTTCAATTAAAAGTATAATAAATTCGCCGATCACATCGATATGGTTAGTGAGTACAAGACTGGGGCTGGTTGGGTATAGTGGCAGGTTGATACACTTAGTATGATTCATTGTCTATGTAACAGGTGGCGCTTAAACTTAAGACGCGGACTTCTCTTTCTGTGTTCAACGTTCCATAGAGAAAATATTCTAATATTTCAAATTTTTGAAACAAGAGTAGATTTTTAATTTGTACTTTGAAGCTCTCTATCTCTTGAGGTATACAAATATCGATTCCACCATAAACTTTTCGGAAACTGTACAGATGTAGTTCTGTCAATGTGGTTATTGTGGTTATTCTCGAGGCATGATGGTAAAGTGTATTAACCTGATGAAGATAAACATTTTGTCTTGTCTGCTTAGATCCGTTTTGAAACAGTTTGCCCAAACCAGAGTGAATTCAGTGCAGGTCATATGAAAAGAGGTTCCACTTGAAATGCTGTGATGTTGGAATATAACTAGGTTTGCCACAACTACAGCTTGGACACTGGTTAATGGTTAAAATATAATAACAAATTGATGTTCAGGGCTTATTTTGCATCCAAATTTTCAATAAAGGCTTAGTTCTCTTGATTTTTATAATTTTCATTTACATTCTTCTCAGATTTACCAACCGTGCCCCTGGATTGGGGCAGGTTGATACAAATTGACAACACCACAAAAAAATTACTGTATTTGTATTAAGTTGAATTTAGGTGTGATAATATTCTGTTACATCCACAAGCGTTGGCTCTATGCTTTATCACTTTTAAATATCGATCTGAAAAATTTGTAAAAACTGCACCAACCAGCCCCGGTCTACTTTAGATGAAAACAGAAAATTCTGCAAATTATCATATAATAACTTGGCACACAACGTTATGACAAAAGGATGGCTTCATCTCCATTTCAAATATGTAACAAGAAACTGGAATGAGGGAGTAATTGACTAGATAAATTAAATATGGCACGTTATATATAACCGATGAGGATTACCGATTGAGTATAATGAAGGTTTATCATTGTCAAATATAAAGGAAAGATATTTTTCGATTTCCTTTTTATAGATCATATTATTATCTACTTCCACAGAGTGGATTTTATACAACTGGAAAATCATGAAACCTCAAAAGAAATGCCTGTATGAAAAATGTTGATAATACAAAATAATATGTATTTCAAAAGAAATGCCCCTATGAAAAATGTTGATAATACAAAATAATATGTAATTCTGTAATCGATTTATAATATCTTTCACATATGATACAAATCACTGGAAGGCAAACAAGCACTGTAAGCACTTAACGTATTAAAAATCTATATCTAGTAACATTCGGTGACGCACTTTCAATTTTTTCGGTACTCTCTCAAGAAGACTAGAGATAGGAGAAAAAACACTCATGAAGAAGGTATGTCAAATGAAGGAAACCGGGTAGGCGGAATTTTCGAGTCGCCGTCTCTTCTGACAGTTTTCAACTATCATGAAAACTTTATTCTGGCCTCAATGTTCAGCAAAAAACAACTGAGTATAGTCACAACGTACCCAAAAATTATTAAATCAAGATAAGTATAATAATATATAATTTATTGATAATATAAAAAAGGCATTAATGTATGTGTTTGCAGTCTAGGTACAATCACTCCAGGGATTAAATGGCACTCAAGACCTGTGATATATGCTATTGTTTGCACTCTCAAAACATAATATCAAAATTAATATGAGTAATATAAACTAAATAGAATTGAATAGTTTCGGCATCAAGAATGTGTAAAGTCCTTTTTAACTCATAAAGTTACGGAAATAAAACCACTAATTTTCACTAAATAAACAATGAGTGTTTTTATTATTCACTTTTGCTTATATATGTTTCTACACACAATGTCATCATCTGAGCTGAGTTATAAACTTAAGTTACATTGATAGAGGACGGCTTGATACTATAATGACTATACTTATTAAGTGGAGGGGGATACCATTAGTTACTGTAGTTCTTCAAATGTTTTGTCCTCTGTCAATGTAACTTTAGTTTATAACTTAGCTCAGATTATTGCACTGCGTGTTGAAACATATGTGAGGAATAGTGGATAATAAAAACATTCATTGTTTATTTAGTGTAAATTAGTGGTTTTATTTCCATAACTTTATGAGTTAAATAGAATTGTTATCTGTCAGACAACTGACAGAGATTGGGAACCGTCATATTCATTTTAGAGTCCAAGAGTAGTAATTTGAAATCAAACATGATTATTCTTTCAGCGAGGAACCCAAAAACGTTCGAAATAACAGTGAAATGATGGATGAACGTCAAATTTTCGATTGAAGCGCCACTTTTACATTATTATTAAATTTATATTTAATCCCTAGGGAGCAAAAGCGACA
Organism: Endomychus coccineus; assembly: GCA_958510875.1. Taxonomy (NCBI): domain Eukaryota; kingdom Metazoa; phylum Arthropoda; class Insecta; order Coleoptera; family Endomychidae; genus Endomychus; species Endomychus coccineus. Next base: position 184,023,637 of record OY294068.1, on the reverse strand, counting down.
CTACAGTCCATGAATATGAAGATCAACGTGGCAATTTTAGTCCCGAATGCAAAAAATATATTGCAGTACCCAAAACATGCGATTATTCTTTGGTATTCTAATTGGAGGAAAATAAAGCAAACACTGAGTTTTAGTTTCTTTTGAAAATGCGTTGTAACTGATTTTGAAACGTCCGGTTCGAAAAGCATAATCAAGATATAAAAATACACTCTTGATTGTATCATTAATATAGTGATAATAAAGTCTTTATTAGGGTTTTCTTAAGCAATTCCACTTCTACGTGAATCATGGGCAGTACAATCATACTAGGGGATAATTTAGTATAATGTTCTTTCAATTGAGCCCTGTTTGCATCTATATTCTAACTTATCGCAACCTAGGGCTGGATAGGGAATTTGCTCTCCTGTCTCAAGTCTTTTTGGGTACTCTTAAGGTAGGTTTTGACAGTTTTACCTCGATCGTCGAAATTTTAATCGTTATTATGTTACATTGGTTCAAATTTATGTCTGTATTGTCGGATATATCAAAAGTGTTTGACTTCCACCATCAAGAGAATTTCGTATAATTCCTTAGGCTCAAATTTCAAAAGAATAGTCTAATCATCGTAATTCGAAAAAAATATGGTGGATCTCTCAGTGATTTGCATATTGTCCTTTCAATTATTCCATAAACAGACTGAATCAAGTACAATTCCCAAATCTATGTTTATGCAGGATGTCTCACCACGAACTGCATCGATCGATATATCAAAAAGCGAGGATAGAGTTTTTTTGAAAATTTGGCAGCTGAGTATTATTCATCTAAAATATTTTCACGCGACACTTCCTGTTATAACGGAACTCGATGACAACTTCGTTATTTTAAAAAGAACACCCTATAATTTTATACATTTTTGGGCTCTACGGAAAATTTTAGGTACATTTCATTTCATGTCCTATACCTAAATTCAATCGTTTTTGAGATATTTGCAATGTTAGTGAAAAAATTACAGATGCAGATCCGTACTTAATTGGACAGTTTCTTCATAACGACTGCATATTTCGTAACGCGCTTTTGGCATTTTGTAGTCAAAAATTTGGAGCAGAGAAATACCATAAAGAAAAGTTTTGATTTTGTATAGGATACTCACAAAAAATTATCGAAATATTAATTCAAAAAATTCAAAACCAAATCAATCAGGAATAGTCCGGTCAATTTAGACATTCGAAGGTGCATGAAATCCCAACAAGCTGAAAATCTGTAAAATTGTTCAAAACATAATTATAAATAATATTTAAAAGTTCCCCATCATTCCCGTTTGTGGAAAAAATTTTATTCGAGGTCAAAGGTAAAAAAAAAGAGTTTTTCGCGATTTTCAGCAAAACGGTAAGTTTTATCATAAAAGTACCTCAGACAAAAATTGTAGATCATAAAATTATCTATCACACACGGGAATGATGGGGAACTTTTAAATATTATTTATAGTTATGTTTTGAACAATTTTACTGATTTTCAGCTTGTTGGGATTTTATGTACCTTCACCCTCATTTTTTAGTCTAAATTGACCGGACTAGAAATAGACACATGCTGAATTACTTCCTAGATGTAAAAAATGTGTAAAAGTTGAGGGAAGAAATTTTGAATATTTAATAAAGTAATTTTTTGTTTTTAACAATACATAGTATTATTCGCTTAACAGTATTTGTTGATGGTTTCTGTTTTTGGGATATCGAGCAACAAATGTATTACATGATCTCCTTATAATTCTGTTGCATTCTCCATAAATAATAGATAAATTCAAATAGTCTTCGTTTGTGTAATTTATCCGAGCCAGCATTGGTTACAATAATTTTAAGCTATATGACATTTCTTCATTCTCTGACAGTCGTATAATCAGCCATGGTCAACTAGATTTATCAAACTTAAAAACCCCCGCACGACAAAGGTGGACAACTAGTATTTTGTAAATGAATTGAAAACGATAATATTTGGGTGAAGAAAACCAAACACAAAGTTGTTTTGTGCTGAAGACGGCTACCATAAAACAAGTGGGGTTTTCATTTGAAAATTGAGAGTTTTTGGCATGTTTTGAATTATTATTCGAGTAATTTTTCGTGAGCTGTACAAGATTGGAAACTTCTCTCATCGTAATTCTCTGCACTAAGTCTTTGACTGAAAAATGCCAGCGTTACGAAATATGCAGCCATTATGAAGAGACTGTCAATTAACTCTAATTTTTTCTCTAAAATCGCAAATATCTCAAAAACGGTTGAATACAGGTATAGGAAAATCCAAAAATTGAATGAATCATAGGGTACTCTATTCAAAATAACGAAGTTGTCATCGACTTCCGGTATAACTGGAAGTGCTCCATCTTGAAAATATTTTAGATACATAGTAGTCATTGGTCAGCAACCAAATTTTCAAAAAAAATTCTATGTTTACTTTTTGAGATATCGATCGATGCATTTCGTAGTGGCACTGTATTTTTCTAACTGTAGAGACGTATTTTGATTGCAAATGATGTTAATTTCAATCTCAATTAGACTTAGAAGCTTAACATACAACAATTGAAGTGTCGTATGGAAAATAAATTCTTCTTGTGGCTAATAGTATCTATAATACACAGGAAGAAGCCATTTCAAATACAATATTGGTCGTGTTCAATAATTTCGGTGTGAACGAGTCGTAAATTCAGAATTAAGAGAATAAAAGTAGCCAAGTATTTTGAAGTAGACGACTATTAGATATTTTAATGTGTGTTTGAGAACTTGAATATTTCAATCCGTTCGAAAACAGCTTCCATATACCCAAGATGTGAACTTTCCCTGTACTCGCACGATATTGTCTAATGTTGTTTGTATTCTACCTATAAGAATAAATTCGACAATTCCTCTAGACATATTTTATTCAGGTACTGTGTGTTTACCGAAACACGATCGATATACTGTCAAAGTCTCCCTTAATAAATCAATGTATAATTTTAACAGTTTTCGTCTTGTTTCAGTCTGTTTAATTTCACATAGTTCGCATTATTATAGCCTTTTATCAGTGTTTCTATGATAAATTTAATTGTTATTTTATAAATATTTTCCACATTTTCTGTATATCGGTCACCTAATGTCGTTTCCACTGCTTCCAGGAAGGGCTTCTCTATTTTCTGAAAACAAAAACAATTTATTAGATAATGAAATAAAAGCATTAGTTATTGCAATTATTTGTTTCAAGTATCCTTGAATATCATGAAAGTAGACTTCCGCGGATAGATAATCTTGAAAATTCTTGGCTTCCCCATGAATTCCGCATCATAATAGCACGATTTAATGCTGACGTTTAGCCAACCATTACAGGAGGCATCTTCAGTGCAGGCTTGAGGCTTGAATTGGACATGATCCCTCTTCCGGTTTCTGCAGCGGTATTTATTGTGGGAAGAAGTTTTTTTTTCTATAAGTTGTGAAATTTTAATTATGAATCTGAACCGGCCTAGTATCTTTGAAAATCTATGAATAACACTTCAAAAACAAATTTCACTTGCATACTAATTCCAGGAAAATTTATCAAAAAAAAAATTTCAGTTCGCATACGTCATCTTCATCATAATAATGGAATGAATTATTGTTTTCATTATCTTTACACAACTACGTAAAATTCAAATTAGTAATGCTTATAAGTAAATGTACAAAACAAATTTTCCCTTTCTGGGAATCGCACACGAGCCTACTAAGAGGGATCCAGGTATCCAAGCCCCTAGACTACACCGCCTTTGCTTATAAACTGTTACAGATAGGTCAGAATTTGAGTTATCTTCAGTAATAGTTTTTGTTATTGTTGTTTGAACGATTTTGTTGAAATTTGGAAGAAGTCTTGAAATAAATTCCATGTATACTTCGTGAGTTATGATCTTAACCAATTTTCAACTCTTCAAAAAAAGGTGTGCCCATTACACTATTTCACCGAACAGCAAACAGCCATTCGTTATCGTGTAGGCAAGCATTTCGTGACATATAGGCAGACGGACAGGATAGACAGACAGACAGACGGATTTTCCAAAATTGTTTAAAATTGGATGAAAAGTACTATGGTGTCTTTTTAAAAGTTTTTCTTCGTCGCGAAGAGTATAATAACGATAGTTTATAATGATGTTTGTTAAATATCCACAATAAGAATTGTAGTTTTCTGTCAAAGATACATCAAGTACGTACAAAGCAAGAAAATGATGAAGTATTACATTGTGTGGAGTATATTACAGTCTGAATAGTATTAAAGATAGCTGGTAAAATGTTTCACTGCAATTCGGGTATTCAAAACTTTACTTGTTTGAAAAAACAGCGCATCTCTGATGTCAAAATTAGATTTCGCATTTGATAATATTGACTCATTCCCCATCTTCATCATTAATTTTGGAATTGTCGTTTTAAAAGGAATACTTAATATTCCCACCATTATTCATTAGATGAAGAAAAGTTTTAATCGGAAGTTATCTAAAACTTATTGAGTTTCTGATATTTGATTTCAATGAATTGAGAGAATTTACATTTTAATGGAAATATTCCGAATACACCTTCCATTCCTTTTATAACTTAGCAACGACTTCAACAGACGGTCATTTTACGATTATGATGAAGCTTTTTTGATTGAATGATAACATAAGATTACATTTAGGATGATACTTCATGGTGAAACAATTTGTTAATATATTGTTATTTAAAATAAAATTAAGTGGTATATAAAAAAAGTAAAAAAGTAATTTTATCATAAAATATATTTAATAAAATAGTGATGAAAGATATTAATCATAATAATGATAGAGATAATCTATTAAGCTAGTTTGAAAAAGTTGCAATTAATTTCGCCTAAATCAACAATCATATGATCAACTGTACCGTAATTTATCCTTCAATAAAGACTAAATTAGAGAGTAAATGGTGACCCCCAAATCAGGATACACCTGGTATGAACTTGATGTGAAAATCAATTAACCAAAAGAGTTCCAATAATAGGAATAATAAATAAATTTTGGGGAAATAGGTCACACTAACACATATGGTCATTATTTTCGTCTTAACGGAATTTCTGAAGATGCCACGTTCAAAGTAATTAACCTAGTCTCTGTCATTTCAATCTCTATACCTTGTTGGAGTTGTGTATTATGTGTTTTCATAGATCAGCAACCACACTAATCAATTTGTGAAAGCAAAAAGATATTTACCCAAAAATATTCCACTTTGAAACCAGGTATTCTCCGATGAGACGCGCCAACTTGATGTAAGTACTCAAAAAATGCGTCTAGGTTGTCTAATCCTTTGATGCCTTCATCTAATGTGTTCATCACAGTGCTCGCGTGTTCAGCTAGTTCCAAACTATTCGCTTGTTCCTCTTTTGTTTTCAATTCCTTGAATTTCTCGAATAAACCAAGCAGTTCACCATGACTCTCGAACAATCTGGAACATCAAACAAAAACAAATTTAAGTTAAGTATTCACAGTCTACTTTGGTATTTGTCATTTCGTATATATACAATTCGGGTTATTTGTAATTAGTATGCACGAAGCTCGCGTATTTTCAATTAAGATTAAGCTTGAAGGAAATTCGTGATACTCAAGGCATATTATGAACGGATCTTCCATTCCTGTGAATGCCACTTTAGACTTGAGGCATTAATATTGCTTTAAATTTGATTTACAAGTACTTTCACTAAATATTAGTTTAGGTATTAATTGAATATTTCATCAGAAGGTATCATTGCAAAATTGCTGTAATGATTTGTTTGATGTCAGATTTCGATATAATAATACGCCGACTTTTACAGATCATTTTCCATATACGTGAGGTTTGTTCATTTCCTACAACAACAAATTTTCTTAAAACTGGAGTATTAACTATTATGGTAATATGGAATCAGACTAATGGTTAATTTTTCTGAAAAATTAAGTTGAAGGTAATTAGGTTTTCCTAGCCTTTGTGGACATACATAATTTTTATTCTTTTTATGCTTAGGTACGCAGGTACATCTTTCTGAGAACGTGATGGTGGACATTAATATACGTGAAACCAACCGAAAAGACGATTGACTCTATTCGGAGCAGATAATGGTCACTCTGGGTGTACTTGTGGAATACCATAGCTCTATCTCTTCTTTATTCTTTGTTTCCTATTCCTTTGTTCATATAATATACATAGTAACCAGATAGCAAAGTAATTGTTAACAACTATTATCAATTACCAAAAACTCAGAGTCAATACAATTATTACAAGAAGAAGCATTTCGTTATTCAATAATAAGGATCATAGACAAAGTTTTGATTCACCAGGTTCAACAGTGACCATACGTCCTATAGTCTCAGACAACTATTTCACCCTTCTCGTCAGCGTGTATTTAGGATTAATACCAAAGGTGCCTTTCAACGTCGGTTCAGTCTTACGTTATTTTAAGGTTTTCATACATTTTCAGACAGTATGATATTCCATTGACTCATTTTTAAAGCAGTTTAAACGTGTTATAATATCTATAGATTCTAATACTTTTGATGCTTCACTACAGTATTTTTTGAATTGCCTCGCTAACATAGGTATGATGAATATGAATATTTGAGGCCAGAACAATCGTACGTTAACAAACTTCTTCAGAAAACTCATGTTCTTATAATATAGACAACATTATTGAGTGTGACGTGTGAACAATATGACGAATCTTTTGTTATATGAGGAACATGATATCATTAAATAGTAGGTAGAAACGTGTTTGATACGATTTCACATAAGACTCGGTGAATAAACAAAGTGTACGAATTTATACAGGTTCAATCCTAGAATGTTATTTTGAGTGCAAGTTACAAAAACATGGAGAATCTCTAGCTGCATCATTGAATATCTCCAAAACATTTGACCAAAGTCTTCTGGTATATGGTTTGCAGCTTCAATTTTGTTGCTTATTATCGAGTTTTCTCTCAGATAGAACGATACAATGGCTATCAACGCAGGTGTTCCACAGAGACCTGTCTTGGCACCATCTTTGCTCATTTGCTTTCTGCTCCATATCAATGACCTGCTGGAAGTGACCACCTTTCCCGTCCACAGCTTTGCAGATGATGGTACACTTCATACCTCTCTCATCTAGAGCCCCTATACTAACTTCATCCTACCAGACATCATTTTTTTATTATCTAACACGATGTTCTTTGAACATTACAGGTTTCCCTTTTCTTTTGTCTATTGATTAATTCATTTGACGATATACTGCGATGTTCAACTAATATCAACGTACTTTCGGATTATGTTCGACTAGGTGTGAAATCACTCTGTAATTTCTGTGATCTAGGACACAAAATTAGGACACTTATGTGACTGAACGGGCATAGATTATAGCATCATCCCGACAATCCAATTATGATTGAATATAGATACTTGATTGTATTTCAAAACCCCACCGGTAGGGTATCAATCAGTAGTGAATGATATGTTTCTCACATGGTATAATTAATTGATTATCGATTGCAGAGTGTAGTTCAACAGCGAACTCTCACAGGGCACTATATTGTATGCTGCAGTCAAGATTTGCTCCCTACAAATTGGCAATAATATGTTGAATATAAGGGTGGTGCGGTTATTCTATTCTATTCCAATCTATCATATATTATATATTGAATCAGTGAAACAAACGCTGAAACTCTTTGATTCTATTCAGAAGATAACTATTTGTCTGCTTGATGATGTCATACTTTCGCTTTCATCAACCACTCTAGAACATCTTGGAAAGCTGGGCGATATATCCATTTATTATAGATATACAAGGTATATCTATAGGAAACGTATCTATGATGCTCTTCAGGAATCTCGTCTGCTAGTCCACCACAAGAGATTCAAGATAGACAGACTAGATGATGCTGGTCTTCCCTTCACTCTCAATCAAAACAAATATAAAATATTTAATAATAATAAAAAATAAAACAATTATGAAAATGAATTAAAAGTTAAAAGATTAAGTACAACTGATGTATTAATTAAGAAATTATGTTAAATTAAAAAAACTATCAATCAATCCTTAATTTCAAATTAACCTTATTAGTACCTAGATAGAATAGAATAGAATAGAATAGTTTTATTTACAAACAACCAATGGAATTACAAAAGTGTACATTGTAGTTGGCAAATGTGTCAAGATGGAATACAAAATTTAATGTACTATCACAAAAGGAATTCATCACCATGATAGGAGTTTTTGTTCAATAAATATTTTTTGAAATGTTTTTTGAATTGATAAAATTTCGTTAGATCTGTTATACACTGTGGAAGACTATTATAGTATTTACAACCATTATAAAAAAGTTCTTTTGATATATGCATTTGTATGCCGATCAGGAATGAAGTTACACTTATTGCGTGTGTCATAATTATGAACTACACAGTTTCTAGAGAATAATGTTTGATTGTTATGAATGAAACAACATAATTCATATACATAGGTGGCAAAAGTTAATATGTTAAATTTTTTGAAACAGGATCCACAGGATTCTCTAAGCTGAATACCAGATAAAATACGTATTGCATACTTTTGAAGTATAAAAAAAAATTATATCAAGGTAATATTCTAATTATATATTTAATAAGAAACGACCGCGTCCTGCACATCTTATGTTATAGTTACGTGAATAGATTGTAGCTTCAAAGGAAAAGACAGGGTAAAAAACCTTTGTTCAAACCATAGCAAGCGATTCACTTGCCGTTTCGAATCAGATCATAAAGGTAAAGTACTTGTTTTCTTTAGAACCGTCACTGTTAATTACGTAATTTATGATTTCCTATTGATACTGTGAGGGACCTCTTCGACTTGACAAGGATTCAGAGACTATACATTTCGTTTCCGTCCCACAGATACAAAGAACAAACTGTATTAATTTATGTCGGGACGGTTGGACTAAAAAATGAACTCATGTAGGTACTCGACTTGTCCGTATTAAAAAGCAACAAAGAATATCCTATTTCTATTCATGTTCATTGGTGTTCTTGAAACCAGCTTGATTTTAGCAACTTGTTTCATATCTGAATTAATTCTTATTGATAATTAATATGGCAGCTTTGTTACATTGGAATGGAAATATAATTACCCGAAAGATGGAAGATCACGCGACAAATAAACTGTCAACGGCGAACTAGTCAATAGCGGACGTCTCATTATAGAAAACTTGCTAAATCATGATCTAGTGGAAAACACTGCAAGTAGACCATCGACGACGTGTCTCAAATAATTGGACAACCTTTGCAATATTGTTCGACACGCTCCTCATTACTGGTTCTATTTTTAGCGCGCTCGATGACGTAGGAAATCGAATTAGATTGAACTTCAGAAAATATGCGTTGAATGCACCCGAATAATTGGATCTATGACTGTTGGAGAACAGTTTCCTGTTGATGACAACATAATTCAAGCGTGACCAAGTAGGGGCCATGTTTTACCCTTATCATTTTATGGAAGCAGAGTGTTCTATTTAGTAGTATCCTTCACTGCAGTAATCGCTGGTATTGATAGAATATTACATCTAAGCCACAAGTCTTTTTCAAAAATCGTTTATATTAAATAATTATTATAAATATACCCAAATGCATGTCTTATCGAATTATTAAAAAAAGTTTCGAAGCAATATACAGGGTGTTTCAGAATTTTGTGAGGAAAATTTGGGAGCAGATTCTGCATCTAAAAATATGGAAAAAAGGGTCCTAAAATGCTCGGTTTCAATGATATGGGAGCTTAAGGTTTTCCGTCTTTGATAGTTTATTTTACATATATCGTGAACCTGTTGAGATCTTGAGATGAGGTTTGATTCACGCGAATGTATCGTGGAAGGTTACATTTACATGTACAACATTATTTTCCAAACCACTTACATCGGTGGCGTTCGTGCTGACAATTGTTTATGTTTAGCGAAAGAATGTATGCCACTGGTTTTTGCAAAAATTAGTATCGCTTTCTTAAAGCCAGAATAATTCTGCTTGAAAAGTGAATCTCGGACTTTTTCGTTTTGAATCACCTTTTTCGTAATAAAAATTATTTTATCAATCAGTATAATAATAAGCCATCCTCGTAATGATTCATTTCAATTTGTATTTTATTTGTACTATGCTTCAATACATGTTCTAAATTGCCTTTGCATATTTCTTCTGACTCTTCAGAATATTTGAGATCTTTGGCGTATTGTTTCACGAGCAATGGTGACGCGTTCCACTAATGTGGTTTCATTCGCTATGATAGTGAAATTCACCAGTTGATTCAGATGCCTCCAGAGGTAGAAATCGCAGGGATTCAAGTCAAGTAGTCGAGGTGGCCAAGAAATCCAATTTACTTGGAATGTAACGTTTAAATAATTTCTTACATTGTGAACCATAAATGTTGCCTGATACTGAGACGAATATCTTCTAGTATATTGGGTTAATACTACTGTGAAAAATGCAGGTAAGCATCCGTAGTATCTTCTGGGTAATATAAAGGGTCCAACTGAATGAATTTGCCCATAAATTGATTGGAAACTGCTGCTGGTGCAGCGATTGATAAATAATATGTGAATTTTCATCCGGCCAGTAATGTTCATTGGGGGAATTGAAAAATTCATTTCTGGTAAATGAAGCTTCGTCCGTGAATAAAATAGACGAAATAAATTGCCGATCTTCTCCATTTCTTTGTCTTAACCTCTGGCAATAATGCAATCCGTCTGGAAAATTTGCTTCACAAATGGCTCTGTAAATGATAAGGAAAGAGCTGCTTCTCGTGGAGTATTAACCACGTTAATGTATGGCCTTGTACTTCTTTCGGGATTTTTTTCAACCGATCTTGAAACATTAAATAAAAAAATTATAATAATAAAGATAAATCCGATGAAGACAAATGTTGGGTTTACAAGCTGACATGTGAATCTTGCCCTAAAATATACTTTGGTCAAACAGGAAGGACCAGAAAACTGATTAGAGAATATAGGGGTAGTTCAATCAATAATATATCTGAATCAACGTATAATTATGTAAAACTATAACTTCAATAATAATTTTGAAATTTTATACATTCAGAATAATAGTCATAAGTCAAATTTGCTGGAATCCCTAGAACTTAATAAATATAAGAAGTTTAAGTTTAATCCCCGATGGATTTAATCCAATTAGATAAAATTCCACTGACCACCTAATCTAAGATTATCATTGAAGTTATATATTAGGTTAGCTCTTTTGTTGCAAGTTTTCACTTTGTAATATTTATTTGTAGAAGCTACGGTGTTATCGAAATCATAGTTTTGTTCATTTAATAAATTATTGAAAATAAAAGTTCAATAGTTATATTACTCAAGTTACGTATGGCTGATTCTATTCAAATTTTTATAGTTATAGCCATGCCGAAGGTGGTATTTTTATCGTATGGTTCATTCCACTGATGAATTTATGAGAAGAGCGAAACAGTTATCTGAAAATAATAGATGTGGTGTCATGTTCAGCCTTGGGAACTAAAACTTCATGTCTATTGTTTATTTCATACTTTTGTATCGGTTTGATAATGACACTTGGGTGTTGAAACTATTGTAATGTATTAAAGTTATTATTAAAAGTGTTATAAAACAAAGTAATTTAATGTTCTTTCATGTAACAATGAGGGAGGTGGATTGAAAATAATCATTGATTATTTTTAAACACAGTTCGCGGGAAGATACATGATGATTAATTAATTGTGGTGGCTTAAAAGTCATGAGACCAGAACGTATGGGGAAACAAAGCAGTGTCAACATGCGAGATGATTCAGTCTCATGACAGGAATAATGAGCATAGCGATAATTTTCAAATTATATGAACAATGGAATGTAATTGGAGTAGGTACTAGTTCGTGTAATATTCATGTACGAGCACCAAAGCGTAGCTGATAGAAAAATAAACCATATCGTCGGATCATGTATCGCGCGAATGCATTCAATTTGTATTCAGTTAACTTTGGCGGTACGAACAACGAACCGAATACGGAACATAAAACAGAGGCGAAATAATAAAGGAGCCTCTGCTGGCTGAGGTAAAACATGTATTAGAGGCGAACTATCCGGAAGTTTTATATCCTTCGACAGCGAAAGTCTCCTTTGAAACTTTTAACAAGTTGAAATGGAAACCAAACCACAAATTTAAACAAGATTCTGGCAGATAAATAGTAGCGTTCCAGTGAATTGACTTTGTACCGTATAACAAACATTCTTAACATGGAATTGGATATTTATGAAAGCTTTCTTCAAAGCAACGAGCTTTTTCATCTCGCGGAATGATTCCTTTTCTCATTATATTATGAACTTGCAGAAACAGTTAATGACCGTATGCATCATTTTGCCATCGCTATGCTATTCCCCGAATTTCAAGGCTTGAACTAATATATTACAAATGATGTCGATGAGCTATGGCGTTATGTCTTGTTATGAGGGTGGTCGCCATGGACATGTATGCCATCGCTCTATGATGTTTTGTAATGAGTGTTTTCTGTGATCTGCCACGTATAGTCTGAGCTGTCTTGATCGTTAAAAATATATCTATTCCTTTTTTCCCCTTGGTGGCAGAATTTGTGAAAACCTGTTCTCAGGGGGTGTCTATGTTATACAGAGTGTTTCCTAAGTAGTCTAAAAAAGGGGTGTAATTCCTCATGTCTGTTTATAAAAAAAAATCATATGGATATGGGGTCTGAAATGCTTCTGTTCTGATCTACAGCAAATTAAAAATTGAAAAGAAATCGAAGTTTTCCTGAACTATTTGTTCAAAATAAATGGTACGCCAATACTTTGAGGAATAAACAGCTTCTGTAGTAGTTAACTTCAATGCTGTGAAATTGTATAGATAGTATTTATTTATAACAGAAGATTAATTCACAGTAACAGTTGTACATAAAATGTTGTACGTATTTTTTATTTCACGGACTTGATACAAAAATGGGACCAGCAAGCATGCTTAGTGACGTAAGCACAGCACGAGGCTAGTGGAACTTTTTCCCTGAATCAAGGAAAATTCCTATAGGTCGATTTAATAACGTATGGGTGAGGTCTGCGCCCGGTATTCTGTATTAAACATATTTTATAAGCTTTCTGCGTGTGGTGGCCCCCGTTTGAACGGTTTCATAAAAACTAATTATCTTTAGAAGAGAAGGAGAGTTCTTCACCACCTACTCGTTCGTTAAGCTAATCTCATTGTCCAAGGTGGTTTTACTTCCTAAGGTGTAATCTATTGTTTGCGTTAATCCCAGTCATATATATTTTACCTAGATGCCCCACTCGAAGCAATTAAAATATTTTTCATTTCAAAATGACCTATCTATTTTTGTTACCTGAACTAAGATGAAAACCTTCCATTGATTTGAATCAGTACATTCATATTTGAATGTAGATGATTCTAGCTGATATTCATGGAATAAGCATTGATGTTCTGCTCTATTATCAACTTCTACTTTCTGCCGGATGCGCCGGCACATAATTGAAGTAATTTAAATTCTCCAGATGGAAAATAATCTCACTTTGACTAAAACTACAGGGACTTTTGCATAGAGTCACTGTAACTCAAACCAAATCCATCTGAATCTTCAATAGTGGTTGAGGTTTTCCGAGAAATATGATTAAATAACAATATTGGGTGCTCTTTCACATACCATCAAATAATAATTCAAATTTACATGTCAAAATACCTTTAGAAGTTTTTTTCACTGTTAATATGTATCTAACTTGTCTGGGATAATTATCATACGTTGTTATTGAAGAGGGGTAGGAGGGTTTTTCTTTTATTCTGAATTTTAGCAAATATCTTACTCAAGAAGTAATTTTTAATTTGTTTGAATTTACCCTGATATAAATGTCCAGTATGAAGTATTCAACTCGTTCGTGGAGAATGTTTCAATTTGTTATAGTATTACTAGAAATAAAATGAATCGATAATTTGTTGCTACTTTTGTCAAAAATATTTGATAATACTACTCATTCTACTAATACCTTAATATCAAGGAAGAATGCGTGATCGTCACATGTCTTGTTGATGAGTTACGTGTTGTCTGTCATAGCATAGACATTCTGAACTGTGATAATGATTCATTAATCTATGGATCTGTCTGTTATGTAAATTGTACATGATTATATTAGCAGTCGCAAACGTCAAAATATATCGAATTCCTTTTACTCCGTTTGGGATTGAGTTTCAAACAATCAGTTCTTAGTGGGTATCTACGTCGTGTATATATATAGGTAGATTTCAATACATGAAATCTGAGCCATTAGGCGAAGAATTGAATTTGTTCATATTCACCATGCTTTGATTGTGAACAATAACGTGAAAAATTATTTTTTCAATTCTTGAATGCCACAACTAATTTGCAGCAAGAAAGTTACGCCCAGTTGATTGCTGAAACGTGAAGAATAAGTATTTTCGCGAGTAATTGACTGTGAAGCTAGTATTGCCTCCCCTTATTAAAATGAAAGAGCTACCTATTTTGTTTTTCACAACTAATTTACAACAAAAAGCTACAGTTAATTCATTAACTTTCAATTCGTGATTCGATTTTTACGGACGTCATGAAATCGAGATTGCTTCAGATATCAGAGAAAATCACAGCAAAAACTTTCTTGTAGGGCTCTTTGAGAGCAAAATATGTTATAAAACTCATCATTCAAACAACATTTTTGTTCAAGACTGGGCAAACCAGGAAGAAGTTTTACTAAAGCAGAAGTTTCTTGAAATTGTTTTTCATGATAAATTTTAATATCACATGTTGTATGACAGTCGTCTATTATAACATAATACAAGTACAATATAGAGATAGAACTTTCCTGTTAGTTGGAAAACAAAAGTTATATGTCAATTTATCTTTGAAATTTACTGCGACAAGTTCCTGCAAGGTAATAAATTTTCCCGTGGAGGTTAAGTTCACGACCAGCTTATATCAGATCAAGACGTGATTCTTTGATATTAATGAATTTACACGGAACAATGATACACGTAACACTTCACACGCGATTCACGGAATTCCTGAAGCTTACTTTCCGGATATTGCCTTCAATTACTCAACGAATTTTCGAAGTAACGCTCATAGATGAAGGCCAGGTGAAACATCATTCTTAAACCTAAATGAAGTAACTATTACAAGTTCGATTACCTGTAATTTAATAAATGAGTGTAACTATAGTTTCGCTAACACCACAGCTCTTCAATCAAATTTAGCTTATCACTTTTAATCTGAATGTGTAAAAAAATCTTGAATGTTATGAAAGTTATGTTTTTCATGATTAAATGTTCTGCAAAAGAGAATCAGATTTATTATTAATGAAGTTATGCCTATGCACTTTGATCCGTTTTTGATCGTCCTCACTGTTTGGCCAATGTATATCCTAGAAAAAGACTCACATGTCTGCTTGTAAGCCGCACGTATGTTATCATCGGATGATTTGTGTTCACATTTCATTTTTGATAAGCTTAGCTGAATTATTCTGCGTTCTTGTCGATATCTAAAGAAATAAAATGTGACTACACTTTTTTTTTGAACCAATCATAATACATCCCTTACACTATATAGTGAATGAAGTAAAAAGGTGTCATTGCAGTTTTTTGTCAATCAAATTAACAATAATTAGTAAGGTATGGTATCAGCTATATGACTACATGAGATATATATTGAATAATAATAATAAATTGCCTTGTACAAAGTAAAAAAAAAATGCAATGTAAAAAAGAGAGGCGAAGTTCAGCTTATGCTACTCATACTTAACCTCTAACAAAAATAAAATGAAGAGAAAGACTTAAAAGAAAATATAAACTTACTTATAGAATATAGGGAAAACATAATAATCTAATAGGTAATCTAAAGTTTGTTACAGAGAAAAGAAGTAGACTCATGCAATAGTAAATAAAATACTTTATAAACTGCAATATATAGCCAACCGTTCTTTTTGTAAATCCAGTAGCGTCGATTTAAGTTTTCTCTTGAGAAAACTTTCTAAACCTGTTTCGAACGCAGCGGGTATATAGTTATATATTTTAACTGTATTGTAGGTGAAATAATATCCGATTAATTTCAAAGGAGGAGCCTCTACTTCAAATGACCCATGTTCATATGAACTTTTTATCCTAAAATTAGTCGAAGATTCACCCTTTAAAGTTTGTACAAGTACTTAATAAACTTCTTGTATATTTAACATGCAGAAGTGTCCGAATTTCTCATTTTAAGATTCACGCGCATGCACACACACACATAAACATGTCAAAAGTCTAAATCGATTCAGATAAGCTCAAAACGGATATATTTGTGGAAATTTTTTGCTCGATTTTACTACTTCCCCTATACTACAATATACTATGTGTAGTGAGAAAAATAAAAATAGCGTAAATGAATATTTTTGTTTATAAATTACTGTATTAATTTCGCGCAAACGTCTTCGACCTGAGTTATTTGTGTGATTAGATTAGATATTTTTATTTAATACTCGACAATAAGATACATTTTCATATGGTATTAACATAATGAGACCATATTTTATGTTAATTTATTCATAATTTTTGATAAGTAATTATTTTGTATATATATATATATATATATATGGGACAGAGACTGTGGCATTACTTCTAGTTGATTGGTCAAGTATCACAATGCAATTTTTGAACTTATGTCTGTTTGCTTTCCTATTAGTAAAAGGTAAGAATTTACTTTCTATTGGATATACAGTTCTAACTACATGCATCTATGATCCAGCACAACTCTCCAAAAAAGATACCTAGGTAATAAGTTCAACATATTTTATTTGCAACCTCCAAAAATCATTATTCCAGAACATTTTTGGAGATATACTATTTTCTGACATATAAATCACCTCAGCAGTTCGTGAAGAGAAGTCAATATAGGGAACAATTATATCTACCTTTATTTGGCTCAGATACCCTATCTCTTCAGTATCAATCTTGTAGCCTAGAAAATGATATATAACAATGTAAAACTAACTGTGTTCCATTGTCATATCTATACAACATTTCCAGCTTCCAAAGTATATAAGAAGAAGAGCATAAAGATAAAATACAGAAGGAAAATATCGTGGAAAAAAAAATGAATATTCCAGAAAGAACTCTTTCCAATTTCGTTCTTCCATTATTTTAAGTTGCTGACATTCGTCTAATATGTTGTTTCGCATTTCGCTCGACATTCCTTCAATGAAGGTTCGAACCATCGTTTTCACTGTTGAAGGAATTTCTCTCATGGAAATGACATGACAGGGGGTCGGTCATCAGTCTTCATCCAACGTTTACAAAAATTTAAATAGGAGAATAATACCACTTTGTGAATTCGAGGCGAATTGCTTGAATCAGATCCTCAGAATATTTTATAACAACACTTGTGCATTATTTGACTTTAACAATGACTGGGAAGTTGAGTTCGATTGATCCAAGTCTCAGTGCTTGTTTGAAATATTGCAAGAGATTCGTGTCATTATTGGAGAGAGGATTGCTTGCCCGATGGTACAGGGAATAAAAGCTCAAAATTGAGTTAGTACAAGAGAATACGAATAGCTAATACTCGTCAATTACATGCAAGATTAATAATGATTCTTGATCCAGGTATGAAAATCATATATAAATTCGTCTCCACGTACGTTTCGGTCTCACAACCATCATTAGAAGACGTATTATGTCTAAAAGGGTTAATTGTATCAGCACAAAGTGTCCTTATCGCACCACTCTATTTGTTTTAGAATTATTTATGAATTTGTGCAAATTATTAGACGGTTTATATGAGACTGTTTTATTGTGTTCCGATAGAAATATTGTCTGTTGGTTCCTCTATACTGGGTGTCCCATTTTAATCCGCCAGTAGCGATAATTCTGAAGCAGTGCATTGAAGCAAAAAGTGTTCCGAATAAAAAGTTCACGGTTATGAGGGGGACATCTGATGCCGTCGACTTTGCCCCCCAGCCTCCCGGGGGCGGCGGCAACAGGGGGCAACTTTCAAATCTTAAATGGAAACCCCTATTTTGTATTGCAGATTCGGATAGTGTTAAAGAGTAGGTCAATCTTATTCGGGGTGTTTTTAAAATTTGGTAATAGATAGCGCTGCAAACGTCAAAATCTGTTTGTGTGTCTGCGTGATTGTTCGTGTGTTGCATGGGCATGTGAGTGTGGGTGTTGCGTGTGTGTGAGTCCGTCGCCATTGCAATTCACATGTACTGCTCAAAATTGTGTCCATGATGGTCTGGACACAATCGTACAGGTTTAGCGAAATTCTCCACGCACGCCCGCAACGTGTTTGGAGAAATTTCATGACAAGCATTAGTTATTCGCTCCATCATGTTCACGCACGTGGTTGGAGGATCGCGGAAGACGAAGTCTTTCGGATAACCCCAAAGGAAAAAATCTTGCTATTTAATTGATAAGAAAACTCATTTCACGTTTGCAGCGCCATCTATACTCAATTGTGGAAAACAACCCGGATAAAATTTACCTACTTTTTAACGCTCTATCCGAATCTGCAATACAAAATAGGGGTTTCTATTTAAGATTTGAAAGTTGCCCCCTGTTCCCGTCGCCCCCGTGGGGCTGGGGGGGCAAAGTCGACGGTATCAGATGTCCCCCTCATAACCGTTAACTTTTTATCCGGAACACTTTTTGCTTCAATGCACTGCTTCAGAATTATCGCTACTGGCGGATTAAAATGGGACACCCAGTATATGTTAAACTAGCCCATTGACGTTCAGTTTCGATTTTTGAATAAGTAGTATACAATTTTCACTTATTTAAAATATTAAAACAGTGAAAACCAAACTTTTAATAGTTTGGTTCCACCAATAGTTTTAGTTATTGAATTGAATTGTCCTTTCCTTTTTGATATCCCAATAATTTCAAATTAACATGCCGTTTCCTTCATCAAAAGCAATATTTTTGTTACAGCTTATGCTGGCAGAGCTCCTATAGAATGTCCGATAGATGAGGTACCTGTCAGGTGCGTAAATCCATGCCAATCAACATGTGACAATCCTGACACTAGTGTTTGTGCAAAAGAGAAATGCGAGCTTGGATGTGAATGCCAACCAGGCTTCATCAGAATAACAACAGATGGTCCATGTGTTCCAGAAGATTCATGTCCAGGTAAATTAACGTCTGTAGAAATGAAAAGTAACCTAATAGTTATATTTCTGTCATATCTCAATTCGGCAAGATTCGAAGTAATATTATTCGAACAAATGGCTTATTTCAATTACCAACTCAAACAAATATCCGTAGGAAAGGAAACTTCATACACTGTACTGAGCACACACTGTTTATAACTGGACTACACACTCTAATATTTCTAGAAAGCTGTTTCGCCTTTTTCATAGAGCTGATCAATAGAAGACCAAAACAGCTGCCTAGAACAATTAGTTTGTGGAGTAACTGATCGATCTCTAGACCAAAGAGAACTTATAGTTTTTAATCTGGAAAAAGCCAATATAAGATGAAATTAATATATTCATATATTCATTTACGTCTAGTTTATTACATTCTCATATCAGGAGCTTGAATCTACAATGAACAATTACACAACAAAAACACTCCAGCAATACCGTGTCCCAAGAAGAAATATTGGCAACTATGTGGTGGTCAGCGTTCAAGAACATAAAACTTGGAAAAACTCATGTATTACAATGTTTAAGGGATTTTAAGATATTAGGCAGAACCAAATCGTGAATACCATGAATCATCGAAAATAGGAATTGAAGCAAAATATTTGGTAGATGAATATGGTCAAAAAGAGCTAACTAACTCATGAAATTATAAAGATCAAGATGTTACATCTTGAAGCAAAACTATTTCACAAATATATTATTTATACAAATATTTCACCATTCTAAATCATATTGCAACACATAATTATACTATGTTGTAGAGGGTTGAGACTAATGAAATATGTTCCGAGATTTCTATTATTATTGATAGGACACTGTACTGAATATAACAAATTCGAAATGAACAAATCCAGAAATCATAACCTCCCCTCATCCTATGTCAGTTAGTAAAATTTTTCGCGTTTCGAACATTTTCGCCAACTGCCATACGTTTAACAAATTTTCATCGAAGTTCATTAGAATGCAAGGAGTATAAAATAACATATAATCTTTCTTCTCATATAAAGCAACACCTCAGACCGTAATATGTTTGCGTTTGAATCAAGTAATCCTCGAAGACCGAAAATCGGATGTCTTCTCATCCTGAGGGACGAGTTTTGCAGGGGCTATGGCATTTCGACAAATCAGACTAGTTACGCTGCCGCTTAGCCCTCTCTGCATAACTTAATCTCCGTAGCGTAATACAGAAATTACCAAAAGTACAAACGACTATTATTATGCAAGTGGTACATAAGAAATCATTTCATGGCTCTGTATTGGTATGACCGTCATGTTCCCAGATTATATCAGAATAATATAGCTTGAGGAATTCTTCACATTTTCTTGTACATAATTTTCACATCATTTTACAGAACGCACACGAAAAAAATTCCCCACAGATGCATTCTAATTTTAATTTCTTATTTCAGGGGAAGAGATCAAATGCGGTCTTGGTGAAGTATTTCTAGAATGTGGAACTGCTTGTCCTACAAATTGCAGATATCCAACAACCCGTGCATGCACTTTGCAATGCGTTCCAGGATGCTATTGCTTGAAGGGATTACTCAGAAATACTCTCTCCAAACAATGTGTTGCTCCCGAAAGCTGTCCCGATATATCTGAATACCCCGAATGAAGAGGATCATACAAACACTGCTATATTGATAATCATCAAATATTTTATGAATCAAACAATTATAACCAAACATAAGCTTAGATTTGTTCATTATTCCTAGTTACTTACAACCATTCTGATCGGGGCAGGACGCAAACAAAAAGTACATCCTGCCCCTTAAATAAAAACAAGAGTATGATATGATGTATTCATAGCACCTATACTCTAGTGAAACGTGTTGTAGAATATTAGCTCACAATCATTCGAAAATAGAGTTCAAGTGAAAATGAAGTCGAATATATATAATTTGCCATTACAGACGTAGTTTAAATACTACTACTGCTAGATTAATTTTGGTATAGGTATCAATTCACTTGGAGATTTCGATTATAACTCGTCAGTCTTCAGTTTTTCTTCATTTATTTCGATTCATTAAACGAGCTAATAGTGCTTAAACTTATAAATACAAAGAAGCAGTTGAGATGAAGTAAGAAATAAATCTCAGTATTTTATAGTGAGTATACTAGGATTATATCGCATGCATTGCCTCTGGAGAGAACCAATATTCCAAGAAACTGAACGTAAATAGAAAAATACTTATATGACTGGTTCATCTGTAGCGATACCAAACACCTTCTGATTCTTCATGCAAATGCGAAAATAATCAAATTTAAGGAGTTAATTTAGTATTTGGTTTGTAACCAAAATTTCCGGATAATATAAATGTTCAATCATGAATCGCGGCACATAGGAACGGATCATACAAAAAAAAAGAGACACCCTCAACGGTACATCAACAAAAGGGGACACAATAGACCTCTCAAGGTCGCAGTATGCAGACATCCTTAACAAAATTTTATTTGAATTTACAGATAAATCTATGTTATGAGGTGGTCTGTCATGGACATATATTGCTTTCAATGTATGAGCTGTCATTCAAACTCCCTGTCATGTGAATGTCACCTGTCTTGTGTATGTTATCTTCAATTTAGTTCGTGTACGTATACTTGTATTGCAATACCAATAACAGCACAGGAATTTTAAATTTATTTGATTGAGAATCACTTATTGTTTGAATATTATTTCGCGTACCTCCGCGCCTGGGTCTAATTTAGCTCATCCTAGCAATCAAATTTTCGATCATTTTTTCAAGCACTGATCACCTGACCTCACTGATAACAAAATAATAGATCATCTGCATAAGCATAACCCAATGTATGGAATGTTGGATTCAGATAGCCTCCATATTCGTGCCACCTATTTGTAGAATCAAATAGTCTCTATAGCTCTATTGCGTACGCCAACTTCGACCGTAATCAACTAGCCGGCATCATTTTTGAAGAAGTACGGTTCGCTGACTCCCCCAGTCTATAAATCACACCAAACAATGGCTATCTTCACTTCACATGCGAAAATTTTGCTTGTTGAATAAACGATGGGTCACTCGGTATCTAATTTTCAGCCACTTCGACCAACCCACGAGGCAAAAAGATGGACGGCTTCAATTCTTGTATCAGCTGGATATTACAAGATGTTAAATCAAGATCTTTAGGTACGGATGAACAGAGGGCCATTTGTTGAATCGAGGTCTTTGGATCTGTTTCGATATTTTACCCAACAGCTGCGATATTTTCTTCAGAACACACTTCTTCATTTCAGCTGTTGAGCGTGAGCGAGGTGGGAAATTGATCCATGGCTCACCGAATTATTGGTTTGGGTGGCCGATAATCGCGATCGTGAAATGGTCGCCCACAGGACCAAGATTTCATTCAGAACGCACTTTTCTCCATCTCAGATGGTAAGCTACATCAAGTAGCGTAAACGAGGTGGGAAATTGATGCATGGTTCGCCGAATTATTGGTTTGGATGACTGATAATGCCGATAGTCAAATGGTCGCCAACAGAATCATGATTTTTACAATAAATTTGCACTATTTGCTCTGACGTTGAACGTTACATGATGAAGTTACGAATATTGCTGAATAAGAAATAACCTTAAAACTTCAACACATGATGATGATAACAAGGGTCAGAGGTGACTCAAACATTAGTTTTATCACTCAGAAACAAACACCCTTTAGATATGTTTTCATTCCACTTCTAATTATGATTTACAATTATTTTTTTTTGAGATAAGGATTAATTTGCATAAAATAGCACTTATTCACATCAGGTATGACCTAGATTACATATACTGATTACAATTTTTAACCAATGGAAAGTAAGCCTAATAGATTTTCTATATTTTTTATTATCTTAAGTTCTGTATTACATTTCATAAATATTCTACTGATTATAAGCACTATAAAGTAGGTTGTTTAATAACCAACACGCAGACACGTTCCATTCGACTGCCACTATCATGGCAATTATTCAAACAGTGTCTTACCTGTTGGTGGTTTTCAACTTTATCTTAGCGGATGCAAGACGTTAGTATTATTTGGTTTATTATTTTACCACGGTTTGTTATAAAATTGACCATATCCCGTATACTGTTCAGATTTTTGAAGATTTCTTTTGCTCTGGTAGTTTTTCGATGATAAAAATAGGAAGCATGAGCTAGGATTTTGGTACCCTTGAAGACAATATTGTTATTAGTGTTAAATCTACTTAACACAAATTCAGATCTACCTGTGTTATGGATGCTTATTCAGCACTTATGTTCATTTAGACGTGTAATTACTGTTCGATCAGTTTTGCCAATATAACTTTTGCCGCAAGAACATGGTGTGTTGTAATTGCTGCCGTAGAAGTTTCCAATCCGAGATATACAATCTAGTGACAGAAAGTACTCAAACAAGATTCAATATTTCTTCGCGGATGTATCCGTGTTGAGCGTTTCTAAATCTATCTACAAATAGTATTCAAACGGCACATTTTGTTTCCTAATGTGGTTTACTCTGAAGCTAGCTACTTGATAGCTGAATTGTCCTTGATAAGTTCACAGTATTTTCAGTGGATAAGAATGATTGTTTCTTATTCATAGTGTTATAGTGTATCCATAGCGTGAACTCTTTTATAGTTTGAAAGTTACTGCATCATGAGGTTACATTGAATTATTCACTGAATAACAAAAAGACTAATCCTCAATGTCAATAGTTTTGACAGTTCACCTAGCAGCAAAATATTATAATAATACATAGAGAATAAAACATTGAGTTGCAAAACACATTATGTTGTCAATTCAAATGAGCTTTCAACGTCATGATATAGAGTATAATTTGACGTCTTCAGCTGTCCCTCCACGAATAACAACTAATAAATACGTATCCGAAAAATTATGTTGACATCAGTAGGCTGAGGGGAGTCACGGTAAGTTTACATCAATAGTTAGCACTTAAATATTTCTACATTCCGATTACATGGACCTGAAAGACTATTATAATATCATAACTCCTTGGACTGTTTATCTGTAGTTAATAATGTTCAAAATTATTCTAGTGCAATTCCTCACGCTTTGTAAATTACACTTCAATAGATATCTCAGATTGCTGTATTGAAGCGGATAATTTCATTATCATACCTTATACATGATCATTTCCAATGAGGCAACATTTTCCCATTCGAAATAGTGCTATTGTAGTTATCGAGAGTGCAGTTGCTTACTGAGTTTACAGTATGACTTCCATGCATTGTGTATTTTTCTACGGCATTATGATCTTTTCTGATATGATCTCTGCTTCCCTATCAAGTGGTAAATGAATGAATTGTGAATTGTGATTGAATTATAACATAGTGTCTAATACTTGAAGATTTCCCATTTTCTCATGCTCCATCCATCTAGATATGAGAAACAGAGAGATCGTTCACTTCATATAAACTACATATTCTAGTTTTTTTATATTGTTATATTGTTGTGAGGTATTTTGATATAATAGTTCTGAAATAAGATCAATAACTTCTGATTTGCAGGATTGAATTTTAATATTTTAACTTTCTCAAGTCCAACATTTTATGAAGGGATTTTCCGCTTTTGTTAATCAAATATTTGGATCATAAACCACACATTTCAAATAAAGAAGCATGACTGATAACTTTATTTGTATTGGCGGAAACAAAAAATGCCGGTTGATTACCTACGAAGGACATTCACCTGAAATACAAAAATCAACATCGGAAATAAACAGGATTCGTTCGAGTGTACAGACTAACTGATTTTCAAGAAACCATATCTGTCTCCATCTTAGGAGAACAATTACGGAATTGTAAAAAATTACACCTCGGGTTCTGGCTCTGTATAGAAGAAGAAAACAGCCCAAAAAGATTGTGCTCCTTTCTTATCCTGAGCCTAGTATTGAATATCGAACAATATCCACCGTTTCAATGCTCAACAAGTAAAGCTTATCAAGCCTCTTAAAACTATTCTTATAAGTGCTGCAGAATAATGAGCAATTAATATATTCATATCTCTTTGACGAATACAAATGAAAGGAACAATAACCCTTCCTAAAAATGAATTTAAAAAAAGTAAAAAAAACTTTTATTCCTTATTCTATGAATAATTTTGAAAACCGCATTGGTAGTTTACTAAGTTTTCTCTAGGTCGAAAAGTGATAACACGTCTATCAGTCCCAGAGATATGTTGCGCTCGCCCTACTGTGGAAGGCGATGATGGTGACTTTTCCCCAGAACACCAAGTGCTCTAACATTTTCAAGAGTTTCAATAACTTTGGGGGAGATGGTCAAATAGTGGCATCATCGTTCTACTCGTTCCACTGATGAACTCATGGGCGGAACAGCTGTCTGAGACTGATAGATGTGTGGTCACTGTTAACAAGGAAGTGTGTTTTTCATTTATACTATGCTCAGTTTTACTGTTATAATGGAATTTCACAAAGTAACAGACAACTGAATTCATTATCGGAATAATAGAAGCTAAGAACTATTCCTATGTTAATTTAATCTCACAACTTAAATATACTATGCATATTTCATAAATATTTTATCTGTGATAACAATTTTGGAATGCACAGGTTATTTACAAACCCATTAGTTCACATTGAACACTGTTGTCATGACAATTACTCAGACAGATTCTAACCTGTTGGTTGTTTGCATAATATTAATTTCAGTGGATTTAGCATGTAAGTACGATATCTATCTTGTTGTTTACTGACACTTGATATCTGGCAAAAGTTCATGAACAGATCAAAAAAACTTATGTCTTCAATAAAATTCGATTAATTTCATATGAGGATCTAAATGGAACAAAACTATTTTCAAAATACTACTATTTAATTTAATAAGTGCGAGCGAATTCGACAAAGATGAAGATAAATGGGCGTTCTTTCGATAGCGTGTAGCTAGACCATATGAATGTTGCATCCGAATAGTTTATTTTATTCCAAGTTGTTGTGTGATAAACATTAACTAGTTATCTAAAGACGATACTAGAACCATAATTGAATTGAACTGGGTACAGTGAATTCATTTTATCATTCGTAGAACTGATTTGCAAGATATCGAAAATTTTCAAATCAATTTATAGCCGTACTTCTATCGCGAGTTACTCCGTAAGAGAAGTGAGGGTCAGTCGACTTTTGCGCAAGGCATATTGACAGATACAACTATTGCTGAGAATCATATTGCACAGATTTGAATATATATAGAGAGTGTAGGTGTCGGTATCCCAAAACATGATGTCCCACTATTCCGGAAAATCGATTTTGGTGATAAAAGGGTTAGATAGATGTATATCATTTTCCGCGTTTTTCGGTCAATAATTATCGCTGTATATATCATGTCATCGAATTCTCTGCTCCGGCAGAGAAGAACGTAGTCTTGGAAGATGAGGAAAATTGAACAAAATATCAAGATCTGTTCGAGCTCCGCATGCTATACCCAGGCCACAAGGTGATATTAGTGGTTCTGATCATCGGTGTTTTGAGCGGAATTCGGTCTTCGCTGCGTTCGAACTTGAAGATCATTCCGGCCTGTAAGAACTCTGCACAGATGTTGATAGATCGGATACAGAAGGCAGTCATTCTGGGTTCAATGAGAATACTTAGGCCACACGATTTAGGAACCTGAACTCACTTCCCAACCGGGGGGAAGAGTAGCTTCGGTCAACCGACTTTTGTTTTTTCTGACCCGATTGATGCGACGTCGTCGGAGCTTGCAGCAACCCCGACCAGGTTTAAATGTAAAAAAAGTATATATGTATATATATTTTTTCTAGTAATCCCTTTAATCGAGATAAATCGCATTCAAAAGTGGAAAAATCGTTTGCTAGGTTGTAGGTGTCGGTATCCCAAAACATGATGTCCCACTATTCCGGAAAATCGATTTTGGTGATAAAAGGGTTAGATAGATGTATATCATTTTCCGCGTTTTTCGGTCAATAATTATCGCTGTATATATCATGTCATCGAATTCTCTGCTCCGGCAGAGAAGAACGTAGTCTTGGAAGATGAGGAAAATTGAACAAAATATCAAGATCTGTTCGAGCTCCGCATGCTATACCCAGGCCACAAGGTGATATTAGTGGTTCTGATCATCGGTGTTTTGAGCGGAATTCGGTCTTCGCTGCGTTCGAACTTGAAGATCATTCCGGCCTGTAAGAACTCTGCACAGATGTTGATAGATCGGATACAGAAGGCAGTCATTCTGGGTTCAATGAGAATACTTAGGCCACACGATTTAGGAACCTGAACTCACTTCCCAACCGGGGGGAAGAGTAGCTTCGGTCAACCGACTTTTGTTTTTTCTGACCCGATTGATGCGACGTCGTCGGAGCTTGCAGCAACCCCGACCAGGTTTAAATGTAAAAAAAGTATATATGTATATATTTTTTTTCTAGTAATCCCTTTAATCGAGATAAATCGCATTCAAAAGTGGAAAAATCGTTTGCTAATCGTTCAAAACGATGTATATCAATGTGGGAAATGATGAATGAAGTTTTCCAAAAAATAGCCTGATTTTACAATTTCCGGAAAATTAATTTTTTTCAGTTGTTCAACATATCGATTATTAGTTTTTTGGAGCGCTGATTTAGAAAATTTTCTTAATTGGAAAATTTAATTTGCTGAGCTTTTCACAACAAAAATAATGTCAAAATCAAAATCAGCGCCCCCAAAAACCTTATAATCGATATGTTAAACGGCCACAAAAAAAATATGTTTTTCGGAAGACTCCTTTCATTATCATTTCCCACATTGACGTACATCGTGATAATTTGAAAAAGTATCTATATATTTAACTTTCCCGCCTTTGGAGTGGAAAATCCGGTGAAAATTTGATGTTTTGCCAGCAAAATTGATCACACGGAATAGTGGGAGATGTTTTAGGATACCAAAACATACAACTTCCTATGAAAATCTCCACAAAATCGTGAGGTTCTTTTATTTGGTCAAAAATCCACTAGAACTACTGGACTAAGGGATCAAAAATCGGGCTCCTGGTTCACTAAACTCACTATACCCTCCTATACACCACTGATTGAAACTCATTTCGTACAGAAAAATCTTTGAGTCCGCAAATGATAAGGAAAATATGTACTCAAACTAATACGGAATGGATAACTTCAAAATACCGACTTGATTTCTATGTAAGGTTGATTATAGTATTAAATATTTTTAGTATCAGGATGTGGACCTAATGAAATACGAAAAGACAGTGGATTTGATTGCGCCAACTGCAGAAACTACCAGATTGTTAGATGTCGACTGGAAACAATCAACAAATGCTACTGTCTTGATGGATACGTGAGAGATGATAACACAAATCAATGTGTGGCAATCTCCAGCTGCCCAGCACCATGTGGGGTAAATGAAGTGCGCAAGGATAGAGGCAGCGATTGTGCCAAATGCAGCAATTACCAATTTGTTAAATGTGCCGAGGAGATGGTCAATAAATGTTACTGTCGTGATGGATACGTTAGGGATGACCAGACACTCAGATGCGTGCCTATTTCTAGATGCCCAAAACCTCCAACAGGTTAAGCTTTTAATAAACTATTATTTCCTATCTATCAGAATTTTGATTTTTATATGAACCCACTTTGAGTAATGCAGACTGAATAATATCTTCATTCTCGAATACAGGATGTGGATGTAATGAGATAAGAAAGGATAGTGGTTTTGAATGTGCCAGATGCAGCAACTATCAGCTTGTTAGATGTCCACTGGAAACAATCAACAAATGCTACTGCCGTGATGGATACGTTAGAGAGGATCGATCATTACAATGCATACCAACATCCCATTGCCCAAAACCTCCAATAGGTTAAGCCTTTATGTGATTTTATTAACTTTTGCAGCAATTTCGAATCATTAGTTTAATTTTCAGATCCACCATGTGGAATCAATGAAGTACGTAAGAATAGTGGCATAGATTGTGCCAAATGCAGTAATTACAAGCTTGTCAGATGTGCTCTGGAGAAGGTCAATAAATGTTACTGCCTTGATGGATACGTTAGAGATGACCAGACACTACAATGCGTACCAACATCCCAATGCCCAAAACCTCCAACAGGTTAAATCTTCATGTGATGTTATTAACTTTTGCAGTAAAGTAGAATCACGATTTTAATTTTCAGAACCACCATGTGGAATCAATGAAGTACGTAAGAATAGTGGTATAGATTGTGCCAAATGCAGTAATTATATGCTTGTCAGATGTGCTCTGGAGAATGTCGATAAATGTTACTGCCTTGATGGATACGTTAGAGATGACCAGACACTACAATGCGTACCAACATCCCAATGCCCAAAACCTCCTACAGGTTAAATCTTCATGTGATGTTATTATCTTTAGGAGCGAACGGGATTAATTTCGTGTTCAGGGAGAGTTTTGATATACATAGCCACTGTTAAGTATGGTTCGAAATCCAAGATTAATTTGCTTTTTTTAATAGCAACGGTGATTGAATTTGACTTATAGTAGATGGGAATGAATTGCAAGAACCCCTTATTTTTTTGTAATGGGATGAAGTTGAATGAAACCTTTTGCATTCGTTTCATTTTTGGACCAATAAGCTTTGTTAACCTTTAGATTTTGGCGGTCACCCCCCCCCTCTTTTTGCTAGAGGGGTTGTTAGCACCCCATTTTCTATCTCGCCGAATTTTTAACCAAATTCCTTCAAATTCACACATACATGGGTTTTGAGGGGTCAGCAATTACGAATCCGATGGGAAAATTTGAAAATTCAAAATAGCGGCTACAAAATGGCTGGTTAATATATAAAAATGCATTTTGTAGCCTAACTGATAATTTTAGAGGAAAATACCTAGGGTCCAAAAGTGTTCATACAAGAATTGTTGCTATTGAAGAAAAATTAAGTTAGCTTCAGATTCCAAACATGTGACCTGAAAGGTGTGAAAATGTTTCATATTGGACGTGTACAAAGAAATCTCAAGCTCCTCTCGAAACATTGGAACGTTTAATAGCTATTAGCGACGCTGCACAGTATTTTCTTCTAACTTTCTCATATTGGCGAAAAAATCCAGGTTTTATACATTTTTCTGAAAGCTTGGCCATAATCTTGAATAGCTATTTCCCTCAAGGATGGGAATGGAAGTGTATTAGAAATTATTCAACTTATGCAAATTCAAGCGATATATTTAACAATTTCAATATTTGTTTAAATTAACAGAATATCATGTAAATGAGCGAACAAGCAAAACGTGTCATGAAATTATATAACTGTTGAATCAATATTTGCATAAATATTGAACAGACTATAAACAGAATGAATCTATCAATTATTTATATTGCATATTTGCAGACCGTATCGTATTGAGTTAGAAAAACCACTTCTCTAATGAAGTGGTATATCAAATATTATGATACATAATTATTTTATCATTCAAATTCACACTGGATAGATTCAACATGATGAAATAAAACGATGATTCAATAGTAGAATATAGAAAAATCCTCTTCATGAATAATGTTTTATTCCATTATGGCTAATGATGATTGGATATCACATATCTTCAGTCAAATCGAAGTAAATAGTCCGTATTGGAATGGAAATAATAACATCATTGATATTAGAACAGAAGAATTAAGAAAGCGGAATGATGTAGCAAAAATAGAGATTAAAATTCATCGTAAAACAGCGGAAATAGACATAGAGAAGTTCACGGATCAGAAGAAATTAACGTAATCTATAGTAGGGTTGAATAATTTAATAATATGCTGTAGTGATATACATTTATAAGAGTTGGTCAATAAGTTCTTGCCAAATGTAAGAGATGATGATAGTTTCTGGCAAGTATTATCTTTGAATAGGTTCCTGTAGAGTTTTTGGTCATATCCTTTTTCTTTTGTTGAGAGGAGGTTGAAACCCTTTATGACACTCAGGCCTGACGGCCCATTGTATCTTTCTTCACTACTTTCTCATGCCATTGGAAAAATTCCGCAGTTGCTGAGATTCGAACCCGCGACTAGAAGTCACAGTGATAAGAAAATCAGTGCCTCTACCACTGAGCTACCTGGCTCATCGTATCCTTTGCGAGGTTTCACTTTTTTCAATCTAATGAAGGAAAAGATGTTTCTTTCGAACAATAGATGAAAACGTGTTTCGGACAGAGATTTAACTATGAAAGGCAAAACACCGAAAGACGAGTTCATGACATATCCGCATCAGCGTTTGAGACTGTTTACTATAGGGTGAATGAGTTTAAACACAGCTTTATATCCCGAAATGATGAACATTGTTCGCAACGTCCACTTGAGGTGACTATGCCAGAAATGATGGACAACATAAACTCGATTGATTGGCGATTCAAAGTGCTTGAACTAGTTGGCTCAGAGGTTTTGATTTTACTCGAAAAAGATGCGTATTAGAGAGGTACTGGCAAGATGGATACCATGATTGATGTTAGCGAAGAATAATCGCAATCGTGTGGTCGATTTAATGGATGGTTTTGAGATTTTTCAACACAATCCTGGCAAGTCAACATAGCCATGGATACGCCACTATAGTCCAGAAACGAAGGAAATTGTCCCTGTCAGGTGATGGCCAAGGTTTTTTCCGATGCAAGCAGAATCATCCACATTTGGAACGATAAATATAGAGCCCTCCCATCAAGGCAATACACGGGTGTACATGTGCCTTTTGATGGCAAAAATGTATGAATCGCGCTTAGAATTTTGCCGCAACCCAGATAAGCAGATTTGTCTCCCAAACACGAAGAAATGACACGACGGAGAAAATAGCACATCGACGTAGAACGTCAACGTCCAAACAGATTCCTATTTCGAAAGCCTTCCGATATCTAGCTCTTTTCTATTGTTTTGTGAGGCTTATTAACCAACTCCCCTAGGCGACATTGTGGAATTGACATTCAGGTCGTTGGAAAATATTATATGATAAAAATTTGTGTTGGATGGGTTAAATTCTACTTCTACTACAATGAACCTATCGAGTTAAGTTACCTTAAATGAATTTTGTGTGTTGTAGAATGTCAACCAAATGCAGAATATGTGAGATGTGGAAATTCATGCCCAAAAACTTGCCAGAACCGAGATATATTTGAAACAATATCTTGCCGTCCTATCTGTGATTTTGCTTGCCTCTGCAAACCTGGATATATCCTGGATACCGTTACGAGTCAATGTATTTTGGAGTTTCAATGTCCCTCATACTAATTACAGAGCTAAAATGATAATAATACGATAATTAAATCAATTGTATTCATAGTTATTTTTCTTTATTAAGTCATCCAGAGTTACCCAACCCTGAGCATGCCTTCTGGAATAGTTTCCACTTGAACGTAGTAAATAATGTAAGAAGAACCTTTTTCTACAACATTTTGTAAGATGACATCATTTGAAAAAAATATAAAAGAAAACAATTTGGGAGAACCTCAACCTGGAATATTTGAGAAATTGTTTTTGCATTATATTGGGTCCACTATCGAGATCAAAAAGCACCTAGTCATAACCAGGAAACCCATCTTTTGCAGTAAACGAAACGTTACTAAACAATTATTGACCTAGATTCAAAAATAAGTATTTCGGTTCCAAAATCATATCTAAGGGTTCACTGATCACGAATCAGAAGTCAGAAGAATTAGATTTCAAAATGACGACCCCAAAATGCTCCTCCAAACTGCTAAAAAACACTGAAGATTGGAAAAAGGCAAATAATTCAAAGAAAAGGTCAAATACAGTTAAAATTTATATATTTATGACATATTTAAATTATGTTTTAAACTATTTCATAACCTTAAAAGACATGGGAATGTGAGAGATGTTTAAAATAAGTCACGTGGTGAGCGAACTATCAACCGTATGTGCTAGAGTTAAAGCCTCTCCAAAATGGAAAGTGTTGCTCGTATCGACCCAAAACAAAGTGCAAATTAAAGCTAAGATAAAAACCTTCCACGTGAAAGAATTGATTACTATTTGAGTAACGCTTGTTCAAAAACTCAATTTTTGTATTTTCATATTTTTTACTAGTCAAATAATAATAATAAAGTGAAATCTTATCAATGAATCGACTTTCTATATTTTTGATATCCATTTAGTTTTATATCGTTATCTAACATAGTATTGAAATTTGGACACCTTTTGTAGCGCCATCGCGGTTTCGCGCACACATATTTCAACTTTTGAGCCTTCATATCTCTCGTTAAAAACAAGATATAGAAAAAACTAAATTGCGTATTAAAATACTCACCCAAATCAATAACCACAAAAAGTTTGCTTGGAATATGGTTCCTTGGTTCATAAACAGGTCAACTATTAATGATGGTGGGATATTGTCTTTCATTTCCTAAAATCGATTTTGAAAATTGGCCCAAAATAGTCATTGAAGTTTCAAAATCAACCTTCAAATCCCATTTTAACTCCAGCAACCTTTTTTTTTCGTAAAACTTGAACGCTTAAACCCGCGTAATTCAAACACTGATCAAATTTTCAACTAACAATCGACGCGAAAATTTATCTTACCTTTAATTAACACCTTTTAAGTCGATACGAGCTATGCTTTACATTTTAGAGTGACTTAAACCCTCGCCCACACTGCTGGTAGTACACCCTGAATAACGCTGACCGCGCCACTTTCACATTTCTCAAGTTCCCATGTGTTTTATGATGTTAGAGTCATTCAGATGGGCTTTATTTTATATATTTAAGAAATATGTTGTTACTTTTCTTTGA
Source organism: Endomychus coccineus (assembly GCA_958510875.1). Lineage (NCBI taxonomy): Eukaryota > Metazoa > Arthropoda > Insecta > Coleoptera > Endomychidae > Endomychus > Endomychus coccineus. The sequence continues at coordinate 183,989,831 of OY294068.1, read as the reverse complement.
ATCATTGGCTGTTTTTCCGCAATTTTCATTGTTTTGGTTAATTTGGAAGGTCATTTTGTGGTTGACAATTTAGAAATAAATTTTTCTGTCTTAAAATTCGTAATCGGCGACCTCTAAGACCCTGAGATATGATTCTGGAGCCGAAATACAAATTTTTGAAGTGTCAATCAAAAGTAGGGAAGAGTTTCCTAGGTCTTTTGATCTGAGTACCAAACCCAACATAATGCGTAAAGAATTTATTTCAAAAATTTCCTGCTTTGGATCCAAATTGACTAGCATTATGCAATTGAATAATGTTTTGGACGTCGAAATGACCCTTGTACAAAACGCATATAGACACCTTAGAGAGAATATAGAACAAATTCATTAGATTCGTTTATTATAAAGAAATGGGAGAAACGAGCTCAAAATATATACTTCTAGCAAAATAAACTTTGTTGACCCTTGAAAAAAGGAAAATTAATGCTGTCATCATTTATCTATATAACCTATTAGATTACATGTACATGATTCTGAGTTTTTGATTTTATTAAATTCCAATGTAGGTACTTGTATATTCTAGAAGGAGCACTATCACATTTTGTTTTGTTAAGGATAACATTGCAAATCATATGAAGCTCCCCATTGAATGTGGTTTGTAAATCCTAAAATCATATCTCATCCTATTGTGATATATTCCCTCTAAGAAGTAGTAATTTAATAGAAGAAACTTTTAATTCCAAAACAGAATAAAATCATAACAAATTCAGTTCATATAGATACTTAACAAATCTTAACTAGATATATATCTATCTGTTTCCCCTTTTGCTGGGTTCCCTATAAAATAGCGAATATTTTCAAAAATCAATTCACAGCTTCATTTACAAATCCCAATTCATTATTATTATTATATTATCGAGTGGTATTTATAAATTAATCTCATAAGACCTCCTCTATATAAATAGAACTCATCATCTTATCGATCATGGAATAAATGCAACAACTTGAAGTGGCAAGATTTGGTATCCCAAATATTCAGATTTAAAAAAAATACGTTAGCGGATACAACGAGCAAATGACCTACAAGATAATAATCATTGCTGGAAGCAATTAGCGTATGATGATTGGAATTACGTAATGTTTTGACTATCAGATATATAGGCGAACGTAGCATATTGTTAGACATAATTTTTACAATCGTTCATCAATATGGGTCGCTGGTTAACTATCTTCTTCTTGACAAATTTTCTAGTAGTGATTTTGACTGCTGGTGCTAATGCTGGTAAGTTTCCATTAGTTTTAATGAGTATAAAAAGTATGAATGTATGAATGTTTATTCATTATTGAGCAATACATATTTTTGTAGAATTGAAAGTAGTAAAGATGTATATACAATCTACATATATTAATTAGTAGCTACTCCCGAGAAAAATAAATTATATATAATTTATATTGTATATAATCACCGAATTAAATTATTCATATATACATATAATTGTTCAAATTTGAAACTTATTCAATTGTAATAAAAACTGAAAATGTTGTCCTGACATTGAGTTCTTCTTTAGAATAGTTCGCAACTTATTAGGAAAGATTTAATAAGTTTGGATAAGAAGGAGAATGCTGACAACATGAATTGAAGCCTTCACGGCGCTCGTTTCCCTCTGAAAATTAGATTGAATGAATTTAGAAGATAAATTTATAATCACCGGCACTGTTTGTTTCCTTAGTTCATGCCGATACCATCAATGTTTCACCGTTTGCATTGGCGATTCGAACCAATCAGAATTAAATATTTTGTCGCATACATTTCTGGGCAAATACACTTGCCATAGAATTATGTAGCAAATCTATGTTAATTGAGACGATAAAACATTTAATCAAGATGAATAAGCAATTTCCTGTACATCATGATATGTCTATCCAATATAAATTCATCAACCAGGTTGAGCTATTTCATTCTTCAAGTTATTCCACCCCGAATATCGAGGTTTTTCTTTCACGGAATATGTCTATTTTCAGATCCAGTGTGTGGGCCCAACGAAGTAATACAGAATGAAGGATTTGATTGTGCCAGATGTAGCAACCATGATCTTGTCAGATGTAGAAAGGTAACCGAAAGGAAATGCTATTGCTCAGATGACTACGTTAGAGATGATCAAACACTTCAATGCGTTGAGAGATCTGGCTGTCCCCGAAAAAGTTGAAATGTAATAAAATGTGATAAATGAATGTAATAAAACTTTTTACAACTGACTATTTTCTTTATTGCAAGGGAGGATAACCTAAAATGATTTCTTATGTTACTTTCAGAGATAGAACAAAATATAAAACGCTTCTCCGAAGCAACTTTACATAACCTTTTTTGTGCGGATATCAGATTTTCATTTCGACATTTCGTATTTGATTAACATTCTTCCAAATACGGCTCTGTTTTTCCTTAAATACGAAATTTTGGAGTATTTTCATTCAACATTCGATAATTGATCACAGGTGATGTTAACTACTCGAAACTATCTCCTCCCCATCTTATTGAACCCAGAATGGCTGTCTTCTACATCCGTTATATCAAGATCTGCGCCAAATTCTTACAGACCGAAATGATCTTCAAGTTCAAACGCAGCGACGACCAAGTTCCGCCCAGAACACCGATGATCAGAACCACTGATACAACCTTGTGGCCAGGGTATAGCGTGCCGAACTCGAACAGGAGATCTTGATACCTTGTCCATTTTTCCTCCTCTTTCAAGACCATGTTCTTCTCTGCCGGAGCGGAGATTCCGCAGACATATATAATCTTGCTTAGTTTATCGAGGAGAACAACATCAGGCATATTTGCTTGTATGAACCTGACGGCCGGAAATGGGTTATTCCAGTAGATCTAGCATTTTCCATTGCCAACAACAGACTCAATATCTTTTGGCATGTAAGTTAGCACCGACTCCTGTTCTGTTCCATACGAGTGCCTTAGATGGTAATAAAGCACCCGCAGGGCTGCATTATGGCGATGAGTGTACGCCGAGGCCACTTTTGTCGGACATGCCTACAGCAGGTGCAAAGCGTCTCAGGCGCCTTTCAACAGGCCCTGCAGCTCACATCAGGGACATGCACCCCCATCACGGTGCGGCGATAGACCAAGGTGTTGATTACGTCATATTGGCAAGCTGCAGTAAATTCCTCGGTCTCGGATGTAAGCCCGGCTGACATTAGGTTGACAAACCTGGCCTTCCGATTTTCGGTAGAAAACTATTGGCTTGTCAACATGCCATCATCGACTTTGAACATAGGAACTAGATGTAATGAGCATTTAGAGAACTTTCAGACTTAATAAAACAGATTTCTCTTTCCCTAATCATATTTTAGAGACATGACATACTCAAAATTAGGAGAAGTTTATATTCTCCATTTTTAGAGTGAAGGGTTCAAGACCAAAAATACTAGGTTCGATATAATAAAGATAACATAAAAGTAGAACTGAAACATTCGAGGTATATTTGCTTCCAAGAGACATTTATTGAATGTCCTGGTATTGTAGGGCTTATACAGAAATAGGTAGGTAAACAAATGAAACGGATATGAGTACTTCCATTTTGTCATGAGCAATTGTTAACTAAAGTTATAATTTATGATCAACAAAACCCATATACCTACGCATTGGTATAAATTTTATTCAGATGTACAAAAATGTCCTTGTACTAGCCGTTAGTCATATACATTTATATTTGTACTCTGTAACGGGATTGAATTTGTTGAAGTGCGATTAAATTAAATCAAATTGACACTTAGAAAGGAACTTTTAATTCCAAAATAAAATAAAATCATACAAAGCTCAACTTGCCATGAATTACCAACTCAACAGTTTAAATCTATACCAGAAAAATATCTCAGTTTTCTCTGTTGGTCCCATTTCCTACAGAATAGCGAATATTTTCAAAAATTAATTCAAAACTTCGTTATCACGATTCATTCCAAAACTATTATTATTATTATTACATAATAAAGATGAAATGGATTCTACATAAAAGTGGTTCTTATAAATTATCTTATCTCGACGTGATCAAGCCGATCAAATTCGTAACCTCAATTCCGAACGTGATATTCAAAAATTCAATAAGTTTCTTGCCTCCCAACGCCTTCAGCAACAACCTTTCAGATCAACCCTTCTTGTAAATACTGTGGTTAATTTATCTTCACATACCCTTTCTGGAGCCGAACGATCAGTTCTATCTGAAGGTCTCAATTTTGTTTTTTCCCCTAAAAATTTCCCTACGACATTCATTACTTCTGCTGTATAGAAGCATCCCTACATAAGGTTCCCCATCTCGCAGCAGATGAAATTCATTTCGAAACTGTTGAAATTCTTCGTCATTCCAATATTCCTAAATCAAATTGCTCTGAACCTTTAATCCAATCTCTTAATTTACTCAAATCCTGATTTAGCTATTTTGAAAGCTGATAAAAGAAACTCCTCTGATGTCATGAATAGTTCAGATTATGATAACAAACTAATTCCTATAAGCTCCTACTAAAATATCCCCCTCTATAGAATGTTCAATTTCACGAATTATCCGTCATTCCTCCCTTCCTGAACCAGATAAGGAATTTCTCATCCCCAATTGTTCAAGAAGTCCTCGTTTATATGGTTTGTCTAAAATTCATAAGCCCTCAGTTCCCCTGAGACCAATTGTCAGCACTATCGGATCGCCTACTTAAAACTCTCTCGATATCTGTCATCTATTCTCAAACCTCTTGTACGTAATTCCAACAGTTTTATCCTGAATTCCCTTCATTCCGTTGAAAAACTCCAAAACGCTGAAAGTTGACCTAGGCGATTTGCTCGTCAGCTTCGACGTCGAAGCATATGTTTCCATTCCAGACACCCTTTCCATAATTTCTCGACTGTTACCTGCCAAAAACATTTCAATGGACTTACTACCGTTAATTGATTTTTGTCTTTCTTCCACATGTTTTCTGTACGATGGCAAATTTTACGAGTAGTCCTCAAGGGATGCCATTGGTTCCACACTTTCTCCGGTCATAGCTAATATCTTGAAGGAAACTTATGAGCAAGGTGCTATTGACTCATCTGTTCTCAAGCCGAAATGTTGATTTAGATATGTCGACGACACTTTTGTTATTTGGCAATAATTTTAATTCATTACATCCCAATATCTTTTTCACCATGGAAGTTGAATCGGAAGGTTCACTGCCGTTCCTAGATGTATTACTTAGTCGACAGACTAATTGTACTTTAGCACATTCTGTGTATCGAGAACCCACTCCCATTGATAGATGGGCTTTCCCACCATCACCCTGACCCAAACCAATTTTTCATAAACTTCTTGGTCCACAGAGCTGTCAATTTATCTCAACCCCAATCCTCAAAATCAGAATCAAAACATCTTTCATCTGTCTTATTATCAAATAATTTTCTACAACATTAAAAAAGTCATAAAGGAATACACTTCGCCTAAAATTTCAAATCAACCTGAGCCATAAACCCCCTCGCTTGCTTTATCCACTGCCTATCATTCTTATATGGGAAATATAACTGATCGGAACTTTAAAATCCGTAAAAAAAAAAATATTTCTACTCGGTTTTCCACGCTTCCAAAACTATTTCAGTTTTGCAAACCTATCAAAGATCCCATTCCTCTTCTTCACTTAGAAGATGTTTATAGCATTATCTGTTCTCTCGGTGGAGTCTACATTGGTGAAACAGGTCGTAGCTACTCGTGTGAAGTACATGAACGATGTACATTCAAATAATCTAAACCGTGACTCAGGATATTACCTCCCCAACATTTGGAAGCACATCCTCGAAAATTCCACTTCGCACATGATCACCCGGAATAAAGGCAGTAACCTGTGTAGCGTGAAGAGTTTTTCCCTACAATAAATACGGCTACAGAAACCAATAGAATCAGTTTCAGTTCAAGCCCTAAGCCTGCCCTGAAGATGCCAGCTGTAATGGTTGGCGGATCATCGTCCTCAAGTCGTGCTATTGTGACGCGGAATCCATCCGGAAGTCAAGATTTTTTTAATTATCTCATCAATTATTCGGTATTCCAAATATTCACAATAACTAATATATAAGTGGATGAAAAACATTAAACTACGTACAAGTTAATCATAACTGGAAGCAATTACCTTTTAATGATGGAATTAGTGATGTTTTGAAAATCAGATATATAAATAGGCGAACGCAGCTCATATCGTCAAACAGAATTTTCACAATCGTCAATATGCGTCGCTGCTTAACTATCTTCTTGTTGTCAATTTTTCTACTGGTGATTTTGACTGTCTTCGCTAATGCTGGTGAGTTTTTATTATTTTCAATGAATATAAAAAGTGTTAAATTTCTCTTAAATTCATTTAGTATTGTTGCACTGTTTCTTATTGTATTTTCATTAGACAATATCAAAGCTTGACTGGTTGCATTGATGAATGCAATATCATTCAATATTTACTCTCATTCATTTCAGAGCGAATACACTAGACTCAGATAATGTAGCAAATCTATGTTAAAGCAGGCTATCAAACATTCAGTCAAGAGGAATTAAAATTTCTTTGCTCTCAGTTTAGGAGCTAGAGCGCCCCATCATGGGCCTGAATGAATAAACCTACTGTATATTGGTGGAGAAAGGTTCAATGTAAAATAGCTCACATAGGCCGAATCGTGTATGTTCAGGCAATTTCAAGCCAACTCGAACGTTGGACTTCTTTATTGCACGAACCCTTTTTCGGAGTTATTGTATACTGAAAAACATGTAATTCTCATACATTTGCCAAGGTTTTCTATCGAGGCAATTTCTCAGAGATGGAGAGTTAGCTTAGTAGACTGAATGGAATGCACGAACACAGTTTCTAACCTGGTGGAAAATGTTTGTTATTGTTGCCAGTTGTTGGAAAGACACTATCGGGGCATTTCCCAGTAACTAGCCATTATTCGAACAAAAAATGGACTTTTTAACCACTTTACGGCTAAAACGGGTGCATTGTCACAAAATACCTTGACATCGTGTCAAATACGTTAATTCAGTGTCCAAGAATAATCATTATGAGTGCCAATGTTTTTTACCCAATACAATCCATACATCAACTTCGAAAATCTCCTCAAAACGAAAAACCGTAATTTTGGTATCAATAAATTTGATTTGATAAATTACGCAATTATTCAGACTCCGACTGCGGTTGAATATAAAAATTTCTGACTTATTTGGGGAGGTCTTAGGGGTTGAGGGAGGAGTTATATTGTGAAAAAAACATTGGTACTCATATTGGTTATTCTTTGACACCAAATTAACTTATTTCATACGGTGCCAAAAGGTGATTTGTAGCAATGCAACTGTTTTAGCCGTAAAATGGTCAAAATCCATTTTTTGTCCAAATCATGGCCAATTACTCGGAAAAGCCAAGATAAAGAACCTTGTCACGTCTTTTTTCAAGAGCTGGCTGATAATAACAAACATATTCCACCAGGTTAGAAACCGTGCATTTCATTTAGTCTACTAAATTAACCGGCCAGTTCCAAGAAATTGCCTCGATAAAAAACCTTGGCACTAGGTGCAAATGTATAAAAATTACATGCTTTACAATATACAACAACTCCGAAAAAGGGTTCGTGTAATAAAAAAGTTCAACATTTGAGGTGGCTGTAGCATGGAAACGCCTGACAATACACGATTCGTCCTGTGAGAGCTATTGTACAGTGAACCTTTCTCCACCAATATACAGTAGTGACGGAGTGTATTCATCCAGGCCCACCATATTGCTCAAGCTCCTAGAATATCATGCTATATTGGTATAATATGAAATACCACTCATTCACACATTGATTCACATAAAGTTAAGCCATTCAGAAGCTGATGACTATTCTTCGTTGGAACGTCGATTCTATATGAGCAAGAGAATAGTGTATAGAACGTGTCATTATATAGAATGATGATGATACACTAATAAAATTCAATTTTTGCTCAAGCAGGGGACAAATCAATTTTTTTGTAAATTATGCAGTGATTTGTAATCATTACTTCAATTTCCAGATCCAACATGTGGAATCAATGAAGTACGTCAGTCAAGTGGTGTCGATTGTGCCAGATGCAGCAATTACATGGCTGTCAGATGTGCTCTGGAGATGGTCAATAAGTGTTACTGCATTGTTACATACGTTAGGGACGACCAGACACTTCAATGCGTACCAACATCCCAATGCCCAAACCCTCAAACAGGTTAATCATCATGTGATGTCATTATCTTTAATAGAGAATGTTATTAATTTCATGTCCAAAAAGTGTTGATATACAGTGTCGTTATTAAGGTCCAACCAGAATCTTATATTTTATTGTATACATTTCATAACAAATACACTTGGCATAGAATTATGTAGCAAATATATGTTAAAGCATGTGATCAAACTTTCATTCAAAAGGAGGGCCAGAAAATCCTCATATTATATCAATATGAAAGGCAAATACCACTGATTGACTCATTGACTGAGATAAATTTGAACCGGTCAGAATCTGATGAGGATTCTTTGTTGAAGCGTCGAGTATATATGCGCACGAGTGAAACTTCGTGAATACGATATGGAACGTGCCATTAAATAAAATATTGATATACTGATATAATTCAATTCATTCTCGAGCTCAATCGTGTGACAAAACGATTTTTTTGTTTGTAGATTATGCTTTGATTGTGCTAAATGCAGCAAAAATATGCTTGTCAGATATGGTGAGGGGATATCTTGATAGTAAACTTACGCGGATAGTTAATCTTGAAGAATCTTGGCTTCCGGATGGATTCCGCGTCACAATAGCTCGACACGATGGCATCAAGTCGAGCTATTGTGACGCGGAATCCATCCGGAAGCCAAGATTTTTCATGCTGAGAGGATGGTCGATGACTGTAATTGCGTTGATGGATACGTTAGAGATAATGAAACATTTCAGTCCGTACCAAATGCTCAAAACCTCCAACAATGATTTTACTATATTAGTTTTTGCTATTTGAAATCATTACTTTATTTTACAGGCCAACCATGCGGGCCCAACGAAGTACGTAAGAATAGTGGCATCGATAGTAGCAGATGCAGCAATTACATGTTTCTCATATGTGCTGTGGAGATGGTCAATAAATGTTACTGCCTTGATGGATACGTTAGGCACGATCAGACACTGCAATGCGTACCAACATCACAATGCCCAAACCCTCAAACAGGTTAAATCTCCATGTGATGTAATTATTTTCAGGAGCGAATGAGATCATGATAATCATGTTCAGAAAGAGTTTTGATATACAGGATCGCTATTTATTATGAAAATGGTCAAAACTCTGGTTTTAGATATCTCATTGAATAGAAAATGCTTGCTAATTTTTGGCCGCCTTGCTCTTCTAGTGACAACGGCGTTTTGTTTTTGCATTGTTGGAAAGATTATATTCTTATTCGGATGTACTACATTTAATTGAAAATGTATTTACCCCGGAAGAATCAGAAAAACATTAAACCATTTCTTTAATCTAATTTTGGAAAAACATGCAATATTTACATCGTTGAAATCGAAAATAAATCATCATTTCAACGATGAAAATTACAAGAATTCCAGCTTAGCTTTGGATTCAAAACATGCGACCAAAAAAAATTTAAATATAGGTACCAAAAAAGTGTGAGACGTTTCTTATTATTTATGTAATAAATTTCATTATGAAGTCTCAAGCTGTTCTCGAAATATATAACTCAGACAACTATGTCAGAAATGATTAAACACTTCAATGCGTTAAAAGGTCTGGCTGTCCCCGAAAGAGTTGAAATGTAATAAAATGTGATGAATGAATATAATAATACTCTTTATAATAGTATTTTTTTTACATGAGAGGAAAACCTATAATGTTCGTAATGGTTGACAATAACTCAGCTTGCTAGTGCTTCGAAGAGCATCTGCGAAGCTGGAACCCCTAAAAAACCAGTCCCTCAAGGTCATTGAAAAATTTAGTGGACGAGTGCTTCAGTAATTCATTTATTATTAAATATTATTATTGAATAATTTGATAAGGAGAGATGGATTAATCTTGTGAGCATAAGCCTGGCTTATGAATTACTCCTAATCGATGGTATGACAGAACTGGCGTATAACTTGAAACGTTTGCTTTGAGAGCTTTCGCTGAAATTTTTTTCTTAAGTTCGAGGGATTTGTAGGGTTCGGAATTCACTAAGGCTCATGAATGTTGTGCGTATGCTCTGTCATTTCTCAATCAGCGCTGGTGATTTTCTTGAAATGATGTGTCGAAAAATCCTTGGTACTGTTGCATTCCAGGAAAATAGATCCGGACTACAAGGACCTAGTTTGCGTGTATCTCCACAAGAATTTGACTTGATAGGTATAAAAGGAATTTTTGACTAAGGCAAAGCCGCAGCCAAGTTCGCTTCAACAGATAAGACTTCGACATTATATTCACATCTTTTAGCCTTCCTGGGAGCTTCGTCATGGTGACTTTGAGAACAGTGACAGGAGTTCCCCAAGACTCAGTCTTAGGTCCACTTTTATACATTGTATACACAAACGACCTACAAATATGAAAATTGGTGTACTATAAATAATCTGTAATTGAATAGAAACAAAACTCGATCAACAAAATTTTCATATTACTCAAATAGCAACTCGGAAATAGGATCTTCATATTCAGAAAGCAACTCATCGTTCCTTGGAATGCAAATAGATGGTAGACTAGACTGGAGGTGTCATGTGGACCAAGTCGTCAGAAGCCTGTCAGAATATTGTTATGCGCTAAAAATAATAAGAAATCAAGTTAATTTGGAAGCAGCATTAATGGCATACCATGGTCACATCCAATCTAGAATGCGGTATGGAATAATATTCTCGGGAAATTCCGTCGATGCTAATAGAATTTTTGTTCTTCAAAAAAGGGCACTTAGATCAATTATTAATATAAGGTATACAGAAAGATATTTTCTTGAGAAATTATATTCTCACATTCTATAGGGTGACATGTAAAAAAGTACCGTGCATAGTGCCAGGCGATAGATGACACTAAAATAGGAAAAAAGTTCCTATTAACATATATGCTCAGACGCTTAGTTTTTGAGATACGTTGAAGTTGAAACCAAAATTTCGTTTTTTGCAAATTTCTCCAGAACCGTTCATCGTACAGAAAACGGCTTTGGCGAACGTTTTCTACTCATAGTAAGCTATGTTCTGTGTGACAAAAAATTTTTTTTCAGTCATAATTGGTGCAGATTTTGAAGGGGTGGTGGGTGTTTTTCTTTCAAACTTCTACGTCACTGGAAAAGGGACAATTTTGACACAACCAATTGAACCGCCAATATTTTTTACACAAAAAAGATACTGCTGGTTAGAAGCTCTAAAGTTGACCGTTTTCGCGAAAAATCAACTTTTATGTTGAACAACATGGTCAATCCTTTGGTTTTGTTACTTGTTCTAACGTTTGAATAAATTTTGTTTAATTAGTAAGAATTGACCATGTTTTTCAACATAAAAGTTGATTTTTCTCAAAAACGGTCAACTTTAGAGCTTATGACCAGGCGTATCTTTTTTGTGTAGAAAACATTGGCGGTTCAAAACCGTACTTTTTTCAGTGGCGTAGAAGTTGGGGAGAAAAACACCCACTACCCCTTCAAAATCTTCACCAATTAAGAGTAAAAAAATTTTTTGTATCGCACAGAACATAGCTTACTATGAGTAGGAAATGCTTACAAAAGCTGTTTTTTGTACGATAAACGGTTCCGGAGATATTCGCAAAAAACGAAGTTTTTTTTCAATTTCAACACCATGTATCTCGAAAACGAAGCCTTCTACGACATATGTCGTTCCTTCTTGAAAACAATTGTTCTATCTCCTGTTGCAGTTTGTCTACAAAAAACTGACTCAGCCTGTATATAAAGCAATATTGTTTATCTGTGGACATAAGACATTATTCAGAGATTATGAGAGTGAATATTCATACTTGACGCGTTAAAAAAAATCCAATGTGACAAAATAAATTACACTTATCACCAAAAAAATGTCCAGTACTCAATTATCAAGATATATTTCCCATAGACATAAGAGTGCAACCATTGAATAACATTAAGAGGAACTTGAAAATTTTTACAATCAATAAAGCAAAAAAATTTATTTCATTTGACTTGTTCTTCACTGTCTTGTAAAAATTATAAATGGAACAAACAAGTACTATCTATATATCTATCTCTGGCCTTAATGAATTGTTAGCGAACGTGTTTTTTCAGTTTAGCAAGTTAGTGAAACTACCACCTCAACCCCCCGCTGAATCTTTTTGCAATATCAATATAGTATTTACTTCACTTGGTCCTGTTCAGGGAAGTCCCGCTCTTGATGTTCATTTAAAATGACCATGAACTATTAACGCATATTCGAAATGTTTACATAGATGTCAGAATTACTCAGAATTTCTGGTACGTAAGATTCCACTAACTTACGGAATTAGGATTACCAGATACACATTGGATTAATATAATATTATTTGTGAATCTATAATTTTATAGCCAATAAGGAAAACCAAACAAGTGATTGTGATGAATAGTTAGAAGATCTAGTACTGTAATTGTAAATATTGTGCGAACAAATTAATTCCCGGAAGCACTGAGCAATCAAAAAAACTACATAAACACCATTATCATGACGTCTGGTAATTAGCGTGAAACTATGATGTAATAGTGTACGGATTGAATATAAACCCAAATCCACTGTAAGTATTATTAGTCTAGATTTTTTATACATGCACATACAATAATCAAGATGTATCGCAATATAATCATATTTTTATTTGTGAATTTATTAGTTGTTATTATGGCTGCAAGACGTGAGTATCTGTAATGTTGAATTTCAATGCAAAGTTTTCGAATTTGAATTCCGTATTAGTACCACTTAATCTTCATATACGATAAATAACTATATCCCACAATAAGGAATTATTTTTTATCAACCACCGCGCACATAATTTATAAAACCCATCTACGTTATCACAAACATGTTCTTGCTTTATTATCATTGGTCCAGTCGATGAGGGGTTTCACTTCTTATTTGAGTTCTACAGAATGAATTCCGATGAAATCTTGCGCAATTGGTTAGTAATGACGGTTAACATGAAAGGTATGAAGAAAAAAAGCCGTAAATGATCGGGTAAGGGTAAGAAAATATCAATTTTATTCGTAACTCATAGAATTTGGGTAAAAATAAAAAAAAACATATACTTCCTTTTTTGGCTCGAAAACAGGCTGTTTATATTCAATGAATTTTTCTGAAAAACTAATCTTGTCCGAGAAAGTCCTGAAATGGGGAAGGGGAAATGTAAAAGGTATAGAAAAAAATCTGAAAATTGAATTGAATGTATAATCAAAATACATGTTTTTTCAAGTCTTCGAGGTTTTCAGGAAAAACATGAAAAATTAGTTCTTTCTTGGACACTGCAGTGCTTTAAGATTATTGAATTGAAAGATATTGAAAAAATTACACATTGAGTAATTATAACAATTTTTGTTTATTGGAATTTTTAAAAAATATTGTTAAAAGAAATTATTCCAGCCGTCTGTATCACTTCTCAAACTTTTCTCATTTTCTACAATAAGTAATGATAATTTATCACAAGACATGATTCTAAAATCATTTTATCTCAATAGTGTTTCCTGTTCAATATAAAAACCTTCAATGATAGAAAGTCAGGACTTAAAGTAACTGGTAACGGAAATGAGAATTTTTCAGTAGAGTTGCAGAGGTTTCTCCATATCTTTTACTCAACATTTTCTATAATCAACGAATGATTCAATTATAACAATTATCATGCAATGCTCAAGTCTCAGTTATTGCCGATTGAGAGTACATGCTTCAACTCCCTCATTCTTAGGTTAATCAAAAAAGTTTCTGTTGAAGAAGAATTATCGCGTGAAATGAATTTTGATTCATCGAGAAGTGAAGTTGACAACTGCAGAAAGATCCACATCACGATTCCAGTTGAAAATATCATTACCAAAAAACTACGTTATCACGGGAAAAAATAAATGTCCCATTAGTATGATCATATTGTATTCCGGAAGAGTTTAAAATATTTTTTCTGTCTAGATTGCCCAGATCCAAACGCATCATGGAGTTCCTGTGATACAGCATGTCCCATCACTTGCCAAAACGTGAAACACCCTCCAGAAGTATGCACAGCTCAATGTATATCCAGATGTAAATGCCGAAATCCATATATTTTGGTAAACGAAGGCAGTATTGGATGTGTATTACCAAAAGATTGTCCATAGAGATTAAGACCTGAACTCCTATTGCATAATGAACAAATAATGTAGGATTGATTGTATTCCCACTGAATATCGCAGATAAATAAATAAATCCAATTTTGATCAATAATTAATGCGATTTGATTATTAGAGTTTGCAATTGATATATGCAAATATGTTGAAACTGTATTGTTCTCATCATCATCGCTGTCTGGTAATCATTTATTCACAGTGGTAGAATAAATTAACATTGCAAATACCATGATTTCTTCTTTCCTTTACAAGTTGTCTGTGAAGTATAGGGAACTCAAATCAAGTAGTGAAATATAATAAAGCATCGTAGTGTCGAACTATACTATTGGCGGAAAGTTTTAGTTCTGATTGATACATCCTTTTTTGATATACTAATACAATATTTAATTTTTTGTCGCCTTGAGCAAGGAATTTGCCCAATTTGCATGCAGTGGTATACAGGAATTGGAGCATCACCATTAATATGGTGGGGGAGTTGAATAGAATCTACACAAAACTTGAAGATTGGCATTACAAGACGCTTATAACAGTTGTAGATAGAAACGATCAAGGGATGAAATCAAGATTCCTGTATATTTATTAGATATAAACTAAAATCGACAAAACCACAGAAGATTCAATGGTTAAAAAATAGTTTCAGCCAATTTGTTCATATAAATATAACAAGACTTCATATTTTATTGGATACATTTTGTCTGTAGGTACGAAATCATTGTTACCTAGCAATATTAAGGAACCCCAGCACATAAATAAAAAACATGAACGAGGGCTTTTTTTGATGGGGTGAAGTTCTTTTGCTCAAGGTGACAATGATTGAATAAGCTCACAGGCAAAATTTATCAGATAACACACGAGGTAGAAATATATTCGGCTGTACAAATGCCTGCATTAGAAATAGTCAGCCATTCTCTTTTATTTCTCTACAGAATAGCTGATAAACAAACTGGGAATATTCCGTGACAACCCTGATAAAAATCACGTTTTTCATCGAAAGCTTGTTTCTTAGCAATTACTCGGGAGAAAATTGATATGATTTGACGAAAGTTGATGGAGTGCATTTGTCCAAGTAAAACATAACTACAATATGTTCCACCTATAGTAATATACCAATCATCTACTGATTTATAAGGTAATACCAGAGCAGATGAAGATAAACACTTTGCATGTTTATTAGCCATCCTGGTGATTTATATATAATGAATGATTTTAGTTTGGCAGCATACTTCAAAATGTTTTTGATTTGAATTTTGTTCAATTAATTTGTTCTAGGATACTGCTAAATCACAAACGCAAAATATGTTATATGAAGTGCGTTTCGGAAATATCTCTTGTGATGAAACTATTAATATAAAGGAGGTTCAGCTACATCCAAGGCCAATCATTATTATTTATTATTCTTAACAAATGAGTATGCGTATTAGTAGTATCATCTATCGGATAATATTCGAATATCTACCGGGATATTGAAAATTATCTTGGTCAAGGGTGGTTGTGGAATCTAAAACGTGTGTCTTACTTTCCGTTTGAAATAATTATGTCACTGTCACACTGACATCATCAATAACCTACAAATTTCATACCTATTCATTTCAGTTGTAAAACAATTATGAACTACAAATTATGAAATAATTATGTGAACTTTGAACCGTTTCAGAGGTCGTGATAGCCACAATCCGGGTCAAAAACTGTTTTGAAATAGTTAATTCTCCGTAAATCGAATGACGTTCACGTGAGAAGTCCGTGGCACGCGAGTTAAAAAAGTGCAAACTGGTTGTACTTAATACGGCTTTACGACAACTTTTCGCGTGCCGTTTTAACTCCATGTAGTTAGATTTAGTATCGGACCGTGCCCGACGGCCCTTCTTCTTTCGATAAATAATCATTAAATAGGAAAATTTGACTAAAACAGTTTGAGCTATTCTCAGATCTCCGCTACGCGCGTCTAACGTGCGACGTACCAAAGGGAATTTTCTCACGATCAAAATATACACGCAGCGGGTAAAAGCTAGCCAAGAACACTTTACTGCAACTGGTGCCGGTCGCAAGGGGCAAGAAACGGCCCCAAATTAACAAGACCGAGGTAAAATGTATAAACTCTAACTTACGCGCAGCGAGCTCCTCGAGGCATATGTCAAAATGATTTCGTTCGTAGCTAATTACATAGGACGTCTGGCGTTCATGAAATTATGTTTTTAGACAATTCGAACTTTCTAATTTCGATAGGCCACGTGAAAACCTTGGGGTTGAAAACGCTGAAGACTTCTGAGTGTTACAATATTCGTATAAAATTGCGAAATTTCGCACTTTTAGAAACTTATTAATAAGTATTATTAATTATGACATAATTATTTCAAACGTGAAGTAAGACACACGTTTTAGATTCCACAACCACCCTTGACCAAGATAATTTTTGATATCCCGGTA
The DNA here is from genome assembly GCA_958510875.1 of Endomychus coccineus. NCBI lineage: Eukaryota > Metazoa > Arthropoda > Insecta > Coleoptera > Endomychidae > Endomychus > Endomychus coccineus. Next base: position 183,973,120 of record OY294068.1, on the reverse strand, counting down.
TATAAAATCAGTCGGTTTGGAGAAAACTGATGACAGTACATAGTACATCGTCTTATAGCTACATGTCCCTAGAATAAAGTCAGATTCTGCAAATCACATGATTTGCAAACAAACTTTACATAATCTTTCACAATGGTATGTGGATTAGATGGGTACCAAGCACTATAAATTGGATGATTACCACACAAACGGGTTGCAACAATACCCTCCATATAATATATAAGGCCTGAACGCCCGATCGTCACAATCTAGATGCTATGTGCTATGTTTCAGCTGGACACCAGTACGTTATGGCACAATGTTGCAATACTGACAGTAAATGAAAAGTCTTATTAATTTTATAGGTTACATAAGGACTCCCTATTCAAACGGTGTTGCGATACGTAAATTGAGTCCTCAGTTGCACCTCGTTTGCATTTTTAATGTAAAAAGCTGTCTTCTAATGGATCTGTTTGGAATGTTTCTAACTATATGTATTCTAAAATAAAATAATTGAAACAATACGGAATTATTTCTAAAATTTCGGTTAACTGTGTGTGACCATGCAATATGTGTCGTTCAATCTCACAGAGATTGTTTCATTTATATGTAATTCAAAAATATATGTAAACTCTGTTTAATAGAATCAAAAACAATCCTATGTAAGTTCAGATTTATTCAAAATTAAAATTAGTTATTGAAGAAGTATATGTAAATGAATGAAAGTGCTTAAAACATGTTGCTAAGAAACCTTAAATCATGGCTCACTAAAATTAAAATAAACAAAACCTTCTACAATACGTAAAGACAAAATTCTGTAAATAACATATAAATGAAACAATTTTTGTGAGACTCCCACGTATCTATCCAGTTTGATGAATTTCTTAAAAACCCGATTTTCTAACTATCCTCTGGGTTACCTTTGACGATAGGAAAATGTCCCTTAATCGTTGCCTTTTGGGGGAGTTTTCACATTCACTATTTACTTATTTAGAAAAGTGCATTATGCAAATTCTTGAGTATATAAAGGGGTCGAAACATTTCACAGGGACAGCCGATATCCATTATATTTGGCCAATTGTTGTACTTTCCTTTGCAGACAGGAGCACAACATTCATTCGACGTAACTACCTAACGAACGTGTAAACTGTATGTACGACACAAAGCCCGGGAAAAAGCTACATAAACGTTCACTTACGAAGCCATCTTGCAACGCACTTTATTCAGTCAAAATACTCTTATGCACGCTCATTTACATGTAAAAGTACTTTCCAATCAAATGAGGATTCCTTAGGTATAGATGCAACATTTAATTCTCGATAAAGAGTTTAGACTGTTAAATTAAAATACTTATCACCTGTCAAACTCAATACCGGTCATTAAGACTAAACGGTATTGTTGTAGGCCACGTCTTTTTTGGAAGTCTTTTGTTGATGACGTTACCACATGGATCAATAACATGCTAAGACGCATTGAAATGTTCATAGCCTCCTTCATGTTGGAACCGTTGAAATGTACATGACAATAGTCCATCGCAGACTTCCAGTTTCGTAGCTGCTGTTATGGATCTTGATTGCCAATAACCCCGTCACAGATTTCAAAATGTTTATGCTGCATTGCTTCTGGATAGACATATAAGGTATAAGTTATGCTTGTTTCAACGACATTCATAGCAACATAGACATTCACTTAGGAAGCCATCTTGCAACACACTTCATTCAGTCAACACTCTTATCCACGCTTATTTATATGTGAAAATAAGTTCCAATCGTACGAGGATACCGTTGGAACAGATGAACAGATGCAACATATGATTTTCCACAAGCAAGGGGTAAGACTGTTAATTGTTATATTTATCATCTGTTTGTGAACACTGAAACCATCTACTGAATCACGAATGTTGACAGGTTACCTCGATAACCTCAGACCTTATGGATGCATGTACCTACATTCACCTGTCACTGCTTATGCTGGAGGGAGAATGAATGGAGATAGTTTATATGGAGCAATTACTGAGATTATTATTTTTCAAATGCGCGTATGTAATATATATTCAGGTTATCCATTACAAGCTTGAATGCACAATTTAATTCTAATTATCCTTAAAACGAGGAATTACCATTGTAAATAGCTATTATCAGACTTCGTGTTTGAAAAAAATTAGCATAACATTATAAATAAGGAATTCATACAGTAACGAGGCTAGTTCGAAATAAACATGGGTTATTGGATCTCCTTCTTTATATTTGCTCATTCAGTAGTACTTATTTTTGCGCCTACTCCAGGTAAGTTGATTGTTCTTATAAAACATTCAAGGAAAAAGCTTCTTTCCATCGTTTTTTTTATCACTGAAGCAATCATGCTTTTATTTAGAAAAAGGTGAACAAGTGAACCGAAAACAAAACTAGGAAACATAATCGAAGCTAATACATTAAATAAAATATGGAAAACATTCCTTCAGTAAGACCTCTTTTTTAATATATCAATGACTCTTGTCAGAAAGTAGCAAAGAAATTGATCTAACATGGTATCAATATATACAACCTACAGCACTATATATATCTTGGATAGTAGACTTCCGCGGACAGCTAATCTTGAAAAATCTTGTCTTCCGGATGGATTCCGCGTCACAATAGCTCGACTTGATGCCGACGTTTCGCCAACCATTACAGGTGGCATCTTCAGGGCAGAGCTATTGTGACGCGGAATCCATCCGGAAGACAAGATTTTCAGCACTATATATAGTATCAAAAATGTATTCTAGTTTTGTTGGCAAAACCATTTTCGGACAATTCTGCTTGTCAAATGTAAATGGTTGTAGGAACAGAAAATATATTGGAAATTATTTAGAAGCCGCTAATGAAATAGTTCATATTATATTCTATATTACATTGAAATTTTATCCAAATGGTCTACATAATTTGTTTCACAACCCAATATTGCATAGCGATACCTGCTGTTAGGTTCACTTCCGAAACTATTCACTCTATAATATAGCCTGTTTTATACTGACACTTGATGTCACATGAAAATCAAAAATTGCCACGGAGTAATCCAATAAAATAGACTGAGACTTCATTGTATTTTTGGGCCGATTAGAATACTTACCTCACACTATATACTACATAGAGTGAGGGAAGTGAAATAATGGAAATTTATGTCGTTATATTTTGAAAATAGCTGACAATCAAATAAACAACAATTTGGTATCGTATGGTATCAATCATCTGACTACATGATATATTTTATATAATATCCGATTGATTTCAACCATCACTATATAATTCCTTGAATAATACTCTCGGAAACTGGAACTTAAGGGCAGTCTTATGTGATTATTCTTCACATTGTAACGTAAAAGATTAATTTATACTTTCTAAATCGATGAACGGTAGCTCCTGATTTTCATTGTGATTTCCAGTAACGTTATTTTTTGAAAACGAAATTGTGAAGCCATATTCAGTTTCTTACATATCATCAGAGGGATACAAATGATACAATAATAATCAGGAGCTGAGATATAAACATTATTAAAATCTGAATTTCATGATACAGCAACTTGCTTTGCAGAATTTTGCTTTAGATCATCACCTGGAAGCCCAGCATCAGATTTTAGCTATCATTATTTGTAAAGTTATAATTGCAAAAACGGCCACCATTAGTTGGAATGAAGCTTAAACGCAGCATTTCTTAAAGAAACCCCGAGAATCAATATTATGTTATTGTTATTGTTTGACACTATTGTAACCTTCATTTATTCTGACAGTTCAAATATTCATACTCTGCAGATTGAACACTGTCCGCATCTTCACATTTCGATGACGTGTACATTCAGTATGAAGTACGATACACTTTTTTTGCTTCATTCTTCGTTTTTTCCTTCCAACCGACAGTTCCCCGTTAGGATTCCTCTTTGTTCACTTTTCATTAGGTTTATGCGGTCCTAGAGCTACAGTTTCTCAGAAGTACCTTTGCCTACCTAGATACATGTACTTCTATCCAGTGATCTTTTATGGTCTACTTCTTTCTTGGATTGTTCTATTATTCCACAGAAGGCTTCAAGTCTAGAAACAGTGTTTCAGCTAATTTTTTCCGAGTTCGTCGGCTTTATCGTTACCCTCCAGTCTGGTGTATCCCACAATCCATAGAAGGATAACCGCAAAATCCTTGCTTAGTTCGTTTAGTTTCTCCAAGCACGTAACCGCCGGTTTGGGAATAACGGCTTAATACGTGGATGCTTAGGACGTTGATGACAGTTCGGACATGATGATTATTTCTTGTCTACGGAAGCTTCTATATTGAACTGGATGCATTTCCCCATAGCGTGAATTTTCGATTGGCAAATGTTCGAGGATCGGCCTACGCTTTCAGAGTTTTTGATTCCAGGCCCATATATTCCTACTCCAGTTCCTTCTGTTGTTTTAGAGCCATCAGTGTACCATTTGATGGAATGATGGACTACTCAATCTTGGGATGGTCTTTGTGTCCCATTCGATTCTGCGATTTAGCTTAGTGTTGAATACTTTCATGAAGCGTTACCTCTTCAACATCTCTTCTTAGGGCATCATGCCCCAAGTGTGCTAATTTACATGCAGGAGTCCGTACTTACGTTCCCTACCATATCGAGGGTGTGCAGTTTAAGATTACTTTTACTGCAGCCGTTGGGCATGTCCGAAATGCACTTGTTATACACAGGCTAGTATTTTCATTTAATGTGTATTATAAAATAGCTGTGGTCCATGACCTATATATTTGGGGATTATTTCATTTTCTACGCGCGAAAACCAGCAATTTTTTTTGCCCGATTGAAATACTTACATTACACTGTACAGATATAGTGGAGGATATAATGAAAACTGATCCTCATATTAGTATTTGTAATTCATCACTCGCGATATCATCAGGTAGTGGAAACACTGGACCTGTCTCTTGTGGAAGATACGAAATTCCCACCACATGTTACGCACCGTGTGAAGCCACTTGCAGTGACCGAAAACCACCTGCTTGTTTACCATCAGTCTGTAACCCAGGATGTGTTTGTGCTCCTGGATTTATCAGAAAAACAATCGACGGACCTTGCATAAGAATCAACAGATGTCCAAGTGAGTATATCCGCCTTTATCATTAAATTGCACCATTGAGCTTTTATCATTTCTTCTACATTTACAAGGAATCGTGCCAACTTATACCCTCTAGTATATAATTACGTCCGAATGTTCATAGATGTAAAAAATTATGGTAATTTGTATGAAATAATGGCCGAAAAGATATCAGGTCAAGCAAATCTCCAATATGTATGAAACATATTGGAGATATATAGTAGGATTCTATGATACTAAGTCATGTGTCAACTACATTATGTATGGAATTTGATCAAATCTTTATCAGCTCGTTTATATTCAGTTAGAACAGTTCTCAGTTAGCACCAGGATCCTATTACCTAATGAACTATTGAAGCAATTGTCAACTAATACAATTCTCATTTAGTTAATAAAAGTTACTAGATCTATGAGAAGGCATCGAATAACACAAACTTATCAGTGATCTACTACTACTACATGAGTAATGGAAACATATTTTAAACGATAAAAGTGGCAAAAATCACAATGAAACCTGGTTGAAAATACTTTGCCTAGAAATTTAACATCCAAATTTTCATGGAATTGATTCATTGATATGCAGTGGCTGGTTCAAACTTATGTGATGCATGAGTAATTTTTTTAAGCCAGTACTTATGATTTTATTTTCCTAACATACCGAGAATTTAGAAAGAATATTTTGGCAAGCAATAGTTTTGATTTATGAGATTGAAGTTTTAACAAACGTTGATTATTTCATTGATATGAAGTTGTTGTACAAACTTTTGGGTAATTGAGATAATGTTCCATATAATTGAATCTTTCAGGATGCCCAAAAAATGAAACTTACCAGACATCAGGCCTTGACTGTGAGAGATGTCGCCTAGACAATGGCAATGTACAGATTACCTGCGACCCCACTTGTGAGGAGAAATGCTACTGCAAAGATGGATATATTCGAAATGACAATAACACGTGTATTTTGAGGAAAGACTGCCCGAAATTAGGTATAACAAAGATAATATATTATATTCCTCAACCGCTTTACTCTACTTCGTCATATCATATACGTGTATTATTCGGCCATCAATGACAACCTTTGGGGAATGAAATATCATGTAATTCTAATGATTCACATGAACTAATTGATTCGTTGTGATTGTGGAGAAACCAATGGTATAAGACTAACATCTATTCATATCTTTTCCAGAGTGTAACAAACCACACGCAGAAATAACAAATTGTGGAAGTGCATGTGCTCCCACATGCCAAAACAGAGACGATCCCCCGATATGCATAGCTCTATGTATCTACGGTTGCTTTTGTGTGACACCTTATATCCTGGATGAAGTAAGCCAGGCTTGTATATTACCAAGAAATTGTCCCAATAAGCCATCATGCGGAAAATAGTTATAGATGGAAACCTATCCATAGAAGTCGAGGAAAATATCACGTAACTCAAGAAAACTATAACTACTACGCAAAACATAATTGAGTGTACAATTTAGAAAATAAGTGTTTGTATAATATTTCAGAATTAAACTAATTAAACTAAAGTTATTCCATATCATTTATCGTTATTATATTTGTAATTATCTAATTTATTAGTTCCACTTTCCACAGTATAGACTAACATAATCACATTATGGCAACATTAAAAATAATTTATACTAAGTAAACATGTTGATGTACCACTTGATAATTTTTTTCTTCAATTCAAAATATTCCCTAGGGATAAGAATTTCGAAAGTAGATACCAAAACATATCTTATCACATTATAAGGTATTTTATTTACTCCCAAGTAAATAATAACATGAAACTTTTTTCACAATCCATTACTGGATTTATATTTAGGGTATGTCAGGAATGTATGGACCAGTCAAATAATTCGCAAACGATCGTCCCAACGCAGCTGTAGTGATCTTCAGATACACCTACTCAAGGAAATTATATGTGTGTTTATGTTTTCTCTTTTTTTTAAATCATACTTTCCAAGGAAATCGGAATGGAATTTTTTGGGGGGTTAGAAAATAGTTCACCCTCAACACATTGTTTAAGTTCTAGAGTTTATTTCATGGGACTTCTATGTAATATCGTTAACTAAGCTTGAACGTATTACATATATGCTAATATTTACCAATAACAAACCCATTTTGTACTTCAAACACAATCATATCCTGTTTTTTTCAGTATATATCCCAAATAACCCCGGGATAAGACAACGTAACACTTCAAAAGAAATTATTCTTAAGTGAACGTGCACAATGTAGAAGCTCAAGAATGGAATGAGTTCAGAAATATATCCAAAAGCTTGAGCTAGAAGCATTCTCTAGCCTGTGTGCAACATAAATATACGACTCTGTGAACGATCTGATTAACAGTTAATTCGACAGCGCGTGAGAATAATAAGTAACTAGTTGTGCTTTCTAGCGCACGAAATATGGCAGTGTTACAATTCTCCCTCCCCCTTTGGTTCACGAAACGTCACGATAATGAAAGCAATCAGTAAATGTGAGGTTAGGGGTAGCAAGGATACTCCATAGGCCTCGCAACAGAGAGATGATAAGATAGAGTGCGCAAGCGACTATTTACGTGACCGGGTTTAAGATATGTAATCCGTATGGTGGGGGGATTTTACATAGATGCTTATAGTTGCATAAAACACAATGAGAACCCATTTTTATGATAAAACCATTGAATATAACGAGTCGCGCGAGAGTGAGGTGAAATTTAGTAAGAAGAAGAGAGAAACATCTCTCTGGTAAGGAGCAGAGAGATCTCTCTGGTAAGAAGAGGGGATGAATCTCGGTCATTTATTTAACAATGCATTCATTGTGCAGCGCACTCGCATCTCTCTGCCTCACAACGGCTCTCCTATGAATGGGTCGTTCTCTTTCCCGGTCCGCGACTGCACGCGATGGAACTTTATTTCCCTCTTTGACTAAGTCATTGGCAGGTCGTAGATTTCCGTCGAACTGGGGATTGTCAGCGAGCTAGTGTTTACGCGGGCGACTATTCCAGATTTACCCTACAAGAAAATAAATAATTTATGGATGATGTATTATCTAACCAATTTCGTTTTTTCAAAAAGACATTCAAGATCTATCGGATTGTATGATTATTTTGTTGACTAAATAAATTGCACACTATTCCTGATGTCGTATCCTAGCGAATAGTAGGTAATTGAATCAAGCTTGGATGGCAATCCAAATAGTAAACAGACCCCTTTCAAATCCTTCTAATTCCAAGTAGAATAAACAACGACTTATTTACTTTAGGACTGAGTCCGTATCTCTAACATCGAAATATTCAAGTTGTGCAAATATATAAATTACAAACTCCGAGTCTCAGACTCAAAGTAAGTAATTTAATTCATTTCAACTTAGGCAGCAAGTTCAGCTTATACATGGAATGGGTAAGATTCCAATATTGCCTTGAAACGTGACCAAACCCTCATTTAAGATTCGTAAATGTCTAGAAAATTCACACTTTGAGTTGTTGTAATTTCCAACACTGCTTTGAAGGTTTTAATATTTCGACATGCACAAAAACATCTTTCCGCTTCCTCTATCCACACACACTCATTCTTCTCTTCTTCCCTTATAACTCTTGAAAATTGAACCAAACGTGGAATTCGAACACAAGAATTCCTGAATCTCTAGTCCAGTGTGTCGATCAAACTTCTAGTTTGATTTAATATCATTATTATCAAGGAGTAAAAATAATAGTTCCGTAACTTTTTGCTCAGAGAAGATAAAATCGATACAATAATAGCATTGTCTCCAGCTGATATGATTTACGTAATGTATTTCCTAGTAGATTGGATGTAGGTACACCTACGCATTTGTTCACAGTTACTACTGAGTCATAGAATAATTGACTACGACAAGAAGCTTCACTGGGAAGCGAGGGTAAATTTGGCATAGTGTCCTTGAAAAGGACGAATTGTTCAAAATGTTCTATTTGAGAAATGACAACTGATGTTGGCTACTTGATAGCCAAAAGATCCTCAGTTCTTTAACAAGATCCTCAGTTCTTTAACAGTATTTTTGGTGGATAAGGGTGATTTTTTCATACTTGGACTACACGATAGGGAAACCTATTATGTTAGAGGAAAATCGAATGAGCCAGCGGTGGAATGTTGGGAGGCACTTGAATTTTTCTCGGAGGTTTGCTGGTTATATGCATGGGGGAAGACCTCACTAGATGAAGAGTTCCATAGCTTTGCTGTTCGATAGAAAAATTGAGTCTGGTAGGAAGAAGTTCGTAAGTCTTGATCTTGATGAATGGGTGACAAGTTTGAAGTCGTCTATCTGGAACCTCTCGTGGTGGAACATAAGACGAGATTTATGATGAACATTGACCATGGTAATATCTATCGAAAAGAAAGAGATATCCCACCTTTTTACGATGTTCTAGAGTAAGTGTGACATCACCAATCAAACGCATAGCTCTCTTCTCGATAGAATCCAAGAGCTTCAGTGTATGGTTGGGAACCGAGCTCCAAACAAGTGAACACTACTCCAGGACAGGTCGAATCTGTGCTTTTTAGATTGTGAAGAGCTGCTGGGATGCAAAGTAGCTCTTGGGACGGAATAAAAACCAAGTCGTTGTGAAGCGGGATCTCATATGATCATCCCATGAGAGGGTGCTGTTGCTGCTGATCCTGAGCAGGGATATGCGAAACTTCATAGGAATAGTTGTACCTCATCATATAAGGGATTGTGGGATCCGCCTTCCTGCAGAAAATGCAAGCTTGAGTTTTGGTTGCATCAAACTCTACTAGGTTATCAGATCCCCATTTCAAAATCATTTGCCAGATCTTCATTAACAACCTATCTCTGTCTCATTTATAGTGTTCTTCACCCTTACTTTATGGAATGTGACATACAGTATACGTGATCATTAAAACCAATGAAATCACATAATCGAATGAGGCGAAACTCATTCCATTTCGTCACGGAATTTATTCCAATGCCATTTGATTGGTTTTACTTTTCATTCTCAAATAGGCAGAGTTATCCTTTCGATTACACCTAGTATTCTGTCACAAGACTTCAAGACAGTCATCTCCCTCTAGAGGCGGTCGGTGTTACGCTTTATCCTCGTCTAAAACGGATATGCCGTTCCAATACACATAATACCAATATACTGGCTTTTCAACTTGTATGTTCTCGATGCTATTTCAGTCATTACTGTCCCATCAAAGTAACATCATTTATTGAAGTTAGAGATGTTAGAATACTCCCAATGAGTTATCATATAGGAAACATTGATTCTCATATGGAGACAAATACTAACAAGTTGATTCAAGATAATAACACTCATAAAAAGATCCTAGAATAAAACCGGATACAACAATTAATATTTGTGTTTGAATTCAGCATGAATCAATATTGAATGGCCACAATTCCGAAATCCCATATAACATAGAGAATAAACCCATTATGTCTATTGACATTGTAATGTCAACATTGCTTCCCTCTGAATGACCTTCCTATCGGTAATTCGAAATTCATATTCTCCAACAAATTTTCAAACTGCTATTTGATTCCATCGATAGCAACGTGGCTTTATATACTTATAATAACATATTTATAATAACATGATATTTTACGACGAGTGTTGAAAATGACTCGTACCCTCTCTAATAGTCCTTTCACAAACTGTCACTGGTATTAGCACTAGTTGCACACTATTTTTTTTACGGCTGCATTGAAATCTTCAATGTTATAAATTCAAAATTTCTTCTCTATTCACATTCCAAGAATATATACACGGTTGCCCGGCAATGGTATCACAGCCGTGTAGAAAAAATTGATGGGAACGTGTGAATCCGGAAATAAAATGATGTTTCAAAGTTTCAAAGTTTACTTCAAATCATTTTCAAATTACATTTACAATTCTTACATGTTTCCATGGCACTTGAGAAAATCTCGTGCTGTGCCAGCATTTGATTCTATACTAGAACCTTTTAGATATGTTGTTAAGTGAAAGATAAAATATAGAATACAAAATATAAAAATACAAAAGTATAGTGGAATGATGTCTGGTTTTATTTGAATAATGAACTTCATAAATTGTAATGTTGTACAATGTATAATTTAGTCTGAAATTGTGTTTTAGTAGCGCACTTATATTTGACAGGTAGTATATTGTACAACCAATGAAGTCTTTCCTTTTCTGACAAACAGTTTAATTAAATATTTGCTATTTATATTCCTTATTCGGTATGGCTTTAGTTGTGTGGGGATGATCTACTATTGCAGTATCATTTTGTTTATGTATTGACTGGATTACTGAGAACATATATAGACTTTTGATATTCAGTAATGATTCTTGTATAAATATAGGTTTAATGCTTGTCCTTGCGGAGATCAAAAAAATGATTCTAATGACATAATTTTATATGATTTGTAATGGTTTCAAGGAGTAATTATACACAGAACCCCAAACATTCACACCGTAAGATAAGATTGATACAACCAGACTGTTATAAATAGTCAATAGATTTTTCTTATTTAGTATGCTCCTGAGGGAATAAAATCTATATATGAGTTTTTTTTCTTTTTTTGATCCATATGGTTTCCCCATTTTAGATATTTGTCAAAAATATCCCCTAATACTTTATAGAATCAGTTTTATCAATTACATCTGAGGAGTTTTCTATTTTTAAGGGTTCCAATGTGGGATATGAATTTAGTTTTGAAATTGTTCAATTCCAAATTGTGTGCATTCAATCATTTTTTTAAATTTTTTATAGCTGATTGTGCTCTATCCCAAGCCTCATTCGTGGTTGAGCCCTCACATATTGAAACTGTGTCGTCTGCTTAAGACTAGATTGTGCAATTTCCAAGTAAAAGAAAATTATTGATAAATATAAGGAAGAGTGTTGGCCCTAATATAGTACCTTGAGGTATGCCGGTTTTGAGTATTTATTCAGAGCTTAAGGTGATATCTATTTGGACTTGTTGATGTGTTTCAGTTAAGTGATTTTCTATCAGTTGAACCACACCATCGCGAATAATTTTGCATGCATTCCTGTGTCAAATGCAGTGGCGGCTCGTGAACTTTTTGAGAGAGGAGGCTGGACATAAAACGTTTTTGTAAAAATATACTATATTCATTCAATTAATTTAACCTTCGCGCAGCGACCGTACCAGCTACTTCAGTGATAAAATTAATTGTTACCCAGCAAGAACCAACGTGGAGGTATAGAGTTTCTCTTACCCACACATTTTTTTTCGTTCGTTTTTTGTTTTTTATTTTTTTTGGATTTTTAATTTTTCTTCTTTTTTTTTGGAATTTTTCATATTTTGTTTTTTTTATTAATTTTATCATTTTTTTTATATATTAACGAAATTCTACGGTCTTTAATTTGCGAAAAATGATCAATAATATTATCATAAAATGTATCATTATGTTTTAAGTGTTTTACTAAATCTTTTTCAACAGATATTAAACTAACATTGTATAAACGATTTTAGCCCATTGTATTTCGCATGTATGTTTTAATTCGTTTGAGAGTAGAAAATGATCTCTCCACCGATGCCGACGTGACAGGAATGATGACTGTCAAACAAAGTAGTTTATAAAACTGAGGTAAGACTTGTTGCAAATCATTATGTATCACATATTTTATCATATCGGCGTGACTGTCGTACTGGCCTAAAATATCTTTATCCTAGTATACAACGCATAATTCATTGTGCAGCGCTATTTTATCAAAAAAATTATATTTTAGAACTAAGTTATCTGAAAGTGTATTGAGAAACTCTTTTGAAAAAGATTGGGAAAATCTTCTATTCGTCAAATCGAAAAACTTCAATTCATGTAAATCGGAAAATCGAAACTCAATATTTGACCTTTAATAGTATCTAAAATTTCATAAAAAAGTTGTTTACAATGTATTTTCTTGTCTACCAAATTATATGTTCTCCTCCTTTTCACGGGAGAAGCCTCATCAATTGAATAATTTCCAAATAAAATATTAAAATGAAATTCTGTATAACGGAAACTTGAAATTTTATCAATGAGATGTTTTAAACGATCTCTTGAATAAATTATATTAGTGAATTTATGTTGTAAAATTTGAAAAATAAGATCAGTTTGTTCAAATATTAGTTTAAAAGTATCAAGAAAAAACAAAAATTCTTCATTTTCTAAATAAGATTTTAAACCAACAGCAGCAGTCATCACTGTTTAATATAAAATCAAATGTTTCAATTAATTTGTCTTTATTTTTATGGATGGTAAACTAAAAATTCCATCGAGTTCGAGCATTACAGGGAATTCTGTTTCCTACTATGTTATTCAAAACTTACGTTCGTTTGTTTGAAGACCGATTAAATGTCCCGCCATTACAGATGCCGTCGTAAGTCTGATTTATTCGCAAAGTCGAATCGTTGAAATGTTTCCATTAAGAAATTGAATAAATTGAGCGCTGTTCTTCATGAACTAACATCGTAGAACCCTAAAAATCTTTCCACTAGTTGTCCATTTTTACAATTAATAATTTACCGAACAGACGAATTCTAATCTAACCTTATTTCGCGTGGTGTCACTCAACCATTATACCCGCATAAAACAAAACAAGCACCGACGCAGCACGCATGTGTCGTATTCCGTACCACACCGACTGTACTGAACTTAAAGGCGGGCGGCAGGCTAGCCTCCAGAGGGTGTTGCCATATTCGCTGTTTCACGCTATTTGGCGATTGACTGGTCGGAAAAACGGCAACTGTGTTGAACAACAGATGCTCAGCGTTTGAGATATATAGAGTCAAGCCTCACAGCACTGTTGCCAGATTAAAAATAACTACTGAGAACGGGGAATTAATTGTAAAATTTAAAAAACTATTAGAGAAACCGCAAATAAAATTAAGAATGATCAACAAGATAAATTTGTGAGGAGGCTGAGCCTCTTTAGCCTCCTTAGCCTCCTTCGAGGAGCCGCCACTGGTCAAATGCTTTTTGAAGGTCAAGAAAAATAGCAATGGTTTCTTCATTACCATTAAAATTATCTAATATGTGCGAGGTTAACATCTGTATAGAATCTATTGCACTTATCCCCGCATGGAAGCCAAACTGATCATGTGGTAGTATCGAATTTTCTTGTAGAAATTCATTGATTCTACTGTTCAAACATTTTTCCATTATATTTGATATATTATTCATTAATGATATTGGACGGTAGTTTGCAACGCTTACTCTGTTACCCGTTTTGAAGATAAGCACTATGATACTCTCTTTGAATTGTGTTGAAATGATAGAGGTTTCAAATATTTTATTTATTATATGTTAAACCAGTTTATTAATGTGAGATTTATAAATTTCAAAATTCTCGTATAAATACCATCCTCAAGTTAGTTATAATCTTTTCAATTCCCACATAGTCTACTGGTTCCAATGTCAATACGGGATTTCTGAATGGAATGTTCTTGTATTGAATACGTAAAATGAAATACGCCACTGAAACGATTAATTTCAACAAGAATGCGGCAGTAAATCTTCGAAAGCGCTGCCTGGAATGTCTTACGAGATCATCGCTCAACCAAAGAGAATCGTCAACACAGACAGTCAACTGAAATCAACTAAGAGATTGACATGCTTTATTACTCGAAATGCAGGAACATTTATCACAATCACAATATATTGTGAAAATTCAATTGCTTACTGGGTTATTTATCCTTCCACTTGTTGGTTATACGGATCTAGATTGATTGAAGGCAATTTGAGATTTTAACGGAAACGAGATCATTACATTTCCCATATCGTTGGTTATCAACTTGGAAATACTGATACTATCCTAGTCCTCACATTTCGACAAGCATTTACTCAAAAAATAATTGCATGGACTACAGACGTCCTATATAATTACCTACGAACGAAATCATTCTGACATATGCGTCGAGGAGTTCGCTGTGTGTGAGTTAGAGTTTATACATTTTACCTCGGTCTTGTTTAATTTGGGGCCGTTTCTTGCCCCGTGCGACCGGCGCCAGTTGAAATAAAGTGTTTTTGGCTATAGGCCGCTAGCTTTCACCCGCTTCTTGTATATTTTAGTCGCGAGAAAATTTTCTTTGGTACGTCGCACGTTAGACGCGCGTAGCTGAGATCTGAGAATAGCTCAAACTGTTTTAATTAAATTTCCCTGTTTAATGGAATTTTATCGAAAAAAGAAGGGCCGTCGGGCACAGTCCGATACTAAATCTAACTACATGGAGTGAAAACGGCACGCGAAAAGTCGTCGTAAAGCCGTATTAGGTACAACCAGTTTGCACTTTTCTAACTCGCGTGCTACGGGCTTCTCACGTGAACGTCATTCGATTTACGGAGAATTAACTATTTCAAAACAGTTTTTGACCCGGATTGTGGCTATCACGACTTCTGATAAGGTTAAAAGTTCACATAGTTATTCCATAATTTGTAGTTCATTATCGTTTTACAACTGAAATAAATAGGGGTATGAAATTTGTAGGTTATTGATGATGTCAGTGTGACAGTGACATAATTATTTCAAACGTAAGGAAAGACACACGTTTTAGATTCCACAACCACCCTTGACCAAGATAATTTTTGATATCCCGGTAAATACTTTCATGCCATCTTTTCGGACAAGATATTGGTGATGTAAGCTTCCATTGTTAATGTCATATCTATCAGGACTAGAGTGGTAAAAACCACCATCTCTAGATTATTCGTAAGGTTCACAGATTTTGATCATCGAGTAGAAAATACGTGTAGAACAAAACGCGTTGTGCACCAGCCATATTACGAGGGAAAGGTGAAAGGTTCCTGGAGAATGAAATGATTCATTTGGCCACAACTTATGTTATTTATCAACATAATATCCTTGTAGCCCGATGCTCTTGGTTCAACGTTTTTATAATTTTTCGAAACCTTCCAAATAATACAATAATAGGTCATTGGAACCAAATCTCTTTCTGCCGAGCCATTTCTTCAAGTTTGGAAATGGATAAAATCACAGGGGGGCAAATCTAGAGGATATGGTGGATGACGAACCCATTCGTAGCGCAATTCATGCAATTTTGCCATTGCGATACGAACCTGTGCCCCGGTGCATTATCCTGGTGGGAGAGAACTTTTTTCTTCCACAAATGCAGACGCTTTCATTCCAATTCGGAGTCGAATCGATGCAACAGCTCTGCATAATATACGCTGGTGATCGTTGCCCTTTTCAAGGTAATCGATATGGACGATACCGTGTGCATCCCAAAAAACTGAAGCCATGATTTTGTTGGCCAATGAACCTTCTTTGGCCTTTTTCGGCTTCGATTCGCCAGGACAAGTCCACTGTTCCGATCGTTCTTCGGTGTATTGTGATGGATCCATATTTCGTCCACGGTTAGAAAACGGCGCAAAAAGTCTTCCTTATTGCGCTGTAACATCGCCAAATACTCCTTTGAAGTTGTCACACGTTGCACTTGTTGTCAACAGAGAGCAAAATTGGTATCCATCTGGCAGATATCTCATATTCAAACATTTATCTAAAATGTTCCGTACCCGTTTGGTTGAGATGCACTTCAACTCGCCAATCCTCCAATATCTTACCATGGATCTTGTCGACGATTGTTGGCGTTGTAACCTCTATTGGACGACCAGAACGTTCAACGTCCTTTGTGGTCATACCACCACAACGAAAATCAGTAAACCACTTGTAAATCATTCCAATCGATGGTGACGAGTCCCCATAATGTTGAACAAACGATGCTTTGGTAATGTTTTTTCCAAGCAAGATATCACGTAATCAAGACGTGAAATTCTCTTCTTTCGATGTTTACAAAAATCTGCAAGGTTGCTTGGCTTTCGATGGGTGTCAAAACAGAACTGAATGACATATCAGAAAATTGTAATGCTTTCTAGTTAAAGCATAGAGATCAATAATAGAGTTCGTAACCAGCTCTAAGAACTATAGGCTATTTTTATTTCTTTCTAATTTGTCGAAAGAGAGAACATACTATCAGAACAGGATAAAACCACCGCCGCTCGCATAGACCTAGTCAAATGAATAACATTGCTCTTATGGCCTTCGAGTACTCTAATTCTTGATCTCTATGAGTTTAAGATGGTACATCACAAAGGTCACATGGGATTTTCGATTGGGGCGCCATCTGTTTCATTCTTCAGGGACTTTCCCCTTTGCCCTCGTATTTTCGATATCAAAAATGTTTGTAGAAATAATAAAATAACAGTACTGTTTCAACTTTAATTCATTCATAATTCACCGACTATAGAGAGAAAATCAAGGCCATTAATTTTGTGTAGAAAATATAATCTATGGTTGACAAATGGTTTATTCCAATCATAATATCATTTAGTATCCATTATTCTATTCATTCTCAAATTACATGAACCAAGGGTGAACAGAAGTACACTTAACAATAGGATGTCTCATAGTTAGCAATTATACGATTAAATCATTGTTGTCGTTACCAGATTTTCTATCCTCACTGATGTTCTTAGCGGGTTATTCAATAGAGTCTAATTGTATAAATTAAACTTTCAGGTCGAGAAAATCATAGCCAGATATTTTTTTCGATCAATAAGGAAGCTTTTTTCGGTTTCTACTATGGACTATCCATTACACGATAATTCTGCACATCAATCACACTGGTTACAATGCCAGATATTATATAATTGTTTATTTTTTACTCGTTATCTTACATAAATTATAAATTTTCAACTTACCTAGAATCGTAATATCAGTATTCATTATTCCGATGTTCTATTTAAATACCTATTCAAGTTATGTTCGGTATTGATGACTTTAAAAGCAATTCCTGAATATTCAAGTAGATATAGTTGAACAGGTACTGATAGACGCTTATATATAATCCAATATAAATAGTTTGGTTAGTTATTGTTGAAGAGCGGAAAAGTTGGAAAACTAGAAGAAAATGATTTCATGGATGAATGTTTTCCTTTTTATTGCTGTACTTTCATTGACCATTTCTAGTAAGTAGACTTGTATTCTATGTTAGATAGTTTGAATATATCAAGGTTCCAATTGATTTTTGATTTCATGCCAAATTATGAACAACATTGAAATCAATAATTCAATTAGTGAAGACTTTTTTACTTTGACTATACGAGAGGGAAACCTATAATGTTTGAAAAACATCGGATGAGCCAGCGGTTGAATGTCGAGACGAATTTCATAATGCAACATCTCACAAACTTGAGAATAGTCATACATCTAGGAATTTGAAAAGTTCGTGTTAACACAAAATGAAGATGTGCGAAACAACTTCTCTAAATATTATTTGTGACGAAGTGTAAATCTTAGGATATCCCATTAATTCATTGAAAAAAAATTTTAAAAAGACAATAAGATAAAATTGGAATCGAGATTGATTCAAATAAAAACTGTAAACTGACACAAAATGCCTAAATACTAAATTTTAATACAATTGGGAGATCAAAATCAAAATTCATTGATGATTGATGATATTTAATTTCCTCTATTAGTTTTTTCTGGATCACTTTCACAAAATTGCTTATAGGAAGCGTCGTTATGTCAGAAGTTAATTCGTTTACGCCCGTTATCATACTGATCAACAATTATTCTATTCTCAGTCTGAGACGGATGAGTATATTGTGATGTTGACAACTTTGACAACTTATTGATTAGGCGGTATTAGGATCATGTTACTGGTTTTGTGTTTGATACTTATGAAGTATGTTGATAATAATTATTGTTTATAGTACCATCAATTAATAGTTAATACTATTCAAACATGTTCATTGGTCATTCGTATTGAATTTAATGTAAATGTTTAGATTGTATTCAAACCCAACTGGCACTAGAGGTAAACAGAAGCGATACTATGTTATCCCTTGGTTCACACTCCCATTGGTTAATCAGAAATGAATTAGTTTCTAGATGGGTACCTACTCATTCCAGCTTTGTATTCACCTAATTTTAATTTGAGGTTATGGAAAATATAGTGACTTGATGTAATAGTGTTTTGTTCGAATACTTATTTGCTTAAACAAATTAATACCATGGTTGAAAAGCTACGATTTTTATTAACGAGTAATACCCATTTAATATAATCACCGTCTAAGTGCAACCTTGGCTAATATTACCCGTGTCCTTATTTACACTTAGTGCTAGTTGATTTTGAAATCACATTAGTTTATATTGATTTGAATATTTTTCATAGGATTAGAAGGAGCTGCTGGATGTGGTTGTAATGAAATAGAAGTAAATTGTGGTCTTAAGACACCTCCAACTTGTGCTAATCCTAACCCACCAGCGTCGCCGTTTTCTTGCGAACAGAGATGTTCGTGCAGGCCAGGATTCATAAGGAATGCGAAAGGGGAATGCATTGGTGTGCTAAATTGTCCGGGTAGGTGTTCAAACAATTGAATTCATGTGAGAAAGACTGCGAATTTTTTTTTATCGGTACTGTTAGGTCATAAAGACACTGAATAAATGTTAAAGTAACAGATGTACCTAATATAGATAGAAAATGTTGCGACATTCTAAATGTCATTTGTTCGGAGCTTCATGGAAGATGAATTCGAAAATAGGATGAAGTTTTACTTAGTTTTCTGGAATATTTATTTTAAAAATAAAAGAAATCCTTTATAATAAGTGAAATGCATATTCGGAATCAAATCACAAATTAAATATCCTTTCGTAATTTTTTCTATAGTAACACCCTTATTCCCCCTGAAAATTTCATTATATTATGCTTATTATGCACAGTGGTACCTCAATTAGTATTAAAATATCCATTACTTATTCACACCGTTTATACAATGTGAATTTGATTTTCAAATCACAAATGAATTCGTATGCAGCATTACACGCCAGGAAAATATCAATCAAATTTAAGTTGAATATTATGCTGTGCTTATACAATTATAGATTACAATTTTCAAAAATTAACTTCTAGAGCAGATTTTCATGATGAAACATCTTATTTTAATTTTAATACTTGACTCGTCTTGCATATGAAAACCAGTCGGAATAATACAAGTTTCTTCCGAAAAAAATTAATAATTATTCCTCAGAGGAATCGTCAACTATTAACAGAGAAATTGATATAGTTTGGTAGTTCAAAAACTTTCAGAAAATCATTCATAAAAACGAATAGAATAATTGAAAAAAATCCTCACCTTTTGAGAACTCAAAATTTAACATACTTACTTAATCGTGGCAATATTTTCAAGGGTTGTTTTTTTCGAATGAAGTCTTGCTTCATTGAGAAAGGCATGTGACTCTCATGTTACCCCACTGAACAAGTTCTTGACCGTCTTTATCAAGATCGAATTCTAGATTCTTATGGTCATTGTCACTCTGATCTAGAGGACTTTCTCACATTCCCAATTTCACTGCTATCTATCTACCCTTTATTGGATATATGTTTGGGTCCATCAATTACCTAGTAATTCAAGCAATCAATAAGTAGTGTTGCGAATGATCGGCTTCAGAAATAGCTTGTTCAAGTTTCATATCTTTGAATTAGTCTTCTGAAATTTCTAAAATCAATCAAATGATTTTTCGATAAGCATTATGGACCAATTTAGAAAGTTTGTAACAATATAACAAATTTTTATAGTTTTTGGCATGGTGTACATTTTTTATAGGACAGCATAATCGATTATTTCGCTCATTATGATTTTTTTCGTAGCTCCACTCAGATGCGGAAGAAACGAAACAGTTGAAACGGGAGGGAGCGACTGTCCCGTGTGCGTAAATTTTGGAGGAGGCCCTGGTCCAGTCTGTAGGCAACTACAAGAGACTAAGTGTTACTGTATACAGGGATTTTTCAGAAAAGGAAACGACTGTGTTAGCAAGTGTTGAATTTTTGGGGGAGCAGGAACTAGTAACAGATTTAATCATGGACCAATTAGCAATAGATTTTCAATGGAAAAATGATTTGTGAATTAATAAGTTAAAGAACTGTTAATAAATTTCCACTACATTATAAGTCAAAATTGTGTGACCAGTGTGAGCACGATGTGACTTTATTAAATACTAATAACATGAGTTCACAGAATTAACATAAAGATAAACATTCAAAAACTAATAATAATGTAATTAGCTGAGATAAGAACCAACATTATGAAAATATAGCAAGTAAATAAAAACGGAAACATTAAAAATTATTCATAATTATGGTATCGATTAAACAAATTCAACGAGAATGAGTTATTACAATCATACTAGTAGTTAAGCAGATTATGTGCTTTTTTTGCTTATTTATTTCTAATCATTCTAAAACATTTACTTCCAAATCTATATTCTGCGACTGTATAACTTCAAAAATCTGAAAATAATAAATGGTCTGAGTATAGTTTGAGTATCTTTTCTGGCTATCAAAACTAAATTTATGTTCAGCAATTCTAATTTTGAAATTCCTATAGGTTTTTCCCATGTAAATATCACTGTAACTACCATATTTAAGATTGTGAATACCAATTTTATTTTAGGATTTTCTGAATTCTGGGGAAATATGTTTCTCATAAATGGTCAACCACCACATGAATGTATTGGAATGATAGAAGAATGCGTCTCATGGGGTGATCATATGAGGTCTATTGCGAAACCCGCTTAGCAAAAAATTGGTTCTATATTCCGTGCCAAGAGCTATTTTACATCCCAGCAGCTCCTCATAATCTATAAAGCATAGATTCGACCTGTCCTGGAGTACTGTTCACTTGTGTGGAGTTCAGCATCCAAACATACACAAAAGAGCTATTCGTTAGATTGATGATGTCACACATACGAGTTCATTCATAGAACATTGTAGAGAGGTAGTAGATCTGTCCCTTCTCTATACATATTTCCGTGGTCGGTGTTCATCAAAAGTCTCGTCTGTTGTTCCACCACGAGAGATTCCAGATAGGCGAACTGGACGAGCACAAACTAGTGACCCCTTCACTGTCAAGCTCGAGACCTGCCGAACTTCTTCCTACGAGGCTTAATTTTTTCATCAAACAACGAAGTTGTGGAACTCTTTACCTAGCGAAGTCTTCCGCTATGCCTATAACCTCCAAACCTTCAAGAAAAATACGAATACCTTTCTCTCTCTCCCTACGTCCCACTGCTGGCTGACACAATGTTCTTGGAACATTATAGGTTCCCCTCTTGTGTAGTTGGGGTATAAAAAAAATGTAACAAAACGTAACATGCTCACCTCTCATCAATTAACAATTTATCAAAATCCTTGCATGTCCAACCTCTTCCCGGTGCTGTGACAAACATATATTAAGGTGGTGGAACACGATGATTGATGTTAGAAGTGTTGAAACTATTCAAAATACTTTACCTTCATTTGATTTTAACATATATCTATATAATAACATATATTTAGATAAAGTATATAAAAGTTGTCAGATTAATGTATTTTGATATACCAATAAATATAATTCCGTATAATCAGACTGTATTCGGTTATTTATGCTACTTAAAACATAGTTAAAACAAAGGAGACGTTTGTTTCAGAAAAGAATCATAAATTCAAAATACATGCTACAAACGGTAAGTCTACAATTGATGACGTCACACGACAGCGCTGTGGCCTTGTATTATAGAAGGTATTAAGCATTGATATTGATAAATTTATTTACGGCTATTAATCTTCGTCATCCAATGGATACGAAAATACAATTACCATAATATGCACAAAAATGACAATGCTCACGTAGTGGTTATCTACTCCAAACGTGTGATAATACCTTTCTAGTAATCGTTGTCAATATTCATTGTAATGCAGGATTTTTTATTGAGTTCAGTTTATAAATAAAGTTTTAGCAGGGATATTGGTATACCATGATGGCCTACAATCTGCATCACTTATGCATATTTGCAAACATATTGTTACTCACTCACGCTTGTTGTACAACCAGTAAGTTATAGATTAGAATTAATATTTCCTTATAATTGTAATATACCAGCTGTGTATCACTTTAAATTGTAGATCATCACGTTTTTATGTACCTTACCTCTGTGACAGACCTCTTGCACGGAAAGCTTTTACAATACTTTCCCAATTTTCACACTTCGGTGGTAAGATCGAACATAACATAACATGCCCACCTCTCATTAATTAATAATTCATCGAAACCCTTGCATGATCATTAGTCAAGCTATCCCCGATGGGATTAGAAGCATACATTAAGGTCTTTGTACACTATAATCAATGTTAGAAATGTTAAAAATATTTCAAAAACTTTACTTCCATTTCATTTTAAGTTATATCTATATACCAACATGTATTTAAGAGAAGTTAATAACAGTAGAATTTGTCTGTTTGACGCTATGTCATATTGATGTATTCTGAATATACAAATGAACTAGTTTCATATAATTAGATGGTATTCGATTGTTTATGCTAATTAAAACATAGTTAAAACGAAGGAAACGTTTAGGGGAGAATCATTGTAAATTCAAAATATGTGCTCCAAATGGTAAGCCTACAATTGATGACGTCAAACTACAGCGCTGTGGCCTTGTATCATTGAAGGTATTAACCAAGTATATTGATGAATTTGTTTACTGCTACTAGGCTTCGTAATCCAATGGATAGGAAAATACAATTACCATAATATGTAAAAAAATCACATTGTACACGTAGTTGTTATCTACTCGAATGGTGTGATAATACCTTTCCAGTAATCATTGGCATAATTCACTACAATGCAGGATTTTGTATTGGTTCAGTTTATAAATAGAGTTTCAGCAGGTACATTGGTATACCATGATGGCCTACAATCTGCATCACTTATGCTTATTTGCAAACATATTGTTACTCACTCAGCCTTGTACAACCAGTAAGTTATAGATTCGAATTATTGCTTTAGTCCTTATTATCTCAATACGCTCTTTGTCAATTTGAATTATAGACCATGTTTTGATGTACCTAGATAATTCCATTGTATTTCTGAAAACTATTCAAATATACTGTTATGATATGACTATGTCAAGGAAAACTTGTAGAAGGAATTTGAATGTGTGTCATAAGGTTTGACTCTGAATGGGATAATACATAATGAGAATTTAACAAAAACGAAACTGTAAAGAGAAAATGAATATTGTGAAGGTGAAGCGATACTTTATGGACCATTAAAATGGAAATAGCACCAAAAAGTGTCTCCCAACGCGAGGCAAATCAAACTGATATTATAATGAAACGGTGCCTCACACTACTCTATTTAGAGAAGAAACGCAAGAACAAATAATGAGCATGTTTGAGATGATTATGAGTAGAATAGAAGGAACAAGTAAAAGTATGAATGGTGATTTGAACAAAAAGTTGAACATATCAAATAGTAAGTTAGAGCGAAGTAGAGAAACGAGTAAAATTTTGAATCAGAGATTGTAAGAAACGGAGAAAAGTTTGAATGAGAAACTAAACAAGAATCATGAAGAGAGTAACATAAGCGGAACTACAAGGATGAATGAAATAAACAAAGTTTCAGGAGAATCAAATAAAATTATCAACAGTACAAGAAGTTAGAATTGATACAATTTAATATGATAGATGATACAAAACGATAGTTTCATAACGGGATCTTTAGTGATTATTAAGACAAGAATGTAAGAGAAAATGAACATTAGAAACTTCAGGAAAAGCATTAAAAATGAGAAACACCAAAAAGTGTCTCACAACCTGTGGCAATTCAAATTGACGTTATAGTAATACGTTGATGGATAGTGGTTTCTGCTATCTACATTTTCCTAAGTAATAATCATCATTATAGATACAGAAAACATAGGCAGAAAAGAAATGGCCTTCACATTAATAATTCTGAATCAGAATATTTTTCTGTGGAAATATTAAAGGATTGAAGTTGGTCAAGAGTTGATGGTGAGTCATCACTCATCCATTTGTTTCAATACAAATGAATGGGTCCTAGATTTTTCAAGAATTTACCGAAAGTTCGTCTGTACACAGCATTATTCGCAAAATTGTTTGAAAAAAAGCGTCTAAAGTATTTCCCAAAAACATTTTGAATTTATTATTACACACATAAACTGGTTTTATGTTAACTTCATTAAAAACGTATGGAAATTTATTGTGCAAACCGTGAAATTAGAATGAAAACCAAATCAAAAGTTTTCACGTATCTCGTGATATAGTTTTGAGAGTAGCAAATGTGAAACTTATCATTTAACACAGCATCTGTATCGATACTTTCTATTCACATCAAAAGGTAACTCTACGGAACCACCATGTCCGAAGAACGAACATTTTGTAAATTGTGGAACTCTCCAAGCACCAACATGTTCTAACCCAAATCCCCCGTCACCTTCATTTAGTTGTGTAGCAAGATGTTCCTGTATCGCAGGATATATAAGAGCACATGAAAATGGAAGCTGTATTCCTTTGGACTGGTGCCCAAGTAAGTTTTTCAAATAAAAATAGAAATAATGTGACGATTGTTTATCGATTGAAAAAAAAACGTAATGATGAAACCAATTCAATTGATGAAATTTAAAGTTATTGAATCTCCATAGAACCGGTGAGATGCTCAGCGAATCAAATTCTTGCAACATCAGGATTTGGTTGTCCGATATGTTCTGCTATAGGAAGACCCATTTTTTTACCTGTATGTAGAATGGTTGAAGAATATAAGTGCTACTGCAAAGAAGGTTATTGTTGGGACGATGATCACACATGTTCAGGTGAGTAATAATAATTCGAGGATATAAAACATACTATAATGGGGACACTACACGACCACTTCATAAAGAAGTTAGTCTATCACCAAATATATCATAGTAATTGAGGTATCAAGGGTGTAATTATTATAATTATGTCCCGAGGTCGGTAGATCAACCGAGGTTTTATTATCCTTATAACACCTGTATTGCCTTCAAAGTTCAATGTTCTACTAGTCTGTTATTTAATTTGATTGATCAATTTGGCATCTATAAATTTTATAACAGTACAGCCGATCATTTGATATTGAAGAGAAAAGCGTATGACAATAAGGACAGTGACCATGCAGAATACTATTTTGTAATTATCGACGAAGTCGAAAGGGTATATTGCATTTTCTCAAGCTATTTCTGAAATCGTTAAAAAAAGTCCTAGAGCAAAGATTATTGCACCCATAGTACTTTCCATCGAATTTTAGGCAACTTTGAAAGAATCCGTCTGTCTGTCTGTCTGAATGTCGTGAAATCATACACGAAAACTCAAAAACGAAAGGTCCTGTCATATTCAAAATTTGACAAAAAACTGTTTGCTGTTTGGTGAAAAACTCTTTTGTTTTCAGGAAAATCGTGTGATGAACACACCCTTTTCTGGAGGGTTGACAGTTTAAAATAATCATAACTTACAAAGTATACATCGATTCAAAACTTTTACGTTACAGTAAATCAGCATTAACTTATAACACTGCCTTCACCAAAATTTTAACAAAATCGTTAAAACAACAACAAGAACACAAAATTATTGATGTAGACGTGCACTGCTCTTTAACAATTTATAACAAGTGGCGGTAAGGTCTGAGGGTTAGGAAATAGGCTCGCATTCAGTGGAGTGGGGTTCAAGTCCCAGAAGCGGAAAATTTGTTTTTGTAAATTTTCTTAAAAACATTAATTATTTGAATGATATTTTGTTTTGTAATGGTAATGGAATAAATAGTTATTTCATTATCTTCACACAAATACCAAGAGTATTCTACAGAATGTATAAAAATCAGTAACCAAGAGCAACTTTGCCACGCAAACTATTTATGTCTCCCAAGCAGCAACAACTTTTTTCATTCATGATATATAATGACAATTTGAAGCAGGCTTACGGTATTTTTAACCCAGAAATGGAATAGAATATCAAATGGATGCAAATAAGAATAAAGTCACAAAGATCTACCGGTTATACTTTTCCGTATTCGGATCGTCAATTACCTTTGCTATATTCTATATTATTCAAAATGGAAAGGGTATTGATTAAATACAAAGCAAATTTTCATATTATTGAAGCTTACAAGATCAGTAGAACATTCAAGTTAATAAAGCAACTCGAATGGAAGTTGAAGTTGGGAAGTAAAATTATAACAAAAAGGAAAAGGAGAATAATTCAAATCTGAAATATAATCGTATACACTAGAAGAAATGAAATCAGAATTATTTTTAAAAGATTCGCTTTGCAGAGATTCTCGAGCATTCTCCATTAAAGCTTGTAATGTATTTTTGAAAACACGATGCTGGAGTTTTAATGATAGAAGTCGTAACTGAATTACGTCTAAATCGAAGAGATTATGAACACGCTATCCAATACAATAGTACGAAAATAATTATATAAAACACAACATCAATATTTAGAAGTATAAAAAGGCATTTCGGTAACTTAGTTGTCATCTTCAAATCAATAGAAGAAGCTCTTTTCTTCTGAATATGGCAATTAAGTCGCCTGAATACGTATTCAGATGTTCAAATGTTGATGTAGTGTTTGGGTATATTCACTTGACGGTAAGTTAGGTCAATATGACTAAATATAGAAAACATGTCTCTTCATGTTGATATTGATTGCATAACCCTCTACAGGAATAAACACTATTGGCAAAGGTCATCAGTGCATTTCCTTAACAGGGAGTACTGTCCGTACTAATGAACCTGGAGGTGAAAGATCTAGTAATAGCACTATGAAGGAATGGTTTCAAATAATTGGGTAAGCTGACAAGTGACACAACTAGGATCAGAATCCAAATGGGATTTGACTTCATTAGCATATGGATGGAGGGGAACAATCGTAACGTTAGTTCCAACAAATCTACCTTTTGAAGCCTTTACCCGAAACCAGAGACAATAGGTTTTCGAATCATTCAAGGAACTAACATTTAGCTGAAGGGGGAATGTAAGATATCTTGAAGTATCCTCAATTCTAAGTTACTCTGGAACTAATAGCTTGCGAAAGTCAAGATCCAGGCTATATAAACATTAATGGTAATCAAATGCGGCCACGCCTAAGGTGTAAAATTGTGGTGAAACTCATGATCACATACGCTTCTTTGGTATGTTGAACGAAAATGAATGAGGATGTAGTTGGAACTAAGCTGAACAAAGTACAAAGGCAGCTATGAAAATACTATCGGACTGATCACAAGAACTACAGAACCGCTCAACTTGGGTACGAACCAGATTCGAACAATAATAGGTATCTGCGCTGGTCACAAGAAAATTAGAGGACACCGGCAAATATGTGGTCAAAATGTGGGGCAGTTGATCGCAAAGAACAAGCAAAATTCTGGCAGCATAGACTATCTCTTGAAGACTACAACAGCCATACTATGAAGAACCTGTACTGGTACAGGGGTCAAGAGATACGGAGAGGGTGATCTAAGCCATCCGACTGTAATGCACAAGATAACTAGAGATGTGTTGCCTCTTGTAGAATAGATAAATACTGTGCGTGAGAAAGTTACTCTTTCCAAATCATTCGATTTGATTCTTGATTTTTATATAGTTGTTTTACATTCTATAAAATATTCTTCGAACTTGTGTAAAGAATAAATTGTTTATTTCATTATCTTTCCACAACTCAATAACATTTGAATTAACAATGTCTCTGAGAAAATAAACAAACGCAAATTTTCTATTTCTTGGAATCGAACCCGAGTCTATTGAAAAGAAACCAACTGTCCTAACTCCCAGACCACTTCGTCGTTTGTTACAAGATGTTAAAGTATGGTAAATTTTGTTTACTTCAATAACTCTTTTTCTCTTTGTTGTTGTTGTTGTTGCTTAATGATTTTCTTGATATGTTGGTCAAAGCGGCTCCAAATTAGCTCAAATTCACTGTAGGAGTTTTCAGTCGATTCAATGTATACTTGGGGAATTACCATTGAGGTTTCAACCATTAGGCAAGGTTGTGTTTTTCACACGATTTCCTTGAAAAACAACAGCGTTCTTCATCGAACAATAAACGATTTTTTGGTCAAAATTTGAATATGATAGGACCTTTCGTTTTTGAGTTATCGTGTAGACAAACATTTCGTGACATACAACCAGACAAACAGATATACAAAATACAAAGTTGCTCAAATTTCGATGAGAAATACTAGGACTTCTTTTAACGATTTCAGAAATAGCTTGAGTTAAGTAAAACTCTTCGGACTTAGTCTACGAAGAATATAATAGGTGTGGCCGGTCGAAAGGACCACATCCAAGGCAAAAAAATAACCATCTAATGATGTGAGCAGCTAAATGATGATGTTGGTCGTGGAATCCGAGTAGTTAACAATCAAAATGTAGGTATCTTCTGAAGTAACAATTCCCGGCATTAGTTCAAGTTTTACATCATAGCTCATACAATGTGGAGGATATAAATTTACTTTCCTCCAATAAGTATAAACGAGCAATTGAAATATTGGAATTGTCCTAGCAACAGTCGTTATCAGGCTAAGATTATTTTCTGATCCTGTTCTAATAAATTTAGACTTGTTTATATTTGTATTTATCCAAATGTGATTGTGATAATTCAGTTCTTCTAATTAGGTTTTGATTAATTGGGAGAATAATTAATTTGGTCTTATACCGTTTTTAATAATATTATGAAAACGTTATTATAGATATAAAATTATAAAGTAAACAATAAACACTTCAAGTATAAATAGGAATTAAGTATAATAGACTTAATGATATTACAATTACGAGAAACGAATCATCGGAAATTCCGAGCCATGTAGATCCCGGGAAACAGAATGAATAGTGCATTAGGATAATTATTATTTACTATTCTAAGAATTATTCTAAGAGTGCTTTGAAAGACTAAGGGAAAGGTCACTTTGACACAGTGTCTTTTCCTTTGTCTTTCAAAGCACTCTTAGAATTTGTACATAATAATTATCCTAATACAAAGTCACCCTGTTTCTAGGGATCTACCTGTTTCGAAATTTCCAATAATCCCTTACTCGTAATTGCAATATTATTAACTATATTTGTATCTGTTCGATGATGGTAGTTATTATTAAAAGTGGTATAAAAACAGAGTAATAGTTCTTTCATTCAATCATATTGATAAATTAGGTAAAGGCTTCTCCCATCGAATCAAATTTTGATGTAGTATGTACGTATAATCTTGAATTTCAATCAATATTCACTTACAATGGACATAAGACATGAATGCTAGTCAAAATTTCAAAGGTATTGGTGTTTCCAAGTTGTAGCGATCAGTTCTCATCTACGATTCTTTATATTGGTTTGAGGTTTTTCTATTCCCTCATCTCACCCGGCAGTTGAATCCATGAGGGGGAACTATTTCGCAATAACATAGTGTACGAAGATTATCTCCGAGAACGTGATGGTTCACCTTTCAGCTTCATCCTCATTTTAAACATGAAAACCAATGTCTTATACCTTTTGCAGTCAGTCAAATACAAATCTTCATATTTAATTATACTCACCCATTGCATTATTCTTAAATTTGAAATAAATAAGTTTTGGAAAAGTATCTTCGGGATTCATAACAGTTAATTGGCGTAGTCGGTAGGATAGCTAGGGATATTTAGCATCGCGCAAATAATATTCGTTTTCAGGATTAATCGAATATCGAATATTAGCGATCAGTTCCCAGGGAATTGGAAACGGAGTAACTCATCGAACATGAAGAAATCCATTCTATCGCAGATCTTTGGATATACATCGCACTCATCTACGATTCCTTAAATTGGTTCAAGAAATGATGTTCTTTTTCCTCATTTCACCCGGCAGTTGAATCTATGAGGAGAGGAATTATCTCACAATAACATAGTGTACTCATAAGATCATGTAGAACGTGGTATCACCTTTCAGCATCATCAGCTTTTGAAACATAAAACCAAGTCTCTCTATACTCAATCATACTAACTGATTGTACTATTCCTAATTTTGCTGTTATAAAGTGTTAATTCATCAGGATTCGTAGATCAGATCAACTATGATACCTACACGAAAGTCTCCATGACCTATGCATGTTGAGAATTATAGAAAATTGGTGAGAATGATTTCTGTCTCTATTTTCAGAAGATAAAACTCAATTGTCGTTTGTTTAATCTTCCACATTCTATATGTTCATGTACAAATATGGGTAATATTACATTATAAAAATTTACAGTAATTTGTGTTGTCTGATAAAGGATTTTCCACATATTCAAAGTCTGTTCTAAGACTATTAAATTTATTTCCATAATACTACTAACTTTTGGAGATAGTGAAACCTAATCTAACCCAAATGAATGAACTTAATACCTCTTATTTACATACAAATGATTGCCTTATGTAATAAATAAAGACATGAAATATGGTTCAGACCAGGGTGTGGACGATAATACTCGTGCAATGATGGTCAACAACATATTGTTATCGTGTACATTCACTCTTTCTGTCGTTATATTTTTTGGTATTTGGACTGGAGTTGAAGCTAGTGAGTATCTTTTGTCGGCTAATTATATAACTTGATGTTTAATATCACATCAGGTGAATTCAAAAAATATTTGATTACTTATTCCTTGTAGAAACTTTACACGGTAATTCCGATGATTCTTCGCGTTTGTGTACCGATGAATCCAAACTGATCAATTTCAACCCTGTGTAGTTCAAGTATTGCTGAATTGGCCCAACAGTTTTCAGTGGCACTTCCATCACTGACTTCCCTCTTTTTTGTTAGCGCAAAGATGATTTGACTGATCAACCATCTCCAGTGGAGCTATAGCTACCACTTTCAAAAATATTTGGAGAACTTAGAAGTTGCAACATACGCTGCCTTCTAGGTTTTCACGACATTTGGGAAACGAAGAATGAAAAACAGGATTAACACACACAAACAATGTATTTTAGTACAAAAATAATTTATTTCTTAGTTCAAAAACAAGATTCAAGATTAGTCATATGTGAAAAAATAATTATCTGATTTTTATTCAATATCACCTTGGGTGTTCAATTGTCAAATTTGGGGTTATAATTCCTTTACGGAGACACATCCATCCATATACCAATAATTCCAAACCAAAATGATGGATGATGTCTTTGATTTTAACAGAAGGAAAATCCCAGAATGGCTTATAAAACAACGTTTTACACCCCCTTCCTGTTAAAAGAACCCCAACGATGAATGGATGGATGGATTTTGATGTGAAGGGTGTATAATTATACTGGCACTTAGGCCTCTGAACTGGGCCCATTGTGCCACCCCTTCAAGGCGAAGGCCCCTGTCCCTCCTCAGCCATCGAGCCAACCAATCGCGTTGATCAGCCCGAGGACCGCACCGGGTGGAGCGTCGCCAATGTTGACCAGATTTGGCCAGGGGTCCCCCAAAATGGCATCTCTTGTCGATGAGAGCGCCGGGCAGTGACAAATCACATGTTCCGCTGTCTCATCCTCTTCGTAGCATCCTCGACATATGGGGTCGACAACGACTCCCATCGTGTGAAGATGTTTATTTAGTCGGCAGTGTCCTGTCCATTTTCCTACGAGTCTTCTAAGATTATATCTTGTCAGTCGTAGGCAGAACTTTGTAATTTTTGGGCACGGTGCTTTTATAGCAGTATGTGCCGATGACTTCACTCCACAAACGCACCAGCAGAAGCGTCTATCCCAACGACGGAGAACGTCATTGAACGTAACAATGAATAGACGATAACATGGGCACAGAATTAACCGCAGGTCGCATATCAAGAACTCAGGAATAGAGACTTCTTGGAATTTGCCTG
Organism: Endomychus coccineus; assembly: GCA_958510875.1. Classification (NCBI taxonomy): domain Eukaryota; kingdom Metazoa; phylum Arthropoda; class Insecta; order Coleoptera; family Endomychidae; genus Endomychus; species Endomychus coccineus. Next base: position 183,940,387 of record OY294068.1, on the reverse strand, counting down.
GTACACAGATAGGAAATCGTACCAGCGCAAGGGTGCATCGGCCAGCTGTGAACCATAGAGTAGAATTCACACATTACAAGCTACCCTAGAGACAAGGCTATCTATAGATAGCACCATGACACGTTTTGTAGTGAGGATCCTAAAAGAAGTCGTCAAAGAGGAGTAAACTTTTAGAAAAATCTGGTGTCCGAGAGTTAGAGTTTATCCCGCGAGAAGTAGTTTAGCGCAAAAGTGGCAAAGCACATCATAATATGCATTTAGTTGGGAGATGTATCACATCTCCCACGTCCTCACGTCTCTTTCTTGGTGACGTGAATTCGGAACTGGAAAATTTTCATTTCCATTTAATAACTGGCAGACTAATCAATGGTATTCAGCATGTCAGCGTTCCACGATTAATTTGTTTTGCCAAAACGCTTTCATCAAAAGATTTATGAAACATTATCTGACTTTTTTCAGCATAACAATCAGAGGGTGTGTAATGATGATCAGATAACATTGTTAGGGGATTATATAGGTTGAATGAGTTTTTCATACGTTATGTTATCACGTTCCATTTACATAGATGATGTATATAATAAGTATGCATTATGAGAAAGGTGTTCACAATCCAGATCAGAATACTCGAGAAATCATGGTTTACAAGGTTCTGTACTCATGTATATTAACTCTTTCTTTTGTATTAATTCGTGGTTACGACGTAGAACATGGGACTGGTGAGTATATTCCGAAGATTCAGTAACATTTGTGAATGTCCAATACTTAATAAGTCAATCATCACTGCCCACATGTACGGATTGTTGGAGAGCCTCAGCAATATTGTGCACTATAACTCGCCGATCGTACAATATCATACCATGGATTTTATCGACGGTTTCTGGCGTTGTAACCTCAATTGGACGAACAGACGTTTGGCGTTCTTTCAGGTCGTACTACCACAATGAAAATCAGTTAACCACTTGTGAATCCTTTCAATCGATGGTGAAGAGTCCCCATAATGTTCAACAAGCGATGAATTGCTTTGCGTAGTGTTTCTTCCACGCAAGAAATAATGTTTGATGAAGGCGGGAAATTCACTTTTCTCCATGTTAACGAAAATCTTCAAAGCTGCTTGCTTCCGATGGGTGTCAAAACAGAACTGAATCACATATCAGTCTGGGAATTTTAATGTGTTCTAGTTAAAGATGGTACATCATGAGATTTTCGATTATGACTTTTCACATTGCCCTCGTAATTGAGTCGTAGCTTGAGTTTTTCACAAGAATATAAAGACTACAGAGTATTCTGGATAAGTCAATTCCTAGACCATCGTATCAGTGAAACAAAATCCAATCAATTTTTCTAACGCGGAAGTATGAACGGTTTGATTATTGATGCAATCAGTCTCATTATATACCTAAACTCGAATGACAGAGAGGCAAGCTGTGATAGGTATTAATACGTGATGATAAAATTTGAGAGCGTAATATTTCCAACCATTATATACTGAATATCGGTCAAAGTGTTTTATTATGAGCTATAACACGACTCCACTACAAATTAATTAATAGCTTGATGCTTAGGAAAATCAATATATTCACTACCTGATAAACAGTTTGGAACAATATTGTAGTTGACGCGTGAGGTTGCGTGAGTATTTAGCGAAGCTCTTGAGGTGAAATATTTCGCAACGTAGAAACATAATCCATTCAACTTAGGGGTCACTATAAAATAAAAGTAATACTACCGTCCCTGACCTCTAAAAATGTCTTGATCGCTTCTTTGTCAACAATTATCATAAAGTGGTAGAAAATGATCCCACCAATCATCTCTACTATATCTCGCCGCTTGCTGAGGTACTACCCTCTATAGTATAAGGTATGTACGCTGAGTACAAAAGTCAGTGTGACGTCAACGACAAGAGGCTTGGAGAAGAGACGAATCTTATGACAGTATCGTTTAGTCTTAACAGCTCGTAGCCGGTATTGAAAGTGACAGGTGATAATAATTAGAATTAAGCATAATTTTACCACTATCGTGTGGAAAATTATATGTAGCACCTGTGCCTAAAGTGTCCTCGTGTTATAATAACGTATTTTCACCTGTAAATATGCGTGCACAAGAGTTTGTTTGATTAGAAAAAGTGCGCTGAATAATAGCTTCCTTAATGAATGTTTATGTTGGTTATTCCAGAGATTTGTGTTGTACGTACAGTTTACTGACGTGTGTTGGTTACTTACTTACTGACTTCATCCACCAATTAGAATTTTTCCATCCAGAACGCAATATTTCACTGAATAGGTCTCCGTTCCGCTGAATCAATAAATCTTTCTTGTCTACTTTAGTTGGATCAACTAACTATTCTGGGGTATAAATCTTTCGAAAGTAAAGACATGAATTTACAGAATAGTACATGCTTTTTTAGAATGCTCTAATAAGGGCTCGGATTCGCATATCAATCTACGGAAATTTGATGATTCTGCAAAATTTGTTGGTGATTATTCGAGAATAATCTGTTCAATCCAAAACCTAAATAAATAAATGCTGATGTATCTGACTCAGGTTGAACAGATTAGCCTCATCATTCACCACTCCAATTCGTAACAGATTCTGGAATCCTATTCTAACTTAGCCAGCTTTACGACAAAATTTCGGAAATTTTGAAAACTTCTGTTAGAATTATGGATTCAATCATCTGATATTCGAGGAAAATATCCTCTCATCACCATTAAACTAACAATGTTGATAATAATTTTATTTCCTATGTTCGATTATTTGTAGAAATACCATGTCCCAGGAATCAAACTCGACGAACCGCGGGTTTCGACTGTTTGACTTGCCGAAATGATTTACAGGTGAATTGTAAAATTACGCATCAGAACAAATGCTACTGCAATACAGGATATGTCAAAAGTAGCAACGACAGATGTATATTACGAAAGGACTGTCCCAAACAAGGTAATTATAACGATATAATGTTTTGATTGCGAAAAATTCGAGGTATAGTAAAATAATTGGTATTTGGTAAGAAGGTTCCGTTCACACAAAAGAAAGAAGAAATAAGCGGTCATAACGTCAAAAACGAATTCCAATAGTAAATACAAAATCCATCTTTACAAATGCCAAATTAGATTCATTCTGAACAATATTCAGCACAATTCTTTCAAAATCAATAATCATTCTTCCATTCACAACGACATTAATAATCCAATCTTTGAAAAAGTAATATTTTGTTATGATGTCTGTCAGGTTTCAAAGTAATAAGTAATCGATGGAGGTCTAGCAGAAAACTTATGAAAGAGCGATGAAGGAATGTTCAGCTTCTTTCAAAAGCAATTAAGTTCGCTCGCAAGCCGACATGCCGTGCTTTGATTTAGTAGTTTCTCCTTACAGCTATAGGCGCCTGAAGAACACGATAATAAGAGCTATATAAGTAAATATAAACTTTTAATGGCACATTATTTATAAAATCCAATAAGAAATTAAATTTTTCCTTGAAGAATAATGCAACAATAACTGAATTCAATATGATAAAATTATTACTGATGAACACTACTGAATAACTGCGGAAAAATTCCCAAATTGAGATGTTTAAACAAGAAAGCAATTTATTAAATTTCGACTTATCACCAGCTGAGGGTAACCCATTGTTTACATTATTATCGCCAAATAGTATTTAAACAGGCACATTTTGATTTATAATTCATTTTACTCTGATGATGGCTACTTAGTAGCCGAAAGGTCCTCAATACTTTAATAGTAGTTTTAGTGGATAAGGGTAATTATTATCTTATTAATAAAGCTATCATATTTTATTCTGCGTAAAATAAAATATGACACAGACTGAGAGTCATATCCTCAGTCATTTCATCTGCTATCATTAAGCCAAAACAATGCCTCGGTATGTTTCAAGACATTAGGTTTCATTTTCGAGTGATAAATACATTGTTTATAATATGTTCCCAGTTGACAAATGTCCGAGACCGTCTGAAATTCCACAAGCGTGCAAGAATTTCTGTCCACCAACATGCGCAGATCGTAATCCGATTGAATGTCCGTCGCTGGTATGTGAGCCAAATACATGTAAATGTGCACCAGGATACATCAGAAGGGAAAAAGATGGCCCATGTATTCGTGATGAGAATTGCCCAAGTAAGTGGTGGTATTTATAGAAATGCTAGTCTGATTATTCTAAAATTTTAAGCGATTCAGCTTGATCCATTCATGTTTCTAGTTGTTATTCTGATTGAATATTAGAATTTGCCTAGCCATAGTTTTAATAATTATTTTAATTAAATAATTAATAATGAATATTATTCAAGGATGAATTTGTTTGTTCAATATAATTATCTCCATACTCCATACATAAATCAAAGTATTCTCTAATTTGACAGATCCTAAAGTTTCACGTGTAAATTCAAATTTGACTCTTTGAAGTATCAACACTGTTTCCCCCGATTGTAAAATATAGATCATATTCAAGTAATGAAGGTAACAAACAGAATGTTTCAGAATTAATAAAATCATTTAACCGATCTGAGTAACACCAACTGTTTTGATGAACATAGTGATATCTATTTATCTAAGCTATCATATTTTTATTCTACGAAAAATGAAATATGACAATCATATTCACTTGCTATCATTGAACCGTAACAATGCCTTGGTATGCTTAATTTTCGAGTGATAAATACATGGTTTATAATGTGTCCGTAGCTGATACATGTCAGAGACCGTCTGAAATTCCACAAGCGTGCAAGAATTTCTGTCCACCAACATGCGCAGATCGTAACCCAATTGAATGTCCTTCGCTGATATGTGAGCCAAATACATGTAAGTGTGCACCAGGATACATCAGAAGGGAGAAGGATGGTCCATGTATTCGTAAAGAGAATTGTCCAAGTAAGTAGTGGTATTTATAGAAATGATCATTCTAAAATTTTAAGCGATTCAGCTTGATCCATTCATGTTTCTAGTTGTTATTCTGATTGAAAATTAGAATTTGCCTATATATTAATCTACAAAAAAGTCAGGACTGTAAGTACTATTTGGAATCTGGTGAATTACTTCATGAATAAATAATAATGGAATAGGTAAAATTCCAATAACAATCGATCAATTTTATGTCTTCATCCATTCAACAAGATTTAAATTGGTTATAGCTATTGCATGAATAGTGTATAATTAAGCATGATAACAAACCATTTTTTGATATAATAAAGAACTATTTTTTGTTCAATTTTGCTTAGTGAACGAAACTCAATCTCTTAAAATCACTAAGATTTCCTTCAACTTATCTGATTGAGGACTTATTAGATTTAGGGAACTCAATTCTCCTAGCATCATATGGTTTAATGTACGTAGTGATATCTACTTAACAATATTATCATAATTTTATTCATCGAAAAATAAAATATGACAGAGTATGTAATCAACCCAATTAGATTAATTTGCTATCATTATGCCAAAAAAATGCCTCCGTATGCTTCCAGACATTAGGTCTCATTTTCGAGTGATAAATACATGGTTTATAATATGTCCCCAGCTGACACATGTCCGAGACCGTCTGAAATTCCACAAGCGTGCAAGAATTTCTGTCCACCAACATGCGCAGATCCTAACCCAGTTGAATGTCCTTCTTTCGTATGTCAGCCAAATACATGTCAGTGTGCACCAGGATACATCAGAAGGGAAAGAGATGGCCCATGTATTCCTAAAATAAATTGTCCATGTAAGTGGTTGTATTATCTTCTTCGCAGACTGAAAACTGTATTAAATACTAAAGCAACAACATCCCCTTATTTCTGTCTATTATATATATTAGCCAAGAATCAATATTAATTCCTCTCTATTTCACCCCCAATGTAGTTATGGAGTGTGAGTTTGGGATAATGCCTCGCGAGCTACTTTAAAAAGTCAATCAGAGTACTAACTAACTTGGGCACAAGTAGCCACTACAAGCCCTCGCTCATTCCACTGAAAATTATAACATTTTCTTCTCTTTGCAGTTTAAACACTCTGATTGAACACTTAAATAAGTGGTAATGACCCTTATCCAATAAGAATACTGTTGAAGTACTGATGACCGTTTGGCTACAAAGTAGCCACCATCAGAGTAGATTAAATTATGAATCCAAATGTTGCTGTTCAAATACTAGTTGAGGTAAACAAGGGGCTACCCTCAGCTGGAAATAAATCGGAATTCAATGAATTGCCTTTTGTTTATACATTTTCATCCCGTCTAAATTACCTAGATATTTTCCAGTAGTGATAAACTTTCTTGAGAAATAGTGTGACGTGTATTCAAAATATGTTCCGCTAACGGTGATTTGGGCAAAATTTTATCAGAGGTGTTTTACTTAAACCGTTTTTTAGCTTGTTCTCACATCTATAAACTAGTTGCATGACAAATTTCATCCAAGTATTCGAAGATAGTGACTCTAATTTGGTTATTTGGTTGTGTTCCAATTTCCTTTTTTGTTTAGAACTTGAATTATTGGTCAAAAATTTGTAGTAACCGTTGTCCAATGCTATTTGCTTATCTGTTTCTATTCCGCCTGGAATATCATTGAGTCAAATTGGCATAGGCATGTTCAAAAGCCATGTAAATCCAAACATTTAATTATCATCGCGTAAGTGTCACCAAACTTTTGGAAACTGATTCAATTTTGATTTTGAGGATGTTTCAAGTTCGTTTAGGAAAGAATTGACCGAAAAGTAGAGAGTGGAATGCCTATTGCAAATCAACTTGTTTGTTTATAATACTATATACCAACATATAGAGGAAACCCACTCTAACAAATAAGTATACTCCAACAGATTCAGCTACACAATTTAATTACAAGATAGCTGCCCTGTTCATAGATTATTGAAAGTATCCTTGAGCCAGTAAAATCATAATAAAGAAGTTGAGAAACTTCAGCAAATAGCAATGGACAATGGTTATGACAAATCTTTGATCAATAATTTAATTTCTAAACAAAAAAGGAAATTGGCAACCAACTAACCAAATTAGAGGCATTATCACCTTGATAATAATAATCAAATTTGAAAGTTTCACTTATTATTAAATAATTAATAAATTCCATAACTAATTTTCTAAATTTCCGATAGTTCATAGATGTGGGAACAAGCTGAAGAAACGTTTAGGTAAAATCTTTGTTTACGACTTCAACAAATGCGGGATTTACAAATAGATTCTGAGGCATGTTCAAAATTGTATGTAAGTCAAACTAGAAGGAACATTCTAACTCGGTATAAAGCATAAAGGACATTTTGCACATATAAAGAAAAATAATGTTGAAAAGGTAACGTTAGCCGAACATATTTTAAATGCACGTCACACCATTTCTCAAGAAAGTTTTATAAGGACGCAGTAATAATCTAACAATTGACTTTCTGGTAGGTAGAAACCCAGGCAGATTAGTATAATCTGTAGTTGAATTTTGATATTTCCTATGACAGTGTTAAAGTCGTTCTAGGTCGAACAGCGGCAAAGCGTCTAATAGTCCTAAACACTTTAACTTTTCTCATAACCTCATCAGTGGAACGGTGCATTGGTTCGGTACAGCCACCTGGCGGCTATATGTTCAGCATCATTCCCGTAGTTTCTTTGAAATGCGGGAGAACTTCGAATCAATTCGTTGTATTGTGAATAATTCTTTCAGTGGAAAATTTATTTTCTGGTAGATGGCACTTGGTGCTTTAGCAATTCTAAATGGGATTTTCCGTCCCTCTGGCAGAAATGGTCGAAGAGTGACTTCATCGTCCTACTCGTTCCGCTTATGAGAAAGCGAAACAGCTGTCTGGGACAAATATTATTGTTGTCACAGTTCGACCTAGAGCAGAAACATTATTGATCTATTGACTACTAACACGAAAATGTGTTTGTTTTTCATCCAATGCATTGATATTTCCTCGTTTATTCATTCCAGTTATATTCATGTTAAGTAAATTATTTTGGGTAATTAACACATCGTCGTTGAGCGAGGGAATTATTATTTTGGTATCAGCCGAAATTCCAGTTATTAACACGATAATAACAAATCGGTTAACGCGAAACGTATCACAAATAACCGATTTCGATTGCTTCACTTTGACAATTCTGAAAAGTAGCAACGAAAAGTTGCAAATCATGTCCTTTATTTGTTAAATGTTTGCTTACTTAGTGAGGAACAAATGTAAATATAACATACAGGTTATCATTGTACATTAGTATGTTCGACTGATGCTGTATCCAATATATAAAGATTATGGCATTGGATGAATGACAAACACATTTTCGTGTTGGCAGTCAATAGACTGAATACTGTCTATATAAAGATTAGTTTGGTTCGAATCATCTATAGTTACACAATTATGATTTACAATCGGTTATATTTGGTCACGTTCGCTAGTTTAGTAGTGGTTAGTTCTGGTAAGTTATTCTTAATTATAAACTTGCCTACTATTCACATTTTGACAGGTTCGTAATACAATAATGTGAAAATCTGAGGATGAACAATCAAATTCTCGGAAGGATTTATCAAGCAACAGTTGGTAATATGTGAAGAGAATTATGATTCTGTTAAATATTCAACTTTAAATCTATTTATGGTTTCGCCGTTTACGTGATGAAAAATGATTTTAAACATAATAATACTACATTTAAATTCGTATGTTTAACATAACAAGGTAAATACTTATAAAACATATTTCAATTTCATAAAAAACAACATGAAATGCATCCTATAGAAGAAAAAAAAATCTATACTAATATAATTGATGATTGAAAACATAAAAAAGCTAAATCAAAGAAATCTGGAACTTTTATGTCTTGTACCTAGTGTTAGGTTCCAAGAATATTTGAGAAGCTACAGACTCAACAGGTGTCAACATAATCATAACTTCACCCTTGATCCCTTTTCTTACATTCAGAAGAAAAAGACTAATTCAATAATCTACAATCAATTTAAATTTCAAAACGTTCAATAAACAAAAGTAATATAATATTGAATTACCAGATCGATACTTACCACATCTTAAAAACTTCGTGAATAACAAACCATTCACATTCACATTCAGTATTGAATCATAATAGAACTTTATTTAGCCTGTGGTGTGATGAAATAAATATGTGTCACCATTAATATTGTAAAAATTAACCGTTCTAGTGTAGAATCGAAATTTATTTCGAAACTTTTAACTTTAAATATTATGATAATCTGATGATTGATTCCTTTTCATAATCTATAACAGCCTATTATTTACACTTTCAGTAGCCTATATCCGAATAATGTGAAATTTGATGATGAACTATCAAACTTTCCAAACAGAAATATTTTCCAAAATTCACAGTACTTCACTTCTTTACAGATAACTCATTTTTTTCAACTATATATACAACTGTGCCTGTGCCTTGAAACACCATCTCTATCTCAATTTTTTTCTGGGATGAATGAAGCTATATATTTGAATTATGAGAAGTCGAATTCAGAAAATGATTGTCTTTATTGAAAATAGAGCTTGTGGTTTCACGGTTTCAAAGTGTTGTTTAATGAAGCAATGCAATCGTTTCCATATGGTATATTATTGAGCGTATGCACAATACTATTTCATCCCTAATTGATATTGTTATTACCATAATACCAAACGAGGATGAAGGGAAAAATTCTCACCCGGGGATCAAATCAAGCCTGAAATGTTGTCAGTCAATAAAGCTGATGTATGTGGAAGGGAGGAAACATTGAAAATATTGATAACAATTGTAAGCTCCCTCTCATAATCAAGGAAATTTGTCAATTAAAACATGAAGTGTTCACGTTTGTTGACATATGAATTCAATGGCAATGTCAGTTTGACAAGAAAGTACAGATGCATTAAAATTATTTTTAAATGAAGAATTGTCACTATTAAAATTAAGACAATGAGTATTATAATAATTTCGAATAAATTCTTATTTGGTTAACAAACATTCCTAATCTCTCTCTCTCTCTCTCTCTCTCTCTCTCTCTCTCTCTCTCTCTCTCTCTCTCTCTCTCTCTCTCTATCTATCTCTCTCTTCACGCCTTCATGAAGCTACTGGATAGACAGTGGCTCTCGGCCTCGCGTGCCGAAGCTCCACAGTAGGGAGTGCTCGCCTAAACTCTCTAAAACCCTACTCTGCATGAGTAGGAGAGACCTAAACTGATGAGAGGACACCTCACAGGACACTGTCATCTGAATAAACATCTACACACAATGGGCCTTGTTGAAGACTTAGCTTATAGTAGATGTGGAGAGGCGGATGAAACTGCCTCCCACATCCTAGCAGAATGTCTAGCATTGGCTTCTCTCAGGCTACAACTCCGCGGCAGCACAAGAGTGCCGCTTGAAGCCATAAGAGATATCAGTTCATGCAGAATCTTAGCCTTAGGCACTGCCTTAGACCTGCTGAACTGATTCTTGTATCAAAGGACGCAGAATGGACCCAATCAAGCAGTCTAAGAGCTCTGGACTTATCCGCACCCTTTTTTGATTGATTGACATATCTTATCCAGAAAAAGTCGGTGAAGCAATTCCATCATTTAGGTATCATCTGTGTCTTCATGGTAGACAAAATATAGTGAGACTTTCAAATTTACACTGAATGTTATTGATAAAAATTTCTTATAGGTGGACCTCCCAATATTACATGCGGCTTGAACGAAGTCCCAGAGCGTTGTCACGAACCTTGTCCACCAACATGCAGGGATCGCAATCGTGCACCCTGTCCAACATTAAGATGTAGCGAAGGTTGTGGATGCGCTCCAGGATTCATCAGATTGAGAGATGGTGGTGATTGTATTCCTGAAAAACGGTGTCCAAGTGAGTATATGCTAATTATACCTGAATTCATATATTTGTTCAGTGATACTTGATGAACCAATATCGACATTTGAAGAAGAATTGGGATTCGAAATGTTGATACTTTACTCTAGGCTACATTGCTGGAACATTTTTCTGATTCAAACATAACTTTCAATTCCGTAGTAACCTTTCCATTTTTGTTATTTTCAGTTGTAGATCCACCACTATGCCCAGCGAATCAAACTTACCAAACATCAGGATACGATTGTCAAACATGTCGAGTAGATATTAGAGTCAAATGTGCAGAGATAAACGAACACAAATGCTACTGCAACATTGGATACGTGAGACTACAAAATGGAAACTGTGTGAACTCAGAAGATTGTCCTGACGATGGTAATAAGTAATTTCTGCATTATGAAGATGCCGGGTTTTGGGAAAATATGCATCTCTATACCCCACCAAACTATCTTATTATACTCTTTGCGTCAAAGTTCGGAGAGTATATTCCATTTACTCAAGCTATTTATAAAATCGTTAAAAAATTCGTAGAGCGAAAATTCTTTGCATCATAGTATTTTCCATCGAATTTTAAGCAACTTTAAGAAAATCCACCTTTCCATCTGTTTGTCTGCCTGGATGTATGTCACTAAGAGCTTGTCAACACGATAACTCGAAAACGAAAGGTTCAAAATTTGACAAAATTGTCTGCCGTTCGGTGATGAACACTATTGATTTTCAGGGAAATCTTGTAATAAGGGTTGAGAATCAAAAAACAATCATAACTCCCAAAGTATAAATTAAATCGTTTTGAAAAAATTCCAGCTCATTCAAAATTGTGTTCACCCAAATATCAACAAAATCATTCAACAACAAAAACAGTAATAATTAAATTATTAAATTATTGAAGTTTATAACAAACGGCGATGTGGTCTAGGGACTAGGATACCGGGCTCCCACTCGGGCACTCGGGTTCGATTCCCAGAAGCGGAAAATTTGTGTTTGTACATTTTTTTAAAAACCACTGATTCGAATATTATTTAGCTGTGTAAGATAATGAAATAAATGATGTATCTCATTATCCTTACACAAATGCGAGCATTATATTATAGAATGTGAAACAATTATATAAAAATCAGTAACCAAATCAAATGATTTCCGAATAGAAACTTTGCCACGCACACTGTTTATCTATTCTCTAAGCTTCGACTCATTTCTACTTTAGACAACATTTTACTTCTAGTAGCCCACTAGTATATAATAAAATATTTGCACAACGGTAGCTGCTACGAATGAAGTAATGTTGCTATCTATTAAATGATGAACATACCGAGATTGGGAACAATGAAAAGGCTCGTGTTCATGATAGTTGCTACCAAGACAATAATTATCATCAAAACCGTCATCCCATAGATAACTCGATAGCTGCTATGTCACTTTCGTGTTTCCACCAATGGCGGCTGGTGACTGAAATTTGGTGAGGCAACATTTGAAACTTGTATTATCAATAGCGAATTAAAAGGTGTCTAGGTCTATTTTTTTTTTAGATTTTGATAGTTAGTGATAGCATTACTTGAGACCATTTTTAATCTGGAAGAATGTTTGTTCTATTAAACTTTTACCGATATCTGGCAATTTTCCACTCGTATGAATGGCAAATAAACTAGAAAACGTTAACCGATGACATATTCAAATATTCCGTGACAAATGTCATATTGTCAAAGCCGCCATCTTACTAGCTCCAGCGGTCCACCCCTCAACACATAGTGGTTCATAATGCATCGGTTGTTAAGCAACAAATGCAATGCAATATGCATCATGTCGTGTAAGATCCGCTATGCAATATCTGTTAAAAATGTAGAGTGCCAAATATACGATCATTTAATGGACATATTGCGCTGTTGTCGTAGAAAAATAAAATTTTAGATTGATTTTATTCTGCATGCTATTCTGATATTCAAGATTCAATATAACTGATATGTAGGTACTTTGAGTTTTGTTTTTACTGAAATTCAGTTTGTACGGGTATTCTCCGTTCTTACTTCTCTGAAATATTCAAGATTCTGCTACTGATATGTATTCTTGTTTTCCAGAAAAATGCGACTCTAAGCGGCATTGGATATTTTCGCGGACATTTTCGCGTTGTGGAAATTGCAACAATAACTGTGCTAGCATCGGACAACCTCCTAAACCATGCCCTTGTTCACCTGGATGTATTTGTAAGGACCCTTACGTAGATAATGGACAGCACACTTGCGTTTTGATGGAAAACTGCCCGGGTACTTATTAATAAATGTTTCTCCTGAATGAAATGTCAGAGTTCGTTCATGAACCTACATAAATATCTATATAATTAAAAACTTCAAGGAAAATGAAAATGTTTTTGACTTATCTCCTAACCTCCCAAAAAACATGTGTTGAATTGGATATATAATTATTATATTCTAATCATCTTACTATCCATCTATTAAAGAAAAACCATGTAGCAATATGTAAATACATTTCCAGTGACATATCATTTTGGTTGAAACGTTTCATTAGGGAAGGATAAGATTTCACGTTTAGTAATTTGACTTCACCAGTTGAGAATGTTAAGAAAATCATAGCTGATTTAAAGGAAATTGCTCTATGCGCGCATTGTTATGAAGAAGGACGTTTAGTGATTTATTATCTTATTGTAAAAATAAGCACAAAAGTAGTCAATTAGACTGTCATAGCTTATTCCGCAAAGTAGCTCTGTAAATGATATCGAAGTGAAAAGTGATCAACAGCCAATGTGCTCATATTCAAGTTGGATAAAAGTTATTTCAAAAATAGGCTAATCAATCAATGAATAGGATGGAATTATTAATAATAATCAATGAAATTAATTGATATGGAATAAACAATATACTAACATAAGAAATTTGAAATGTTCCAATATTTATTGGATTCTCATTACATATTAATCCCAATCCAAAAGGAATGAGTCACCTTAGATAATTATATCCACTTCATTGTTATTACAATCGAGTCAAAGGACAACTTGCCATCAACAAGTAACTTCCTTCAATAAAACAACGAGTGAATTAAGATTAAACTCACATTTCATTTTAAGCGAAGTATCTACTTTAAAAATTGAACAAAATTAGATTTATTCACATAAAAAGCCTTAATAAAATTTGTGTCGGTACGCGAATGATACTGAAAATAGTTTCTGATAAAATTGATTTGAATTTGAAAAAATTTAGAATTAAAATTGAATTATTTAAACTTCGCTTATTTCACATGTGAATTAAATAAAAATATAATTCAATGTAAATATAGAATAAAACTTTATTTTAATCAGACAAAAATATAAACATACATTTTTATTACTAAAATTCAAATAAACTAATTAATTGAACTATTCAAATAATATTAATCAATGAATTATATTTAGTAAAGAAACAATGAATCTTAACTATTAAAACAATTAAAAACTCATATTTAAAAAACCTTATTATTAATATCGCAGTACCTACATTTAAAATTGAATCATATTAGATTTGTCATATAAAATAGTATTAACAAAATTTGTGCGGCTGCGGCTTTCAAACTGAGTTCGCATGTTGCGGTGAGCAGTTTCTCATCATTCACTCGTTCAATTAGTGACAAACGTTCACGTCAGGTTGGTAGCATTCACGCGCGGTGTTTAAGTCATGTCGAACGGTTGAAGTTTCAATCGGTTAGTTAGCGCCAAAAGTAAAGTTTTGCAAATAAAATGTGTGATCCTGTTCAAATACTAATTTCGCGACCACAACGTGATTTTACATAAATTAACTACTATTTCGCTAGGACGTTTTGAAGAATTTCCCCTTTTTTGACAAAAAAATTGATCCCTCCCTGGATCCGCGCCTGCATCACGTCTAATAATCCCAAGCAGCTGTTTCACTCTTCTTATAACCTCATCTGTGGAAGGGTACATTGCTTCGGTACAGCCACCTGGCGGCTATATATTCAGTATCATCCTGGTCGTTTCTTTCAAACGCGGGAGAACTTCGAATCAATTCGTGTTGCAATGTGAATAATTCTTACAGTGGAACATTTATCTTCTGGTAAATGGCGTTTGGATGTCTTGATGCTTCAGCATTACCAAATGAGATTCTCCGTACCTCTGGCGGAGATGGTCGAAGAGTGACTTATCGTCCTACTCATCTCACTGATGACTATATGGTTGTGACATTATTGATCAACTGACTAGAAAGACCTTATTGTTATCTGACAAAAGCCAATATAAGATAAATGAGTATGTTTCATATATTCATTTGTTTCAATTCTCTTACACACATTTTTCTTTTCCTGAATAATAAGATTATTATCCATTTATTCAAAAGATTAACCAAATAATCATCTGGTCGTCTAGTCACTTAATCATATTTGAGAAGGTGTATGAATAAAGAAGCGAGAAGCGTGCAATCTTGAAATATCCTGATGGTTCGTACAATGTCATTACAATTATTGGTACCAAATAAAATACTACCCAGAACCGATCATGTGATTTGCATCAATCGCGTTAACGCTATCTTCAATAAAACAAAACACGTCATTATTACTTACAACGGTGGGAATGACAATATTCATTCCGACAATATAAGATATTTCTGGTACACATTTACGTTAGAGCTCTCCCAGCCGTTAATACTTTAATAATCATGATTAAATTCTTCTTGTGTGTTTTCACAACTTCGCTGATATGCATTTCGCTATGTGTAACCGGTAAGTAATTACTTCAACGTTATTACTAGTTGTTGTCTACTATTTGTCGTCTATTGTTCACACGCATACTGACCTTCATTTTAAAGTATAATCACATTATAATCATGAAATTCATAAGCTAGGGGAATTCCACCAGCTGGTGAATTACTTTCCGAAAGATGTAACTTTTGATGCCTTGATATATTGTCTTCAGTCTTCACCACCCACCAGACTTACAGTCTCAATACTTTCATATCTGGAGAAGTTTTTCTATAACCGAAATCATCCAAGATCCATCCAATAAATGTATTACATGAATAAACTCTGCACGTAATATGACGTATTTTCTAAAGAAGAGTTTTTGTTTAGTATTAGTCGGGAGAGAAGCTGCAGTTCAAAATTCTGACTTGGAGATGGTTTTGAGTAGTTCCTATCATAATTTTGCTTTAGTTGTTTCGCAATCATCATGATTCGTTGCATTCTTATTATTTTATTCTAATAAACTCTTGACTAATGATCAAATGAAAGAAAAATTTCTTTGTTTTCATACCACTTTCAGTGGCGTGCAAACAGGGGTTGCAAAGGTTGCATTTGCAACCCCAATGTTCCTAAAAAGCAAGGATCATTCAACAAAATTTTGAAAAAATTATAAAACGAACAAATTTTTTTACAGTCCCTGGTCAACAAAATTTTGTGAACGATTTTTGCTTTTATATATTTTTTGCTTATATAATTTATATACAGTTATTTTTTTCTACAACCTCAATACGAGATGCCTTTGCACGCTGCTGACCACTTCGAATAATAACATGAAAACGTTACTATAGTTCCAACACCGAAGAGCCATTATAAACAGATAGAAAATTATGAAGTAGATAATTACTAGTTCAAGTATAAATAGGAACTAAAGTACAATAGGGTTATTGAAATTAAATAATTAATCGTAAACGACAACAATAATTAATTCATTACAATATTTACACGTATATAAAACACATAGATGCATCAACAAAATTCATCTTTCTGACGTATTTCGGTTCCGTATTAGTAACATCTTATAACGTCTAAATTTTAAAATCAGCACTAAACCACTAAATAAACTCTGCCATCTTGTATATAAAGACAAACCCAATAAATAGCAAACCCGGAGTTTTTTAAGCTAACTTGGGTAGACTGTCATAATTTTCATATAGGTAGTGAACTTGTCATAACTTAACTTAGGTATCAAGAACATCTTCGTAACCATCAGACTTAAGACAGATTCAACTTTTGCTAATCATTTTTTAGAAGCAGGTCATACTTTTCCTAATTTAGATAGCCTAAGTATTCTACATAATCAATAGGCTTCTATTATCTTTTTTTTTCATAAATAATGATTCAACATGTATGATAAACACAAATATTGACATCCGAAGGGCAGTTTCACAATAATTTGGGCTAGAAATTCTACATACAAAATCTAGCTTGTGCAGTTCAATTCTTATTTGTATCATCTGCAATTTATTTTATCGCTCAGAATAGAATGCAATAATAATTGAAAGACATAAGATACCTCAACAGATATCAAATGAACTGTGCATAACATCTGAAACCTCTTTTCGATCGCATGTGTCCTTGATAGTGAATTAGTTTCAATTAATTTTACTCTCAACACAAATCATACTAAAATAAATATCAGTTTAACAAAGATGCAAAATATAATAGGATTCAAACTATTCACAAATCCTTCACGTTCGTTCGGTTATAATGTCTCAGTGTTGGGTGACGGTACGATTTTCTTTAAATAATACTTGAAACGTTTGTCCTTAGTTGAGGGGTCAACTGCAGTATGTGCTACTCCTCGAGAAATTCCACAGCAGTGCAAGAATTATTGCCCTCCAACATGCGCAAATCCTGACCCAATTGATTGCCCTTCATTCAGATGTGAACGAAATACGTGTCAATGTGGACCAGGTTATATCAGAGTAGAAAATGATGGCGAATGCATTATCAAGGCGAACTGTCCAAGTAAGTAATCTTCTTGTGATGCAAGATACCAAAAAGTGACTAATGTAAGGAATTGTGTAATGCTGCTGAGTTTTGACACGATGCGTCACCACTTATTATATTTTATTACTGGAGCAATTAAACTTTCGTACATCAAAGAGTACACCAAAAATCGCATCGATGCGAAAAAAAATACCAAATCGGTGGTGATTAAATGCACTCGCGTTTGTTAATCAAGTTATACCCGGAAGAGCTCTGATGAATATCTTTAAAATCCAAAGAATTCAAAAAAATACTGCAGGTAACTAGGCTGGAAAACGGTGGCGTGGGCGCTAGACTCGCCAATCTTAGACCTGTCCGTGAACCACACGAGTCCCCCTGGCTTAAGCGGCACAAAGTCCTTGTTCTATCAGTCCGTCCTCTTTGTTATAAGCAGTGGCGGCTCGTGAATTTTTGAGAGACGAGGCTGGACATAAAACGTTTTTGTAAAAATATACTCTATTCACAGCCTTTTAACCTTTGCACAGCGACCGTACCAGCTACTTCAGTGACAAAATTAATTGTTACCCAGCAAGAACCATAGTGGAGGTATAGAGTTTCTCTTGCCAAAAAATTTTTTTGTTCGTTTTTTGTCTTTTATTTTTTTTTTGGATTTTTAATATTTTTTCTTTTTTTGGAATTTTTCATATTTTGTTTCTTTTTATTAATTTTATCAACTTTTTTTATATATTAACGGAATTCTACGGTCTTTAGTTTGCGAAAAATGATCAATAATATTATCAAAAAATGTATCATTTTGTTTTAAGTGTTTTACTAAATCTTTTTCAATAGATATTAAACTAACATTGTATAAACGATTTTGGCCCATTGTATTTGGCATGTAAGTTTTAATTCGTTTGAGGGTAGAAAATGATCTCTCCACCGATGCCGACGTGACAGAAATGGTGACTGTCAAACAAAGTAGTTTATAAAACTGAGGTAAAACTTGTTGCAAATCATTGTCTATCATATATTTTATCATATCGGCGTGACTGTCATACTGGCCTAAAATATCTTTATCCGAGTATATAACGCATAATTCAAAATTTATATTTTAGAACTAAGTTATCTTAAAGTCTATTGGGGACTCTTTTGAAAAAGATTCGAAAAATCTTCTATACGCCAAGTCAAAAACTTCAATTCATGTAAATCGGAAAATCGAATCTCAATTTGACCTTTAATAGTATCTAAAATTTCATAAAAAAGTTGTTTATAATGTAGTTTCTTGTCTACCAAATTGTATGTTTTCCTCCTTTTCGCGGGAGGAGCATCATCAGTTGAAAAATTTTCAAATAAAATATTAAAATGAAATTCTGTATTACGGAAACTTGAAATTTTTCCAATGAGATGTTTCAAACGATCTATTGAATAAATTATATCAGTGAATTTATGTTGTAAAATTTGAAAAATAAGATCAGTTTGTTCAAATATTAATTTAAAATTATCAAGAAAAAACAAAAATTCTTCATTTTCTAAATAAGATTTTAAACCAACAGCAGCATTTAATGAAACCTGATCTGTTGAAAAGTCATCACTGTTTAATACAAAATCAAATGTTTCAATTAATTTGTCTAATAAAGAATTCTTGACCCAGTATTATATATATAATTAATTTGTCTTTATTTTTATGGATGGTGAATACTGCACGTGATGTAAAGTTCCATCGAGTTGGAGCATTACAGGGAAATCAATGATTTTCTTAAAACTTCGTCTTGTCAATACTACTATTAGTATTAACAATGATCGATTTTGATAGTTACCTGACATTACTAATCCTTTCAAATCCGGTAAAGGGCGTTTATTTAAAAGAAACACTTTTACCATATGTTAATTCACTAAATGGATTTTCTAAAAGGCAGCAACTAACTCACTAACACTCATTTTAAATTTACAACAGACAACAATCTAACCTTACTACGCGTGGCGTGACAACACGTAAACAAGCACTGACTGACCTACTCAGCAGTCGGCAGAACGCACGTCTCGTATTTCATAGATTTCTAGCGGCTGCCGCAGGCTAGCCTCCAGAGGGTGTTGCCATTTTCGCTGATTTACCCAGTTGGCGTTCGGACTGGTAAGAAAAACGGCAACTGCGTTGAACAACACATGCTCAGCGTTTGAGATATATAGAGAATCTAGCCTCAGGGCACTGTTGCCAGATTAAAAATAACAACTGAGAACGGGGAATTAATTGTAAAATCTAAAGAATTATCAGAGAAACAGGAAATAAAATGGAGAATGATCATTAAGATAAATTGGTGAGGAGGCTGAGCCTCCTTAGCCTCCTTCGAGGAGCCGCCACTGGTTATAAGGACGTCTGGTGTTTGAAACCTGACAGCTGACGCTATCGCATTGTGCGTCAGTCGGAGGATTGGGCAGTTCTCGGCTGCCCAATCCCAAATTTTTCCATGACCGCGAAGCACAGACGCACTGACCCACTTGCCCAGACCAGCCAGCCAATTCATATTTAAAACATTTCTTTCTTTACTCCATATTGGCACTGCTTATTGAATTTCATATCAATGCTCTTTTAGGGCAGCTTTTACAATAATTTGGGGTTAGAATTTACTTTCTACTTTCAAAATCTAGCTTGTGCAGTTCAATTCTTATTTGAATCATCTGCAATTTACTCTATCATTCAAAATTGAACAAAATAATAATTGGAAGACATATTTGAAGATACTTCAACAGATATCAAATGAACAAGCACAACATCTGCAAGCTCTTTTCAATCACATGTGTCCTTGATAATGAATTAGTTTCAATCAATTTCACTATCAACACAAACCATATAAAAATAAATATCATTTCAACAAAGATGCAAGATGGAAGAGAATTCAAACAATTCACAACTCCTTCACATTCGTTGCGGTTGCAGTTACAATGTCTCAGTGTAGGGTGGCGGTACGATTTACTTTTGTAAGCAATTAATACTTGAAATGTGTGTCCTTAGCTGAGGGTTCAACTGCAGTATGTGCTACTCCTCGAGAAATTCCACAGCAGTGCAAGAATTATTGCCCTCCAACATGCGCAAATCCTGACCCAATTGATTGCCCCTCAGCCAGATGTGAACGAAATACGTGTCAATGTGGACCAGGATATATCAGAGTAGAAAATGATGGCGAATGCATTATCAAGGCGAACTGTCCGAATAAGTGATCTTCTTGTGATGCAAGATACCAAAAAGTGACTAATGTAAGGAATTGTGTAATGCTGCTGAGTTTTGGCACGATGCGTCACCACTTACTATATTTTATTACTGGAAAACCGAATAATCTGGAGCAATCGCATAGATCCGAATGAAAATACCGATTTGGTGGTGGTTACATGCACCTGTTAATCAAATGATCAAATTTAACTAGGCTCAAGGATTTCCCTAAAGCTGACCCGAATGGTTAGCAGACCACCAAGTAATCTCACATTCCCCGTTACTTTTGTAAAGTTTGAGAAATCTATCAGCCAACGTCGTACATTATTTGATCGACTTGCTGATGGAGTTGGATATCCTGGTCTTTCTACAATTATTTAGGTGATTATGTATATCTCCAACAGAGATGGTTCAGTAACGTTGCAACCTTCCTCGTTACACTGATAAGCTCTATAAGAGAGAAACTGCTTTCTAGAACTATTAGTTTGTCATTTTAACGATTGATCCAAACTAGAGATATGTTTTCATTGTTATCTCGCAAAACCCAATAAGGAATGAACAAATATATTGATTTATCTCTATTGTTACATTTGATTGAAATCTTTCAATATTCAAGAATTAACCATTTATGGGTATTGAATAACCATCGTAGACCTTTGTCTAAATTCAAGTGTTTGATTATTCATTCACTGAATGAATCTAGTCAATTAGACTATGAGTCCACTGAGATCCCCCTTTCATTTGAACCCTTTATAAAAACCTTATAGGAAGAATTGAAGTAGAAGCGAGTTTCCACCTTATTGATAAGACCCCGCTCTACCTTCAACAGTGTGGAAACATCATTTCAACGCCCTATGTTCCACGAGTTAACAGGTTATTAGGATTATATTATGATCAAATGTTAATTACTTCGGAATCTGATTTGTGTTGTGAGCACCAGTTGTTGTCACGGCAGGACTGTACGCAAAAAAGGTAGAAATTTGCATATACTATGCAGAGTTCAATGCAGAAAGCTCTGACAGCATGCCACGCTTAATTGACGTGATTCCGAATAACAAATTGTTTCATTCAAAAAGCGTTACCTCGATTGGTACAATTCAATGATTCAGTCTGCAAATGAGTTTAGTGTGCTACATCCCATGATAATTCAATTACTGATTTTTTTTCAGAACAACACTGACCAGGCAATCTACATGAATCGATGTTTTGTGAATTATTTCTTAAATAAATTATAAATTTGAGAATCTCTGTGTTTTTATTTGGAAAATCGTACCCAATACAGAACTAATAATGCCGAAGTTCACTGGAACAGCATCTCTTATAGATATACCAGTACCTTCTTATAAGCGGACACCTTTGGTGACCACATTTTTATCCGGTTAATGAAGGTGTATCATTTTAAAAGGAAATTAGTTTGAAAACATGCATATTAAATAAAAAGATGTTTATAAAGAAAACATCTTGAGGTATATATACAGGGTGTCCTCGAACTGCGTGGCCAAAATAGAACCGAAGATTCTTTGACTCGAAAAAAATTCGATGAGCCTTTTTTACTTTTGCCTTAAGTGTCTTGTTTAGCCGGTAGAGGGCTTCAAAGTTGCAAAAATAATTTTGTTTTTTCGGTATAACTTGAGAACGTGATGGAGGACTTTTACAATATTTGGCAGGTGACTTACTGTCAATAATAGTCGTTTTTGAGAGTAGAGCACAGAGCCTTAGAGACCATAGAAATGGCTCAAACTTGAGGATGTAACGAGAAAAGTGTCCAGAACTTTTTTGTGGTCAATGTAATTCACCCGATATTCTTTAGCTAGATAGCTTATCTAATTTGAAAACTTTTTTTACTCTTAGAAAATTTTGATAACATCAACGGATTAGCTTGAAAAAATTAATTTTCGAGTCTCTGCAATTTTGGCTTACTAATATTACTTGATTAAAATACCTTAGTTGCCTCTGTTTTTCTAATGTCATTTTGGCATTTGGAGAATTTATTCTCAAAACTGTCAGTTTTTACTTTGCTTTCCGTACAAATTTTATGAAATTATGGCTCAAAATTTCACTAACACTGAAATGGTTAATATCTCGGTAAAACACTACTAATAAAATCAATAGAAATGGGGAAACGATGTGATTATTTAGGAAAAACAAATGTTAAATTAAAAGGAACAACAAAACTTTTTGGAAAATCGCTAAGGCATCAATTGTTCGAAATGTTGCCCATTTTCCTGAATACACAAATTAATTCGTTTCAAGAAATTGAATTGAACTCTGGCTAGTACTTCAGGATCATTCTTCAATAAATCCGCTTCATGATTAATTCGTTGCAACAATTTCTCCCGTGTGTTTACTGGAGCTGCATAAACTTTCGGCCCATAGAAAGAAGTCGCAGGGCGTCAAATCAGGGGAGCGGGCCGGCCAGTTCACTGGTGCATCGTGTCCTCTACCCATCCAGCGATCTGGATATTCCGCATTCAAATGTAGCCTCAAAGCTAATGTGAATTGAGGAGGTGCACCATCATGCATAAACCAAAGGTCACGACGAATGTGTAAGGGCAAGTCTTCAACAGTTCAGGTAGCCTTTGTTCCAAAAAGTTCAAGTAGCTCTCCCCGTTCAATCGATCGGGTATAACAATAGGACCAATAATAAAGTTATCCACAATTCCAAACCAAACATTGATTTTAGTTTGATTCTGAAAATGTGTAACTTCCGTTTCATGAGGATTTTCATCAGCATAGAAATGTTCATTATGGAGGTTAAAAAGACCACATCTCGTGAAAGTATCTTCGTCCGTGAACAGAATTCTTCTACAAAAATTGGGGTTTGCGTTTTGTCTTTGGACAATAAACCGACAGAAATCTAGCCGATGACCTGGATCCATGGGCAATAAGTCTTGAACTGTTTTAATATGATAGGGATACAACAGTTCTTCTTTCAGTACATTATGAACTAATGCTGTTGAGGCTCCAATACGAAGTCCCAAACGTCGTGTGCTTATCCTAGGTTCAGTTTCAACCGCTTCCAGTATCTCTTCTTCGAGCTCTAACGTCCTTCTTGTCCATCTGCGTTCAGTTTCTCTGCGATTTGCTTCAAATCTGCCAGTTTCGCGAAGTCGCCTCTCGATATTAGCAAAGGTTTGCCGATTTGGAATTCTGCGGTGCGGATATCTTTCCCCATGAACTTGTACTCTTCTCCGGCCATTGCAACGACAAAGTCCATAAATCAATAACATATCAACCATTTCAGTGTTAGTGAAATTTTGAGCCATAATTTTATAAAATTTTTATGGAAAGCAAAGTAAAAACTGATAGTTTTGAGAATAAATTCTCCAAACGCCAAAATGACATTAGAAAAGCAAAGGCAACTAAGGTATTTTAATCAAGTAAAATTAGTAAGCCAAAATTGCAGAGACTCAAAAATTAATTTTTTCAAATTAATCCGTTGATTTTATCAAAATTTTCTAAGAGTAAAAAAAGTTTTCAAACAAAATAAGCTATATAGGTAAAAAATATAGAGTGAATTACATTGACCACAAAAACGTTCTGGACAGTTTTCCCGTTACATCCTCAAGTTTGACCCATTACTATGGTCTCTA
The DNA here is from genome assembly GCA_958510875.1 of Endomychus coccineus. Lineage (NCBI taxonomy): Eukaryota > Metazoa > Arthropoda > Insecta > Coleoptera > Endomychidae > Endomychus > Endomychus coccineus. The sequence goes on along the minus strand of OY294068.1, from coordinate 183,916,120 downwards.
AGGCTCTGTGCTCCACTGTCAAAAACGGCTATTATTAACAGTAACTCACCTGCCAAATATTGTAAAAGTCCTTCATCACGTTCTCAAGTTATACCGAAAAAACAAAATTATTTTTGCAACTTTGAAGCCCTCTACCGGCTAAACAAGACAGTTGAGACAAAAGTAAAAAGGCTCATCAAATTTTTTTCGAATCAAAGAATCTTCGGTTTTATTTTGGCCACGCAGTTCGAGGACATCCTGTATATTAGATTCATCAAAAAAGTCCTAAATATTATTTACTTTGAACGAGTGTTGAGTGATGTAATAATATAATATTTTTTGAGGCAATTATATATGCTTCTAAATCGCGACTACATCATTTTGCATATACGAGGGCAAGGTGAAAAGTCCCTGAAAAATCAAACAAGAAATGATTTATTTGCTCGAACGTTGTTTTATTTCTCAACATAATCTGCTTGTAGCCGGAAACGGACATTAATACAAACTAAGAATTATAATCACATTACAATTATCTTCTTATAGACAAATGATAGATGCTTTGCATTGATAACAACTCCTTGATGATGGTGAGAGTTTGTGTTGAATACTGACAACACCTATACACTTACATTTCACCATTAACTCATGCAATATCGTTGAATTGAATGAAAGTATCATTCATATATCAGCCAATGATATAATTGTTAACCATGAGAAAACACAATTTTCTGTAACGAACCATAAGTAATGTCCAGTTTCAACAATTCTAAGTACTGATAAAAATTTCCCGGAAGGTGCTTACGAATCGTTGATTTAATGGCCGTTAACCTCGTAATATAGAAATCTACATATATATTACAAGTTATCTCTGTGAATTACCATGTGTCATGAATCCTGCTTTATATAAAGGAATCAGTAAGCTTAGATACATTCAACCTCGGGCAATCATGATTTACAAACTGATCTGTTTAGTCACCTTTGCTAACTTACTAGTGCTAAGTTCAGGTGAGTAATGGGGCCATCGAAATCTTTTGCTCTTCATTTATTCACCCGCACATGATTGAGATGTTCATACAAATCAAGAAGTTCTGTATCTTTTTCATATCAAAACAATTTCAAGCAACATCCAAATGAACACTATCGATACCTTCGTGATTCAAATGCTTATAACCCATATTTTCCCAAGTTTGTACTAAAATGATCAAAAAGAATAACATAAGATAATACGATATGAATGACATGCGAGTTAGTTTAACATTTGTACAGTTTTGGTATACCTAACTTCGGGTGAGTGGTGGGGCCTTCGAAAACATTCGTTTATTCATTCGGACAACTGAAAAGTTGTTGCAGATCAAGAACTGTTGTATCTTTTACACATCAGAAGCATATGAAGGAAAATGCACGAGAACACTTTCGTTTTTTCATGATCACATGTTTACCTATACTTTTCCAAGCTTTCACTGAAATAGTTCAATAAAATTAACAACATAATATATGATGGAATGACATGCGAGCGATCTTGTCAGTTGTACAGTACCTACAGGTAAGTATACTCAAAGTATCAAATTTTGGTTCTCGAGCGTAGGATAATGATACGCAGACTCTTCGTTAACCATTACATTACATTGCAGCTTAAGCCTGCCCTGTATTGATTGTCGAAACGTTCAAGTCTAATGATACTATGACGCTTAATTCATTCAAAAGTTTCGTCAATTGCTCATAGATAATCAGAAGATTTGTGGAAGATAACGATGCCCTATGCAAATAGCTGCATCTGAAAATTTAAAAGCTAACAATATCTCAGTAGTCTTTGGAAGTGCCCACTCACTTGTTTTACCCACAACTCATCGCACGAGATGGAAATAAGAATGTTGTTTCATTCAGTGGGGTTGACTTTCAACATTTTGAGGAGATATTGTATCTGAATAATGTATGAATAGGAGAGTCGTATATTGCAGTGGTGATAAAATCTCTTCACATTCTTAGAGTATCATTGAGAGGAGTATCGAAAATATTGATTCTGTATGATTAACACCACTGTTTCGATTAAATATAGAATGCCTCCGATAGATCAAAATATAAGAAGTTTCATCATTCTTCCCAGTATCACGCATATAGCTTACATCTTAGATATTTTATACATCCTACAAAAAACTTGACATGTTTCACCACACGGTGGCTTTATCAAACAATGGTTTCACAAACTATGGTTCATTCCTTAAATATTGAAATTAAGATTGAGAAGGAGGGGATGAGTGAGATACGTGACAGTATGATAAGATTTACTTACAAATAAATTTAATAATGGAGAAAGGGTAAAGTCTTCTGATCATTCAAAAGTTTTCCTATATTTTTAAACTTACTAATTTAAATTTTCTTTAAGTTGTTTAATACTTTACTTTCAACTGACTTATGGAGCATCTCAAAATCATCTTTGAAATGATCAGTTTCTTCAATATGGTTTACAACTTTTGAATCTCCTTTCTTCAGATTAAAATGTTTTTATTTCTACTTTTGGAAGATCTCCCTGTTTGGCATATATATGATTTATCACGATCTTCACACTCTACCTTGTATACTCCTGATTCTTGATCTTTCACATTCTTATCTTCGTTGCTCTTAATATATTTGCATACCCTATAATTTGTTCTAAAAGATGTGGTAGCATTGTGTTTTTCAAGTAAATTGCATACATTATCAGAGAGTTTGGCTATATAAATTATTGATCTATAATTATGAGTCTTAACTGTACTAGGGTAAGCTTACCTCATTGCTTCATTATCTTTTTTTTTAAGTAAATCAATCACAATTTTTTCGTTATAGCCGTTATTAGTTAATATATCTGGAGATGGTAACAAGTCTATGTTTCATCCTTTGAAGAGCGGCCAATCTATGTTGTAAGGGGTGGTTTGAATTTTTGTGGATAATAATGTCCATATGTGAAGGCTTATGATATATTGAAAAGGAATGTTTACTATTTAATTTAGTTACGGTTAAGTCTAAAATGTTAATAATTTGATTGACTTCTACTTCAACCGTGAATTTAATTTTTTAGTATAGATTATATAGATATTGAATGAAGATTTAATTGTTTTTGTGTTCCATTAAAGCATGTTATTATATCGTCAACATAGCATTGCCAATAAATGAATCTTTTTATAATAGGGTGCTTGTGAATTTACAATTCTAATTCATTCATAAATATTTCGGGCAGATAAGACGGTAATGGGTTTCCCAATGCTAATCCTTCTTGAGTAGTATACACATTGTTATTGCCTTGAAAATTATTCTGAGGAAGACATAATTCAAGAATGCGTAATATTTCTTGTATTATAACAATATTTGTATTGTTTTTTTCCAAGTTACTTTGTATTATCAGTAGCGTTTCCCCCGGAGGTATACTGGGAAAGAGGTTAATGACATCAAACGATATAAATTTACTATTGAGTGGCAAGGTAAAAACTTTAATTTTGTTGACCAGATCATTAGATATTTTTATGCCAAATTCCGGTTCGAATTTACAATGTTCTTTCAAGTTTTGTAGTAATTTTTTTGATAAATTCGTAGACGAAGCGTCGTAGTAACTAACCACAGGTCTTATGCGAAAATATATCTTATGTAATATTTGATATAAAATGAATTTTTCCATAAGACCTGTGGTCAGTTACTACGCCCCTACCCCTCGAGCGAATTTATTACAAGTGTATTTCATATTAAAAAAAAGGCAAATACTTTTAGTAATCCTCAATTACTATATTCAATGGCTCTGCCTTGCACACTGTATCAATACAATTGATATAGGCACATATAAGAAAAATGAATAGTAAAGATAAATCTTTACTTTTCTTAGGAGCTTCGCCCGCAAGACCACCACGAAGATGTAGAAGATACGAAGTACCAGTTGAATGTGAGAATCCTTGTCAACCAACATGCCGCGATCCTAATCGTCAACCTTGCCCAACTTTTGCCTGCATTCCAGGATGTGCTTGCGCCCCACGATATATCAGATCGAATGACGGAACACGCTGTATTCGCAGAGATTATTGTCCTGGTAAATTTTTTAACTTGTTTCACATAAACTGCAATCACATATTTCGTGAACAACGATACTATTATTTTTCTTACATAGAGTACGAAACCGTTCCATAGATGGAGTATACAACATTTTTGGTAAATTGAATGTGCTACACGGTGCAATCTGGTAATTTGCCAAACTTGAATCCATACGATGATAAATTCCAGAATTTTATCGAATCCGAAAAGAGACTTGGTGTTTTTGAGCGGAGTGGGAAACTTAATGCCGAGAAGGTATCCGGATTTTTCATAAAACCTTGCATCACCCACTTTCTGTGCAACAGTATAAGCCTGTCAAGGAATCCGGAAGTGCCAAATAATTTCACATACTCAACGGTTCATTTTCCTATTACGCAGCCAGTGCAAAACCATTCCAGTTATCCAGTCACATAAACATTGTTAATTGGTGCTTCTTCCCACCAGATGAGATATGTGAATTATTGTCAATGATCTCAATTCATACTGGAATTGCTACTTGAGGGAAAACTGTATTTAACTCATTGATACGAGTAGCTTCCTCTTCATTAGAACATCAGAACATCATTTTCTAAGACTCTTATCACCAGACATGATCAAGAACATCGTGATATAATTACGCGAAATTCCTCTATTCTGGATATGTGCAATTATCAGTAGCTTTTAGGAGCAGAAATAAATGGTGAATATGATCATTTTCTCTCTCCCTTCAATACATTGTTTTGCATCTCACTATAGGTATTGTCGGTGAAAAAGGATATATAACAGAATATTTTTCTCCGCTAGAATACCCAATAATCATATTGCCAGCATTCCATGGTATAAATGCATCTCCTAATATTCTAGGGCATTATGTGCATTCACGTAGAATCGCCTACTACTATAATTATAATTAATATCTGTCATAGGTGGATCTCCGAATATTACATGTGGATTAAACGAAGTTCTAAATAAATGTTACGAGCCTTGCCCATCAACATGTGGAAATCGCAATCCCATACCTTGCCCAACGTTACGATGTACTGAAGGTTGTGCGTGTGCCCCAGGTTTCATCAGATTAAGAGAAGGTGGTGATTGCGTTCCTCAAGGTCGTTGTCCAAGTATGTATTTTACTGATACTTTTGGTAACAATACACATCAGTCGAGATTACAAATTTTATAAGAAACGCAATAATTTGAAATTGTAATCATGGTTGTAAGCATTGCCGGAAACACTTAATGTGTTATATTTTGGTGTCATTACTTTGCTTTGCTAACAACATTCCGAACATAAAACTGTTAAGATATTTCTTTCAGATTAGTACTAACCTGACCATGATGTTTATTGTTTCAGTAATAGATCCACCACTATGCCCAACCAATCAAACTTACAAAACGTCAGGATTTGACTGCAATACGTGTCGGATAGATGTTTCTGTAGGATGTGCCGAAATACAAGAACACAAATGTTACTGCAATGATGGATACGTTAGGCTGAGAGATGGCAACTGTGTGCTTCGAGATGATTGTCCTGATAGAGGTAATAACATCTAGTTGGTAATTAGAACCTAAGTTCTAGTATCAATGACATTTTGTACGAATTACACTTTCTCCTCTATTGAAAAAGAATACATTATTACATTATACATATTTTCCAATGCAGTCAACATATCAAATTTTTTATAAACATTTCAATAGAGTATTACATATATAGTCTGGTGATTATTGATTGCGTTATTTAATGTTTTTAAGTAAAACGCTCGGACAGGTCAATTTTTTTTTAAGCTATTCACCTTATAACATAAAATTTTTATTTATGACATCATGTGTTTTTGCATAATGACGGCATCATTGGTTTTTTTAATGGCAACTCAAAGTTTTTTTTGCTTTTTTTCATAGATGGTTCAATTACTTGAATGATGGTGTAAAAAAATTGGTACCTCAGATAAAATTTTTCTTGATAAAATAACACACTTACCACAAGAAATAAAAAAGTAACTTTAATGGAAGAAAATCTTAATTATAAGCCTCATAAATAAACAGAATTTATCGCAAGTGTTCAAATTGCTCTCTGTCAACCATTTGATACTCACCGATACGAGTGTAAACACTTCGCTCGAAGACTTCACGAGTAATGTGTTCCACTTCAGCCCGAATTCTCTGCCGTAGATCGTCTAAATTATTTGACCTACTAAAATAAATCACAGAAGAAATCTAAGGGAGTCAAGTGTGAGGAACGCGGTTGCCACTCAATTGCTCCTCGACCTCCTAGGAAAGGTGGCTTTAAGATATTGACGGACGTTGATTCCAAAATGAGAAGGCGCCCCCCATCTTGTTGAAACCAAATATCTGGTTGGTGATCATTTGGAAACGTTGCTGTCAGAGCTGGCACTAAATCAAACCTCAAAAAGTTCAAATAACGTGCTGCTGTAAGGTTTCGTTCAAAAAAGTAAGGCCCATCATCATCCGATTATTCCAATTCAAACATTTAATTTCTCTTGGCATTTACTGTGAGAGTCTTGAGTCCATTGAGGATTTTCTCTTGACCAATACCTGCAATTGTACCCATTCAGGCAAAGAGTGGCTTCGTCAGAAAAGAGGATACTATTTTAAACATTGGGGTCTTCATCGCAGCGTAATTTCAGTTCTTGGCAAAACTGAAAGCGACGGTCTGGATCATCCTCGTTTAACTCGTGAATCAATTGAACTTTGTGAGGCTGCTATTTCTCTTTCTTGTACAACTTCACTATATAAGAGCTACTTGCCTTGTTAGAATGGTGAGGATGTTCTTTACCTTCAAGTAACATATGTAATCTGGTTCCTTCGTTTACTCGTGGTCGACCTTGCCAAAGCAAATCATGGACGAATCCCATTTCAGTAAATTTGGCAACCAATTCACTTACTGTGAATCTTGCAGTCTATCAGGATGTTCTTGGTGAAATAATTCACATGCTTCCTCATGTGTTATTAGCCTATCACCATATCCCACCATTTTTACAATTTATATATTTTTTCAGTTAAGCGTGTCATTTTTTGTTAGCGACAAAGAGAATTCGCTTTTGAAAAAATTGTTAACTGCCTCTTCCACATTCTCATGAAAATTCTAAAGAGCTGTTTTGAACTAAGCAAATTTACGAGTATTAGTAATTTGTTTCATCCGTCAAAAGTGATACAGACGTGATAACGATAGTTTGCAAAAGAAGTTAAAATGTTTAAGTGTTATTTTCTCAAAAACAAAGTCATTTAACGTACCAAACATTTTTACACCGTCAAGTAAGTAATTGAACCTTCTATAAAGAACAGCAAAAAAATGAGGTTGTTATTGTAAAAATTCAATTATGATGTCATTGTGCAAAAACACGTGATGTCATAGATAAAAATGTTATGTCATAAGGTGGCTAATTGAAAAATAAAATTTACCTGTCCTATATTCTCCTGCTCATACTGTTGCAATATTTGGAATTCTGTTAGTAATGATATTTTCCTTTCTTTCTAGAAAAATGTGACTGCACGAGAGGTTTTTCGTTTGCTATTTGTGGAAATTGCGACAACAACTGTGCTAGCATTGGAAAACCTGCAGCCCCATGTGCTTGTATTCCAGGTTGCGCTTGTACTAGGCCTTACAGACTTGAATCGGAATCAAATATCTGTATTCCAGAAGAAAACTGCCCTCCAATGTAATTCGGTCAATTCATTTGAAAATAAGATCGTATCTTGTACTTTCACTTGTATCTAAATATAATATTATGAAGTTATTTTGAGTTTAAAATGTTTCATTCCTTCATAGTTCCAAATACTTGATCGAATCGAAATGGAATGTTTGTTATTCCGTATCCATGAAAATTTGAATTGCCGGGAATTAAAAACATTAATAATTAAAAATTACTGAATACACCTAGATGATATTACCTTCAACCATAGGAAGTAAAATCGGATAGCTTTTATGTATTAGTAATATTGCTAATGATTTGCATTTATTATTTGCCCGGAGAATATCTGGAATTTTGGCAATGTCATCTGAATTACTCACTTGCTAACTATAAGATATAATCAAGGGTTTAATTAGGATAATAACATGCAGAGGTCCATAGTGTACCAAAAAATCTCTGAATAATATATTTCATTGACATCGAATTGATGGAACGCAAGCTACCTTTATTTTACTCATTTGAAGAGACCTGACTTCAGATTATCGTGGAAAGATCGCCTATATCTGAAATAGGCATGCGGCGTTTATCTTAACTCAAGTGATTTATCACTTATTTCCCTAATGAACCGGCTTTCAACAGCCGGCGCGCAAAGTCGAATTTTATTATCCGCATCACAAAACGTTTACTACGGTACTTTTCTGCTATTGTTCTATGGTATGCGCGCTAAAAGTAGACGGTCAAGAGTTCCTTAAGTAAACCAACACTAGAGGCCTCTGAATCCACAATAGTAGCGTCAATTTGACTCAGTCCACTTGAATCTCTTGATTCCTGCTGACCCGCAACCCAATTCCACGATGTCAATTCTTTCCCAAAAGCCAAGCACCGTGAGAGTAGAGTAAACCTTTATGGTCCCGAGGCCAAAGCTACTGCTCCAAAATAGTTCCAACAGTTAGTTGAAATGTAGCAGATCATTAGGATACGTGCAGCGATTACCTTCCCCTTCTCACATAACCTACACTTTTTGTTCACGTTGTGTGTGTTTTGCTCGGAGATATTTCAGAACCGCATTTCTGGTATAAATTCCAGTGAGTTGCCCCCAATTACCCCTGCTTGCTTTTTCAGGCTCTTGTGTGAGGAGTGCTTTTATCTGCTTAGATCCCTGATCCTAGATTCAGTATTTGCTTCATTCTGAATCCGTTCTGGACGTACTACCTCGCCTAAGACTTAGGTACTTATGTTACCGGTTCTGGAAGGGTCATTCAACGGTACTTTCTAAAAATGAGTTAATATTTTAATTACTGATTTTTTTTTCAGAACTATACCAACCTGGAAATCTACGTGAATCGATGTTTTGTGAATTATCCTTCAAATAAATTATCTTTTTACCAACAAATGAGAGAAGCTCTGTAACGATCGCAAAACCTTGATGGAGGTTCGATATTTCGGGAAACACTCACAACACTTATACACTCACATTTCAACATTCATTCAGGACATTTAGACAGGGTCGTTCGATTGAACGACATTACTAAGGATTTCGATATTAGCCGATGATGCAGTTGGTACCGATAAAAAAAACTATTATTATTTGAAACGATCCATACGTGCATAATGATTTATTTTAATGAATATAAATACTGATAAAGAATACCTAAGTGGGTTTACGAATTGTAGATTTAATGGTCGCTAACCTCGTAATATAAAAATGTAAATATGTTATAAAAGTTATCTCTGTGAATTAACATTTGTTATGATTTCTGCTACATATAAAAGGATCAGTAAGCTTAGATACATTTAAACCTGAGCAATCATGATTTACAACTTGCTCTGTTTAGTCACCTTTGTTAACTTAATAGTGCTAAGTTCAGGTGAGTGATGGGGCCATCGAAAACTGTTGTTCATTCATTCATCTGCACGTAATTGAGATGTTCATCCAAATAAGGAACCTCTGTACCAAAACAATATCAAGCAACATGCAAATGAACACTATAGATCCTACATGATTCAAATATTTATAACCTACATTTTCCAAACTTGTACTAAAATAATCCAACAAAAGGAAGAAAATAAAATAAGATGACTTTAATGAAATGCGAATTAGTTTGACATTTGTATAGTAAAGGTTTACTCTAAGAATATATATGACCGTAGTTTGGTTCTCTGGAGGAGTATGATGATACGCAGAAGCTCTGTCAAGTATAGCACTACATTCTAGTTTGAGCCTGTCTGTATTGATTGACTAAACGCTTAATATATTCGAACGTTTTGTCAATTGTTCATTGATAATGAGAAAAGTTGTAGATGATAATGATGCCCTGTGCAAATAGCCGTATCTGAAAAACTAGAGCTAACAGTATCTCAGTAGCCTTTGAAAATTTGCCCACTCACTTGTTTTAACCACAAGTCATGGGTATCTATTAGATTACTTTTTAATTTTATGAACAGTACACTTTTCCAGTATTTTATTTCACTTGGTAAGTATCATAACATATGATAAACAATGTTAATATATGAAATAGTCTATAAAATTAATAATCGGCTCGCACAATTAATAAACCATATGTGAAATAACAGTGTCAATAAAATTAAAAATTGATTATTACGAAATGATAAGCCGAATTCAATGTTGTCACTACATCAGCACGTTACATTTTATAAATGTAACGAGTCTTTTACAATATTTCAGTGACTGTTTGCAATATTATAATGTACAAAATCAAATAACAATAAAATGGAAAAAAACAAATTTTTGTCTAATTTTGACAAGAGTTATTATTAATTAAATAATGATGTACAAGTCAAAACCAGTGGTGTTTGATGAAAAATAAAATATCTTGTGGGAATTAAACAAAAAATGTTTTATTTCATTTTATTAAAATGAATTTCCATAAAATAAATAGTTCATCCCTATCACTGACAAAATAAGTTGAATATTGTTCAGTTTATTACACCTCAAAAAAAAAATTATATAGATAACGCTGCTCTATGCGAATACGAGTATCTGCTTCTGAAAAAATAAACTATGATATCATATCTCAATAGACTCTGCAAATTTACTCACTCACATTTTCCATGCATAACGCATCAAACCAAACGAAATTTAGAATTTTTTTTCCCTCGCATTAACTCCTTCATTTTCGAATTTGGTGGGGGTAATTACATTATTTCACATTCTCAGAGTATCATTAAGAGAGGAATCGAACATCTTGTGTTTTATGACTAACATCAACGTCTCGATTGATTATAAACTGCCTCCTATAGATCAAAATGTAATAATTCATTCGTCACAGTATATCGCATTGTTTAGATTTTTTGCACGTAGTAATCAGTGAAAATTGAGAAACGTATTAAACAGAATAGTAACATAATTCTGAATCGTTTAATAGTTATTTATGATTCATATAAAATCAATAACTCTGCCAACACATTTAAAGATGCCATGCCCACTCCATCCCATCTATTGATCTTAGCGATATGAGAGAATATAAGAAAAAAGTTAATAGCAAAAATACATCTTGTTGCTTATTATTAACATTACTTTCCATAGAGGCTAACCCCGCAAGACCACCACTAAGATGTAGAAAATATGAAGTTTTGGTTCAATGTGACAATCCTTGTCCACCAACATGCAGCGATCCTAATCGTCAACCTTGCCCAACAATTGCATGCAATCCAGAATGTATTTGTAAACCAGGATATATCAGAGTGAAGGACGGAGGACGTTGTATTTGTAAAGATAATTGCCCAGGTAATTTTTAAACCTTCTTTTGTTCAAATTGCAATCACAGATTTTATGAAGCAATGTTGTGATTATTGATTTAGCAGATGAAGTATACAATATTTTCTGTAAATAATATGTCTTATACGGTGGGTGCAGTCTAATAATTTGCCAAACATATATCCACACTAACAAAATTGAGTAATCACGAATCAAAAAGAAACTTGAAGATTTTGCAAGCTGGTAACTGGATACCAGAAATATGTCTAGGTCAATGATGTCTGATGTCAAGAGTATCGCTCAGATAATCCTGCCAAGGAATCCTGAATGGTGGTTTAATGTTACAGACTTCATGAGTCATTTTCAGATCACACTACAAATTCTTTGCTTTTATTATTATATTACCATCTCCATTCATGCTGGAAGTGCAGCTTGATCTTTGAAAAGCTTCGTCGCCTCCATTGAGCCGAGGAGTAGGTCCCTCTTTTTACTTAAAGAACGTCATGTTCTTTCGCATGTACCTACACTTTAACATCGTCATCGTGTTCGTGGAGAGATCAGTGAAGTAGTACATCAGAATTCCTTACTGGTTTCTTTTTTATCACCAGCCACGATCGAGGTCATCGCGATATGACTACGTATAATTCCTACATTCATGGATACCGCCAATTACCAGTAGCTTTTTGGAGCACAAACCAATGATGAATATGACCAATTTCTCTTGAATGTCCAATACATTGTTCTGGATCCCACAACTGGTATTCTAGCAATCATTAAATGGGATAGCGAAATCTATGTCGAATATTACATTTGAGAACATCATAAGGCGAAGAAAACACATAGTTTCATATGATGTTCTCAAAAATTATGTTTATAGCATTTCAAATTCATTATCTACTACCTGCATCTAGAAGAATCTCCTTATATTCTAGGGTATCTAATGAGTTCACGTATAAATTGCCATTTATAATTAATATCTGTCATTGGTGAATCTTCGAAACAAATGTCTTGTTTGAAGCCTCTTCCACCAACATCTGGAGATCACAATCGTATGCCACGCACAAGTTAACGATGCTGTGAAGGTTGTGACTGTGCCTAAGGTTTTTTCAGATACAGACAGTGATTAATGTGTCCCTCAATGTTGTTGTCCAAGTAATAGTATCAGGCGTGATTATAAATTTGCCGTAATTTTTGATATTCAGTGGTTATCGAAATGTTATAAGCAACGCAATAATTTGAAATTGTAATTATGATTGTAACCATTGCCAGAAACACTTAATGTGATACATGTTGGTGTCATCAATTTGCTTTGTTGACAACATTAGACCATGAAGGTATTTGCACATCTCAAATAGACCAACCATTACTTTCAGATTCATATTAACCTGACCATGATTTGTATTATTTTAGTAATAGATCCACCATTATGCCCAACCAATCAAACTTACAAAACCTCAGGATTTGACTGCAGTACGTGTCGGATAGATGTTTTCGTGAGATGTGCCGAAATACAAGAGAGCAAATGTTACTGCAATGATGGATACGTTAGGCTGAGAGATGGCAACTGTGTGTTTCCTGAAGATTGTCCTGACAGAGGTAATAATATCTAGTGGGTAATTAGATCCTGAGTTCCAATCAATGACTTTTTATAGAAATTACACTTACTCCTCTATTGAAACCATACTCAACGGTCATAGCAAAGTTGTGTTTCCCATAACAAATTCTGTAACTAAGCTTAATCTTTTTCAATCAATACATAGGATATAGCAACGTATGGTTACCAAAATCCGTCATTACATTATACATTTTTTTCAATCCAGTCCACATATAAGATTTTTGATATACAAATTTGCATAAAGTATTAAATATATAATATTTATGAAATGACTTAATGGTGAGCGATTTATCTCATAGAGACTGTTTATAAAACACATATTTTCCTAAAAAAGCATTCCTATCATGTATTCCTTATCAAACTACTCAATTGGCTACCTGATTTTAAAGCAATAAGCACGCTTGGTATAAATATTATCATAGAACAAAGTGACAATCTATAATAAAAAATTAACTTATTATTTTATTAAGCTTTCAGCATGCTAGTACTTATGTCGATGAGGTTCATGGATGAATTCATCTGGTTTGGTTGTGTTGATTGCATTCCTCTTACTCAGTAAGAGTTAGTTAGGCGATATTTACAATAAGTAACGAAATGAATGATGTGTATCTGACTCATAACTATATTTTCCTGCTCATACTGTTACAATATTTGGAATTCTGTTAGTACTGATATCTTCCTTATTTTCTAGAAAAATGTGACTGTACGAGAGGTTTTTCGTTTGCGATTTGTGGAAATTGCGACAACAACTGTGCTAGCATCGGAAAACCTCCAGCCCCATGTGCTTGTATTCCAGGTTGCGCTTGTACTAGGCCTTACAGACTTGACTCGGATTCATATACCTGTATTCCGGAAGAAAACTGCCCTCCAATGTAGTTCGGTCAATTTATTTGGGAATAAGATAGTATCTTGTACTTTCACTTGTATCTAAATATAATATTATGAAGTTATTTTGAGTTTAAAATGTTTCCTTTCTTCATGGTTCCAAAATGGAATACTTTCGATAACAAATAATCACCCTTATCCACTAAAAATACCATTAAAGTACCGATGACTTTTCGGCTACCAAGTAGCCATCATCAGAGTAAACTAAATTATAAATCAAAATGTGTTTGTTCGAATAATATTTGGGGATAATAATATGAACAATAAGTTACTCTCGACTGTAGATAAATCAAAATTTAATAAATTGCTTTTTTGCTCCGTATGGGCAAAATGTTCCTCATAACGAGTTGAAATGTTCCTTCTAGTTTGATCCACATAGCAATTTGGACACTACTCACAAGTGATTACCATGTTTTATAAGGTTAATATTAAGGAAAGGAAGCTGATTATCTGTTTCTATTTCGACAGTGAATTTCAGTGAATCAAATTGTCTATTGAGAGTGTTCAAAAAGTAAAAACTGAAATGTTTGTTAGTTCGTATCGATGGTATTGAAATACCTAGAAGATATTACCTTTCCCCATGGGAAGTAAAATGAGATAGCATTTATGCATGAATAATATTGTTCTTGATTTGTAGGTATATTATTTTCCCAGAAAATGTTTGGAGTTATGGCTTCGTCATATAATTTACTTACTTGATAACTATAAGATATCATCAAGGTTCAATTAGGATTATAACATACCGAGGAGGTTTGTAGTGTACCATCTGAATAATAAATTTCATTGAAACCTTATTAATAGAATGCAAGTTATCTTAATGTTAGTCATTCAAAGAAAAAATGTTCCATTAGGTCTCATCTATACGCTCCATGTTTTTGGGTTATTTGAAAAACGTTTGTCAAACTTCTTCCCCGTTCAAAAAATTGGTGATTTTTTTCGGCTCTTGGTGAACTAGGAAAATATTGATTTTTGAAAAAATCGCGACATCTTAACACGACAAACAACTTCCAAGAATAACATTAAAATTATTTTCAAAGAGCTGTAACTGGGCAAAGATGAATTTTTCATAAAAATGTGGAGTGGTCACCTTCCCCTTCTCACACCACCTAAACTTTTTGTTGTGACCAATTTTTGCTCTGTGGTATTTCAGGACCGCATGTCTAGTATAAATTCTAATGAGTAACTCAATTACCACTGCTAAAATTTAGGCCTTCGGTGGCTCTTGCTTTGCTTTGATTTTGGAATTCATGTGTATTTATTGAAAATTATTACCCAATACTGGATTAAGTGTATGGCGAATTTTATCATTCGGCTCTTAACATGATGGCTATACAGAGAAAATTCATTCTTTTAAGTATTTATTTGAAACGATCCATGCGTACTCAATGACTTATTTTAATAATTCTAAATTACTGATAAAGAGAATCGAAATGGGTCTACGAATTGTTACTTTAATGGTCGCTAACCTCGTAATATAGAAATGTAAATATGTTATGAAAGTTATCTCTGTGAATTAACATTTGTTATGAATTCTGCTTCATATAAAAGGATCAGTAAGCTTAGATCCATTCAAACTTGAGTAATCATGATTTACAACCTGTTCTGTTTAATCACCTTTGCTAACTTACTAGTGCTAAGTTCAGGTGAGTAATGGGCCATCGAAAATGTTCGATGTTCATCCATTCATTCACACATGAATGAGATGTTCATCCAAATAAAGAACCTCTGTACCAAATCAATATCAAGCAACATGCAACACTATAGATCCTTCATAATTCAAATTTTTATAACTTATACTTTTCCAAGTTTGTACTAAAATAATCCAACAAACGGAACAACATAAGAAGACATGAATGACATGCGAATTAGTTTGACATTTGTGTAGTGAAGGTTTTCTCTAAGAATATAGTTATATTAACGTCTTTGGAGGAGCATGACGATAGGCACAATCTCTGTCAATTATAACATTACATTTTGGTTTGACCTGCCTGTATTGACGAAACGTCCAAATATTGATTGACGAAACGCTTAACAAATGCGAACGTTTTGGCAATTGTTCATTGAAAATGATAAAAAAAATGGATACGTATTAGATTAGTTCTTTATTTTATGAACAGTACACTTTTCAAGTATTTTATTTCAAATGGTAAGAACGATAATTTGAAATCGGTGAACATAAAAAATAATCAGTTAAATTATAAAATGGTCGATGAAATTAATAATCAGCTCGTTCGATTAACAAAACTGTTTGTAAAATAATGAATTGGCAATATGATTAATAATTGACCATTACGAATTAATAAAACGAATTCAATGTTGAAACTGCATCAGCGAGTATAACCCAGGAGGTAAAACCACGGCTCAATATACATTTGCTTCTAATCGCTTCGGTTTGGAACTCCAAGGAGCAAAGTTATCGCAGGCTAGTTTGTCAAATTTTTTATATATTTTTGGGAATACTAGGTTAGCAGATTATTTAAAAATTTCTTCTTGCAGTCGATTACTTTTTCTTGCCCCTGTACACATGCAGGAAACTTCAAGCCGCAACTTCATCGCAGGTTACTTTGTTAATTGTGCATATATTTTTGGCATTAGTAGGTTACTTGTTTTCGTAAATTTATTACCGACTATTGCATACTGGACATTTGTTAATCCCTAGTTTAGATTTTCAGATTTATTACTAGCTAATCAATACTGTCATTGTATTAATTTTGACAGTTTATTATATTCACAGTAGTAGAAATCGCAATACAGACCAAATATTTATTTTATTGCTGCAAAATCTCATCAAATTTTATAAATGTACAGAGTCTTTTACAATATTTTACTGACTGTTCGTAATGCCATAATGTACATGATGAATTGAGTATTGCTAATTTTGTTATGACTCAAAAAAATTCACAAATAACGTTGCTCTAGGCACGTATCTGCGAAAAAATAAACTATAATAATGTATCTCAGTAGCCTCCAATGCATGACGCATCAAATAGAATGAAATTGACTATTTCATTCTCCAGCAATAACACATTTCAAGATACCATGCCCGCTCCATCAATCCAATCGATTGTTCTTCGCGATATGAGAAAATATCGGACAAATTAATAGTAAAAATATATCTTGTTGCTTATTATTAACATTACTTTCCATAGGGGCTTACCCCGCAAAACCAGCAACAAGATGTAGAAGATATGAAGTTTTGGTTCGATGTGACAATCCTTGTCCACCAACATGCAGCAATCCTGATCGTCAACCTTGCCCAACAACTGCATGCAATCCAGAATGTATTTGTAAACCAGGATATATCAGAGAGAAGGACGGCGGACGCTGTATCCCTAAAGATAATTGCCCAGGTAAATTTTCCAACTTGTTTTATTTAAATTGCAATCCCAAATTTTATGAAGCAATATTGTAATTATTGCTCATACATGGACCGCAGATGAAGTATACAGCATTTGTTGTAAATAATATATTTCATACGGTGGTTGTTATCTGATAATTTACCAAAAATGGATCCACACTTACAAAATCGAATTATCACGAACTGAAAAGAAATTTGGGAATTTTGAACTAAGTTGGTAACTGGATACCTAAAATATATCAATGTGGATGATGTCCAATGACAGGAGTTTTCTTCGAACTCATGTGGATGTTTCATGACCTTACCCATTCTCTGTGGAACTTTTCGCAACGGTAATAGCTCTGATCAGCGATTTTTTGATCACACATCACATTCTTTGCCTTTATTATTATATTACCACCCCCATACATATTGGAAGTGCAACTCGATCTTCGACAAAAAATTCAGTTTATTTCATTGTGACTAGTAGTAAATCCCTCTTCATTACTGAAAGAACGTCATTTTCATTTGCACGTACTCTTCATTTTGACATCGTCGTTATGTGAGTTCGGAGAGCAATCATTGAAATAGTAGATAAGAGACAAAGTTATAGTTCACCAGGTTGGGCAGTGACAACACGTCCTATAGTATCAGACAGCTCGTCAGCGAGACGAGGCAGACATGAAGTCACTGATCGACCTTCTCCGGAAGTCGACGAGCCGATGAGAAGAACGAAACATCTATATGAGACTGTAGGACGTACTGTCACTTTTCAACCTGGTGAAAACTTTGTCTATCAACTGCTAACACGAAATGTGTTAGTATTTCACTATGCATAGTAGAACAAAATTCTTTGCTGGTAAGTCTCTTATCACCAAACATGATCGAGGTCATCGCAATATGACTACATTCATGCACATCGCCAATCACCAGTTGCTTTTTGGAGCACAAATCAATGATGAATATGATCACTTTCTCTTGAATTTCAATACAGTATTCTGGATCTCACAATTGGTATTGTAAAAATCATTGAATGGGAAAACGAAATCGATGTTGAATATTACAAAATGGTTTTCTTCGCCATATGATGTTCCCAAAAAATGCGTTTCTAGCATTTCAAGTTCATTATCTATTATCTGTATTTAGAAGAATCTCCTTATATTCTAGGACATCATGTGAGTTCACGCCTTCTTTTATAATTAATACCTGCCATTGGTGGATCTTCGAAACAAATGTCTTGTCCACCAACATGTAGAGATCGGAATCGTATGCCTTACCCAACTTTACGGTGCCTTGAAGGTTGTGAGTGTGCCCCAGATTTTATCAGATACAGTGGTGAATATGTTCATTAATGTTGTTGTCCAAGTGATGATCAATTATAAATTTCCCGTATATTTTGATATTCAGTCGTTATCGAAGTTTCATAAGTAACGCAATAATTTGAAATTGTAATCATGATTGTAACCATGCCAGAGACACTTAATGTGATATATATTGGTGTCATCACTTTGCTTTGTTAACAACATTCAGACAATAGAAGTATTTGCACATTCACATAGACCAAACATTGCTTTCAGATTCATACTAATCTGATCATGTGTATCATTTTAGTTATAGACCCACCATTCTGCCCAACCAATCAAACATTCCAAACGTCAGGATTTGACTGCGGTACGTGTCGGATAGATATTCAAGTAAAATGTGCCGAAATACAAGAAAGCAAATGTTACTGCAATCCTGGATACGTTAAGCAGAGAGGTGGCAACTGTGTTCTTCCAGATGATTGTCCCGACCAAGGTAAAACTAGTAGTTGGTAATTGAGTTCTGACATCTAGAATCAATAATATTTTGGAGGAGTTATACTTTCTCCTCCGTATGAAACGAAAACTGTTTCTTTTTGGATATAGGTACTACAGATTGGAGCACTGACTCATCACAATCAATGCTCATAGCAAATTAATATTTCAATTTCAATTCATGTACGAGCTTAAGCTTATTCAAATTTCCCTAACACCAATGGTGCATTTGGTGTTGGCTACTTATTTTGTAAGACGATATTTGCAATTAGAATTGAGATAAATAACGATTATCTGACTCATAATTATATTCTCCTGCTCAAATTGTTGCAACATTTTAAATTCTGTTACTGACATGATTCTCATTTTCTAGAAAAATGCGACTGCTCGAGAGGTTTCACATTTGCGCGCTGTGGAAACTGCAACAACAACTGTGCTAGCATCGGACAACCTCCAGCACCATGTCCTTGTATTCAAGGTTGTGCTTGTAACAATCCGTACACCCTTGATCAGGCATCGTACTCCTGTGTTCTGCAAGAAAACTGCCCACCAATGTAATTAGGTTCATTTCATTTTCAAATAAGATCGTATCTTGTACATTTATTTGTACCTAACTATATTCTTAAGAAGTAAAATTACGATTATTTTGAGATTGTATTTTCTCATTCCTTCATGGTTTCAAACGCTCGCACGAATCAAATTGGAATATTTGTTGGTTCGCATTGATAGAAATTTTTTGAGGAAGGACTTCATCGTACAGGATTTTTAGAAAATTGAAATTCCATAAAATTAAAATATCTCAAAGTATAGTAACAAGAACATATAGAGGTTGTTAGATTTTTTCTGTTTAGTAATAATAACAGATGTAAGCGTGAGAAATGGTAAATGAATTTCTGAAATAGACAAAAATTAGTTCCCACCTACTTCAAAGAGGGTGATATACCATAGCTGATATGCTCAAAGGGTTTCAATAAGTTCACGAAAGCTTATAGTTTTAAAGGAAATCATAAACCTGTCAAGATGAATCACCATATAGGGCGGAAAACGAATGCAAGCTATATGATAAATGTTAATGTTAACCATCTGGAGATGTTCAGGTAGTGAGTTTTCCAGGCCACTGTTGATCTGAATATAGTATTTTACATGTCTTCCTTCCATAAGTTACATAATTAATGGAAATGTATCACAGGTAAATCGGGACGTAACGTAGTATCGAATTCTCAAAATTGTAATTGAATATAGTATTGATTATAGTTGAAATACTATATGTATATTCAAATCAGTTATCAATATTAAGAAAAGGACAGATAAATTAAGAGAGACCTACCGGAAACATTCTGAACCAAAGACCCCAAGAGAGGAATTTACTGCTTACTGGTTGAACAATTCAGGGATCCTTTTCCGAATTGTAGATTGGTTCTTGACAGAAGGAAGGCATTACAAATACCTAACACCTTCAGTTGTATGTTCTAGTTTAAATTAGTCTCTTGAGAAATTACGTGACACTTAGTCAATTTCAATTAATTTAACTTGATTGCTTCTTCAGAGTGTTTTTGATGAGGAGGGTGAATTTCGAGAAATCAGAGTTGTTTGAGATTTTCAATCAAAGTTTGTTATTGTTCCCGGTTTTTATTCAAGTTCAAGTTTAATAATACATTCAAATCAGTTCATTTAGTTTCTATCCCCTAGGTTTATCCTGGTTGGGTATCAATTTGATAATCTTAGTTTTATTCCTTTTTTAGTTAATTGAGATCATCCAGGATTGTTTTATTTAAGTTTAGATATTGATCTTATTTTGTATCCATATTAGTAATAAACTTAATTACAATATTCTTTTTATTATCTCTAATTATCATCTTTATTATTATAATTATTGATTTGATTATTTTTCTTATTATTAAATTCCATTGTTGTTGTTGAGAACTAGTTTATCTAATATTAGCGATTACCCTTCCACTTACCTGCCAGTGTGTTAAAATCTCGAGTGTCTTGTGAAATAAGAGGGTAAGTGTCAATAATATTTTTCACGTTTGTTCTGGCTAATCAATGATTGGGATCAACCTCCACACTGTCAATGGATAAATAGATTGAGTATTAGGAATAACGTAAATTCCTTAAAAAAAGAGAGAGCCATATTACATTATCTTCCACTATAACGAGTAAAATCTGATAGCATTATGTTAGGTAATATTACTAATATTCTAGTATACAATCCGGTATACTCTGAGATA
The DNA here is from genome assembly GCA_958510875.1 of Endomychus coccineus. Taxonomy (NCBI): domain Eukaryota; kingdom Metazoa; phylum Arthropoda; class Insecta; order Coleoptera; family Endomychidae; genus Endomychus; species Endomychus coccineus. Next base: position 183,894,880 of record OY294068.1, on the reverse strand, counting down.
GATGATGAAACGAGTATAATACCGGGTGTACCACAACGTTTTGACAATCCATTATCTCTAAAGCTGTTCGAATGACAAATATCAAATTTAGCTGTTGTGAAAAGTCAAAACTACATAAGAATTTGTTTTGCAATTTCTATCATGTGACCCCAACTCCAATATTTTAAATAGAACAATCTATGTATTATTACGTTTTTGGGTAGACCTCAAAAAGCAAATTGAATGATACTAAACTTGTCAAACGCTGGTTGATATGGAAGTTATTCACACCCCTACGACAGCCTGTATACTGAAACTTAAAATTGCAATGGAAACGCATTCGAAAAATGTATCGTATTGCTCCATAAAAAATTGTACAGAGTTTTATTATCATCGAGAGCAGCAATATATCAAGGAGTATTCGAATAGGCGGCCTTCAGGATTCTTCCCAAGAACAAAGCAATCGCAACACAATATTCTGGAAACACTTACATTTCTCAGAAGAACGTAGGGTGTGTATCACTTACCTGCAACAAAAAAAACAATTATTTACGAACCGTTCAAAAATACATTTGCTAAGGTTCGCAATTTCTATGCATCAGTGATATCGAAATTCAGTGAATCAAAGATGAACACTAACATTTCGGAACCACAAATGAAATTACGCAAGTACCGATGGCGCTGCTGTAGGGAATTCTCCTTCTTGACATGTTCTTCAGATTCCAAGAATATCGCGAGGACTGCAAATTTTATTAAGTCAAGGATTCGGAAGAAGAATGATATGAATCTCAAATATTCTCAAATGACCTTGTGTGGATACTAGAATACCTAGACATTCGACTAGCCACTAATTGGCTAAAAATGATTTAGTGCACTCAGAATAGCTAGTGAATGTTGTGTATTTTAATATATGCATATTCAGTGGATTATTCTGATACGAATAACGTATAAAAACACCGTGAATTGACGTCCTAGTATTAGTATACAGGTATGATTTCGTCTCTGTATTTGAGTGTGATAGGGGCCTTATTGGTGCCCACTTTGGCTCAAAGTAAGTTATTAGACTGACATAGTTCACAACTGTTGATATATTATAACACTAGTACGTGATACATAATCATCCTTATCCAGTTAAGATACTGGTAAAGTACTAAGGACCTTTCAGCTACTAAGTAACCATCATCAGAGTAATCTAAATTATTGGAGAAAATGTGCCTGTTTACTATTTGGGATCAGTAATGCAAATGATAATTTACTTTGTTCACATTTGGTACAGTAATGCTATGCAATAACGACCTCTAAATTGTACAGTAATGAGACATTTTACTGCATAGCAACCATAAAAACATCAGTATCCGCCTCCGTTTTGATTGACGATGTTCCATAGAACTATGCAGCTGTCTCATGAAATTGTCAAAAATGTCAAGTTCAGAGTCCCTTTTATCCCATTTTAGTTTTGAGTTTCAGAAAATTCCTTCGTAGCGGGTATCTACGCTGTATATAACACTTATATACCTAGTTTCACGTCTGTCGGCTTCATAGTTTCCGAGATTTCGTGATAAGTGAGTCAGTGAGTTGTTGAGTGAGTGGAAGGTATTTGCCTTCTATATATAAATGAGGGGTATAAAAGCAGCAAAATCCGCCAATTCACATTTATAAAAATTCACTGTAGTCGTGAAAAACGGTTACAGATGGCCACTACCTCATTTTCACCTTTCTGTTTGATGGAGCTATAATCTAGAATAGTCTTTTATTAGAAGAACACAATAGAGAAAATGTTTGAGCTACAGCTTTGACATAAATTAGGTTTTACTTATGCACATGGTGGGATTTGTAGCTATATTTAGCAACTTTAGTTGGACAATTTACTTTTTTGAGTTTTACTTGATAAATGATATTAAACATCAGATCATTATTACTTAAAACATTATTCATTTGTTCATATTAGAATTATTATTGTAGGAAATAACATGTATCATGAAAAACAACTTTTTTAACAAATAACAAATTACATATCTCAGCTCCTTTTTCTGGAGGAAATTCTCCACATAACTTATCTGTCAGTAGTTTTGGAGTACTCTCATCAAGATAAACTCACTTAGAATATCATCGAAACAAAATTAAAAATGTTATACGCTGCCGCCCGGTGAGAACAGGTAATGTCCGTTCGTTGAAATCCTGTGACAGTCCAAACGTTTCGTTATTGTTCAGACTGGGCTTGGCGGTCTTCGCAGTTAAATGTCTTTGAGCAAGGCGGGACTTTGCAGATGTGAGTGTACATTCTTCCTTTCATTATTAATGGCACAAGGTTTAATTTGCACCTAAATTATGTTACTCATGTAATTCAAGTACCTAACTTATATTTTACAAACATGTAACTTGGCGGGTTTTGCATCTATATAGTCGAGGAAATATAGCCGTAAAAAGGCCAAATGATCGAATTTTTTACTGGCAACCTGTATCGAGATGCGGTTTTCGCCATTTGCTTCAGAAACACAATAAAAAAAAATGTTACATATTTGTTTTACCAGGAAAAGCTTGGTTGCATTTGTGCATACAAAAACTGCATCTAAATCATGCAATTTGCTGATCTGTGTGAATATTATATTGTCGCTCATCAAATATTGATCAAAATTGGCCAGAATTTGTTACTCGGGGGTTTTTGGGGTCGCTGATTATGAATTTGATGTTTTCATAATGCCAAGCTGCACCCTGGGGCGAATTTCAGGGGCTTGGGGTGTGGGATTTGCAGTATAAAGCGGAAATCCTCAAATTTTCTCAACCATTCGGTATTTTATGGCAATTTTGGGATTTTTAAACACAAACCAAATGATGTTCGTTAACTCAAGTGCCCGGGGCAAAGTGGGGCACTTGGGACTATTATCGAATTTCAACCATCAAACCTAAAAACCTTGAAAATTTTCGATGTAGTTTATGAGTTATTCATTGGAAAGTTTTATTGCGAGAAAGTATTCCTACGGTACATGCGCACCTAGCGGAGAAAGTAAGAAACATACATCTAATAATGCGAGTTTGAAGATTTTTTCATTGTTAACGATTTCTTATTGATAAAATTTGATGTTCGGCAGTTGAAATTGATTAACTGCCCCAGATGCCCCACGTTGCCCCAGAGGACACTCTGCCCCAGGAGCATCTGAGCTGAAAATGAACCTTGAATTCGTGTTCAGTGACCACAAAAACCCCTAGGTAACGAAGTTTTGATGTTCGACAGTTGAAATTGGTTTACTGCCCCAGATGCCCCCGTTGCCCCAGAGGACACTCTGCCCCAGGAGCGTCTGAGCTGAAAATGAACCTTGAATTCGTGTTGAGCGACCACAAGAACCCCCAGAGAACAAGGTTTTTAGGTTTGATGGTTGAAATTCGATAATAGTCCCAAGTGCCCCACATTGCCTCACATTGCCCCACTTTGCCCCGGGCACTTGAGTTAACGAACATCATTTTGTGTTTGAAAATCCCAAAATTGCCATAAAATACAGAATGATTGGGCAAATTTGAGGATTTCTGCTTTATACTGCAAATCCCCCACCCCAAGCCCCTGAAATCTGCCCCAGGGTGCAGCTTGGCATTATGAAAACATCAAATTCGTAATCAGCGACCCCAAAAACCCCCGAGTAACAAATTCTGGCCAATTTTGATCAATATTTGATGAGCGACAATATAATATTTACACAGATCAGCAAATTGCATGATTTAGATGCATTTTTTGTATGCACAAATGCAACCAAGCTTTTCCTGGTAAAACAAATATGTAACATTTTTTTCTATTGTGTTTCTGAAGCAAATGGCGAGAACCGCATCTCGATACAGGTTGCCAGTAAAAAATTCGATCATTTTGGCTATAATTCCTCGACTAATACCTCTCATTATATAGACAAGCTGTTATTCACTCCATAATTATCTTGTCACTCTCAAGTAAAACTACCGTATGGAATAATGAGTGTTTATATTATATCAAAATGATACACTTTCACCAAGTGTCGCATTCTACCAACTTTGGTCGCAAAACTGTAGTGTTGCACAGGGAGGGGTGATGGTGGGTAAAATATCAGATATCTGTCTTACATTCTTGTAATTTCAGCCACTCCACCTCCACTAAACTGTTCCACACATGAAGTGTATGATCCAAACTGTTTCCTGGATTGTTTACCAGAGCCATCATGTATAGAACCGTTTCCTCAACCGCCATCTCATCCATGTCACTACACTTGCGGAAAATGTCTCTGCGCACCTGGATATATCAGATTTGGACCTGAAGGAACTCGGTGTGTTCCACATGCTGGATGTCCAAGTGAGTAGACTTCATTTAATCTAAACAGTGTAAAACTTTCAGATACTTTCTTCTGAGGTACCAAATGATACAAAATTCCCACTGTAGATCTACTAAGAATGAAATACTTCATGTGAGATAAAGAGGAGCGAACTTGAAACAGGAATTATGAAGTGTTACGTTCCTAACTCATCAAGGTCAACAAGTAATTGATTGTTCAAGTGATTCTCGAACAAATGAATCAGCAATGAATATGTCAATAAACTGCTCATCAAATTACTCGGATTTGAATTATCATCGTCTTAAAACTGAAGAATTGCCTCCTTAAGTTTAAGCTAATTGTGAGTAAGGTTTTCTTCCTTCAAGGAATCTTTCAATGTGGTTGTCCCAAGGTTCTTGACGTCTACTTATCGGTTTGAAGTGGGATGTCTCAATCCAGAATGCTTATGACATGAACAACGTCTATGCGCGAGGAATAAAGTAGTTTTCGACAAGAAAGAACGACATTAGCTTTCGTGTCCCTAATGTTTTGACGAAGCTGATTGATGACCCTACATATCAGGACATGATGCCCTCACACTTATGGGTTTCCAGCCGGATGTGTTATGTAAATACACCTTCTATTCTCAGAAAATGTAGGATAGGTCGGATTGTAGAAATCTGTGGACAGCGATTCCTCAATAGTCTTGGAAGAATTCCGCTTCACATCAGCACGAGTATCCTCAGTGGATGATCCAGTCAATGGGGCATTTTTAATATTATCAATTTTTTTTCCGAGTTATTGACACATGGCCACATTACCTCTAATTAATTTGAACTAATAGGTTGGAATATTCCAAATCAAAATATATAGGGGCGATTTTGATGAAATTCACATTGGGATTGCTACTGAAAAATTCGTCATCAAAATGTTACAATTTCGAACAATTAATCCAATATGTCGGCTCGTTTGAATAAGAAGTTTCGGCTACCCCCAAGCTATGTTAAAATGTGAAAATAAATGTTATGTATAGATTCTTGCCCTCAAAATAAAATTTAAATTAATTTTCAACAGGGTTGTAACTCGAAGAGCATAAAAATTCACATGATAAAAAGTGTAATTTCAAGGAGCCGCCAATATTGTATTGACTGTTCGTAGTTTTTGAATGTTGATGACGAATTCTTAATCAGCAACTCCAAAAAATCCTTAGCTGTGAATTTCGTCAAAATCAGACCAAAGTAACATTTTGATTTGAAAGAATAAGACACGAAAATGATATCTGTAACGATGTGCTGAACGTTTGATCCTGAGGGGCGAAATCTAACCCAAAACTATGAAATAAAATAGTAATTATTAATTTTTTCTTTCACAGAATACTGTTCTTACCCACATAAAGAATATCTGAAATGTGGTAGTAACTGTGGTAGAGAGTGTACCTCACGTGGAAAATTATGTCCCCTAATTTGCATCGAAGGCTGTTACTGTGAGAGACCATATCTACTGGATGAACAGTCACATCTTTGTGTTCTGCCTGAATATTGTCCCAAATAATTGTAATGTATCACATAATTATAATTATGATTTTATATAATGTATCATATAATTATAATTATGATTTCAGAGGAAAGTAGCTTTATTTCTTACATCTAATTCGACCAAATACTTCAAAATGCAAAGTCAGTATTGACGTTCCATCATATTATTTGTGGTGTCAGATTCTACAAGCCATACATACCATGAGATTGAGCTGAAAATGATCAAAATTTATCGGTAAAGTTTCATAATTTTACTTCCCACACAATGTAAGGGAAGTATTGCAATTTTTTGAATTAATTTTCTACAGGGCTCTAACTCGAGGAGCATGTATGTTTTTCGAAAAATGTACATAATAAATAGTCTTATTTTAACGAGTCGTCATATTGTATTGACTATAAGGAGTTTCAAAATTCTGTTGGCGAATTCTTAATAAGCAACTTCAAAAATCCTTAGCTGTGAATTTCGTCAAAATCGGACCAACATGATATTTTGATTCAGAAGAATAAAACGCAAAACGTATTCATATTTTTTTCCAATTCTCTAATGAAACATTTTTATTTAACATTGAGCTAGAAGGTCCAGGCATTTTGAATTGTTGAGGATATACCTTCTTCATCCAGTTTGACGGTTTTTTGAAGAAAAATCAGAAAATTCTATTTTTTGAGAAAAGTTACTGAAATTGAAAATGCTCATATTTCTAAAACAAATCATGACTTATTATTTTGAAATGGGATTTTCTCATATTTCCCTCTTTATATAATCTTTCAACACCAATCTTTTAGCTCTAAAAGGGCTATAACTCGGAAGAGGTTATTTGCCAACAAACTTGTAGATAAGAATAAGTTTTTTTCTTCCTATTCGACAACATTTTCATAGGTTTGAACAGTTGACTCAATAACTCCTCAAAATTTTAAGTGGGGTGTTCTGTTTTGCAATACATATTATCCTGGACCCTTCAGAAACCCACATACCTGGAAAAAATTTTACCTTCACTATTATTTGACTTCATTGACTGGAGTAGGAGGCTAGAACCATATTTAGATTAACGTGAAAACGCTATCTGTAACGATGTGCGGAACATTTGCTCCCGAGGAGCATAATCTATCCCAAAATTATGGAACAGAAGAATAACTAATAATTTTTTCTCACAGAATACTGTTCTTACCCACATAAAGAATATCTGAGATGTGGTACTGACTGTGGCAGAGAGTGTCCCTCACGGGGAAGATTTTGTTTCACGTTTTGCGAAGAAGGCTGTTACTGTAAGAAACCATACCTACTGGATGAAAAGTCAGATCGTTGTGTCCTGCCTGAATATTGTCCCAAGTAATTGTAATGTATCACTCATATAATTATAATTATAATTTCAGAGGAAAGTAACTTTATTTCTTACATCTAATTCGACCAAATACTTCAAAATGCAAAGTCAGTATTGACGTTCCATCATATTATTTGTGGTGTCAGATTCTACAAGCCATACGTACCATGAGATTGAGCTGAAAATTATCAAAATTTATCGGTAAAGTTTCATAATTTTACTTCCCACACAATGTAAGGGAAGTATTGCAATTTTTTGAATTAATTTTCTACAGGGCTGTAACTCGAGGAGCATGCATGTTTTTCGAAAAATGTACATAATAAATAGTCTTATTTCAACGAGTCGTCATATTGTATTGACTATAAGGAGTTTCAAAATTCTGTTGGCGAATTCTTAATAAGCAACTTCAAAAATCCTTAGCTGTGAATTTCGTCAAAATCGGACCAACATGATATTTTGATTCAGAAGAATAAAACGCAAAACATATTCATATTTTTTTCCAATTTTCTAATGAAACATTTTTATTTGACATTGAGCTAGAAGGTCCAGGCATTTTGGATTGTTGAGGATATACCTTCTTCATCCAGTTTGACGGTTTTTTGAAGAAAAATCAGAAAATTCTATTTTTTGAGAAAAGTTACTGAAATTGAAAATGCTCATATTTCGAAAACAAATCATGACTTATTATTTTGAAATGGGATTTTCTCATATTTCCCTCTTTATTAATTTTTTCAACCCCAATCTTTTAGCTCTAAAAGGGCTATAACTCGGAAGAGGTTATTTGCCGAAAAACTTGTAGATAAGAAAAAGTTTTTTCTTCCTATTCGACAACATTTTCATAGGTTTGAACAGTTGACTCAATAACTCCTCAAAATTTTGAGTGGGGTGTTCTGTTTTACAATACATATTATCCTGGACCCTTCAGAAACCCACATACCTGGAAAAAATTTTACCTTCACTATTATTTGACTTCATTGACTGGAGTAGGAAGCTAGAACCATATTTAGACTAACGTGAAAACGCTATCTGTAACGATGTGCGGAACATTTGCTCCTGAGGAGCATAATCTATCCCAAAATTATGGAACAGAAGAATAACTAATATTTTTTTTCTTACAGAATACTGTTCTTACCCACATAAAGAATATCTGAGATGTGGTACTGACTGTGGCAGAGAGTGTCCCTCACGAGGAAGATTTTGTTTCCCGTTTTGCGAAGAAGGCTGTTACTGTAAGAAACCATACCTACTGGATGAAAAGTCACATCGTTGTGTCCTGCCTGAATATTGTCCCAAGTAATTGTAATGTATCACTCATATAATTATAATTATAATTCCAGAGGAAAGTAGCTTTATTCCTCACATCAAATCCGACCAAATACTCCAAAATGCGAAAGTCAGTATTGACGTTTTATCATATTATTTGTGGTGTCAGAGCAAATATGAAAATTTGCAAATAGCAGACCATACGTCATCTCATGATGGAATAGATTCCCTCTGCAGAAGTGTTCTACAAGCCATATATTCCATGAGATAGAGCTGAAAATGATCAAAATTTATTGGTAAAGTTTCATAATTTTACTTCCCACAAAATGTAAGGGAAGTATTGCAATTTTTTGAATTAATTTTCAACAGGACTGTAACTCGAAGGGCATGCATTTTTTCGAAAAATGTACATGATAAATAGTCCAATTTTAACGAGTCGTCATATTGTAATGACAATACGGAATTTCAAAATCTTGTTGGCGAATTCTTAATCAGTAACTTCAAGAACCCCTTAATGCGAATTTCGTCAAAATCGGACCAACGCAAAACGTATTCATATTTTTTTCCAATTTTCTAATGAAACATTTTTATTTGACATTGAGCTAGAAGGTCCAGGCATTTTGGATTGTTGAGGATATACCTTCTTCATCCAGTTTGACGGTTTTTTGAAGAAAAATCAGAAAATTCTATTTTTTGAGAAAAGTTACTGAAATTGAAAATGCTCATATTTCGAAAACAAATCATGACTTATTATTTTGGAATGGGATTTTCTCATATTTCCCTCTTCATATAGTTTTTCAACCCAAATCTTTTAGCTCTAAAAGGGCTATAACTCGGAAGAGGTTATTTTTCCGAAAAACTTGTGGATAAGAAAAAGTTTTTTTCTTCCTATTTGACAACTTTTCCATGGGTTTGAACAGTAGACTCAATAACTACACGAATTGTTGATTGGGGCTTTCTGTTTTGCAACACCTATTATCCTCGACCCTTTAGAAACCCACACACCTGAAAAAATTGATACTTCTACTATTTTGTTACTTGATTGACTGGAGTAGGAGGCTAGAACCACATTCATGCTAACGTGAAAACTCTATCTGTAACGATGTGCGGAACATTTGCTCCTGAGGAGCATATTCTATCCCAAAATTATGGAACAGAAGAATAACTAATATTTTTTTTCTTACAGAATACTGTTCTTACCCACATAAAGAATATCTGAGATGTGGTACTGACTGTGGCAGAGAGTGTCCTTCACGGGGAAGATTTTGTTTCCCGTTTTGCGAAGAAGGCTGTTACTGTAAGAAACCATACCTACTGGATGAAAAGTCACATCGTTGTGTCCTGCCTGAATATTGTCCCAAGTAATTGTAATGTATCACTCATATAATTATAATTATAATTCCAGAGGAAAGTAGCTTTATTCCTCACATCAAATCCGACCAAATACTCCAAAATGCGAAAGTCAGTATTGACGTTTTATCATATTATTTGTGGTGTCAGAGCAAATATGAAAATTTGCAAATAGCAGACCATACGTCATCTCATGATGGAATAGATTCCCTCTGCAGAAGTGTTCTACAAGCCATATATTCCATGAGATTGAGCTGAAAATGATCAAAATTTATTGGTAAAGTTTCATAATTTTACTTCCCACAAAATGTAAGGGAAGTATTGCAATTTTTTGAATTAATTTTCAACAGGGCTATAAGTCGAGGGGCATGCATTTTTTCGAAAAATGTACATGATAAATAGTCTAATTTTAACGAGTCGTCATATTGTAATGACAATACGGAATTTCAAAATCTTGTTGGCGAATTCTTAATCAGTAACTTCAAGAACCCCTTAACTGTGAATTTCGTCAAAATCGGACCAACGCAAAACGTATTCATATTTTTTTCCAATTTTCTAATGAAACATTTTTATTTGACATTGAGCTAGAAGCTCCAGGCATTTTGAATTGTTGAGGATACACCTTCTTCATCCAGTTTGACGGTTTTTTGAAGAAAACCAGAAAATTCTATTTTTTGAAAAAAGTTACTGAAATTGAAAATGCTCATATTTCGAAAACAAATCATGACTTATTATTTTGAAATGGGATTTTCTCATATTTCCCTCTTCATATAGTTTTTCAACCCAAATCTTTTAGCTCTAAAAGGGCTATAACTCGGAAGAGGTTATTTTTCCGAAAAACTTGTGGATAAGAAAAAGTTTTTTTCTTCCTATTTGACAACTTTTCCATGGGTTTGAACAGTAGACTCAATAACTACACGAATTGTTGATTGGGGCTTTCTGTTTTGCAACACCTATTATCCTCGACCCTTTAGAAACCCACACACCTGAAAAAATTGATACTTCCACTATTTTGTTACTTCATTGACTGGAGTAGGAGGCTAGAACCACATTCATGCTAACGTGAAAACTCTATCTGTAACGATGTGCGGAACATTTGCTCCTGAGGAGCATATTCTATCCCAAAATTATGAAACAAAAGAATAACTAATAATTTTTGTTCACAGAATACTGTTCTTACCCACATAAAGAATATTTGAGATGTGGTAGTATCTGTGGTAGAACGTGTACCACACGGGGGCAATTATGTCCCATTGTGCATTGCATGGAAGGCTGTTTCTGTAAGCAATCATACATACTGGATGAAGAGTCACATCGTTGTGTTCTACCTAAATATTGTCCCAAGTAATTGTAACGTATCACTCATACAATTATAATTAAAATTTCAGAGGAAATTATCTTTATTTCTTACATCAAATCCGACCAAATACTCCAAAATGCGAAAGTCAGTATTGACGTTTCATCATATTATTTATGGTGTCAGAGCAAATATGGATATTTACAAATAGCAGACCATACGTCATCTCATGACGGAATGAATTCCCTCTGCAGAAGTGTCCTACAAGCCATACATACCATGAGATTGAGCTGAAAATGATCTAAATTTAATGGTAAAGTTTGATAATTTTACTTCCCACACTACGTACAGGAAGTGTTGCGTTTTTTTTTCGGATTATCGAAGGAATATTCGTTTTGAGCCTTTCTAGATTATTTCAAACATCACAAAGCCCCTTATGTGAATAATTTCGTGAGTTCGTCACATGGAGTATATTCATTATGATTAATAAAGGGGGAAAACGATGAGGTTCCGTTCTGCCTGAACCGAGGCCCTTTGCACCTCATATCATCTAGTGGTTCTCACTCAAGAGTAATCACCAAGCTCCAGAGGACGATGGGACCGGTTCCCACTATTGAGTGTTCACGAGAATTTCGTGACTGTTCTACATTTTGCCATGGTAATCTGAATTGCAAGTTTTTTAACCAAATATAAGTTCCGCTCCAGGAATGAACTTTCTTGGTTTTCAGTGTGCAACAATATTTATAACTTTAATAAAATTATTATTCCGTCACGACATCACAAAATCACAAAATTGAGATGCTTCCATTAAGACATCTCTTCATATCGCCTTTGGTCTTCTTGACGCTGCACTTATCCGCTGTACCAGCGGCCAAGAGTGTGGAACAACTATAATACTAATCAAACACCAACAATGATTATCATTATGTCCTCACTAGTTACGATGTTCGTACATTTCGTAAACCTTATTGTTTATTGCTACATCACAAAAATTAATTATATTATATTTCGTTCAGGTGAAGGGGAATAGGCAAAATTATTGACAATCAACCTTACTTTCATGATACCACAAAGTACATTATTCTTCTTCTTGAAACTCTGCAGCGTTGAGTTCATCTATGATACCACAAAGTAATTACTTCAATGACACAATGACACACATCACAATTCGATTACGTGGTGTGACGTCACTCAATCTCAAAATAAGAATTTCGGACATTTCTACGGGTTGAATGTATGTTAAGTATTCATGACCATTTTGCCAAGCTAGTCTCTGAAATAATATAGCTCTATTAGAAAAACTGAAGATGAATATTCAAAGTACTAAAAGCAAGGGTACCATGCTCCAGAACGATACGAGGCCTCCTATTCAACACCCAGTCAAGACCAGTGCTCCGGATAGGTGGATAATGTCTTGAAGAGGTTAAGTACCTACCGTTCTCGTAACAAGTTTCTGGATCTCCTTAGTGTCGCTTAATCATATGAAGAGTGATCTATGTCTTGGGGAAATCAGTGTTACGCATCTGCATATAAAGTGCATTAAGATTGTTTCTCACCGCCGCGCCGGCAAAAGAGTGAATCGCTCAGATCCATTCTTTGGAGGTGATAGTTAAGCGATCCGTTTCCCATTAGTATCTGGGCCATAATTTTGACATCGGTTCTAACCATGTTCTTCACTTGCTGAGATCCGTATTCCCTAATGTGTGGTCCAATAAGTGCTTCAGACTGTAAACAACCATTCACTTGTTGCCTCTGTTTCGAGTGTTGTGATCTTATCAAGCAGTGGATCATCTCTTTGATGTTACTTTCCGAAAAGCCCACCGCGGATTGAGCCCCTATTAGGGGTTCTTTGTATCGTAGTTTTGCAAGCTTATCCGTTGATTCGATTCCTCTTATTCCAGTGTATCTATGGAACTAGGAACCCGGAAAAGGATGAGTATGCTGAGGTTGTTAAACGTGTTAATGCAACATCACACCATCATGTTATTATCATGCTTCCCACCGCAGTAAGTGCAGCCTTGCTGTCTGCGCATATGTTGATGTGGTTTGCGTGTTATAGACGATATTCTCGCTTGTAGAATACCTGTGAGTAAACACACCAAGTGTTTACCTACGAGGTACGACAACTTTGCTTGGGCGATTGCGGTATATTCCTGCTCCCGCCTGTTCTTGATATCTTGTTCCATCACCGAACCAGATTTATCTATTGTTTGGTTGCTTTGATTGTGGAGGGAATGTTATTTGGAGGCATACTTATACGTAGAAATGTTACTTGGAGGGCATACTTATATCAAACTGCTTTATTTTTTGAAGATGTATTTTGATATCCCAATAATTTTGGGAGCACATACATAGAATATGAAACACATAATACACTTTCAATATGATAGAGTATAATTTTCCAGCTTTAATTTAGTATGTTAGTTATTAAGAAAGCTAGTGAATACAGGGTGTTTCAGTTTTTTTGTTCATAACTTCGGCAAACGATAGATCTTCTAAAAATAATCAGGGTCTTTCATATAAAATTTTTCTCTAAATCACTTCGTTTCCGAGATACAGGGTGTTAAAGTTTTGAAAAATTATAACATTTTCTTCATTATCTTCTGACCGAATGAAAATTTTCAGTTCAAACTTGGTACATTTCAGTTTAACTGAATGAGAAATTTTTTTAGTCACAAAATATTTTTGAGACAAATACAGTAGCGTAGTTACGGGATTTTGTACCCATTTAAACCCCTTAAACTTCTACGCCAATGGTCAGAAATCATTATTATATACAAATTTAAAAACTTTAGTTTATTTCCTATAAAAAAGTATTCTTGATAAATTTCACTTAGAGGCTTCATGTTCGAGCTATTTTGATTTTTCTAATCAGGGTTATCTTATGGAATTTCTTTTGAAAGGCCATTTAGAACGTAAGAAAATATTCATTATTGGTAATGATGAAAAATAATTTGTAATAAATGCTCAAAATGATCCATTTAATTCAACGCAACGCCGACATAGATTTCTTAACGACCTTCTTGTTCGAATTAACATTTTATTATTAATTTCATCACAAGCTCTTCGAATCCGATAAAGTCGATCTCCTCTAGTATGAACCTGCGTGGCATAGTTTTATCTTCCAAATAACCCCGAACGAAAAAGTCCAAAGGATTGAGGTCAGGTGATCGAGGAGACCAAAGTTCTTAAATTTGTATCCAATAATAATTTGCAACCATATGTCTCATCCAGTGAAACTCAAGTTTACCAAGTTTGAACTGGAAATCTTCATTTGTTCAGAAGATAATGGAGAAAATCTCATAGATTTTCAAAACTTCAACACCCTGTATCTCGGGAACGAAGTGATTTAGAGAAAAATTTTATATGGAAGACCCCTATTATTTTTAGAAGTTCTATCGTTTGCCGGAGTTATGAACGAAAAAACTGAAACATCCTGTATAACGATCACATCCTCGTTTACTTTTGGTTGGATTGTAAAAGTGAGCAATCCACTTGATAATTGCAAGCTCTTCCATCTCTATATCTATTTTCATTTATAACTCAATTTCAGTACATATTTCCAAGTGTTCAGGCTCAATTCGACCTGATCACTATTACCCTACAAGATCTGGTAGTTTAATGAGGCCACTTTTGCTTCTCTAAATCAGTAAGAAATACTGTTGATGTTTTATTTATATCATAAACTCCATCAGTATGTGAGAGACTTGACATTCAACACTTCTAGGAAAGTTGTAAAAACATTACTTACAGCCGCTTATGACTTAACTCAGAATGCGTCTAATTTTATTATTAAAGCTATATTGGGAGAATCCCAAGTGGAATATAATATGCTGCAATATTGAGCAAAAAGGTTGACTTTTTCTTGTGGTGTGGTGCAATCATGTTTGGTTAGAGGAGGGAAGGAACTGGAAGCGAAATTTCTACCGATTGCTTTGGCGAAAGCTCAAAACGAATGGGAGCCATTCGATAAGCTTTGATCTTATTTTAGCGTTATATGCCTTTTTCGAAGAGTTTATCGTTTGATTGTAGATATTTCTGGCTTGAACATATTCTGTTCTGGTTCATGATCCTTTTTGGCAAGACCTGTTGATGTTTTTTTTGTCTGAATGCGAGGTGGTTGAAACCCTTTATGGGCACCTTATGGTCCTGTAACATCCCATAAGGTAGTGTGGGAGTCCCTGAGTCCCGAACTCAATCACCTCAGATATACCCACTAAACACTCCACCTCGTGTGGTAGGCTCGATCCTACAACCCATTGTGTCTTGCCGCACCACTTTCTCGGAAAAATTCCGCGGTCGCTGGATTCGAACCCGCGACCGACAGCCACAGTGATTAGAAGATCGATGCTTCTGCCACTGAGCTACCTGGCCCCTGTTGATGTGCTTATGGTATTCTGTTTAAAATTATGACAACTCTGCCTTTGAATACTATAGGTTTTCCATATCATGAGAAGAACTATCGAATACATCCCAATTTATCAAATTTCGGGACATTGAGAGCAGGAATATCAGCAGCTGTTGGAAATGCTTTTTCCTCAAATAGGCGAACGCTTCCACTTTGTTCTGGTGATGACAATTTTGCTGGCAGAACGCATTTTCACTTCTTGAGTTCTTTGATGAATTGTCGTCAAAGTCCACTAAAATTAAAAATGTTATGTCTTTGAATGAGAAAAGCATTAGATCGTTTGCGGTATTGCTGCCACTTCCATTTTTATGTTCCTGGAAATTTATAATCTTATTGAGAATGAGGAACGTGAATTGGTTTTTGTATTTTTATTTGGAATATACCATTAATTTCGTCAAATTGTTTAAACTATCAAATTCAATATATAAGGATAGACAACAAGACGTAACTTGTTAATTTTCATATTTTATCCTACCCACTAAAATACTGTTACTGAGGATCTCTGATTATGAATACTTGGTAGCTGAAAGGTCCTCAGTACTCCAACGGTATTTTAGTGGTAATTGATTCTTATTTATAGTTTGTATGAAATAATCTCAATCAATCGCTTTATGTTGAATCATTTCATTAGAACGTCTATGAATTAAGTGGATAATTTTCCTGGAATAGTTTTCCGAACATGTTTAATTTATTGTTTGAAAAATAATATTGAAATAATCATAAAATGCAAATTATTGATAATATAATATAGCAACTCATATTTCATGAATATTATGTACCCATTTCTACTTCCAAATGCCCATAAATAGATAACGTTATGATAAGAAAATACATATAAAAATGAACTCTGAAAATACAACAACAGTCTTCCGACCGAGAAGCAATTATGATTTCTTTCTGGGTTTTTTATTGTTTGACTGCCATTGTTGTGCCTGTTTGGTCATCTGCTATTGGTAAGTGAGTCATGCGTATTCATGAAAAGCATACAAATTTCGATAACTCCAATATAGAAGTTTTATTATCAATCAATCAAATAAAAAGATTTCTGATAACATAAATATAGTTGTCAATGTGGAATTAATAACACTTCCTTCATTATTGATGAAGTTGACTCCGACTTGACATGTTTCGACTGCGTACCATCACCGGATGTTGAGCATTGAAGTTAAAGGTGATCTCGTTTCGTATTATTCACAAACGTTCTTCCTCAATAATGAATGAATTACTTCCTTCTTTGACATGACCTTGAAGTATGTGAATCTCCGATGTAGTCAAAAGAGAACTATCATTATCACTAGATCAAAGGACATAAAACCATTCTTGTACGTTCAAAACTTAGGAGAATAAATAAGAAACAATCACCCTTATCTACTGAAAATCATGTTGAAGAGCTGAGAACTTTTCGGCTACCAAGTAGTCACCATTAGAGTCAAACAGTTCATTCTGATGATAGCTATTTGGTAGCTAAAAAGTTCTCACTACTTAAACAGTGTTTCTAGTGGATAAAGTTGATTGTTTCTTATTTATAGTATTCTAGTGTATCCAAAGTGTGAACTATTTTATAGCTTTCAGAATTCAAAATTGAAAATGAGAAGGCCTTCGCTTATTCCTATAATTTAACTACATCGTATGTTTTCTCCATTGATATAGTAAATATTTTAAGCAGAACAATATCTTACTAACAATACGTCAAATAATAGAGGTTTGCAGAAAAAGTTCTAGATACTGGAATATTTAGTTGTCATAAAAGATAAAGGAAGTCTGAAAGTTATGTCATGAATCAAATTTAACAAAACTAGGTTCTCATGATATGAAATAATAAATTTTCAAAATTTGTCCAGCTAATGCTGATACTGAATTAATTGAAATATTCCATATTGATTACTTTCAGGTAACTGCTCATCTCAGTGCCCTCCAAATGAAGTATACAAGAAATGCAATTTGCCTTCTTGTGCAGAAATAACATGTGACAGAAAATTTGTATGTGATATAAGTTCATGTACTCCTGGTTGTGGCTGTCTGGATGGTTACATCAGAGAAACTAATGGGGGAACTTGCGTTCTACCACGAGATTGTCCAAGTAAGTTTGAAGTTTTGGTTTTGGTTTTAAAGTTCCAGAGGAACGGCCATTTGTTGAGTTATCGTGAAATTTAATTCCAAATCAAACTATATTCCCAGTTCTTACTATTCCCACTAACATTGAGAATGTTATGTCTCTGAATGAGGCAGGTAAATTCATAGCTCCGAGATATTCATAATGTTATTGAGAATGATGAATGTGAATGAGTCTTTGTATTTTTATTTGGAATATACCATCAATTTGGTCAAATGAGTTGAATCATCAAATTCAATATATAAGGGGCATTCTGCTTAATCTTAATACCAAAAAGTCTCCGGGGTCAGACAGTTTTTTTCAGGTTGTTTACACTTTCACACAAGCTTGGTGTGTTTCCTACCGGCTGGAAGATAGCTAGAGTTCCTTCCTAATAGTTATAGATCCATTGCACTATCATATGTGATCTCTAAAGTGATGGAGAAAGCCATCAACATCGAGCTCATCCAATAACTAGAAAACTCCAATGTCGTGAATGACCGGCAATATGGCTCTCGTTAGCAGAGATCAACCAGAGACCTGTATACTCACGTAACACATGTATGGCAGAAATCTATTAAAAACATGGGGAATCTCTAGATCTAGCAATGGATATCTCCAAGGCATTTGACCGAATCTGGCAATATGGTTTGCCGCCTCAACTTCATCGCTTACTATAGATTTTTCTCTCAAATAGATCACTCCATGTAATTGTTGACGGAGTATCCTCCGGTACAATGACTATCAACGTTGAAGTTCCACAGAGATCTGTCTTCGCACCAACTTTGTTCCTGTTTCATATAAACGATATGCTGGAAGTGACCACCTGTCCCGTCCGCAGCTTTACAGATGATGGTACGCTTCATATCGATTCCTCATCTAGAGCCCATATAACATCCAATGAAGCCAGAGGATCGAGAGAGATAGCTTGACGCCATAAATAGAGATCTGGCAAAGTTTCGTGAATGGAGTATAATCTAGTAGAGTTTAATGCAACCAAAACTCAAGCTTGGGACTCCTCCAGGAAGGCCCCCAATTCCTAATATGATAATGTCAGTTACAACTATTCTTATGATGTCTCTGATATCCATGCTCAGGATCACCACCGACAGCACCCTCTCATGGGACGATCATGTAAGATCGATTGCAAAAACAGCTTCACTGAAAATTTCGTTTTCTATTCCGTGCCAACAACTACTTTACATCCCAGCAGCTCCTCATAATCTAAAAAGCACAGATTCGAACTGTCCTGGAGTACTGCCCACATGTTTCTAGTTCGGCTCCCAAACATACGCTGAAGCTTTAGGATTCCATCCAGAAATGAGCTTATAGACTGATTGATGATATCACACTAATTTATACCTTTCAGAATTGAACATTGGGAATGAGAAAGCCTTCAATTGCTATTATAATTTAACTACATCTTATGTTTTCTGCATTCACGTAATAAGTATTTCAAGCAGAACAATATGTTACTGACAATACGTCAAATAATAGAGCCTTGCTGAAACAGTTATAGGTATTGAAATATTTAGTTGTCATAAACGATGAACGAAGCTTGGAAGTTATATCATTATAGTGGAGTAAATCTGGCAAATGGCTGGCGAAAATCTTACGATGCTTAGCAACCCGGTGGAAAATGTGTGTTGTGGTACCAATAACAACCCCTTGAAATTTCTATTTCCCAAAGTGGTTGCAACCCCTTTTTTTTTGCCAAAAAGAGGTTTTTTGACATTTTTAAGGGTAGTTTAGCAAAAAAAATGATTATCTCTGATTGTATTGAAAATTGAAAAACCAAAGTGGAACCCGTTTAATGTCAATGTCCAAGGAACTCCCAGTCCAAATTTCAAGTTGACTCGACCTCCCCCTTTCCCGTAATAAATATATATATACTCATATATGCAAGGAATCTTGCGTAACGGCAAATATTGAACAGTTTTTCAGAAATTCAACTTTAAGTCAATTTTTAGTTATTTTTCAAATTAAGATATCTCATGTCCGATCGGGATCTGCTTTGCGAGAAAATGTAGGTATTTGCATATAATTTTATGTCATGGAACTCATTTTTCAATTATTCTATATTGGCCGTTTTGGTTAATTTGAGATAAATCGAATGACGTTCACGTGAGGAGCGCGTAGCTGGCGAGTTAAAAAAGTGCAAACTGGTTGTACCTAATACGGCTTCACGACGACTTTTCGCGTGCGGTTTTCGCTCCATGTAGTGGATAAGGTATCGGACCGTACCCGAAGCGGGTGAAAGCTAGCGGCTCACAGCCTAAAATACCTTATTACAACTGGCGCCTCTCGCACGGGCCAGAAACGGCCCCAACATAACAAGACCGAGGTAAAATGTATAAACTCTAACTGACGTGTAGCGAGCTTCTCGAGGGAAACGTCAAAATTACTACGTTCGTAGCTAATTACATAGGACGTCTGGCGTTCATGCAATTATGTATTTATACAATTTGAACCTTCTAATTTCGATAGGCCACGTGAAAATTCCGGAGCCTCAAGCGCTATCAACTTCTGAGTCTCACAATATTCGTATACAATTGCGAAATTTAGCACTTTTAGAAACTTCAAATTAATTAATTTGAGACAAGTTTTGGGGATGGTAATACCGAGAATAAAATGGCCAATATAGTCCGGAAAAAGAATAAATAAAAAAGAGTTCCATGACATAAGACTATATACGAATACCTACATTTTCCCGCAAAGCAGATCCAGATCGGATGTAAGTGACATGAGATATCTCAATTTGAAAAATATCTAAAAAATTGTCTTAAAGTTGAATTTCTGAAAAAACTATTGATATTTACACTTGAAATTTATAGGGTAGTTTTAAGACCATAACTCCTACCCTCAGCCCAAATTTCAGCCAAATCGGTTTGAAAAATGACCGAGTAAGCCGTTACGCAAGATTCCTTGCATATATGAGTATATATATACTTATTACGGGGAGGGGGGAAGTCGTATGAACGAAATTTGGAGTGGGAGTTCCTTGGACATTGACAATAAAAGCGTTCTACTTTGGTTTCTTAATTTTCAATACAACCAGAGATATTAATTTTTTTTTGCTAAACTTCCCTTAAAAATGTCAAAAAACCTCTTTTTGGCCAAAAAAGGGGGTTGCACTCACTTTGGGAAATATAAATTTCAGGGGGTTATTATTGGTACCCCAACAAACACTTTCCACTGGGTCGCTAAGCATTGTAAAATTATCGCCAACCTTGCCTTTTTTCTCGCCAGATTTACTCCACTATTAATCAAATTCAGGAAAACTAGTTTCTTGTTATATTATATAACTGATTTTCAAAACTAACTCAGCTAACGCTCACACTTGATTAATTCTAATGTACAATATTGATCATTTTCAGGTAACTCCTCAACTCAGTGTCCTCCAAATGAGATATACAAGAAGTGTAATGGGGCTGCTTGTGCAGACGTAACGTGTGATAGACCAAATGGTCCTGTATGTGATGTAATTTCATGTACTCCTGGTTGTGGCTGCTTGGAAGGTTACATCAGGGAAACTAATGGCGGACCTTGTGTTCTACCAGGAAACTGTCCAAGTAAGTTTGAAGTATTTGGTTTTTGGTTTCTGATTCAATTCAAATACTAGGAAGTTTCTATTTACAACAATTTCAATCAGAATTAGCTCTCTACAGGATCCCTACAGGGACGACGATTTGTTAATAGTAGCATGATACTATCTAGGAAACCTAAATAAATATTTTCTAAACTAGAGAAGTTATCGTTCTGCGTTTCGTCTCGATATTGAGAGATCCTCTGGAGATTACAGTGAGAAAATTTATAAAATTAGGTTGTTCCAACGAAGTCAATGAATTTCTCCAGAATAATAATTTCATGAATGTACTGTTCAATGGAATGCTAAAATTCTCCTTCTTCCAGATAAGTGCCTTGCGAATGAAGTATTCAACCCAGATTGTTACAACTTGTGTATTCAAGATCCATCGTGTGTTAACCCGAATCCAAATATCACACGTCCTCTACCAATATTCTGTGACGTTCTTAGTTGTGGTAGATGTGTCTGTACACCCGGATATATCAGATTTGGACCTAAAACAAGTCACTGCATCAAACGCAAGCAATGCCCAAGTAAGTATCTATAACAATTAAACATTTAATTAGTAACAAATCTAAATTCAGAGCAATTGCACTATTCACCAAAATGTAATAACATCATTCCTTGCTTTCGAATATGAACTGATTAACTCAACTGATCGCAATTTTCAAACATAATGGCTGAGCATTTGGAAAGTTGAAAATTCTTAGCTTCCGGATGGAATATCCGGAGTCATGATTTAGGTTATTTGGATGTTTCAATAGATATGAGTAAGGGGATCGAGCTTCTTTTATGGCTTGGAGTTTTTCAACGAAATGAAAGGAATTAAGGATAAAACTGTTAGAATTACCTTCAAGAGGTTTGAGAATAAATGATAGATATTGTGAGAGTTTATAAGTTGGGGATCCGATAGTGCCGACGATTGGTCTTAGGAGAGTTGAGGGCTTATAAATTTCAAGCGAACCATATAATTGAGGACTTGTTGAACAATGAGGGATAAGAAATTTCTTATCTGGATCAGAAGGGGAAGAATGACGGATGATTTGTGAAACTGAACATTCTATAGAGGGGTGGGATCTTTTGGTAGGAGCTTGTAGGAATCAGTTCGTAGATCTTGTAGGATTTTGTTATGATGCTCTAAATGATTCATGACTACAGTGGAGTTCCCTTCATCACCTTTTAGAATAACTGAATCATAATTGGATTTCAGGGAATTAAGAGCTTGCATTAAAGGTGTAGGGAAATTTGATTTAGGAATGTTTGAATGACGAAAAAATTTCGCAGTTTCGAATTTCATCTACTACGGGATGGAGAACTTCATGTAGGAATGCTTCTACAGCTGTGGTAGGGTAATTTTTGTGGCAGAAAACAAAATTGTGACTTTTGAATTGAAAAAAAATTTTTGAAGAGATAAAAGACCTAAAAGATTCTAATAATCTGTGACTCAGAATATTAACTTCCAAACATTTGGAAACACATCCTCGAAAGTTCCACTTCCCACTTGATCACACAATGGCAGTGAAGGATTAGTTACCACAATAAACACCGCTACAGAAACCAGAAAAATCGGTTTCAGTTCAAGCCTCAAGCCTGCCTTGAGGAGGCCACCTGTAGTGAATGACAAAACGTCAGCATTGTGAAGCGGAATCCATCCAGGATGCAAGCATTTTCAAGATTAGTGATCCGCGGAAGTTCACTATTCAATATATTTAAGGAGTTGTTAAATTATGGCGATTTTTCATCTAGTGCAGATAATGCCTATCCTTTGAGTTGAGGAACACAATCTCCAATGTGAGCTAACACTTTCCAGCATTAGGCTTTTTCATTGCGTAAACCTACCCCGTTCAATTACAAACTGTATTACATTCAACTATATCATCACTATTTCCCTTAAAGAGTGAGAATACGTTTTATCATAATATAATGCGACCACTCACAACTCACAAGATTTTCCCTGACGCCTTCTCCTATTTCATATTATTTTGCTTTCCGTCCGCAAATTATGGATATTATTGTTCGTGTATAATAGATTAACAAATCTCATTTCAGTTTCAATATATTAAGCAACGTAAAAGATATCTACTCTCTGTTGTTGTTTCCAAACAAAATTGCCTATGTATGAAATGAGGTTTATAACTGTGGAAAAACATTTGTTAGAACTAATTCACTATAGCGCTATAGTCAATACTGCGGGTAGATTCTGTTTAGAAAAAATTTGTTGACAACGTTGACAGCAGGTTCGCTATTTCGTTCCCGTTTATTCCCTGGTGGCCTGGTTCTACTCCATATAGTGATCATACGATATGACGAAAGAATTACGTTCTGGAGAAGGTATTGACACTAGAGAAACAGAAATGGAAATATCCTACGGTTTTACTGAATGTTATTCGCACTCCCATTGAATTATCTGCTGTGGAACGCCACATGTTCCCAACATTTCTTTTTTACCAAACCAGTAACATGACTGTAAGGTAGATTTCTATTAGACAGTGGATACCGATTACTAGTACACCGAAATTTGAGTTAACAGTCATACGAATTGAATTTACTTTTTTTCCCTATTACCACTAATGCAAAATTGTATCTTCTCTTTTTTCTCTCATAGGAATCTGCAGGGATCCGAATGCCGCATATCAGGAATGTGATAGCAGTTGCGGCCATGATTGTGCATCGGTACGGAACCCAGATAGGGTGTGTGACGCGTCATGTGCAGAAGGGTGCTTCTGTACTCCACCTTACGTACTGAACGAGCGAACGCAATATTGCGTCCTTCCTCGAAATTGTCCTAAGTGATTAGAATTGACATGAATCACTATGATTAGAATTAATACAATTTCAGCCAAGTTTCGTGTTCTTCTTTCAACTTTCCTATATTGAATAGTAAAATTTGAATGACATACAATTTGTTATGTAATAGTAAGGTTTCTCCACATCGACCAGTAACATCTCAAACATGCTTTCATGTCTCTGGTTGACCGTTCTATCGAGGTATAAATTCCGTCTACAAAGGGGTAGATGTCCACTTATAGAATATTCGCGATGTAATACAACAGAGAGCAGGCTAGGAAAGTAACAACAATACAAAGAGACAGAAACGCTGTAGCAATTTCAAGCCCATGAGATGACAGTTGACAGTTGGAACTATCTTATGGTTTGCTGAATGTTATTCGCACTCCCATTAATTTAGCTGCTGTGACACTCCCCAACATCTCCAGAGACTGAATATAATTCAAATTCATAATTCAAATATTGCAAACGTATTAAAATGCTGAAAGTACATATTTTTTTACCGCTTCAACATTACAACCATATAAATGCAACCCTGGGAAATATTATTGTTTACGTGTCTTCGTTAAATCGAGTGGGACTTTATCTGTTATTAGTATATGAACAATTGGTTCAACAGCTCTACGAATTGAATTTATAATTTTTTTCTATTACCACTAATGAAAAATAGTATTTTCTCTTTCATAGGAATCTGCAGGGATCCAAATGCCGCATACCAAGAATGTGGTAGCAGTTGTGGCAATGATTGTGCATCGATACGGAACCCAAATATGGGGTGTGCCGCGGTATGTCGAGAAGGGTGCTTCTGTACTCCACCATATATACTGAACGAACGAACGCAATATTGCGTCCTGCCTCGAAATTGTCCAAAGTGATTAAAATTGACATGAACCACTATGATTAGAATTAATACAATTTCAACTAAATTTTGTTTTCTTCTTTCAACTTCGCTATATTGAGTAGTAAAATTTGAGTGACGTACAACTTGTTATGTAATAGTAAGGTTTCTCTATATCGAGCAGTAGCATCTCAAACAAAAATTTCGAACAGCTATTTCGCCCTCTCGGGCTCATCAGAGCAACGAGTCTGTTCTCATGTCTCTGGTCGATCGTTCTATCGAGTTGTAAATGCCGTCTACAAAAGGGTTGATGTCCCAATTAGAGAACCTCTGCGATGCAATACCACAAAGTAGGTATATGCAGAGGAGAGCAGGGTAGGAAAGTAACAATATTACAAAGAGACAGAAGCGCTGTAGCAATTTGAAGCACATGAGATGTTTATGTTTACATTCTTCCCCGGTACGACGAGGACGACATTGCTCACCAGTTTGCCGTTGATTGGTGGGTTTTCTTTCGGGCTTATAATTGTTTGACCCATTTCACTGGTTCCAATTTTTTTCTAACTGTCGTAGCTTCTAGTGTTCGAATTCAAAAGGTTCTTGTTGTGTTGTTACTGGTCGAACTAGAGTAATATATCATCTGCATAATAGCTAACATGAGAATTCTATTGATCTTAGCTCTTAATTGCTAAAAAGAGATATTTGTTGATATTATTATATCACTTCGGTTAAGTGCCATCATCTGATGATCAAGTCAAACACCTTATTTAAGTGCAAGAAATCTATGAGTCAGTGTTTTACTACAGAATGAACAATATACAGATAAGGTTCAGCCTTTATCCTTTGACTGTTTGGTTCCATCATCATATTAGCCCTCAATTTCAAGAGCGACTATATAAACGAAACAACTTGGTTTATAGGTAAGTGTAGTTTAATCGACTTATTCTAATACCAAAAATATATGGGAGCTTCATGAACACGAAATATTGTGACATCCTCTATATACAAGTAAAAATAGATGTAGGTATAAAGTCTACACTGTTGAAGATATGAGGAATCAGAATAAACTGTATTAACCACTTATTAGACTAATAACTCTAAATTTATGGTATTACTGATCTGGTGAATTGGTGGAAATTACGGCTTTATGCATAGTTAACACGCTTTACCGGCATTTGATCTGCAAAGTGGTCACGTTCATTTAATTCCTGTAGAATAAAATCAATAATCCAAGTTGCTGCTAATTTAGAACTTGTGTCTATGTATCTCACATACGGTTATCATCTTCCATATTTAATTCATTGGAAATTGATTTTTCATCTTTTATTAGTCAAATCTACGATATCACAACGGTAATTGAATTAAAACGTGGTTGTTGTAATTCCGCGCTTAATCTTGAGTTCGATTAGGAAAGTCCTATTTCTATGAACCCGCCTATCTGGAATCTCTCGTGGGTGGAACAACAGATGAGATTTCTGATGGAAACTGACTATGGAAATGTCTACAGAAAAGAGAGAGGTCACCCACCTCTCTAAGATGTTCTAGAGAGGTCGATGAATTCGTAAGTGTGATAACATCAATCAGACGAATAGCTCTCTGCTAGATATAATCCAAGAGCTTCAGCGTAGGTTTGGGAGCCAAAATACAAACATGTGAACATTACACGAGGACAGGTCGAATCTAGGCTTTGTAGATTATGAGAAGCTGCTCGGATGTACAGTACCTCTTAGCACGGAATAGAAAATCAAGTTTTTCTGGAGCGATATTCCCAATTGACCTTACATGGTCATCCAATGGGAGGGTGCTGTTGGTGGTGATCCCGAACATGGATGTGGAAGACTTCATAGGAATAATTGTACCTGACATCATAATAATTAGGGATTGTGGGATCTGCCAATAGCTTACCACCCACTAATTGGTAGTTGTCTCAAAATAAAAAAAGATACGAAAATTGTAAAAAAAGTCGAGACTAAAACAAAACTGTCAGAATTGCAATCTAAATAAAGATATTATTCCAATTAACTGTATTATGATTTACTTTGATAGTTAGAATAGTTAATTGTAACAGTACAATCAAAGTTACATAATTCCTTAATATCTCAAATTAACGGTATGTAATATATAATTTCATTACATGATAATAATTGTTGAATTTGATTTAAATTATTCCACAATATTATTTTATAAAATTACAGTGCGCGCGCTTAAGGGTTATAGCAAAGGAAATCCAGCAATCGGTAGGCCCGGTAACTCCCAGTAAATTCCGGTGGAAGAAACTATAATGAACGCATATAGATTGCGGGAAACGTTCATTTTGCCCCTTGAAAAGTACTAGGATATCTATATACATGGTAGCGCTGCTTTAAGCGATAGTTGTCTTGGCAAGCCTCACTGCTAGTCACGTGTCTGTGGTCGGTTTGTGGTTGTGTCTTATGCCTGTCATGACCTTGATGAAATTGGATTCTATATGTATTTTCTACACTAACAACACGTCAAACACTGCATTGTTGTGTGAATAAAAACATGAGAATAGCATTCCAATTATGAAATATTTAGAAAATCCTTACACTGACTTATGTGATTCCTTGGACGATTGAAATATGGTATGTCGCTTGTATTTCAACTTTGCCTACTCATTTCCAGAAATTGTTTCGAAACGCGTATAGTAAGAAAAAAATGTTCTGATAAGTAAATTCTTCAGAACAATTGAAATTACAGTCTGCAGCAATAGTCTGACGAAGAAGCAGTTATGATAGCGTTCTGTTTCTTTTATTGTTTCGTAATTACTGTCGTGGTTGTGCCTATTTGGGCATCACCAGTTGGTGAGTGAATAGTTTTTTTCATAGGGAACAGTGGAAAGCAGAATATTGATAAGAAATCATAGTTTTTTAATTTCTTCCGGAAAACTTCCATCCAGTGTAATACGTTCTCAAAATTATCATTTTCATTTCCATATCACTCTTAATATTTCATAATCATTTACGTTTTTAACTTCCCTCACTATAAGTATTACTTATTGGAGAAATTGACCCACAATAAAATTCAGGATTATCGTAAGCCAATGTAGAGGTGAATGTGGAGTTCCTTTCGGTGCTAAGTGTTTGAAATTTTGAATTTCGCCCTAATGTAGTGAAAATAGGGACTCTATTTTTGGATGTTTATACCCTTAACCATACCTTACCATATGACAAGAAACCAAAAAAGCTGTTCTAAATTGTATTTAAAACGAAGTAGAACCAGGGATAAACAGAATGTTATTGCTTCATTATCATTACATTATCAGATGTAAAGATAACTCAATGCAGTAAAGTTTGAAGAGTAATCCCGTTTCTGACATTTTTATCTTAATAATCAATAAATAGCACTTTCTCCTTTGACATGATCTTGAAATCCATTGCATATCTAATATCATTATCAAGATTTTTCGAATCTCCGATGATGTCAATAAAAACAATGAATGGAATCGTGTAAATATTCAATGAATATTGAATTTACTCCCCCTATCACCACAGTCTCATTATTTTTGTGCCGGACCTACCATTCAAATGCAGATGCTATAATTTCATCAGCTTGCGTCTCCTCCAGGACATATCCCACAATCACTAATATGATGATGTCAAGTACAACTATTCCTATGAAGTCTTCCATAACAATGCTCGGGATCACCACCAATGGCACCCTCTCATGATATGATCATGTGAGGTCCATTGCGAAAACCGCATCACAAAAACTTGGTTTTCTATTCCATGCCAAGAGCTACAAACATATGCTGAAGCTCTTGAATTTTATCCAGAAGAGGACTATTCGTCTGACTGATGATGTCACACTTACGAATTCATTGAACTCTCTAGAATATCGTAGAAAGGTTGAAGATCTGTTCGTTTTCTATAGATATTTCCATGGTCGGTGCTTATCAGAAATCTCGTCTGTTGTTTCACCGCGAGAGATTCTTGATAGGCGGATAGACCAAACTAGTCACTCCTTCACTGTCCACCTCGAGACCTGCCGAACTTCTCCCTAGCACACTTGATTTTTCTATCAGCGAAATTTTGGAAAAATTAAAGAAACCATCATACAGGCTCCACTGACATAAATCAAGTCAAGTACTTCAGAAACAATCATCCCTATAGACTAAAGATTAATTAACCTATCAGTCACTAAATAGCCATCATCAGAGCAAAACAGTTTACTCTAATGATGACTACTTGGTAGTTGAAAGATCCTCCTCCTCCGGTTATGGGGTATCCACAAAGAGAACTCCGTTACAGTTTTCCTGACATTGGGAATGGGCCTTCGATTGTACTGATAATTTAACTACATTGTTTGTTGTCTGCATCAACATGATAAATATTTCAATCACAACAATATGTTACTAGCAATATGTCAAATAATAGAGGTTTGGGAAAAAATTATAGATACTGAAATATTTATTTTCCGACGACCACATGCGAAAATGACAAATAGCACACTATTTAGTTACTTCGAAAATGACAAATATCACCCTAGAGATGAAAAGTTAAATATCACACTAGAGTGATATGTGTATCTATAGCTATATGTATTGCATAGTGGAATTGAAGTGTGCTTTGAAATTAATATTACGAAAACGTCAGATAAACTTCAGAAGTGTCAGTTTTGCATATGCATCATTCTTATCATATACAAAACCGTGAAAATAGTATCTAAAATTCCATAAAACATGGATGC
The DNA here is from genome assembly GCA_958510875.1 of Endomychus coccineus. NCBI lineage: Eukaryota > Metazoa > Arthropoda > Insecta > Coleoptera > Endomychidae > Endomychus > Endomychus coccineus. The sequence goes on along the minus strand of OY294068.1, from coordinate 183,865,451 downwards.
AGAGATTAATAGTGATGATCAATGTACTCCACCTGAAATTGATGGGGCCGCAAAATTAACGTCACTAAATTTACTGCCTGAAAAGTCCAAAAGAAGGTACTGATACGCTTACGATCAATTTCTTTCATGGCTAAGAAATGAGGAAAAAAGAAGCTCCTTTTCTGAAAACGTTTTGCTTGCATAAATGGGTGAACTTTGCAATAGAATCCAATGCTCAACATTATGGACTAATTATTCTATGTTGCGTACCACTTCATCCATTCACCACAAGGTAGATATCTCCAAATATATATAGTAAACTTAAAGCATTTAAAAAAAGGAAAAGTGACGGATATAAACCGAAAAAAGGTAAAATTTTGACGCAACAAGAAATTTGTGAATTTATTAACAATAAAGCTTCTGATGAGATTCATTTACTTACAAAGGTAAGTCATCGGTATTTAAGCAAAGTCAATACATTTATTTAATTATGTTTTTTTTTAGGTTGTGTTGGTTTTGGGTATATCTGGTGCATGTCGCAAGCAAGAACTTACCCAATTATGTATAAATAACATTGAAGATTTGGGGACTGCGGCTGTCATTCGAATTAATAATACAAAAAATAAATGCTGCCGCAAGTTCACTATTACTGGAAACTTTTATAGCATATATGAAAAATATGCCAATCTAAGACCGACAACTACCGAAACACGCTTTTTTCTTAATTATAGAGACCAAAAACGCATAAAACAAGTAGTGGGCATTAACAAAATTGGAAATATACCTAGAGTAGTGACTAAATTTTTAAATCTAAAGGATCCTGAAAAATACACCGGGCACTCATTTCGCTGTTCTTCTGCTACTATATTAGTAGATGCAGGAGGAGATCTAACTTCTCTGAAAAGACATAGGGATTGGAAATCATCCAAAGTCGCAGAAGAATATATTGACGATTCTGTTACTAACAGGTTAAATATTGCCAATAAAATTATGGGTGCCATCAGCAGTACTTCAAAGCCGTCACTCCGCCTCTTCGAGAAACTGATATCGAGTCTACTACTGTACATAGTGTACAAATAACAGAGGCAGAGAGAAATCTGAATAACTCCTCATTACAAAGTCCATTACAATTTACCAATTGTAATAATAATAATATTACTTTTAATTTCTACAATTCTAAGCAGTTATCTTGTTCAATTATTACTTTTCTTTGTAAAATTCTCAAATTCTCAAAATAAAGTGAAAATATATTAATTTTTTTGCAATTATGCATTAATCTGTGGTCGTCGGAAGAATAGTGTACATTACTTGTGTGGAAAGTGCCATTTCACACTCGTGGGATTCTCCCACTTATGTGAAATGGGTCACTTTCCACACTAGTAACGTAATATACTATTCTATTGAACGATGAAGGAAGTTTGCTCAGTTATGTCTTAAATCAAGCAATATCATATTGCATATTGGTCAAAAGCTAATATTCCCTCTATTCGGACCTTGAGGTAAGAATTGGATACTACTGAGAAATGTACAATGACTATAAGCATTGCATCTGATAATACAGTAAGGAGATGCGATTAGGAAGGAGTATCTAGTACATAAACTTTATTTGAGATAGGTACTCGTGACTTGAAATAACTAATTTTAGCGTTAATTCAAATACACAATATTAATGACTTTTAGGTAACTGCTCATCTCAGTGCCCTCCAAATGAAGTATACAAGAAATGTAATTTGCCTATTTGTGCAGATACAACATGTGAAAGACCTGGATTATGTCTCATAGTTTCATGCACTCCTGGTTGTGGCTGTATGGATGGTTACATCAGAGAAACTAATCGGGGACCTTGCGTTCTACCAAGCGATTGTCCAAGTAAGTTTGAGGTTTTTGGTTTGGGTGGTTCCGTTCAGGGGATTTAATTCGAATAGAATACTAGAAAGTTTCTACTTACATTAATTCCAATAAGAATTAGCAAAATAGAGTATCTTTTAAATTTTGGCTCAAACTCATTCTGGTCGAATGGAACTAATATAGAATCAGATTTAACCAAAGTAACGTAATACTATCTAGGAAACCTCAACAAGTATTCTGAATAAGTGAGCTAAAAGTTCTTGTTCTGCATGCATTTCGCATTGAAGTTGAGGGATCCTTTGGAGTACACAGTTGGTAAAGATATAAAATTAGGTAAACTCAAAGAGGTCTATGATATATCAATATAATGAATGTACTGCTCGGTGGAATGTTAACTTTCTTCTTCCTTCAGAGAAATGTCGTACGAATGAAGTATTTGACCCGGAACCATACAGCCCGTGTCCTATTCAAGATCCAACGTGTGTTGACCCAAATCCACGTCCTGTACCACATCTCTGTCAAATAATTGTTTTTAGTGGTAGATGTATATGTGCACCCGGATATATCAGATTTGGGCCTGGAAGGACCCCCTGCATCAAAATCAAGCAATGCCCAAGTAAGTATATATAATAATTAAACTTTCTCGATTAGTAACAAATTCAAATTCAACACATTTGCATCATCAATCAAACAGCAATGACATGATTCCATGATTTCTAATACCAGCTGATAGCAATTTTTAACCAGGATAACAGAGCGTTTAAAGAGTTGTTGAGTTATGGCGATGCATTCCTTTTTACTTACTACTTCGTTCAGCTGATCTTTTCATTATGTGGTATAAGGATGTAGAAGAGTAGATGCACGTCACTTCTATACTCGAAAATAGGTTATATGTTGCTATCGACTGCCGATAATGGCTACTCGTTGGATTCTAGTTTAAATCTCTTTCATATAGACTACGAAGACAGAACGAGAATCTTCAATCTGAGCGAACACTTTCCAGCAACAAGCTTCTTTCATTGTGGAAACGGATACATACCAGCTTCAATGAGAAATTCTATTACATTCAACTATATCAGTATTTTCCTTGATATATAAGAATATGTTCATCATAAAATAAAGAGCCCTCTCATTAGTCACAAGATCCGTCATGACGCCATCTCCTATTCCCGATTATTCCACTTTCATCCGCAAAAAATAACATTGTTCATATGTGAAAAATAATGTATTAATCAACATAATAAATATCTACCATTGACAGTATATCAGTTATCTGATTGCCATCTTTGCAAGATAAGTTCGGAATAATTTTGCCGGCTCCTTGGTGTTGCCAGCAGGTTGCGTTCCCATTTATACCCTGGCGGCCTGGCACCTGCATCAGTTTTATCCAGTTAATGGTCGACAGGTCGGACAGTTTAGGTCGGCCTTCTGATAAGATAGTCTTATAAATAAATGTGTGTAGAAGTTTCTTAAGCCTGTCACTTCAATCCACAATCATACTTTCTAACAGTAACGAATGTTCCAAGTAAAAATACCAGACTCATGCTCAACTTCATGAACTGATCATACAGAATGACATAATCATAATCTCTGAAAAATTCTTCGACATGAAGATTAAATCACGTTCTGAAGTATATTCAACAAACCCAACTAGCACCAGAGCTAGACATATATGTGTTATGGATTCATTGAATGTTATTCTCAGTTCCATTAGCTTATCAGCTGTGAAACGCCACATTTTTCCAATATCACCAGAGACTGATGATAATATAAATTCTGGATTTAGAACAGTGCAAATGTATTAACATGTTCAAAGTGCATGTTTTTTCTAACCAAAATGGTACCATGACTGTACGTTAGATTTGCGACCCTTTCCCATGTCTTCGTGTATCTTTAGTCTCAATTAGTTTTGAATGAACCATAGAAGATATATTTAGTCAGTTCTCCTATTACCACTAACGTAAAAATGTATTGTCTCTTTTATAGGAATCTGCAGGGATCCACATGCTGTATACCAGGAATGTGGTAGCAATTGCGGCCATGACTGTGCATCGGTACGGGACCCAATTACGCTGTGTCCCGCGTTATGTGTTGAAGGGTGCTTTTGTACTCCACCATATGTACTTAACGAACGAACGCAAAATTGCGTCCTGCCTCAAAACTGTCCAAAGTAATTTGATTTCACATGAACCATTATGATTAGAATTAATAGAATTTCAGCTGAATGTAGTTTTCTTCTTTCAACTTCGCTATATTGAATAGTAGAATGTTACAGTACACAGAATTTGTTATGTGAACGAAATACTGCTCTACATCGACCAATAACACCACAACCACTTTCGGATAGCCACCCTCTCGGACTAGTCAGAGCAACGAGTGTGTTGTCATGTCTCTCCTCGATATACCTATCGAGATATAAATGTCATCTACCAAGGGATAGAGAATCTTCGCGATGTAATATCACAGAGTAGGTATATCTAGAGGAGCAGGTTAAGAAAATAACAACAAAGAAACAGAAAAGCTGTACCACTTTGAAGCTCATGAGATGACAGTTGACCGTTGAATGCTTGTTCAGGTGTTTATATTTACATTTACTTCCGATACGATGAGGACAATGTAAATATTTATTGCTCAACAGTTTGCCGTTGCTTTGTGGTTCTTCATTTCGGGCTTATGATTGTTTGACCTGTTTCGCTGGTTTTTTCAAACTGTTGTAGCTTCTAGTGTACGAATCCGCAATAATGCAGTCAAATGGGTGTTGGACCCGTAAATCCTTGGGAAATGGATCGATTTTGATGGGACAAAGTGCATTCTCTTCAGAATGTCATCAGAAAAAAAGTTGACCACAAATTAAGTTGCACAAGTTCTTTATATTGTTTATAAACAATAAATGAACAATTTAATTAGCTCATTTTTGGAATAACATAAAAATTTCTAAAAAATTAAAAATTTTACGGTTTTTGATCGGATAAAGATATTTTTTTGTTAAAAGCAATTTAATTATTATGAAAATAGATGAATTCGACTAAAACTCCGACTTTAGGGTCGTTTTCGAATTCCGAGTTCGATTTTATCGTCAATATCGTCTAACCCACAAATGTGCGAATTGGTTTTAAACAAATTATATTTATCATTAAATATACGAATTTGAGCAAAATGTCGAGTTTATAGTCCATATCGGATAATTTTGGCCTCCTGATGAGTACGATTTTATTGCTAATGGTCTTCAAATGCATATATAAATTTTTGAATTGTTATAAGATATAATTAGGTTTATTAGTAAAAATAAGAATTTGACCAAAATATCGAGTTTATAGTTGTTTTCGGATAATTCGCACACACAGAACTTGATGAAATATATTAGGTCTTAATAATTGGGGTGAGAAATTGTATTGTTTGAAGCAAAACCACAAATGTAAGTGATTGTTTTTTTATAAAATTCATATCAATAAAATTAAGTCAACGAACAGATTGTCACAATATCTTCCACGTGTTTATTTTATTATTAACGTAGAAAAAGCGTCACGTCATTCAAATCGCCACGTTCTTTTTTTAAGATTTCATTCTCGTGGAAATTTTCAAATCCAAATTAGAAAAAATAATAAGAATTTATATCTTTTAGCATGACAAAGTATCAATAAAGATATATAACATGAAACATATCAATTTTTTTAAGGAGGTATGCGAGAGTTAAAGCATTTCATCAATTTTGCCAAAAATTATATATAATATAATAATGTCAAATTTCTTTTTTCTTTATTTGTTGATGAATAATTTGTTTACAACAATTCAAAAAATTTTTTATGCATTTAAAGACCATAAGGGAAATGAAATCGCACTCAGAAGGCCAAAATTATCCGAAACGAACTATAGACTCGCTATTTTGGTTAAATTTGTATTTTTATTAATAAACATAATTGTTTATGACAATTCAAAAATTCATATATGCATTTGAAGATCATAATAGCAATAAAATCGTACCCAGGAGACTAAAATTATCCGACAACGACTATAAGCTGAACATTTTGGTCAAATTCGTATATTTAATAATAAATATAATTTGTTATATGGTATAAATGGATTATTTCTAGGATCGACTTGTTCTGATAGATACTGAGAAAACTAGCCTAGAAATCTATAATTTAGAAGAGCAGAAGCACATATTCACAAATGCCCATTGATCTGAAAATCCAAATGTCTACTCTGTGTGTGCTAAAAGGTCAGAAGTTGGGTTGGTAGCATTGAAACCCGTTGATAAAACTCATAGAAATAATATCACGAACAACTTCTATCGGTAAAAATGATGTTAGAGTACTCTGACGTTTCGGAGTAGCCAAAATCAGAGTAAACTAAATTATAAATCAAAATGTTCCTGTTTAAATACCATTTGGGAATAATAATGCAGCAAAGAGGTTACCCTCAGCTGGAGATAAATTGGATTTTAATAAATTCCTTTTTCGTTTATACATTCAAAAGTTTCACTTATCATCGTTCGGTAATTGATAAATTCTATAATTTGCTTTCTAAATTTGCAATACAACCAGTTTATTGATGTTAGAACAAAACCGTTCGAGCAGCACTTTTTATAGTTTCCGACTTCGACAAATCCAAAATTTACAGAATCGATTGTGAATCGTATTCAAAATGCCATGTGGGACAAGCTAGGAGGAACATTTTCACTCGGTATAAAAAACATTTTGTCCATATAAAGAAAAATGATGGTAAAAATCAGCGTTAGCCGAACATATTTTAAATAAAGGTCACACCGTTTATTAAAAAGGGTTATCACTTTTGAAACACAGAAGGGACAAATATCTAGGTAATTTAGAAGGTATGAGAATGTATAAGCGAAAGGAGAATTTATTTAATTCTGATTTATCTCCAGCTGATGGTTTGCTCCTTGTTTCCATTGTTATCTCCAAAATAATATTCAAACAGGCACATTCTGATTTCTGATTTAGTTTACTCTGATGATGGCTACTTCGTAGCCAAAAGGTCCTCAGTACGATAACAGTAGTTTTTGTGTATAATGGTGATTATTTCTTATTTATAGTGTTGTTTGAAATATTTATTTACAACAACAAAATTGAACAAACAACAAATTAATTAAAAATTATACTTATTATTTATTCTGCCTGTAGTACCTGCTGTCTGAGTTTGAAATGCAGGTGAGATATGTCATGTCATAATTTATGATGTCGATTGTCAATTATGAATTTCGATAAACAAACATAAACGGAACTCAAACTACGAAACTACTATATATAAAGACGTGAAGAGTTAACGACCAATGGAGTTCTGTGCCCTAACAAACATAAGTAGTCAAGAGCTTTTCTTCCACTCCTTAGTGCAAAATCCTTACAATCCGTCATTATTCCACGATTAGTCCGAATGTTTCAAATTGCTTACAAATGGAGGAATTACTATCAAATCGGGAGCGCTCCCCCCAAGTGAAATCCCCTCTCTAGAGTCCTGACCACGGTCGTATACACAGGTCTGGAAACTCGAGGCTGTTTCCTATGTGAGAAGTGAGTCCGCTAAGCGTCAACTGTCGCGAAGTACCAACGGGTGGCGCATGAGTCGAGGGATATTCTCTAGCAATCTTTGTATTGTGGGACTTGAAATTTGAACTACATGGCGCCTAATCCTGACAACACACTGTGTATACGACCGAGAAAAAAACTATTTTCGTTGATTTTTGATCCTATATTGACTGGCCCACGGTCGTATACTCAGGTCTTGACAACATACTTTGATCCATGCGCCAGCTGGTGGTTAAGCGAGGGACTACGAGTTTAGCGACATGTAAGAGACTCATGCCAAACAATAGAGTTTCCAGACCTGTGTATACGACCGTGGTCCTGACTACCGAGAAGGCCAAAGAACAATATAAGGAATAGAACCCTTACATGGCAACACACAGAACTAGTCGCAAAACTGAGGTAAGTTCACACACGCGATTTGGATACTACACTACCTGTCACAGATGCCATAAAAATAGACATAAGATATTGTTTCGTAGTAAATAAACATGTCACAGGTAGTAATCCTCACAGACTTTTAAATATTATTGGATCTATCTTTAACAAACTTTTTTCGCAGAAGAATGTACTATTTTTCGAATGGCTTATGCGCCTCCATTACCTGTGTTCATACACTTGCCGTCAAACCACATGATGTGATAAGAAATCAAAATGGCGAAGATGAATACCTAAATCCATAGGGTACTAAGGTTTATTCAAACCCAATTAGAACCAGAGGTAAACAGAATGTTATCGCTGAATCGACTGTTGTTTCCACTTCCATTGATTTACCAGCCGTGAAATCATTTCGAATAACACTGAAATTTAGAATGAAGCTTGTGATTCCTCGTATTATTGAACTGCAGTATGTAATTACTATGGGAATATGTAATGCATCATGCATAATTTATAAAGCAATCACTCGTATCTCATAAATTTTATATATCCTTCTTCACAACCTGTTTTAAATCTACATAAGTGTAATGATAAGAAAATAAGTACCTTGCAACAATATTGAAATCACAGTCTACAGCATTAGTCGCCTAACCAAGAGGCAAGCATGATTCCGTTCTGGTATCTTTATTGCTCCGTGATAGCTACCACGGTTGTGCCTATTTGGGCATCTCCAATTGGTGAGTGAGTCGTAATCGTTCTTCCACTTTTGGTGGTATTACCGAGGAATGTGATAAGCGGTACAATTTCTTCGAGACAACAAACATGGAACCAATTCAATCCGAATGTACTATTAATTTTATAAATTTTAGGCAACTGCTCGACTCAATGCCCTCCAAATGAAATTTATAGTGATTGTAATGGAGCTGCTTGTGCAGAGCGAACGTGTGATAACCTAAATGGTCTGAGATGTTTAATTGCTGGATGCTTTCCTGGTTGTGGTTGCCTGGATGGATACATGAGAGTAACTTTAGGAGGACCTTGTGTTTTACCACAGAACTGTCCAAGTAAGTGTGAAATTTTGGAATCGGATAGTGTGATTTCATGTGTTATTCTCATACCAAAGAAATTGATAGATCTCATTTGAGTACAATTCGCACAAACGAATTGTTCACAAGTTTAATTATTTTTTTTTTCAGATAATTGCCCAAAGAATGAAGTCTACATTCCAGAATGTTACACAGATTGTATCCAGGAACCTACTTGTATTAACCCAGACCCACCCCTCCCCAATCTTTTGCCACGAACCTGTAACTTCGTTGGTTGCGGTCGATGTACTTGCCCACCTGGATACATCAGATTTGGGCCTAATGCTCGCTGCATTAGACGCAGTCAATGTCCTAGTATGTTATCTTTCTTTGAAAATAGTTACAATTGTTAACAGTATTGATGAATCTCGTGACAAGATGACAGGAGCTATTTAAAAGTTCAAAACTCACATCAATTTTAACAAAAATTACCACAGAACTGGTAGAGATGCTTCCGTTGAATTTTGTTACGTTATTAACAATAGTATGGAATTAGTTTAGCTTAATGGCTTTGCATAAATACATGTAAAGATATTCAACAGAGTTGATATACTTTTATAGCTTTGAAATTGAATCTAACAAAATAACAAGCAATTTAATTCAATTTTTAGGACTATTTGATAAATTATTTGCCATTCTATGATCCATTATATTTATCTAAAAACTCGAAATCGTCCTTAGTAATGTTCTCATGTTACAGGAAACTGTCGTAACCCATATGTTGAGTACCGTCAATGTGGCAGTAATTGCGGCAGGGATTGTATTTCTGTCAGCAACCCAAACCGGCCTTGTACACTGGAATGCAGAGAGGGGTGTTTCTGCACTCCGGAATATGTATTCAACGGACAAACGCAATTATGCGTTTCACCTCTAAGCTGTCCAAAGTAATTTGACATGTATCTCATACTATTCCCAATAAAATACAACAGTCTGCAGTTTTCTCTCAATTTGGTGATATTAATTCAATATTCTGGGAACGTGAAATGGTTTCACAGAACTGTGAACCAGAACAGTCAATTGGCAGATATGGTCCCAATAGATTTGTCGTGATAGATATAGGCTCATTCTTTGCTAGTTCCGATTATACGTGTTAAAGAAACTAATTTAATTAGAACCTAAAAAGTTGTGTTATTGTTATGACATTTTCGTATATGCTCAGTTGATCTAAAATTCTTAGAGCAGCTTCCGGTAATACCGGAAGAAGACTATAATTTTTTAATTTAAATTGAACTGTTTTTTAAGACATGTTTAGATGAAGCCGCCTTTTAGTCCAGGCAATAAGTACGGAAAAAGACCATAATAAAAAAAAATATGGTAAGCTAGAATTTCAAAATTTTTTTTGCATTTTGTTCCTAATACCCTAATAGACGTGTTGTCACTGTTCAACCTGGATATCCAAATCTTTGTTCATTGATTCTGAATGTTCTGTCAGACAGATAAGATTCCATAGGGCCTTCGTTCCACACCTCATCAATGACTTGTACTACCTGCCTATGTCTATGAATATCAGAGAGATGTTAAGATAGAGTGCGCGAGCGACTATTTACGTGACCGGGTTTAAGATATATAATCCGTATGGTCGGGGGATTTTATGTTGTTGCATAATACATAATGAGAACCCATTTTCCACACAAAATAAATGCAAAAAATAGTTTTTAACAAAATATTGTTGATTTATAAAGTCCAGAGATGATAAAACCACTGAATATAACGAGTCGCGCGAGCGTGGGGTGAAATTTAGTAAGAAGCACAGAGAAACATCTTCCTGGTAAGAAGAGGGGGTGAATCTCGTAGCTTAACATCGGTCATTTATTTAACATTGCCTTAATGGCGCTAGCGCACTCTATCCTTACATCTCTCTGATGAATGTAGCCGAACAGCGTGGATTCTGTAGGCGAGAGAGAGGGAAAACTAAGAGGCCTACTCTGTCTTTATCTATCGAATTTCCATTGGTCGCTGCGTTGCCATGGAAATGCAGCATGGCTGTAGCTCGTTTTGCCAACATGGGGCGCTCATAACATAAAAAACAGCCCTGCGTGCAGCAAAGCTAGAATTAGCCCTCTTCGTTTCCCCTCTCTCTCTCCCGCCTGCACTATCCGCGCTTAGCTTTACCCACGGTCGTATATACAGGTCTGGGAACTCGAGGCTGTTTCCTATGTGAGAAGTGAGTCCGCTAAGCTTCAACTGTCGCGTAGTACCAAAAGGGTGACGCATGAGTCGAGGAATGATCTCTGGCACGTATACGACCTTGTTGTCTGGCAACTGTCATTGTTGACTTGTAAACACAAGGAATACCGGCGTTGTTAGAAAAAAATTACGAGAGCGTGCATTGTGTCGAAATGCAGAACGGAGTACAAAGGTGTAAAGCAAGAAACTTCTGTTTTTAAAGTGCCGAAAGATGCGGAAATGCGGAAAAAGTGGATGCTTGCGATTCCGGAAAGAAATCATTCTAACGAGGCCTTTTATGTGTGCGAGCATGTATAACGAAAAAGGGGAAGTTATTTTTAAGGTGAGTAATACATTTTGACAATAGTAACAGTTCTATTCCTCTCTCAAATCAGGATAGTAAATATTGCGTTACGAGAAAAATTATTTCACTTAATAATGTGATTGTTGCCATACTTCGATTCAAGCACTAGCTGGTGGCTGAGCGAGGGACTACGAGTTTAGTGACATGTACGAGACTCAAGTCAAACATAGACTTCCCAGACCTGTATGTACGACCGTGGCTTTACCACGCGCATTCCATCCTATATGTATATGCTCTTGATCAATATTCGAATGTTGGTGGATCCTTCGCTTATCTAATATTTAGTGAGAAAAGTTTAAAAATAATTGTATGGGCAATAACAACCAGTTTCTAATAAATGTTTGAAATGGGCTTAATGAAATCATTAAAGTTTTAACTGATATGAATACAAAACGTCGTAACTTCCTTCTCATTGCAATTATGTTTATTTTAATAGCGACTATAAAATACATCGAATTTCTGGTGTGTTCCTAATCAGTGATATGAGAATTGGCTATGATGCATATCACCACCACATATTCTGTAGTCTTAGCTGCTCTTTTATTCTGCAGTGTTTGTAAGTACACATCACTTATATTATAAATCCACATAGACCATACACTGCTGAGAAAAAATTCATGTTACCATACATCTAAAACTTTTCTTTACGTCAGCTCTATAAACACATTATGGAAAGACTATTTTTCCTCAGTGTAGTAATTACAGGTTTTTGAAAACGGAAAAATATTGTTGTATGTTTTGTGGAACAAGTTAGCTTACATTCAGAAACATGATTAATAATGAAGAAATAATTATTTTCTTCCTACATATTATTGGCGGATACGATTCGAGCTGATCATAAATTTACATGAATAACATGTATTTGAACCACCCTCAAAAGAACCATCTCAAATGTATGCACGATACGGGAAATATCTTTGACTTTTTAGTGTAGTTTCTAATAAAATCTTATCCATCTATTTCATCTAAAGCATTGAGCATATTCATATAATACTATGATCAAACTTCACTAGATTCTCTATATTGTTGTAACTATGACTGCTTGTGGTTGAAGTGGTTGTGGTGAATGTTCCGTTGTTTTCGCCATCGTATGTCGGAACGTCTCAGGTTGTAATCCTCATAGACTTGTATATTGTTAGATCCGACGTTAACAGATTTTTTATTGTAGGGAAATAACCTATTTCCTGCATGGCCTATGCGCCTCCATTACCTGTGTTTATACAGTTACAGTCAAACCACATGATGTGACAAGGAATCGAAATAGCGAAGATGAATACCTAAGTGCATTCCAGAATACTTACCAATTACCATCTGCCGCATGTGTGTCGTTTGCTGATGACAATGCAATGCAGGTAGTAGACAACGATCTACAGGAGGCACTAAGAAAGAGTGAAACAGTTCTATCAAAGGCCTTGGATTGGTTAAACTCAAATGCCTTACAAATGAATGAAAACAAAACACAAAAATTAATTTTTACATTGATGGAACAATTTTATATACCTGATGATAACAGTAGGCCTATAAGTCTTTAAGGAATCTGTGTTGACTAAAATATTAACTGGATCACCACATCAATAACTTGGCAACTAAAATAAGTAAAAATGTATATGTTTTACGTAGTCTAGCAGAAGTTGACTCCAAGCAGGTTCTTAGAATAGCGTATTTTTCTTTGTGCGAATCCCATATGAGGTATGCCATTGTACTATGGGGTGACTGTTCAGATGCTAATATAATTTTTAAATTGCAACGTAGGGCGATTAGAATAATATGTGGCTTAGGTAACAGAGCTAACTTTAGGAATAGTTATTCTGAATTAGGCATTCCCACATATCCTTGCCTGTTTATTCTTGAATGCATACTTCACGCATATAATGAATCTAAGCATGCTATTCATGTACGAGATATTCATAAATATAGTACAAGACATTGTGATGATATTAGAATTCCATTCACATGATTTTACCAAAGCACAAGATGGCTTTAATTTTCTATGTTTCAAGTTTCTTTTAATAATTTACCTTCTTCTATTAAAACTCTTCCCCCCAAAATGTTCAAATCTGAAATGAAACATTTTCTAATAAAAATGTCATACTACTCGATTGACGAATTTTTGGGCACTATTGAGCTGGCTCTTGATTAAAGAGCTGATTTATCCTTGTATATATTTTTGATGTTTGGGGTTTATGTGTTTTCTATATCTCAAAACCGATAACATAATCATTTTTTAGCCTCTCAGACATTATAAGTTTGAATTTATTTAATGTATGCAACTGGATACTGCAGTTTTGCTATATTAATTTCTTTATATATATATATATATATAACTTAAGAGATATAGAATTAAATTTTCTGAATTATGAAGATAACTTAGATAATTTAACATAGGATTATAAAGATGAATAAACGTAAAAGATTGAACCATAGGCGGGATTCGAACCCACATTTCTGGATTTCTAGTCCAGGGTGTTTACCAATTACACCACTTCGGTCCTGTTAGATTTTTATATTTTTGTAAATATAAACCTCTGAAAGGATAGTAGATCATTGATGAACACAATGCGATTCGATGCCCTACCATAGATCAACTATTCACGCACATTCATCTGAAGTTCAGTCGTTTTTTTGAAGTAAGGATTGTAGGTTAGTACTGCTATGGTTGGCAGTTACTTGACAGTTCTTATTCAAATGACAGCATCCCGGTTCTTATATATTTCAATAGAACTGACTGAGAATTGTTCAGGTTAATTATAAACAAGTTTAAAGTTTCTTTGCCTAATTGGCCACTATCGTGTATGTAACTTAAGAGATATAGAATTAAATTTTCTGAATTATGAAGATAACTTAGATAATTTAACATAGGATTATAAAGATGAATAAACGTAAAAGATTGAACCATAGGCGGGATTCGAACCCACATTTCTGGATTTCTAGTCCAGGGTGTTTACCAATTACACCACTTCGGTCCTGTTAGATTTTTATATTTTTGTAAATATAAATATATATATATATATATATATATATATATATACTTATATGTTTTATTGTTGACTTGTGTAAATACTATTTGTATATTAGCACCAATAAATTACTTACTTACATAGGGTTCTAAATGTTATTCAAACCGAGCTAGAACCAGGGATAAACAGAACGTTATCGCTGAATCGAATGTTATTCCCACTTCTATTGATTTATCAGCCGTGAAATCATTCCGAGGAGCACTGAAATTCCGAATGAAGATTGGAATTTAGTAGTAGTAGTAGTAGTGTGTAATTACTATGGGAATGTGTAATGCATCATGCATAATTTATAAAGCAATCACTCGTATCTCATAAATTTCATCTACCCGTTTTCACAAACTCTTTCAAATCTACATAAGTGTTATCGTAAGAGAATTAATAAATACCTTGCAACAGTCGTCTAACCAAGAAGCAGGCATGATTCTGTTCTGGTATCTCTATTGCTCCGTAATAGCTACCATGGTTGTGCCTTTTTGGTGTGATAGGCGGTACAATTTCTCCGAGACCACTAAAATGGAACCAACTGAATCCGAACATACAATTATTAATTTTATAAGTTTCAGGCAACTGCTCTACTCAATGCCCTACAAATGAAATTTATATGAAATGTACTCCCTTCGATTGTGCAGAGAAAACGTGTGCTAAACCAAATGGTCCAGTATGTTTCATTGGTGGATGCAATCCTGGTTGTGGTTGTCAGGATGGATACCTTAGAGTCTCAAAAGGAGGACCTTGTATTTTACCACAGAACTGTCCAAGTAAGTGTGAAATTTTGGAATCGAATAGTGTTAGTTCTTGTGTTATTGTCATACCAAAGAAATTGATAGATTTCATTTGAGTACAATTCACACAAACGAATTGTCCACAGGAAGTTTAATTTTTCTTTTTCTTTCAGATAATTGCACAAAGAATGAAGTCTACAATCCAGAATGTTACTCAGATGAAAGCCAGGAACCTACTTGTATCAACCCAGACCCGCCCGTCCCTACTTTGTCGCCTCCAACCTATAACTTCGTGGGTTGTGGTCGATGTACTTGCCCACCTGGATACATTAGATCTGGGCCTAATGCTCCCTGCATTAGACGTGATCAATGTCCAAGTATGTTATGTTTCTATAAAAACAGTTACAATTGCAATAATTATTGATCAATCTGGTGACAAGTTGACAGGAGCTATTTAAAACTCCTATCAAGCTCAACAGAAATTATTCCAGAACTGATGGAGACGCTTCCGTTGAATTTTATTATTAACAATAATATGGAGTTATTTCAGCTCAATGACTTTGCATAAGTAAATGTAATGATATTCAACAGAGGTGATATATTTTTATAGCTTAAAAATAGAGTCTAACAAAATAACAAGCAACTTGATTCAATTTTTAAAATTTTTCGATACATTGTTTGCTATTCTATGGTCCATTATATTTCTCTAAAAAATCGGAATCATCCTCGAAATCGTCCTTGGTAATGTTTTCTTGTTACAGAAAGATGCCCTAGCCCACATGCTGAGTATCACGAATGTGGCAGTCGCTGTGGAAGAGATTGTATTTCTGTCAGGAGACCAAACCGAGGTTGTCCATTGATATGCGGTAGTGGGTGTTACTGCACTCCGCCATATGTATTAAACGAACAAACGCAATTATGCGTCTTACCTGAAAACTGTCCAAAGTAATTTGACATGTATCTCATACTATTCTCAATAAAATACAACAGTCTGCAGTTTCCTTTCAATTTGTTAATGCTAATTCAATATTCTGGGAACGTGGAATAGTACAAGCCAGGACAGTAAATTGGCAAATTTTGTGCCAATAGGTTTATCGTGATAGATATGGGGTCATTCTTTGTGAGTTCAGATTAGACGTGTTAGAGAAACTGATGCAATTAAAATCTGAAAAGTTATGTTACGGCTATGGCATTTTCGTATATGCTCAGTTGATCTAAAATACTTAGAGCCGCTTCCGGTAACACCGGAAGAAGACTATAAGTTCTTAATTTGAATTGAACTATTTTTTATGACATATTTCGATGAAGCCGCCGTTGAAATTCTTTTCGATAGAAGGTTTTGCTATATTATACTGGGTGTTTTACAAGTTTGGCTCGGTCATCTTTATCACGGATTACGGTGTAATATATTTTGAATATTTCGGGGAATATTCCAGTTTCTATTTAATTATGAATATTATACCAACAACTTCAATATATTTTCCAAAACAGAGATTTTTCCATTTATTGATTTATTCCAACCAGCAACCATGATATCTTCAGAAACAAATAAATAGGGCTACGCTATAGCTAGTATGATGATGCGCACTGATTTTTTATTATCGGGAACTTAGTTGTTAATGTACTGAGGACCTTTCGGCTAGCAAGTAGCCATGATCAGACTCAACTAAACCATAAATCAAAATGAGCCTATTTAAATACTGTTTGGGGATAATAATGCCAATGAGGGGTGATCCTCAGCTGAAGATAAATCGAAATTTAATAAATTGCTTCTCGTTTATACATTCCCATTCCTCCTAAATTATCTAGATATTTGTTCGTACTGTATCTTAAAAGTGATAAGCTCTTGTAGTACAAGAGCTGATATATACATAGAAGAATTATAACTTTCTGGCGTTGCTTTGACAAATTTTTTAATGCAAAGTTTTTTATGATCGGAAAGGGGCCGTTTCTTAGAATGAAGATGATATCGTTAGGCCTATGTTGGTATGAATTGTAACTTTCTGGCGTTATGAAAATACGATCTGGTATCATAAAATGTATAGGAATGTATATAATCCAGAAAGGTACATATGGAACGACACTTGTTTTGGACCCATTATGCATAGAGAAGATTTGGACTGAATTCTATGCCCTTGAAAATAGTGTCATTCGATAGCCTGTCACTAAGCAATTAAAGCCAGAAAGGTTACGAGGGCCAGTTTCAGTAAAATTGATCAAATGTCATCAAATTCAGCTGATTTTTATTGATGATTTTGTATTTTTTTCAAAAAATCATTTTGACAAGAAAAACTGCATATTAAGGGTCTAAACTTCGACAATTTACTATTTGAGGTGTCAAAAACATGTTTTTCTAGTCGCCAGAAAGTTTGAAGCACCCCCACCGCTTCCACCTCCCCCCAAACAGCTTGAATTTGTTGGAAAAAAAAATCGGTCGCATGCAATAGAAGTACATAAGAAAAATTGAAAGATGTAATAAATTTTGGCGCCTTTAGTGACGTTTCCGGTATCAGACACTATTTTTTTTGGATTTGTCGGAAATGTTGACATTTATTTTACCTACTATGAGTGTTTTTTCGTAAAATGAAACCGACAAACAAATGGTAATAACGGAGCGCTGCCTTTTCGTATCAGGACTGTCTAGCACGATAGAAAGGGTTGTATCGATGTAGTATTAAACATACGTCATTTTATATATGTTGAAATTATCATGTAGTATCAAAAAACGTCGTTTTTCATCAGAAAAACCGCAATTTTCAAAGTATTAGATTTTGTTTTTCCCGACAAATTCAACACGTTTTGGGGGGGAAGTGGAAGCGGTGGGGGAGGTTCAAACTTCCTGGCGACTCGAAAAACATGTTTTGGACACTTCAAATAGTAGATTGCCGAAGTTTATTGCCTCAATGCGCAGTTTTTCTTGAAAAAATAATTTTTTGAAAAAATAAACAAAATCGTCAATAAATTTCAGCTAAATTTGATGACATTTGATCAATTTTATTGATACTGGCCCCCGCAACCTTTCTGGCTTCAATTGTTTAGTGATAGGCATTATATTCAGTCCAAATTTTCCCTATGCATAATGGGTGAGAGAAAAGGGTTGTTCCATATGTACCTTTCTGGCTTATGTACATTCCTATACATTTTATCAATTTTATGATGCCAAATCGTATTTTCATAACGCCAGGAAGTTACAATTCATACCAACATAGGCCTAATGATATCATCTTTGTTCTAAGAAACGGCACCTCCGATCAAAAAATACCTTGAATTAAAAAATTCGTCAAAGCGTGCGCAACGACTTGCGCTATAAGCCAGAAAGTTAAGATTTGCGACATTTATATACAGCGTGATCAGTTAAGGGCGGCTCTCGGCCATATCTCAGAAACTACTGGGAATAGAAGTGTGGGAGAAAAAAATTCAACATCAAAGTGACTATGAGAAAATCCTGGAAATTATTTTTATGTTCCGCATTTAGCCGCAAGAGGGCGCAATTGAAAATTTAATATTAAAATTCCAAATTTCTCCGGAAATTATCACATTAAGGTATATCTTTAATAACATCATTAGAAAGATTGGACAATTTTACATCATTCGGTTCCAAGTTCATTGGCGTACCGACCTTGATAAGAGTGGGGGAAGCTATTGAATGTGTCATCAATTATATCGATGTAGTTTCTGAACGACTGATTCGATTTCAGTAAACTTGGATTCGTATGGAATAGAAGGTACGTACTTCCAATTGACGTATCTATTGGTGCACGATAGTTCCTAATAAAATTGCTAGAGGGCGTAATTTGTAATGATAACAGTTTTTTTGATTTTATCCCAAAAAGTCAAATCATACGGTATAACTATTACATGATAATCGGAAATGAGATTAAATTTGCAACAGAAACCTGAAAACCGCACATCGATATCTTCTTTCGTTTCAAAGTTATAGTAAAAATTGTAAGATCGTAACACATGAACATATTACCTCTAATTTAATTTTCAAGGGGAAATTTTTTTATTGTTCTTACGATAAGATGTTGGCAAATATCCACAATTTCAACTCTCGAGTGAATTATTCGTTGGGTTCGTAAAGTACATACTTGTGAAATTGGAGTCTGTTGAATTAGCCATACTCCATTATAGCACAGGAGGCCATGAATTGAATCAAAAGAACTTGTCAAGTAAGCTCTTGAGTTTTTTCTGTTGACAGATAAATTCTGATAATCAAAATCTGATATTATTTATCATAATTCATTATACCTAACTCTATAAAAATGAAGAAGCTTACGATATGTTGGCAGTATTTTTCCAGTGCTTTGAAAATGCAACATTAGCATCTAGGCAACATGGGCTACAGTATCCTAATACTTGCGTCTCGCTTGACGTCTCAAACAGCACGGTTGCGTTCAACCACCTTTATCTTTGCAAAGAAATCGAAGGGTAAGAGTTGAGGACCAAATTATAAATGTCTTAGCTTATGTACAGAATGATCCCCACCTGAGTATTAGACAAATTTCGAGGGATTTGGGGATTTCCTTTGGGTCAGTACAGAAAATCCTCATGGACCACGGAATGCATCCCTACCATATTGAACTTCATCAAGCTCTAACCGCTGAAGATTTCGACAACCGATTGAATTTTTGTAATTGGCTCAAAAATATGGCGGCCCAAAATGAACAAATTTCATAACAAATTCTGTGAACCGATGAGGCAACTTTTGTGAGCGATGAGAGAGTAAATATGCATAACATGCACTACTGGGCTGAGAGTAATCCATACTGGATGCGAGAAGTGAACCATCAGCATCGTTGGAGTGTGAATGTCTGGTGCGGTATTGTTGAAGGTCGGATAATTGGACCTCACATTTTTTAAGGTACCGTGAATGGTGAAGTCTATTTACATTCCCTGACGCACGATTTGCCCGAATCGTCGGATAATGTTTCTTTAGAAACCCGTCGTAATATGTGGTATCAACATGATGGATGCCCAGCCCATTTTTCCCGTATAGTCCAGAACATTTTGAATGTACAATTCCCAGATCGGTGGATTGGTAGAGGTAGCCTTCTTCCCTGGCCAGCTAGGTCTCCCGATCTGACTTGCCTACATTTTTATTTGTGAGGCCGTTTGAGAGACTTGGTATACAAAACTCAACCGACTAGTCGTGATGATATGATAAGAAGAATTCAGAATGCCATTAACAGCATTCCAAGATCGGAAATAGAAGCAGCCGTATCATCAACCTGGAGAAGGCTAAATGAATGTATCGAAAATGATGGGAAACATTTCCAACATATTAGATGAGGTGTGTTTGTTAATGTTAATATTTTTGAAGTCGATTAATTCAAATGCATAATAAATCTGTTTATTTGATTCTTTTCGCTTTTAAGGTATGTATTTGAAAATAACAGCAGAACCCTGTATATTAACTTTTATGAAAAATCTATCTCTAGATAAATTTGTAACTGACAGACTTAATAAAAGTCGTCATCTTCTTATTTTAGCACGTGGTCTCTCTTGCAACTATGGAGCATGTCTGATTTAACAGACTCCAATTTCACAAATGCGTTACTGACGCAATGAAGAAGTGAGTTGACAGTGTATTATTCGAATATATCGTATGGAAAATGGAATAGCGAAAACTATTTCCCCATGATCCTCTTGATGAAATTAAATTAGAGGTAATAGGTTCATGTGTCACGAACGTACAATTTTTATTATAACTTTGAAACGAAAAAAGAAATCGATGTGCGGTTTTCAGGTTTTTGTTGCAAATTTAATCTCATGTCCGATTATCATGTAAAAGTTATACCGTATGATTTGACTTTTTGGGAAAAAATCAAAAAAACTGTTCTCATTACAAATTACGCCCTTTAGCAATTTTATTAGGAACTATCTTGTACCAATAGATACGTCAATTGAAAGTACGTACTTTCTTCTTCCATATAAACTTAAGTTTACTAAAATCGAGTTAGTCGTTCAGAAACTACATCGATTTCATTGATTATACTTCCAATGAACTTCGGATCAAAATAATATAAAATTGTCTAACCTTTCTAATGATGTTAATAAAGATATACCTTAATTCGAGAATTTCCGGAGAAATTTGGAATTTTAATATTTAATTTTCAATTGCGCCCCCTTACGGCAAAATTCAGAACATAAAAATCATTTCCAGGATTTTCTCATGGTCACTTTAATCATACATTCTTTTTCCCACATTTCTATTCCCAGTAGTTTCTGAAATATGGCCGAGAGTCGCCCTTAACTGATCACGCTGTATATATCAGCTCTCGTACTATTGTGAAGTGGTGTGACCTGTCAACAAAATATTCCCGTTTAACCCTGATTTTTCACCTTTATTTTTCTTTATATGGACAAAATGTTTTATACCGAGTTAAAATGTTTTTTTCTAGTTTGACCCACATAGCATTTTGGACACGATTCGAAATCGCTTCTAGCCGAAACTCCTCAATACTTCAACTGCTTTTTAGTGGATAAGTGTCATTAACTCTTATTTATAGTGTTATAGTGTATCCACAGTGTGAACTCATTTATAGTTTATTTGATTCACTTGACGATTGTGAATGAGACATCTTCTGCTAAAATTCCTCGTTGTAAGTCCTTGTTTCGATTATACCAAGGAGCGTTTACGACATTTCGTAATAGTTTGATTTGGAATATTTGGTGTAGAGCATATTTGCTTTTTTCGGTACAGCCCCACAATTGTATAACATTCGTCCACAATGGCCTTAGTACTTGTTCATGAATTAATAACTTGTTGTCTATGGAAGACTTCGAATTTCTTCCGAGTAGCCGCTACATATTTTTGTATTTCAATTTCAATTCCTCCGATGTTTTGTAAATACGATCTTCCCATTTTAGTTTGTGATTTAAATGCAATTCTTAATTCTTGATATTCAGCTAGTTGTTCATGTGAAAAATTTTTCTTACTCATGTTAACAGGTAGGTGATTTATTTCATATTCTTCAAATTTATATGAACTGCTTTTGATTTGTTGATTTTCGTACGCCATATTTTGGTCCATGCGTCTTTTGCATTCGTTCCTTTTTTAGAACACATTATGTTTCGTCTATTGTATTTCCTACCGCTAGGATTGCAGGATCAGCCATGGACATAGTTATTTCATTAGTGGCCCGAGAACATCACATCTCGGGGCACTCCTGCACTTGTTTGCTCTAATTCAGAGTGAGCATCTACATGTTCAACTCCACAGGTTCCACAGGTGGAAAACAGATAACACCTCTATTAGTTCCAGATAGCTGTTTGGCTCTTCTCATGAGCACGTGAATGAACCAGGCAAAAGATGTATAACGACAACTTTGTTTCGGAGGAGTCACCTGGCGGTAGTATTCTCAACTGTTTTTCCGTCGATTCTTTTGGAAGCGAGAACTGTATTATCAATGCGTGGCTCTGAGAATAGCATTCTCTTCAGAATTTTATCACAAATAATGTTGAACACAAATATAGTTAGACAAATTGCTTAAATTATTTATAGACAATAAATTAACAATTTAATTAGCTCTTTCATGAGATTGAATAAAAATTTCTGAAAAATGCTAAATTTGAACGTTTTTGATCGGGTTACAACTTTTTCGCTCGCCGAATTCGATTTTATAGTCAATATCGGCAAATGTATATCCCATTTTTGTTAATTTGTTACAAACTAATTATATTTATCAACAAATAATAAAAATAATAATATATAATAATAAAATTTTTTATTCAAACTCATTAATGGGTTAGTTAACTGTCCTGATTTACTATCACAAATTAATTTATGCATTCCCCAAAGGAATAACCGCTCGTCTAATAATAATATATTTCACATACCATATAGCAGAACGAACTACCTAATGCATTCTCCATCTTGTCGTAAATCATTATTCAAATCTTAATTTTTGGAACATTTCTTTGGTTGCTTTTCAAAGGGCTTTAGCTGGCTCAACATAGATAAATTATGTAATTTCGAATGTATGTATATGTCTGTGTATATTTGCAATGTAAACTCTTTAGTTTATATTTTTTTATTCTTTTTACGATACATTATATCTTACTGAATTTGTTATACTGTAAAAGGGTTCGTCCCGTTAATGAATAAATAAATAAATAAATATACGAATGTCGAGTTTGGGGTCTTTTTCTGCTTATTTTTGCCTTTTAATTACTATATTATTGTTATTATAGTCTTCAGATCCATAAATTGATTTTGAATTGTTATAAACAAATTATTCGTATATGAATTTGACAAAACTGTAGAGTTTGGGGTCATTACTCAATTTTGAAACGAACAAATGAAACATAGTTTATATTGTAATAAATAATATTTAGATACAAAATTACAATAGAACCACCCTATCGTCAGATTCAAAATAAATATCATTAATATCTTGTTCTATGTTGTCAACGTCATCTTGATTGGCGAATTGAGAATCCCTTATCTAAAATTATTGCTACAATAACCCATAAAATTTTTGCATGCCAAAGTGCAATCCATATTTTACCACGACATCCATACCAGCCTGTACAATTTTTTGTAAGAATAAGATGCCGTATTCAAAATATCTTCGGAAACTGCTTTATTTCAGCTTGGTGCAAAACTTCGTCGATCTTCTTCCAACCATAATCTTCTGGATTTAGTGACAACACACCGATCAAAGTTTGCACTTGCAAATTCGTTTATTTGTTAATAAACATAAGTTGTTTCTGACGAATTGGAAAATTTGTGTGTATACATTCGCCGATATTGACGATAAAATCGAACTCAGAAGGCCAAACTTAGCCGAAAATGACCCCAATCTCGGATTTTTGGTGGAATAAATAAATTGTTCATGAAAAATGAAGTTTATTCAACTACTTGTTCAACTATTTGCATATGTTCACTGACCAAAAATAGTCTTTACCCGATCAAAAACGGTCCAATTTGGCATTTTCCAGAAATTCTTAAGTAATCTCATAAATGAGCGAATCAAATTATTAATTTATTGTTAATAGACAATTAAAAAAATTTGCGCAACTATATCTGAGTTCAACTTTGTTTCTGATGAAATTCGGAAGAGAATGCACTTTGTCCTATCAATATCCTTTTCTCAAAGATTTAGGAATTTAGCCTATTTTATATCCATTTGACTGCACTAATAGGGCCTTCGTTCCACACCTTTTTATCGATGGCTTGTACTATCTATGTCTATGAATAAAGCCGAATGGATCTTCTTATCTTCTAGTGACTTTTCATCAATATTCGAATGTTGGTGAATGGTTCGTTCATCTATTATTTAGTGAACAAAATTTAACAAAAACTTTATGGGCAATAACAACCAGTTTAAAATAGGCTTAATGAAGACATTAAAGTTCCAACTGATATGAATACAAAACGTCGTAACTTCCTTCTCATTGCAATTACGTTTATTTTAATAGCGACTATAAAATACATCTTATTTCTGGTGTGTTCCTAATTAGTGATATGAGCATAGGCTATGATGCATATCACTACCACATATTCTGTAGTGTTAGCTGCTTTTATACTATGCAATATTTGTAAGTACACATCACTCATATCAAAATTCCACATAGACGATACACTGCTGTGAGAAATTAATATTGCCGAATATCTAAAGCTTTTCTTTACGTCAGCCCTATAAACACATTATGAAAAGACTAACTTTCCTCAGTGCAGTAATAAACAGGTGTTTGAAGACGGAGAAATATTGTTTGTGGAACTAGTCAGCTTCCATTCAAAAACATGATTATTAATAAAGAAACAATTATTTTCTTCCTCCATATTTCTGGCGGCTACGATTCAAGTTAATCATAGACTTACATGAATAACATATATTTGAACAACAATCAAAGGAACCATCTGAAATTTATGCATGACAGGGAAAACATCTTTTACTTTTTATTGTAGTTTCTAATAAAATCTTATTCATCTATTTCATCTATAGTATCGAACAAATTGATATAATACTAAGATCAAACTTCAGTAGATTCTCTATAATGTTGTAACTATAACTCCTTGTTACAAATGCGGATTCATGTTAATGTGGCTATGGTGAATTTCCCGTAGTTTTCACCACCGTGTTCCGGAACGTATTTTTTACGTTAATCGTCTTTTTTCTCGAAAACGACTTGACTTAAGATTCGACACGTTTTTAATATTTGGGGGAAGTCGACGATCATTTGCTTTCTGCGTTCTGATTTTCCCTTTCGGAGTTATTACCTCAAATGTGCAAAATTTCAATATAATTTGGTTTTAATATACGATAACTGCCGGAAAAAATCAATAAATTTTATTAAAATTTCTGAATTCGTTTCTTTTGACGGTCTATTGAAATTGAATTCCTGTAAAAGTGTAAACTATAACTTTTTATATGGCTAAGAGGTCATACTTCTGGAGTTAGATAGAAAAAGTTCATCTAATTTCCACTGAATCTTAGATTTTCACGATAGCTTTCTATCGGAGAAAAATGTATCTCCAATAACTCAAAATACGCGTATTGAGAAGTTTTAAAAGTATCTTGAATTTAGTATTCTTTTGAAATTTTCTAACCTCAAAATTTTTCCAATTTTTCGAAGTCACAAATTTTCAAAATCCCGCCAAAGTTCGACAATTATAGCAAAATGTGATTTGATGATTATTTTATGTGGTATTTGTCAAAATCTAGAAAATGCATTTTTCAGAGTGGGATCGCAATTTTACGGTTTTACGCGAAATTCAACTTTTGGCGAAAAAAAAATTCAGAGAAAAGTAGAATGACAATAACGTTTGCATGCAAACAAAATATTTTTACAATCTTTTATCTATTTGAAAAAAAATATTTTGTAAACCGTAAGAAAATCACAAAATGGGCCTTATCTCGGGTCCATAACCTTCAAATGACATCTACCTTGGCTCATTCGACGCGTATTCAAATTATCTACTACTTTGACTTGCTGTGTTTTTTTGATAGGACGCTTTATTCCAAAATAAATTTAATAGATGAAAAAACCTGGAACATTTCCAGCTTTTCCGCAAGAAAATGGACATAACTTTTCTAGCGGCACTCCAGGTGTTTTTTAACTATTTTTCCAGTTTTTAGAGCACCCAAAAATATTAGATAACATTAAAATTGGTCGTATCAAATTTTCAAACTTTTGTGACCGTGCGACTGGAGTAAAGTATGACTGATCAAAGAGAATTACCCCATATGTTGGCTCACAGCTGACTGTACATAGAATGGAGAAGGCGCAGCTCATGTATAAGAGAAATAATATGATAGTAAAGTATTCCTGTTTTCTTATAATACCCATTTAATTTCAGGTGCTTCTGCAAAGATAACGGTTCCCATAATATGTATAGGAGATAATGAAATTACGCTTGCTGGTCCTGGTGTTGCGCCAACTTGCGATTATCACAAACCTCCAGATATATTGGGTCATGTTGATGTAACTAGATGTCACTGCAAGACTGGTTACGTGTTTATTGGGCAACACAATAAAACGTGTATCCCATTGAGAGATTGTCCTAGTAAGCAGAAGTTGTATTATTAATTTTTAATCTTCATTATTACCTTTTGGAGCCAGTGTCAAATATGCATACCTTCTGATGATCAGTTGAATATTTAGCTTCACTATGATCTTATTCAATATATTTTCATGAACAAATTGGACCAAAGCTTGAATTCTGTAAACTTTTTATTACACTTATTCTTCAATTTGGGATCTATAAAATTCATTACAACTCAATCGGTATTGAAATTATTGACTGGCTCTTGAACCAACCACCAATACACACTCTTGATAACCGTCTATTTTGTTGAAACCATTGTTGAAATTTATTAACAAATGTTACAGTTACAAAGTGTAAATCGTGTTTTTATTGACTAAACTGGTGAATTTTTATTTCCAGAATCTTGTATCGATCCGAACGCCCAGTATGAGACTTGTGGATCTACATGTCTACAAACATGTACATTTCCAGCTCAAAGACCATGCAACCCACGTTGTTATGTAGGTTGTAGTTGTAGACCACCATATGTTCTATCTGAAGCGACGTTAAAATGTATCCTGCCTTCGGAATGTAGATAGACTGGACACAAGAAGTGAATATAGTTCTGTTTGGAACTTCTTAATTGTTTCATCTACATCACTACATCTATCTACTGAATAAATTATCATACCCAGACACAATATGCTTTTTCATTCGTGATATTGGTATCTGTATTGGTTGAGATGGTAGCAGGCCTTAATAAAAGTTCAGTGCATTCAGCCAAAAACCCTTGTACACTATCCCCTGCTACGTTTTTCAGGGGGTATTTGGATACTTCGCTGTTCGACAGAATCCTTAGATCTGTTTTACGCCGGGATCCTTTATGTGATCAGCCGTGATCATTGGCTTTATTGGATGATATACAGGAGCTCCAAATGAGAAAACGGTATGAATTGTTCCGTCATCTGCAAACTATGGACGAAACAGGAGATCACTACAACATACGCTGATATGGAGCAAAAACAAAGTTGGTGCCCAAGAATGTCCCTGTGGAACACCAGCATTGATAGCAATTGAAACGGAAAATAGTCCGCCAACCAACGTTCAGGCATCAATCATTTAAGTGACGATGTACTATCTGCAATCCTATAGGCATGTTGGTTATTTGTAGCTTATATTTCGGATGCAATAAGATTAACGGTTTTCTTCTTGTTGATGACAAAAATATGTGAGTTACAATTAAATGAGCACTTCATCAATCAGGTTGTAATATACCGTCAAATATGTTTCCTTGTTGTCTTTTTTAACTTAATTTTGCCTAAGCATGTGTCATTTCCAAAATAAACCAATATTCAATATTAAGAATGACTGTCAAGATACACAACCGTCCGCCAGTCGTTTGGTAGTCAAACTCTCAGAAAAAAAGAACGCAGTATAGTCGGTTAGGTACATCCAATAAGCAGTGGGTAATAAGAATAATGGTTTAATTAATTCATCGCCCATTACTATATTACATAGGACATATTATAACAGTCGTAAAATGAAGACATCAACGCCATAAACTCACGTAATTTTCAAGTAAGATCTATTTTATGTATGTTAGCTTTGATTGTGTTTGTTCTAACAGAGAACAAGAATCTACATCTTCTTAGACGTGTAACTGTAGAAACGTCTTTTGCGCAAAGCAGTAGATATGTTACATGTAGAGAGATAGTATGAAATTATCACTGAAGTGGAAATATTTGAGGTATATATTTGGTTTCAACCGATGGAGTTAGGTCTATTGAACCATTCAATAGCAAGTTCAAACTCCAACAGTTCGTTCTCAAAAGTAACGAGGACGATATGTTATATGTATCCATAGAGAGATTATTTGGAAGTAACTGATGACTACTGAAATGGAAAGATTCAAACATGAACATAAATGTGGGGTTTTCCCTGACGAAGGAACGTTATTGAAACATTTGATAGCAAGTTCAAACTCCCACACTTCTTTATCAAATGCAAAGAGGAAGAGATTTTAAATGTATCCAAATGGAGATTATTTGGAAGTAACTTATGCCTACTGAAGTGAAAAGATTTAAGGCACAAATATAAATGTGGGCAGATGAAGGAACGTTATTGAACCATTTGACATCAAGCTCAAACTCCAACATTTCATTCTCAAACGCAAAGAGGAAGATATGTTATATATATTCGTAGAGAGATTGTTTGAAAGAAACAATTTATCGCTCAAGTGAAAAGATTCAAAGTATTAATTTGGTTTTCCCCAATGAAGGAACGTTTATTGAACCATTCAATAGCAAGTTCAAACTGCAACAGTTCGTTCTCAAACGCAACGAGGAAGATATGTTACATGTATCCATAGAGCGATTATTTGGAAGTAACTGATGACTACTGAAATGGAACGATTCAAGCATGAATAAAAATGTGGCGTTTTCCCTGATGAAGGAATGTTATTGAAACATTTGATAGCAAGTTCAAACTCCCACACTTCTTTATCAAACGCAAAGAGGAAGAGATGTTGAATGTATCCATATAGAGATTCTGTGAAAGTAACTTATGCCTACTGAAGTGGAAAGATTTAAGGCATACATATAAATGTGGGGCGATGAAGGAACGTTATTGAACGATTTGACAGCAAGCTCAAACTCCAACATTTCATTCTCAAACGCAAAGAGGAAGAGATGTTATATATATTTGTAGAGAGATTGTTTGAAAGAAACTATTTATCGCTCAAGTGGAAAGATTTAAGGTATTAATTTGGTTTTCCCAATGAAGGAACGTTTATTGATCCATTCAATAGCAAATTCAAACTGCAACAGTTCGTTCTCAAACGCAACGAGGAAGATATGTTATATGTATCCATAGAGAGATTATTTGGAAGTAACTGATGACTACTGAAGTGGGAATATTCAAGGCATGAAAATAAATGTGGCGATTTCCCTAATGGGGGAACGCTATTCAACCATTTGACAGCAACCTCAAACTCCAACATTTCATTCTCAAACAATAGAGGAAGAGATGTTACATGTAATCGTAGAGAGATTGTTTCAAAGGAGCTAATTATTACTGAAGTGGAAATATTTGAAGCATGAATGTGGTTTTCCTCTATTAAGGAACGATTATTGAACCATTCAAGGAAAGTGTTGTAACTAATTATATTATTGTCCGAATACAGGCTAATAATATTATTATGTTACACACTAAAACTATGTATATTTGAAGCATGAATGTGGTTTTCCTCTATTAAGGAACGATTATTGAACCATTCAAGGAAAGTGTTGTAACTAATTATATTATTGTCCGAATACAGGCTAATAATATTATTATGTTACACACTAAAACTATGTCCCAGGCATAGCTTTTTGTGAACGTTTCCAGTATGTTTTCACCTGATTATCGTAGCTTGAATTGATACCTGATTATCAGGATACATGACATTGATACAAAAGTGTTTCTTGTTAATTGCCTTATACTATAATATTTCGATAAACACGTACATTCGAATAATATACAGCAATTATATTTGAACTCAACTATTAAAAAAACGACAATCTTAGGGTAATTAAGAATCGTAATTCAATTGGTGATATATAGAATAGGTGATTTAATTCACTTGGATTCTGCTGATCTGTATATTTCTAGTTTCGGCGATTACGTAGTGTAAAATTATTTTATCAATCGGAAATTGGAGAATTAAACTCAAATATACGCAAAACTTGTAACATTTAATTTAGAAATAATGCTGACAAATTATTACACCACACTGTGGCATCCGCGAAGCTAGGAGTTATTATCAAAAGTTCAATCTAAAATTATGTCCTTTAATATTAGGAATTGAGAACGACAGGTGGAATTCCGTCTTGCCCCATAAGTTTTTCATCTTGAGATTAAGCACAATGCGCATATGGCTATCGATTCGTGCCATATTAAAAGGATCCTTGCTTTTTAATATTATAATATATAATATTATATAATAATAATCTATTATAACAAGAAATACTTTGCGAATACTTCGAGTAATCCCCGAACGTAGAAATAATGCAATATTTCATTCTATCTATTATATCTATTATAATTCAAGAAGGACCCAGACGAATACCTTGGGAAACTCCAGAGAAAACTGCTTTTTCCATTGATTTGAAAGCTTGTATAACGACAACAACCTGCTTTCTATGTCCCAGATAAGCACTAAGTCAAGATAATATTATGATGAGCTAAGCTCGTCGTTTTATTTATAACTGATGTTATATTCTTGTTTTGATCAAGGATTACCTCTATTCTCATGAAAATCTATTGACTTATCGAAACAATCGGAAACTGCATCCTATTTGAATTTAGTAATTACTGGAATTCTACTTTTATGCTCTCAATCTGTAATAATCGAGGAAATAATCTAGCTACAAATTATGAATGTTGCATTCCGAATAACCTAAAACATGAAACTTTGCCCTTTATTTTGGTAACTGATATCATAATGTCAACATCGGATATAAACTGTTGACAAGACACAGTTCTTTCAAAATTTAAATAAGCTCTTATAAAGCAGTTTTTAATAGATCGAAATGTAACCAGTTTTTGACACTCACAGCATTTCTAAACACACTTTATTCAACCGCATATGGTCTTGGAATGTTAAGATTTCAATTTCTATTTTCTGATCAATCACAGTAACATTCTTAAATGGATGATTAATTCAGAGTCAGGGAGGCCAAAAAGGTGAAGAAACATTAGAAAAATCCTCCACAACTAACTTCCTCCTAGTACACTCCTGGGTTGTACGTGAGTACGTGGAAATATTCAGAAAACGCAGTAATCAGAATGTCATCCTTTCATTGCTTTCACATTAGCTAAAATAGCCATTAAAAAAAATATTGTAATTTATTTCCATATTAAGCAGATTTGATAGCACCTAATCACGAGATTCTAATAATATATATACTTATAAAGCCAAAGCATAATACCAAAAATATTCATAATAAAAATAAACACGAAAAGTATGTTTCCTTCTGTATTACTGGTTGCCACTATTTTTGCAGCTAACAATATTCGTAAGTATCATACATTATTATGTTCATCATGTAAAAGGTCATTATTTTAAGAAATCAAGTATCTCATAAAATTCAGTAACGTATTTCTCAAATTATATAGATACGCGAATAAATTTACTTCTAGTTTTAATAGAAAATACACTTATAATCAATTTTCACAAACTTCGTTTTTATTGAACAAAACGTGACATGTTTCACCACACGGTGGCTTTATCAAACAATGGTTTTACAAACTATAGTTTATTCCTTAATATTGAAATTAATATTAAGAAGGAGGGGATGAGTGAGGTACGTGTACAGTAGGATAAGAGTTCCCTACAAATAAATTGAATAATGGAGAATTGGTAAAGTCTTATTAATTTACTTTCAACTGACTTATGAAGAATCTCAAAATCATCTTTGAAATGATGATCAGTTTCTTTAATAAGGTTCACAACTTTTGAATCTCCTTTGTTCAAATGAAAATGTTCTATAATTCTAGTTTTGAAAGATCTTGCTATCTGGCCTATATAGAATTTATTATAATCTTCACACTCTTCCTTGTAAATCCCTGATTCTCGTTCTTTTTTATTCTTATGTTTGTTGTGTTTAATATATTTTGCCTACCGTATTATTTGTTCTAAAAGATATGTAAAATTGTATACATTATCAGAAAGTTCACCTACATCCATAGATCAATAATTATGAGTCTTAACTGTACTAGGGTAAACTTACTTCATTGCTTCATTATAATCAATCACAATTTTTTGTTATACCCGTTATTAGTTGATATCTGTTTCATAATTGAAAATTCCTTATGATAATTTGATTCTGACATGGGGATAGTAACAAGTCTATGTATCATGCTTTGAAGATCAGCCAGTGTATGTTGTTTGGGGTGATATATTGAAAAGGAATGTTTATTATTCAATTTATTCATGGTTAAGTCTAAGAAATTAATAGTTTGATTGACTATTAACTTTTTGGACCGAGAATGGATATTTGAGGTAACCATATTTGCATCCCTCATATTCCAGTTACATCGAGGAATCAATTGGAAATTAATTGTTCAACCTCTATGAGTGAATTGAACAGAGTTTTCATTCGATTCTGAATTTTGGGCTCCACCATAATCATAGAAATCATCAAATCATCAATAACTTTCTGTCGTTATATCACACATAACGAACCATATATCATTTTAAATCGTATTATTTCATATTTATCAACAAATATTCAAATTCATTTTGTAACTTTATCAAATGCTAGTCCTATTGAAATGTGTACAGTGCTGTAGCAATATAAAAATGTTAAATGAAGGTGCTTCTCATTCACAATAATTAAGAATATCTAAATCCTGGTTGATATTGATCCAAATTTCTGAATACATAGCTACATTCACTGTTGCTGGAATTATTTTTTCTCTTCTTGTCATTTCTACATGCATAATAAAATTTGAAATATTACTTTCGTCAATGTTACAGTAATGCGATGTCGCTACGCTTTGATATGAATAACAGAAATAAACTCAAAAGGTTCAAAATGATTGTATCGTTGTGGTAGAGGGAAATTCAACAACACTTCTCTCCTTTTATACACACAATATTTACTTTGAAGAACTCTTCTCTTATGCTTGAAAGTGAACTTGTGCCTCGAAATTATATATACAACGTGAACGTCAAGAAATATATGACTTCCTAAACATTAAATAGGCGTTACTTTCTATTAAGTCGATACTTACAACAAAATACCTCCATATTTGATTCCTTGTATTTCCTATCTTCAGAAAACGACAAAAGCAATTCTTAATGCTCTATATAAATATACGTAAATTAATTCACTTAGTTTGTTATATTTTACTTATTTACTAACATAGGAACTGTGTATAATTTTTGAACCTGAAACCTCGACGGATATTGAGTTAGGAAAAATACATTAATGAAGTAAAATCATAAATATACCGATTCACAGCTCA
Organism: Endomychus coccineus; assembly: GCA_958510875.1. Classification (NCBI taxonomy): domain Eukaryota; kingdom Metazoa; phylum Arthropoda; class Insecta; order Coleoptera; family Endomychidae; genus Endomychus; species Endomychus coccineus. The sequence continues at coordinate 183,831,868 of OY294068.1, read as the reverse complement.
AACTACAATTACACAAACTAGGTGGTAACTACTTTTCATCTTCTCATAGCCAAACGTATGTAAACCATACGTTTGACTACCAGAAAATGAAAACCAACGTTTGACTAACAAATGATGAGTGCAAGGGCTGCTGCATAATTCTGATGAGATTCAGATGTCAACTCTTAGTACTTTCGCTCTGATGATGGTCGTGAGACCGAAACGTACGTAAATACGAAAATAATAAGCATATATGTAAGTGAGACCTATTTCCTGAGAATTTATATATAATTCAATATTGGGTCAAGATTCATTATTAAAAAAAAATTGCATTTGATGCCAACTTTTTGAATAAATTGAATGTTTTTCAAGAAAAGAAACAATATGTCAGGTCTTGAAAAGTATCTATCACCCATAGAAGAATTCGAAATAGCAATAATACACATGTATCAGCTGATATCTTAACCTGAATCCTAAATGTCCTTATATCCTTTGGGATAATGGGTTGGAGGATAATTCCCGCTTTATTTTGAATAATTAAAATTATTTTCACTATTGCTCTTATAACATTACGTTAAAAATATGAACCTGATGAAACAATTGTCGGAAAACGCGATAACTGATTGATGAATTATATTGAAAATTCCATAAAGCACAATATTTTAGAATATATGCCATCCTTAGCAGTGGTAGATAGAATGAAAGACCAGTTCAACTATACGGATTCTTGATTTCGACCCAATCAAAGAGTTGGATGGTATGTTCATAGCCTACTGTTGATACCTGCAGTTTCCATCAAACCCAAGTAACATGCTTGAAGCGGAAAGTTTTCTATTACCCCAATCAGTATAATCCAGCATATAAATAAAATCATTTTACTCCAACAATTCTTTTTCCAGATGTTAGTTTGGCTTGTTTCAATCCTGAATGTGATTGCTGTGCTCCAAATCAAGAATATGTGAATGCCACGTTGAGCTGTCCCCCTACATGTGAAATGACGCATCCGCCTTGTCTCTTTTCTAAACACTCCTCATCTGCTGGCTGCCAATGTAAACGTGGCTATGTGTTTTTGAGTGATAAAAATAAAACATGTGTCCCAATCGATGAATGTCCAGGTAAGTTTGTGTATGAAATCACTTCTGAATGTATATTACTTTTTATTAAAATCGTATAGTATGGTCGGCCGGTAGCTGGTCCCGCGCCCAATGATCAGCTGTACAGACACTCGATTCGTGACAAAGTCTTCTATATTGCATCCGCTAGCAAGCATGTGGGCCACTAGTACAGCACCATAGCAATAGATATTTACGCTACTCATTTTTATACCCCATAAAGATTCATATTACGATATGAGATAGGAAATTTGTCAATCAAGGCCGTCAACTTTGACGCGTTCATTTCAATTTGAAAAATTCTATCGACCATGAAAGTATAGATTCAGATATAGTACTTCCGGCAGAGAAGAAATTCAAACAATTCTAATCCTCTCAGAATACAAACATTTTTCTGAAATCTTTACCATAATGAAAGACAGAATTATTAATAAGTATTATCAGAGATCTATCCCTATGATTGAATTCATTGATTACACGTTTTCATATAAACTATGTGCTTTTTTGTGTTTTCAGCAACATGCAGCAAGCCACATTTCGAATATGACAAATGTGGAACCCGTTGTCCCATCACTTGTCAAAACAAAAAACCTAGAAATTGCGATAGTGTTAGAAAAGTTTATCAGTCAGGATGCTTCTGCATCAAACCTTACATACTTGATGAAATAACTTTGACCTGTGTTTCGAAAGATGACTGTCCTTGTCCAGACATTGATTGAACAACGATTGATATGAATTATATCTCAATTAACTATCTACTAATAATATGTATTTGAGAAAATACCATATATGAATAAACTTGTTCATTCTCTGATTGCAACGTTTCGCTATTGATCGCTATTCACTTCCTCTCTCTCTCCTTTCTCCTTTCCTATTCCTTCTACTTCTTGGAGTCGTGCATTATATTTGCAAACGATGGAAAAAGACTTTTAAGAACTAGCTGAGGACAACCGTGAATTAAAATTTCTTTTCGAGCAGAACATTAAGTCTAGAAAATAGCGTTTCCAACAGAGCAAATTATATCGTGAATAGGATTATTCATTTTGTCTTTGCTTCACATTGAAATTTAAAAAGTGTAAAATTAACAGTAACCACAAGTTTTTACACTAAAATATTTAGAAGAACAGAACGCAACACTTAAAATTTTCAAATATACGCTAAAGAAGTATCTCTGGTGGCGCCACCGTGTAGCCGTCATTATCATTACCTAGAGTCATAGCTTTACGTTCTCATCTATCAAACGCGTATGTTTATCAAGCGAATGTCTCGAAAATGAGTGCGGAAAATGTTAGAATTTGCGGGAAAAAAGGCAAACAGAACTCTTCAAACGTCAGTGTACTTTAGTAATGCCTCCATTCCATTTTTAACCCTCAATTCACGAAAGAAGAAGTTTTAGAAGGCTATGAAATCGCGAGCGTTAGGATCCACGTTGAACGAGCTATACAAAGAATTAATATTTTCAAAATTTTGGAGCGCATTAATGTGGAAATGTTATCAAGAATTGATAAAGTTATGCATGTTGCTTGTGCCTTAGCAAATACAAAAGAGCCAATTATAAAAAATGTACAAGAGGGACAAGGGCAAAGTACAGAATAAACCTTCACATTATTTGTGTATATATATATATATATATATATATATATATATATATATATATATATATATATATATATATATATATATATATATATATATATATAAACAAGTTTAAAGTTTCTTTGCCTAATTGGCCACTATCGTGTATGTAACTTAAGAGATATAGAATTAAATTTTCTGAATTATGAAGATAACTTAGATAATTTAACATAGGATTATAAAGACGAATAAACGTAAAAGATTGAACCATAGGCGGGATTCGAACCCACATTTCTGGATTTCTAGTCCAGGGTGTTTACCAATTACACCACTTCGGTCCTATTAGATTCTTATATTTTTGTAAATATAAACCTCTGAAAGGATAGTATATATATATATATATATATATATATATATATATATATATATATATATATAGGAAGGTGTGAAGGTTAGACGACTGTCTAAGTTAAAGAAGAATCTCTTTAAGTTCAGGTATGCAGTCAACAAGGGGATGGAAAATAAAGTGAACTCTTTTTTCTATTCAAGCTTTCGAGTCATTTATTGGCTCTTCATGACACATCATTTCTTCCTGAATCTGACATGACTTCTATACGAGCCCAGGTGGAATTTTAAAATGTTTTTACACTTAATTGTATCCATCATGTTCATTTTTAATAAAATTTTAACTGTAACAGTATTAAACCAATAGTGTTGTCTGTTGTGACATGTTATTTTATAAATTAAGGCGACTAAAAGGGATTTCAAACCTCACTTTCAGTTCCTGATGAAGAGCCAATAAATGACTCGAAAGCTTGAATAGAAAAAAGAGTTCACTTTATTTTCCATCCCCTTGTTGACTGCATACCTGAACTTAAAGAGATTCTTCTATATATATATATATATACATATATATGTGTGTGTGTGTGTTCAGAATATGAATTTATGAAAAAACCATGTAAAAAATATTACTTACAAATAAAGTTTTGAAATTAATTTATCATGTTTCATACAAATGTAACTTGCTTTTCAAGAACTTTTGCACAGAATTGGGAGAAAGTTTTGAAAATAAAATTGTTCGATTTTTGGGACAAGGCTTGCCAGGAATTTCTCGTTTCGCGGTTTTTGTATCAAAACACTATCTATGGAAGAGTACACAAAAAAATTGCACAATTTGACACCAGTAAAAGTTGATTGCTTTGATAAGCATGATAAGTAGGTGCACTACAGCGAATTTGAAATTCATACAGCTCGTTTATAAAATCATTGATTTTAACAAGCTTTGCGTGCTCATCAGTTTCTTTTTCAATTTTTGATTTTTCTATCTGAATTTCTGACTTAATAGTTTTGGAAAAAGAACAATTTTCAGAAGAAATTGGCTCTGCGTTTTGAACATCTTTGAATTAAAAAACTTCATTTGGTAAAATTGTGATGTCGACGTCAGACAAATTGCGTTTATTCAGCATTTCCTCGATGGTGCAACCTTTTCGATATTTTTCTAGCTGGACTTCGGGGGGCCTATTCTATACCATTGGCTGATCCGTTTTCGAACGCGTGTTTTCTTCGTTGACGAAAATACAAATAGCTGCAGCGTGCGTTTTTTTTCAGTGGACAAAAATATATTTATACCCCTCAGGGAAATAATCAGCTCATAAATGCCCTGTGCCGGGCAATGAAACCTGTTTATTTCCCTTCGGAATACATATATTTCCCTTATTGAATATATAGAATCATATAGTATATATAATGTATTAAATATATTTAAAATTTATTTATTGTCTCCGAGAGATCAAATTAAATTCTAAATCACAATTTTCACAAAGTGAATTATATAAGTGTTTAAAAATATATTCATTATATTTTTCATTCTGAAAACACGTTGTATACCTTATTTTACAAATAAGTTAAATAATAGTTTTTATTCAATAAGGCATATGAAATTTCATGAGTAAATATTATTCATCTGCATATTATCTATTTTCGGTAAATAATTTTTTCACTTACTCATTGAATTAAATTAAATAAAAACGAATAACTAACCTCTACGACAGGATAATATAAATTTTCATGTTTTCTGGTACTGATATCACCAGAAGTTTCTCTTAAAATAACGCTTGTGATAAAAACATCACAATCACGGCGTTCCTCTTTCACGCTGCTGACATGACAGCTTTCCACCAGTTTTTTGCCCTCTGATTTACTCTTGTTTCGAAAACAATCAAGTCTCACTTTTTGAAAATGACTTTTTATTACTAGGCTCATACTGCCTAGTTAATAAAATAAAATAAAAACAATTGAAAAACGAATAATTCGAGAAACAAACAGGCAAGTCCATACGAAAGCAACGGTGTTGTTTACAAAAGTTGCCTACAAGTAATGCTGCGGGCACCCAGCAGACGGCGCGCGGGTTTCTCAAAGCCGATACTTCTTTAGCGTATACCTCTTGTCTTAACAATCACCGCGCCGGCAGAACACGAACTGTAATAAATCACAGAACAACGACCAACATACAAATCACCTGATTCCTAGAGACAATAATCTGCTGCTCTGTCACAGAACAACTATAAAGATCGAAGGATATCGTTGAAGATGGCCGAAACTGTCGCTTCAAATCGTTATAATTTCAGCACGACGATTGAACATGATATGATAATAACTGTGGGGGTTTCTAAGCCCCCTGCCTCCCCAACCAGCGGACTCTAGACATGTCACGTAGTGCCCTCCCCTACGTTCAACAGCACCCAACTGCCCGGCAGAGACCAAAGCCTTAATTGGAGAGGAGACGGTCTTTTGAAACATCTGGTCTCCTCTCCTCCTGCCTACTCGTGTTCAGTGTTAAACAGCTTTCGTTTGACGAGTAGCCCTGGCCGCGAATCCCTTACCCAGAAACTTGAGATAGGAGCACAGGCACCTTACTTTAGGAGTAAAGTCATGTGGTGCAGCAGTTGCTCACGCAGAAGCAGCTGTTTCATTCGCCCCCGGCGGGACTACTTTAGGTGAACCCACTACGGGCACTGCTTGCTGCTGCTGATTGCCCCTTCTGGGCTATAGCCAACTCCACCTCCTTCTGTTACCTGTTTTACCAGGAACGATTGACGAGTCACCGTTCGGCTTTGTTGGAATAGCCTACCGCATATGTCTACCAAGCACGTGAATCCATTTCGGCCAGAATTCTGTGATAAGAAGACAAGATATCATGGTGAAATGTATGTGGTGCACAGTTCACCCGACTTTTTGCAGTCACAACTGTTAGTTTCGCCCCGAGGGGTTACTCATATCGAGAACCGCAAAAAGGACGTTGGTTGCTGAAGCTACACCCGGACTATGTGGCTCTCTCTCTCTCTCTCGAGACGACGATTGAACAGTGACGTTTTGAAAAGCCTGGAGCTGTTGTGCATAAGCGTTGGTATAGATCGTTTACTCTTCTGGTAACATTGCTAGATTTCGCGCCAGCGGTAGGAAACGCTGCTGTATTTCTTTCTGTGTATGTAACAATAAGCTTTGGGCCAGCGGTATATAATATGAAAGACGAAACTAATAGTATATTATACACCAAGGTGTTGCATACAATTATTATCGACCGAGCATCAAGATTATTTCGCGAGGGGCTTTGCCTCGAGCGGAATAAGGTGCGAGGTCTATAAATGTCTTCACCACCGTGGTGTATATACTATTTTTTCCACTACTAGCCAAATTTAAGGCAAAAGATAAAAATAAAAAATTTACCAACCACTGCTCTTACTAACACATCGGGTGCAACAATCTCTATGACTTGCCACAGTTGCACGATAAATTATAACTTTGGAAAACAATAATTTATGTTCATAGTTCATTGTGTTCATTGTTTAAATAAAGTTCTGTTGTCTAGATAGTTTTCTAAGATAACAAAGCTCCGACTCTTTCGGGCTCCCCCATTCCGCCATTTTGTAGTTGCGGAATGTCATCGATATCGATGTCATCAGTCAGTATTGGTTGAGCGCGAATTTTAAACTAATGGCATTTTTTTATTCAAATAATTTTATCCTGTTAGGTAATTTCAAGCAGCAAATACGTTAAAGTCAATGTCCTGGGTATACAAAATTACGTTGCACAAGTTTTTGTTAAACAACTATCCCTGGATTCTCAAAACATTTGAGTTAACCTAGGTCAACAATAGAAAAAATTATTAACCACTACTAGAGAAATTCAACTTCTCAGCAGGCTAGGAGATGCAATAATTATCAACTTCACAGCTAGTAGTGGAAAAAATATATTGACTTATTATCAATCATTATGGAATGTAGGTATTATACTTGGCCCCTACCTTGCCTGCCCCGACGCTATGCCATGCATTACAAATCAATAAATATCTATCCTAGAGATAAGAACATGTAACAAAGCGCCCTGGCGATATAAGAATTCTCCACCATTATCAAACAATCAGATGTACCAAATTTTCTATGCTTTAAATTTTTTGAACTCACCGCCACTTCATCTTGAAACTTTATCATTTAACACTTTCAGGGTATAAATATAACAAATTTGATAACCCATCAATTATCGATACAAATATAGTACAATATTTTACCTACTACCAATAACGTTAATATTATCCACTAAAAATTCTCTTGAAGTACTGAGGACCTTTCGGATATCAAGTAGCCATCATCAGAGAATTATTATCAGTATATCAATGTAAACCTCAGCTGGAAATGAATCGGAATTTGATAAATTGATTTTTCGTTTATACATTTCCATCCTTTCTAAATTACCTAGATTTTTGTCCGTAGTGTGTTTTAAAATTGATAAACTTTCTTGAGAAAAGAGTGACCTTATTCAAAATATGTTCGGCTGACGCTGAGTTTTTACCATTATTTTTGATAAATTATTGCTCAAAGATTTGTCGAATCCATTGTCCAACGCTATTTGCTGAAGTTTCTCAACAGTTGTTGTAATCTTGCTGACTCAAGGGAACGTTTAACAGTCTATGAACAAAACTACTATTAAATTGAGCTATTTTAGAATCAAATGGTGTAGTTGAAGCCGCCGGAGAATACCTATCTCTTTGAGTGGGTTTTCTGTATGTGTCAAAATCCAAGTGATTACCATCTTTTACGATATTAATGTAAAGGACATGGAGCTGGTTGTCTGTTTCTATTCCGACGGTGAATTTCAGTGTATCAAATTGGCTATTAAGTGTGTTTCAGAAGGCATGTAAATCAAAATTTTCACTTATAATTGAGGAAATATCGTCAAAATATCTAAACCAAACTTTTGAAAACTGATTCAATTTTGATTTTAAAGAGACTTCAGGTTCGCTTAGAAAAATATTGGCTAGAAAAGGAAGTAGTGGATTATCCATTGCACATCCGCTTATTCATTTATACTAGTTTTGGTTGGAAGTGAAATAAGACGTAAGGATCACGTATTCTGTGCAGTTTCTATCAGGGATAATACTATTCGGAAGCCATTTCTTCAGGACATTTATCGACTCATGGCTTGGGGTATTTATTGTTCCATTATGTACAAGCTCCAGCAAACAAGAGTAAACCCTTGTTTGCATTATTATCCCCAAATTGTATTTAAATAGACATTTTGATTTATAATTTAGATAACTTCGTAGCCGAAAGATCCTCAAAACTTTAAGATAACTTTTAGTGGATAAGGGTGAATATTTCTTATTTATGATATTTTTATAAGTAATCAGCTTCTATTCAAGGAACTATATAATACACCCTTATTGTCCTTGACAATTTATCCATTGAATAAGTACTGTCTTATTTCAGCCAACAAGTTATATTTCTTCCTTTTAGTCAACTAAATCCAACTGTAAAATGAACGTCAAGCTCACATGAAAATCTCTTGAAATTGCAAGTGTGAATGGAATGCATTATCGTACATGACTTTTGACATAATAGGGTTCTACAGATTAAGATAAAATGTCATTAAATCAACACTTACTGTTTTGTTAAAACATACATATTTGCATTGAGTGATTAAAGAAATTAAACAAGAAGGGGTATAAATATTACGAATTCGTAAAGAAAAACTCAGAAGTGTTTTGTTCTTCACATCAAACATTAACTAACATGTCTTCAGTATTATTTGTGGTCATTGCAGTATTCGCAATCAACAGTTTTGGTAAGTATTGAGCCTCCGTTATAAACTTTGAAATATTCGCTGAAATGAGCCCTTTCTACGCAACTTTTACCATATTATTATATTATCGAAAATGAGACAGTATGGTATCAGGAATTTGCAAACATACATTCGAGAAGTTACCTAAGAAACAAGGCATGAATGATTATGATCTATTTCTCTCTGGTTTTTCAGATGTTTCTGGAACCCGTATTTGCTGTCCCAGAAACCAGGAATATGTTCTTGACACCAGAGACTGTCCATCTACTTGTGAATTTATTGATCCGCCATGTTTCAGAAACAACACCAGAACACCAGGATGCCAATGTAAACCTAATTATGTTTATTTAAATTCAACCAGTAAGCGATGTGTACCAATCAGCCAATGTCCACGTAAGTTCTGTTTATATACCGTTATTATATTCAACGGATATTGTTAGGCACTTTAAATACAATTCTTCCCTTATTCCTTCAAAAGTTCATTTGTTGAACCGAATCACTTATGTTACTTTTAATTGATGACGATAAGAACTGAGACAGTGAAGAAAGGTAAGTTTCCATGCTACGATATAACAATGTTAGGTTGTTTTGCGAATCTTTCTCAGTTATTCTTTTATATTTCCAGCAACATGCAGCAAGCCACGTTTCCAATATGACAAATGTGGTACTCGTTGTCCCATCACTTGCCAGCAAAAAGAGCCCAGGATCTGTGATAAAGCTTGTCGTTCAGGATGCTTTTGCGTTAAACCGTACATACTGGATGAATTATCCCTGACCTGTGTATTAGAAGATGACTGTCCTTGTCCAGACATCGATTAAACATTATCTGAATAATATATTAAACATGTAAAATGATACACGTATATTCAATAATAAAAATCATATCATCAATTCAGTAGTATATTATATCTAAAATCTACCCCTTCCATAATAAGCCCAAGTTTCCTGATTACTCCTTATCCCTTGTGAATTTTGCACGAATAGTTGGAAGTATGTTATTTATTAGGGACGTTGGCTGAACTGTAAGGATTTGTGTATTACACATTATATGAATATTGATCAAAGGGTGCGGCAAAATATACCCAGCCAAGTTTGTTTTAAGTAGAAAAAATTAGGCACAAAATATTTCTTTTTAATGGAAACTATTTATTGAAACATGTAAAATTATTTATGAAAAACTGCATCAAATAAATGTTCGCCACGTCAACCAGACAATGACCAACTCTATTCCGAGCATGAAGCATAATCTTACGAAATTTTTCAACTGGAATTTGCGCAATTCTTCCACGAGTAGTTGCCTTTGAGTGTTCTATGTTTGTGGGCAATTAATCTAGACCTTAATTCTTGTTTCTCAAGTATCCCCACAAGAAAATGTGGTGCCGTCAAATCAGGGGATTGAGGCGGCCACTCAACATCTCCATTTTGTTTAGAGCAGCCTGGAAGGGAAACTGTCTCTAAGAAGAGCAGCGTTCACGCGCTGTGTGGCATGTTATCGCCATCCTGCTGGAACCAGAATTTTTCCATGCCAATTTCTTCCAACTGTAGAAATGCAGAAACTGTAGAACTACAGAAATTCACGTTTCATTGTTCGATACCGTTCTCCATTAACAGTTACTGCATTATATATATAGAAAGGTCCAATTATTCATTCGGAGCATATTGCCCACCAAACAACGACTTTTTCATCAAACTGCACGTTCTTTTGAATAAGACGAGGGTTTTCTGCCATAAACAATAATTTTGCTCGTTAACACGACCAGAAAGGCAAACATTTGCTTCATCGCTCATTATCAAATTTTGCCTAAGATTGGGTTCTACTTCCAATGAGTTTGTAACAATTTGTGGGTATTGCAAACGTCTTCGAATATCAATTGGCCATAGTTCAAATACAGTTTCAATTTTGGTGCAAAATTCTTCTTGAAGTCCCCTAATTGCGCAACACGTCTTTTTGTGGAAGCTGTTGGTTCAGCCCGAACAAGGTCAATGTTTCCGTTTGAACGAACAGAACGAGGTCTTCTAGTAGGCTTTCATCACTTAATGTGCCATTCTGTAAAAACGCGTTTGCTAAACGACGAACTGGCTCTCCATGTGGAGCTCTTCGACCGGAATACTCTCCTCTAAAACAACGTTGAGTTAAAATTATGGAAGGAATGTTTGGGAAATACAATTTAACAATTTCTGGGCGTTCTTGAGGCGAATAACGTACCTTAGCAAAATTCTGTATGTTTCTACATTGATAGTTTTGACAGTTGTCAGAGAAATAACACGATTAAAACAATATTCCATGGCTGGGTATATTTTGCCGCACCCCATATAATACTAATACATCAACTATTGTACCAATACCTTCATTAAAAAATAAGGAACAAACCGTTATCTACTAAAAACGCTGTTAGTACTTCAACCTTTCAGCTGCCAAGTAGCCGTCATTAGAGTGACCTACATTAGAAACAAAATGAGCCTGTTTAAATTATATTTCTGAGTATTAGAGTATATATAACTGATTGGTGATTACCATCAACTGGAGATAAATCTAAATTTATTAAATAGCTTTTCCACTATAAAAGACGATAATCACTTGGAATCCAATATTTACAGAAAACCCAGGCAGAAACTCCTGCGGATTCAGTTAGACAAATTAGTTATAAAATAGTTCCATTTAATAGTCTTGTTCATGAATCATTGAACTTCCCTTTGAGCAACCAAAATTATAACAACGAAGCTTAGGAACTTCAGCAAATATCGTTGTAGAATGGTTACATCTTTGATCAATAGCTTAATTTCTTAAGTTAAGTTAAGTTCTTATTGGAACGCAACCAATTAACCAGATTAGAGCTACTATTTTCATACAGTTCAACGACATTCAAAAGTATCACTTACCTTCTCTAATTAATAAATTAAATAATTTGTTTTCTGAATGTCCAATACAACCAGTTTATAAATGAAAGGAGCTAAAAAAATCGTTCAGGCAACTCTTTCAATAAAGTTTCCGACATCGATTGATCCGGGTCTTACAAATACTATTGTGAGAAGTATTCAAAATCCTATGATGTGAGACAAACTAGAAGGAATATTCTGATTCGATATAACGAGAAATAATAGTGAAAAATCAGCGTTTGCCAAACATATTTAGATAGAGGTCACACAATAATGACACAATATCTAGGTAATTCAAAAGAGATAGGAATGGAAAAGCGAAAAAGATGCTTAATGAATCCATATTTATCTCTAGCAGAAGGTAATCCCTTATACACCCTAATAATTATAAGTATTATTCAAACACATTTTTTGTCCGCAGCTACAAGTCAATATTGAAGTGTAACTAACTGTTTTTGGTCAATACTCGTTCTATCACTCTACATGGACCATTTATGCACATTAAAAAAACAATGGACCAAAATTTGAATCTCAGATTCGTATACCCTCATATGTGTTGGAAATAGATCTCAGACCAACTTGGCAAATTCGCCCATTCGATTGCAATATTTTCACAAAATTTGTACTGTAAATGAGTAACAGTATGTTTTGATATGTTAACCAAATTTTCAATGGTATTGAGTGACAGTTCTTGGGTGAGTTGACATTACCATTAATAAATGACAACCTGTGAATGATAATCTTTCTAAGCCGAATAGAATTGTTACCAACTTCACTCAAAATGATTGTTCATTATTAATTTACACAATGACAATGATAAGTTCGGTATCAATATACAGTTTGTTACATTTAAAAGACAGATTTTGCGATCACGAGACCGGAAATATAAAGGAAATCGGAAGTGTTTTAACAGTAAATATAAGCATCAGGTTTGATTGTTTATAACCGACAAATTTGATTATTGTCATTTGGACAGTTTTGATGATAATTGTTTGTCAGAGCATCGTGGGATACCCGGTATAGAGGAATAAAATACTGCATCATATATTTGCATAATTTGACCATTAGAAGGAAATATACCTTCATTCAAACGCTGATTGTCATATGACATTCGGAGTTATTCTGTTTGTCAAGAAAAAGATATTGCTTCCACAGCAAGATTAGAAATTTTGCTATTCTGGTCATCAATCTTGAGCAATATGGTGTCTCATTCTTAGAAAAATCTTGCTATCAATATTGCTACTTCAGCAACCTCATAATAGTACTTGCCACGCATAACAAGACAAGATAAAAGATTAAGAGTATGGCAGAGAACCTCTTGTTTTATTATTATTTCTTCCAAGAATTCGGAAATATTGAAAATAGGTAGGTTCTAGGTAATTATAATAATTTATTCAAGGAACTTTAGAATAATTAATTGTAAGGGAAATCATTTGACTACTAGACAGGCATATTAGAGCCACCAGCAATCCCTTTAATTTGCCATCAGGAAGGTTCCACCTGAATAAAATGGCTGCATTTGGTATTCGGTATCTTTAATGTATCCACTCGTATATGTTTCAAATTATTTCACCTTGATGCAGTATTAAAAATTACAAAATCTACTAGTCTATTGCTCTACAATAACGACATTTCATCAGATTTGGATGACGAAATCTAGTTCATGCGATTTTCTGAAATGGAAATCTAACTGAACATCCTAGGAAGATAATCGAATCGATGATGAGAGTGGTGGAAGCTCCTTATAATTTTCCATTCAACAATTTAAGTGAAGAATTATGTATTGAGAATGATAGCAAAAAGGAAATGACAAAGTCTTTGGTTGACAGTTTCATTATAAATAGTAATTTATTTCTCCAGGAAAGTGTACAAATCTCCACCATTTATATGATTAATTGACTATCAACTCAACACCATTATCACACACATTAACTGAATCTCCTTAATTTCAGACGAAGAATGATAATTCAGCTTCGTTGTAGGTTTTTCAGTTACAACCACAATATGAAGCCCTAATTCCTCCTTTTTTTCACAATAGCTCTCAAATACATATTGCATATTAGTCATTATATGAGAATTATTCAGCAAATAAATACTTATTTTTCATATCAGGGGCACTGTCAAGCTCGAACAAATATCTCTTGAACTTGACATTGCAAGTTCGAATGGAATGCATTATCACAAAGCCTACCTGGACATGATAATATTTTGTAGATTAAAATGAAACACGTTTGAATCAACACTCTACTGTCTTATATAAATATACTCATATTTGCATTCAGTCATCAAAGAGAATTATTATATTGCACAGAGGGGTATAAATACTACTATTTTGGAAAGTAAAATTCACAAGCATTTTGTCTCACCAGTCAGCAACATGTCTTCATTTTTATTTGCCGTTATTGCAGTAGTAGCATTCAACAATCTAGGTAAGTATGCTGTTTCCCTCCATATAATTCTGACTAGAAATAGTTTTCGTAACGTAACAAGGATAGTGACGAGTGGTTTTTCCAAATGCCAATTGATATTCGAACGGTGGTGGATTGTTACCCAGGGAAACTGCATATACGTGGTTGTATTTCATTCTTCTTTTGTTACGCAGGTGTTTCTGGAACCCGTATTTGCTGCCCAAGAAATCAAGAATATGTTCTTGACACCAAAGACTGTCCATCTACTTGTGAATTTATTGATCCACCATGTTATAAAAATAGCACCAAGATTCCAGGATGCCAATGTAAACCTAATTACGTTTATCTGAATGCAACGAGTAAACGGTGTATACCAATCAGTCAATGTCCACGTAAGTTTGTTTTGTATCTAAACAACTTATATAAAAAGATTCAGATCTAAACTGTTTATCTGCGTTTCCAATAATTTATTTTTCATAGTTCAAGAGACTATTTCAAGATGGTGTTTCATTCAAATCTAATTTGTTAGATTATTTGTATGTTGATACAATCAATTGTTTTGTATTTTTTAGCAATATGCAGCAAGCCATATTTCCAGTACAACAGATGTGGAACTAGTTGTCCCATTACTTGCCAGCAAAAAGGACCCAGGATCTGCGATAAAGCATGTCGTTCAGGATGCTTCTGCGTTGAACCTTACATTCTTGATGAGATAACAATGAGCTGTGTATTAGAAGATGACTGTCCTTGTCCAGACATAGATTAAGTTACTCAAGCATTGTGTAATAGTATGATAACAATAATTGAATCATATTGAAATATATATGAATTTATAAAATCAGATATTAAATAGTATACTATAATCTAACTTTCAATTTCAAGAATAAATGAATATCACTTAGTCGAAGACTATTATATTCTGAACAAAATAATATCCTACTACTTGTAACCTGCGATTCCTCTCGTTCATTATCACTATAATATAATAGCAGAATGTCTTGTTTGCATCTCAACACATCTATCGATGTATGTATGACATTACCTATTTCAAATTATTGTGCCAAAATTATTAGGATATAAGAATTCCAATTTCAAATGGTCATTTGTTACTTTCACATGGAAGGAACATTTAGATTTTACGCACATTAACAGTAAAACAAAAATAACGTTATGGTTCTTCTTCCCCGAGAGAGAAGTGGATAATATTTGCATGAATATTAATCAAGGCTTGTTTGGCTTCACTATATTCAAAACAGAAAGTTTTACCGTTTTCTGCAGCCCACAAGTGGTACTGGCCCATCCCGGAGATATAAAATTAAACATTATTTTTCATGCTCAAAACCTAAAACACTTACTATTTTAGTTAACTAGCACATGTATAATAGTTTAATAAAATATAATTATAATTTGTCCTATACATAGAGCGAGTTTCTAAAAAGAGAAAACAATATTTTTCAATATAGACTCTATGTTTGGTTAGGGTGATGATATAGAGCTTCCTGAAAATACAAACGCGGCTGATTATTGGAAGATACAAATTTAGAACAATGTTTTCAACAATATTATAACACATTTAAAACGTAGATTTGCTAATATTCTTTTAGCAAGTCTGTCTTTCTTCAAATTAGAAATAGAAGAAGCAGTAGATTGTACAGATAAATATAAAGATGTTATGTCCACATGCTCGAGTCATTGAAATGGAAAACGTTTTCAAAAATAAAAATTTCAAAATTTCTTTAGAAAATGTTCGGAATGAAATAATAGTAATTTGTACATTTTGTAACAAATATCTGTTGGCTTACCAGTAAGTTCAGATAGTTGTGAAAAAAGTTTTGCTGTAATGCATTATTAAGTATTGAAAAACCTGTAATTTGTGATATCGCAAAATTTTTTTGTGAAAGCAATAGAAACTTGAAGCCCATTTGGAAAAAACAACACGTCGTGTTTCAACTAATTACTTGATTTTTTGTATCTATTTTATTTAAACAATGAAATTATACTAAGCCAATTCCAATTTTATGGTTCTGTTAATAAAACATGAATGTTAGATATATGGGCCGTGGCTCCTTCTACGAAAATGCTCTAGTTACGCCAATGGTTCTAGTATTGCATAATGCTCAATCCTACCCAAATAAATTGAATGAGTTCAAATAGGACTTGGATGAACAAAAACTCACCAAACTGAAACGAGAATGCGTTATTGCTGACGTTGAAATTCTGATAAAGGCATTGGAATGAATACTATTGAAATATATATGTACAGCTTCCTATCATTTCGTACCTCTAAACCTCGTTTACTGTATTCCAGTATTCCCAATACGTCAACAAAAGTTAAAAAGCTGTGATCAATCAATCAATTAGTTTTCTCCCTTTATTTATCACAATTTTTTGCTTTTCGATACTTCTGTGGGAATCTATGATTGTAGAAAATATAATTGGAAATTATTTAGAAACTGTTAATGAAAGACATTAAATTATACTCTATGTTCCATTGAATTTTATTTAAAGGGTCTACAAAATTTATTTTAATTCTTACTTTACTTCATAAATTTGCTGTCGGGAAGTGGAACATTACATCATTAGGCCGGAAAGTGTAACACTTTCCGGACTCTTCTCAACTTTTACAAGAAATCGCACGAATTTTCATAATTTCAACGCATTAAATTTTGTTGTACCTCTTTATGGATTTGCTTGGAATCGAATTTTCCATTGCTTTGGTACTTTTAGATTGAATTTCTTTTCTGTTCACTTCGCCTCCAACAAGATTCAGTATAAACTCTCTTGACAGAGAGAATGTGTAGCTGTCAATATTAGCTACTATTCAAAAGCGTTTCAATGAAACTGTCATTCTGACCCTACTGATTAATATTTTAAATTCGTTATTTTAGTAAGACAGTATCAAACTAGAAATGGGTTGCCGCTTGGAGAATAGATAAAAAGAGTGTGTGGCAAATTTACTCTTCGCAAATCCTCTGATTTAGTTACTTAGTTTTAAATAATTGTTTCACATTCTATAAGATACTCTCCGCATTTTGGTGAAGATATTAAAATAAGTTATCCATTTCATTATCCATACACAATGAAATAATATTCAAATTAATAATGTTTTCAAGAAAATGTACAGAAAAAAATTTTCCGTGGCTGGGAATCGAACCCGAGTGTAATGAGTGGGAGTAAACTGTCCCAGCCCCCAGACCATATCACAGTTTGTTACAAACTATCAAAGGACTGTGTAAATTTGAGCTTATAACAATAATTGTTTTTGTTGTTGTTGTTGAACGATTTTGTTGAAATTTGGTTAACAGCTGTTTCACATTAACTTAAATTTATCGAAAATTTTTGAATCTATTCAATGTCTACTCTATGATTTTAGATTTTCAACCCTTCACAAGAGGATGTGTTTATTTCACGATTCCTCTGAAAAAATAGGGTTAGTCAACGAACATCAAACGGTTTCCCTTATACTTCGAGGGAAGTAAAAAGAGGCAATTTTCATGGTGATTGGAAATTATTGTGGCTCAACGCGATTATTATGTCCATATCATCGATTTTGTAGTAGAAAGAGTTCTTTCAGAATCGTGTATAAAGTGTGTCCCATGTTATTAGCAGTAAAGTAAGTCTTAGTTAACTATAAGAGTTAGAAGGTAGGTTGAGAGTAGAAAATTTTGCAGAATCAGATCAGTCACTAAGGTCTGGTTTCGAAAATTTGTAAATTCCTCTATCCTCTAATTGTCAGGATATTTGGGGAAAGGTAAAAATACCAATTTCTTCACTTCTACTTTCTTCTTTATTTGGGAGGATATGAAAAAACCTATGTCACTTCCTTGGCGATAACTTTTCCTTTACAAAATGACTTGAAAATAAATAAATAAATAAATTTGACGTATCGTATTCTTAGACCCATCATAACATTTATTTTTCGAATACGAAACTGCATTTTTTCTTATCAATTTTGGTAGAAGTACAAATATGTGCCACACTTTTAAAACACTTCGGACATTTTATAAATCATCATCAACTTCGTATTTTCTGAAAGATATTGATGTAAGTTATAAAATACTTTGACAAAAATTCTATGCCAATTGAATTTTCTTGTTCTTTGAATATTTATATATTAAAACTGTAAAATAACAAATAATAACAAGTATGCTGATAATTTTTTCAATTGTAAATTATTCCACCAGGCACATAGAAAACAACAATGTTTTGAACATATGAACGAGAGATTTTCATTAAATTATCTCGCAAAGCTTGTTGAATTATCAATTATTATCAATAAAATGACATAAAACAATTTTTTGTCTAATTTACCCAAGAGATTTTATTTTTCCATAAACACGACCGGTTTCAACTTTTACATCATTATCAAAATTATTATCAATACTAATTGAGTTAAATGGACTAAATCCAAAATTAACCGCTAACCCTGATGCGCATATAATTGAAGAAGAAATCATCAATAAAATATTAGCTACCAAACCTGTAAGCAGAATTAAAACGAGACTTGTTAAAGAATTATGCCGAACAGTGATCCCATTCAGCAAATCGACTGTCAAGTTAATGCAAATATCTCTTGAACTTAACATTGCAAGTATGAATGACTCCGTTATCGCACAATCCTCCAAACATTATGTTGATTTGCAGATTTAGATAACATGCAGTTGGATCAACCCTACCCCATCCATAGGTGGAATAGATGTTACAAAGAAGAGTATAAATAATACAAGTTCGGGAAAAAAGTCAAAAGTATCTTGTACCATACGACAAGCTACACCATGTCTTCATTTCTATTTGTGATTGTTGCAGTATTCGCATTTAACAATTTGGGTAAGTAAAATATTACTCTTGATTATAGTTCAATTCTGGCAGTGATGAAGGGAAAAACTGATCCAGTGAATACATAATTCGTTATCGAAACGTGATCTCGAAATAGCTGGAAAATGGCATTTTATAAAGTTTCATTTAATTTTTCTTTGATTTTGCAGATATTGCAGAAACCCGTGTTTGTTGTCCTAGGAATCAAGAATACGTATCTGATACTATAGACTGTCCATCTACTTGCGAATTCATTGATCCACCATGTTTCAAAAATAACACCAGGACACCAGGATGTCAATGTAAACCGAATTTTGTTTACTTGAATTCGACAAGTAGACGATGCATTTCAATCAGCCAATGTCCACGTAAGTACTGTTTCTACTACAATATTATATTCAACTCAACATAAATCGGTTGATTAGAGATACTCAATATTAAATACGATATATTACCTCCTTACATCTTCACGCTGTAAAGTACTAACGTTAAATAGATAGTTTATTTGAAAACTAAAGCTCCGGCTTTAGGTCTTGTTTGGACCTGAACTTATAAGCAGATCAGACTTCAACTAACGAGACCGAGAGGTCGAAATACCTGTCTGATAATATAGAGTCGGAAAACGGAAGGACTTGTCCTTCCAGTTTATGCTACAACTTCTCGTAAGATATTTGGAGTGACGGCATTTTGAAATTTGTATCTAAGCATTGGGTCCTCTTAGTTATCAATACGTTTCTATTTCTATTGCTTGCAAAATACATTCTCAGTTAATTCGTGATAGTTTTTATATTATCTCAAATAGAACAGAACGTTTATCAAAACCAATTCCTCATACACAATAGTGTGGATATATCTCTAAGAATATTTACTTTTAACATCACGCTCGGATTGGTTTTTACTCATCGACGGTCTTCAATTCGTTTATCATCACTCGATATAAATAACATTTGAATGATGATTGTACAATCACACTCACTGTTTGTTAGTATTCTATCATGAGTGTGAGTGATCGAAAGAATAGTTGAATATTTAATGATGCTTCATTACCTCATGTTCTCACTTTAATTAATTAAGTTATATAATATGTTTATTCTGTAATTTAGTTAACTGTTTTTTATTTTTAGCAACATGCAGCAAGCCACGTTTCCAATACGATAAATGTGGAACTCGTTGCCCAATTACTTGTCAGCACAAAGAACCTAGACCTTGCGATAGACTTAATAGAGTTTGCCAACAAGGATGCTTCTGCATTAAACCTTATATACTCGATGAGATCACGTTGACATGCGTATTAGAAGATGACTGCCCTTGTCCAGATATAGATTAAGCAGTATTATTCCATCGATCACATTAGTTTCCACTAAACAGTATAATATCCCAAAAATTAAGTATCATTTCAGTGAAACATTTGTAAGATGTGAGATGATGTAATAGCCAATACCAAGAATAAAAACTAAATCGCCAATTCCGAGAATATTATGTTTCCTTCCCATAACAATTAATTTCCCTCGTTCTTTCATTTCATATGTGAGGTACCTTATTATGAACTTCAAAAGTCACATACGATATATAACTGAGATAGTTCAGTAAATAAGCCGGAAAAAGTGCCAAAAGTCTAAAAGTGGGGGAGTAGCTCGGATTTGAAAATTTTTTTTTGCATCGTGTTCCTTAGATCACCAAGAGTATTCATTATACTTAACCCGTTTGCGTGTGGCCAAAATGTCAAAGTTAGGGGCGGTGAAAGCCCCCGAATTGCCCCCTTAATTGAGTTTCCAAAAAAAAATTGTTAAATGACAATTTTGCATTGAAAATCTGTACTCGAGGGTTTCCGAGGTGGCAGATCACGGACCAAAAGTCGAGCTACTTTCCATAAAAAATTTTAAAAAGACATTTTGCCTTGAAAATATTTACTCGGGGGTATTCGAGTCCACTGATTTGGAATCTGAGGTATAATTAGGCAAATTCAAAATGGTGAACTGGAAGTAGAGTAATTTCGTCAGGAAAATCCTTTTTTTTTTCTGCCTAAAAACGGGTACTTAGGGATTTTCGAAGTCGCTAATTATGAATCTGAGGTCTGATTAACATAGATTATAAAAAATATGAAGTAGAATTGTTTCGGACACGGGATTTATAGGATAGAGTAGACTATTATGTTTCTTGGGTCTTGTTATAACACTACTTGTAAGAAGTGAAAACAAATTTCCCAACGTCAGCAAAAATGTAAAGAAAAGCAGGATTCTTATGAGAAAACTACTCTAGTTCCGATCCACCATTTTGAATTTAACAAATTAGACCTCAGATTCGTCATCAGCAACCTCGAAAGTCCCAGGTAGGTAACAATTTCCAGCAAAAAATCTTAAAAAAAAAACAGGATTTTCATGAGAAAATGACTCTACTTTCGGTCCGGTATTTTGAATTTACCTAATTAGATATTTTCAAGGCAAAATGTAAATTCAAACAGATTTTTAATTCAAAATTGTAATTTTTTTATTTTTTTTGGAAGCTCAATTCCGAGGACAATTCGAGGACTTTAACAGCCCCTAACTTCGTGATTTTTGCCGTCCGTAAATGGGTTAAGTGTAATGAATACTCCTGGGGTCCAAGAAACACGATGCAAAAATCGAAGCTACTTCACTGCTTTTACACGTAGCCCGGCTTATTTACTGGACTAAGATTGATATATGGATGAATATTTGCAGGTCAGTATTTCCAAGCTGAAATATGACACTACATTGGATGAGAACAGGATATTCGAAAATAAAATTCTGATGATCTGTCATTTTCCCAACTCGTTGAAGAAGGTACTTACAACACTCTATGCCGATTTTCAAGGGTCCTGCCCTGAATATAGTCTAATATTCAATGAGACTTCTTCAACCTCCACTTCAATGCTATATAATGGATTTGTTGCATTTGATATTGAACTCCCAGAATCTAAATATTGGTTATCATTCATATAAGCTGTCTCCGGCTTTCTAGAATAAATCTATGATACCGTATTTGCTGGAAATCCAAAGGATAAGTCGATTGGCAGAGAAAGAAACATTCATGAAATAGGTACACCACAATGTTCGCAATCAAAAATATATCTAGCAAAGGAGATGGAATATTGGGTTAGATATAAAGTGAATTTCACAATAATTGGTACAATAATTTGTAAGGGTTCAACGCGTTACAGCGCCAATATGTGAGGAGTTCTAACACATAAGAACGCCAATTTACCAAACTTCAAATTATATTTTATGGCTTGATTGCTGACAGCTACAGTAAAGAAGGGTATTTCTAACAGAACATACACCGATCTTGATTCGGAATTCAAACACCCAAACTTCCAAGTTAGCTTACCCTGAAATATAGGAAAATAAAAAATAAAACCAGGTGTGATTGTAGTTTACTGTTTGTGATATCTTATCAATTTAGACTATGGAATTGACTACGTTTTCATGAGTGAAACGACAAGAGGTGAATAATCCTATTATATGAATGAATATGAATGAAGCTAAACGTAATAATATAAAATTCTACGATATACACGAACGCACACAAATACTATGAATTGTCTCCATCAGAGAACCTGTATAACAACTCACACTAGTTGATAAATCTGTGTGTTAGTAATTTTAACTCTATCGGATAGCCTTCCCGTCTGATCGAGGGTTCCCGTACTCTGCCTATATATAGGCCACAATCATAACAGTGGCTGTCTCAATTATTCTGCAATGAACCTCACGGATCTTGTCCAGTAGACTTACAGGAACACTCGTAGAAGAAACGCATGGAAAAAGCTCTTGGAAAACCTTCGATACATAGAGATATTTCCTTTCCAAACTAACTATCAATTTCCAAGTTTCTCTTACCGTTTGTGGTATCCAATTCACAGCGTATATTAATGTGGATTGTAATCCCTTAACGGAAACATCAGTCATCCAGATCCATAATTATCATCCATATTCATTCCAACGGAAGGGGAATCCCAGAATTTCGGTATTAAAACATAAGTTTTACACAACCCTTCCTGTTGGATATTCCAAAAATATACAGACCAGCAGAGATCCAACGGAAGTGATACCATTGACGGTCTCCCAATCTCAGAGCACGTCACTGAACAACTTGGAATCGAATTCTCCCATGGGTACAGAATTAACCGCGACTGTGTATCACATATGTCACTGGAGTCGATAGTACTGTAGTGTCTGGTGTTCCTCTCATTATATCTTTGATTCATCTAACTCTACAGGATCGACCACAAATCCAAACCTATTCGTATCAATTAGAATAAATACTATTTCCGTAGGGTCAATTTTACTTGATAAAATAGGGGCTTCTAGCAAGTGTTATACTAACAGAAAACGGAAAACAGCGACAATTCTGTACTAGTGGTATTATCAAACTTAGCCGATGCTTTGGAGTCCGTTGGACCAGTGGTCTACGTAAGAGTAGACTTAGAAGAATAAGTCTACAATTCTATAGTTTGTGGGAAATCAAAGGTTGGGCTGACGAAAGTGGTTTACATTTTCCAGGTTGTAATTGTGTGCTGCTCTGCTTCTCGCCAAATTGTTTGAATGACGTCAAGTCATTCACGGACTCCACTGTGATTCTGATGTGTTGACTAAAATAGTCTACTAACGGATGGAATACCTTTGTGGCTAATAGGGTTGCCAAAATTCAAAGTATTGTTGAAATTTATCAGTGGTCCCATGTCCTCGAAGAGGGCAATCCTACAGACTGCCTTTCGCGTGGTTTGACGACAGATGAATTGTAGTCATAGTCGTTGTGGTGGACGGATCCCGACTGGATGAAGGAAGACCTCGTTCGATGGCCGTCTTCCGGTAGAAATTTGGAGGTATACGATCCTCCGGAACGGAAAATTACCTCAACTTGTTTTGGTCACCCGAACCATCGGAAGATCCCTCATTTTGGGGAGGTTGATGAGTAATAAGTATCACAGCAACCAATGATTTCCACTCTTATCTAGTTCCCAGCTACCAAGTGGTCATCGTGATCAGAGTAAACTTATATTGTTATAGTGTATCCACGGTCTATTTACAGTTTATTATGTAACAATGTTAATAATATGCATAGTGATTATTACTGTGTGTTAATTTAATTTAGATGAATTGTTAATGAATTCATTTAATCAATAATTTACTTTTATTCCTTCAAGTAATAGAGTACAGGCAATCAACATGTTTGAAATAATTTTGAAAACTCAAATTTCGTAGTGCTAATTCGAATTTGCAGGCAGTCGGTTATTATCAGTAACATTATTCATAATGTTTTTATTGTACCATTGGATCCATCTGGTGGGATAATTGAGAACAACTGAGTACTGAATGTCAACAACTTAAGGAGTAATAGTAGAGGTATTCATCTCATTAACTGAATCGGAAGTGTAAATCATGAAAAAAAGTTGTCCTAAGACTGAACCTTGGGAAACTTTAGGTATATTTTGTCTGCCCAGTACCATTTGTTGTCTACCTCTAAAATAAAACTCAAGGAAATGCAACGTTGGCTTACCAAACCATGAATGTTTCCATTTTGCAGGTAACCTATCATGATGGCTCGTATAAAGGCCTTAGGCCTTGGTGATATCGAGTGAGATGACTACAGATGCCAGAGCTTCAGAATCTTGAAACTGAGTGAAGTTCTAACCAATTCTTCCAAGATTGGTTATTGTACGTTGTATGTACATGTTTTACGATGTATAATTTGTATAGTAGTGAGAATATTAGTTGTCGTATAGCAATTTCTATGTTCTCTATTTCAAAATGTCACCGAAATACTGGATTGCAATCAATATCAGCAGAAAAAGTCTTGGAGGGACTATGTTTAAGAAGAAGAAACAAACTCGTTCAGGAGTGGAATACTTATTTCAGTTTATTCACACATATGTTCTTGTTTATGAAAGATTATTTTATGCTATGTTCAAATATGGATGAAATTTTCAATGTGATGGTTCATTCATCTACATCTGGGCAAGGGCAATCATCCTCCAATACACATTGCATGGTAATTTCATTAAGAATATAAGGCTGCTCGCAGAAGCATCCAGGTTCACAAATTAAAATACATGCTCCTGGGTTCCTGTTTTGGCAAGTGATAGGACAACGGCTCCCGCATTCATTATATTTGAAACGTGGTTGACTGCACCTAGCTGGAAGTAGAAATCAAAATATACATCAAATCTGTAGTAGTCTCTAACTAACGGTGGTGTTTGAAGTTGTTAGAGTTTTCGGGAGAAATAGAAGTAGAAGCCATATCAATTTGTATTACTAGCTCCTATAACTGTTTCCGAAAACGTTTCTACTTATTTTAAAAAGTATCCAAGCAAACTTACGTGGGCATGAACCGACTGATACACAACGTTTGGTGATTGAATTCAAGTACAAGAAATCATCTTTACATTGACATCCTGGTGTCGCTCTGTTGGTATTATTATAACACGGTGGATGCCTGAATTCGCAAGTCGGGGGACAATCTTTAGTATCTTGCACATATTCTTGATTCCTAGGGCAGCAGATTCGTCCTTCGGAAATAACTACAAAAATAAGATATGAACAGAGTGACCAAATCTTCGACCTCATGAGAAAGCACAAGAAAAATATGACAATTATGTATCCATTAATGAAGGAAATCTGCGATTATCCAATGATTGATCACATTCGTAAAACGTGAAGTGAGGGACTTCTTCCACTCCTCGATACATCAGTAATGACACATTTTCCTCGATGCCTCTTCAGTGTGTCATATTACTGAGGTGCTCTCTTCAGAGGGAAGGTGTTCCATTTTATTCGCAACTTTACATGTATGCAGTCAAGATATGAATCCAATGTGAACTATTGGAATGAGCTCGTATGATTCACAGATGGGTCCATCGTAGGTTGAACTTCTGGGGCCGAAGTGTACCTAAAAAGGCCAAAGATCACTATCTCAGTGACTCTGGACGCTTACTGCACGCTTTTTGAGGCGGAGGTCTACACAGTATTGACATGTGCTATGGAAACCTGCAAGGAAACTATGTAAATAGGAGCAAATACATATTTGCAGACATGCGGTCTAATCTATGAGCTCTCAAATCACCCAGAGTTACATCAAGGCTTGACACAGAATGCTCCGGCTGAACTAGCCAGAATAAATACAGTTCAACTCATCTGGGTTCCTGGATACAGTTGAGTTGAATGAAACGAAATGGCAGACTCCCTGGTCAGGCGAGGCTAATCTGGCGGCCGCGTCATGCAGGAGCCAATGGTTGCTTTATAAAATTTCTTGGGGGTTTCGCCCTTCTGGGCCAACTGAATAAAGAGTGGCCTGAACTGTGGCAAAGATCACCACGCATAAGGCAAGCAAATCTCTTCACCAAAGAGCCTGTGCCTAGGCTCTCAAAGAAACTCCTTTCTCTGAACAGAAGGGACTTCAGAGTTATGACTGAAATAATAACTGGTCACTGTCGTCTTGACAAACACCTTCACACTATAGGAATGACAGAAGACCCAATATATATGAATAGCGGAGAAGTGGAAGAAACTGCCTCTCACATCATGTAGGAATGCCCAGCATTAGTATCCCTCAGGCATCGACACTTCGGAAAACCAAAACTACTTCCAGGAGCCAGCACTCGCAATATTCCGGGCTTCTGGAAAGCCACAAAGCGGCTAGAATGAACTAGGTTTCTGACCACGGCACGCACAATGGGCTCTGCTACGCGATCTGAGTGGCCCTTCAAACGATGAATGAAGATTGATGAACTCTTGTAATTATCTCTTGATCATAGTTTTGTGGTACCTCTACCATGCAATCTGATTCTGTTGGATATTTCGCAGTATAGTCACTAGGAAACAGTCCCAGCAGATCAATCACCCATGATGGATCTCTGGTTCCTATCTTCGCCAGTTGTTATTATTCTTTCGTTTTCTTCAGATCTCGGTATATGAAAACTTGAACGTACCTCGAATACAAGTTTGAAATGCTTTGAGCAAAGTAAAGGTTCTATTGGCAACCTACTGGTAGAGTCAGTTCGAAATGTCTTCCGATCTCCCTTGTACACTGCCTAAGCCTATACTTGGAATATAGTTTGTTAGACCCTCGTTCTTCATGCTCCTGGATCTGTTGCCACATGTTAGACGGTTCAAATTTTTTGTATTTTTTTGGGAATTTGACCATGTTGGTAGAGTGATGCAGAAAACATAATTTTTCTATCCACAAACTAATTGCAACATGCCGTTCATTGAATTGAGAGTACATTTTGATGAACAAAATACTTACGCAAACTGTTGGCTGCGAATGCAACAAAAATAAGAACTGGAAAGAAATTCATCGTTTTGTATGCTGGAATGATACTAATTTCTGCTCGCGTTCCTTTGGTATTTATATATTTTCCCCACCTTCTACTTTTATTGAGGAATATGTACTTTCGTTATATTATCAAAGAGCTTATTTATCCTTATTTTTTATCTTTATTCTGACAAACAAGAAAGGTGAGGCATTGAATTCAGACAATTGAAATGTAGTTGCAATGTCAAGTTCACTATTTGCATAAGCATTCAGAACGACAACCATCTCGATCATGCTCTATGAAAACACAATCCGACATGCTTCAGAGACACGTTCTTTTATTTTTAATTACATCTGTAAAATATAGTTTCGTTATGAGTAAATTTAAGTTTTACCAAAACGTCGACAAGAACGACTCTTGTGACATAGGATCAAATCAAAATAAAAACCTCATTGCTCTAGAGCCTAGACTATTTTATCTTTCGGAAGTCAGATAATTAAATTCAAATTTACACAAACTTGTAACATTTGATTCAGAATTAATTCTAAATTAAATTTGAAATTTGAGTTTAATGCTCCAGCTTCCGAAAGTTAAAATGAACTTACACTACAAAAACGCCGGAACCATAAATGTACCAGACTATTTTTATAGTATAAGCATGGTCATAATTCAGATGATGATGATAACAACAAAATACAGTCATGATACAATTTACAACTACATCAGAATTTTAGTATCAAAAATACACCTTAAAATTACGTATCGTAAAATCAATGACCAGTGAAAAATGTATTAAGTGAGTTTTTGAATTGTTTGAAGATATTTATAGCGTTTATATCATGGGGCAGATGATTATAAGTAGAATGATTCATTTTGAGTTTGAGTTGGTCTTGTTTAAGATATAAGTTCTTTGCAGAACGAGTTCCATATTTATTTCTCGTGAGTAATTTAATCCTTTTATCTGAATAAGGAGCTCATCCTTCTTGAAGCTAATACCTTCCGACTATCAAGTTCCCGAAACCCTCCAATTATGAAAAACTTTGCGCTTGATTTCAAAGAAGCAATTTCGTTGGCTCAACTCAGGAATGAATTCATTACAGTGAATTATATCTCATTACTTAATGAGGATATTGAATGAAACCGACCTACTGAGGTCGGACATACGTTGGTTCACAGACGGCTCTGAAACTCCCCAAGGAGTTGGAACCTGAATCTTATACGGTTGCAGGTCATGAACATTCAAAATATCACATACGTTATTTGCACTGAGCTTACCAATTTGAATAAAACTATGTAATGCAAAGACTGGGAAAACAACTTTTTGATGGAGATGAAATACTTCGAAGAAAAAACACCCATAAAGATCCTAGCAAAGTTTTTGAAGAAAAACATTATAATAGAGGTTATAAGATCAAGGACCAGAAGAAGAACCCAACAATGAATCTTTACACGATTGACAGCGGTCAACAATGGATACTTACAAGATGAAGGATCGAAAGAAACCAATAGCCGAGACCTGGAGATCAAGAACATGAAGAAAACTTATAGATACTGACATAGAAAGTGAGAGACTCAAGGAAACCGATGAAGATTCAGAAGTTCAAGGAACCCGATCAATAAAAAGGCGCCAAGTTGCGAATACGTAGTAAAATATCATACAAAGTGGCCCATGAACAAAAATATGAACTTCTTTCTAAGAGGAAGAACAGCGTCAGCCACGATTTGCATTACGATAAACTTTATTTAAATGTAGATGTAGATGTAGAAAAACGAATGGAAGGACCTTCAAGAAATAAAGTCTGTACTATCGGCAGATGATCATGATTGTATTATGTTCATTCAAAATAACGTAAGCCAAAATTTTATATCTCAGAGCTACTACATTTTCAAGACTATGATGGTTGCAATATATCGTGTCCCTCATTACCCGAATCAAATATTTGAAAAATTAGTATTTCTACGATAAATTAACTTAGTAAGTTCACCCAAACATTTATTTAAAGAACATCACACGATCAAGCTTTTATCAGCATGTTATGCAGATAAATACAATGAATAATTACTTCATCAAACTGTGAATGTTGCAAGAAAACTGTGTTCAGAAATCCGGGGATTTTCATTCATGGTCTGAACACTCGAAAATACTCTAGTTCAAATAAATATTTGCTTCAATTATTAGGCTAATCAATTTTTCAGGTGAATTTTCCATGTCGTTTGTAAATTTGCCAATTTCAAGGAAAATCAATCAACTTCCATTGTCACAAGACAAGTCGATTAACTTTTATGAAAGGAAATTTATTGCTAGAAAATTACGACAGTTTTGTTACTTGGGAAGTGTATTGATTCCTTAAGCTATTTCGGAACTGAACTGTGGATGACGTGCTAATGACAAGTTAATTATATGCGGCATTCATTGGCAATACGAAAAAGATTAATTTTATAACTCCTAAATCGTGGTTTCTCTTTCCAAGAGTTTATATTTTTACAAAAACTAAATTCTTGGTGTAATGCTAACTTCCCCAACTCGTCGAATATAATCATAACTATTAAGTTTGTGAGAAAATCAATGTTGTATCATCTCGCATCAGGTTGAGGGGTTAATCAACTGAAATAATAATGAGTAAATATTATATTTGAGTTTAATGGACATAATATCTTTATCAGCCACTGACTTATCAGGTTAATTCAACTATTTATGAATGGGCTATAGAATAGTTCACACTGTGAATATACTATAATACTATAAATGAAAGAAATATTCACCCTTGTCCACTAAAAATACTCTTAAAGTACTGAGGACCTTTCAGATGATGATCGCTTCTTGTAGCCGAAAGGTCCTCAGTACTTCAAGTTAAATAAAATGTCATCACTTGAATAATGAAAATATTTGCATTTATCCGTCTGTTCAATTTCAACAAGGAGGGGAAGGCATTCATATACTCCTAACTCCTTCCTCAACGTGGAAGATTCAGTAGTGGTTCATGAACCATCTAGAAACGTTTATCTCTCTACACTTATATTCGTTGCTGTTTTAAGTTTCTTCAATTTGGGTAGATACGCTTTGTCCAAAACCCATGAACCTCCAGTTCAGTGTTAATGCAATGAATCAATGTTACTTTTCTGTTCGGGTATTTTCTAGTTGTGTCTATTTTACTTGCTTATACTTACTCACTACAGACAGTATTGATTTCTTAGGAATGATTCGACCTTAAGCTAGAACAACCACATGAATAAACTTAATTTTCGAATAAATATTACTTGTGCCTTAATTCGTTATCGAAGAAATGTTTCGACTGATAGTCTCAGACTGTTTCACTACGCGCGTGGGCAATCAATTATTAATTATGACATGAAGTTTTGAAAAACGTTCAGTTCAGACGCAAAAACTTTTATTTGAAAAAAAAAATTAGATGTCTTCTAAAACTACGTTACAGAACCTCTTGTACAAAACAGAATTCAATGTAACTCTAAGATATGGTTCGAGCCTCGAGTCTCCAGCACTTAGCACAACCCTGATGTATAAGAAAATTTTTCATTATCAGGTCATCAACTACTTACCGGCAGATATAAAAAGCATTTCCAATGTTAAATGTTAACACAACAGGAGGATAAGTGCTATTATTCATTCACTGAATGACGCTTATTATTCATCAATCAAAATGGAAACAGAAAATTCCAGAGCACTTATACACTTGATTGGGTTCATTGTGCGCCCCTTGATATAAGACTCACTACAGCAGGCCTAAGGCATATATGCAGTGCCGAGGTGTTGTAGCCATGATGCTCATTAAATTTAGATGTTTATTCAGATGACATTGTACAGTCACCAGCTTCAAGTCACTTCTGCTCATAGAGAAAAGGGCTTTCAAGCGTTTGGGCGTTCGAAAAAAATATATATTGCTGGAGGGGGGGGGGGGATCAACATAGCCTCGCAAAAATTCAACTGTAGATTCTTCAGATAATGACAATATAATGGTTACATTTTTGTATCTTAGAGCAGTCTGAGGGGTGAAACAATTTATATGAAAAAGCAACCCCCAAAAGCGGTCTACAAATCTCTTTTTCGCAAATAAAAGAGGGTAGCATCAATTTTCAGAGGGAGAAAACTAACGGTTCAGTTATTCCCATCATTTCAAACATTTTCTGCTAGGCTGCTAGTCCCATTCAAATATTTCCCAACCAATCCGTAGATGGACTCCACTACTTGGAAATTGTAATATTTGCTTGTAGTACGAAAAACTTTGTATGCGCCTCGGTTTGTATCGTATATTTCTAGATCTCGAATAGGGGAATAGTTACTGGCTTTAGCACTACGGGCTTCGGTTCTCGGGGTGTAGAATACACTTACAAGCCTTGGTACCCAAATTAACTACCAAAGCGATTGCACAGAGATAAAATACTGCATTCATGAAATTATCCTTAGTAGTTAATCTGATATAAAAGTAGTGATATAGATAATCATTTTAATATTTATTTGCCACCTCAGTTGGAAAAATGGTAAGCCGGGGTCATTAGCCCTTTTTGTAATTGCTTCATAATCATTATTACCTTCATAAATCCTATAAATACAAAATTCTGAATTTTGAGTCTTATCTTAAATAATTGTTGAAGATAAAAAAGCAGAGAGTGTTTTAATATACATAAATGAATAAAATAATGTCCATACTACATAAAATTCTGCCAAATTCAGTTATTATCGTTCGTTTCATCCGAGGATAATGGGTCACCTTATATACATAGGTTTCATCACCTTTGCAATCACCTATTTACGTAAGTTATTTTTTATCCCATGCACATTATGTTACTATATACGTCTGATACATTTTACACATGTGACACAGTGTAGTACGTATAGTGAGTATCCGGAATTTGTAAGAAATTCAAATAAATATCGTTTTATAACGTTCCAATATGGTAGTATGGTATCAGGTAGATTGTTGTACCGACGGTGGGCCATCGCTACAACCGTTTATGTCAAATACTGTTGATTCTAAAAGGATATGTGGCGAGTAGATAAATGAAAACTAGAGCAACATTTATATCGAAAAAAGTTTGAAAGTTCAATTCAATATCTAAAGCCAATAATCTGTCTGACCTCCATATGAATATCAAAGCTCCTTTGGATGCGATTAGCGGCTAGTCATTCAAACCATGTACTTTCAAGTTTCCAGTTTGTATATTAATACATCTATGAACTACTCCCTAATTAGCATACAGAATCAACATGATTCAATTCTTCCCATGTTTTATTTTTCCAGATATTTCCTCAGTGTATAGCAGAGCTGCTGGTCCAAATCACCAAGAATTTGTCAACGCTACGAAAAACTGTCCACCTACTTGTGAATTCAGAGATCCACCGTGTTTCATCAGGAATGTGAAACCCCAACCAGGATGTCAATGCAAAGAAAATTTCATTTTGTCGGAAACAGACAGTAGACGATGCGTACCAATCGAAAATTGCCCAGGTAAGTATTCCAGATTGCAAAGAATTGGACAGACATGCGGGTGGATGCGGGTGAGAGATCTTAACCTATACGTCACCGTCATTCTCTTGAGAAAGCATTGGCTAATTTAGTTAAACGAAGGTACATTTCCGTTTCCTTCTTAAGATAGTATAGAATGGAGTGTGTTAGAGCTTGCAAAATTGACTTTCTATATGAATTCATGCAATTTAACTCATTTATTGATGTTATGAATTAGTTTTCGATATTCGCCCATTGTGATACAGCAACAGTTTTATCCTGTATGCATGGATGTGAAGGATGAATGCCTACTCAGATGTAAAGAAATTCCTCCAATTAACAGAGGATCCTTACAATCGTCCAGAATACTAGAAACTTGTAATCTATGGTTCAACATTCTATAGTCTCGCAATCTGTCGCTCTATTTTTATGACGCTAACCGTCACCTAAGTTGTAAAAAGTTCAATATAACGGAGTGATCTTCGAACAACAGAATTGCAATGTTCTCATTGATTACAACCGGTATGTTCTAATACACAACTCTGAATTTTGCTCAACTCAAATCAAGATATCAATTTGTTATGAATAGATTATTTGATGAGAATAGAAGAAGCTAGGACCTTCCATCAAGGCCATTCAGAATCTAAGATGGATAGATTAATTAATATAGACTTCCAAAAAATACTAGGCACTCAATATAACGAAGTGATCTACATTGTGTATTGTACACAAAGGCTGCTCTATTCGTATTATACAATTACTTGTTCAATAAAACACCGAAAGAAGTTATCATAGATCCTCTAGCGAAACAGTCAAATGCAGCTTCTATAAGGGAGAACTCTTGTGCCATGAAGTACTATTCAGGATTGCAATGTTCTCATACTCATTGATCACAACCCCTGTGTTCTAATACACAACTCTGAATGTTGCCTAACTCAAATCAAAAAATGCATTTCTAATGGAAAGAGTAGTTTTTTCTAGTACCTCCAATTCAAAGGTCCATCACAGCCAACCGACATAACTTTTTTCAATTGTTAGAGTTTTTGGTACATCTACAGCCTAGTCCCTTTCGTACGATACCTCCACCGCCACCTTACCCTCTATCGAATTCGTCGGCTATGCTGTTGATATATAGATTATCTTTTGATGGCCACCGTTGGACACTTTGCCAAGAACTCTTGAACGGTGAGGTGGCTTCTGTCGATTTGATTGATGTTGAAATGCGTGTTCAGCCTGACAACAGGCTGAACAATATATAAACATCTCATCTCGCCTCACAATGTAGGTAGAGGCAGGTGCACTTGGCGCAGGCATAAAACACAATAATGCTCTTCATCAACATTGCCAGAAAAAAGTAAATGAAAAATAACATGTTCAGTGCTATTATAGTCAATATTTCCGTCTTCATCCGTATAAACCCTAAATAAATAATTAGGAAATAAATGGTTAATGCAATGCAATTCAACATGATCAGCGAACTCACCAACGAATGATAAGTTTTTTTATATTGAATTGAATTGAATTATTAATGGGTTGTCAATATGACGGTTCGCAAACAATGTAACCTGCATAATATATCCATTCAGTAACAATTGTTTCAACAACTCGTAACCGAATTTCGCGATAGCAATCTTCCTCATCATATAAAATTTTAATTATTTTACGTTCCATCGTCATTAAGAAACGGTGCCTCACTCAATCAAACTAATCAAATATGTGAAACGGAACAAGAAGCCTATGTCATATGTCGATGCTCGCAAAGAGAAGTGGTGAGAGTTTAAATAAAGTAATGCAGTTAGTAGGCAGTAGCTCAAAATCTGGCCAGCGACGGCAAGAAGAGGGCGCTGCAAGTAGCGGCGGAACATTTCTGTTTTACATGTGAAAATAATTATTCATGATCATTTGAAATGTGTGACGACATATCTGTGGGTATATATTTCATAAAAAGAATCACCAAAATCCGTCCAGTAGGAATTGCAATAGGTAAAATATAGGCCGCAATAACATTTTGATTTATAATTCATGTTCACCAATATCTTTTCATTCACTTTTTAGAAACATGCAGCCGACCCCATTTTGAATATAACACTTGTGGCACACGTTGCCCCATCACTTGCCAACAAAGGCAACTAAGGCCATGTGTCAGGAGTGCGAGGATCTGCCAGCCGGGATGCTTCTGTCAACATCCCTATATACTAGAAGAAGTATCATTGACTTGTGTATTGGAGAAGAATTGTCCTGGTGGAAGGTCGATGGATCAAATTCAGGAATGAAATCTTCCGTATAATGTACAGATATAATAGAAACTTTCGCTCTTCATGAATCTTTTAAATCTCTCAGTCCTTATCATTATTCTTCTTCCATCAATAATAAAACTTATAATTCCGATGAGCCAAATTAATTTGTATTGTTTAGTTCCACTCCACTAGTAACTAGTTTCATCCGTTATGATACTCTCAAGTACTGATATGAATGAATAAGGCTTAATGAAATGTTCAAAGGGGAATCCGCGAAAATGCCTATGATACAATAAAATCTAATCTGAGCAATAGATAGTAGCGAGTGTTCTTGTTGAATATGATGCACCGCAGGGCCCAGTATTGGGTCCAATATTGTTCAATGTATATGTGAAAACAATCCTAATCGAAAGTGATATATTGTTATGACTACTATTCAGTTCTACAAATACAAGAGGATGGTCATATTGACACCTGGTGTCAGGCTCACTTCCGAAATTATTCACACCTGCTGTCACATAAAATATGAAAATTTGCTACAGAGTACACAGAGCATTAAATAGAATGTGACTTCAAATGGTTGATATCACTTGAATCTTAAAATCTTAAAATGAGGTTAAATATATACGTGTGATACATATTTATAACCAGTATGGTTGCATAAAATACTAGAATTCCGTTTGAAAACTGAAGGTTGATATCAAAAATACCATTCAAAACCAAGCTATCGTGCTCAAGAACAATACAGTTCCTATTTTCATCACTTTGAAATGATCTACAGAATTTCAAATCCATATGACCAATAGGAAGCTACAGCATTTTGGATGATCGGCAATATGGCTTTCATCAGCAGACATCAACAGGAGACCTGCTTGCCTACGTAACACATGTATGGCAGAGATCTATTGAAAAGTAAGGGGAATCTCTAGCTGTATCATTGGATATCTCCAAAGCATTTGACCGAGTTTGGCACCAAAGCCTTCTTGGGAAACTTCCGTCATATGGTTTGCATCCTCAACTTTGTCGCTTACTATCTCTCAGCTAGATCACTCCATGTGGTGGTTGATGGAGTATCCTTCGATACAATGGCTGGTGTTCTACAGGGATCTTTCTTGGCACCAACTTTGTTTTTGGTTCATATCAACAATCTGCTGGAAGTGACCACCGTATCATCCACGATGTAACAAACAAAAATTCGTTCGGCGATACGTCGTACTTGATGGGCCTGATCGCCAAATTAGACACTGTTAGAGCCGTGGTGAGATCGGCGTTGGAAAAATCGATGCGGGCGAGTGCCGTTCAATCGAACTAGCCGCAGAAGGTGTTGCAGACGCTATGCCGTTGGTATGTTAGAACAAGGAAAATCGAGTTTGTATCCTATAACGACGATACGCACATGTGTTATCTGCACCTCGTGTCTACGTCGGACGAGCCGGCTACTTCTTGTGAATCGTGCAATAGACCGTTCGTTTTGAGCGTAGAGGGTGCCTTTCGCACCGAGGAATGCCGGTGGGTGTGTGGCGATAGCGTACACTCCACTGCTGGCTCACAGGGCGACGTTCTTTGACCATCAGAAGTTTCCCTTTAGCTATTATTTCAATTGGAAATCAAATTTGTGATAGCTTCGATCATAATAAAATGATAAACGAGTTTTCGTCTTTGATGGTCAGACGTATTGTTTTATTTTTCGAAGGTTCCTTGTTTGTATTTGACTTTAATTATAATTGAAATTTATTTCTTTAGTTTCTTCTGCTTGGGTTTTTCTTAATCGCTTTTGTTTATTTTCTAGCTTTATCAAACATAAACTTTCGATTGGAAATAAATAATTCAATTGGTGTCAAAATTAACATTTTATATATTAAATATATAAATAAGAGGCGCCAAAAATTGTATCACAGGCACGCGCGTGAATTTAAAGAACGGACCTGAGATTGGAAGACTATCAATATAGGATCACTCTATTTGGTAATAGGTTGTTTCGGTTAGTAAATAAAGCAGTTTGAAGTCATCAAGTTTCAATAGATTTAGAATGTTAGCTGATATTCCCTTTATCAATACTTAGTTGTTCCTAATTGGCACGAAAAGTTGAATTATCTTACACAAATATCAGTAAGAATATGCCTAACATGCATTTACCTTAATTTATCAATAAAATTAAGATAAGTTCGAATATTTATAAGTTGTTGGAAACATTTGCTGTTACAGTTGAGGTTCGACCACAAGCACAAAATGTATAGTTATTCATGGTTTATCTTTGTTACTGTTATAATAAATGGGATAAGTAAGTTTATAATATCTTATTTCAAGGTTTCATGATTATAGGGAACCATCAATTTCCTCTAAAGCTATCCTACCCTACATGGAATTATCAGCCACTACATACTTTCAGATCATTATCTCATGTTCAGTGATTGTTTGTCGCATATCATTCAAATGAGAACAATTGAGCAACACCATATTGCTGCAATGATATTGCAGACCTACACAACTTTGATCATTAAAATTATACAGAAACAAGAGAACGTATTTTATTTCAATGTTGGATCCAAATTTATTTACTCGTATATATTAGAGAGATACCACTCACGAACTCATCACTAAATCTCTGGAACTATAAAGCCGACAGACTTGAAATTTAACAGATAAGTTTCTTATACTACCCAACCACCGCCTATGACAGACTTCTACGCTCAAAAGGAGTTGTTATTCAATGATTTTTACAGTTCAGCTGATAACAAAATATTGTAATTATACATAGAGTAGAAACATATTTATGTCAATCTATTTTACGATTATTCCTATGAATATAATCGAATTTTCAATGACGTGAAATACAGTATGACTGTTGATTTCCATGAACATACGATTCTAATCATAAGGTCGAAATGAAGCTCCCAAAAATAAAATTGATATTCTTTTGGAAATGCGTCTCGACAACTGGGTATGTCAATGGATCCAAACAAAGAACGTCAAGGGTCTTATAGTATGGTCCAGTGACTCATCAGAATTCACCAGTTGAAGATAAGATGCAGATTGGAAAGAAAATAGCATATTCTTTAGAAATTATCTATTATTTGTTATAAAATATTTCCATAAATGAACAATGTTTTCAGATCTGTCATCCGAAAGTCCTTATTGCCCAGCGAATCAAGAATACGTGAATATAACTGCTAATTGTCCACCTACTTGCGAATTTCGAAACCCACCATGTTACATCACCACCGTCCCAAAAGCTGGTTGTCAGTGTAAAGGAAGCTTCATTTTCCTAAATTCGAAGAAAAGGCGATGTGTACCTGTCAGTAGTTGCCCAGGTGAGTGAGAAAACAAAAGTTTTATACACAGCACTCTTCACCAAAAGACTGTTGGTGTTTAAGTATATGGCGGAAATACTGTTCCAAATTTTAGAGATCAAAGACACGTCAGCATCTATCTATAATTATTGAAATTATGCCAGACGTTATTTTCTGACTTAAATGAAGGATATGTAGATGATTTCAATTCTATATCTATCTATACCCTCACAGATATAGCTATCGAATTACTTAGGTCTGCTTCGAATTTTCCTAGATACCAAATAGCATCAAGGCTACCATTATCATCCATAAATATGAAGGCACTTCCAAAGTAGTTTCATGGTATTTCTTCTATAGGGCAGAGTCAATATTTTCTACTATAGAAAATTTTAACTAATCTATTCGTACTAGCTAGCTAGTATGTTCTCTTCTGTCTCGGCTCATTCAAAAATTCTGCCCAACTTGCATTATTGATTGATGTCATGCTTCAT
The DNA here is from genome assembly GCA_958510875.1 of Endomychus coccineus. Lineage (NCBI taxonomy): Eukaryota > Metazoa > Arthropoda > Insecta > Coleoptera > Endomychidae > Endomychus > Endomychus coccineus. The sequence continues at coordinate 183,793,230 of OY294068.1, read as the reverse complement.
GAGGATTGCTGATATCCTTATTTATCGATGAGTTCGCAGTTATTTCATCAGTAAAAATATGATTGAAGGCGTTCTCCAGAAGGTCACCAAATCGACCTATCATATCCCAGCTATTATTTTAGTTTACCATGATTAATCTGTATGCAATGAATGAGTCAAAAGACATCAGATTGAAGGTCCTACATGAGTATTGTATATCGAATACGGGCAATTCTAAATTAGAGGAGACGGCCAAGGGGGGTCTGCGGATCTTGGCGGGGCAATTTTTTTCCGTTTCTATATCGTATTTGAACTCGTTTACCGGCATTTAGGGATTAATAAAATACCCTTTAAAAAGTTTTCTATGAGTTTTTTCAATTTTTTTGGTTTTTTTTCAACGAAAATGCCAAAAAACTGTGTTTGACACCAGAAATCGGAAATTGGCCGCTGAATTCAAAAATGGTGTCAGTTTCCTTCCATAATCCATCATTTTCTATCCATTGGCTGATTTTCGGCAAAATACCTTTTTTTTTTATGGCGGTGTGAGCAGCCATTTAAAAAAATTTTGTTTTCAGCGAAATCTGCGTGTTTTTACCTCAGCTTTACGATCAAATAAGAATTCTTCTGACTAAATGAGTTTCAGAGGTCGAAAAATTGAAAAAACTCCAACAGTTTTTACACTCCAGTATATCATTAATTTTCCGCCAAAAACCAAGTAAACGTAATTTTCTTTCGTGATCAAAATGATTTTGATGTAAAATTCCCCAAGCATTCTGATTCTGACAATTTTTCAATCCCACATGATGACCCAGAGCCACAAAATTCAACAAAGCGCAAAAAATAGGAGGCAAAACATCGGAACCGAATGTAAATTAGTGTAATTTAGTAATTTTGTGGCTCTGGGTCATCATGTGGGATTGAAAAATTGTCAGAATCAGAACGCTTTGGAAATTTTACATCAAAATCAGTCATTTTGATCACGATTTTAGTCGATTTAAAGTTTTAAGAAATAAACTTCAAACATTACAAAAAAACGAAGTCTCTAGATTTGCAGCTACGAAAAAGCTTTTTTTAAACTGCTTTTCCAAAGCACCAAAATATTTTTAAAAATAATGTTATAGCATGTTTTCGACCGAAAATTGTCCAAGTAATCCAAATATCCTACTTACAATTCTAAATTCTGCAACTTTGAGGTCGAAAAAAGTCAAAAACTGGAAGAAAATTACGTTTACTTGGTTTTTGACAGAAAATTAATGGTATACTGGAGTGTAAAAACTGTTGGATGACGTTCGGGAACTGTTTTCTTACCGTAAAATTTCCCACTGAATCCGATTCCGGAGTCATATGTCCCAAGAAAAGACTTGTCAGCGACCTGACGACAGATTTTTGTACAGTAATGTCGGTTTTTTGTGTTTTTTTTTTATTTTTTTCGATTTTTCGACCTCCAAAATCCATTTAGTCAAAAGAATTCTCATTTTATTGCAAAGCTGAGGTAAAAACACACACATTTTGCTAAGAAAAAAAAATTTAAGTGGCTGCTCACACTGATATGACGCCACCAAAAAAAAGATACTTTGCCGAAAATCTGCTAATGGATAGAAAATTATGCGTTATGTAAGGAAACTGACATCATTTTCGGATTCAGCGGTCAATTTCCAATCGGAAATGACTTCTTGGACATTTATTTATTATAAAATATCAATTTCTGGGGTCAAGAACAGTTTTTTGACATTTTCGTTGGAAAACAACCCACAAAATTAAAAACTTTTTAAAAGGCATTTTAATCTCTAAATGCCGGTAAACGAGTTCAAATACGATGTAGAAACGGAAAAAAATTGCCCCGGCAAGTTCTGCAGACCCCCCCCCCTCCTTCAATTTAGAATTGTCCATATATGGAGATCATACTTTCGGGATATCATCCTTAGTTAGACGAATTGTTTATCCTTTGAAGATAATAACCATAAGACCATTTTTCATAACCTGGTATTATTAACAAAGACCATAAAATATGGATTTCTCATTGGGGCGTAGAACCTAGTCAGTATAAGTATATTTCATATGGTCAATACTAAAATATGTAATGTTAGGTACAATTATGATCAAAACTTTTTTCAGAAACCTGCAGTAAATCATGTTTCGAATATTCATCTTGTGGAACTTGCCGAACCTGCCAAACTCTATTAGCTCCTCCTTGTCCACCTGTCTGTCAAGAAGGATGTTTCTGCCGAACGCCTTACTTACTTGATGAAAAATCGTTAACATGTGTCCTAGAAAAAAATTGCCCGCCTATTTGAGGCATCTTTCATAGTCCTTTACTACAATAAACGATTTATGAACACTGATAACGTTCTTTTCTACACATATTATTCCTTTCAAAAAATACTCCTCTACTATCCCGCAGAAATTTCGATTTCATACTTATGTTTTCAATTATAACTACTTGTGATGAAACAAATATCAATGTTCCAGTTCATTTGGAAGAATTCAGGATACATCTGCTTTTCGGTTCATATTATGTCGAAGACAAAGTCAAAGAAATTGATGATGAATTTGATAACACTTCATACGGAACTTCTATTTACTTCAAGATGTTATAATGCCATAATCCCATGTTTCTAGAAACATGCAGTAAACCATATTTCCGATATGATCGTTGTGGAGCGAGATGCCCTATCACGTGCCAGAATCCAGTGAGCAGACCATGTATGGGAGCTTATGAACTAGGGTGTTACTGCCGATTACCGTACATACTTGAGGAAAGGTCATTGAGATGTGTTTTAAAAAAGAATTGTCCACCTTTTTGAGGAACAATATGTAGGTAATAGTGATTTTTAATAAACGTTTTTTGTAGTGATAAACTGATGTATTATCCCATAATATTATCCACAGATAGGACAACATCGTTTAAGCGAAATATTAACATTTCCTTGTGAAGTACTAAGCAGACCTTTCCATTTCCCTCACTACACGTAGTGAGTGAAACAGGATCATGGCACCATTTTCTCCTTTAATTCTGAAGATAATTGTTTGGATTTGATATATCCTATACACATAATAAGCTCCACTTTGGATATATAAGTTAATTTTTGTCACTCCTGGTTTCGCCGGAAGTGACACTGACTTTCACAGCCGATGACAAGGTCTAGGTTCTCTTCTCTACAGTATCTCACTTTTCACTCCCTCTGGAGGTGACTCCCTGCCATGATGAGAGTAGGCGGCAGCCATAAATATATATGTATATATAAACTTTCCGTGTTTTCATTTGCTCAAATCCTCATACCCAACTCTGATGACCACTGCCAGGTCTCTGGTAGAGAATTCTTGAAGCAAGGTTATATCTAGACCTCTGCTGACAATTCAATCTCTAGGCTATGCATGCAAACCACTAGCATAAAGCCTTCCTGTCAGGCCCAACCTACAGATCTGGATACGAAAACACCAGGATTCTCATATCATAACCATTGCTGGTGATGTCCTCATTGTTAGGATTGCTTTGAAAGACTTCGAGCTCAGGATTAGTCATGAGGCTAGTCTATTTTTCGGGAGAATTGAGCCCATGAAAGCCACGAAGCTTTTCAACGTAATCACTTTCACCTAGGATTCGTCCATACCGAGGACGAATAGAGTGCCAGAGGCACCAACTAATCCCTTTTAAGGACGGTCCACTCTGAGGCGGTTTTAGATTCCGAGTCCACCTGCACCTCCGACGCTGTCGCAGTAGAATTGGTGGACTCTTCCACACCCGTACTCTCCTCACTTACCACAGAGGTCAAAGAGACCTGCTGCAAGGAATTTTCAACTCTGTCTGTCATGTTAGTCCCAGGAGCAGCTAGGAGAAGAGGTCCATCCATGCAGGGCCTCGCTTACTTGAGTAAGGATAGTGTACGAGGGGAGGGCGCCAGGTATTCCAAGGTACCGCTTGCGACACAGCTCCGTCTGTGCCAAGGATCTTTCTCCACGGTAGCTAACACCTCAGATTACGGCACGAAAACCCCCACTCCTGTGTCGCCTACTCGGCAAGAGGTTTGCGCAACAGCAAGTCGGAGAGCTGCTTGTTTGCCAATTCGATATGCTTTGCTCATCACAAGTCTTTGGAGTCACAAATAAAACTCGGACGAGGGATGAGTCAGTTATACTGGGCTCATTCACTAACATGCTCGTCTATAGGGATGCTCACTTTCAAACCTGAGAACCCACTTATAAGGATCCACTCACATACACTCCAGTACCCCTGTAGTCCACCGATGGATGAGTCCCACTATAGTATCAAATGAATCAATTTTGAAAAATGAATACTTCACTTTGCTAACCTCAACAGAAATTGAGCGCATCGCACATGACCTACACCAACTCTGGAAATACTTGGTAGTATTTCACTTATCTATCTTGTGAAGCGATACAATGCGTATAACTCGCTCCCACCATAATAATGCAGAAAGTAATATCAAAATGTGCACCTGAAAAAATGATATGACAATTTTTCAATGAATATTTATTAAAGTACTGTTTATTCATATTATGATTATCTAAAGAATTTTTGGTAATGATATCTGTATTTTTATAACCATTAAAGCGACTCCTATGATTATCTGCAATGGCATTTCAAAACAAAATCGTAATTAAAAGAACACATATAACTGTATATTATGTTATTGCCGAAACAAGAAGAGATTACTCTCCACGAATAAAGTAGGAAGGCTTAGGTCACTATTTCCACTCCACGGTTGTGATTAGAAGATTTGGAAAAGCTAATGTCTACTAAATTTTTAGGAAACCCTGCATGAATGTTATTACAATGAAAACATTTCAACTCATAATCTCCCGTTTTTTTTAAAGAGTGAGCTTTAAAACACGTTAATAAATTAAACTTTTAATCGTGGGCATTTGCATATTTTATGTAGAGTTGTATTATGTTCTCGTCTCCAAATAAGTTCATCAACAGGAAGATTCTTGGATGCTATTGTATTCATTGTATTCAATTCTATTGTTGCATCTTCTATCTGAGAAAGTTATGAGAATGCTCCATGTATCACGGGAATCGTAATTTCTGGTCAAAAATGATATGAAATCATTTTGATTAATGTGGAATCAATCTATGCTGTACATTCTCAACATTCAATTCATGAGTAAAATAATTAGAACACCACACCACAGACGCATACTCGAATTAGTACTGCGAACTAACGAATTGGATAAAATAGTTGGAGTATCAATATTAACAAAATCTCGACAGTTTCTTATGACGAATTTTATAGGCAGATGATATAATATTGTTAATAAGTGGTATAAATGAAATTTTTTTGGATCAAAGATGGCGTATAAATCCTTAAAGGTAGACGGTCGAAAAAGAATGTGATTATGAGCTGAATAGTCGTAAATGATTGTACTTAGTTCCCGAGTAAAGGACATTACGTTACATTTTGCTGCATTCAGCGCTAGCTTATTGTTGAATCACGTAATTTCAAGCCCGTGAAGGTCACATTGAAGTGAAATACAGTCACTTATATTTTCAATCAGCCTGAATATTTTCAGGTCATCTGCATATTTTGGAATGTTGAAAGAAATAACTTCTACTATGTCGTTTATGAACACTTTAAAAAAATAGGGGTCCAAGAACAGAGCCCTGTGGTACTCCGTTTTAACCGTTTTAACAATTCAGTTGGTCTCTGAACATTCCTCGGAGATAAAGAATTAAATTCTCTTGATACTTTCTTCCACGTATTCATTTTATCTTGGTTGGTAAACGCATCGGTGTTTTTATTCTCTAATACAGAGTGAGTCAGTTTTTTGTAGCCAAACTGCAACAGGAGATAGAACAAGTGTTTTTAAGGAGAAAAGTTCAATAAACATATGTCGTAGAAGGCTTCGTTTTCGAGATACAGGGTGTTCAAATTCAAAAAAAAAAATTCGTTTTTGCGAATATCTCCGGAACCGTTTATCGTACAGAAAACAGCTTTTGTAAGCATTTTCTACTCATAGTAAGCTATGTTCTGTGTGATGAAAATTATTTTTTACTCATAATTGGTGAATATTTTGAATGGGTAGTGGGTGTTTTTCTCCCCAACTTCTACGCCACTAGAAAAAAAACGGTTTTGAGACAACCATTAGAACCGTCAATATTTTCTACACAAAAAAGTACTCGCTCATAAACTCTAAAGTTGACCGTGTTCGAGAAAAATCAACTTTTATGTTGAAAAACATGGTCAATTCTTATTAATTAATCAAAATTTATTCAAACGTTAGAACAAGTAACAAAACCAAAGGATTGACCATGTTTTTCAACATAAAAGTTGATTTTTCTCGAAAACGGTCAACTTTAGAGCTTATGACCAACAGTACCTTTTTTGTGTAGAAAACATTTTCAATTCTAATGATTGTCTCAAAACCGTTTTTTTCTCAGTGGCGTAGAAGTTGGGGAGAAAAACACCCACTACCCCTTCGAAATCTTCACCAATTATGAGTAGAAAAAATTTTTTTATCACACGGAACATAGCTTATTATGAGTGGAAAATGCTTACAAAAGCTGTTGTCTGTACAATAAACGGTTCCGGAGATATTCGCAAAAAACGAACTTTTTTCTTCAATTTCAACACCCTGTATCTCGAAAACGAAGCCTTCTACGACATATGTTTATTGAACTTTTCTTCTTAAAAACACTTGTTCTATCTCCTGTTGCAGTTTGACTACAAAAAACTGACTCACCCTGTATAAGCTTATATTTTGCAACAAGTGTAAATAAACATGTTTTTCCATTTATCGCGAAATTGCATGAACGATTTCTGGACATTCCCTGTTTGTCTGGCATTTCAAAAATCAAAATTACCAGAAATACGCTTTATACCTGGAAAAACCTGATATTAGCAAAATTATTAAAACTAGGTTAGAGTACGCCATGTGAAGATAGTCATATGTACCAACTAATATAAAAATAACAAGAATAACTAATATCAATATAGTTTAGTTGAACGACGGTGCAAGCGAAACAGTTAATCTAAGATTTCATTAGTTAATCGTGATCTTCTTGACGATCACAAATACGGTGGAAGTGGCCCTTACCAATCGATCGTGGAATAGTCTGCTAAACTTCATTCTGGATATAATAATGATTGAACTAATAAAACAAAAATAGCAATTGCGTGTTTTGGCAATCCTCAGAACGCCGCTATCATTCCTCCATAAATAATTAAACATTACTTCCAAGAGTAGTTTATTATATCTATGATAATTTATCAATATTTATTATCTACTTGATATTCGGTTGATTATAATAGATATAATTGAAAACGAAGAAACTCATAAATGATTCTCGTTTTACCTTAGCAATCATAGCCAGATAGTATCCACAGTAATCGTGTTTAAATATTATGATCTGGAATTATATACAGGATGTATAATAAGGAATGAGCCATACAACATTCCCTGGCCCAAAATATTACAAATGAACCCAAACGTTGTTAATCAATTCTTAGTAATAACTGAAATACGGGATTTGAAGTTAAACTATTTCTTCAATTTTAATCAAAGGTTCTTGACAGTCTTAGCCATATCGTTATGGAAATTTTCACAATGAGTTTATTTTGGACGACAAATCACATGTTGTCATCAGTTTTTTTTTTATTTGTATGTAGCGCAGTGATCAACATTTTAGACATAACTGTTGCAGCTTTCTTCAAACATTTGCGATATTCCTTTTTCTTATTGAGTTTCAATCAAAAAAGTATGGCTCCTAAATGTTTCTAACTTGGGTGTTTTCGTAATATTTACATTTTAAACTTTCCTTGTCAGGTGAAGCATTTCCTATGAGTAGATTCAGGATCTTCGATTTCATGATTATAAGTTTGTTCCCAGTTTCTAATTGTTGTATCTACATGAATTATAAAAATAATGACCTCTTTTATTTTTACCAGTTGCAGCATTATCTGTTGATGAGTTTGCGTAGTGAGCTTATAATGTAAATGTTTTGAAAACGGTTACAGCAAAGATGTAAAAGTCGCGCAATAAAACGTCTGGCCCCACAACATACGTTTTTTTTGCATTGCGTGATTAGAGTACGGTCATTGGATGCATTGCTCAATTTCAATTCAACATTTTAAGGAACTATTGGAATCAGTACCGATATGTGGCAGTACTATAGGGAAGTTCATTCTTTTCATTCAATCAAAACAAGGGCAGATAAGCCTTGATTTCGTAGACCACTTGATTGGGTACATTGTGCGCGCCTTGAAACAAAACTCAGACCAGCACGCTACAGTTCCGCATGGACTGATGTCTCTTATGGCTTCAGTCGGCTTGTATGCGCTGCCGAGGTGTTGTGGCCTAAGAGAAGCCAGTGCTGAACATTATAATAGGATATGAGAGCCAATTTCGTCTCTCCGCATCCATTACAACCTGGGTCATCAACAACGCCCATCAAATGTAGATGTCTATTCAGATAACAGTGGCCTGTAAGAAGTTCTGCCACCAGTTTAATGCCTGTTCTGCTCAGAGAGAGAAGGATTTTCAGCGTTTGGGCGAGAACTCTACAATGTGAAGTTCCGCCTGGCTTATACCGGGGTGACCACACCAATCCGAGAATCACTGCCTATCCACTAGCTCTCTGAGAGCTGAAGCTGGTTCCTTCTGCCTAGTTCGACCTCTGCACTCCCAAACAAACCTAGAAATCATTGCATCAGCGTGTTATTCCTCAATAAAACCCCCGTTTACCGATTTCCATAGCATTAGTGGCCTGTAAGAAGTGCTGCCACCACTAAGATGCCTCTTCCACCCAGAGAGAGAAGGATTGTCGATCATTTGGAAGAAAACTGTGAAGAACCAGAGTCTCTCTGCACTCATATACAAGCCTAGAAGAATCAGGCTGTTTGTGAAGATGCTTGATGAGGTGTCATAACGTCTGTCACGTGTTCAAGTCGTCTATCACGTGTTCACACTGTCATGGTGTCCGTCGCGTGTTCAAGTCACTAGTAACGTATTCTGTAACGTTTTTCATCGACTTTAGCATCATCATTACGATGAAACCGAAAGTGAGTTATATATTCGACACTTAATTACACCGGAAACGAAACCGGAAGTGACTGTTTTATTGATGTTCTGAACAATAATATGCTATATATATAGCGATCGCCTCTACCGGTTTTCCGCAATGAGGGTTTGACATTTTTATTCTTCGGAATATAGCTTCATGGGTATCAAATGAAAGGCATCGACGCATAGAGTATGGATTTTATGATTTTCTGTGGGAAAAATCCAATATGATGGGGATATCATTGCTGCAAAATAATATCAGTATCGATATGTCCTTGGAAGAATACTCATTTAAACTGTTGTATCGGCGCGTTATGAAGAACTAACCACAAAATTTACTTCATTCCTCAATTGCACCAGGGTTTCTCTGTACTACCAAACGAACCAAAAAATCATTGTATCGGCTCAAGAGGACCCCCGTTTACCGATGTCCATTGAATTATGTCGAAAACTATCAAGAACAATTGAAAGAACTGCAAAAATATATTAACTATAGCTCCCGTAGTTCAGTTACTATTAAGATCATTTGCATTATTTTGACTCAAGGTTAGCAAATTTACGGTACTCGTGGCAACATAGTCAATTTTGTATGGATTTACTTCATTCGAAATAAAATCGTACAATTTTCCAGCAGTTTTAGGTACCTATCTAATTTCAATGGAGTTAGAATGTTCGTAGGTATTTTCTTTATCAATATTTCGTTATTCATAATTGGCAGGGAAAGGTGAAATATCTTGCACAATTATCATTAGGAACATATTTAACATTATTTACATTCATTTATCAATGAAATTAAGATAAGTTTGACTATTTATAAACAGTTAGAAATCACTTGCTGTTACAGTTGAAGTACTACCACGATTCTAAAATGTTTAGTTCTTCATTCTTTGTATTTGCTACTGTTTTAATAAATGCGATAAGTAAGTTTTCTTATTTGAGTTTTACTATAAGCTTTCCTGAGTATAGGAAACCACTACCTAAAGGTAGATCAATCTTCATGCAAATAGTATCCCCTAGAAACTTTCATATAACTATCTCATATGATGGATGATTGTCCTATATTATTCAAATGCAAACGATTGAATAACGAAAATACCGAAACAAACTTGTAATAATCTATTCATTCAACCTTGGTTATTGAAATTATTCAGAAACCTGGAGCATTATTGCGAGTCCGGAGAGTATATTACATTTATTCAAGCTATTTCTAAAATCGTTAAAATAAGTCCTAGATCAAAATTTCCTTCACCGTAGTATTTCTCATCGGATTTCAAGCAACTTCATTTTTCATTCATCTGTCTGTATGGATGTCTGCGAGTCCGTCACGAATTGCTTGTCTACACAATAACTCAAAAACGAAAGCTCCTATCAAAATCAAATGTTGACAAAATATTGTTTGCTATTCGATGACAAACCCTATTGTTTTTTAGGGAAATCGTAAGATAAGCGCACCCTGTTAAGGAGGGTTGAAAATTTAATAAAATCACAGTTCCAGAAATATATATTGAATCGATTCAAAAAAAATCTTATAGTAAATTTGAATTAATTCAAAACACTGCTTTCCCCCAAATTTAAATAGAATCGTTCAACTACAAAAACAATTATTGAAGTAAACTTAAATTGATACCGTATTTTAAGTGTTTATAACGAACGGGGAAGTACCAAAGGTATGGTCTAGAGTCTAGTATGCTCGGCTCCCACTCAGTAGGATAGGGTTCGATTTTCAGTAACGGAGATATTGTTTTTTCAATATCGTGTTAATAAAAACTTCATTAATTTAAGTATTATTCAGTTGTGTACAGAGAATGGAGTGAATAATTTATTTCATTATCTTTATAGATAACAATTATATAAAAGTCAGTAACCGAATCAAATAATTTACGAAGAGTAACGTTGTCACGCTCACTATCTGTTCTCCAAGTTTAAATAGTGTTATAGTGTATCCACAGTGTGTGCTCTTTCATAGTTTATCTCATCATCTGTTAGACTCATGAACATATGATTCTAGTCAAATCTCGGTAACTGGGGATCTCAATGGACCCAAAGAATTTCACGGCTTTGTAGTATGTTCCTGTAGGAATATGGGAAAATTCTTCGGAAATTTTTCACAAATTTCTGTGCTAGATGTTATGAAATAATTTAGCAAATGAACAATGTTTGCAGATTTGTCATCCGAAAATCCTTGTTGCCCACCGAATCAAGAATATGTGAATATGACTGCTAATTGTCCACCCACTTGCGAATTCCGAAACCCGCCATGTTACATCACCACCCCTCCGAAAGCCGGTTGTCAGTGCAAAGAAAACTACATTTTCCTGAATTCGAAGAATAGGCGATGTGTACCTGTAAATAGTTGCCCAGGTAAGTGAGAAGAAATATAAAAGCTGCATACAGCACTCCCCTTTGATATTCTTGGTGCTTAAGTATTTTGCTAAGTTATTCAAACAAATTTCGTTATATTCAATTCACCAATTTTTTTTACACCTTGGCCACACGAGAGTGAAACCTACAATGTTCGGAGAACATCGTGTGAGCCAGCCGTGGAATGTTGAGATAGGAGATAAGCATTCGAATTTTTCTTGGAGTCTTGGAGGTTATAGGAATATGGAAAGACCTCACAAGGTTCACAACTTTGCTGTTCGATAGAATAATGAAGTCTGGTAAAAAGAAGTTCGGCAGGTCTCGAGCTTGACAATGAAGAAGTGCTCATCTAGTCCGTTTATCTGGAATCTCTCGACACCGACCATGGAAATATCTATAGAAACCTTTCTACGATGTTCTACAGAGGTCAATGAACTCGTAAGAGTCACGAATAGATCTCTTCTGAAAGAATCCAAGATCTTCAGCGTATATTTTGGAGCCGAACTCCAAAACATGTTAATAGTACTCCAGGACAGGTTGAATCTGTGCTTTCGTGGATTATGAAGAGCTGCTGGGATGTAAAGTAGCTCTTGGCGTGGAATAGAAAACCAAGCTGGTGTTGTTGGTAGTGATCTCGTTCCAAAATATTTGGCAGATCTCCATTAATTGCCTCAACCTGTCTGTGTCTCGCTCCTCTGGCTTTCATTGGATGGTATAGGGGCTCTAGATCTATCCTATTTCGTACATAGACGGTAAATTGAATTTTGACATGATAATCAAACACGTCAGCATCTTGAAATGAATGAATTTCACCAGTCTGTGGTTATTTAAATTAGGATAAATATAATGTAAAAAGACGTTACTTCCTGATTATGATGAAAGATGTAGATGATCTCATTCCTATAATTTCATCTCCTGTTTCCTCTTGGATATTGCAAATGAATTATGCAGGTACGCTCTAAATTTTTCTATATGAGAAGATCAGAGTTATCATCATTATCGATAAACATGTAGCTGCTTCCAAAGTAATTGTTCTGTTTCTAAGTATCTCTTGTAAAGGGCAAAGTCAATATTTCCAACTATAAGAAATCGAAGCTTAAGAGTTGGTTCATTCCTTGAATATTCGTAGCTTGTGGGATCTTTTTATTGGTGAATTGTCTGAATTTTCTAGATTTTATTTCAACTAGAATAGTGTAGTACGTTAAGCGATAAGCTAGCTAGTATGTCCTTTTCTATGTTGGCCTACTCAAGGTTCTTCCCCAAATTGAAGTAGTTAATCTAGTCATGGCTCATGGGGCTTGCTGATATCCATCATGATGAATGAGGTCGCAGTTACTGCGTCAGTAACAATATGGTAGAAGGCATTATCATTATTAGGTTTCATGCAATAAATACGTTATCGAAACGTCAGATTGTAGGTGCTTACCACATGGAAATTCGTATATCAAATAAAGTTTGATTTATCAGATCCAGGATGAATAACTGTTGCGATTTGAAGGGTATCAATTTTAACCTTGTCAAAAATCTTCTTGTTGATTGTAGTGGATTTTGGTGTCACCAAATACCAAAAGTTTCATCATGAAATTCTTTTCAATTGTGCAGTAGTTCGATGTAACGTAAGAAAAATATATTCGGCAAACGGGAGAAGCATACTTCACATATGAATTGTACGCGAAAAGATTTCCAGATTTCGGGGCATCATCATTAATTATTATTGGACAAATTGTTCGTTGTTTGAAGACTACATCCCTGAAAAAAAATGTTATAATCTGGTGTCTTCTATAAGACTCATCATTGCTTGAAACATGAATTATTTCTCATTGGGACACCGTGGATAGAAATGGGAGCATAACTGGTCAGGATATATTTGATATGTCTAATACTAAAATATGTAATGTAGGTACTATTATGATGAAAACGATTTTCAGAAACCTGCAGCAAACCATATTTCGAATATACAACTTGTGGAACTTTATGCCCAGTCACCTGTCAACAGCAAATCATTCGTCCATGTATAGATTTCTGTCAACCAGGGTGTTTCTGTCGATCGCCTTATTTACTTGATGAAAAATCGTTAACATGTGTCTTAAAGAAAAATTGCCCGCCAATGTGAAGAATCTTTTATAGTCTTTCATTACAATAAACGGTTTACGAACACTGATAACCTTCTTTATTACACACTCTCCCGATCATTTGCAGCATTTTCGATTTATTACTTACATCTTCAATTTTCAACTATTCGTGATATACCTAATTTTTCTATTTGTATTAGACCTAAAAGAAAGTGAAAGAAAATTATGATGAATTTGAAATCATAATCCCAATATATATACATATCTATACAGTTTCCAGAAACGTACAGTAAATCATACTTTCGATATGATGTTCCTTGTGGAACGAGGTGCTCTATCAAGTGCCAGAATCCAGTACGTAGAGTTTGTCCAACGTATAAACATAGCAAAATGGTTAGTAGTTAGGTCAAAAATTCTTTGGAACTAATTGCAAAATTGGAAGATTTCAAACTTGAACCTGGCGATACCTTCGTTTAATTTGATGTTGTTTCACTATTTACAAATGATCAAGAAGAAATGGCTTTCAAATACGAATATCCCCAACAGAAACTGCTCAGAATGCATGATCCTTCGATCTTTATGTATGGAGCAAAATTATTTCACTTTTAACAAAAACTACTGTAAGCAGACCGGATGTGTAATGAGCAATTCACTCTTTTATTTTTGGTTAACATTTTTGTAAGCGAACTTGAAACCTTAAAATCGAAGTTAAATCAGTTTCCAAAACTTTGCGATTAATGTTTCAATGATATTTTCGCTATTATAAAGATTTTGATTTGTGAGCCTTTTTGAATTCGCTTAATAGCTATTTTCCTTCACTCAAATTCACTGTAGGAATAGAAACAGCTTATCTGTTACTAAACTTATTGAGAAAAATCTGCTGGATGTCAAAAATGCAATTTGACATGGTTAAATCCAACAGAAGATGTACATGAAGATTCCAGAAGGTTTTGACAGCAGAAACATTCTGTTTGCAATCTAAAAAAAAAATCTCTATGAGTTTGAGCAAGCTCGACGAGCCTGGAACAAATCCTTTAATAATTTTTTTATGGAACTGAGATTTCAAAGTTCGACCAATGACTATGCATTTGGTAATCAGATGGCGCTTTTGTTTCACTGGCTCTATATGTTGACGATATCTCGTTGCAGGAAATAATTAGAGAAAAATCGATCATATCAAAGATGGCTTGAAGATGAAATTTCTTATGAAAGACCTTGGCACTTCAAGAGTTTGTCTGGGAATCAACATTGAACGAACGGACAACGAGCTTCATCTGAGTGAACGCAGTTACTTTGAAAGATTGCTGAAACGTTTCGAGATGGAAAATTACATTAAGCTTCCTTTCCTAGATATTAACATTATGAGAGATGAATTCGAACTCAACATATAAAGAAAATCACTCAAACAAATAGGTATCAATTATTTATGAGAGAGTTCCATTTACTAGTCAGTTAGATTATTAAAGGTCCCTTTTAGCCCGAAACATTATATCAACTGAGTTGAAAAACTTCAACAAATAGCGTTGGACAAGGGTTACGACAAATCATTGATCGATATCATAATTTCTAAACAAAATGGAAAATGAAACGCAACCAATTTAGAAGCTCTACCTTCGAATAGTTCAAAATTTTCACTCATCATTCTCGAGTAATCGATAAATTCATATCCGGGTTCGCAGAGTACAAATTTCCAGGCGAAAATGGAATATTTCTGGCTCTTCTACTATAGGATCAGGAAATCATCATCAAGCTATTGGTGAAAACCTTCTGATTCTGCATAGCCACTGGCTTCATTCCAAAGCTATGGCAAGCAGTGGAAGTCCATTCCAAAGACTAGTAAAAAATTAGCGTCATATTCCGAATAAAGGTCAGACGATTTCTCAAGAGAATTTATCACTCTCAAAGCACAGTTATGTTATTGACAAATATGTAAGTAATTTAGGATGGGATGATGTCTACTTAGTAGCTGAAAGGTACTCGGTACTCCAACAGTATTTATAGTTGATAAGGGTGATTGTTCCCTATTGATAGTGGTAAAGAGTGTTATTAATTAGATGTATACAGCTTTGACAACTCTTTCGGATGTTGTGGAACAACTATTATATAGTTATTCATAATAGACAGGGTGTTTATTAAGTACTTGCACAAGCTTCAAAGGGAGAATCTTTGACTAATTTTAAGATAAAAGTTCGTATAAACATGGGGCGTCCAAAAAAAATACTTATGTCATTTTTGATTACATTTCTGTTCAATAACATGGAAATTTGACGAAACTCGGGATACTGGGAGTATTAATGATGAGAAACTCAAATATTTACTTGGTTTTTTTGTTTAATGTTAGAGGGCAATTTTTGACTGAACTGACTTATTCTACATTTAATTTTACATACAGAAGGTACTTTTAGTATTTATCGCTGAAAGCAGCCGTTTTGGAAAGAAACCGGCTTGAAGTTAAACATGCGTTGGAATTTTGGAAAATAAAATAAGTGAATTTGTGATAAAATGTGTATTTTATTGATTGTATTGTAATGTGACTAGCTTAGATTATTTATTATAGTAATTATTTATATATATTTGTATTATTCTACAAATAAATTAATAATATTTACAATAATCGCTGATGAAAATGACCACCGCCTACCGATCGACATCGATTGACAAACTCTTTCGAATATACATTATGTCTAATTAATGACGGTACACGATTCAAATATCCTGTTTCCTAGATCCAGTTCATTTTGGACTGCACTTTAGTTTGGTTGCGGGCCGATTTCTGGATGAGAATTACCCTAACAGTTGGATAGGAAGAGCTGGACCGCAAACCTGACTTCCCAGATCACCTGATTGGAATCTTTTGGATTACTTGAAGTCACTAATTTACAAAATTCCAATCCAAAATGAACAAGATCTAAGAAACAGGATATTTGAATCGTGTGTCATCATTAATTAGACGTAAGGTACATTCGAAAGAGTTTGTCAATTGATGTTAAGGCGAATTGATGCATGCGTTGCAGTAGGCGGTGTTCATTTTCAGTAGTATCTCCGCCATAGAACTGTTATCATCGAATTATAATTAAGGAATGCCACAACAACACTGTATGTGGCGCCCTCTAACATTAAACAAAAAACCAAATGAATATTTAAGTTTCTCATCATTAATACTCCCAGTATTCTGAGTTTCATCAAATTGCCATGTTATTGAACAGAAATATAATCAAAAATGAGATAAATATTTTTTTGGACGCCCTTTATCTCAAGAACCAAGCCGTTACGCACCCATGTTTATATGAACTTTTTGTCTTAAAATTAGTGAAAGATTCTCCCTTTGAAGTTTGTACAAGTACTTTATGAATCCCCTGTATATGTAGTTATTAAAGTGTAAATTTGTGTTGTAATCATATTTTACAATTAAATTCCTGTGAATTCACATTTGAGTAGACGCTATGCATTTGTACGTAGTTGAGAAATTGAGACATTTTAATGAATAAAGTATACTCGCAACCTGTTTAACAAAGTCTGATATTTCTATCCACTATTGTTGCGAGCTTCGTTGAAAATAAATCGTGTATTTGTTTTTGTTGTAAGATGCCGCAGCGTTGAGAGTTTACATAGAGATGCATCTTTTAAGGCGGATATACATATGAGAAGGTAAAATATGCGAGAGCACTCACTTTAAGAACATGCAAACTCCTGTAGATTCCATAGCCCTGCTAATCCCTTTCCAAGATGCCAGCATGTTGAATTTTTGTTTGGCGGTGAGTGGAAGACGAGGATCTACCTGAACCGGTGGAGCCGCATCTTCTTGCTTCCTGCTCTGACCTGAATTTCCACTGGCAGCTAACTTTCCAAGTTCACACCCCATTTTCTCACTACCTTAATACAGGCTTAGCAGTATGTTGCTTCAACTATTTGTTATTCACAAGCTTTTACTCACACACACTTTCAGTTAGAACCAACTGCTGTCATTTCCAACGGAATTTATTATCCGAATCTCACAATAAAGAATGTAGCACTTATTCAGACCGAAATCTCCGCAGAATCATACAAAACTATCTATTTTTAAAAGAGAAACACATTAGTTGAGTAAATACGATATTACAATATTTACCTTTACGTTGCTATGTTTGTTACTTTTCAATTAGAATAAACATCGTAACCAGTAAAATCATATAAACAGATTTATTTTTGGATTCAGATCCTCTTAATAACCTATTTGAGAGGTTTCAGGAGTTTTCCGGCTACTTGATATCTAAAGTTATTTTTACAGGTAATTTTACTAATAAACAACAGTTCTCGTTATTTACATCAAGGTATTTCCAAAATATCTCTATCACAAATAATTTAATGACGAATTTCTGACAAATATGGCTATTTACACTTTTCTAAAATAGAAAACTGGTTTTGATAGTTGACATCATTTATTTAGATGCATCAAATCGGTAAATCAAACATTAAAATGCTGAACCTCAATAATCTTCGATAATTTTGAATATAAAATGTTCCTAACCTATTGTTTACCTAAAATTCATAAACCATCAAACATTAATTGTGTTTTCAGGTATAACATAGCTGGTTAGTGAAGGAATTTAGCAACCAAATATTCAAATTGTCTACATGATGTATTTTAAAACTCTACGTTTTATACTGACACGTGCCGATTTCGAGAAATCCAGGATTTACAAAATCAATTGTGAGTCGTGTTCAGAATGCTATGTGAATCAAACTAATAAGAACATTTAAACTCATCATAAGGAACTTTTTGCCCATATAAAGAAAAATAATGGTGAAAAATCAGCGGTAGCAGAGCATATTTTAAATACTGGTCACACCATTTCTCAAGAAAGTTTATCACTTTTAAAAGACAGTACGAACAAAAGATAATTTAGAAGGGATTACAAAGTAACAAGCAACTTGTTATTTACATCAAGGTATTTCCAAAATATCTCTATCACAAATAATTTAATGGCGAATTTCTGATAAATATGGCTATTTACACTTTCCCAAAATAGAAAATTGGTTTTGGTAATTGACATCATTTATTTGGATGCATCAAATCGGTAAATCAAACATTTGTTACAGGTACTTCCTGTACCTCAATAATCTGCGATAATTTTAGATACAAAATGTACCCAAACTATTGTTTACCTTAAATTCATGAACAATCAACAATTTCAAACAATAATTATTGTTTCAGGAATAACATAGCAAAATTGTTAGTAAAGGAATCCAGCAACTTCCAAATATTCAAATGGGCTACATAATGTAATTTACAACTCTATGTTTTTTACTGACACGTGCTGTCAGGTTGAATTCCAAAATTATTGACAGTATAATATATAAAGTTTCCGATTTGGACAAATCCGGGATTTACAAAATCAATTGTGAGTCGTGTTCAAAATGCAAAGTGGGTCAAATTCGAAGGAACATTTTAACTCGTTATAAGGAACTTTCTGCTCGTATAAAGAAAAATAAGCGGTAGTAGAACACATTTTGAATACAGGTCACACCATTTCTGAAGAAAGCTTATCACTTTTAAAACGCAGTACAGACAAATATTCAGGTAACTTATAAGGGATGGAAATGTATAAACGAAAAAGCAATTTATTGAATTTCGATCTATTTCCAGCTGAGGGTATCCCATTGCTTACATTATTATTCCCCAATATAAATATACAGGCACATTTTGATTTATCATTTAGTTTACTCTGATGATGGCAACTTGGTAGTCGAAAGGTCCTCAGTACTTTCTACTTTAATAGTATTTTTAGTGGATAAGGGTGATTATTCCTTATCAACAATGTAATGTAACCTTGTTTCATTTTGGCTCCTGCACTTACAAAATTATTGATACTATATGTTACTTCCATGATACCATAGAGCATTGAATTTCATATAAATATTGTAATGGATGAATAGGTATAGAAAAGATTTCAACAAATTATTAGCCCCAGGATATGGTTACAATTTGTAATGGCTGAGTTGATGGAAAAGCTTCCAACTGTTGTAAAAATTATTATAATCGTCTTGGTAGAAAATTGTATATAAATATTGAATATAGTTTGGTTGAATTGAGTTTGACTTGTGAATGACAGCTATTAAGTTGTAATTAGTATGGAAATAGTAAATAGTTATAGGAAATTGTAAAATTGAAAAGTAATTATTAAAATATATTATATATTAGAATATTTTATGTTTACATATTTGAGTGTGGAACAAAATTATTTCATTTCCAACAAAAATTTCTAGAAACAAACAAGCGGATGTGCAATGGGCATTCAACTCTCTCCTTCTCTGGTAATATTTAACTTCGTAATAGTATAGTATTCACTTATAAGTGAAGATTTTGATCTGCATGGTTTTTGAATACGCCTAGTAACCAATTTGATTGAATTAAATTAACTCTAGAATATGAAATGAATAACTGTCTTCCTAGTCTTCACATTAAGATGCTCACCATTTGCAGTGCGAAATACTTGACATACTTGAGCGAGTAGATATATTCCAGCAGATTCATGTACTACAATAAATCATAAAATAGCTCCATCCAGTAATCTTGTTGATAGAATATTAAAGGTTCATTTAAGTCAGCAAAAGTATGAAAATGAAGTTGAGAAACTGTATCAAATAACGATGGACAATGGTTAAGACAAATCTTTGATTAATATGCTAATTTCTATACTCGAGAACGGAAAATGGAACGCAATCAACTGCTCAAACTAGAGGCATTACTCTCTGATAATTCAGTGAAATTCAAAAGTTTCACTCATCATCCTTCTGCTATCAATACATTGAATGATTTGTTTTCTTAATTTGCAATCAACATGTTTGTGGATGCAAGAACAAGCTTCAAAATCGTTTAGGCAGTATCTTCGATAAAATAGAATTTACAATATGTGAGTCGTGTTCAAAATTCTATGTGGGTCAAACTAGATGGACGATTTTAACTCGTAATAAAGAACATTACGTCCATATGAAGAAGAATAATAGTGATAAATCAGCATTGGCAGATCATATTTTGAATACAGGCCACCATATTTCTCAATCGAAAGTTCATCACTTTTGAAAAACAGTACGGACAAATACCTAGGCAATTTAGAAGGGATGAAAATATATAAGTGAAATAACAATTTATGAATTCAGATTTATTTCCCGCTGAGCGTTATTGTTGTTGGTTGCAATATTAACCCCAAATAGTATGCAATGAGGTATATTGTGTTTGCTAATTTAGTTTACTGTGACGATAGCTACCTGGTAGCTGAAACGTCAATAATACTTATTATTTTTATTGGATATGGTTGATAGTTTCTTATTCATATCGTTATAGTGTATCCACAGCGATAGTCAAGGCTGCCCGAATATTGTTTGGCTCTCATTCTGACAGTACGTCTTAAGCAGCTTCTAACCATTTGCCGTATTGTCTAAAGGAAAGTTTTCCATTATGCACACCATTTTATGTCCTCTCATGGACAGTGACATTGATAAATGTTTTTTCGTGGTGCATGCGATTAGTTTTCAGCGCTCTGCTTGTTGTTATTTGACCCAGTTCCGTATGTATTCTCGGACAACAGCTTTTGTAACTCCAAGAAAAGGTCTGGGCCAATAATATATGGAGTTGATGAGCTTGTACTAGCTGGTCCATCAATTTTTTAGTTACCGTCGATACAACAGTATTCTGGGAACTGTGCTGCCATTATGAAGCTACTAAGGTTTGCATGTGCTGGATCACAGAGCGTCTGTAAGCGCCCGAGTCTGACGAGTGCCAACTTTTTTATATATACTACAGGAGAGGGAAACCTATAATGTTCGAAGAACATCGTGTGAGCCAACAAGGGGATGTAGGGAGAAGAGATTAGACATTCGTATTTTTCTTGAAGGTTTGGAGGTAATAGGCATAGGGTTATATCTCACTAGGTAATGAGTTCCACGACTTCGCTGTTCGATACAAAAAATGAAGTGTGACGAATAGTTTGAGCTCGTATAGCTCTCCTATCTGGAATCTCTCATGGTGGAACAACAGACGAGATTTCTGATGAACATCGACCATGAAAATATCCTAACTACCCTTCTGGGATAGAATCCAAAAACTTCAGCGTATGTTTGAGAGCACCAAAAAAGTGAATAGTACTCCAGGACAGGTCGAATATGTGCTTCGTGTATTATGAGAAGGTCTAAGATGTGAAGTAGCGTTAGCACGGAATTGAAAACCAAGTTTTTCTGAAGTTTTTCCTAGAGAAGACGCAAGCTTGAGTTTTAGTTGCATTAAGCTCTACTAGTTTATCTGATCCACATTTCAAAATCTTTGCCAGATCTTCATTAATTGCGTCAACCTGTCCCCGTCTCGCTCCTCTGGCTTCAATGGATGGTGTAGAGGCTCTTAGATGAGGAAGCGGTATGAAGTATACCACCATCTGCCAAGCTGTGGACGGGACAGGTGGTCACTTCCAGCAGATAGTTTATACGGAGCAGAAACAAAGTTGGTGCCAAGACAGATCCCTGTGGAACAACAGCGTTGATAGCCATTGTATCGGAGGATACTCTGTCAACCACCACAAGGAGTGATCTATCCGAGATAAAACTTGAATATTCATAATATTATTCTACATTCATGAATACATATTTTTTCAAATTTCGTTAATGTATTAGCGTGGGAGGTAAATGATTCTTAGTTCCTATGTTAAAATATATTAGTGCTGACAGTTTTGGTTAATTGGTTCTGCTACATGTATACGTGGAAGTATTATATCACTTCCATTTACATTAGAATTACTGAATTAGCCGAACGTATGAATTCGTTTATTGTTTCAAGTTTTACTGCGCCATTAACATAATACCGTGCGCTTAACGGAAAATGTTTAGAACATCAAGCAACTGTTCTCGATGTTACATATAAATTATTCAAAACAATAACTGTCCGCATGAGAAACGACATAAGCCCCGTAAACTGCTATTCCTGGAATCCATAAACCTGGTAATTCTTCGATACACTTCGACAGCTGGAATGTTTGGAAATCTGGTACAAATTGTGTTGAAACACAAAAAAATTCAAAACATTTATGGCACATACCATTCAGATCTGCAAGCTCTGATAATCGTACGTAAAATTAAATTGAATTAAAATAATTATAATATATATCATGTTTCTAAATGAGGTGCGTTATATTCTTCATATAAAGGGAACATTTTTGCCTGGGATGCTGGTCTTTTCCATCAGTCACAACTTATTATTCCGGCTTTTTGCACATTCTAGCACCCACTCCGTAACTCTACTCCCCTGTTGTATTCATTACAGGTTCTGCAGCGATGGTGCTTCGTGATCTGATGCCTCGTATCCTGACACGATCAGTGTATTGAGTTCCATGTGGTGCAACGTTTACAGACGTATTGTGACAGTCTGTGTTTGGTTGTTTCAGTTCTTTTGCTGAATAGTATGTAGGAAAGATCTATATTAGGGACCCCCATTTTGACTCTCCATTGAGCTGTTCTGCTTGGACTTGATTGCTACTCATGTTGAGTAGTTACTCAGTTGTGTCCTATTCGTTAATAAATGTTTTTCCATGGTGCATGCGAAGAGTTTCAATTCAGCACTCATTTTATTGACCTAGTCCCATATGTATCCTCGGGTAGAAGGTTTTGTCGAAGAACATCATGTGAGCCAGCGGTAGAATGTTGAGAGATGGGCATTCGAATTTTTCTTGAAGGTTTGGAGGTTATAGATATAGGGGAAGACCACGCTAGATAAACAGTTTCACAATTAGCTGTTCGATAGAAGAATGAAATCTGGTAGGAAAAAGTTCGTCAGTTCTCGCCACGACAATGAAGGGAAGACTAGTTTGAGGTCATCTACTCCGTCTACCTGGAATCTCTCGTGGTGGAAGAACAGACGAGATTTCGGTGACCACTGATCTCCCACCTTTCTACGGTGTTATAGAGAGGTCAATGAACTTGTAAGTGTGACATCATCAATCAGACGAATAGCTCTCTTCTGGATAGAATCCAATAGCTTCAGCTTATGTTCGTGAGCTGAACTCCAAACATGGGAACACTACTCCAGCATAGGCCGAGTCTGTGCTTTGTGATCATGAGGAACTGCTAGGGTGTGAAGTAGCTCTTGGTATGGAATAGAAAACCAAGTTTTGGTGAAGCGGCTTCGCAATGGACCTCATATGATCGTCCTATGAGAGGTTGCTGTTGGTGATGAACTCCCCAGCATAGATATGGAAGACTTCATAGGAATAGTTGTACTTGACATCATGATATTAGGGATTGGGGGTTCCGCTTTCCTGGAGAAGACGCAAGCTTGAGTTTTGGTTGCATTAAAGTGGTTGATGACCTCATTTTGGCTGGTTGATCAGCTTTTTCACCTCCCACGTGATGATTATGTCATAATGGGGTAGATCCGATAGTATTCCCAAGGGTGCTAATGATTTTGATATAATAACTCTCGCTTTATTGAGACTCGGTTTAACTCAACCGCAGCTATGTTCTGGGTCAACTATATGCATCAGTGATCATGAGTTTTATCACAATGTTATATGTTCAATACGACATTGCAGGACTCAGCCATCATATCTTTCCGTGTGCGCGTCTAGCATTAATATTTGTGATCCATATTCCATTTTAAATAAGAGTCAATGATTATTCTGAAATATTCAACTTTTCCCGTCAGGGCTGAATATCTGTCCGTTGGGGAGTTAGAATATATATTCCCTATAGTTTCCTCCTTCTCCTAGAACTTACAACTGCTTATCTGTGAGAAATAATGTTCCGACTCCCTTCTCTATCCAAATGCTACTCAGGGTAAGGGACATTTGCATGATTGTCAAAATTTCATTGTTGAATTTACCTCGATCTATTTCTTTCTGGTTTGATTATCAGATCTTCCATCACCAGGTTGCATAGCGATGGGGCCGGTACTGCCCATTGCGGACAGCCCATGGTGACTTTGCCGATAGTGTTTCTCTCATTAAAGAGATTATTCTTTCTTTCAGCGTACAGTCGACCCATCTTGATCGAGTTTCATCGTTGACTTTTCTTCTCGAGGCTCTTGAGGTAGAGTCGAGAGATATGTTGTTGGGGCTTACTGGTTAGTTTTCTATCAGTTTAAACATAACATTCACTCTTGAAGAAATCTTTTATACAAAAAATTAGTAGTTACATGCTATTTCCCATTTCGTATGCTGAAATATGTACATCTTGAATAGAAAAATACACGGTCACAACTGAATGCACTTGCTTTTTCAATTATTATAAGCGATCGTGTTCCGACTATGAAGTCGCTTCTGTATATAAAGTCTGGGATCCGACGGTATTTCGAGAAACAGGAACGCTACCTATCATAATTGTATTCACGAAATTTCGTTTCTGTCATATTTCCATTCACTTCTTTGTAATATATAGTCTCTAAATATTCAAGATGCTTCTATGGGAATTTCATGAAATAGAAGTACGAAAGAGCACGAAATGTGTTACATTGTGTTCGAAATAATCACATATTCTCATTTTTCGATTACTGGTCGACGATTATTCGACTTCAAGATCGAAAATTGATTTCATGGCATTCTGAAATACGATTTATACGGTCGTTCTTAGAATGACAACGAGATATAAATTCCTACACTGCAAGTAATTTGTAGAATGAAAGGGTTGTTACTGAGCGTGGAGTTATGACGGGCGATAAAATCCGGGATGGCGATGAGAAATTCGCACATAACCCAAGGGTTGTTCCAGTCATTATAAACCATAATGGTGTTTTTCTGGCTTCATTATTGTTCACTCTAATAAAGTTCAAGTTTTACTATGCTTTTACCACGGGCATATCTCCATTACCCACAACATAGTTCATTTCTGAAAGTGCACAGACATAAGTATTGACAAAACCAATTCAAATGTCCTGCAACGAACATCTGTGGTTAGGTACATTGAAGAGATAACGATAACCCATTAGTTCTTCCAGTAGTATCTCAATCTCAATGACACACAATTTCCACGAAGTCAAAGTTGATGAAGGCTGTGATGTAAATAGAAACGTCACAATCATGTATTGCAAACTTGATTGAACAAAATATGATTATTAATCATACGCTTTGATGTTTTTATCAACCTATTTCAATTGGGTAAATTGGATTTCAAATGAATCGTACGCTATTTCCATATATTTATCAAAGGCCGCTAGATTGCAATTCAGAACAATTGAATCTACAACTCTTCATTTCCGACGATATACAATATAATTCAACTACATTATGAATGAATGAAATTAGAGTTATAAGAAATGCGCTTGCAGATCTATTATCATTTGAACACATTGTAGTATGTCTACATACTACCTTCTTTCTTTTCTCTGCTTGATCCTCTTTTTACAGGCTTCTATTTAACTTGCCTTGTTACTTTATTTATTCATTTGCACGTTTGGATGAAATCTTGCAAGGGAATTTTAACCCACTTCTAGTCGTCCGATCCACCTGAAATTTGGCAGGTGTTCATCATTCGCATGACTATGCATTACGGAATTTTTTTAAAGGATTAAACCAAGAAGGCGAATCCAATATGGCGGAAGAGTTTTGTGATCATCATCATGATCATCAATGTAGGGCAGGTTATTAACACCAAAACACAGGTAGGCCCCCGGATTGGGCACATTGTGCCCCATGATCAATAGCCTATTCTAATAAAGCCGGTTTGCTGTTTCTCAGAAATCCAGAATATTGTTACACTGTCAAATGTCAAAGCTGGACATTCCAACAGATCATGATAGGCAGTTTCTTCCATCTCTCGATATATGTGGTCATCTATGATGATCATAATATGGACTTCCTAAGGTCCCTTCTGTTGAGAGGAAGGATTTTCTTCGAAAACCTAGGCACAGGCTCTTTAATGAAGAGCTTAGTAGTTTGATGAAGCGACTATTGACTCTGACCCTACAGGGGCATCTGACAACTCTCGACTGGCCAGGATGTCGACTTCGTTACCTTCACCTCCACTGTATCCTTGAACCTAGATGAGTTGAACATTGTTCTGGCTAGTTCAGGTAGTCCATCTCTTCACTCTTTGACGATCCTCGATGCGACTCTAGATTACCGATGGGCAGTGGTTTCGCAAGTTTTCCAAGGCTCAGGTCAATGCGTAATCCTCCGCCCAATGGCGTAACTACCGCCGGTTCAACCGGTGCAATTGCCTAAGCCCCTAATTGTGAGGGTGTTCTTTTTTTGGTTCAAATAATGGTCTAATGGATCCAAGCACATTAGAAGACATGTGAAATTGATTTCGTATTTGTACTTGCGTAAATAGTAGCAGGTGATTGTAGATGAAGTTTTGTTAGTTATTTAGTTTTCAGCTTGTCTTCTTTCCACTTTGGAAAAAATTTTCTAGAGAGGTTCCTCATTCATACTCTGCACCGTAGCCCCTGAAGGAATAGTTACGCCCTTGCCTCGCCCTGCCTAGGGCTACTGATATTGTGATCCTTCTCCTTTCTATGTACATTTCTGCCCCCGAAGCCGAACCTATCTTGAAACCACTTGATGAGAAAAGGACGAGAGTTTATTTGTTTCAATTTCCCCTTTCATTGATGAGTATTTTGAGATAAGTGGGACAGATAGCTGAATACAAGCTATATTGCCTCATCTCTAGTATGGAGAACTTATACTAACCTCACTCCAGATGACTGAGTGTCCACGAGAGTAGTGCGATCCAGTGTATTAGGCCCCTTAACCTATACGCCATTGTCATGAATTCTGCCTTGATAAACAAGTGTAAAGGTGGTATTCCAGGGAGAGTTAGAATAGCCCTCGTTGTGGCCTAATTCATGCTACTCGTGACACTTACACATGCAAGCCGCTACAATCGATTCAAGAGCAGTCCTCGTCCCTGGCTACCACACAACCGTGATATAGGTTCTATTTGAAAGGGGTACATCCTGGGTATCAGTTCAGCCTGCCAGATATTGTCAAGGATCACTGCACCGGTAGGCATTTTCTTATTGTGATGCCCTTCTATAATCTTTCTAGCTATTCTAGCTAGTTGGTGCGTCGTGTTATGGTCTTTGCGAAACCCAAGTAGTTCACCCGAGAGCATATTTTGTTACTATTAGCTGGTTCAATCTGGTAGAAATAGTTCTCTCGATGACTTTCCTCCGATTTGCATTTGTTTACATCCAAATGAATGTGAAGTTTACTTCCTCCTTTTGTCACTACGTGCGCTGGCATCGCGTAACGTTCAAAATCCACCCACCAGCACACTTATCTCATGATACGAAACATTATGTTTGAATGTTCAATATCTTCATCATTTGATGTTACTTGGATCAATTGACTCGGAAAAGATTATTGGTTGAGTAACATTCCAGCTTTTAATTGAGGAAATCCATATCTACATTTCATACAACATATAAAAAAGTTTATCTCACGATAAGTTCAGTTGATATCCAAGTCTGGGTAGTAATCCCATAAATTCGTGGATGAACTGAATCCATTAGAATAATCGAAAATCGATCCAGCGCGAGAACCGTTTTCCAAACAACGAGCATAAATCAATATTTCCTTCACCGAACCACTAAGTAATTGATAAGATGCAATAAATATTATGCCAGTCTTTGCGAAAGCGGAATAATACCTTCAATATCAATTCAGCTTAACACGAGTCCGCGTTTTGAAATATACTAGTTATTGATATGCCAGTACTGTTCCAAATTCACAATACCTCTCACCATCCATCTGACTTTACAATGAGTCTTACAGCAAGATACCTGTACAATATTGATCCACTAAAAATACTATCAGTATTATGAAAAAATGGGGCTACTCTATAGATAGTATGATGTGAGCCTGTCCTCTGAGTTTTGATTGTCGAGAAGGTTTCTTCGTTATTTTTATTTCACTCCAAACAAGAAATAATCAGTTTTATCCACTGAAAATATTGTTAATGTACTGAGGCCCTTTCGGTTACCAAGTAGCCATCATCAAAGTAAACTAAATTATAAATCAAAATGTGCCTATTTAGATAATATTTGGGGATAATGATGTAAATAATGAGTTACCCTCAGCTGGAGATAGAACGTAATTTAATTTTAGTTTGGAACTATTGCAAAATTTAAAAATTTCAAAGTTGAACCTGGTGACCATATGGTTTTCCGCCTCAACTTCATCGCTTATTTTCGAGTTTTCTCTCAGATAGATCACTCCATGTAGTGGTTAACGAAGTATACTCCAATGCTGTGACTATCAACAGTGGTGTTCCACAGGGACCTGTTTTGTTTCTGCTCCATATTAACGATCTGCTAGTGAGTGCTTAGTGAGTAATTTAATATAAAGAATTCTTTCTTATAAATTTTCTTATCGTTATTTACTTGATGGTCTAATAATTGAATTGATTTGTGCAATTATCCCTGCCTTAATTTTTATTTTAAAGCTTCACTTTGCTTAAATTTGAATTATATTCTAGATGAAATGAGCAATCCTGCAATTTCTATTAACCTATTAGACACCAATGATAATGATTTTATGAATATTCTGATTTGAAAAATAATAAATTTGATCCATATATAAATTCAAATAATTTAATAAAAAAATTATTTTTGTTTATTAGAAATCCAGAACCGAATAGTTTTATAAACTTATTAGAAAATCTCAATTCTCTGAATGTTAAAATTTAGTTAGCTCAAGACAGAGTGAGCTTAAGCGAACGGAGTCTTCTCTTGAATCGGGTTACATAACACAAGGTATGTCCTCGTGTAGCTGCCAGAAAGTAGATGCAATCCACTCGAAATTTTGACAGGAACTAGATACGATGTTCCAAATATACTGTCAGAAAAGTCGTAACTTGAGACGTTTTCGAGTTATGGAGGAGCGGTCAGTAAAATGAACAAATAAAATAAATATAAGAGTTTGATTTCCACTAATTTCTTTTCGGCACTATTAGAACAGTTCAATCAGAAATAAGTTGAAAATAGCTTTGATAATGCAGTGAATGCTATAGATTATATCATAATAAATTCGCTGCTTTCAGTCTATGCTATGAGATGTAAACATTCAAAAATTATTGAATTGAAACGCATAACCTGATTTCGTCTAATATGGAAGCAGCATCTTTGAAACATACATTGGCACATTGGCCTGCATCTCCTAAACACAAAGTGTGTATTACTGGTTGCCACATAGTTGCTGAGCTTACTTGATGCTGATTACAAAGCATAACGACTATGCTGATTCTATAGAAAATGTAATGCAAAGTAATTTTGTTGAACCTGCTTCAAGTGAACCCTTGATTTTTTGCGCTGCTTTTACTTTTTCGGAGATGTTTTATCATATCACTTTCGGAGACAGTTGATCAGTGCCTTCACGTCTGCCTCGTCCCATTAACGAGCTCATAAGAATATCGAAACAGCTGTCTGGAACTGAAAGATGTGTTGTCACTGTTCAAACTGATGAACCAAAACTTGTCTGATGCTGACTTCTAACACACAAAACGTGTTTATAGTTCACTATGCATTGATCACAATTTAATATTAATATGGAAAACAAAAGATAACTCATACAGCCGACGATCTAATTAGGTTCCCAATAAAATGTTCTTACTCGGTCAGAGTCAAAAATTCAAATGAATATTCAATTCTCAAACTACTTCACGATGACATGGCATTAACTCAGAGGACGATTTATTTTTCCGTGCGCGATACTAACTTCCGCGGAAAGTCTGGGCCGTTGAGATAATATCTCGTGAAACAATCTTTATAAACGATGGTGAACGACGCTTTGAGAAAGTCTGGTAAACGGTAGAGGATTTAGAATTACGGAGGATAAAAGCAATATCCGTATCCTTTAAGATACGCTAGAAAACCTTCACTACAAAAAGAATTTTCACAAGTCCAAGATAATCATCAAACATGTTCCCCGGTACCCTGGAAAATCTTTTGTAATGTGTGGTGGCAATATTCCAGCTGAAAATATTATTCCGGATGATACTATCGATTGACGTTACAGAATAAATACTAGGTTTATTTCCCCAATAAGTAACTCACAATGCAAGCATCATTGAGTAGGGGAGAACCGGTAACAGTGGTCACTTTTCCTATATTTTCTAAAATAATTCAAATAAGGCGCGACTCAGGATAAAAGTATACATTTATTGCAGCTTTCACTTGTTGATTTAATTGTTTGAGTTCAGTGATTCATGACAACTTGGAAGTGATAACCTGCTTCCTGAGAGAACAGCGCAAATTTGGTAAGCTTTGTTTTCAACACCTGACAAATTCGCATGATAAATAAACTAAGCCGTGAAACATTCAACAAACTAACCTGCAATGACCTTGCCGCTTGGACTTTTGAACCTACGCTATTATTGTAAGCAAACGTATGTAAGCCAGTTTACCGCTTAGGCTACCAACACTGATGCAGGATCCACATTAAATTGTGTATATGAAATAGTGGTTAGATTAGACTATGAGGTCTACCTGGACTTATTCGGATACCCGTATCGGGTGACTAGACACTACCTCAATCCCCTTCCATGTAGACCATTTCTGATGGCTTTCACTTTTCTCGTAAAGTCAACACAGATAATGTCACATTAATCATTGGATATTTCGTTATTGTGAGATACAAGGAACCATTTTTTTTGCGTAGAGTAGGGGAAATCTTGCATAGACGCCTCAGGGGCTCGTACTCCCGGGTGTGCCAAATTATTACCGACTAAAACCCCTCCCTCGTGAGGTTGATTCTCCTTCCCGGGAGGAGCCCCATTGCACTGCGGTCATTAAAGTCCTATTGTGCCCTCACATATTGATATCTCCTCATCAGTCCGGTTCATTCTATGAAATTCAGTAGCCTGATATAGGGGATACTTCTGATTTTCTCGGGTATAGTTTCATAGTCTCCAAGGTATGTCCGACGCGTAACCGCGTATGCCGTACACTGACACAGTACATGCATGGGTATCTTTTTTCACGCCGCAACCCCTGAATGTGAGCTGATCTACCAGACCAACAAGATTCCGTATTTCTTGTCTGTTGAACGTCAGCAGATTTTTCACTCGTTGCTGCTGGAGATATCCCCTTAGTCGCTTGTAGTTCGATATACGGGACAGTTTCCTCCAGTTGGCACGGTGCTTCGTCTCGAGCCATTTTTGGATTACAGATTCCGCTGTGGCATGAGAAATTCCACAGGTTGGCTCTACTTCAATCAGTGTTTTTCCGCCCCCGCTTCAGCGAGTGCGACGGCAGTTTCAGTCACTTCTCGTTTGGTTTCCTCAGACTTCCATATGAGTGTCACTCTATTGGGGTTCTTTACTAATGCCGTTAGTTCTTTTACACAATCGAGTACACATTGTGAGGTGATTGTGTATGACTCCAGTGCCTTAAGCACTGTCAGGTCGCTCAATATGATTGTGATTTCTCTATTCTCATAGGCTCTCTCCCTCATAATCAGAGCACATGTCGTAATTGCTCCTATTCTTGCTTGGGATTGTGTCGCAAGTGTCCCTAGGTTCAAAGAAATTATTTCACCTTGGTTCGTTGTCTCTACTATTCCAGGACCTTTGTTTTTTTCGGTCTCGATGCCTTCCTTAAACCACACGGAATCCAATAGGAGGAACCATACTAGTCAGAAATTTTGAGGCAACGTGCCACTCTTTCAAAATTCATAATTTTTTGTGTGTTGATTTTCAAAACCAGTAATGACCCTAGTGGGATATCTATAAGTGGACTATTGCCAACAACGCTTTCGAATTTGTTGAAGATTCAAAAACAGCTATATAATTTACAATGAACAACTTTCAGAAGAACATTATTTGTCGACAAAGTCGTAATAATGGAGCAATTGTGATATACCAGAGGATTACTTTCCTACGGAGCCTTTTGATTTTACACAGGCAGTTAGTTCAATGCAATAAATATAACGCTTCTGGCATTATTATCAATTATTAAAAATAGCAGTATACTTAATCCATCAAGGTTATTAGATACGCACTAAAATTAAAGATAAAAATAGTACGTGCATGTTATTTCACAAGTGAATTGATTTAGTTAGGTTATGCTGATATATCCTAGCACAATAATTATGAATAATTCTAAAACAATCAGTTCACAGTTCTATTGCATGAAGAATATTGAAATGCAAAGGATACGAATGTTTACTTACCTTTTTATATTCTGCAATTGATAATGCATTTTTTTATTGAACAGATTCCGCTTTGCATACTAAGGTTTCTTATCTCTTCATTTTTGTATCTACTAATTTGATGGAGAAGATTTCATTTGACAAGTTTGCCAAGATCTCAACAAAATTATTATAGCTGACATTATGATCAGTGTGAGTATACATCTCGATTCACGATTCTTGTGCTAGACGATTGATTGATGTTCCTTCTTTGTACACATATATTACACCACAACAGTTTCAACCGGGATTTGTTTGGGTGCCGGTACCGGGAGGCTTGTCCCAGCGTAAACCTGTGCAAGTGCCTCTCATATCAAGATGGAATCTAGTCAACAGAGTTTCTTGGGCAGGATCTAGTCCAAATTCTGCTCACATATGAGTCTAGATTCGGACTGGTACCAGATACAAGACGAAAAATAGTGTGGAGACTATTTGGCAATGCATCCACAAAGTTCAGATACAACAAAGAGATACAATAAGGATGTGGCGAAAATAACTCTCAACAACTGATCTCGTTGTTGGGGACGAGTTTTAAATGCAACCGATCATCGAGACATTTCTCATGAATCTAATTTTGTACCAGTTGCACCCAGTTGCACAATTTTCCGGAGAACCATAGTTGCTTTTGATTTTATAACCATAAGATAATACTCAGCGACCACAAAAACCTATAATTTGACACGTTGGACGAGAGGACCAAGAAATATGAAAGAAAACGACGCAATTTTTCACGAATTTTCCTTCTTTTAGTGAAATTTGTACCGAGACACATCACGGTATCTCATTATTTCAATATCACTAAAGTAAGAGAAAAATTTTTGTTTGTTGCTAAGGTTTGGTATAATTTTCCGGGTTTTTCACCAAACGGGCTGAATTTTTCAATTTCTGAATTCAGATTCGGGTTCAGCGAACCAAAAAAAAAACCCGATATCAAACTTCAGAGACTTTGGAATAAAAGAACCTGAGCTATTCCGTTTGTTATAAAAGACATTCCATTTTTTGTTAATTGAAAATTGTTTTTCATTGTTTATTAATAGTAATAACCTCGGGCCCCTTTTCTCTCTCACTAACAATGTGTAAGCCATCCAGAACACGATGCAAGAAGAATTTTGCTTTTTCGTGCGGTCTAAAAGATTTTAGTAATGACCCCTATTATTTCACACTTTTATCTGGACTATTGTAATTTTCGACTGCAGATTCGGATTTACCGGACCAAAAAAACCCCCGACACCAAATTTCAGAAACTATAGATTAAAATAACCTAAGATATTCCATTTGTTATGAAAGACATTCCATTTATTGTTAATTGAGAACGGTTTTTCATTATTTATTAATAGTAATAATCTCGAGCCCCCTTTTTTTTCTGACTAACGATGTGTAAGTAATCCAGAACTCCAGAAATTTTAGTAATGACACCTATTTTTTCACACTTTTTTCCGGACTATTGTTATTTTCCACCCGGAGATTCCGACTCCAGATTCGGGTTCAGTGGACCAGAAAAACCTCTGATACCAACTTTCAGAAAGTTTGGATCAATGGAACCTGAAATATTCCCTTTGTTATAGAAAATATTCCATTTATTGTTAATTGAAAATGGTTTCTCATTTTTTTCAATAGTAGTAGAACTCGAGCCCTTTTTTTCTGACTAGCGATGTGTAACCAATCCCGAACACGATGCAAAAAGAATTTTGCATTTTCGTACGATCTATAAAATTTTAATAATGACCTCTGTGTTTCCACACTTTTGTCTGAACTATTGTTATATTCCACCTGGAGATCACGTTCAGGATTCGCGAGGTATTTTATTACCGAACTGAGACCATGGAGGTAAGTTTTGACTGTAATCGCTTATAAAGAGGTATTTTGGGAATTAAGATGCCATCTAAAATGAACAAGAAGTGGCAGTATATATCGAAAAAATACTATTATAGTCTAGATACTCTTTGGCTTGTCTTAGATATACTGAAGATGGCAACTTGATTACCGAAATATTCTAAAAATTACTTCATTTTTGTTCTTCTCTTCATAAACGATATGTCCTAATGTTTTTGCGAAAATTGTTACATATGACGTCATCATAACAGTATCGTTCTGAAGATGATACGCTAGTTGTCGGAACAAAGTGGTGTTTTATTCTATCTATAAGATAAATTATCAGAAAGTAACGACTACTAATGGATTTCTTGACAAAAATTAATTCACTAATGCAGCTGATTCAACATCTGTGTCATGTTTCATTAAATAATAGTGATGTTGTAGCATTGAAGTGTTTCAATAGATTCATAGAGAAACAGCGTTTCATTCAACAACTCCAATGGAATTCGTCTTTTCAGAATGTTCCAAGCTGCCCTACAATATAATTAATTTCTAATATCCTTTGTCAAAGAACTAATTATAAAGCGTCCTTAGCGATGACAAGACTGTGATGGAAGCATTCAATGCTACAGGTTTGATCAATATTGGAGCCTTTAAAAACCATTTGAAATACCTCGTTATATATTTCTCTAGCAATCATTTATTATTGAATACTAAAGTCTTAAGTTCTGTCAATAAGACTCAGTAGGTTTTTTTTGTAATGCATTGAATAAATGGATTAGGTAATTGAAATGGATTTCCACCCTGTAGTTACTGCATCAATATTTGTGAGTAGATTATTTGTAATAGAGATAAAGATCCTTAAATCTTGTGAAGGTACTGTATCAGATGATGTACCTATTGAGGATTATATTTATAGCTACTATATTTCATATTGTTGTTTTTATTATCCCATAATAATGACGAAGAGTTTATTGCAACCATAAACATGTTCGTATGTGATCTACGCGGAATTTTATACGTGACCAAGATTGTTTTGATGGGTATACGGTATACGTATAGCCTTTAAAGCAATATAAATTACCTGCAACAGTTAATGATTACATTATCATTTCATTAATGCTTTTGTCCTGTATTATGTCAATTGATAATATCAGAGTCGAATAACGATATGAAGTTATGACGAAATCGATAATATAATTAGTGAAATTGGTTTGTGAGCCTTCACAGCGGCAGTTTAATTGAACGTTGGAAACGGAAATAGATTAAAACAGCGAACTGCCAGGTAAATATTGTAACCGCATTTTCATATCACACACAGGGCACATCCATCGTGTAAATACTAACCATTTTTTATAGATACTTTCAACGGACATACATGATTAGCTCACTCAATTTCAGCACTGGAGAGAACAACAGATAGATCTTTAAGTTAATCAAGCTGAAAATAAATCTCCCAATAATAGGCAACCCGCGGAGAACACAGCGATATTTCAGTTGCCTACCGCGATCTAGGCTATGATTCAACTGAAATTCGGAATGACCTGGCCTGCGGAACGCAAGCGCACACGTATCGTCCTATGCTATGTTCGTGGGACTATTTTATAAAGAGACTCATTCTTTGAATAAGCACGTAAACTATTGATTTCATTATTGTTTGTACCTACTAGGATGATGGACTTTTTCTGTTGAGGAATTCCTACGTTTGCCGTGGTTAAGAATTTGAGATATCTGGATCTGTAAGATTTCTTCTAGTTTCGCTTTACTCTACGCCCAGAAAATTCGATTCCTTGTGGCGTTAGAGTGAAGCTTAGCGTACGTATGAAGCAGCGAGTTTGTTATGTTCCATACCGGGTGAGTTCGAAACGAGGGATATACCAAAAAGGGGTGAAACTGTATAACATTTTCGATGTGGATTCAATTTTAACACCAATTTCAAATGCTCCTTTTATGACACTCCGAACTATTACGAAGATGTTTGAACACCTTGGTTCCTCAATCATTTCCTAATGTGGTAGTTCTACCTATGTCGGAGATAATTGATCAATAACTTCATCGTCAGGCTCGCTTCACTGCTGAGGTCGAGAGAAGCGAAACAGCTGCCTGGAACTAAGAGACGTGTTGTCGCTCCCGTCCGCCAACAAAATATAGTTGAAAGTTTATTTGAGATACATTTGTATTAGTTTTGAGTTCTACAAAATGAATTTCAATGAAACCTTGTACAATGAGTTAATAATGAAGGTTAAAGAACTTAATCTGGAAATGATCGGAAGAGATAGGAATCACCCTTGCTATCACAGATTTTGATAAGAATGAAAAAATAATATACTCACCTTTTTTGGTTCAGAATAGGAATTCATGCTTTCGCGGGGGGTGAAGGATAGCAAAAAAATCTGAAACCATGAAAAACCAATCTTCTTTTGACATTGTCGCACTTTGAACATATTCGATTCGAAAAATTGAAAAAAATAAGGCAATGAAATTTTGTTTAACATTCATATTTTCCGAATTACCAGCAGTTTTTTGTACATTGAAAAATTTGAGAAAAATTTCTAGAATTTATTGAATTTATACGTATTATTATGAAAAAATATCAAATCTCTTGAAATTGTTTAAAAATATTAAAACAAAGATTTAAACTGAAACAGCGGAACATTTTTTGTCGAAGTTTCAATTCTTAATCATAAAACTATGAGAAAAGATACAGGAGATCAAACTAAATTTTTTTAAAACCAGTAACTTTTCCCAACAAACATTTGTTTCGGTATAATGATCAAAAGCGACACTTTTTCCATCGCGAGAAACTGTCTGTAGCTCGGGAAATATGAATGTTAAAAAATTACAGGGAACAAAAATTGGTTAGAAGACTTCGATGTATACGTCTGTATTTTTTCAATTTTTACAATCCAATATTTTCAAAGTACAACAAAGTCAACAAAGAGCTTCACGTTTTTCAGGAAAAAATCGGACAAAACGCACTTGAGAAGAAAGTTGTAAGTGAAAAAAAACTTGTATATCGATCATACATTCCCCTGAATTTTTTCAGATTTGTTCGCTACCTTTTATATTTCCCCTCCCCCCTTATAGCGATTTTCAATTGGTCATATTATTTTTTCAGAAAAAATTGCAAGAGTATGAACATCTTATTTTGAACCAAAAAAAGTTAAGTATTTATTTCTTATTTCTACGGAAAAGGATATGGTGATTAGTGTCGAACTTGTGTTCCGCAAGTGCAGATCTACTGGTATCACGGAGCCTTGTACAGGGCTCATGGTTTCACCAATGTAGAATTTACCGCAAGAACAGGGATTGCTATAAACACCTTCTAATTGGAAAGGAGGAAGGGGATATTTGATAGGTTTGTAAAACTGACAGAAACGAGTAGAAGTATTATGTTGTTTATGTATTGTGGATATTCGATCTGTAAAGTTTTCAATATATGGAAGAAAGGCAGTGGATAAAGCAAATTTTAAGCGAAGTGTATTTCTTTATCGCTTTTTGAATGTTATATATGGGAGAAATTATTTGATAATAAGACAGATGAAAGATGTTTCAATTCTGATTTTGAGGATTTGGGTTGAGATAAATTGACAGCTCTGTGGACCAAAGAGTTTATGACAGATTGCTTTTGGGCAGGATGGTGATGGGAAAGGCCATTGGGGTATCTATCGGTGCTTATAGCATTCCCTGTTCTTGCTGTAAAGTCTACATTGGTGAAACAGGTCGTACATTAGCTACTCGTGTAAAAGAACAAGTGCTATTTACAAGGCTTCGTGACACCATTAGATCTGCACATGCGTATCACAAGTTTGACACTAATCATTAAGTCCTTTGAGAAAATACTAAAATCCTAGCCTGAGCTATCAGAGAAAAATCCTAGAGGCGATAGAAATCCTGAAACATCCAAATAACTGTAACTCATGATATTACCTTCCCAATATTTGGAAACCCATTCTCAAGAATCACACTTCGCGTATGATCTCACAACGGCAGGGTCAGGTGCCAGAACGGAGTTAACCATCGGAATAAAGGCAGGAAACTGTGTAGTTCGAGTCTCAAGCCTGCCCGGAAGATGCCACTTGTGATGATTGGAGAAACGTCGGCATCAAGTCGTCCTATTGTGGCGCGGTGTCCATCCGGAAGTCAAAATTTTTCAATAAAGGTATAGTTTTGAATTTTTCTACAGTGTAGTATTCATTTGTGATTTGTGTTTATTGTTCTGATAACTATTTTACTTTTGAAGCTACATTTATTATTTTTATAAGTGATTACATAAATCGATGCGTTACTTAAATTATATACATCAAAAGATAAGCAGTATAGATGCGATATCAAGAATATAAAGTAACAAGATTATATGTATTTTATGTCTTAGATATGTAATAAATTCATATAGCAATGTTCTCTCGGAGTGTTCAAATTGTTATGTAACTGTTACATGCACGTTAGCTATGCTATGCCTATTGTCTAGCCAAATCAAATCCTGCAAGATTGTTATCAATCAATCCTCTATTATATAAACACGTCTAATTATTATGAGCAGCTAAGCCAACGTTCAATATCAACCAGTATTCAATAAGCTCGACAATTCAATTAGGACTTCGTGCTATAAAAGAAATGGAAACAAAAGGAATGAATTGACTGAAGAGTTGATTACTATTCAGTTGTTGGCGCTTTTTAGGTCAAAAGTGGTCACGTATTTTAACTTTTAGCGTTAATAGTCTCATAATTAATTTAGTCTCCGAACAGAGTAAGTAATACCAAGACCGTGTTCGAATGAAAATTAAATGGAACATTGTAATTGATTCCATCGCTTGGCGCCATTTTCGTTATTTTAATCTCAATCACAACTACATTTCAGAAACAGCGAGAACAAAGTAATAATTGAATCAGAGAATCTTAACACGATTCAGCTTCCTTGATTATGTTAGACTGCTTCAACGTAACAATAAAATACGAAAACACCGAAGTATTTATGACTTCAATAAAACGAACAAAACGGTAATATTCAACTATTTGCTGTTCTTAATTTTTTATGTACCTCTGCTAATCTAGTTATCCTTACTCGGTTTGAAGAAAAGAGCGAATTTTAGTTAGGTACTTAAACAAAATTTTCTTTTGTGTTATATTCAACATTTAAAACTACTGCCACAAGTTTATTACCTTTTCATCATAATATGTAGCTATTGTATGAATAGAGCTCAGTTGGAAGTTGAATAGTGAATGCAGTATTGTTTGAAGTAGGAACTAAATGTAAAAACGCATTTTACATTCAACATAATAAATTTTCCCGGATTCTCACTCGAATAAAGCACCGCCTTTACATAGAGGAATAATATGTTGCGGCCAATTATGTTTGAATAATTGCCACAACTGTCGATATACGGAATACTTCAAGAGCCAGCTCCAGAGAGGCAACATGCAATTCATGTAACAGACTCACAAATGAATTCTACAGAATAGATGAAAGCATGAAGTGACAATATTAATTTTGATTCATAAATTTCAAATGTTGCTGAAACTTATGGCAAGGACCTTTAATTATACAATAACTAACTACACAAGGAGAAGTTACTACGAATTCTTCAATCACCATATAGTAGAGGAAATGAATGCAAGAACCTCGTTTTTTTGTAATGTTATGGATTTGGATGAAACCTTTTGCATTCGCTTCATTTTTGGACCAATAAACTTTGTTAACCTTTAGATTTTAGCGGTCCCACCCCCTGTTTTTGCTAGAGGGGTTCTTAGCAATTTTCTATCTCGCTGAGTTCTGAACCGAATTCTTTCAAATTTACATATAGGAGTTTTGAGAGGTCAGCAATTACGAATCTGACGGGAAAATTTTGAAATTCAATATGACGGCTATAAAATGACGGGTTAAAATATAGAAATGTATTTTGTAGCCTAACTGATGATTTTAGAGAAAAATACCAAGAGTCTAAAAGTGTTTGGAATTCAATTTTACATGAGAATACTTTATTTTTGATCACCATTCATCAAGCACCCCTCAGTCGACCTCTTAGTTTAAAATTACCATTTGCAGCCATAATTTTGATTTTAGAGAAAAATTTCAAGGTACAAAAAATGTTCTAAATTCAGGTTTTTGTAGGATTTGGCCATTTTTAATGTAACTTACTACCCTCTCCACTTTCCCACACCACTAAAATTGTAAATGTCTTTTCGTGCCATTCTATTGGTTTTTGGTAAAATTGACAAAATACAAAAAGTGTTAAAATTCAATTTTACGCAATAAAAGTGTATTCATATGTTCACTTTCAACCTCTTTTTACCTTGAGAGGGTGAACATCCATAGTTATTTTGAAAAAGAGCCGGATTTTCCCATGTAAATAGGGAAATGTTACATAAAAACACGTGAAAATTATATTTGAAGAATATCCCTTCATTCTGCACCTTGTCAGATAGATCTCCAAGGTGTGGGGATGAAGTCACATGCTGCATCGCTATATACAAGACGAAATAATATGCCTCTTTTTTACATATTTTATCACGAAAAAACTATTTAAGCCCCCCCCCCCCCTAATCCAGAAATCCTACTAGTACAGGGAGATGTTCACCACCTTAGTATGTTGAGGGGTATGTAAGTGACCATACAAACTTATTTATATTGTACCAATAATTCAAGACACGATAATTTGTATTATGTATGAGCTTTATAATTTATGATGATCTCCGAAACGAAAGAAGATAGGACCATAGTTTATATGAAAAAATCTGACTATGTTTGTGAAATCTACCGTCCCCTGCATTTGCAGGAGGTCTTTCGGAAACAACCTGTATAAAGTGATTACCCAAATTTAAATTCCAGTCGATTACCACGTAGGTGTGAGCACGCATTAAGCAACAGAATCTGGAAGTAAACTTCACTGTCGTTTCCTGCTCTGATAATGTGAATCCTACATATAATGAAAGGGTTTACTTTAATTATCCAACCAATAATATTCCTCACATTACCGGGTAATGAAATATGATATTTATGGCGACCACTATTATATAGCTCAGACTTGAAAAAGCATTTACTAATTAACAGTAATTACGACGAAAAATTTACATAAAGCTTGTAATTAATGTTGGCATACCTGTCTATGTATCGAGCGGGGGGAAGGAAAATGCGAACTTAATTAATTGTGTAATCGCCGAGGTCTCCACTGGCAACTCTTATTGATTGGAAACGAATCACCTCAGCAAATTCAATTACACCGGGTTGACCTCAATTTGGATTTTTGAGGAAAGTTGGAAAGTTGAATTCATTCTCCAAGACAAACTGACATCCAATCTCAACGATAATGAGGGTTGAGAAGTTCGAATTGAACATTAGCAAACAGAACAAATGCATCAATTTGGCGTGTTTGGTGGTGTGTTTCACTCATCTGTTAGAACAGCAATATTGGTGTGAGTTATATTGATTCAGATTAAATGAATTTCATTCAGCATAATATGGCAAAGTACATACAAGCAAATGCAGACGGACCAAAAAGAACAGATATAAAGTAAACAAACAAAATACAAAACAGAATTGTAGGAGTAAAATAGTTAAAAAAACAAAGGATAATTGAACGTTATTGAGACTTCAAATTCTAAGTTTCATTGAATCCCAGATATGCATTCCAGTTTTGTGTGGACGTACGAACTTCAAACTCACTGTCAGTTATAGTTTCGAAATCGGTGAGACTAGTTGAACTGTTGCTAACAAGGGAATTAAATTAAACTTGATTATAACCACGCTACATCCACAATACCCTTCATCGATCTGTACACCATTAGGATTGGAGAGTGGTCACCTTTGCAAGGTATAGACTTATGCATCGCTGCAAACTAGCTAGCCTTCGGAGCTTAGCGTAACTATTGGGTGGTTTAAATTCCAAGCATCAATACATTCTGTATTGCTAGAATAAATGTTCTTTTCCATTGATATGCTGTTTCTTCAATTGCACAAGTGGCATTTATGAGTTCCAGGTCTGATTCCAATAAGTTCTTCGAAATTATCGTGATTGGTAATTCTGAAGGAAATGTATTGGACATGATTAGAAACAGATAAAGATGTGGAAAGACTTCAAGTTATAGTCTGTCATAAATTTATTCGAATAGTAATTCCCGGGGTTTCCCGGGAAGGGTAAAGGGTATAGCTATTTCGAAATCTCATGTGTACTGTGACTTTTCTTTCATTTTGGAGGTAAATTGTCCAAAATGTGAACAAGATCGATACTTATCTACTTTACGAAGGAGCTGGAATAGGAGTGTATGTGGCCTGAAACAAATACTCTTAGGTTTAGGCAAATCCCCGAGCATATTTCAAGCGGAGATTCATGCTACAAGAAAATGCGTCCAGTTCAATATAGAAAGAGACATCCGCATCAAGATAGTCTGGGAATGCCTAGAAAAACTAAATGAAATAGGCAAGAACAATGCAGTTACCCTTCTAGGAGTTCCGGGACACTGGGATGGAAGGTAACGAAAAAACCGACGATCTAGCAAAGAAAACGAGCCAAAACACCATTTGTGGAACCTAAGCCCTTCTGCGGAATAAGCACCAGCACAATACTGGAAGAACTTTAAGAAAAAGTGACCACTGGATAGGTCTGCAAGTATAGAGGCAAGCAAATATACTTCTGGGAAACTATCAAAAACGATCCAATAACTGCATCAGCCTAAGTGAGAATAAAAGGCTCGGATTAGTAGAAGAAGAACAGTGCAGGTTCTATGATGAGAAGAATCAAACTTGAATCCACAGCCTCACAGAATGCATTACCTTGCAAAATCCAAGGGCACGATACCTTGGGGCACACCAAATAGAAGAGGGAGACTTACCTAACTCGAAGCCATCCGACATACTGAACTTTCTTAAAGCCACAGGGTTGAAGGAACTGCGATATATGCTGATATATTCTGAAGGGCGCAGCAGCAGAAGGAGACAATAGATCCCCAACAAAATATACTACACCATCTGCTTTACAGGGTGTGCATGATAGATCTGGTAGTGTTTTGCTGATTACGTAGACTGTGATTTTCTTCTTGTTTTAGAGGTAAAGTGTGCAAAATCTTATCACGATCGCTACTTATCTTTTCCAAGGGGTGGAAGAGACAGTATATTCTTCGAAATCTCATGTACACAGTGGCTTTCCTCTTGTTTTGAAAGTCAACTTTGCATACGTTCATTAGGATCTGTACTCGTATGTTTTAAAGGCTGGCAAAAGGGTTTGAAGTAGTTAATTCTTAATAGCATGAGAACAGGGACTTTCCTCTTATTTTGAAAGTAGAGTGTGCAGAATTTCATCAAAATTGGTACCGCTTCAAAGAGTGGTGAATGTGGACAACCTCTTTGAGTTTCGAATTAACACTAACACTGAACACTCATAAACACAAATGCTGCAGTGGAAAGTAACGTGTTGTTACAAGCGATACCAACAATATTTCTGACTTTTTATACAAAAATAGCTATGGATACGGATCTCATCAGATAAAAGTATTATGCTATTTTCATTCTTATTTCAAAATTGATTTTTGGCGTATGTAAGGAAAATTTGTTTCACTTCAACGACCGGATCGTTTAAGTATGAATAAGAAACTTTATAGTTGGCGGATGCCCAAAAATTAATACACTTGAACTTCTCAAAATCTTATATGAGTGTAGTCCTTGCAAGTCGTCTGTTATCTGTTCCGATAGAGAATGAGATTCAAAATTTTCATCCCACAGGAAACCATTTTGTAACGCACTTTATTGAGTCATAACACTCTTTTACACGCTTATTTATAGGAAAAAACGCTATTCGATCATAAGAACACCCCGGGGAACGTTCAGCATATGATTTTTCTCATGAAACAGCTAAAACTCTGTTAAATTCTAATATTTTTCACCTATCACACCCTATACTGGCCATGCACTATTGAGACT
Organism: Endomychus coccineus; assembly: GCA_958510875.1. Lineage (NCBI taxonomy): Eukaryota > Metazoa > Arthropoda > Insecta > Coleoptera > Endomychidae > Endomychus > Endomychus coccineus. The sequence goes on along the minus strand of OY294068.1, from coordinate 183,748,924 downwards.
AAATGGTAGTGTTGTAAGCTTGGTCTCTATTGCAAGTCAGCGATAACCAAACGTTTGTACTCAGCGTTCAGGCCTTGTGAATAAAGAGGGTATAGGTCGGGTCGGCAGTCGGCTCGCTACAATGTGAACTTGCTTGTAAATTGAATGCAATTATTTTGGAAGGAAGAGGAAACATACAGTTAATTGTCGTTATAGATTCAGAAATTAAGCATCTTCTCAGCACATACACTCATATTTCATAATATTATGAACAAACCTAGCTCGTGTATTTAGTAACTGAATTAGTTCCGAATACCTATATGAGAAATGTGTTTCTATTTGCTGACATAGTTCCATATAATTGTATCAATTCAAATGGCGGGAAATATGCTTTATCGTTATTAGCTTCGGAAACTATATCAATTAGTTCTAAAATAGCACAGTTTGAGCTATTGACTATTCAATATGAGTTAAATTCGTAGTTGGAACAATTGATATTGCTGATGCGTGACGTCTGTTAATAATAAAATAGACGTCTAGCTGTCGTATAAAATTAATGGACATTTCGAGTAGGTAATAAATGTTTACTCTACGAACGAGGTATGTTTCGCAATGTAATAATAAAGTGGAGGAGCGTAAAAGATATTCATACATACACGTTATGGCAAGTAGTGAATCAATAACAATCATATGTACACTTTAAAGACCCTTATATTCTCGTTTTTTGAGCATAGAGGCTGGGCTTGAGCAGTGAGGGATTGAGCCACACTCTCCATTTTTGTTATATACAGGATGTCCTCGAACTGCGTGGCTAAAATAAAACCGAAGATTCTTTGATTCGAAAAAAATTTGATGAGCCTTTTTACTTTTGCCTCAAGTGTCTTGTTTAGCCGGTAGAGGGCTTCAAAGTTGCAAAAATAATTTTGTTTTTTCGGTATAACTTGAGAACGTGATGGAGGACTTTTACAATATTTGGCAGGTGAGTTACTGTCAATAATAGCCGTTTTTGAGAGAGGTGCATAAAGCCTTAGACACAATAGAAATGGCTCAAACTTGAGGATGTAACGGGAAAAGTGTCCAGAACATTTTGTGGTCACTGTAATTCACTCTATATTTCTTATGTAGATAGCTTATCTAATTTGAAAACTTTTTTTACTCTTAAAAAATTTTGATAAAATCAACGGATTAGCTTGAAAAAATTAATTTTCGAGTCTCTGCAATTTTGGCTTACTAATTTTACTTGATTAAAATACCTTAGTTGCCTTTGCTTTTCTAATGTCATTTTGGCATTTGGAGAATTTATTCTCAAAACTGTCAGTTTTTACTTTGCTTTCCGTAAAAATTTTATAAAATTATGGCTCAAAACTTTTTGGGAAATCGCTAAGGCATCAATTGTTCGAAATGTTGCCCATTTTCCTGAATACACAAATTAATTCGTTTCAAGAAATTGGATTGAACTCTGGCTAGTACTTCAGGATCATTCTTCAATAAATCCGCTTCATGATTAATTCGTTGCAACAATTCCTCTCGTGTGTTTACTGGAGCTGCATAAAATTTCGACTTCAAAGCGCCCCATAGAAAAAAGTCGCAGGGCGTCAAATCAGGGGAGTGGGCCGGCCAGTTCACTGGTGCATCGATCTGGATATTTCGCATTCAAATGTCGCCTCACAGCTAATGTGAAATGAGGAGGTGCACCATCATGAATAAACCAGGCCACGACGAATGTGTAAGGGCAAGTCTTCCAACAGTTCAAGTAGCCTTTGTTCCAAAAAGTTCAAGTAGTTCTCCCCGTTCAATCGATCGGGTATAACGGTAGGGCCAATAATAAAGTTATCCACAATTCCAACCCAAACATTGATTTTAGTTTGATCCTGAAAATATTTAACTTCCGTTTCATGAGGATTTTCATCAGCATAGAAATGTTCATTATGGAGGTTAAAAAGACCACATCTCGTGAAAGTATCTTCGTCCGTGAACAGAATTCTTCTACAAAAATTGGGGTTTGCGTTTCGTCTTTGGACAATAAGCCGACAGAAATCTAGCCGATGACCTGGATTCATGGGCAATAAGTCTTGAACTGTTTTAATATGATAGGGATACAACAGTTCTTCTTTCAGTACATTATGAACTAATGATTTTGAGGCTCCAATACGAAGTCCCAAACGTAGTGTGCTTATCCCAGGTTCAGTTTCAACCGCTTCCAGTATCGCTTCTTCGAGCTCTAACGTCCTTCTTGTCCGTCTGCGTCCAGTTTCTCTGCAATTTGCTTCAAATTTGCCAGTTTCGCGAAGGTTTGCCGATTTGGAATTCTGCGATGCGGATATCTTTCCCTTCTCCGGCCATTGCAACGACAAAGTCCATAAATCAATAACATATCAACCATTTCAGTGTTAGTGAAATTTTGAGCCATAATTTTATAAAATTTTTACGGAAAGCAAAGTAAAAACTGACAGTTTTGAGAATAAATTCTTCAAATGCCAAAATGACATTAGAAAAGCAAAGGCAACTAATGTATTTTAATCAAGTAAAATTAGTAAGCCAAAATTGCAGAGACTCGAAAATTAATTTTTTCAAGCTAATCCGTTTGATTTTATCAAAATTTTCTAAGAGTAAGAAAAGTTTCCAAATTAGATAAGCTATCTACGTGAAAAATATCGAGTGAATTACATTGACCACAAAAAAGTTCTGGACACTTTTCCCGTTACATCCTCAAGTTTGAGCCATTTCTATGGTCTCTAAGGCTCTGTGCTCCACTTTCAAAAATGGCCATTATTGACAGTAACTCACCTGCTAAATATTGTAAAAGTTCTTCATCACGTTCTCAAGTTATACCGAAAAAACAAAATTATTTTTGCAATTTTGAAGCCCTCTACCGGGTAAACAAGACACTTGAGGCAAAAGTAAAAAGGCTCATCAACTTTTTTTCGAATCAAAGAATCTTCGGTTATATTTTGGCCACGCAGTTCGAGGACACCCTGTATATTTTGACTAAATGAGAGGAAAACTTATGATGATGGTAGAATATCGTGTAAGCCAGCGTGGAAGAGGTATATGAGCAATTGGAATTTTCTGTAATGTTTGGAGGTTATAGGCATCAGAAAAAACCTCACTAAGCAAACAGTTCTCCGTTCGATAGAATGAGTGACCATCTTGAGCTTATCCAGTCTACCTACTTTAAATCCCTCGTGGTAGACCTAGAGCGATGTGGTGGGCCCGAATAAATACACCTTGGCACTACTGTATATTGGTGGAGAAAGGTTCAATATACAATAGCTCTCACAGGCCGAATCGTGTACTGTCAGGCGTTTCCAAGCTACAGCCACCTCAAATTTTGGTCTTTTTTATTGCACGAACCCTTTTTCGGAGTTGTTGTATATTAAAAAGCATGTAATTCTTATACATTTGCACCTAGTGCCAAAGTTTTTTATCAAGGCAATTTCTAGGAGCTGGCCAGTCAATTTAGTAGGTTAAGGGAATGCACGAACACAGTCTCTAACCTGGTGGACAATGTTTGTCATTGTTGCCAGTTGTTGAAAAAACACATGCCAAAGTTTTTCATCGGGGCATTTCTCAGTTCCCAATTGGCCATTATTTGTATCTGTGAGAGATATTGAACCTTTCTCCACCAATATACAGTAGTGCCAAGGTGTATTCATTCAGGCCCATCATATCGCTCTAGCTCCTAGACTATAGTGGAATAACAGATGGGATTTCGTCTTAGGAACTAAATAAAGCTAATGCCTTAAAACTTATAAAAATAAATAAATAGAACGTTAACTGTCATTATGAAGGTTATGTGTTTTCTTATAACATCGATTTTTATGTATAAAATCTCCAGTTAGTCTAGGCTGTAAGCTGGGAAAGAAGCCCGAATAAATAAATTTTGTTTAGAAAGTGAAATCTCAAAAAAAAAATTGCCTGATGTTTCATGGACACCAAAGGTAATTCGTGATATGATAACGATGTGCCCTTGCCTCCCTACATCTCCAGAATGTCAAAATCACCCCATTTCGGTCATTGGTGTTATAGGCATGGCACATGCAAAATAATGGAAATAATTTAATTATGTTAGAACGAGGAGTTTGGAGGTAGAAACTATTTACAGACCGCCGAGGAACTAGGAAATCTACTCTTTCCAGCAGCATGGGGCAGTCAATTAGGTTATTGAGCAACTTAAAGAAACTGGCTTGGAGTACACTACTATGATAGATCAATCAATAATATAGAAAATCTCACAAACCAACCTATCACCAGATACAACGCCAGACGTTAAACCATATAATAAAGACTTGTGAAGACTGCATTTTTCATTAATTTGTCTATTCTCGGTCGGCCCTTATAGCAGACAGAGGGCGTCAGGTAACTAGATCCGTCACTGGAATTGAGTAATCGATATATAGACAGTGACAGTGAGTGTCCTATGAAGCCTCAAGCTTTATACCAGAACACATATTTCCGTTTCCAGATGAAAATACGTACTTATAGGGGAAATTCGCATTAAAATTTCAAAGACGTATTACGGTATCAACAACGAACGGAATATTATACCCTCTTCACGCAAGGCCACGCAAGAACCAAAGCAAATGCGATTTCAAACGGATTATAACCTACGTATCTACATACATGTCATAATTAGAGGAAATGTTCCCTTAAAGTTTTTAGGAAAAGCGTACGGGAGAGGAAATTAAATTCAAATATGGATATAGAGTATTTAAACTCACATTTAGTACCTGAACCTTTTCTCCTAAATGATGTACAAAATGTTTAAAAAGAGATTTAGCAGTAGATCTGAATCAAAAGGGTCGATACTGCGCTAATTTGAAGCTATGCTGTTTATAAGTTGCAATATGGTTATTTAATTCATTTTAAGTCTTCAGGGATACACTTCTTAAACTGCTTTCACTTTATAAGTCAACATATATATCAAATATCAATAAATGTGAAGAAAGACGTTTTGTATTCCCTGGATAATATCTCAACGGATTATAAAGTATATTCTCGTGCATAGAGAGAATGATCCAAAATTAATGTGGATAAAACTGCTGACACATTAGAAGTGGTTATTATCTGCAACTTTCTTCACTCCTTTTTGTGATTCGAGTTGTAATTGCTCATATTTGCAATATTCCCTGTATATATGAATATTCAATATCCATCAAGGTACTTATTATTATTATTATTATATTAAGTAAGACCCAACAAAAAATATGGGGCTCCTAGAGCCTCATATACCTACTATTTAGTCCTGAAACGTGGTGGTATGGTGACCAAAGGCGAGCTTGCCTGGCTGCCACGATATATGAGAAGAACCCTTCATCAAAGAATGCAAAGATACACTAGCTGAACTAGCCAGGAGAAATAAATTTCAGCTCGTCTGGGTCCCTGGACAGTGGAGTTGTAGGAAACGAAATGGCCGACTCTTTGGCCAGGCGAGGGTCCTCTACCAATGGTAGATTTATCAAATTGTGTGAGGCGTCTCGCCCTTCTGAGTCAACTGAATAAAGAGTGGTCTGAACTGTGGCAAGAATCACCATGCATGAGGTAGCTTAGGCCTAGGCTCTCATAGAAACTCCTTTCTCTGAACAGAAGGGACATCAGAGAGATGACTCGAAGCCTAGCCGGTAACTGTCTACTTAACAAACACCTCCACACTATGGGCATCAAAGATGATCCAATAAGTAGGAAATGCAGAGTCGCGGAAGAAACTGCCTCTCACTTCCTGTTGGAATGCCCAGCATTGGCATCTCTCAGACACCGACACTTCGGAGAATCAAAACTGCTCCCAGAAGAACTAATGAAAGCCAGCATTGGCAATATTCTGGGCTTCTGGCGTGCCACAAACCTGCTAGAATAGATTAGGCTTATAACCACGGGCGTACAATGGGCCCAACTGAGTGGCCTTAGCGCATTTGGGGGCTAGGTTCCCTCCCCTCAAATGATGATGATGATGATGAAGACCTAAAGACTTGCATGTATATGCGTCACTGGGGTCCCAAGCAATGGCTAGCATGTAGAAAATAATGAGACTGCCCATATAGGAATAGGTAGGGAAGCGTAAAATAATCTCAACTGAAGGGCTTCGGGGAAAAGAGAATGTATCTCTGAAGAAGAAGCTCCTATTACTCATGACACTAAGCGGAAATATGGGTAAGGTCTTCGTGTTTACACAGAGTGTTGACGAGGCAATACTAGCTCTTTTGAGAAATAATCAATCTGTTGGTATGCCGTTGGATAAAAAACATCAGAAGGTACGGGTGTCGGAATCCTTGGTGCCAAAGCCAAATAGTCCTAACCACCTAACCCATAAGCAAATACACCAGTATCTTTCTGCAATTGCAAAGGATACAAAAGCAAAGGCATAGCGATCATGTCCGATAGTGAACCAGCTATAAAAGCGCTGAGCTCGAACACCATTAGCTCGAAGATGATTCTTAACTGCAAAACTAAGCTTAACACCTCAAGAGCGTAGAACAGAATCCCCTTCCACTGAGTTCGAGGACATACAGGAATTGAGTGGAATGAATAGATGAACGCCTTCAGACGCAAGGGAGCTGAAACGGCTCTGATAGGACCTTCGGGTGTATAGGAAAGCAAACTATAGAGGAAATTCTCAAATAGAACTCAGTACAAAATACTGGTTCTTCCGGGTCATGGATAAATTTAGGAAAAATGATGTTTTGGAAATCAGAAAGAACCTGAGAATCATAACAGGATTCATGATGAGATACTGTAAACTCAAAGGTCATATGAGTGAAATTGTTCTGGGTAGATTCTGCCAAGAAGCAGGATAAACACCAAAACATCTGCTAATCGACTTCGAAGCAACCCTCCTACGCAGGAGCAGAAATCGAGGGAATGTTACCACTCGAGCCAGGAAATACTTTAGCTTTCCTAAAAGAGATAAAACTCATCGTAAAGCGTATACTATGAGGGGGATGATATAATTCAAGATGCATTATACATGACACCCCTGATCAATCTAATCTGATCTGATCTAGTTCAGCCAGGGAGGTAGGTTTATAATAATTCACACTTTCTGTGTTAGGTTATTAGTAGAATTTATATATTTATACAGCTTGAGTTTCACGAACTGCTAAGAACGAGAATAAATTGGAGTGAACCAGACGTATTGTATTGCGTTATAAGATATACAAGTAAAACGCTAAAAACTGTTCAGAAAGTTGAACGTGATCATGTGAGATACGCCCACGTCGACTGGTCACTGTTAGGTTATCGAACAGTAATTTTAGGGAATTATTTAAGCTTACCACAAACGCTTCAAATGAAACGAATCAATCGCTAAATAAGGTATTGACGACAGGCGTCTTAATAAATCACGCCCATCTTTGTCGAAACTTCCTTGCATTGATTGAGTCGGAATATATCGATCCCTTAAACTCAACCTGTATAATATACTTCAAAGTTATAAGTGTATGAACACCTCTAGGCCTTTCCAAAAGCTATGATAATGAACATATGAAAATATAGATGAGATAGCTCCCTGAAACTATTCGCAAATTTCGCCTCTGTTTCCTGTTGAGAATGTCTGTTCTTACGTTCATCCTATTCATCAGAAGACAGTGGTCTGTATAGTTAACATCCAATACGCCTCGAGGGGTTGAAATATTACGCAAAGCGGAAGCAGCTGATAGTAACCGTGGGAAAGTTGGTCTTATCCTGTCCTGGCTTATTGTCTTAACAGATTCAATAAGCTCTACCGGTGTTTGCATACATAAGGAGTGGTATAAGGTTGATGAATGCTCTTTTTAAGTAGGCCGAATTAGAACTATCAGTTGTTTATTTGTTAAAAACATTCACGCAGCTATCCATTTACTCACAAGTACCCTACCCCTACCCCTATAGAGTTCCAGTTTTGAATGCCGCAAATATAACACAACACTTTGTAGAATGAATAAGTGAATGCCCATCAAATCATTTGATATAATACGAACTTAGTCGTAATACGAACTGAAAAATAGGTCGTGAAAATTGAGAAGAATCGCATTGGCTATATTTGCTATGCACAAAGTCCAAGATACGAAACCTATGTCACTATTTAGAAATTGAAATACTCATTCCATCTTCAATAGCTCAATAGAAATGGAGATCAAGAAGTCATGCGATCCAGCATGCTTGCGAAACATTTAGCAGGCCCGGACTGGCACTATGGCCTATCGGGTACAATTGAAAAAAGTATGGTATTTAACAATAAACGGGTGCGTGAAATGGTATGCGGTAAAAGTGATATATGTTAAAATTATATAAGAGGTTATAAGAGAAAGGTATTATTGTAAAAATTAATGAAATATTTGTACAGATGATTTTGTGGAATCTAAAGACTCGGATTTAGAAGTCAAATCGAAATTTCCTGGAAAATAACCTAGTAAAAAGAAATCGATGTCTGGTGAGATGGCCGAGATGAAATTATTCCTGATGCAATCCTTGCATACAAGATAGGAATGTGCAATATTGACCTCAATCACTTGTTAACATTGGACAAGACAGCTACAGCTGGAAATTTCTGGAGGAATCGAAAAATTTATAACTGCATTGGAACAGACTGAATTTGAAAATTATAAAATGAACATAAAAGAAACTGCTAGTGGAAGTAATGACGAAAAGCCTTCAGAAATGCAAAAAGAAGAAATCTGAAACAAGTCGTGCATGCAAAAATTTTGCATAGATTTAATTCGTTAACCAATGTTTTCAAATCAATTGAACTAAAATTCAAATTCCTGCCTTGACTCAGCTTGCTTGTGAGAGATTCTTTTTCACCCAAAATCATCAAAAATTGCATGAGGAGCACCTTATCCTCAGGTAATTTGAATTCACCAATTGGCAATGGTGGGAGAAAAAATCTATTGATACATTTAGATTGCGATATCTTTATTTAGAAGTAGACAAAAGCAATGAGCTTCTTCGAGAGTCATTAACTAAACATTGTTAACAGTTTAATAAGTGATTCAAAATTTCCATTTGTAGTTTTCCTTTCTTCTTAAGAGTGGAAAGCCGACCATCTCTAAAATGTCCAGGTCTGTCACAGATATCCAATCGGTGCCTGACACGTAGTATTCTATCTGGATTAAACAAGATAACCAAGCAATTTGTCATGAGAGCAATGAAAACGCGTCTAGAATACAGGAACTGAAAAATCACAGTGAACCATAAAGCGCCTTAGATGTTCAGAAAATATTTGATTTTGTATTAGTTTCGAGGGATCAAACTAGTATAGGGAGTATGAAGTGTTAGAAGGTTCCAAATTGAACATAAGGTTGTAAAATCGTGATCTCCATGTTTCATAAAAGCAAAACACTAATCCAGAATAAACTGTTTGTCAGTCATCTAGTCCTGTAACGAATTTTTCTCCATATTTTCCGAATGATTTTGACTATACATAGTATTGTCACCTACTGACGATGGGATACTGATGGGATAGATGTTGTGATCTATCAGTTCCCCGCGCAATGCAAAATAGCGCAGTTTTGCATGAATACAGTTTGTTTTGGATCTTCATAGGACCTGTAGGTTTGACGGCAAATAAAAATTTTCGTAATAGCGTCTATTCGGGCAATGTAACCACTCAACTGTTCGGGTAAAGCGGGCACATTGACTGTTGGTTTTGAGCTGTACAAAACTTTAATATTTCTAGTTTTTTGATTTGGAGTATTTCCCTATTATACTATTCCCCAAATAGGATGAAAAGTTGATATTGTAGTTGCCAGGAATTCAAGAAATCTCAAAGTAATAGGAATTTACGTCCAAACAATTTAATCTCTCACGAAATGATGTTTTTCCTCGAATTTCAATATTTCTGTTCATAAATATATCTTTTAATATCTTAGAATCATTCCTACATGAACTATCTTGTGCGGGTGATGTGAAGTCATTGGCTTCTTTACCCTACCTATACGGGCCAACTGCCCATTTTGCAGACTTGAAGTTGAACCCACCCCTACTTTACAAAAGAATTACTTTACAGGAATTGAAAATAAAATCGGGTTTCAGATTATTTACAGTTGCCACCGTTATAATTCTTATACTTATTCTCATAAGGTGAAAAATTGTTTTCCCTTGGAATGGCCACTTTGCCCGGCCTTCACCTGCCTCAATATGTGTATTGTATGTTCAAAATCTAGTCTCTCCGAGTACAAGAATTGTCTCAGGAATCTGAGTGTACGATTTAAATAAGTCTTAGAGGAATAGATAATATCGTAAGCGATAACATAGGCCACATGTAGTGCCTCCCAACAATGTTTTACTCATATGTAAAAATTATAAAATTCGAAAGAAATGTCACGTGTGAATACTTTATGATACATTTTACCGAAGTTATATTTATGTCGGTTTTAAGAAGTTATCCTGCGGCCTGTTAAACACACTTAAAAGTACTATCACAGTAAAAGTATTTATGGTACATTTGATCTAAAAAGAACGTTTGGAAATTTATGCATTCTGGTTTTTATCACTCCATGAACGTTTAAGGTCAAGCATCAAATTTGCGCATTTGTTCAGGTTTTAAAACATAACGACTCTTTTCTGTAAAGCATCGTACACCATATCACATTATATTCGATTATATTCTATAATTTTACATTAGGTGTAGAACACGTACATTTGTTACAATTTGAAACCTTGTACAGTAGAACATATAAAATTGTATTACGTTACTACGCGTATGGTTGGTAGCCGAACGGTCCTCAGTACTTTCAGTGGATGATGATGATGATTGTTTCTTATTCGTCAGAGTTTACTCTGATGTTGGCTACTTTGAGAGTATTTTCAGTAGATAAGGATGATTATTTGTTATTCATAGTGTTCTAGTGTATCCACAGTGTGAACTCTTTTATAGTTTTTTATTGACGATTGGGAGTTCAACCAAGAGTTTACTCTGAAGATGGCTATTTCAGTATTACTTTAGATGTATAAAAAATATACGAAAGCCTTGTGAACAGGATCGAGTAACACCCATTGTACTGCTTTACAAGATAGACGAAGAAAACGCTATCCCTTGTTTAGAAGGTTGGGTCTGGTCATGTGAGATGCGCGCACCTCGACTGGTCATGGTAATGAAATCATACATTTATGCCTGAAAATTATTTATGCTGTCCACCAACATTTTAAGTAAAATCAATCGAATGCTTCTAATTATCGCATTTTATTACGTATTAGATGAGGTTTAAACGATGCGTTGATGAATTGAACCGCAATTTTGAATCTTAATAATATACTGCTCTTATTTTTTGTTTTTGCACATTATCTGGTTCGTCAGTTCAGCCCAGTAGAAAGTTCGAAGTTTCAATTCTTCCACGGATCAAATTACAAATGCATTAATATATGATGTAGTAGATTCACTTTGCTTTCAATTTAGTGTGGAGGATGGTCCATGTTCTAATACAATTTATAACCCTATAATTAGAGCTGGCAACGAATCTTATCGTTTCAATCCTCACAAATTATCGAGAAGGTTCACTTATTTTTAAATCCAGCAACGTCTACCCTGATATTATCTTGATTAAATTTCTCCACCGCTATATAAGGCCAGATAGTTTCAACAGTCTCACTGAAAATGTTACTCTCTCGAGTCTGCCACAATTCCAATTCTTTTTTTCGAATATTTTTTTCTAGGAGAAATGTCTCGGTCCCCGATTCATTATTAAAGCTAATCACATCAAATGAGAATAGAAATTTGAGAAAACGTATTGTAGTGATGTATTGGAGTGACCAGGGCAGTACTTAGGCCCACAGGGACCGTCTGTCGCAAATTAAATCAAAGCTACGTCGTACACAATATACAAGTCACGTCATGTGGATGATTTTCACTTCCTCATACCTAGTATATATTGCAAAAGAAGAATTGTTATTCATCCAACAATTCATCAGCAGCATTTAATTTGTGTTTCTTCACTAAAATCACAAGAACGACTATTGATTTTTAGGGTTCCTTTAAATAGATGGGAATTGTGTGACGTTGAAGTCTTATACCAACTACTGCTGACCGTTTTTGTAGATATAACTCTACAAATAATGGTTATTCATGTCATGGACTGGAGACATATCAAAAATAGCTGAAACCTGATGCTGTTTTTTCAGGTGGTGATCATAAACCACAATTCTGCAAAGCAAGTTGCTGTATCATGAATTCAAAGCTCTAAGATGGATGCACTTCATGGCACATCTACACCAGAATTTAACATGATCTACAAATGGGAAGAATATCGTTGAGATGTAAACTTGAAGTGACTACACCAAAAATAATTGACAAAATGTATGATGTGGCATTATTGATCGACGAGTCAAAGCATATCACATGGGTAAGTGTTTTCAATTTTGCATTGAATTAGATATAGAAGACATATCGACAAGATGCCACGTTTACTCATAGTGGAAAATAAACGCAATGGTGTGGTAGATGCGACAGTTCATTTCCGTCGAATCATAACTGCTGATGACACATGGACCCACCACTATACTCCAGAGACAAAAAAATCTATCGAAAGGAAGGGTTTCCAGAGGCGATCCGGCTCCGAATAAGGTGAAGATGGTGAAATCGACAGGCATTGTGATGGCCACGGTTTTATGGGCAGCACGCGAAATCATTGGTATTGACTATTCTGGAAAAGGACGAAAGATAAAAGGAGATTGTAATAAGCTATTATTGGACCGGTCACGTGATGAAACTCAGAAAAGCGGCCATATTTGGCCAAAAATAAAGTGTCTCTCCCATCAATACAATGCACCAGTACACAACTGCTTAGTTTCATTGACAAAAATGCATAAATTGCTATTCGAATTGTGGCCGCAACCAGCCTATTTACCAGATTTGAACCTTCGCAGCTGTTTCCAAACATGAAGAAATGGCTCGTCGGTTAAAAATTCGCGTCGAACGAAGATGTCTATTCTGAGGATCTTTCGAAATCTCATTATTATTCTGTATGCCCTTTTATTCGATGACAGAACGTAAGACAAAAACTGATACTAATATTTTCTTAGCGAGATTGATTAACGGTGAAAGTCATCCATCAAGGTTTGCTTTATTGGATTCTCGAATCTGTGTGAGGCTGGTGATAGAAGAGGAATGTATTGGAATTTGACAGAATCCAGTTCACGTAGAATGTGAATATATTTTACTACATTTGAGTAAATACTTCCTTTCCGAATGGAGCAATTTGCGAATATTATCATAACGTTAAATAAATTCTTGTGTTCTTTCAGATGGTAGTTGATTAAATATTCAAATATTGATCATTCAGAAAAAATGTAACACAGCTTACATCTATTTAAGTCGATATAATAAGTTTAATTTATACAAGAAGATTCTGCACCTATTTCTTAGGCTTCATTAATGTTTCCAAACACGTTCATTCGATATTACAAAACTTATTAGTAGCCAAGCGCATATTCTGCATACTTTGCATATTAAATCCATTTTTTTTAATGTTTGCATATATTCTTAACAAATAGCATATTGTGCATAATTGAAAGATTTTTGAGCAAAAGGCTTCAAGAAGAATTATCTTAAAGAACCCTACTATCGTTAAGAAGAAATTTATCATTTCATTTGCAGTTCTTAAGAATTCCAAGTAGAGTACCATTCCAAGTAGAGTACCAGCGGTACGAGAGTGTGTTTTGTAGTGTTGTCGTATTTTATTTATTTTTATCAGTAAAATGCCCAAAGTCTGTAATGCGTCAGTATGGATTGAGCCATACAAAGAACTACGTATAAATATGGGGAAAGTCTAGTGTTCTGTGTGCGTTAAAATTGTAAGTATAATTTTTGAATACTCAATATAGAGCACGGTGCGGAACAAGTCGATACCTGTTATTTTTTGACATATAAAAACAGGTTAAAAGAAAGTAATATTTCTTCTGAGAGACATACACAAACAGAGAAAAGTACAGGGCGCTTCAGTTTCGGGCTGTCAGTATTAACTTAATATTTATTCGGCATCCTAGTTATATTTTTTATCCGTTTTTCTATCTATACTTTTTTATCTCGAAAAGTTTCTGAAATATCGACCGATTCCGCACCATTTGGACACTAGGGGCGCTTTCGGTTAATATTTTGAACCTATTTGTTAGGGATTTAGATCTATATAATGATATTATTGCTTTTCAATTTGATGTTTCAGTTTTTGTTGTTTTTTTTCATTGCACGTACCGTGCGATAAAAAATTCCAAATAGACCAGCACGTCAAAACTTCTGCTCATATTGCTAAATTGGATAAGATGATATCTGGAGACGTGTCACAACCCACATTAACACGATGTTTCCAAACAATGTCCAAAAAGCTAAACGAGCAACACATTTTTAACCGAAACCTAGTCATGCAATGATGACGTCAAATATTCTGTTGTCAAAGCTACGTAATCAAAACTTCACTTCTTTTCTCCACAAGTATTGCATATTCAATATCCTAGGTGAAACAACACTACAAAGAAACCACATAAGTTCCTTGCATTCGGAGGAAATTAAAGCTAAAATTCGCAAAACATTTTTACATATGTATTGATGAAACCACCGATTCACGAAGACGTTATAATGCTCATTTAATGACTCGTGTTCTCAGTGACGAGATTCTGGCAAAATCTCACCTCATTGCTTCTAAAGAGTTTAAAAAAAACAAATGCACTGACCTTAGTCAGATTTGTTCTTCCTACGCCTGTTTCTAGAGATAATTTTTTGCTCGATATGTCGGATGCAACACCATAGATGGAAGAGACTGGGCAACATTTTAAAATCCTTCATCCGAACTTGATACATGTAACATGTCTCGCCCATGCTTTAAATAGACTTGCTAAAGAGATGAGGAAACGTTTTCCTATTGTAGATAGCTTAATTTCCACCATGGAAAAATCCTGCTCAATCCGCCTATAAGTGTTCAGATTTAAAAAAAAAACACCAAACACTCCAGTTCCACCTCAACCTGTTATTACAGGATGAGGCACTTGCCTGGAAGCTGCTGATATCTAATATCTAATTTCAGAATTGTCTGACAAATTTTCCTAATCCCTCACTGATGTTGAGCAATTACTCGAAAACAAAGAAATGAAACCACAACTTTTGTTTATAAAAACCAATTAAAACTTTGTTTCTAAAACAATAACACAAATGGGGGAATCTAATTTGTCATGAACCCGAAGTGGAGAACTAGTAAAACAATATGAGGTAGCTTCCCAAAATGTCGCAGGGAAAACTTTCCAATAATTCGGAAATCTGATGGAAACAAGTTTGTGGCTTTCGGTTTTTTAGCCAAGTAGCTAATATTTCAAAGGAAGAATTTACTGAATCCATTGATTTGGATCCTTTAATATTAAGCTATTTTAAAAACGTCCCTAATAAGTTTGTTTGATATGGAAAGGAGTTTTAAATTCCGACAGAAGACAAAATTTTTAATTCAGAACTTCGAGTTCTTTTTGTAATAAATATGCTTAGGTTTATTTTTGAGTAAATCAATAAATTTATGTATTTTAAGTAGTTTTTTATTTGCATATTTTCAACATTTTCGTGCATATTTTGACTGAATGATTTGCATATTTTTGGCTTTTCCGCTTGCATATTTTGGTTGCCCTACTTATAAGTATAATTATTAATTAAAATTTAATAGTATCAGCCTTTACGTGATAAAAATCCATTATTATAATATTAAAAGCAAATTATGAATTGATTATGGCTTTAAGTGATTCAGAATTTAGATTGTCATAGATTTGCTGCTAAAATCATTTATTTGCAATATAATTATTTTATTTATTATCAACTATTACATGAAGAAATTTTCGAATAAGTGAATAATAAATATACTTCATGATTTTGCTACCTAATTTTCTTTTTCCAAATTATTACAGAACACGACCACAATATAATTATATGATAAGCTCATAGTTGTGAGCAACCCTACATTTCGAGTGAAATCTTTTGAACGTAAACTGTCTTGGAAGGAAATTAGCTACCATTCAGTCTAGACGAAAATACCGTAAAGATTCCTTCAAGAAGGTAGCGTGATTGAATGTAGTTTCGTTGAACCAAATTATTAGGAACGAAACTTAGATCTGATTAAAATTCATATCTTAAAAGCCCAGGGCAGTTTAATTCTCTCCCAGCAATTTAACTTCGTGGAATATTTATTTCCCACACTTTAAAGGCGCTCACTCGGCTCCATAAGTAAATATAACAGATCCGTAAAAATTTAACAACGGCCCCGGTATTGATATAGTTTATTATTTGTACATAAAACACCATAAAAGAAGAAGATACGAAAATATGTTGACGAACCAGGTTCTCACCTGTTTGATAACAGGTTGAAAAATTGTATCTGTTCGGAATTTCCATCAGTATAATTCATCACTGGAGAATTTGAAATATCGTTCATCATATTTTTCTACCAGTAGTCGTGAGAAAATGTTTACTTTACACCCTGATTTGTTGAGAAGAATTTGCTTATTAAGAATTAGTAATTTTTTCGCATATATGAATTATCTTAAATGGAAACATCTCTTTTGATCTCATTTTTCTGAACCAAATTCACAAAAAAAGACGGAAATTTCGAAATTCCTCAAGATATTCTGTTGAAACTACTAAAATAATGTATGAAAGAATGTTGAACCAATGGGTTTGTACCGCCCAGGGTAGATGCCAAATTTGCCCCCTATTCCCCGTCAGCCTTACTCTAAGAGGATGTATTATTATTATGAAGATAATAATTTTTAGAGGGCAGAAAATCTTTAAAGGCTCCTCTTCCAATATTCCACCGCTGGCTTGAAGTTGTTCATACATTATAGGTTTCCCTATCGTGTAGTCAAAAGATGAAAACAATATTAATCAAATATTCCTAATGAACCATATTATTCATTGTTAATTGACAATCATAATAAAATATTATTCAATAATTATGTTCATCATCATCATAAATTGAGGGTCACTTAGTTGTACCAATAGTGCGCCTCGTGGTCAGAAGCCTAATCTATTCTATTCCACCAGGAACCCAGATTATTGCTAACGCTGGCTTCCATAAGTACTTCTGAAATGTCAAAGCAGGGTATTCCAACATTATGTAAGAGGCATCTTCTTCCACCTCTCTACATTTCCTACATAAAAGATCATCTGTGATGCCCATAGTATGAAGGTGTTTGTTAATATGACAGTAACCCTTTAGGTTTCCAGTCATCTCTCTGATGTCTCTTCTGTTTAGAGAAAGGAGTTTCTTTGAGAGCCTAGGCACAGGCTCTTTGATAAAGGACTTGGCCTGCCTCATGCTTGATGATTCTCGCCACTCTGACCTCTCTTTGTTCAGTTGGCTCAGAGATTTCCTTCAACTACACTGTCCAGGAATCCAGATGAGTTGAGCTTCATTCCTCCTGGCTAGTTCAGCCAGTGTATCTTTGCATTCTTTGACAAGCCTTGATGTGACTTAAGGGTCTTGAGAGCTCCAAAAAACGACTGTCTGTGGCGATATATATGCGCATATTTACATAGTTCTCGGGCTTTCCATGGCACAAGTCAATATTGCGTAGACCTCAGCCTAGAAAACCGTGCAGTGCCTAGAGTCACTTAGATAGTAGTGATACTTGGCCGTTTTAGGACTTAGGTACGCTCCCGATATCCAGGATCCTGACCAACCTTGGACCCGCCTGTGAACCATACGAGACCACCTGATGGCAGTAGAGTTTCGTTGCTCCTCTATAATTATGTTACTATTCATTTGTATTTGTATTTGCGTTTGATATTGAAACTTTCTACTAATTCGTTATAATCTGTGTTATTTTGGTTGAGCTATGGATACATATACGATTATGTTCTGACAAGTATTAAACGTTCTTTAAGTTCTGTTTCAATAGTCCATAACCTCTCAAGTATTCTAGTGTTCTTGGCACCATGCACTAAGACTACATCATGTCTGGTTTGTAGCTCTCACATTCGAGATTTTTTTAAATTATTCAAGAACGTATATGAATATTTCAAAAGACATTTGTTTATTTTGTTCTATCAGAAATTAAATAGTTATTCCTAATTGTCGATATATTTAGCTTGCATATATACCAATATTGATTCATTATTAGTCAGTTGAAGACATACAAGATTTGGAGCTTCATTATTATTTAGAAATATTATCTACGATCAATATGATGACCATTATTAATTGTGTAATGGAAAGGTAATAAGGGTATTTCTTCAATAAGTTCTAAATAACATGCATTACACTGTGAAGGAACTGATATTACAGAATTAACTATAATGGAAAATGATATGAATAATGAGTTGATGCGCGTAATTATAAAAAATAGGAATAAAATAAGAAAAACCGATATAAAAGTAAGTATTTTGAAAGACCTCAATATAATATATAGAAAAGAAGCAAAGTAACTAAATATTAAATTAATTTCACAATTTACCAATAGGAGAAAATGCAGGTATTAACCGTATGTACAATAACGTAAAGAAAGATTATAATTGTTCAGGTCCAAAACAGGATATAGAGCAATTTGTCAAACGTTGCGACGAATGCCAAAAATGTAAATATTCGAGACAACAAAAGAACCGATGATCGTAACGACGACAGCAGCATCAGCTTTTGATAAAGTATTTCTTGACCTAGTAGGACCAATAAACAATGATTTTGACGACCATCGTTACATACTTACCATACAGTTAATAATTAGTTTCGGTATGTACTCTAGTGTTAAACGCGAATGCCAAAAATGGAACCCATTCTGCCCATAAATTCTTTTGTCTTTAAACATAGATTCGCAGATACGCACCCGAATTTTTATAAGAATTTTCGAACGCAATAATGTTTTCATGAATTCCTAAAAGAAGATGTAGATATTCGGTCTCCAGATATCCTCAGGTGTTTCAGGAAAGTTTTTGCATGTCTTAATCATCCTCGCTCGTTCAGTTGACAAGCATAAAACAATAATTTTCAATGAAATTAATCGATATTCAGGGCGTCAGGACCTCCGAATAACCTCAGGGAAATTTTTGGACATCATATTCGTGATCAGCGATCCCGAAAGCCCCGAGAAATCAACTCGAGCCCGTTTATCTCATTATTCACAGTCATTAATTTTTCTTGTTCACCTCAAAAAGTGCATGACCACTCTAGATATCCAAGAACAAAAATTTTAGGTGATTGGCATATAGTTGTCCAACAATTCTTGATTCCCATTCTTCTTATTATTATTGTTTATTATTTATCATTATCTGATTACAGATCTCATATTTTCGGTACTATTTATTCAGTTATTATGAATATTCTGTTTATATTGATCAAAAGTATAAAAAATGTAATATTAATAATATCATTTGAATATCATATATTCTATGTTGTACCAATAAGATGCGTTCATCATTTTCAAGTGAATAACACCGGATCATTAACGCTAGAAAAAATTATTGGCTATAGTTGTCCAACAATTCTTGATTCCCATTCTTCTTATTATTATTATTTATTATTTATTATTATCTTATTACAGATCTAATATTTTCGGTACTATTTATTCAATTATTATGAATATTCTGTTTATAATGATCAAAAATATAAAAAATGTAATATTAATAATATCATTTGATTATCATATATTCTATGTTATACCAATAAGTTGAGATACATGTGACATTTTCAAGTGAATAACACTGTTTCATTAACGCTAAAAAGAATGATTGACCTATAGTTGTCCAACAATTCTTGATTCCCATTCTTCTTATTATTATTATTATTTATTATTTATTATTATCTAATTACAGATAACATATTTTCGGTACTATGTATTCAGTTATTATGAATATTCTGTTTATAATAATCAAAAATATTAAAAATTTAATATTAATAATATCATTTGATTATCATATATTCTGTGTCGTACCAATAAGGTGCGTTACATGTGACCTTTTTAAGTGAATAACACTGGATCATTAACGCAATTTTGGATAATTTATCGCAGGCTTCGTAGGTTTTGTTCAGAATGCAAATGGTACAACGGGCTCTGTTGAAGACATTCATTGTTTTGTTATTCACTCAATGAATTAGCCGGCAAGGTCGTACAGCGGGGGCGTTACCATTTCTTAGACTCTGGTTCTTCGACAGGGAACTATCACAATTTAAAACTACCGCAGCTTGAGGCATCGAGCGGAACTTTATTTTCTTAGCTTTAGTACCAGTAGTGGCCATGTGGTGCATGGTTGTTCACAAAATAACCGCCGCGCGTTTCTAACAGGTGCTACGTTTCCGATTGCGATACGAGAGCTATTCGATATTATAATTATAGGAATATTTACTTTCGTCTAGAACCGAGGTACGTAGGTATTGTTTTATCGGGAACGATAAAAAATTACAATAATTAATATAGTGGTTAATAGTGGAATATTATAAGTAGTGAAATGAAAGGAAGCGGAAAATGTTATCGGTTGATATTAATATTTATTATCTATAATAATATTATTAATTAATTAGCTAGTAGTCGAGGATATAATTAAATGAAAAGGCTGAAGCATTTGGAGCATTCCTTCAATGCATAACAATTTCAAAACTCTATTATGTCATTGACACAAAATCCTAATTCAATATTTAATAATTCTAGAATTTAATTTAAACAAAATTCATATCGAAGAGATAGTCGATTAAACTCAATCCCTTCTACTTCCTAATTTTGACTAGTATCTTTTAGCAAACTGCAAATACAATATTCAGTGCTGGATCTAGGTATTTAATTAGAGGGGAAATCAGACCCACGCCGCCCCTATACCTCTATATGATACTTTTTAAACTTTTCTCAATTTTCCCGGAGGTCTCCGGAATGTATGGTAATGTTATAAAATTATCTGTATTACCGTTTATGTTATTTATATATGACGTTCCATTATAGATTTTGTTTATTCTTTCTTTAATGATGGGATTGAAATATGTTTCTGAGTAGCCATTCATTTTCAGTGTATCACGAACAATTTTAAAATTTTTGGGACGGTCCTCTGGGTGAGACAATTTAACCGCGCGATCTGTAAGGCTACAAGAGTTCGGCAGTCTAAACAGACTGTCTTTAGTGTGGGTTTCAGGTCACATATGTTACAAGGGCAATAAAGAGGCTGATTCACTAGCCCGAGGAGGCGCACGTTGTGCTCCAATTGATCCAGATCCTTCTTTTGGAAAAGCAAAAGTGGTACGAAAATCATATAACAGTACTTGGATGAAAAAACAATCTCGAGAATGGTGGAACGAGGAGCCGGGAATGGGACAGGCCGAAAAGTTCATCAAAGAACCATCGCTTAAGTTCATGGAGTAGGTACCTATATTAAGCCGGAATAGGGGATCCCGGTTGGTTTCCTCGCAGGGCAGGGACTAGATAAACACTTGAACAACATCGGATTGGCAGACACAACCATATGTAGGCTATGCCAAGAAGATGAGGAAACCTCAGCACACATCCTGTGCTACTGCAAAGTTCTGATAAGACTCCCAATATTTGGGAGACCTAAGGTCTGGACTATGAAGTCTAGTAGTAAGGACGAGCCTAGACAGGGAAACATGAGGGCATACACAATTGGCCTGGAGAGACTGCTACAAATCTACAAATCTAATGCATCACTATTCTATTATTATGATGAGGAGCATCATCATGGTGACAAACATTTGAGTTTCCAGCGGTATATCTTCCAAATTGACTCAAGAGATCATTTATATCTTCAGAAATAATAGTATGTTCGTCACTATCATCATTATTAGGCTCACTTCTGAAATGATAGTCAGTCTTTGAGACGCTTAAAGTAATTTCTTGGCTGATATTCTGGTTCAGGGTATCTTGACGAGTACTTACCTACAATCCTGTTGTGTTGAGCATTTTGCCGACATATTCCATGAATTACCAGCATATTATCCTCTTTCTTATTTCTGTTATGAATCTAATCTATAACAATGAATTCAGTGACTAACTGGCAATAAGAGTTTATCTTGTTTCATAGAGAAAATAGTTGCAATTATCTTACCCCCGTGAATATGTTGTATTGGTAATAAAAGAAGTTGATACTGATGGGTTCTCCATTTATGGTAGGTAGTTTCAATTATTACGGTACCCATTGAAAAAATGTAGTTTCAAGTAAATAAAATGTTTTGGCTTACATTTTTTTGCATGCATTTCGAAACACAAGACTTTTTCAATCGAAATTGCGCTAGGAATAATCATTTGAAATAATTTTAGGAGGTTCATGGCTCTCTAGATAAAAAAATTAAATGAGTGGTCTGATAATTGAAATATCAAGGATGTGGTGTTATTGGATTCATAAAATTATGTAGTAAGCTAATAATATACGTTCCATACAGAAAGCGAAAGTTCCGTCAATTTGAGAAAAACCGGAAGTTGAAATGATCTCCCAATATGTAATTTTCAGAAAAATAGTTGTAAAAATAAAGGATGGAAGGGGTGTTACACATTAAGTATATTGAAACAAGCTCACGATGATCAATCTTCAAGCCATACTCAGTGTAAATGTGATTTACTAAGCTCAAAGGTCATAAATTGATTGATGACGATTCTCACTTCGGCCGTAAAAATCAATGGTTTGCTTTGCTCAAACTGAGAGTTCATAGTTCTGGAATTACCAGAGATAGGATGGCATTTAAAAGGAGTCATTCTCTTATGAAATATTTCCCTTGTTCAAAAATAGTTATAAGTTTTTATGTTGAAAATTGAAAGTGGTAGTCCTAATTAATATTGTACCGAATCCGAATCCGTATTTTATCACATGTTGATATTAATATCTCATCTGAATACAATAATATTGTAAACGAGATAACAACATTCATAATTCGTTGTTTCTCCTTTCACATACTGCAATAAAGCGGATGTTTTAATAATGTGTGAAATAATGAATAAAATGAAACAGATCAACTACGGATAATTATCATAATAATGTAAGAATACTAAGTTCTTATTTTTCCTTTGTTTTGCTTACTTTCACAGTAGATACATATATGAAGGTTGGAGATACTGTTATTTTTATGGACCATAGCTCTATTTCAACATCCTTTAGAGTGAGAATACATTAAATATTAATAATAATTGATGACCTCACGCTAATAACTGAAGTGCAGAAAAGAGCACATAGAAAAATTGTCGATATATCATCTTCTGAAATATTCTTGAGTTATTCAAATATTCTCAGCATATGAGAAGACATCATTGTTCGTTGGAATATGCAAAAATATGCACACTTGAATCACCCAATGGACTTGCTGAAGAACAGAAAAATGAGAAAAAACAAACGTATTCTATAGCAACTTTTCATGTTCCATAGAATCATGCTGTCAAAAAGCCAACTAAATTGAATCAGTAGTATAACACTAAAATATTTGGTCCTTTGAATATAATGAAATTAAATTCCAAAAAATCACTTCTTATAAACTTTGAAGAGTCAATAATTAGAAAACAAATAATATAAGATAAATTTGAAAACTTGTATACCATAAATCAGTATTTTTTGAGGACTTAATGAAGAAATAATACAAATTCATCAATATCAATAACCTAAAAGGGAATAAACCAGACTAACATGTGGAAATGAATTTAAAAAACAGAATCAGCAGCTCTATAGAAAAAATTGTTAACATTTTTGAGAATAGTATAAAAAATATGGAAATAAAAAACTAAAAAAAATAAATTATCACATAGATTGAGGAGACATAATAATAAGTTATCCATTTAAATTCAATCTTAGTCTAGATGGTTTGTGGCTCAGGTTGATTTGAAATTTTAGGCAAAGTGTATGTCTTTATGGCTTTTTGAATGTGGAAATGATTAATATAATAAATCAATGCCCAAAGTAACGTCAGTCTGTTGACCAACTAATACATCTAGGAACGGGAGTGAACCTTTCGATTCAAACTTCCATTGTGGAAGGATATTGGGATGTAATGAATGTAAATAATTGAGGAAGGGAACACGATTTTCGCGACCAAATAACAAAAGTGTCGTCGACATATCTAAAACAACATTTCGGCTAGAGAACAGATGAATCAAAAGGATCTCCCTCGGAAGTTTTCATGAAGAAATTAGCTATGACCGGAGAAAGTGGGGAACCCGGGGCAGCTCCCGAAGACTGCTCGTAATAGCTGCCATCGTATAGAAAATATGTTTAAGATAGACAAAAGTCAATTACCGGTAGTAAGTCCATTAAAATGTTTTTGGCAGGTAACAGATGACAAATTATGGAAACGGTGTTTGGAATGAGAACATTGGTAAAGAGTGATTCGACGTCGAAGCTGACGAGCAAACCGCCTGTGTCAACTTTTAGAGTTTGGAGTTTTTGTTCGTCTTATCATCAAATGATCTCTTCCATTATAACATTCAAAAGCCATAAAGAAATAACCTTCGCCTATAATTTCAATTCAACTGGAACCACAAGCAGCCCCACTTCTTTTATTCACTGCCTATCTTCCATATATTGAAAATAGAACAGATCGAATTTCTAAAATTTTTAAGAAGTCTTCGTGACACCAGTCGATGAGTCAATAGCATCTTGCTCAAAAGTTTCCATGAAGATACGACCGGTGGTGGGTAACCCATGGCGGCTCCCGAGGACTGCTCGTAAGACTTGCCATCGTACAGAAAACAGGTCGTATAGAAGCTACTCGTGTGAAAGAACATGAGCGCTGTACAAGGCTTCGTGACACCAGTGGATCTGCACTTGCAGAACCCAAATTTGACACTAACCATCAAATCCTTTTCGAAAATACTAAAATCCTCGCACGAGCCCCAAATTTATATCAACGAAAAATTCTTGAAGCGATAGGTATTACGTCCCCAACATTTGGAAACACATCCTCAGAAATTCCACTTCGCACATGTTCACACAACGGTAGGGTCAGATGACTGAAGATGTCACCTGAAATGGTTGGCGAAACATCAGCATCAAGTCGTGTATTGTGACGCGGAATCTATCCGGAAGCCAAGAAATCTCATGCAGTAAATAACCTTTAGCAATTTTTAAGGCAAAACCACCTATTATTTTTCAATATTCATAACAAAGTTCCTCCAGGAACTTCTCCCATACGAACCGTGGAAAAATTATCATTTAATATTCTTAAATCATTTTGAAAAATATGAATAATTGAGGCCAGAATTCCATATGATAATGAAATAACAGTTAAGAACATTATCTATATCCAAAACTCCAAAAATAATTTTTAAATATTGAAAAACCATAACCCCCCCTAATTTTAATATGATCCCAATCAAAATTATTTAACCAGACAGAGGGGATCCTACAAGTCGTAAGTATAATATATAAATAGGTATGTTAAATAATATGAAAAACAAACTGAAAATGAAGTGATGATCGAGATTTGTCATCGTCTCCTCAGAATTGAAATTTGTTTTAATTAAGAGCAAAACATTATTGGTTTACGTTTGTCAGTTCGAACTGTAGCGTGTACACCCACGCACTTGATACCGTAAACATACTGTATACTATCGTAGAAAGCGGTGGAAACCGTTTTCAACTGACAACATCAAATCCTTTATCGTTTTTCAATTTGCTTGCGTGTAATCCATTTTAATCCTCGGTGATTACGCTGGTACGTTTCAACTAGTTAGTTGCGAACTGAATTACGAACTAAAACATTGATCTCATTTGATCAAGCTCAATAACTGTAAACCTTAGCCATGCAGAAATGGGAAATTACATTGTTTCCTCTCAGTTAATAACATTGCAATAATAAAATCATCTCCATCGAATGACTTTACAAATAGATTGAAATACATCATTTGTCGATCTCGTTTGTGATGAAACTCTTGTAGAGGTAAACAGCCGAAGGAAATGCTCGTAATTGTTCGTAAACAAATATATTGCGTTGTTAATGAATGTTTCCAAACTGAGAAACAATAACGTTTCAAACACGAATACTATTAATTTATAACAGACGTTCAGCACAATGGAATTGCTTTTAAGAATACAAGCTCAATTTTCCTCAGTTGTATACACTGCACATTGTAGTTCGAATAGTCTGAAGTTTCTCGCAGCAGGGCCGGACTGGCCATACTCAGAGTTTGGAAGATTTTCCGCTTGGCCGCAATCCGTTTTAGGCGTCCGTGAAGAAACTTTTAATTTAAAAAATTAATTTTTCAGTAATTGATAAGAATTAATCTATTATTATAGTGAAAATATAATGTTTTAATAAACTATATAAATAGAAATAAAAACATTTAAACGCTAGAATTAAAGAAAAAAAAATAATTACAATCGCAGTATGCAACCATAAAAATTAAACGAAATTAGATTTATATATATAAAAGGAATTACCTAAATATGTGCCAGGTTAAATTAAACATTGCAATATAAAAATTATATTAAAATGTTAATGATTTCCGAGTTACTCATATTTTGTTTGTCTCCTTGATTGAGAATTGATTCTCCAAGTTATTGGTACAGAATTCGTGAGCAGTATAATCTTCTTGCTGGAGTGGCGTGTGAATGTTCTTTCAATTGTTTTGATTTATAAAAAAAAATGAGGTCATCAGTGAGACAGTCTTGATAGTTTTATACTCATGGCCATTGAAGTAGATAAATTGGAAAGTCGGTTGGTGGAAAATATTGTTCACAGGCTGATCAAAATAAATACAGCTATATGAAAAGCGTATGTATTAAGTGAACTAAACAATATGCGTTAGCAAAGGTGTTTATATAATAACATAATTATTTTTCTCGATTTTCTTTTAGGAAATGAGTTGATGGATACTTCATGATTTATTGAATTAGTTTCTTGGCTGAGTTATTCAAGATTTCAAGTCTTGAGTTATTGTTGATGATCAGAGATAGTTCTCAATTATTTTCTTCAGCTTACTGAAACTCCTCTTAAAGCTTGCTGATGGCATTGGCAGTGTTATATAAATTCACAAGCACACATTCGGAAAAGCCTCAATCAAACCTCTTTCTTGAATTACGTTTATAAGATTAAGTGTATAAATTTTTTCAAAGTTAACCGGTGCAGCCTGTAATTGGTCACGAGGAACAAGGATTCCAGTAGGGAATTCTTTTTCACTCATTCCTTCAAAATATTTAATGCTTAGGTCTGGAGCCCCATTTTTCAATTCCTTATCACTCTTAAGATTTTTGATTATTTACAGTAAAGGTGAACTGTTGTTGAGTGCAGTAATTATACCCTTCTTTCTATCTTTCAATTGAATCAGTAACACATCGATTACCTCTGTTCGTACTACGGCCATCTCTCCAGCCATTCCTTTCCTTTTCGGGATCCTGAAGGTTTCCACAGTTGTTTCCATTCCAATGTTATACGCTATTTCCTTCCCAGTCTTTATCCAATCACTTGTTCCATTTCTTAGCCTTTCCATTCTATTGATGAGACCTTCCAACATATGTAGTGTTGGTTCAGACCATGGGTATTATTTTGTAAGTGAATGCTAACATCTGTTATGATCAAGTAATTTCATGATCACCTGTTAAACAACTGTAAATAGTTATAGACTGCCATAAAAAGGTCTGCAAACTGTCTGAAAATTTCATACTGTGGTAAAAGGATCTACCATACTTGCAAGTATTCTACGATGATCGTCCTAAAACTGGACTGAGCTTTAATATTGATAAGGATTGGGAAGACCGAATTCCTTTATTTTTATTTTGTACACTAAGCTTACAATAGACTTGCATCGTGTAAATACCTGAAGTTTTAATATTATCTAAACCAAGGAACCAATTTTAAGAATTCAGCAAGACCGCTTCACCGGTCTTCCTTCCCTCTCACTCAGGCTGCTCGTTTCTCGCCGCTGAGAAAATATCCTCTGAAAATCACAGAACTATGTAATTTGTTAACAAGAACGTTTCATATTATGATTTATATTTCAATGGCACTACGAAATTATAAGTTGTTCATTAGCATTTTACCGCCAAGAGTAGTTGCCCCCTTTTGATCTATCACTGAGCATGTGCTTGGACTCTCTGTTGTTACTGAGCACTCAGTTCGTTCTGTTCGCTGGGGTTGACATGTTCAAGTCTAGATACACCATAAGAGTCACCAGCCGCCAACGAATGGATTCGATTAGGGCGAAGGTACCCAAAGTTTCTTGTTTCGTAGACCACTTGCCATGTTTTTCGGTCTTGGGTAGACCCCCTGCTCCCCTAATATTGAACTTATGCAAATTCGTCAAGTTAAAATGTGTTTTTGACAGCTGGTATAGTGCTACTCACTTTTAAAGATTAAAATTTCTAACTAGTGAAGTGTAGTGTGAAAAACTTAAGAGAACACATGTTAAGTTTTATACATTTATTAATTAAATTCTAATTAAAACGAACCAAATCAAAATTTAAAATCTGTTACATAAAATGGCGAGGCAAAAAATAAATGCTTTTAGTGGGAGGGATGAACCTGATGCTTTAATTATAAATTTTCAACATTTGGCATCAATCTCCTCGGTTAGTGATGTTCATTCTATTCCTTTTTTTCGTTAGGAGATTGACAACCCCTTTCCACTAGATATGAGGATGGAAAAGCAATTAAAAACTTTCTCGCGATATTCTATAATACGGGATAAGTAACAGGTGTGTCTTTTTGACGCCAGAATTGCTGATATCCGTTTCTAAACAGTACATTAAGATCTTCGTTAGTGCTTTATTCCGATCGGTTCCTCTTGTAATGTCACCATACGTGTTCGTTATCCACTGTGGTATTAGTAGACACAAAACATTATCAAACCTAGTTTTAAAATCGGAATAGAGGACATTTAAAATTTTAATGTATGTTGAAATGTCATCTTCCTGGCAGATTGTCTGTGACAAATTGGGAAACTGAGAAAATTCGCGCCTTCTAATGTTATGCTTCATTAGCTTAATTCATTCAAGAATGGACAAGAATTTCTACTGCTCGTATGCGGGTAACCCGGTAACTTGATATTTATATCATTATGTGCAAGTTTTTACAAGTTCAAAGTGACCACAAAGCGAATAGCCTAACACCTAACTACTACACTATTTCAGAAGTTGGAGAATAAAACTCAAATTTTACACAAAACTTTTAACATTTAATTTAAAAATGCTGACAAATTGTTTCACCACACTGTGGCATTATCAAAGCGAGGAGTTATCAACTAAAGCTAAATCTAAAAGTATGTCCTTAAATATCAGGGATCAGAATGTGGTGCAAATTGAGGGATGGGGGTGGATAATGGTGGGAGTGTGTTTACGAAATTGTTAACAAGCGGTGAATTATATGTGTCGATTTGATCATTTAATATTACATTATTATTGTTTTTTGCGTGTTTCAAAATTTCTATGGATTCTAATATATTAAGTTTATGTCCTTTTTCCTGAATATGTAGAATATCAGGATTAAGGGTGAAATTGTGGTTATGTTCCAACAGGTGATTTGCGTAATTAGAGTCTTCTTTTTTGAGCCTGTAACTTCTCAAATGTTCATTGAACCTTACGCTGAAACTGCGTCCAGTTTGTCCTATGTACAAAGCACTACAGTCATCACATCTCAGTCTGTAAACTCCAGATTTCTTTAAGTTATCTTTTTTAGATTTCGAGTTATTAATATACGAGCATAGGTTATTTGTTGTTTTAAAGGCGACGTTTTTATTCTGGTTTTTAAGGAATTGAGATATTTTTAGTGAATGTTTACCTAAATATGTTAGACATGTGAAATTTGATTTTGTATTATTATTAATTTGCGGATAAATTATGCTTAAGGCTTTTTTATTGAGTTTATTTTGGAGTATTTTATTAATTATCTTGACATTATAACCGTTATTTTTGGCAATATCTACGATTCTGTTTAATTCTAAATGGAAATTATCTTTACTTAATGGGACATTAATTAATCTATGTATCATACAATTATATGCTGCTAGCTTATGTGATTGTGGATGTAAAGAAGTGTTGTGTATTGTGGTATCTGTGTGGGTGGGCTTGTGATAAATAGCGAAAGAAAAGTAATTATTTGTGTGTGAAATTGTCAGATCTAAAAAGTTTAAGGACTTGTTGCTTTCCATCTCTAATGTGAATTCTATATTTGGGTGTAAGTTGTTGATATAGGTGAGAAAAGAATTTATTTGACGGTTACTGCCTGTATAGCAAGCGATTACGTCGTCAACATAGCGATACCAATATACAAACATGTGCTGAAAATTGGAATTTAAAATCTTAGTTTCCAAGTAATTCATAAATATTTCTGCTAGCAACGGAGATAATGGCGAACCCATGGGGAGTCCGGTGTTCTGTTTGTAATATTTATCGTTAATTGTGAAATAATTTTGGTCTATGCAAAGTGAGATTAAACTTAATATTTCCTGTGTTATTGCCGGTAAAGTATTATTGCGGATTAAAAGAAGATCTTTTAATTAAACTTAATATTTCCTGTGTTATTGCCGGTAAAGTATTATTGCGGATTAAAAGAAGATCTTTTAATTAAACTTAATATTTCCTGTGTTATTGCCGGTAAAGTATTATTGCGGATTAAAAGAAGATCTTTTAATTAAACTTAATATTTCCTGTGTTATTGCCGGTAAAGTATTATTGCGGATTAAAAGAAGATCTTTTAATTAAACTTAATATTTCCTGTGTTATTGCCGGTAAAGTATTATTGCGGATTAAAAGAAGATCTTTTAATTAAACTTAATATTTCCTGTGTTATTGCCGGTAAAGTATTATTGCGGATTAAAAGAAGATCTTTTAATTAAACTTAATATTTCCTGTGTTATTGCCGGTAAAGTATACAATACGTAATACAATTAAATCTAATTAATGCATAATTGAATAGAATACAATCCCTTCTTCGCTACCAATATTATAATTACGAAAAGTTTGTTCACAAAACCAAAGTGTATTGTCGGTCTGCTGTTTGTTACGTTTTCACGTAAAAACTAAGCAACAAATCTATGTATGTATGTGAATTATTGCATTCATTCCTCAAATGAGATATACTATCGTGGACCCCCATCCATTTCATAGACCCCCAATTTTTTTTTTCGCTGACATGGACCCTTTGCAGGTCGTCCCTGGGCCCCTGGGGTCGATATAAACCACTTTAGGTATCACTGGATCAGAATATACCACGAGTTATGGATGCTAATATAATATTTCAACATAGCTTCTCAATCAAATATTATGACGAACAGATAAGCTATTATCAAAGTGAGCACCGACTCTGGTTTACTCCACAAAACGTCAGAGTAATTAATCCATTTGGTACAAACCACTTGAACGAATGAATAATCTAGATGGTTTGAATAAATTATGAGTCAGGCAGAAGATGCATTCTGTGAAGTAAGATTTCAGGTAATGAATCGGAGGAACTGAATTAGAGTTCTAGATTACAGATCTTGATGTTACATAAGCTGTGCTTGGAATTCAATCATGATATCGAGGCTAAATAACTTTTCCGGGATAACGTGCAGCTGGTTCAGAATTGTAATGGAGTACTACACAAATCACTTCAATTTCCGTGACCTGTTCGAATTCATGACTAAGATTGGGATGAAAGTCTTGGAAATTTATGCGATTTAACATGCTTTAGTATTCGAAGATTCTCGGATAGTTTAATGCGTTATCGAGACATATATTTCAAATTGGTAATTGTTGTTGTTACAGAAATAATAGTATTGGAACTCAGTCTAGTTTTTTTATCATTCGATAGTCTTACAATAGAAATTCATATGAATATAATACAGTAAAGCTGTAAAATTTTGTGGAAAAAATGACCAAAGCTTTTTTGTTATCGTTAGCGGGTAGTGAGGTTAGTTAGATTGAAAAGGTATTCTCCTTCTACCTATGGTATTGAGGATACCTACCAATTTCAGTTTGTTCGACGCCCATCTCCAAATTCCATTTCACTTACTACTTCTTGGTTAATCGTCAGGAGTTCTCTGATCGGAGAGAATGCAGTCTTCTTCCTGCGGATGTTGTTTAAATGCATAACCAAGCAGCAAGATTTCAGTTCTTTCTTTTTTTGGATATAACCGTTATTTTAGAGAGGTGTAAAAATAAAATATATCAAGTATTGCAAGTGTTAACATTCCACGGAGTAACTGATCTCACTGATCGTTTTTAATACCAATAAAGATATTCTGCTTATTCCAATTTTTAAGTATGCTATGAGCCACTTTATTTATCTCCATATATATTGATGCAATTTTAATGTACTTGGATCTATACAGTTATATACATTTGAATCGGTTCAACTCATATTATTTTCCTGATGACAAGTGTATTGTAATTTATAATCTGTATAATAATTTCAACCTAACTCCACACTTTCTGAGGTAAGAGCAAGAAATGTGCTATTGACTCCTGTAGTTTGGTATTTACTTTGGAAGTTTTTTTACTTATCCAATAAAAAACTGATTTTATTTATCTTTGGGAATAATGGGTGAAAGTGGGTTATTGGAAAGTTTGTTTTTGTAATTGACTGATTTTCCTTGCCCTTGAACACATGCAGGAAACTCCAAATGGGAACGTTATTGCAATTAGGTTAGTTAAATTTGTATATATCTTTGGAAATATCAGATTAGTAGGTTATCGGAAAGTTTGTTTTTCTAATCAATTGATTTTCCTTGCCCTTGAACAAATGCAGGAAACTCCAAGCGGCAACGTTATCGCAGGTTTGTTTGTAAAATTGTGTACACCTCTTTGGGAATATTAAGTTAGTAGGTTACTGAAAAGTTTGTTTTTATAATCGATTGATGTTCCTTACCCGTGAGCACATGCAGAAAACTCCAAGCAGCAACGTTATGTCAGATTATTTTGATAAATTCTTATATATTTTCGGGTACACTAGGGGTTAGAAAGTTATTGGAAAGGTTTTTTTTATACTTGATCGAATTTCCTAACCCTTGTACACATGCAGATTCATCTCAGCTGCCTCACGTGGCGTATTGTTTCCTTAAAAAATGGTAATAAACTATAAAAGAGTTAACACTGTGGATGCACTATACTATATTACTATAAGTAAGAAACAACCACTATTCTGCAGGGCTCTGTGCTTGGTCCCTTACTAGTATTCGGCAGTCTAAGATGCAGATGTTTGCTGATGACACTCACATTCTGTCTGTCTTTTTACCTGGGGAAGTTATAAGTGCTGCTGCTGCTTTGAATCGTGACTTGGCTTCTATTTATGTTTATGCACGTGAAAATAATCTTAAATTGAATACAAAAAAGTGTATGTTTATGGTATTTTGTTCTAGGAACCGCAGAACACATATCCTGCAGAATAGGTTATTAAGTACGTGGAGACAGGGACAAATAAGGGCGTTATTTTTGACACTAACTTGAGATTTAGAGAGCATGTTTCAAATGTTGTGAAAAAAGCCTTTCTTGCACTGAAATTGCTCTAATTTACTCTAACTACCATATCATTAACTTCAAAATGCAAAAATAAATTTGTGAGTGTTTAGTAATTCCACTACTACATTATTGCAGTCTGGTATATTTTCCCTGTTTGGACAAAGTATGCAGGTATCGTTTGCAGAAGGTTGTAAATACATGTGCTCGATTTGTATTTGGTTTTTCAAAATTTGACCACATCTCACATAAAATAAAGAGGTCAGATGACTTAGCGTTGACCAGTTATACAGTTCCCACTTCTCTCAATGTTTGTTTGTGAATTGTTGTCTACCTCGTCACCACTTTATTTGAGACAGAAGCATACATTTAGAAAGGACGTGCATTATCTTCATTTGAGACATGTAAATGCATTGCCCTTGCCTAGATTTCGATCTTCCATGTTTCGTAGATTATTTTCGTACAATGCGCCGGTAATATTTAATAAGTACTGTTTACAGCATGAGAATTTCTCAGTGAAGAACTTTCGTTTGATGCTGAAAGACAGAATAGTTTCGGAGGGCTGAGAGTGTGTTCTCATTTCTCATAGACAGACTGGATCGTAATTTTTTTTTTCATGTTTGTATTAGTTTAATTTAGGCTTAGATTTAAAATTTGTATTGAATTTTTTTTATCCATTTGTTTTGTATAGAGTGATTTTACCTTCTATTTTACCTGTGCATAGCGTGGTGTAATTTTGCTCGGCTGGCTTAATAAAGTTATTTTATTATTATTATAACTATACACTAGTATCAATTACCGGACGTATACGTTTTAACTTATTCGTCCAGTAGACGTAGATGAGCTAGACGTAGAAGATCGTTTTTCTCCTTTAAAAAATTAATAAAATCATATTTTAATGAACCGATTTTATGGTCATGATAATGTAGAAAAGGTCTCTAGGGACGATCACATACCGGTTCTTGAACTAGAACATTGCAGGATTTCCTTTCGTGTAGTCAAAAGATATAAAAAAGTATGATAATCAAGAATTAAGTGGATAAAGATTGCAGGAATCAAAATAGACGAAGAGAAAGATGAACTAATGAAGGGATTGTAATATATGGTAGTGAAATAACAAGGAACGACTTCACGGTGTCCCTGAGTGACCTTTAATTCAGAATAACACCGTGTAGGAGAGAACAATACAAACTATACAAACTTTTAAATAATACATTCATAGATCAACTGAAGCGTTGATGAGTTTCAGTTTCGTTTTTTTTTCTGACCACACCATTATTTGTGAAGCCACTCGTGCGTATGCCTGCTTTTCAGATGACCAACCGGAAACCAGTATAAGAAAGGTAACTGCAGGATATGGAGTATTATTATTCAACTACCATGCTGCAAGTGACCAATTAATGGTGTTTATTTCATTTTGTGCGAATATATCAATATAATACGCCTCTCAACTTGATACAGGAGCAATAAATTACCATCTTGTTGATGCCGGTATTCTACTATTACCGATATTTATAGCGTCAATGGAACTACATATTACGCCTGGCAATAAATTAAAATATCCGTTATTGATATGTTTATTTTATTCAATAATATCTTGAGAAGCGTATTAAATTTTATGAACTTCAGAACATAAGTTTTGTTCACAATTTCCGGTTGTTAATAGTTCTCGTATAATGGTGCTTATTAAATTTGCACTATGTTTTAAAAACGGCGCCCTGCCAGGTATTTTTAATGAACTTTATTAAATTTCTCATGGAAGCTTTACAAGATTGTAATTCGAATAAGCGCGCAGCCAATCTATTTTCCATTAAAATTAAATTATACAATGTAGAACGTTGTTTGTTGTTATTATATGTAGTCATGTATAAACAATACTTCAACTTCTTATACAGTGCGAGTCTAAAATGCATTCCAGGATCGCGCCTGATTTCTAAAATAAATTCAAATGTTTCGACATAAGGTTCCCAACTCATTTTTTAATTTTGACGATGTCCCATTTGCATATTTTTTGCCAAAAACCTCATAATTTGGAGCGTTATTTAAGCCGAGATGAGGGAAAATTGCTCGAACTAATGTTGATTCGAATGTACCTAAATTTATAGATGATTTTATCATTAAGTATTCCTTTTTTTATACTTTAACTACACGAGCGGAAAACTTATGATGTGCAAGCGAATGGTGAGATGTTGGTGAAGGAGATATTCATTTGAATTTTTCTTGAAGGTTTGGAGCTTACAGGCATAGGGAACACCTCACTAGGCAAAGAGTTCCTCAACTTCGCCGTTCGTTAGATAAATTAAGTCTGGTAGGAAAAAGTTCGCCAGGTCTCGAGCTTAACAATGAAGAAGTGACTAGTTTAAGCTCGTCTAGTTCGCCTATCTGAAATCTCTCGTGGTGAAACAACATACGAGATTTCTGATGATCACCGACTATGGAAATATCTATAGAAAAGGGAGAGATGTCCCACCTTTCTACGATGTTCTAGAGAGGTCAATGAACTCGTAAGTGTGACATCATCAATCTCTTATGAATATAGGAAAGGGAGAGATCACTCACCTTTCTATGATGTTCTACAGGAATCCAAGTTTTTGTAAGGCATTTTCGCAATGGACCTCACATGACCGTCTCATGGGAGGGTGCTGTTAGTAGCGAGACCAAGCGTGGATGTGGAAGACTTCATAGGAATAGTTGACATCAACATATCAGGGATAGTGAGATCCGTCTTGCAGGAGAAAATGCAAGCTTAAGTTGTGGTTGCATTAAACTCTACTAGATTATCAAATCCTCGTTTTAGAATTGTTGCCAGATCTTCATTTATTGCTTCGACCTGTCTCTGCCTCGCTCCTTTGGCTTCATTGGATGATATAGTGGCTCTAGATGAGAGAGAGGTACGAAGTGTACCATCATCTGCAAATCGTTGATATGCAGCAGAAACAAAGTTGGTGCCGAAAATATCTGTCATAGCTATATGTCGAGATGGAACTGTCACTTGTCAATCGGCTGTGGCGTTATAGACTATACGTGTTGCTTGTAATAAGGAGTTTATGTTTGAGATACAGGTTGTTTCTAAAGATTCTAGACGAGGTGTAATGACGTCTATCACGAGTCGGCTATCGCGTGTTCGAGTCACTAGGGACGTATTCTGTCACGACCTTAGCATCATCATCAACGGACGTGAGTTATATATTCGACACTTTTTCACACCGAAAACGAAACCGGAAGTGGTGATTTCCTTGCATTTTCTGAAACTGATTGATGTTCTGAACAATGATGTTCTATATACATAGCGATCGACTCGTCCGCATTAAGAGTTTGAAATTTGTCTTCTTCGATATATAGCCTTATGGTTATTAAATGAAAGGTATCGACACGTATAGTATGAATTTTATGATTTTCAGTAAGAAAAATTCAATATAATAGATATAAATGGAAAAACGGAAATCTTGTGGAAGCTATAGCTTTATAGGTATGAAATAAAAGGTCTCGACGCATAGAGCATGAATTTTTGATTTTCGATAGAAAAAATCCGATACGTCTGATATACATAAGAAAAACTTCAATTTTGTTGTAACTATAGCTGTATGGGTATCAACTATCACATGGAGTGATCTATCTGAGAGAAAACTCGATAGTTAGCGATAAAGTTGAGGCGGCAAACCATATTAAAAAATTTCACAAGGAAGCCTCGGTGCCCGGCGCGGCAAAATGCTTTGGAGATATCTAATGTTACATCTAGAGATTCCCCATATTTTTTAATAGATTTCTGCCATACATGTATTACGTAGACAAGCAGGTTCTCTGTTGATCTTTGTTAACAAAACTCATAGTGCCGGTTATTCACGATTTTGAAGCTCTCTACGTATAGAATGAGCTCAATGTTGATTGCATTTTTTATCACCTCATAGCTGACAGATGATAATGCAATGTGTCTTCAATTATCAGGAAGGGTCTTCGTTCCTCTTTTTCAGAATTGGTTGAACTCTGGCTGACTTCCAGCTCGAAGAAAACATAGACCAAGTTTATAAGAGGATAAGGCTAAGAAAAGATGAACAACCTTCAAGAAATTAGTGTCAATTCTGGGGCACATTCCCTGATAACGTAGGCGGAATTCAGTTCCGTCCCATAGCCCCTCTGTTATTGAGATCAAGCAGAATGCGCATGAGCTCATGGAAGACAATTTCAGGCATATGTCTATCGATGGCTGCAATATTAGGAGGATCCTACCCTTATGGGTCAAAAGTGGAATTTGTTTCAAAAATTTCTAGAAGTTGGCTCTTGTTTGTGGTGAAATAGCCAGAAGGAAACCATTTTCATAGAATTTTACTGTATTTAAAGAACTCACGTGCGTTTACTGAACGTTTATCGAGACTCGGCTATATTTAAAGAGGTTATATCGACATTTGACTATATTTGATGGACTGATGTCGGCTAATACTGGATTAAAAGAATTTGTGGATCAGTGGGATATAATCTTGCTCTGTTTGAAAAATGAGAAGAATTAAAATTGAAAGAAAATCGATTTTTGGCATTGAATTATTCCAATATATTCCTAATAGCGTTCTTCCATCGTACGCCGACGTGATAAACCCATAATAGGTTCAGTAACAGTAATTGCTAGAAACCTTGAATTTCAACTTACTAAAAATGTTACCGTATATTGAAACAACATAATTCAATAACCTCTCGATATGTAATGATGTTGCGAACATAATTTCGATACAATTCGCACGCAATTCACTCATAAATCAAGTTTTTTCTCTGAAGATGAAGACATTCTTCCAATTGGCTCGAATAACAACATTGAGAGGTTGTCCTTTTAATTGATATATAAATCAGTGAACTGTATAAGTTATCGAGCTTCTGACAATGGCGTAAAAATAGCAGTTGGTTCGAAAAAACCTGCTAAATTAGCATAGGATAAATAATGAGACGAGTCTTGGAGCACCGAGAGAATCCGAATGACCGGATGTACGCTTCCGCAGATGGGCTTACGTTAAAAATGAGACCTTTAAATTACGGCAACAGAAGACAGGGGTGGCTAGTTCAGTAAGGATATACGGCAACTTTGAACGTATCAGCTTATAAATCCGTTCTATCCATTTACAGATTAATTCTTCAAGTCGTTTCCACATCTCTTTAGAAATTGTCAATCGGAGAGTTCACTTCAATGAACTTCATTCGCGTAATACTCCACAAAACTGTTAAACTAATGAATGAATACAACCTATATTGTAACGGGTTCTCTTATAGGGGCACTACAATCTTCCGACTACTATAGAACCATATACGCAGTGACATTTATCGCTTGTTGTTATGTCAGTTTTACTTGTCAATATTTGCTATTTGATTATGGAAAGATAGTAACAATTAAGAAATAAATGAATATTTATCGAACCTGATCGTTTCGTAACATTGCAAACTTTCTAGTTCTGATAATGAGCTCCATGAGAGAACGAAACGGCTATCCAGAACTATTAGTTTGTGGATGTTACTGATCGATCTAGACTAGAGAGAGTTGCTACAGTCAATACTTGGCCGATGTTATTGATGAGAGTGGCCAGGTTGATTATATCTACCTCGATTTTGCTAAGGTATTCGATAAATGGATCACATTATTTCATTGAATAAAATGTCTAGCTTTGGATTTACAAATCATTTGATTGAATTTTTGAATTCTTACCGAAGTGATAAATATCAATATGTAGAGTATAGAGGTTTCAAATCGTATTCATTTCATGCCACTTCAGGTATACCTCAAGGGTCAGTACTTGGACCACTCCTATTCAATTTGTTTATCAATGACATTTCTTCTTTATTTGTCTGTTATTTTCTTCTTTACGCAGACGATTTAATACTTTACTCAACAGGGAAGCATCCTTTATGTTGTATCTCACTGCAGCATGACTTGGATGCACTCAGTACTTGGTGTGTAATAAATCATCTAGAGCTTAGCATTAGTAAGTGAACTGTAATGACTTTCACCAAGAAAATTACGCCTATTATTTACAATTACAAACTTAGTGACACAGCTCTTGCTCGTTCCTATAGTTTCAGAGACTTGTCATTTGCATCTCACATTGAATCAATTGTTTCTAGCGCCTACAGAATGCTGGGCTTTATCATCCGGAATTGCCGCCTATTTAACTATTGTGATTCAATAACTGTATGAATAAATACCATTAATAATGATTTAAAAACGGAAATGAAACAAAAGCTCTCAAAAATTTGTTTTCTGACAGACCTAAATGAAAATTAGCTATTTGGTCAGTATTTTTCTTGAAAGTTGTCATTTAATACTGATTGATTTCTCTTGTCAGGGAAGGATATGTACGAGAGCATGGTGAAAAGTCCCTGAAAAATGAAACAAGAAATGATTTATTTGGTCGAAACCTATTTCTCAATTTAATCTCTTCGTAGCCCTATATACTTCCAAATAATGCGATTTTGCCAATCCTTCGGAATAATCGTTTGTTTCAGCGATGACCTTATTCGCCGAGCCCTTTTTCAAGTTTGGAAATAGATAAAAATTGCAGGGTCAAATCTGGAGAATATGGTGGATGACAAACCAATTCGTAGCACAATACATGCAATGTTGCCATTGCGACTGCAGACCTGTGCGCCGGTGCATTGTCCTGGTGGAAGAGCACTTTTTTATTTGCCGAATGCGGCTGCTCTTGTTTGAAAACGGAGTTGAATGCTCTGCATAATATACGCCGGTGACCGCTCAGCCCTTTTTAAGGTTATCTGTATAGATGTT
The DNA here is from genome assembly GCA_958510875.1 of Endomychus coccineus. NCBI lineage: Eukaryota > Metazoa > Arthropoda > Insecta > Coleoptera > Endomychidae > Endomychus > Endomychus coccineus. Next base: position 183,708,914 of record OY294068.1, on the reverse strand, counting down.
ACCGTGTGCATCCCAAAAAACTGTCGCCACTTGTGAATTGTTCCAATCGATGGTGAGAGGTCCCCATTATGTTTAACAAGCGATGATTTGGTTCGAGTTTTTTCCACGCAAGAAATAATGTTTAATGAAGACGCAAAATTCACTTTTTTCCAGGTCTCCCAATTTTAATGCGTTCTAGTTGAAGATGGTACATCACAAATGTCATATGGGATTTTTGATTGTGGCCATCTGTTTTTCTCATCTTGCCCTCGTATTTACTACATCCTACCTAGCTACTGTAAACACTCAACAAATGAAGAACATTTTGTATGTTGCATATTTTCTTTTCAAAATTGAAATCTGAACAAATTTAATATCTACTAAGAAATTTGAGATAAACTAATATTCTGCCCTAAAATTATCACCATAATATTTTGGCGGAGGTCTGCTCATAAGACCATACATAATACTCAAATCGGAATAATCATCTCGGCAAGTCCAGCAAATTAGTAGAATATGCGTAACTGTATGAGTAGATATAAGTTAGTAAAATATCACGTGGAGGCATGTTGGTATAGGAGAGATTTTCGTTATGAAAGGCATATTCAAATACGCTTAGCCAAATATAACAAACTTTTACAACAGCAGCAAATGTCAAAAGCTTGAAAGCTAATGATTAATGCAAATGAGGAAAATTTCAAACTACGGCTCCCGCGGGCTCTCTTCTTCCTGACAGCTGGATTTGTTCTGAAAAGTTACATTCTCAACCAGAAGTTACTTTCAATCATTCGGCCACAAAAAATTCCCTGTAGTTCTCATCGTTATTAAAATGTCTTCAACTTACCTTTTCTTTGCATTCAAATCAGATTCCTGCTGAATCAATATCTTACAAAATCTGACAAATTTTACTCCAGCTTTACTCAAAAATAGTGTAATTTGAACTCGATACGAATTTTGTCAATTTACTTTGCCCAGAAGTGGAATGAACTCCACAAAAATTATCTGCTGTACATGTAGTTGTACATGATAAATTTTACAACATTCTAATAGAAATACATTTCATATTTCATTTCAGTTTTGTTTTCTGGGCATCTTCCAATTAATAACAGTAATGTTTCATCACTTCTATCAATAAATTTATCTCAGAGGCTCTTAATCAATAAATGGTTTTTTGTGAAGAGTATCAACCTTTCTTCCTGATCATCATGATCAAATATTAATGCCAATTTAGTTAAAATGAAATAGCCAAGGGAAAACTTTTCAGGGATAATGACAATGCTTTTCTATAATCGAATGGAACTCGTGGTATTTTTCCTCGGTTAGATTTTTACTGACTGTTGCTCTCAAGAATTCTCCAATTACTCTTCACTCATTGGAATGATATATTCTTTCAGAATCTTGTAGCTGTTGCCGAAAGTATCGAAAACAAAATCGAAAATGCTGATGGGCGAGAAGCATGTCATACCAAACTACAGATATGGTTAGACTCTGGTGTTCTAAACTCGATCAGTATTATTGAAGTGTAAGTTTATCTTTTGTTTTATTCATTGTTTGGAAGCGATATGCCATGTTGCTCATTATAATCAGGAATCATGAATTTGGTATGATGATTAGGTCAATGATGACAAGAGAGTTGTAATCCTGTGGTAACATTGGCGCAAAAGCACTTTTGATGCAAAACGAACGTTCAATTTGTAACCAAAATAATTTATATTCGTTACAAATTTGCCGTTGCTATGATAGCTTTGTTCACTTCGTCAATCATTAATATTTCCACAAAACTTGCAACATTTAATTTGAAATTAATGCTGATAAATTGTTTCATCGTACTGTAGCATTCTCAACGATACGAGTATCAACCAAAGCTAAGCTTAGAAGACGTCCACTTTCGGTCCCATGTCAAGTTGTTCTTCGTTCATGTGAAGCTTGTATATATTTTCATCTATTCAGTATATACTTGAGTGCATATTGATTTGTTCCACCATCTTTTGGCAAACAATGCAACTTCTTTGCCTTTTGTTCATAGACAATACAACTTATGTGCTAAACATACAAAGTCTTCCAACTGGAAGACAGCTAGAGTCCAATTCCAAAAAAAGGAAAGAAGACCGTTCCTAATAATTATAGACTCATTGCACTATTATCTGGGATCTCTTTCATCATATGGTTTTCCGCCTCAACTTTGTCGCTTACTATCGAGTTTTCGCTCAGATAGATCACTCCATGTGGTGGTTGACGGAGTATCCTTCGATACAATGGATATCAACGCTGATGTTTTACAGGGACCTATCTTAGCACCAACTTTGTTTCTGCAACATATCAACCATCTACTGAAAGTGACATCTACTGAAAGTGACATTTTATTTTAATTCAAATTCAACATGAACTTCAGGTGAAGTATGCTATCGTGGCTCGAGAATCACCTATTGAGTCACGCTCTTCTGATGTTTTTTGTAAGGGGTTGTGAGATATCTGCTTTTCTCATTCGGATATCTCGTAAACTGTAAATTATGTGTTAAATATTTAAATTAATCTCAATGCGATAAAAATTGATGAATGGTTACGGCAATGGGTAGGAATCTGGCGTTTACAGGCTGAGGTGTGAAGAGTCTATTGTCTTGTACAAAGGACAAACTGAACGCATTTTCAGTGTAGGGTTCCACGAACATTTGAGAAGTTACAACCTCGAAAAAGAACACTCTAATTTCACGAATCACCTATTGGAATATAATCACAATATGACTCTCTCTCCCGATTTTTTACATATTCAAGAAAAAGGGCTTAAATTCAATTTGGTAGAATCCATAGAAATTTTAAACATTCAAAAAATGATAGTAACATAATATTAAATGACGAAATTGATACCTATAAGTCACCAGTTATCATCAATTTTTTAACCCACACATCCCATACCCCACCCATAAATTTGTATCATATTCAGATTGATTCCTAATATTTAAGGACTTAATTTTAGATTTAGCTTTAATTGATAACCTCTGGCTTTGAGAATGTCACAGTGTGGTGGAACAATTTGTCAGCATTAATTTTGAATTAGTTTTTTTTTAATTTGAGATTATTCTCCAACTTCCGAAAGTTAAAATAATTTTAAACTACGTTAACGCCAAAATCATAGATAAACACTCTTTAATACGTAGGATAAGTTGCTGATGAAACTTGAGTTCATAATTCGTGTAAATAGAGATTATCATTGCTTTGAATAATGAACTACATATTCCTGAATACAACAAAGTCGTGATGCTATGCTTCAAGCTTATATTAATTTATCTGCCCTCTAGACAAGTCATAGTGCCACTCTAGGGAACTTAACCTTAATAAGTTGCGCGGGGTCAATATGACCCCACTCTGCATTCCTGCCTTAATAATTCGAAAACTTAGAAACCTTCAACGCCCTCCCTCACATAACCACCCCTAGTAGACGTCTCATAGAGAAGCGAGCGTTCAGCATCGCTCTGAGTCTCGTACTGTACACAGTATGACGTGCTTTGTTAATTTTTGACCCTACGCGACAGACCAGCAATTCTGATAAGGTAAGAGTCTTTAACCATTCAATGCTTGTCTCTTATTTTCCACCGAAAAAGCTAATTTACACTATTGTTGTTCATCATATCATCATTATAAATATTTATAATTCTGCTCGTTTACAGCAAGATGTTTTACATCAATCCAACCAACCAGGACCTTCGCGAAATATATGAGCAAAGTGTCCCAGAAGTAAGGACGTCAAACACTCAATTAGGTGCAAGGGATGCACGGTTCTCATTTGTAAATCTCACACAAGAGCAGGTTTTTGTTCATATTGTATTGAAAGCGATTCGCTTTCTTTACACATATTTTTTATTGTGGTATGGTACTTTACATTCATTGTACATAGTAATAAAATTGATGAAAATCAATCAAAGCATTTTATTTCATGTTAATATCTCAAAATTCATGGGGGTCATAGTGACCCCACGCGACCGAATATGGTTAAGTTTCCGCGCGACTAATGTTTAAGAGCTCCCAAAACCGACCGGCTGTCGTTCCAATATTCTTGGCATCACTAGTTCATATTATTATCACCATTAATTACAATAATCGACACGGATTCTAATGTTTCATTCCAAGCTAATTAATAAAATAAATATATCATTCACATTCTCCAGATCAACCACCTGATATGAAACTGTAAATCCACATTTGCAGAAAATTCTAATGATTTAATAGCGACCGTTTATTTTCACTTGCCTTAGAATCTTAAAGTTGCAAATGAAGCTATGTACTACAGTTGTAATGTAACACATTATAGATTATTAATTTCCCCAATAAATATGTAGTGATAAATAAATATTACTGTTATATTACAGTCAATAATTAGTAGGACGTAGTAGAAGTTGAATTACCCTAATGATAATTTTAATCAAAACTTGGAAGTGCATCAATTATAGCGCGATTCCTAAACTATATTCTACTAAACGTGAAGGTGATAAAAATGTATGTCAACCTGACCTATTTTATTAGATTGAATTCATATCTAGGTATATCACATGCATTTTATGTAGATTGATTAAGTCATATTCTAGTAATATGTCCTATCATAGTAGACCCTATGGGAAGCGTTGTACTTTTTAATTGGAAATTGAAGAGAAAGTAAAATAAATTATTTATTAAAAAAAATAATTAGGTATTTCTTTTCAATACAAGAGAGTAAATACTTGTTAATAAAAATTTTTACATACTTTACAATAATTTTAAAACTAGTTTTCATACCACAGTATGATAATAATTCAAAAAAATTTAATTGTACTAGGGTAGAATCATAAAAAATAGAATTATCATTATTTTTAATTATTATACTATGTGATACGATTGTTGAATGTCATATGTTATAATTACTCTTTTCTCACTAGATACGTTGAGTTACTATTGATTTATCGTTTTATATTAATAATAAAAAAATTCACATACTCAGACAATGATTTTAAAACTAATTTTCATACCACAGTATGATTATATTTCAAAAAAAATTAATTGCACTAGGGTAGAATGATGAAGCATAGAATTATCATTATTTTCGATTATTACACTATGGGATACGACTGAGGAATGTGATATTATAATCACCGTTTTCCCACTCAAATTTGAACTTATCTTGAAGACTTTTCGGCTGCAATGCAGTCGTTACGAAAGACATGATATAAGCTTATATAGTTTACATATATTTCAAAGATGGCTGCATCAGGGCCGAGAAGTGCTCCAGATAAGTTGAAATATGAGTGGAAAAGGGGTGATAGCGTAAACAAATCTATATGTTATTATTGTACCTTGTCATAATTTTAATTTATTTGTATCATGAACCAATTTTTATAACGATTTTCATTAGGTCATGCTTCAATAATATTTCAACCATTTATTATTGTATGTTTAAATTTCATTTTTGAATTTAAATTCATAACATCATTTTAATTCCGGTATAATTCATACCGGGATATCAAAAATTATCTTGGTCAAAGGTGGTTGTGGAATCTAAAACGTGTGTCTTACTTTACGTTTGAAATAATTATGTCACTGTCACACTGACATCATAAATTACCTACAAATTTCATACCTATTTATTTCAGTTGTAAAACAATAATGAACTACAAATTAAAAATCATCTTGGTCAAGGGTGGTTGTGGAATGTAAAACGTGTGTCTTACTTTAAATTTTTGAATATGTTTTATTGTGTCAGAATCTGTTAAGTCATTGTGCTGAAATTTTTCAATCCAGTTTTTGAATCATGCCTCTTACCACACAGCACAACATTTGCATGATTGAATCCTATTTTCGAACGGGTGCGCTAGTTAATGTGCATCGAACAAAACTGGGAACATTTCCAATAATTACTGTAATTTAGTTTTTCTTGTTACTAAAACCGTTATTTCATAATTTGTAGTTCATTATTGTTTTACAACTGAAATAAATAGGTATGAAATTTGTAGGTTATTGATGATGTCAGTGTGACAGTGACATAATTAACGTAAAGTAAGACACACGTTTGAGATTCCACAACCACCCTTGACCAAGATAATTTTTGATATCCCGGTATTAAAAGTACTCGCTACACTTGCTTTGTATAATTCAGAAGTTTTGGAATTTAATCCAGGTGAATTTCGAAAGTATAATACGGAGGGATTCAAATGACTGCTACGGGATAGAAAGGAGGTCACAGGTTTGAATAAATAATTAAGTAAGTACATTTATTGATTCTAAGAGAACATACATTTTATGAACACGTCAAGTATAGGTTATTAAATATAAAATACATAAATATAAACATATCAAACATTAAAGAAAAATACAATTAAATTATAGATTAACTTAAAATAATCAAATGAAATCATTTAAAGACATTTCTTGTCTGCAGTGAGTATGAAATTTGGCACTCAGAATATTCCTCACAGCAACTTTTTGAATTTGAGCAGCATTTCTCAAAGCTACAAGACCATAAGTTATGATCGGTCGAAATAGTGCAGACCTTTCTTATAGCGGTTATTACACTTGCTAACCTGTTAATGATTGAATTGATATGATTAATTCAGGATAGTGATTGATCAAGGTAGATGCCCAAAAATTTAATCTTTTGTATTCCATTTTGTTCAGTACTTTTGGTACCATAATGCATTATGTGTGCGATGGTGATTGCGGTACACCCCATCTAATTATTGTATGTTGATTGAGGAATCTTCTGATATAGGTCTTAATATATGCCACGAATACCATACAAATTGGGTTTCTTAATTAAAATTCCATGTGAAACACCTTAGATAGGTGGGAAAAGATGCTAAAACAATAATTTTTTCCCGGGAAGGAACTAATATAAGAATTATGCCCAACTCAAAAAAACTAAAACCGTTATTTCATAATTTGTAGTTCATTATTGTTTTACAACTGAAATAAATAGGTATGAAATGTGTAGGTTATTGATGATGTCAGTGTGACAGTGACATAATTATTTCAAAAGTTAAGTAAGACACACGTTTTAGATTCCACAACCACCCTTGACCAAGATAATTTTTGATATCCCGGTACTATTGAATTGAAATTATGTACCTAATTTTATTACAGAAAAATGAATTATATGTTGAATTAATATTGCCTATGTATTTAATTGTGAATGTGTGACGTTTCTCTCTTGGCGGGACATAATCATGCGAGGCCAGATATCTTGTACTCATTTTTTTCACTCACTAGTGTGTCAAATATCTACAGTGTTGCTGTATTTTCATGATAAATTGAATTAGATTTAAGTACAAAATATAAATTCAAGATTTAGAATTATATGCAAAATGCAAATGCAACAATGTATATTCAGGAAATAAAACTAGTAATATAGAATTTTAATTCAAAAATTAAAATTGTGCTCATAATTCTATTTCCGAATCATCATTATATTACGACATAATTTAAATCTTATGAATATCATTGAACCGTTAAATAAATTTCATTTTGAGTTTTTATTATCTCAAAATATAATATAGTAGCCGAATTAAAATTTCATCATGGGGCAGAGAAAATTCAAAATTTAAATTATTCGTCTAATTTCAATTCTCTCAAAACAAGTTTGCAACGTTACTGAAAGATCTCTGATGAACCGGCCTACAACGTGGTAAAAAGACTAAAATATCTCACACCATCTATGAATAGATGTCTCACTAAGAAATCAAGCAATATACCACATTGAAAGATTCCTCGAACACTACAAAAATGACCTGTGTCCTGTGTGAGACTACTTGAATGCGCTAGATGGCGACACCAAACCAAACCAATGTAATCTGCAAAAGCCAACATGAGATACACGAGTATATTCGTAGATTCATTTGTTTCTAAATCTCTAACACTCTTTGAAATTCATCCGTCGACATATTTTATTGTTCACCTAAACATAAATGTTCGAAAATGTCATCATATTTTAGAGTCATTCATCGCGGTACATCCCTGGTGGCCTATATTATGTATATAAGGCTATTTCACTGTTGGAAATGGAATTTTCATTTTACGTGGCAACAAATATTTGTCTCTGGAGCCTTCCAAACTCATTACTATAATTGGAAGATGAAACTGTACTGGCTTATTCATAACTCGGGAGACATTGTGCAACAGGTTGGTATCACTGTTGTAACTGACAAGTGGAACCTAAAAATGTACATTTTGATCGGGCTGCAGCATTATGCAATTTCCTGTAGTAGGACGACCGAGCTCGTAAAATTTATCCATATTCTCGGTTGTTTATCAGCGATTCCGTGGATCTTCAGTGAAACATGAAGTTTCGAATCAATGGTTTGTTGGGTTATTACACAGAAGTACATCATGATAATGATACAATATTTTCATCAAACGAATCAAAACTCACAGATCTGACAGTGTGATAAATTCTCTTCATTCAAGTAAAATAATTCTCGTCACCAAAGCGGGGAATTTCTTAACTAATTGTACTAAGCACTAAGCGTCTTTTTCGCATTAATTTTAATTAACAATATCTACATCGCAACAACGAACAAAACACGATTAGTTGAAATTGCAATACATGAACGTCCAAATATATGAATATGTATTAAAAAACCACTGCACAGCAGCTTTTCTATAGTTAAAGACATCATATTTCAACGAAGAGGTAAAATAGTATGGCAGGAGCGGTACGCAACAAATTCTATTGCGCAATTTTCAACAGATGTGTTTAAAATTTATTACCACGATAAGAAAGGACCTTGCTGTACCAATATTACTGATATGTATTAGCTTTCTAGATTAACACAATGTTAAACATTATTAAGCAATAAGTAAACATTTGCGAGTGCTTAAATAATTTAATTTGACTAAATTTGACTCAATGATTGTATATCAGTTCTACTGTTAACAGAATCAGCATCTCATTTCATGTTAATTGTCTCCAGAATAGATCTTTCATAATAGTTGGTTTCTTGGGCTAAAATTCTACTGATGGTTATAATGTTTAGCAAGGCAGTGGAATATTCTGAGCTATACTTCTTTTTTGTAAATATATAATTTATACATGAACCTCAATAGTGAAGAAAAATCGAGTGATAACAATATTTGCCCCTTTCCGAACTAGTTTCTAGCTGTACCAATAAAAAACAAACCAGTGTTTCACTTGAAATCGACATGGTCGACTAAAGGTCAGTACAGACCGGCCACCAAAATGTTCCCTTCAAGTTTATGAAACATCGGGCGGCATAACCTCAAACAAATTTCTTGACTGTTGCTTACATCCATGTTTTCCATTTCACATGGAAAACCTCGCTTAGCTTGCACAGAAAACTCACTCAGTGTGTACAGTGGACGTGGTTCAAGATTTCAACAAGCGATGAAAAACGAACGTGTCGCATGTAGCTAAAGATTACAGAGTAACCGCGATTCTTGATGATGGAGGAATAGTAGCGCGGTACTTTCTACTACTTTTTAGGGGCTACCAAACAAAGCCTTTCTTAGAAATCAGATTTTGTTAATCTGACGAAATTGCGGAAAGAGCTACCATCGTCCAATAGCAAATCAGACATTAAGTTGCAGTAGTTGCTTGCTCCATTTTTTAAAAGTCTCTCTGCCACCACCTTATTTTCCGTTTCTAGGCATGTGTAGCTATTATGTTAAAAGTAGCACATGCAACGGCGACAACTCCTGACATAGGTCCGATTCGTCAGGTGACAAAGTCATCATTTAGTCAAGTAGTTGCCCTGTGATTAGAATAGGCTATTTTTTTAGCGCAGAGGAGGGGGAAATCTTGCATAGACGCCTCGGGTGCCCGTGCTCCTGGGTGTGCCGGATTCTTACCGACTAAAGCACCTCCCACGTGAGGTTGTTTCTCCTTCTCAGAGGGAGTCCCACTACAGTGCGGTCATTATTGTCCTATTCTGCCCTCACATATATCTATCTCCTCATAAGTTCGGTGTATTCTATGAAATTCACTAGCCTGATGTAGGGGATAGTTCTGACTTACTCGGGTGTAGTTTCATTGTCTCCAATTTATGTCCGACGACCAACCGTATGCCGTGCATTGACACAGCACATGCATGGGTGTCTCCTCTTCCACGCCACAACTCCTGCATGTGGGCTGATCTACCAGACCCATCGTGCAAAGATGTTTGCTTGCATGGGGCGTGTCCGTTCAGGAATGCAACAAGATTCCGTATTTCTTGTCTGCTGAACGTCAGCATATTTTTCACTCGTTGCTGCTAGAGATCTTCCATTAGTCGCTTGGAATGCGACATACGGGGCAGTTTTCTCCAATAGGCATGGAGCTCTGCCTCGAGTCATTTTTGGATTACAGATCTCGCTGTGGTATGAGAAATGCCAAAGGTTGGCTCTGTTCCGCTCCCGCTTCAGCTAATGCAAAATAGGCTATGATTCGAGGTACAACTATACACACCTCCGTGGTGTAAGTGGCGAAAACTGCTTCAAAGAATCTTGATTTTCTATTCCTTGTCGAGAGCTACTCTATATCCCCGTAGCTCCACATACGCTACAGAGAACAGATACGACCTGTCCTGGAGTCCTGTTCACATGCTTAGAGTTCAGCTCCCAAACATGATCTAGAGCTTTTAGATCTTACTCAGAAGAGAAGTACTCATCCGGTTGGTGATGTCACACTTACGAATTCATTGTCCTCTCTAAAACATCTCTCTTCTCTATAGAAATTTTCATGGTACGTGCTCATTGGAAATCTCGTCTGATAATCCACCAAGAGCGATTGCAGGTAGATAGACTAGAGGAGGTCAGACTGGACACTCCTTCATCGTCAAGCTTGACACCTGACGAACTTTTATGCGAATAACTGTCCCATGTCTATCTTCTTTCCCAACATTCCATCGCTGACTTACACGATGTTCCAAGGAGATTATAGGTTTTCCCTAGTGTAGTGTTTTTTATGCACATTATTGATTGTAACAACAATACATTTCAAATCATTTGCAGGGAATTTATTGAACGACATTCAAAGATAATAATTATAATAATATTACGCATCTTCATTCACGCTTTTGTTTTCGGTCTATACCATCAAGTTCTTCTTAGCCTCATCATAAGAACAGTGGTATCAATTATAATAATCTGGTACAATAGTTCTTCTATTCAGATTTTAACAGATAAGTATACGGTATAAGACAGATATTGATCTGTGAGGTATTGAGTAAATACTCATCCGGTAAATTGAAATTGCCCCGAAACGTTTAATTTGCATTCATTCTTTGCAGTTTATGGAGCTATTATTGCCCAACCACACGTATAATTATAGATAAAAAGTATGGTATTGAATTATTCGAGAAGAGTTCAACGATAGATTCGTTCTACATCACGAAGATAAATGACTACGTGAGAGGAAAATCTTTAGTCAATTATTATAAATTCTATAACAAAGTGAATTACAGAAATGCTTTCAAAAAAGAACCTTCGTTTAATTGTAATTATGAGACGCGGCCAAACCTGTTATTAAATGAAATGCATATTTTATTTCTAGAAGTGATCTCTTAAATTACATAGCTCCGTTCAAACATAATACCATAATCAATTACTGTCAAACATTTAAAATTATACAGTTATTTGTATAGCTGGAATTTCTGGAAAATAACCCACCAATTTGTAGTGTCCTATAGTGAAGTGGAAGGTAACAGATTATTCAGTAAATAATTTGTTGGGTGTCGTTCAGTCGCACGGTCGACCGAATCCCCTGAGAATCCGGCAAAATTTGATATGGCTGGAATATGATCAAATCCTTTTTTTTACAGATTAATGAATAAAAAGCACTTTTATTTTATCAGAAAATGCCGCTAGAAAAGTTATGGCCACTTTGCTGTTTTTTCATTTATTCAAATTAATTTTTAAATAAAACCTTTAATCAAAAAAAAGCAGGAGACCAAAGTCATAGATAATTTGAATACGCGTCGAATGTAGAAGTGATTTGAAAGTTATGGGCTCGAAATAAGGCCCATTTTGTGATTTTCTTACGTTCTACAAAATATTTTTCTTTGAATAGAAAAAAGATTGTAAAAATATTTTGTTTGCGTGGAAAGTTGGCATATTTATCCTACTTTTCACTGGATTTTGTTTTTTAATATTTTTTTGTTGTAGCCAAAATACGTATTTTGACTCAAAACAAAATACGTTTTGTAGATTTTGACAGTCATCACCTGAAATAACATTTTGCCATGAATGGCGAATTTTGGCTGGACTTTTTGACCTTGGAAAATTGAAAAAATTTTGAGGTTAGAAAACTCGAAAGAAAACCAAATTCGATATACTGTTAGAGCTCTTCAATACGCGTATTTTGAACTTTCACTTTTCTCTCAACATTCTTGTATATTTGAGTAAAAACAAAAATTTTTTTTATTGGCTTATCTTGAAAAATCTATTTATGGACGCTTTTCATATGTTTCTTGTGAAACTGAAAATTCGAAATATAACGCAAGATCTACTTTATCGACATAAAAAATTATAGTCAGCATAATTTATTTTGATTTTATGACTTGCTCTAGATTTTTCTCAATGATGGCTAGGAGGTCACACTTTTGGATTCAGTTAGAAAAAGTCATCTTCTTTCCATTGAATTTTGGGTTTTCACGCTAGGCCCAAAACTGAGCCTACTATAGGCCCAAACGCGTTAACACGAATATCTAGACTTGTATTAAAGCAAAATTGATCTATGAAGCTCAAAATACGCATATTAAAGAGCTCTAACAGTATCTCGAATTTAGTTTCCTTTTGAATTTTCTGAACAAAATATTTCACAATCTATTTCCTATTTCAATAAAATATTTTGTGAGCCGTGAAAAAAATCACAAAATGGGGCTTATCTCGGGCCAATAACCTCCAAATGACGCGTATTCTAATTATCTATGACTTTAATCTCTTGGGTTTTTTGATCGCAGGCTTTATTTCAAAATTAATTTGAATAAATGAAAACAAACAGTATATTTCCAGTTTTTCCGCAAAAAAAAATGGGCATAACTTTTCTAGCGGCACTCCCGGGATTTTCAAACTATTTTTCCCGTTTTCAGAGCACCCAAAAACATAGGATAACATACAAATTAGTCATATCAAATTTTCAAATCAACTTTTGTGACCGTACTACTGGACTTTTACTTCGTATAGAGTAATGCTATATGCTATATGTCTGGTACATTATGATAGAATACCAGTTAACATCTACAGCAAGACCACGTTGAACAGTGACAACACATCCAATAGTGTCAGATAGCTGTTTCGCTCTTCTCACGAGCTCTTCAGAGAGACGAGTCAGACGTGAAGTCACTGATCAACTGTCTCCGCAAGTGATATAATAAAACACCCTCAAAGTGTTTAGGGAAGCTAGAAATTCAAAACCATCTTTAGGAAAACAGATGTCCCACTTAGAATGCAATTCACCAAGCAACACATTGACAAACACGCTCTCGCAATTCAAAGAATTGACAAACACATTTCGTGTTAGCAGTCAATAGACAAACTTTTGGTTCACCAGGTTGAACAGTGACAACACGTCCTATACCTATAGTCTCTACTATATAATAAAATATCCTCAAAGTGTTTGGCGAACACCATCTAGCGGAAAGCAGATGTCCCACTGAGAATGTAATTCACAATGCTATGTATTGACAATGGAGTTCTCACGATTCAAACAATCGAAGAAGAAACATCACCCTCCCATGGTACGATCATATGAGGTCCATTGCGAAAAGACTTTACAACAACTTGGTTTTCTATTCTGTGCCAATAGCTACTTTACATCCTAGCAACTCCTAGTAATCTACAAAGCACAGATCCTGTCCTGGAGTACTATTCACATGTTTGGAATGCGGCTCCCAAACATACGCGGAACCTATTAGATTGTATCCGGAAGAGAACTATTCGTCTGATTGATGATTTCACACTTACGAGTTCATTAACCTCTCTAGAAAATCGTAGAAAGGTGGAAGATATCTCCCTTTTCTATAGATATTTTCATGGTCGGTGTTCCACCACGAGAGATTCCAAATAGGCGAACTAGACGAGCTCAAACTAATCACCCCTTCATTGTCGAGACCTGCCGAATTTCTTCCTACCAGACCTAATTTTTCTATCGAACAGCAAAGTTGTGGAATTCCTTACCTAGTAAGACCTTTCCTTATGCCTATACCCTCCAAACATTCAAGAAATATTCGAATGCCTATTTTCTCTCCCAACATACCACCGCTGGCTCACACGATGTTCTTCGAATATTCTAGGTTTCCCTCTCGTGTAGTCAAAGTATTAAAAAAAACGTACTCCCACAGGGCCCGTAGTACATTGTGTGAGGGAAGTATTGTAAACGGGACAAAAAGAATATGGCCATAGTCTATTTTATGCGTTTACTCTGTGACAAATTTTTGTTTACTCTGTGGTATATGTCAGTATGAAACACAGAGTTGTAAAATACATTATGTAGACCATTTGGATAAAATTTCAATGTAACATAGAGTATAATTTAACCTCTCTTATTAGCAGTTTCTAACCCATGTCCAATATATTTTCTGCTCCTAGAATCATTGACATTTGAGCTATTTTGCTAACAAAAGTAGGGAATTTACGTAACCAAGTGATCACAGCTCATTAAAAAATCTTCTGCAGAAATACCAGGCTTCAAATCTTTACTATACAGCTTTTAATAATTTTTGTATCGGCACATTTGAAACTAACTTTTGCGTACTACTAACCTATGAAATATTTGTAAAGATTTTTTTTTATTCGAATTGATTGTAAAACTCCTAAAAAAGTAGCTACAACAAATCGATCGCTATATTTTCGACACTACTTATTGGGTTCCTAAAAACGGGAATGGGTGAAGTCATGAATTTTTTTTTTCGAACCATTATAATACTTTTCCTCCTCAATCAAAATAAAAATGTGTTTTCTCTGTACAACCTCTAGAGATGTATGAGTAACATATAGAAAATAACAAAATTAATGATTAAATGAAGTCCGAACATAAAAGGGGAATACCTGAGAGTCAATTAACATAATTTTTCGATTGGTAAATTTGTATCTATAAGTGTTTTATCTGATTAATTGACAAGTTTATCACCATAGGAATAACGTTTAATTTATTTACCAATTAGGATATAATATAGTCATTTTGGTTACCAGTATTAAGCTTATTACTATTCTAAAAAACTTTTCTTCTGGCATCTTAGATACGATTTCAATTTACATAAAATGTAATCAATTCTTGTGATTGAGATACGTGCGTCGTGTCGTGTGCGTTTGTTTAATTTAGAACCTACATTCGACATTCTCTACTGCTCTGCCATCTCTGTACAATTTACTCTACTGAATAGTTAAGACTTATGTTACTAGATGGAAGTTGCAACACAGTACGTAGAACACTAAATTATTAATGAAAAGTTCTTTATCATAAAACGACTGAAATTATTGCAAATACTTTCATGGAAGGCCGTGACTAGCGGTGATGCAGTTCACGCGGCGTGTCAGGCATGAAAGTTAAACCAGGTGTAGATGAGACAAATCTGGGGCGAGGTTTATTTATTTTATTTTTCTGATTAAATGTATCTGCTGTTCTACATCCTTTGTTCGCATTAAACGCTGATAAATTTACTAAAAATTATTATTCAATATTGTAGTATTTACAGTGAAACGGTGGAAAAAATTCATTATAAGAATAGAAAGTAAATTAAAAAAATAAATTAAAAAAATTAATGAGAAATACAAGAACGGGTATTTCAAGAATTAACGTAGTCAATATGATATACTACCAGAAAACATTTCTAACAAAAAGATATCAGCTCCCCTAGGTGCTTAGTAACTGTTTTTCAGGCAGAGGTATGTGCAATCCGAACCTGTGCCCTGGAAAACCTGATATTAAAGTACCGACACCAACGGCCCTAGGCACACTTCGCGCTCCAAGAGTGACTTCTAGACTTGTTTTAGAGTGCAGGAAGAACTGGTTGAATTAGCCAGAAGGAGCTAATACGAGCCACTCTGGAATGAAAGTAAACGAGATGGCTCATGTATTGGCTAAGGGGGGCTCAGGCACCCGGGGCCCCAATCCAGCGAACGGTATTTCATCCCTATAGAGTAAATGTCCGTTCACATATCACTCCACGAACCAATCCGACACATCCACACACAGTTAAGCATTACAACTCAGCCGACTTGGATGGTCTTCGCATGTTTTCATCCGATTTTCTTAAGAGAAGCGTATGTTTCGAATCTGATGACCCAAAGAAATGTGCCACACAGATCCTAGATATAATCAGGCTAGGAATGGAAACTTACATACCCCATACGAACAAATCATCGTCATCTGATGAACTTCAATAAAATCTGTTCTAGAGCCTTTGCTTCAAAACAAACAGCATACCATCGTTGGAGTGGTAGCCCATGTGTGGAGACCAGAATGGAATATATTGAAGCCAGAAACATGGGCAATGAAACAATAAACGAATCGGAAGAGACATACAATGCCAAAATGAGATCAAAGCTTGTCGAATGCCCGAAGGGCTCCCGTTCGTTCCCGCCGAAGCAATTGGTAGAAATTTCACTTCCAGTTCATTCCCTCCCCTTACCAAAGATGATGTCACTGGCTACTACACCACAAGGAAAAACCAACCCTTTTGCTGGAATGTTTGCAGCAATTTCCACTTTGGATCCACAAGGGAAGGATCCTCCTAGTATCGCTGCCATCGATAGCCATATGCCAGAAAGCCAGAAACTGTATTTCGTCAGCGCACAATTAGGCGCATTCTGCATGATATCAACACCAAAAAGGCTATGGGTCTAGACGGAATTCCACCTGTAATTCTCAAGAAATGTGCGCCTGTATTAACACCAGTTTCCTGCAGGTTGTTTACTCTTTCTTTTTTTGCGTAGAGGAGGAGAAATCTTACATAGACGCCTCGGATGCCCGTACCCCGGGTGTGCCGGATTCCTACCGACTAAAACCCCTCCTCCGTGAGGTTGGTTCTCCATCCTAGGAGAGCCCCACAGCTCTACGGTCATTATAGTCCTATTGTGCCCTCACTTGTTTCTACCCCCTCATCGGTCCGGTGTATTCTATGAATTTCAGTAGCCTGATATAGGGGATACTTCTGATTTCCTCGGGTGTAGTCTTATCGTCTCCGAGGTATGTCCGACGACCTACCGTATATGCCGTGCACTGACACAGCACATGCATAGGTGTCTCATCTTCCACGCCGCAACCTCTACAAGTGGGCTGATCTACCAGTGCCATCGTGTAGAGGTGTTTGTTGCATGGGGCGTGTCCAGTCAGGAACGCAACAAGATTCCGTATTTCTTGTCTGCTGAACGTCAGCAGATTTTTTGCTCGTTGCTGCTGGAGATCTCCCATCAGTCGCTTGGAGTGCGACATACGGGGCAGTTCCCTCCAGTAGACACGGTGCTCTATTTCGAGACATTTTCGGATAACAGATTTCGCTGTGGCATGAGAAATGCCACAATCATGCCACAGGTTGGCTCTGGTCCAATCATTGGTTTTTCAGCCCCCGCTTTAGCGAGTGCGACGGCAATTTCTGTCCCTTCTCGTTTGGTTTCTTCAGACTCCCAAACGAGTATTACTCTATTGGGGTTCATTACTAGTGCCGTTAGTTCTTTGACGCAATCAAGTTCACATTGTGAGGTGATTGTGTATGACTCCAGTGCCCCATTACTCTTTCATACAAACTTGGTATTTTTCCTGCCAGATACAAGACAACTAGAGTCCAACCAATTCAAAAAAAAAAGGGAAGACGACCCTTCCTGATAGTTACAGACACATTGCACTATTATCTGTGATCTCTAAAGTGATGGAAAAGGCAATCAATATCGACCTCATCCAATACTTAGAGAGCTCCAAAATTGTGAATTTCTGGCTATATGGTTTTTATCATCGCCAGCAGGGATCAACAGGAGACATGCACGCGCTCAGAGAGCTACTGGATAGACAGTGGCTCTCGGTGTGACGCAGTGACTCCGGTTTGAGGCAGGCGAACCTCCACTCGCAGAGTTCTCACTCAAACTCTCGAAAACTCTCCTCTCTATGAGCAAAAACGCTTAAAACTGGTGACAGAACTCCTCACGGAAGACTGTCATCTCAATAAATATCTGCGCTTAATGTGCATCGTCGATGACCCAGGTTGTAGTAGATGCGGAGAAGCGGACGAAACAGTCTAGCACTATTTGCTTTTCTTAGGCTATAACATCTGAGGCCTGAGGCCATAAGAGACATCACTCTATGCAGAATCTATACTTCGGCGCTGCCTTACGCCTGTTGGACTGAATTTTCCACCCCCGTTTTTATTATTATTATTCATGATGGTGTCTTATGACATGGGATGACATTCATAGCATGAATTAAGCTTCACAGTGAACGTTTAGTAAACGATTTTAATAATCAACTAAAATGCGTTTTTTGTATGTACGTACGTAAGACAAAATTGATGTTTTCATAGTTGGCTCTGATTTGAAATATTCAATTAGACCTAGCAGGGTTGTATCATTGTTGTTAATTGCTTATATTACTATCACACATCATTTGGCTGGTGAAATACAGACTAATTCTTAGGGTTGAATGACCTTAATAATTTGTCAAATCTTGAAATGTGTGCTCATTCACAACAGCACAACTGTGCCGCTTACAAAAAGTTAACTGTGAAGCACGATTTATGCAATCTCGTGATAAAATGCATCGACATTAATAATAATACAAATGAATACATATTAAAATACAATTAATTGTGCAGCGTTATGTTTAACTTCAAATATCTCGAGAAATAATGACTTTATCGCTGAGAAGAAGTAGTGGAATAGTAGGTTAATTACATAGAAAGTATTAAAGAATTGAAAATTTATAGTGAAATGATAACTCAACTCAGTCCAGTGGCATACAATTTAGGACCACCAACATCTTTAATATGTTCTAAAGTGCCTAAGCTTGCTCCCAAGTATGATAGGAAATATCAAACAGTGTTAAAGTAATGAGCAAAAATCATTCTGGAAGTTTCAAATGAAATACCCTGTAACTCAGTAAGGAGGCATATCATATTTAAGTGTTATGGGTTGAATCTTCATATTTTCAACCCAGGATTCTGTAGTTTCTGTATGTAGAATTAATAATGAATCACCCTGTATAAATAGGTTTCAATATGGAATTATATGTGGAGCCTCAAATAATAATTTGATAATTTAATATTGATTGTACAAGGGTGATGATATATACCATTTTTAGAGATTTGTATGGGATCAGTTCTTTCAATAAATAAAATTTGTATAAATAAATTTCTCTAACAAACAAAACACTTCAACTTCATATTTGGCACGATCAAATGTAATAACAAAAGCAAGAATAATGTCATCGTATATGGCTGTCAAATGACATGAACTATGAATACTTTATGAAGAGAATAACAACAAATATAATGGATTCAGATACTGTACAGTACAGGTAATTTTTACCTCCAATACGAAGTATTTGGTGTTCTTGAATGACTTTTTGATTGAAGAATAAATTGTGTCATCTTCCTTATTACTAACCCAAGTAATTGGTGTTGGGTCAATTTCTATAGTTACTTCACCGCAGCAAAAAGGTACGATTGCAAAGTATCGAAATTTTAAATTCAAATTTATTATTTTCAGGATGAAAATACCCAACGGATAGGTTCTATTAACCATCATAATGCAAACCAAGAACATCAACATTGACAGAGGTCCTCAAAATATAGATGAATTGACTAATCAGCAAGCAGAAGTAAGTACACATGTAATTCAATATAACTACAAGTTTCAAATCATAGCTACTGATTTGTCGAAACAGTAACATAACATTTCTCACTATAAATTCATCAATCCTCACTATGCACACTAGATGTAATCATACCAGAACCTACGGAAAACCTGTTACTGGTGGAGAATACGACCCTAGTAAAAACATCTTCATATTCAAAAAACTACTTCGCACTCCCCAAGCTCTGGGGGATCGCAATAGGTTCCGGTCGCAAGTAAGCAGTAAGCAGGTAAAAGTAAAAAGCAAGAGTTGAAGGTCTAACATTACAATAAAAACACAACAATTTCAGTGAGCTGTGCCTATTTATTTTTATAAATTTGACGAATTGTGGTTCTATGTAGGAGATGCAAATAAACAAATCATTTTCTAAATGGAGCCTATTTCTCTCCTTAGTTTTTATATTCACCATTGGAGACAACGTTAGTTCACATAGATAGGAAGTGCACTTAAATTTCAAAGATTCCCTTGTCAACTCTGGATATTCTTCTTTTGTCTTCATCCAGAAGACGCCAATATTTAGAGAATTAACTTCCATTTTGAGCAACCCGTCAACAGTAAAATCTATAAAATTGTCTTTCATCTTCGTGGTCAGATCAGCCAGTTGCACTGACATCTCCAAATAAGGATTTAGTATCCATCTTTGCCCATTGTCAGCTTCAGAATCTAGTTCTGGAAAGTAACTTAGTACGATTAAATGAAATAACGATTACTTTGTTTCTATACCATTTTTAATAATAACTTGGAAACAAAATTTTGGAGTGAACAATAAATGTTTCAAGTAAACGAGGGCAAGGTGAAAAGTACCTTAACACTAAAACAGATGGCCCCACAATCAAAAATCCCATGTGACATTTGTGATAAACCATCTTTAACTAAAACGCATTAACATTTACAAACTGATGTCATTCACTTCTGTTTTGACACCCATCGAAAGCAAGCAGCCATGAGCGTTTTTGTAAACATGGAAACGTAAATTTCGCGTCTTGATCAAACATTATTTCATGCGTAGACAAAACATTACGCAAACCAAAGCATCGCTTGTTAAACATTATGGGGACTCTCCACCATCGATTGGAACGATTTACAAGTGGTTTACTGATTTTCGTTGTGATAATATGACCAACAAGGATGCCGAACGTTCTGGTCTTCCAATTGATGTTACAACGCCAGAAATCGCCAATAGAATCCATTGTATGATATTGGACGATCGGCGAGTTAAAGTGCACGAGACTGCTGAGGCTATGGGTATCTCAACCGAATGAGTACGGAACATTTTGCATACATTTTTGAATATGAGAAATCTATCTGCCATATGGGTGCCGCCTTTGCTCTCTGTTGACAATAAGCGCGACCATGTGACAACTTCAAAGGAGTGTTTGGCCACGTTCAAGCGTGATAAGAAAGACTTCCAGAGACCAAAGAACAGTCGAAGTAGTGAACTTGTCCTGGCGAATTGAAGCCTAAAAAGACCAAAGTGGTTTTATCGGCCAACAAAGTGATGGCGACAGTTTTTTGGGATGCACACGGTATAGTCCATATCGATTACCTTGAAAAGGGCAAAACGATTACTGGCGTATATTATGATGAGCTGTTGGATCGATTCGACGCCGATTCGAAAAATTAGAAAAACGAAGTATGCGAGTAACGAATCTGATAGCTTTTTCTTCGACAATCTTCTGAATGCGCGGAAAAGAATCATACATCATTTTTTTGAAGACATTGAGCACAAATGAAGTTTTCCAAAGAATTCTTTGATTTCATCCTTGGCCATTAGAATGTTATCTTCTCTCCCTTGAAGGCTCTTGTTTGAAATATTCAAGTTGTTAGTAAGATCACAAATAATTCTAAACACCAGCCGAGTTTGTTAGGTTTCACGTTCAATAACTTTGATCACCTCTTTAAGCACATTAATTTGAATCAACTACCAGAGCTTGCCGATAAAAAAAAGGTGTGTCCAAACATTCGGCATTATTGATTTCAATATCGCAGAGCCTGATGCTTTAATTGCCAGTCATATAGTTAAAACAGAAAGAACATTAAATACGTCGTCTTTGAAATCAGTGACATAGTTTTATTACGGTCCTGGGGATAGCCAGAACTTTTTACTTGTAAAGGTGTCGCATGTTCAAGAAGGTTGAACAATACTGATATAATTAAACTAATAGTCCCCAGACTCACAGAGGAGGTTTCACAGTATGTGAGCGAATGTATTGGTGTTTCTTGCGCTTATTTGCAGAATCTACTCGTCCCATCATTTAATAGGACAATTTTTCTCGTTTGGCCGTTTAGGTTGCCATATCTGGTTATAATCCTCACGTTATTTTTGCTTCCTCTCATGCTTTCCAAGACTTTTATTTGCCTGAATGTATCTAGGAGAATCTTGAACTGTTTACGTCTTGGAAGATATAATATAGGAGAGTGGTAGTTTAATAGTTATTATTATAATCTAAGTTAACTAACTTGCTCATCATTTTCTGCAAAGTCTATTTCAAAATAACCTTTTTCATGATCATTATATGTCAAATCTAGAATAAATCCGGAACTTTCTCAACTGCAATCACAATATTGTGATAGAACTTACTAAGCAGAAACGTTTCCGTCCCAATTTGTTTGCTAAACTCTTAACAAAATAGCTTCTAAAGTAACCTTACCCGTTCATCCCAGACGTAGCTAATTTGTTAGGCTGATGCGAATAATTAGAATAAAGTATATTGTTTCCATATCCAACTGCTTTTATACTGCGGGGAATTATTTATGAGTGATGATGTTTATATTCATGTGTAATGGTAATGCGGCATGTAATTTTATTGCAGAAAATGCTTATGATACAGCGTGCTGCACAGAGCATAATTCACCACAGCGATATGCCCGTGAGCTTACAAAATATCAGAGCTGCTATGGAGGTTGATGCCCCACCGATACCGCCAAGAGCTGCTATAGTATTTTCTCCTCTACCTGCACTAGCAAAACTACAAGGTAAAACTCATGGCTTATATTTTCCTCGCTACTAATTAAAACATACCTCCTCATGTTATAGGATAGTGTTTCATTAAAGCTACCGCTAAATGCTATTATTGTTATCAAGAATTCAGACTATTTGAAATAACTCATTTATTTTGTTCGTTGCTTGTGATATAATAAAATAATTTAATTTAATCGAACAAGTTTAATTTCTGACTTCATGTAGTTCATTATCTATACATCAATAATTTGATTTGGTTAATGATTTTTATATAATTGTTTCACGTTCTAGAGATACTCTTCGCATTTGTATAAATGTAACGAAATAAATTATTTATTCCATTATCTTTACACAACTTGAAATTATTCAAATTGATAATGTTTTTATGAAAATGTTATTACATAAAAAACGACTGGGCTACAGAAAACTCCCACCACATTAACTGAATTCAAAAACAAGGACACGTGTGCTTCTTGGACATTGACTGGACCTTCTTTCATGAAGGAGTTTAGTCGAGGGAATAAAGCCAAAAAGGTCGAATAAAAAGGCGGCTTTACTGATTTTGATGCTTTTTTAGTCGATTCTAGAAGTCATTTAAAAAAATGTTACCCGTTTGTCTTTTGTTTACAAGCTTTTTAGCATTTCCACAGAGGACAATCTTTTTGAATGCACTTTCAGGAGCTAAAATTCAATCTGAATTGGAGGATTGGAGCAACGACGCACATAGGGGGCAGGACATCCTGGTACCCACGTCGTCTCCAAGAAATTTGTGAAAATATCTTCTGCAATGCAGTGAAACCTGTTAGGGAGGTTGTCTTGAAGTTGCCGGTCATGAATGCAACCCTCAATAGTCAACTGGATGGTCAGGATACTCTGATTACCTAGGTCATCTCTGGGGACTCTTTCTTAATATGCTCAGAAACGTGACAAAAGCCATCTCTCGGGGGTTTTTAGAGTCGATGATCAAGATTTAAACTACGATGCACGTCGTCTCCAAGAAATTCATGAAATTATCTTCTACAATGAAGTTCTTTTGAGGTTGGCGATCATGACTATGACCCTCAATAGTCAAGTCACCTGGTGGTCAGGATAACCTGATGACCTAAGTCGTCTCCAGGAATCTCTGCAGAAATGCTAAAATGCATGTAAACAAAAAACAAACTATAAACGTTTTTGTTAAATGAATTCAAGAATCAATTTAAAAAAAAAGCTTCAAAATCGGTTCAGCCGCTATTTTTTACTTCGGCTTTTTTTCGGCTTCATTTTGTCGACTAAGTCCTTAATAGCGAAAAATGTTTGTTTTATCTGCATAAGCAAATATTCACAAACTTCGTTTTTATTGAACAAAACGTGACATGTTTTACCACACGGTGAAACAAACAGTGGAGACTTCAATGGGTGCTTGGGACCAAAACCTTGGTTCATTGGTGTTACATGCAACCTCTCCTCATTTCGTGAAGTAACTGTTATAACTGATAAAGAACGAGTCCTTTTTGATTCTTGAAACTCAGTCTTTCCATCCTCTCCAGATATTATCAAATAATATCATCATTGAATTCCCAAACGCTCCTCGATTGTTTCTTCGACCATTATGATGTTGATGAAATAATTGAACGATTTCTACTATCATTGGCGAGACGCTTAAACTCCAGCAACGGACGTTACCAATAAAAATGATATCAACATGAGTGTTCAATTTTAAAACATAGATAAAATTGGATATCACACAGGGTGAAACGATAAAAAAAATTAAACATCTCATCACCTGATAGTTAACTGCTGGACATTTGGCAGTAAACCTACAACAAAATAAAACATACCTACAAAAATTAGTGTTCTATGGTAACGTATTTCTCGTTAACAATAACAGTTTTTTCGCTTTTTTGGTACATGTAACTTCTCTGAATTAATACCAACAAACAACAATTATTTTTGTGTTATTTTAACGTACCTATCCACTTTTTCCCCAAAATATTAATAAAAAAACGCAAATGACTTGATCTAATAGTACCACACGTGCCTTGTTTTGGTCTAAATAGATATGATTAAATAATCAATAACTTAAAATTAATTATAGTAGATATATATGTTTGAGGAATTAATTACATAAAATAATACTTATATTTAAATAATTAATTACTTGAAATAATTATGCTTAAATAACTATGCCTTATAAAAATAGTTCCATTATATCTTTAATATCTCTAAATAAACTGAACTTTAAAAAATTCAATTTGGGAACCCCTGTATCCCAGGGCGCCGGGCATTGTCCTGGCAGTAATGACGCGATTGACGACCCCGGCTATTGGAGAGATTCCATTGGCAAATAGTTTGAACATTTATATAGAAATCACTCATATACGACCTTATTCAGATATTTTATTAAATTCCAGTGCTCAAAAATATATTGAATAACCTGCGTCTTAAAATATATGTGTAAATAGGATTTGAAGTTATTGTCGACAGTGCGGAATATCTTAATTATAAAATTATAAGCTAAATTAGGGATCTCTAGAACCAGATCAACACATATAAGTAAGAACTTGAAGTATGTGCTCTGAGAAATAAGGTCAAAAAAATTCCATCAAACAATAAGACAATAGAACTTCATCCAATAATGATTGAATTAATAGTAATTAAGGACATTATATCAAATGAAATGATGATAAATTTCAAGGTAAGTCTCAAAGTTGGCACAAAAGTATTGATCACTTCTTGTAAAAAATCAGCGACCATCATCAGAAATTAAATCAACGGGTAGGCGAACTGTAAAATTATTTAACAATATTATCAAAGGAATCATAAACTTGCTACACGATTAAGTATGTTTAAAATAAAAAACGCTAACAAGCGAGAACAGTTAAAAATAACATGATGCACTTCTTTGAATCGAATACGAATTCATCTTCGCACTTTTTTAAGTACCTCAGCTTTTACATCAACTTACCAAGATCTATTATAGTATTATTAGCCTCAGGTATGATACGAGTAGAGCCGATTGCGTACGAGATCTGGACGGTGTTTCATTTGGTTCTTCACAACCTGTCAGCGTTTGTAAACGCCAGGTGTAAAAGTCGGTTTAAAGTGAAATAAATTTCAGTGGTCATTTGTTGGATAAACATGTGCGATTAAAGAACTTCCCAATTTCGATTGTTTTGTGACCCGTTTGGACTTTGAACGAACTCTGAGCTCTCTATTGGAGAAAGTAGAATAAACTGGATCATCCTTCTGGAAATAATACCGGTAAGATTATGAACTCTCATATACTTATTGCAACGAAGATCGAAGATCCGTTCTTTTTGAACGGATGTGAAACTACATCTTTCTGAATGAAGCATCATATCGATACGTTCTATCTGATTCTATTCGAACTATTCCTTTGTTTCTTGTAACAGATGCAACAAGTTTTGTCGCGATGTAATAATGTGGTAACTGTAATAATAAGCTCGTCAATTCAGATTATTCGTTGAGATTACGATAAGGATAAGCTGTTATAGAAAAATATTGAAATATTAGTTGGCATTCGAGTTGTTCGAGTGTTTTATCGATATATGTTGACAGGTTGTTAACTTGTTTAGATTGCTAGGTGAGTCAACATTTCCTCAAGTCCCATATGCATATTTATGACTACTGATCAAAATCATTTTGGAAAGCTTAAAAGATTCTCAGTAACATAATATTCAAATTAGCTGAACTTCCTTAGAAAATATTAAGAATTATTAGACGTAAGGAGTCGTCCATGAAATTTGCTGCAGGTTAATTGTGTATACAAGATACCTATCTACTCATATACAATTCTATGACAAGTATTAAAAACTAGGAAAAAATTGAGATCAGATAAAAACAGAAGAGGGAATTGGAAAAATATTGAGGTAATTTTGAATTTCCGACCACGGTGGCTCACAAGATTCTTGAACGTGTTGGATCACAGGTATTCCTCCAATTGTATCTTCAAGCATACATCCGGAATAAAACTCCTAGTTTTCCAACCTTAAAGCGTCTTCGGCATCTCAGTGGAGTAAATCTGGCAAATGGTTGGCGAAAATCTTACGATGCATAGCGACCCAGTGGGAAAGTTTCTTTAGGGTACCAACAACAACCTCCTGAAATTTTTATTTCCCAAAGTGGGTGCAACCCTTTTTTTCTAGCCAAAAAGTTTTTTTTTTACATTTTTAAGGGTAGTTTAGCAACAAAAAAGTAATATCTCTGGTTGTATTGAAAATTGAGGAACCAAAGTAGCACCCTTTTATTGTCAATGTCCAAGAAACTTCCAGTCCGAATTTCAAGTTGATCCGAGATCATAACACCTATCTTCAGTCCGAATTTCAGCCAAATCGGTTAAAAAATGACTGAGTTAGCCGTTACGCAAGATTCCTTGCATATATGAGTATATATATATTTATTACGGGGAGGTCGGATCAACTTGAAATTTGGACTGGAAGTTCCTTGGACATTGACAATAAAAGGGTACTACTTTGGTTTCTTAATTTTCAATACAACTAGAGATATTAATTTTTTGTTGCTAAACTACCTTTAAAAATGTCAAAAAACCCTTTTTGGCCAAAACAAAAAGGGTTGCACCCACTTTGGGAAATAAAAATTTCAGGAGGTAGTTGTTGGTACCCTAAAGAAACTTTTCCACCGGGTCGCTAAGCATCGTAAAATTTTCGCCAACCTTGCTTATTTTCTCGCCAGATTTACTCCACTATCTGGGTAGTCGTCATCGATAATACAAAGTAACTCTCGCGACTCTTTTTGGTCTGAATGAAAAACAATCAGATCAAACGTTTGAAAAAATTCCGGCATATTGAAGCGAAAAGAAAACCTCCGGGAATATCTAGAATATATTAGTGTGAAGCAAGACTAACCAATTCCCCTTGTCCTTACTTCGTCACAATTGCCTCAACTCGTTAACCTCCCCCCCACCTCCTAAAGGAATGTGCCGCATTTCATCCATGACCCCTAATTACATTTGATAATTTATATTATATTTATTTGTAAAAATAGGTGAATCAATAGGGTGTCTGAAAGGGAAATCCCTTAGTCCAATAGTATGAACAATGTAGAAGAATCACATTAAACATTGAGATTATTGTTTTATATGTTTAGATATTTTCATCATATTTCATCAATGATATTATCCTCCGTTCATAAAGTTAATGCCAAAGTTGTGATTTCCAAAGCAACAGTTTGTAGTTAGTAGTGATAGAAAAGATTTCATATTTTTTACATGGTAACATGAAGTGTTTTCCGCCTTTTGCATCACTCAGTCACTGCAAGGAAGAATATTAGGTGGAGGGTGTGTTTGAATTCTGATTTAATTCATCCAAGATTCTTCCGTCAGAAGCATATTTATTGTTCGCATTTGTTAATAGCATAATACGATTTTTTTTTTACCTCTCCATTTGATCCCAAAATATAACGTCATTCAGTTGAAGACATTTCCATTACGCTCATCGTAATGGAAATGCAACAAATACCAGGAGAATTGTTCCTTCATCTGAGAAGGATCTACAGAATGTTCGACGGAAATCTTAAATCTCTTTGCAGATAATCACTCCCAAGCGGTCTCAAAATTTTAAGACTTGTGATTATAGGCAACAATGTCTGCTAGCCAACATATTAAATATTGGAATGCTCAGTAAATATATGAAACGAAATAATATACAAATCCAATCGATTCCCACAATCAAATCTTAATTTAACTTTGGTATACATTCCCTAGTCAGATATTGGACAATATATTACTATCCATTTGCCTAGTACCCAAATGATATGTATATTTTGGACCTCTACATTCTAGTCTTAGGCCGCGTGGTAAAAGAACGATGTATATATCTCTTAACATCATTCATCAGAGCTGAATTTAAGCACTGGCGTAGTGTTTGACGGAGTCTTGGCACCAACGTCCACAGTTTTGCAGATGATGGTATACTTCATACTGCTTCCTCATCTAGAGACTGATGGTGAGTCTTAAACCTAAAATGGGAGATTCAAAGGTTAAGGGTCACCCGGAGACTATGCTCGATTCTTGAAGAGTGATTTTTCGGCGTTTGTAATTCGTTTTCTAGATTTTTAGCATTTTTTCTCACTCCTTCTTAAGTTTTTGAGCATATACGCAGCGTACTGACCGACCCCTTAGTATAATGAACTAACGTGTTTCAGGAAAGGTGTGGAAAATTAATTCCTTCTTGCTGAATGAGAGTCAGGGTCCTCATTACATAATAAGTACTTTTTCTGAAACACTTGAACTGGAATACATCTACAAAATTAGTTAATTAACTACATATCCAGTACTTTATACTCGACTTTATACTAGATTATTGGGCACTTGGTATCCCAATATTTCCTTGTATTTGACCAAGCCCTGGTTTTAATGCAAATACGTGATTTATGGGCATTTACAACGTCACATAATTGAATTTCAATTTTTTTCTATTAACAGATGAAAAGAAATGAAAATAAACATTGCGACTGAATATAATGGCGATGAATAACTGTACAGAAATTGTATTTAGATTATTGCAAGAACGGTGTCATAGATTTTTGAAACTTATTCAAGCAAATCTTAATAAACCCAATATTCAAATAAATCATTCGAACTGTACCAAATCTGACAATTGAAGTTGAAATTAACGGAAACATTAGTAGAGCATGCAGTGTATGTGAAAGTTCACTATAGATAGAAATAAAGCCATAACTAAGTAACTAAGTAAATACTGCATCAGATTCTAAGACGAAAGTGCTGGCACTTACTAAGTTATCTATAATATGATTTTCATTTCATTTTAAATACTTCATTATTTCCAGTCTCTGAGCAGAGCATAGGAGGTACGAGGGCAAGCTGAACAAAAACTTATTTTATTTCTCAACAGAATCTCCTTGTAGTCCGATACACATCGTCCAACGATTTTATAATTTTTCCAACATTTCCAAAGATTCTCAATTGGATTACCAGAACGTTCAGCGTCCTTTCTTTACTGAAAATCAGTAAGCCACTTGTGAATCATTCAAATCGATGGTGAAGATTCCCCATGATGTTATCAAGCGATGCTTTGGTTTGTGTAATGTTTTGTCTACGCAAGAAATAATGCTTAACCAAGACGCGAAATTCACTTTTTTCCATGTTTACAAAAATCTTCAAGGTTGATTGCTTTCGATGGGTGTCAAAACAGAACTGAATGACATATCAGTCTGAAAATTCTAATGTGTTCTAGTTAAAGATGTTACATCACAAATACCACATGAAATTTTCGATTGTGGCGCCATCAGTTTTATTTTTCAGAGACTTTTTACCTTGCCCTCGTATATCACAATCAAATAATTTGAGAGCAACCGGTGCTAAAATATTTCATTTATGATCTGTATGAAGTTGAGAGAACGTATATTTACGTAACTTAAATTTGTACTCTGATGTGTTATGTAAGAGACACAAGAAGTGAACTGAAGTTAAAATCTGAATGCTTCTTCAACATCATATTGAATTTAATCTCCAACGATGTAACTATACTTCTTTCAGGAATATGTTGGGTTAAAATTCCATGCTGTGACCATTGAATAAATTTTTCATAGCCCTCATCATGTATACGATCTTTTGGAAGTTGACGGGCAATTAAACTGACAGACAACAATTTTCATCATTGGAATGATTTTAATAATACCTGTATAACCTTGAAAATCTCTCCGGCATGAATTCAGTATCGAATTAACAACCCACTTGTATTATGCAAAGAATACAGGAAAAAACGATTACAACCAATTCAAAAAGTGTCATAAATTATATATTTATATAAGATAACAAACGCAGGCTGGTTTGACATTTGGTATTCAGCATCCTACACCCACGTCGTTGCAAATCCCTTAGAATATTTTCTCTGCATATCGTCATAAATATTCAGACATGTATATGACTATGCGATTATAAATATTATTACATATTATCTTCATTCTCCAATTAATATATATTTCAATAACACAATTGGATTTAAACCTTTGTAGTTTTACTGTTTTAGGTAGCCTTAATATATACATATATATAATGAAATAAAACACTTTTACTTTGTTTTTTATCACATATTAATATGTGATAAAAAACAAAGTTTTATTTTATTATATCAATATGATAAATTATCACAAAGTAATGGCTTTCAATATCGAATATACATACAGTATGTCCACGTTAAGGATTTACCAACCTTGTAACTCTTCTATTTTTTGGCGGATTTTGATAAACTTTTTTTGTTAGGTTGGTATTCAAAATGTGGATAGCTTTAGTTTTGGGCTGTAATCATGGCCACCTACGACCACTTTTATTGTCAAAATTTTCAGAAAGTATTATTAGGGATTTTCTTAGAGAAAAGCAGATAACGGATTCTCATTTAGGATAACGTTAAACTTACCTGTACCGATTTTCAGTGTTATTAAACACAGGGTGTCCAAGAAAAGAAAATTTACTTTTATCGACACTGATAGAAATTATTAAACAATTTTATCGTTAAATTAACAAATGAGCAATTTGTAAGCCAGTTGAATTTTTGTAAATTCCACTAATCCATCAAATTCCATTATACACTTGTCAATTCGTCGACGATTATTCCTCATCACATTTCTTAACTGCTGTTGAGTTATACTGTGACAAGCTTCTCTGATTGTGTCACAAAGTTATTCTCGGTTTTGAGGCCTTGTAACATACACTTGATTTTTTAGTGTCCCTTAGATGATCATGTGAGGTCCATTGCGAAAACCGATTCACAAAAACTTGATTTTCTATTTCGTGCCAAGAGCTACTTTACATCCCAACAGCTACTCATAATCTGCAAAGCACAGTTTCGACCAGTCAGTGAGTACTGTTCACATGTTTGGAGTTCAGCTCCCAAACATACGCTGAAGCTTCTGGATTCTCTCCATAAGAGAGATATTCGTCTGATTGATGATGGCATACTTACCAATTCTTTGACCTCTCTGAAACATCATAGAAAGATGGGCGATATCTCCCTTTTCTATAGATATTCCCATGGTCGGTGTTCATCAGAAATCTCATCTGTTGTTCCACCTCGAGAGATTCGAGGTAGGTGGACTAGACGAGCTCAAACTAAACGCCCCTTCATTGTCAAGCTCGAGAGCTGTCTTCGTACCAGACTTCATTCCTCTATCGAACAGCGAAGTTGTGGAACTCTTTACTAGTGAGGTTTTCCCCTATTCTTCACCTCCAAACCTTCAAGAAAAATTCGAATGCCTATTTCCTCTCCCAATATTCCGCCGCTGGCTCACAGGATGTTCTTCGAACATTATAGGTTTCCCTCTCATGTATCAGAGTATAGAATAATAGAATAATAGAATAAACCTCACTTCAACACTAAGAACACGAATTTACTAGTACTCGTAAAAAAAAGCATAGGCTGCGCCGCCGAGTTATCATTCCCCAAGTTCCAATACTTCATATTTGTATTGAGTACAAACAGTTAGAGACGTAGAAAGACGTAAAATTTTACTCTACGTAATGTGACAGTTTATTTGAGTTGTCAGAGATATCTATGATCTGGAATGATCTGTCACTGACATTATATGAATGTCTGTCATGTAAACGTTACCTGACTTTTTGATGGAATATGTGTTGTCTGACATAGCATAGACGGACTGAACTGTGATAATGATCCAATAATCTATGCATCGTTATGTCATGTAAATTGTACATGATTATATAAGCAGTCATGAACGGATTCCTTTCACCCCGTTTGGGATTGAGTTTCGAGAGATCCCTTCTTACCGGGTCCCTACGTCGTCTATGGGTCATATTTGCCTAGTTTCAAGTCGGTCCGCTATATAGTTTCGGAGATTTCGTGATGAGTTAGGGATTCAGTCAGTCACTGTATGAGTGAGTGGTATTTGCCTTATATATAGCTTATTTGAAATACATTATTTATATTCTCGGCCAAGAAGTACTACTCAATCATTAGAAACATCATAATAGCAGCTTTATCACTGGTTGTAGTTTACACGTTCCTCAATTTGACCCTCTAATTATTTCACGTTGTTTCATAATCTTAATTCTAAATTAAGTTTACATATGTCTTCAATAATGACTGTATTGCAGCCGAAAAGTGCTTCAGATAAGTACTAATTCAACTGAATTCGAATCTACCGAAGCTGAATAACATCCCGGAATTTCATTTTATTATTTTTGTACAATGATATTCCAATTCTATTTACAAAATTTGAATTTTCGTGGGAATATGCAGCTTGACAAATTCATATGAGGCTATCTCTTTTGGATCCATAGATCCTAACGATGAGGCTGACAGTTTGAACATGTACAATTTTGAGTTGCTATTTTGCTACCGGAAGTCACAAGGAAAATATGAACAGCGGCACTACGAATAATAAGTCAATATGTTTAATTATGTATTCTACATATTTCGTACATGCTTTGAATAAAGGAATGCCCGACGGTTTTAATTAAAGGGACGACATAACAAACTATGAGTTTTATTGCGTCGGATTCCCAAGAGAAACGATTATACACTGGTCATAATATACCACGATGGGAACGCTATAATAATTGCTACTTTATTACGGCCATAGAATTAAATCTTAAGAATCTCAAGATATATCTCAGTATCACGAAGGTTTCTTTGAACAACAGTAAAAGAGAAATTGAATGAATTATTATTTATATTACTTTTGCGGCTATTCCAATACGTAATACAAACTACAACAAACTCGACGTGATTTTTATACCTATTGACAATTATATCAATAACTGAATCAAATCCTGTTAGATGGATCGCGAACTAATGCATTAGTTCGCTTGTTCTGTGGTTTCTTTGAGGCTTGATTAATTTAGGCACATACACAAGAGTGTTAATACTCGAGATAGATGAATGCATGAATTATTCATTGAACAAGTAATGTGTTGATATAATTCTATGAACAATTCTGTAACTAAATAGTTGCTGACGCCTTAAATGTGTATTGGAATTGTGTACGGTATCTAATAATTAATCTGAGGTAATAATTTCCTACTCCAAGAAAGAAAAGGAAATTTGCAATTGGCAGGAATGGTTGATTTGTAATACAATATTCATAATGACAAATGAGAATGAAGTAACAAATTCAAATTATTGAAGGCAAAACTATGGAGCAGAACACATAAATCTTAGTTGAAATATTCATTAGAGAGAATAAACAATTCCGTGCATTAATTCAATCGACATAAAGTCATCTTTGTTTCAACAAGTTTCCAAGATGTTTCATGCATTATTTAATGACCAACACATGAGTTTCACCAATTCCTTGAAATAATATACTAACTATAGACGACAAGGAGGGAGGCGGAAGAAAAATGGAAGGCTCTGATAATTGAAGGACGTATGAATATGAAAACGATACATAGAGTAAAAGCGACAATCCAATAGAGTACCAAGGATATCTTAAGAAAGTTCCATCGTATGGTTTGTCGCCTCAACTTTGTCGTTTACATCGAGTTTTCTCTGATAGATCACCAAGTGTCGTGGTTGACGTAGTCTCCTCCGATACCAACAGGGATCTGTCTTGGTGCCAACTTTGTTTCTCCTCAATATCAACAATTTGTTAGAAGTGACCTCCTGTTATCTCAGCTCCACTTCTCAATTCTGTCCCTTCTATATCCTCTAAATCGTTCGATGAAGACGAGACAGAGACAGTTCGATGCAATGAATGAAGAACTTGGAAGAATTTTGAGATGGGGATCTGATAATCTACTGGTGTTTAATGCGACCTAAACTCAAGCTCACAATCTCATGGGATGATCATGGTTTTCTATTCCGTGCCAAAAGCTACTTTACTTGCTTTACCAGCAGCTCTTTATGATCTACAGAGTGGCGATTCGACCAGTCCTGCAGCACTGATCACACGTTCAAGTTCAGCTCCCAACCATCCTATTGAGAAAAGAGCTATCCATTTAGTTGGTAATGTCGCACTTACCAATTGATTAACCTCTCTGTACCATCTTAGAAGAGTGAGCAATCTTTCTCTTCTATATAGATATTTCCATGGTTGATGCGCATTGGAAATATTTTCAAGGAATATTCCAATGCCTATTTCCTCTCCAGGGCTATAGCTAGGACGTGAAAATAGGAACAATTTGGTTGTAATAGCCTTTGGAAGTCTGTAACAATACAATCGGAATTTTATGGCAGTAAAACATCTTATTTCACAATCAACAATATTCTACACCAATATAATCAATAGTACATTTGATACCTACATGACGAATGACACAATATCACCTTATTTCGCCTGATTCCTACGAATAAATCCCTATAAACAAATTTACCTCTACACAGTATTGACCAATGATAAGAAAATTTGAGTTTATTATACACTTTACATTTTAGAAATAGATTTTAACAAGAAAAAATTTTGCCTATTAGAACCTGCAACAGAAATGCAACGATATTGGTAAAGGAGCTGATTTGATACATGGATTATTGAACGACATATAAGTTCACAGAGATGGCTTCTTTTTGCGCCTTTCATGGAAAACTGTAAATTGCTGGCAGAGAAAGCAGAAAAACCGGTATATTTTTCAGAAATGCGTCAGCGTAAGACACTTAAATTGACAGGTGACAAATGTACTGATAACATTTGGCTCAATTGATTCTAGCACGCCATTAAGAGCTTCTCTATTAGAAGTTGTAGATGATTTCATTATAGTGCAAATGAGAGTAACAATTGTCGTATTTAACAGTGTTGCAGAAGATTTTGGGTCTTAAAACAGGAAATGATGAATCTATCATCATAGATGGTGTGGAATTTACAGAAGAAATTGAAAGCTTTATATTCAAGGCTGATTTATGTAATGATTATTACAAAATGTTAATGAATTGGAACCATCAGAATATACAAGACTCATCACTGGAAACCATTTATCTAAATATGTTTACTGCCTTACGGGTCTATTCAACTCTTTCTATAACCACTGCTCCTTTCAGTAAGCTAAAGCTTGTAAAATCATATCTGAGGTCTGCAACAGGGCAAAAGAGCCTAGCAAATATGTCTATACTTTCCATAGAAAGTAATATTAATGTACTAAAATATGATGATATCGTAGACATGTTTACAAAAGAAAGATCAACGAATGTTGTGTTTTGAAATGAGAATTACATTTTTGTAATTTTTTAGAATTATTTTTTAGTTGCGATATATGAAATTTCAAATTTACTTGTCTTCCGCAACTTTTTTGGAAAGAGGGGGAGCGTGAAATTAATTTGCCACGAGCGCCAGGTACTATAGCTACTTTCTCAACACGCCACTACTGGCTCACACGATGTTGTATGAATATTATAGGCTTATTCTCCACTGTGGACAGAATATTGAAAAAAAAACTCAAAACAAAGAAACATTCAACAGTCCATGAAATTAAATCTGGAAGTAATAACGGATCGGGAAAAGTGCACCTTTTATTGAATTGTGATAAAGTGATGATTGTTGACTAGTTGAAACTTTCTAAGTGCTGAAGTGAGCAAAAATCAACATCAAATATTCCCATTGTTATTCATATAGCCAATATTGTATATATTGAATTGAAAATAATATAAATAATAGATTATTGTATATATTAGCTTAAAACTTAAAACGTTTTTCACTATAGGTTTGTAAGTTCAATTTCTAAAATTTGCTTTGCATTTTTCACCTGTGACAGTTGATTAAACGGTCCGAACCTCAATCATAATATCCCCCAGTGATGTCGGGTTAGAGAGAACAAAATCAAAAAAACAGGGATCAAGGAATCGGTTCTTCTCCTCATCTAAAAGAAAAAACGTCTCTAAGAATGATCGAACCATTATTTCGAAATGTGAAGCTGTCCCGTTCAACTGGAAGATGATTGAGAAGCTATGGAAACACAAATGTTCAAAGACTCGTGACTGATAATCGTTGGCTCTGCAGAGAAAAACAGTTCTATTACGTCTCTATTTAAAACAGCATACCACTTTACTTTGGAGTAATCTCTTCCATGTTCTGTAAATACACTAGAGTCATAGGTTACACAATCTCGATTTACATAAAATAAAAGATAAAAGGAGCCTCTTTCGCTAAAAACAATCCATTCGGTAAAAAACACATTTCCTTTCTCCTGTTGTACATACATCGAGCAGCTTAGCTGGCACCGGGCTTCTTCATTAGCCATAGTGATATCTTGAAATAGTTGCTTGTTGTGAAATAATCGTTTTTTTAGAACATTATGGATCGTAGATCGTCGTTTTAGCTCCAAATCCGCACGAGTTGCTAAAGCATGTAGTGTATGAAGAAGTATTTGTCTAATAATACTGTACACATTGTAGTGAACCTTTCGGTTGGTCAGTTTGTGGACGCTTACAAACGCTCCCAGTGTTCCTGAATTGAGCATGCCAACGCTTGATCGATTTATCATCTGGAGCAGCAGTCTGATATGTACGTCTGTATTCTCGCTGAACATTAACTATGGACTCAAACTTAGCATACCACAAAACGCATTGTGCTTTTTGTTGGGTAGTTGCCATTTTAAATAGAACTGTCAGTTGGAATTATTGTGATTAGCGAAATGTCGGATAGTAATAGAGTGCGCATAAAACATAGAGGTCATATGTTAATGAACTGTGATCAACTGATCAAGTGACTACCCTCGCTTCCGTTAGCAAAATAGCTTTCTGGCATTCCTACGGGTCAAATGAAAAAGATTGTAGGAAAGAAAATATATTGTGAATGATTCAGAAACCCCTAAATGAAAGACGTTATATCAAACTCTATGTTACATTGAAATTTTATACAAATGGTTTACATAATGTATTTCACAACTCTATGTTCCATACTGACACTGCTTTCAGGTTATATTTCGCAATTAATCACACTACAGTATAACCTATTTTAATCTGACACTTGCTGTCACATGAACTATCAACATTTTCCACAGAGCTAAGACATAAAATAGACTGTGACTTCACATCAATGACGTCACTTGAATCTTGAAGTGAGAATTTCATCATCAGCTCCTAGCTATTTGCGATATGTTTCCAGACATTTGCGATATTTTTGTTCAAAAAGAGGCGTGCCTTCGTACAATGAGTTTCTCGCATTATTAGGAGATTACATGTGGAATGTTTTCAATTCACCAATTTGAGTTGAAAAACACAGATTGATGATATAATATATACAAGAACGAAAATCAAATACGCACATATATCTAAATTTCTGCACTTTTGTGTTGCAAATTCACTATTAAGTTTATCGCATTCTAATTTTTGCACTTCTTCCTTTTCATTGTACAGAAATTGCAGTGTTGTTAATTTTGTCTGCCCTAGACTGCAACGAAAATAGTTCTTCACTCTTTTTAGTGCAGAAAAGCTTCTTTCAACTCGGGCATTACGGATGGGTAGAGTCAAATATATTTTGAGAAGTATGTCAATATTTGGACACGTTCCGGAGATTTTATTCTTTTTATGACGTGCAGCATTTGTTTCATAAAGATTTTCCCCATAGATTTCATAAGAAACAGAAAATGCTTCACCTCGTCATCTACACCTTCGACAGATATATCAGTTTATTTCAGATCCTTCAAATCAATAGAGCATGGAAAATCAAAAGAAGGAACTTGCATGAAGCAACGAAATTTACCATAAACATTGCGATATGCTGTGGATCTTTTTTCCAAATGTCGCATCTGCTGATGAAATGCTGCAATGCATGCGGTTTATTATTCAAGTGTCCAATGAATGTTTAGTAAACTTGTACCAAAAGGTATATAAACTGTCATCTTACAAAATAATGGACAGACAGTGTTACATCAAATACCTAACTGTAATTTCAAGGACATAACAATCCAATATCTGATAATAAATGT
Organism: Endomychus coccineus; assembly: GCA_958510875.1. NCBI lineage: Eukaryota > Metazoa > Arthropoda > Insecta > Coleoptera > Endomychidae > Endomychus > Endomychus coccineus. The sequence goes on along the minus strand of OY294068.1, from coordinate 183,670,322 downwards.
TTGCGAGTATAAATTATTATACAGCTTACAAGAAACATTATTTTATTCAACTGTAAATAATACTGTATCAATTTTGAATGGTAAAAAGTAATTTGCAGACAGTTAGGCCCGGTTGCAACAAACGTATTCAGCCACTATAATTACATACGTGTGAAGTTTTAAATGTTTCGTTTTGTCTGAATCTGACTATAGATGCTATACAGATGCTATATCCTTGAAACAACTCAGAATACTTATCTTCTAGCATCACTGAGAAATGATTCATGGCGACGTGAAAATAGGCACAAAAACTTTTTGTCCCGGCATTTAAAATGCTTATTTTAGTAAGGTAAATAATTTCTCAAAGGCTATTTTGATTATTTCAATGTCTTCTGGTTTCTCATTGACTCTAAAAGTTATCATATTTGAGGCAGCTCATGTCTTAAATGACTATAAAATCTTTTGTAACTATGACATTAGCTTTTTTTTTAAATCAAAGAACAAATACGTTTTGAGAAAAATAGCTTTGACCTCCTTGAAGAATCTGAAGATATCAAAATATTCATTCCAGCTTATGCTGAATTCTGAAAACTATGACATAATGAAATCCAAAAAAAAACGTAATTTTCGTTCCACCGTAATAAGGAACTGGACACTTTTATGTGATAACGTTCGACTATCGTCAAGTAAAATGGACTATTAATAAGAAGAAATCGCTATATAAGTAAATACATTTTTATCATTAATTCCATCTCAAATTTCTTCATTTTACATAAAAGTCATCCCTCATTAGGAAATATCATGGAACCCTCGAGATGAGAAATTTCTAGTAATTTTGAAAGTACTTTCATGAGCATCATGCGATTGCAGAATAATTAACCTCAGGATATGTCCTTCATAACCACTCTCAACTCATTTCCGATCATTTCAAGCGACGCAAGATTATAATTTCCTTCAAGAACAGCCCGCGGCTCATAATGAATCTCTTGAAGATAATTGATCCGCTGTGGCGTCTGAAAGTAAAAGGAATGTACTTGAAATTACCTTTTCGTTTTAATAGATCTACTACAAAAATAAGCAATCACTCTGTACTAACTATAGCCTCGGGGTTGAGAGTTGCTATGTTTCCATTCTGTATTTCATGTTTCTATAGTTTTACCCTAAGGAATTCTGGTACCGACAATAATTTATTTTGAAAAAGCTGAAATCTAGCAGTTTTTTAAATTGAGACTGAAAAGTCTTTTATCGTATCTTGGTCTTTCCACTCATTGTAACATGTTACATATCAGTTGTGTAAAAGAGTTTTTTTGATAATATGAAAATCTGCGAAATGTGTAATGCAAACTACAGAGTATTTGGTAACATTAAACATCATTTCTCGATGAATTGCCCACAAAATAATTTTTTCCTTTCAGGATCGTTTGGGAAATGAAATGTAGAAACAGTTACTGGTGTATTAGTTGATTTGTTGATGCTGGAAAATAACCTTTAAAAACACTTACAGTTAGGTGTTAATTTTATAATCCAAATGTATACCTACAAAAACAAAAATATTCAAACTCAGATAAATATAACATAATATAACACTTGACTCGAATATATAATATGGAGAAGATCCACGATTTCAAGAAGGATTTACCCCATGATTCACTTAGTTCCATTGTCGACAACGCCATAAAATGGAACCAGTCTACGTAGAAAGCACTTGCTTTTTTTAACTTCATCTTTAATTAATAATGATAACAACATACATGTGAGTTCAAATGGTAACGTGCGTATTGGGTGAAACTAACTGCGTGATATCACGATGCGGAAACTGGTTCATATTCCGGCCTGTTAATAGAGTAGGTTATGGTTGGTGATATCAGTAAAGCACAATCTGCAACCTTAAGAGATATATTGCGTCCACTCCTGCCGCTGAGCTGTTTAGGGTATAAAGCAGCTCCCCCAATCCCTTAGCTCTCAGGAAGTTAATGATAATGGAGGACTTTAGGTTGGGCTACCCCCTCTATCGATACACTTCCAAGTCGTGCGCATGAGTTTTGCAAGGTTGTACGTTCTGAGAGGATGTAGTCCCATATTTATTGTTGACAAGCCTAGATTATCGCAATCGTTCTTCAACATTGTTGTCAACATTGATAAATTCATTGAATGCTATTGTCCCAAACTTTGCACAAAGCATTTCTAACTTTTGGGTTTTAGTTTGAACCCTTTCTCACCTAGTAGAGTGAGTCCCGAGGTGGACCTCTCCAACACTCAGTCACTAATGTGTCTCGAATAGGTGGTTAGTATCCTGAAGAGGTCCAGCTTCTGGATCTCCACAGTTTCGCTTAGCTCTACATGAAGTGCTCTCCGTATCTGTGTCAGCAGTTTGGCATCGGTTTTAACCACCTTCCTATGATGTTGCAACCAGTCTTCCCTAATGTGCGATCCAATTCATGATTTCATCATCATTAATAAGGAGCAGGGGTCTAAACCCCCAAGATATCCTCTGGTCGCTGTATTCCAAAGCCAACCGGCTGTCTGTGCAGAAAAACATACTCCTATTTATATAGTTTCTAATCCGTGCTTTGCAACCTTCCACTTGTTGCCACTTTTTCTAACGTTGTAGTCTGAACTAGCAGTGCACGGTCTTCCTGATGATACTCTTTGAGATACTCTTTCGTTACCCCTTATTCCAGAGTAGCTAGGGATTAGGGAAATAGGGTGAGTCTGCTTTCGTCTTCGCTAAGGTTCTTCAACATATTAATGCAATCCCACACGAACTTTGATGTTATTTTTATGCCACCCAGGAGCTGCTTTATTGTATGTGCATGTTCTGATGTGGTATTGCGTTCTTTGTTCAAGCGCTTTTTGGACAGCGTGTTAAAGCCAGTATTTCCGCTTGGAGAATAGTGGCGTGTTATTAGCCCTGATGTTAAAATACCTTTGCCGCCTGTCTATAGTCATGTAGATATATCATCATATTTCATTTTCTTTTAGTTGGTTCAACATAGCCTTTAAACTTCTTGTTGTTTGAAACTCAGGGCTCACATTATCTGTATTTTTATTAAATTAGTTTATCGCTTGCACTGTTGATGTTTAAAATCGAAAGACATCGAACACTTCAAATGTTCAACATTTTATACGGAGAATGAGATTGTTATTCAATAATAGTTTGCCATCTGTATCCTCAAAGAAAACGTTATTCTCACCATGTTCATTGAGATTTCCCATATACCGATCATTTGTTGAATTCACAAACTCCGACAATGACAACTCCGATCATAATTTATGAGAAAAATGGTCAATCGGTGATTTGCGATCATAGTACATTCTAACTACAGGCTTCAAGTATTTGTGTACCTTCAGTAATGAAAAGCGATCATTAAATGCACCACTTGCTCCTATAAAAAGCGAATTGAACTAGTAGAACTTGACATCGAGACGGTAAAAATACTAAAAACTTGAATTGTAACGACTCTACATTCCTCATACCATAATGGCGACGCATGACTTTAGTTTTTTATGCCGAACATGTTAATTTCTACAGATAATCGTATCTTTAAACAATCCCGCTGAGTTTTAACTTGAGAATTTCTTCATTTCTTAATTATGCAAACGAGGAAGAAGCACCGTCAATTAAAACGGAAGATATTTATTTTACGTATTCCATAATGTCTAAATTACTGAATTCCAAAGAAGCGAAATCGTTCCGCCAAAAGAGTTCCGTCTTCATTTATGTATTAACCAATCTTGAAACTAAATAATGGATCACGAGTTTAATGATGGCTTTATAAAGGAACGATACCGGCGAAGTTAACGCATCCATTCTAACCAGCTATCTTAGGAAATACTTTTATACTTGCCACTGATGGAACTATAATTAAAATGCATTTAACAACATTTTGGTAATAACAAACCCTTTGGACTCATCGGTAAGATATGATTGAATCAAATCTGAAATTGTAGTTTCAAGTTATTTGGGAAATGTATGGCACAAAATGACAAATTTGTGAAGATCTCAGAAATGAATTTTGTATTTAAACGTTTCTCTTAGTTTTATAATCCTAGGGGAACGAAGTGAAGAGTTAACGCGCAACATCCATCTTCATTCCCTATATGGGTTAATTTTTAATACCCCGTTATTATTATCATAATTATTATTAATGTAGTTGAGGAACCAGTGGGGTTCCCTACTATCTAGACCGAGGCCCCTTGCTTCTCATGTGGAGCTGTTTCCACTCAATGATATTCACTGATCTCCCATAGTGGACAAACAGCAGCCTATTCAACACCCAGTCAAGACCGGATGTACGGATGGGTCGAAAATGCCCTGAAGAGGTTCAACACTGTCGTCGTATCTAAATGCTAGTGATATCTTTAGTGTCATATTCTGCGTCTTGAGACAATTAGTGTTACGCATCTGAAAAGAATGTGCATTGATGTTGTGTTTTTTCGTTTGCACCACCTACACAAGGGTGAACGAATCTGAACGATTCACTTTATTTACTTACATTCATATTATAGAGCTAAATGGCTCATGTCCAGGTAGTATTAGTTGCTTAGGCAGGTTGGCATCGGTATTAACATGTTTCCACTAGCATGATATTTGAGCGTTAAAATAAAGGTGGAACGCAACCTCCTTTGAAATCTATCGGATATTATTCAATAAAATTTGGATTTGGATGGAGCTGTCCGTTAGTTTGTGATATTCCATTATCACGGATAAAAATAAAAAAAACTGCTTTGTTGAATATCACTTTATTCAAAAGACAGTTGATTACAGTTTCGAACATTATAGTTCATCATCAAACATACAGTGAGAAAACACTGAATCATCATAGTATTTGTATAAAATTTACAATGAAGTGAATCTATTCTAAGAATTAATGGTACACATGGCAGCTAAGCATAATTATGTTGAGATAGTAAACGGAAAGGTATTAACTTATGTCGGTAATTACATTTTAAGGATTGTATTACGGGGAATTTAATATGGTAAGCAAAGTGGAATTTCCCAAATCCAGTTGCTCGTTAAATAGATTGTTTGAAGGATTATTGTGTTTAAATATTTCTATCGATTCTAATAGCCGTTATGCTATACATAATGGCTATTCTTCACAGCTAATAAATAATTTAATCAAGACAAAATCTTTAAAATTACCTATTAATCAAACTCATCCCAACGTGCAACAAAAAACTGAGATAAAATATGTTACCTTTACGTACTTTGGGCCAATATCTTATAAAATCTCGAATATCTTTAAGAAACAAAAGTTGAATGTAGCTTTCAGACCAAGCCAAAAACTGTCAAACATAATTTCTAATGCAAAAACTGAATTTAATAAGTTTCGGAAGTCCGGAGTTGATAAGTTGTTTTCTCAATGTATGTTTTGAAAATGAAACGTAAAGTTCGAAATTACAATTAACTTTCTTTCAAATAAAGTGATATTTATAACATAGTGAAATGTCTTGTTTTTATCTATATTATATAATATATCTCATATAGTCAGATAAGTGATACCACACCATATTAGATTGTTGTTAATTTGATTGCTAGCTATTTCCAAAAAACGACATACATTTCGATATTTTTACTTCCCTCACTATACGTAGTGCATAGTATAAGGGAACTATAGTAATAGGCCCAAAAAAAATGTGAAGTCGCAGTGTACTTTTATGCGTTTACTCTCTGGCAAATGTTGATAGTTCATGTGACAGCAGGTATCAGTATGAAACATAGAGTAGTAAAATACATTACACGGACTATTTGAATACAATTTCAATGTAACATAGAGTATATGTTCCAATAATCATAAATTTGACTCGCAGAAGTGCTTACCAAAGTTAGGAAAGTCACGTGTGATCAGTTGATCACAGTGCATGAGTATCAATTTTCAGAGAAACAAATAATAGTGACACGAAAAGTAAATTCCATAGTTTTTTCACATCGATTTTTTTTGGAACCAATTAACTTCTAACATATATTCCGATAACATTCTTCACAACTAGGAAATGAAGTAACTAATGAAGTAATACATAATTTATGGATTATTGTTGAAACCACAAAGTGGTTGGAATATAGCATGAATGGATCCAAAGTTAAAAAACTACTTTAGTACTCACAATGTGGAATTAATTGAACCAACGAACCAAATATCCGTTGTTTCATTTCGGTTCACACGTTGTTTTACCTTAAGTAATTATGTTCTAGTATAAAATCTAACACAACTTTGGAGATCCTACACATTCCAGTATAGCATCACTACTTGTCGAGTTCACAGAAAGATGTGGACAAATAATATCTAGGCTAGTTATATTCACAATCCGATTATTTCGAATTCCCTTCACGATAAGTACAGTTTTCTCAAAGACAGGGCCGTACTTACCATAACAACATAATTTGCCATACAAGCAGGAAGTGATTTGTATGCTACACATTGTCTTAACACATTCGAGTTGAATAATTCATTACAACTTACATACAGTGTGTCCGGAATTGGTCTTGACAGTGTTGGGTATCTTGCAAACCGTAAGATAGAAAAACTGTCAAACGGAGAATCTTTTAGACAATTTAGTTAGGCGTTCAATGGCGCTTGCAGATCGCTTCTGATTTGGTTAATGATATGTTTTGTGTGAAATTGAATGGTGCATTTTCGAAAACCAAATGTTTCATTTTAGCTGTTTTGAAATGAGTATTGCCTTAGATTTTCATCCAGTCCGCACAGACAGCCGATCGGCTCTGGGGGGGTTTCAAGTCAACTAAAGTCGCATCAAGGCTGTTCAAAGAACACAGTGGAGTTTGAGCAAATGAAATGGCCGACTCCCTGGCCAGGTGGGAATCGTCTAGAACCCCCGTTGGGCCAGAGCCGATGGTCGCGTTATCAAACTGCTTGGGGTCTTGGCCTTCCAGGCCAACTGAATAAACCATGATCTTACTTGTGACGGGAGTCACCAGGCATGGGACAGGGCAAGCTTTTTATCAAAAAGACTGTGCTTAGGCTCTCACAGCAGGGACATTACTAGAGATATGACTGGAATCGGCACGGGTCTTAACAAACACCTTCATATCATGGGCATCACAGATGTCCCTATATGTAAGAAATACCGAAAGGTACAATTAACTGCCCCACACACACCCTGTTGTAATGTTGAAGTTTGACATTTGTCCGGCACCGTTACTTCGGCGAAGCGCAAAATAGTTCCCAGAGGAAGCCAGCGTAAGCAGTATTCTGGTTGTTCTGAAGAAATGGTGTGGTGTGGTGTTCCTTCTAATTTGAGCTACATAGCATTTTGAACACGAGTCACAATCGATTTTGTAAATTCCGGATTTGTGGTAAAAAATAGTTAGTTACTAGTTTGAGCTCGTTTAGTCCGCTATCTGGAATCTCTCGTGGTGGAACAACAGACGAGGTTTCGGAGAAAATCGACCATGGAAATATCTATGGAAAAGGGAGAGATCTCTCACCTTTCTACGATACGAATAGCTCTCTTCTGGATATAATACAAGAGCTTCAGCGTATGTTTGGGAGCCGACTCCTAACATGTGAACAGTACTCCAGGACAGGTCGAATCTGTACTTTGTAGATTATGAGCGGCTGCTGGGATGTGGAGTAGCTCTTGACACGGAATGGAAAACCAAGATTTTGTGAAGCAGTTTTCGCAATGGACCTCACATAATCGTCCTATGAAAGGGTGCTATTGGTGGTGATCCCGAGCATTGTTATTGAAGACTTCATAGGAATATTTTGAATACAGATCACACCATTTCTCAAGAAAGTAATTTACAAAGGATATAAATGTTTCCGATTTATCTCCAGCTGAGGGTAGTCCCTTGTTTTCATTATCATACCCAAGTAATATTTAAACAGGCACATTTTGATTCATAATTCAGTTTACTCTGATGTTCCTCAGTACTTTAACAGTATCGTTAGTGGATAAGGGTGATTAATTCTTATTTATAGCGAAACAGCTTTCTGGAACTATAAGTTTGTGACGTTACTCATCGATCTGGACTAGAAATACCTTATCATTAATAGATTATTATTATAATGCTGCATCTTCATTTAATCAGCATAATCTAAACTTATAAGAAAGATAATACAATACACTAAAACAACACTTACAGAAGTCTGGGACTTCGTTCCGAAAGTCTTCATTAGAACGCCGATTAATTCATATGCAATTTGTCATTTCTTTGATTCATGCTAATTACTGTATAGTGATTAAATCAAGCTTATTATATCTGCATTGAACTAATTTCCATAGAAACCATGGTATGCCCACACGAATGTTCTCCAACCTTCTATAATGACATGTGGAAAAAGTTTTATCAATCATGAAATCCTCATTATAATAAACAATAACGGTGCTTTGTCTTCTGAAATATTTCTTGACACGCTATACGCTTTCATTAATGCCAATAAATATAAAGAAATAGGTTACTAATCTATAAGTTCATGTCGAATTATTCAATTCCAGTCTATTGTAACAAGTATAATGCGATATGGGATACACGGTTCGCTCATTCACTTATTAGCATGTTATCATTGTACTTAGTTAACAGTAAATAGATTGAATTATTCACATGCATTATAATTTTATAATTACAATATTTTTTTCAATTAATACTTTGCTTATATGGATGTGTTCAACCAACTACAGTTGTTTTCATCTTAAACGGTAGTTAGAAAAATAAAGCACCAATCCAAAAGCAATATATGCTCGTGTTAAGCAACAACCAAGGAAATAAACTGCGAGGTCAATAAAATCCATATTAGTACACGTTACATCATCAATAGGATTCATTACTTGAACGCTATTACAATGCTTCTATTCTCATAGCTTTGCAAATATTCATTGCGTTACTGTAAATCTTCCATAACAGTAAATTAGTTATAGGGAAGGATGATAAGATCCCAATGTTCTGTGGAATGTATCTGCTTCTGACATTGTGCCCAAAACCGGTTGCGTTGTGTTCAGACCATATTGTATGTTCTTTCTATTCAATTTATTGACATTAGAGATGAAGATTATGCTTAGGATCGTGTTGATGTTTAAGTCAACTATCGGTATTTACCCTATGGCTGCCTGCCTTGAGCCATATACCACTGGCCAAGCACATACGCTCTTATTAGGGAATATCAGGAAGTGATGACCAATGAAGAACTATCAATCCATCGAGAAATTGAAAACGCCAATAACAGCTGATTTTGATTTGGAAGCCTGCCAACAAAAACGCGAATCACGCTGTATTGGAGGTAGATTTCAACACATGACAAGAAGAATGATTAGTTAACAGCAATATGCCCTGCATCACCCAAAAACTGCCACGAAAAGTAACTCTGAATAGAATCAGAACTCAGCAAGGTGTGCAAACTGCCACACCCCAGTATTGTTGCAAAAATAACCAGATCATCAAGCATACTGTTGAAGAGTGCTCGGCAAAAAGCTATACAATGGTGGCCCAGATAACTTCCTCTGTGTAACACCCGAGTCGATCGAATACATTGAAAAACTAGGTTTGTTTGGGTCATAAGTTGAATAATACCTATCTCTAAAGCTGAGAGTTCTGAAGTCAGTGCAGCCTGGAATGCTTGTTGTACAGGGTGTCCCATTTTGGATACTTTTGCGGGGTATCTCCTTTATTTTTAAAGATAGAGAGTTCCGGTTTTCGCGACACTGTGCTACAGGGCATTTCTGAAAATGTTGCATTTTGTGACCCCCCTCGTATCTCCGTTATCCTTCAACTTATCGAAAAGGTAAAATAACATTCTAATAGCTTTTTTCCGTAGAATGCAGTGGTGTAGATAACTTTTGTTACATATTTACTGTTTTTGAGTTATAAAGTAAACTTATGTTTTTTTAAATGGAACACCCTGTATATTTATAGACTACAAAATTTGTCTTTTTTTTACCTTTTCAAAAATATATGATAGTATAAATTTTTTTTCACAAACACGCAAATAATTGACAATTTTCAGAAATTAAATACATATTTTAATAGTAGGCTATGGATAACAATAATAAACAAGTGCAACTTACATATTACTAACAAATAATTGGATACCTTGTATATAGGTATCTATTAAAAAAAATTTCCATAGATCTTTTTCTAACAGTAAGTTTGTAACAACAGTTTTGTGGCGTAAAGTGACAATATAACAAAAACACAAAAAAATAACATTATTAAAAAAAATTAAATGTGATGTTCAAATTGACTACCATTTTCTCTAATGCAAAATTGGCACATCTTTGAGATTCTTTGAATAGCGTTCAAAAGAACCATTGTTCTCATTCGCAGATTTCGAAAAGCTAAATGAATTGCCTCTCGAAGTTTTGCAATGCCGTCATATCGAGTTTTATATACTTCATTTTGTATATAACCCCATAAAAAAAAATCTAAAATTGAGAGATCTGGTGATCGTGGAGGCCATCTAACAGGTCCGTTGGTACCTATCCATCTTTGAGGAAAGTTATTATTTAGAAAGGCCCTTAAGAGCCTAGAGTTATGACTTGGGGCACCATCTTGCTGTAGGTAAACAACATTATACTGGGCTAATGGAATGTTTTCGAGCAGTTCTGGAATAACTTCCTCAAGAATTTCTAGGTATCTACGTGCTGTAAGACCTCCTTCAAAAATCCTATAAACTATATGTCTACCCAAAATAAAACATGAAACCCCAACTCCAAAGCGTCCTTGTTGTGCCCTTTCAAACATTAAATGCAGATTTTCACTACGCCAGTTCCTGGTATTGTGACGATTGAAAATGCCAGCACTTGAAATAAAGCATTCGTCTGACCAGATAACAAGTCTGCCAAATAAATCGTTAGCATCGATTTGTTGCAAATACCACTGGCAAAACAGTGCCCGGCGCTCGGCATCGCCAGGATGCAAATGTTGTAGTATATTAAATTTGTATGGATGATACTTATATTTCTTCAAGATCCTCTGAGCGTTAGTTTTTGGCACACCAATTTCCTTCTCAATTTTTCTACATGAGGACGAAGGTGTTGCTTCTATATATCCTAAAGTATCTATCTCTTTTCTTTCCCTGTTCTCTTTGTTGTATGTTTTAGGGCGCGGGTGAACAAATGATCCGTGCTCAACTAAATTTGCTTTTAAACGGGCAAATATCCCAAAAAACGGTTGCCTTCTTTCTGGATATCTAACAAGCAAAAATTAAAATGATAATAGAGATTTTCATAGCCATAATAGCTGACTCACCTTTGGAAATATAATTCCGAAGCTTCTTCAGAATTTTCATTACTTTGTATAAAACATACCATCATATCATATTTCTCATAATTTTCGTAAACTGCCATTATTCGAAAAAATTGATAAATATCTATTGAATAATGATACCAAAAGAACGAAAATAAACAGCTTAAATGCGATAGAGATTTGATGTTTATTTCTGTTTCTTGTCATAAACAATATCAATGGCCTACAATTAAAATATGTATTTAATTTCTAAAAATTGACAATTATTTGCGTGTTTCTGAAAAAAAGTTTATGCTATAATATATTTTTGAAAAGGTAAAAAAAAGACAAATTTTATAGTCTATAAATATACAGGGTGTTCCATTTAAAAAAACATAAGTTTGCTATATAACTCAAAAACAGTAAATACGTAACAAAAGTTATCTACGCCACTGCATTCTACGGAAAAAAAAACTATTAGAATGTTATTTTACCTTTTCGATAAGTTGAAGGATAACGGAGATACGAGGGGGGTCACAAAATGCAACATTTTCAGAAATGCCCTGTATCTTAAAAACTAAAAGGGCTATGAAAATTCTGTTGACGGCATCTTGAGTTTTACGAAAAAGTAGCACAGTGTCGCGAAAGCCGCAACTCTCTATCTTTAAAAATAAAGGAGATACCCCGCAAAAGTACCCAAAATGGGACACCCTGTACATTACATATGGTTCTTCACAATTTATTCCAAAATACAGGATCTATACAGGTTGATTGTATATGTATATGTCCCTGCATACAGACTAGTAGTGTGTACAACTGGTTGGAGAAAACTCTAAGGGCAATAACCAGTATGGGTTTCAGTCAATGCTTATTTTGGGTCGATCGGGATCCCTAACTACATATAGAGCCTCCAAAAATCCTCTGCGATACGAAAACTTCATCACATTATAATTCAAAATATTCATATTTATTGAATCAAGAAAATTGTACTCACTGAAGCTGATAGAATATGTGAACTTGGTATATACATAAACAAAATCTTGGATGTATGTTCATATTGAAATGGATTGTATATTTCTGTTTAAGATTTTGTTTTTGGAGAATTCATCTCCGTTCAAACACTATAATGTAAGATATGTGCATGAATAAACATATTAAATGATATTGTTCCAAATACGATTCTCATCTTGAAAATTAATTTATTGTGCAGAAGATTGTTATTCACATAACTTAATTTGCATTAAAACAATATATAATTTCGGCTGACGTAGTTCAGATTCCACGCAACTAATATTATCAAGTTACTTATTTCCTGGTGAAGGTCCAATCACTCCATAGAATCGCTCTTGAAGATCGATACAAAAACATCGACAACTTTGGAAATCGCTATATAGAATAGGTGTGATATTCATGGTCAAGAGTTTCTATTGATTTTATGTCTAACGCCATAGATAGAGGGATCGTTATGTAACTTATCATACAAAAGCCAACAAGAAATGAATGAATTTTGATTTATTTCTCAATTGTTACATAGGTTTGGTTTGGTGTCGCCATCTGGCGCGGAAGTAGTATAACATACCTCGAGCTTTACAAAAGTCATGTTATACATCACTCGTAGATGGCGTTAGATATTTTTGATTCTCTATAGCATTCCATTAGTCAGTTATATATACTTCCGATAGAGGTCATGCGAGAACGTTACAGTCGTCCAGAACTATTAGTCTGTAATGTCCCTGATCGATTTATACTAGAGAGACCTTATCATCACTATAGAACATTTTAAAATTCTACATCAAACCGAATCTTGCACTCATTTGCTCCTACCTATAGTTTTTTTTCGCCTACTAATCCATCAAACGTTCTAGCAAAATATTTCACCTACACACATGGAGTAATTTCTAAGCAAATGAAGGTTCCTTAAGTATTTCCTATCTATTTTGACCGCACGGGAGGAAACTGAAGTCAGGTAAAGAAGAATTTGGTCTTGAGCCTGACAGTGACTAGTCTGGCTACCTGAAATCACGCATGATGTTGGAATAACAGACGAGCCATCTGAAGAGCACCGACCATCGAAATATCTATAGAAAATGGAGAGATGACCTATATCTCTACGATGTTCTAGAGATATCCAGTGTGGCATCACCAACATCGAATCTTCTGAATAGAATGAGAGCCTCAGCTCATGTTTGGCAGCCTACACCAAACGTGTGAAAAGTTGTTCAGGAAAGGTCGAATCTGTGCTTTATAGATCATGAAGAGCTGCTGGGTTATGGAGGAGCTTTTGGCAACGAATAGTAAACAAAGTTTCTTTGAAGCAGTTTTCCAATGGACCTCACATCATCATTCTATGAAACCATGCTGTTGGCATTGATGTAAACCTGATCATAAAACCGAGGCAATAAAAGACACTTGACAGTGTTCGACATTTCATCGTGATGTGATGCGCTAAGTTTGCGATACAATTATTCCAGTAGTTGTACCCACAGAAGTTTCTTAACTAATATGAGTCCTAGGTATTAGTTTGGTCGTTGATGATGAACACCTGTCAGCCAACACTTGGACATCGATGAGAGCTGCCTTCAACTTCCTAGTGAAAACTACTATCTCAGTTTTGTTGGGTTCAATATTCAGCCCTTTGATACTGTACCATTTATTTGATGCAGTTAGAACTACTTTCCTCAGACCCCTATGGGCAACCATGTTCCAGATGGTAAGTGAGAGTACTCCTATTCCAACACTCACAATACTCATATACCGGTATTCAAATTCCAATGCGTTACATATCCAAAAATTCACATCTTCAGGTAGGCTCTTATATAAAAAAAAACGAAAATACCCTTTGGGGTTTGAACTTAGGTCCTCACTCAAAAATACAATTATCAAGACAGAAACATTAAATGTGTTTCCAAATAATGCTAACGATTTCGGATGAAGTGTATAATATGCAGAAAACGTACATTAAGAAGTGTTGTACGTTCACTTACTCTTTATTAGGCAATAGCGTTGATGAGAACCGTTACTTGTAGTACCTGGACAATTTCAACAACGTAAATTACTTTGATAACGACAATGGGATGAGTAGATATACTCAACCGATAACAATTTGTGTGTTAATTGACAGCATCAGCATTAATTCAGAACAGAAATGGAAATCTTGATAGCCATAAAGCAAATCTTTAACCACAAAGCATAACAACGGTACGCACCAGTGAAGACTTACTTCCCGGTTTCCTATCATATCTCTAGGATCTCTACGGTCCCCACCATATATGAAATAGTGCTATTCTAAAACAATACCATTCTCGTTAGTTCGGTGGCATGATAGTCTAAGTGAGCTCTCATTTCGGTAGTACATACCGCGAAAGTTAAGTCCATATCAATTTACATTTCTACATATTATCGAATTACGTTAATTATTGTTGAGTTCGCGTTACATCAGTTGAGAAAGTTACTTCAGTAAACAAGTGGTGTTGTTTGTGGAACCTTACATTCAAGGTGTTCTTTCAATAGTGTGTTGAAGGACCTGTGTCAGTGAATTATTGTGTTCCAATTTCCAAATTTATGATTTTGGAATGTGAATCGATGGCTTTTTACAAGTGAATACTCAAATTGTATGTTTAATTTGAATATTGAGAACGCAGTCCAGTCAAAACTGTTACAAAAACGTGCACACTTCTAAAATTTGAGATACAAACCCGAATTGAAAAATTGTTTTGCATTGTTTTGAGTTTGGCTTTTAGATCATTTGTGGACTGGTGAATAAGAGCGCTCATGACTTTTCCTATCAATAAACAAGAAAAAAATATATGTACATAAAAAATCTTTTTAGCCAATGTTTCTGATAGTCGGAAAATCTACCTCCCTTCCCGGAAAACACGGGAAGATTAACCAAATCTTAGCAATAAGCGATATTTTTTGTGGGACTCGAATCATATTGAATTGATAAGGTATCGTGATGGTTGTAGGTACTAAGTTCACCATTAAAAAATTGAAATTCTAGAAAATTGGTGTTTAATTGCGTCGTATTTTCTTCATATTCCTATGCGATGCTCGTCCAACGTGCCAAATTATATGTTTTCATAGTCGCGGAGTATTATTTTATGGTCTAAAAATCAAAAGCAACCACAGTTTTCCGGAAAACTTCCAAAAATCAAAATTCACCTATTTGTCGGCAAATTCGACCAAATCTTAGCAACAAACGATATTTTTTGTGGGACTGGAACGGTAATGAAATAATAAGTTGCAGTAATGATTGTAGATGAAAATTTAACTTGAAAGAATGAAAAATTTGGAAAATTGGTTGGAAATTGCGTCGCCTTTTCTTCATATTCCTATGCGATGCTCGTTCATCTTGTCAAATTATATGTTTTTGTGGTTCTAAAATCAAAACCGTCTGTAGTTTTCCGGAAAACTCCGGAAAATCAAAATTATCATTCTCTTAGTTCTGTTAAGCAAACCTTAATACCACCCGATACCAAATTTCAGAAACATTGGGTTAAAAGAACCTGAGATATTCCATTTGTAATATACATTGTCAAATGAAAATGGTTTTTCCTAGTTTATTAATAGAAAAAGTCATCAGCGCCCTTATTCACCAGTCCACAAATGATCTAGAAAGTCAAACCTAACACAATGCTAAAAGAATTTTTCAATTCGGTTTTGTATCTCAAATTTTAGATGTTGTTTACATTTTTGACTGAACTAGGAATAAAGTTCCAATTTTTCCACTTCATAGTATCCTGTTGAGGAAAAATCTATCATCCTAGTACACTAGTCTTGAGATACACAGGGTCATTCACAGTTTATGGACTATTAGATGTTAATGACAACTACTAAACATAAAGATCTGAATCTTTGGTTACTTATAGTACAATAGCTGATAGATGTACAAAAGTCGTGGATGGTAACCTTCTATGTTATAGCGCAAGGCTTTACGCACGCTATGAAGAATTTTTTAATGCAAGGTTTTTTATGATCGGAGTGGCCGTTTCTTAGAAGGAAGATCATATCGTTAGGCCCATGTTGGTATGTATGGTAACTTTCTGGGATTATGAAATTACGATCTAGCATCATAAAATGTATAGGAATGTACATAAACCAGAAATGTACATATGGAAGAACCCATTATTTGACCCATAATGCAACGAGAGAATTTTAGCCCCTTGAAAATAGTGTCATTCGATAGCCTATACAATGCTTATCATGAAACAATTGAAACCAGAAAGGTTGCGACAGCCAGTTCCATTTAAATTGACCAAATGTCATCAAATTTAACTTCATCCTCCATGTAAGACATCACGAAAAAAAATTACACATAATTCTTGACTGGGGCACTGCTGAAAGCCAGAACCTTGTTGCAGGTTTCTTGACCTGCAAACTACTCCCTACCTTTTGCATTCGAAAACTTCATATGGTCAGCCATATCTCAAGATGTAAATCATTTGATAAACGTTCAGATTATCCATAAAACGATCCATGCTCGTTATTGCCACCAACAGCGCCCTCTCATTGAACCATCATGTGAGCTCCATTGCGAAAATTGCTTTTCGGAAGATTGCTTTTCTATTCCGTGACAAGAAGTAATCTACCTTCCAGCAGCTCTCTGTGATCTACTAAGCACATATTCGACCAATCCTGGAGTATCGTTCACACGTTTGGAGTTCCCAAAGAAATACTGGAGCTCTCAGAGTCTATTTAGAAGACAGTTATTCTCATCTGGTTGGAAATACCATACATTGACCTCTCTAGGACATAATAAAAGATGGGCAATCTTTCCCTTTTCCTATAGATATTTCCATGGTCGGATATCTCGTCTGTTTTTCACCACGTGAGATTCCAGATAGGCCGACTACACTAGTTCAAGATGGTCAAACCTTCACAGTCAGGCTCGAGACATGCCAAACTCTTGAGGTATTTCTTGATTCCTCCAATCTTTTAAGAATAATTCTAATGCCTACCAACTTTCCACCGCTGCCTCACACGATGTACCATGAACATTATAGATCGTCAGCTCGTGTAGTGAAAAGATATAAAAAGCAGTACATTATTCCGATTCATCGAATTCAATACTGGATTTTTACAATAATTATACAAATATAAGAAATTAGATACAAATAAATGTATCAATATATTCATTTATCTTATGTTGGCTTTTGCCACAGAACAATGATAGTCTACAACGATCCACAAACTAATAGTTGTAGACAGCTTTTTCGCTCATCCTATAAAGATCATCAGTAGAACGAGAAAGTTTGCAACGTTGCTAAACGATTCGTAGATGGCGTGTTATCTTTTGGTCTTTCCACCATGCTGCCATGTCTCTTTTATCTACCATCAACAAAGATCATTCAGTAACGTTGCAAACTTTTTCGTTCTACTGATGAGTCCTATGAGAAGAGGGAAACAGCTGTCTAGAACTATCAGTTTGTGGCGTTACTGACTATCATTCTTATCGGGCAAAAGCCGACATGAGATGTATATATTCATACATCCATTTGTATCTAATTTCTTACATTTATATTATACCTGAAAGTTATATTTTTTTTGTAGTTACAGTGAATATGATAATTTTCTCATTATTCTGTTCAATTGCTAACTGGATTGATGAATAACTATCTATAAAATACATCTGTCTGGTTTGAAGAACGAACCATAACAAGAAACAAGGTTTACACAAAATTAGTTCCAATCAACTATTCAAAAGAATACACCGCAATTCCAATTCGTTTCAGGCTAGTCACGTTTCTTACAACAACTACTTGACTGCGCTTTTTCAACCAGGTATCATCATTATCATCTGCGATAAATGAAGTACACAGTTTTTAAATCTCACTTATCAGGTGAAGATCTATTTGATATATTTCCTATCGCGTTGTTTCCACTATTAAAATCTTTTATCCATGAATACCAAAACTTAATGTACGCTTTAGCCCAAAGTTTTGACAAGATCTTTTGCCATACCTTTTGATACGTTTTTTTTTTGTTCAATACACAATACATAGTATTTTAAACACGACTCACAATAGATTTTGTAAATCCCGGAAAATTTACCAAAGGTATTGCCTAAACGGTTTTTTTAGCTTTTTCTTACATCTAAAAACGGGTTGTATTATCAGTATTAGTTACTGAAGGATGATAAATGAAACTTTAGAATTTTATTAAGTAATTGATCAAAGAATTGTCGTAATCATTGTCCAATGGTATTTACCGAAGTTTCTTAACTCCGTTGTTATAATTACGCTGACTCAAAGGAACATTTAATAATATATAAACAATACCTTTGATATTGATTAATTGGTGTAACTGAATCCTCAGCTGTAATTGTTTGAGTGAGTCTTCTGTATATGTTGAATTTCCAGCGATGACATCTTTGATAATATTGATATCGTGGAAACGAACATATTATGTTAAACTGGAGACAACAACTGATAGTTATGGTAAATGCCCATGACGATGACACATTTACCATTGAAGACGTTTTTTTCTTTACGAGTAACAAAATTATTAGCCATTACTTTTACTTGAATGATATTCGAATTACTTTAATTAGTTTGAGTGGGAGACATAAATAACCATAATAGTGGTAGAACAGTTAAGTGTATAATAATGTCGCCATGTAATGGCCACAGTTCGTACAGTTCGACAAGTGAAACACGGAGAACGTTTGCGAAGGTCACAGAACTCTTTAAATCCAGTGTCAGCGCCTGAAACTATTTCGATACAGTGTGATGTTGCTAAAATTATCAAAACAAGTGAACATGGTGAGTGATTATACGATACCTCATGATAAACGTACAGGTCTCGCGTCTAAATTAGTTCAGTCAAATTAGACAAAAAATGGCCAAAATAAAGACAAGTCGAGCCGATGGGTTTTTCCTTTAAAAAATTATAGTTTTTGGTGTCAGGGAAAACATACTTCTGCAGCGATCACGCCAGAAAACCAAATTCAGTTAACCGAAGCTACTCCACCCCAGCCGTCGATAAGTAGCTTCAGGTTCCCAGATCGTGAGACCTACGTAGTCTTCTTGAACCCAGAATGACCGCCTTCTATATCCGGTCCATCAAGATCTGCGCCAAGTTCATACAGACCGGAAGGATATTTCAAAAAATATTCATTTCCGGGGTGAAATGTTGATGCATATTTGTTCAAAATTCGATTTCCTTCCAAAGTAAACTTAAAAAATTCAAAAAATTCAGCTGCTTTCCCCCGTTTTTCCGGGAGCTTTTCTGAAGAAAATTAAATCATCCTTGTCGAATTATTTTCCGATGTAGGTACTATCGACTGCTGAAGTTAGGCAGAATACAACTGGGATCGTATGTACTACGATCATAGCTGGTCAAACCCACCTTTCGTCTTTTCAAAATTCTGAATGAAAACTGTGATTCAAATTAATGAGCCTTAGCATTCCAATTCAGATACATTCAAGATACTGGCTGTAATTTTGTTGTGCAGATTATCCTTCAGCTTTAGTGTTTCAGTTTTCTTTATTTTATACATTATACATTAACTGATGTCCACGAGCTACGCCCACAGAAATAGCTCATACTCGAAGAAGAAAGAGTCGGTTCAGCTGCCGCGATATCATATCCAAGTTTCAAGACTTGACGCATAATTCAAATGAGTAGAAACCATCGACATATACATATGGACTGCGCGTGGCAATGATAAGCGCGGGTAGTGCCGGCGTGAGAGAGGGGAAAACGAAAAGGACTAATATTGTCTTTATCTATCGGCTCGGGACGTAAACGTACTAGCTACAGTCATGTTGCATTTCCATGGCAACGCAGCGGCCAATAGAAACGCGATAGATAAAGTAGATAAAGACAGTATTAGTCCTCTTCGTTTTCCCCTCTCTCACGCCGGCACTACCCGCGCTTATCATTGCCACGCGCAGTCCATATGTATATGTCGATGGTAGAAACAGCTTAAGGCTTGGAAAGACTTGAAATTATACTCTATGTCACACGGAAGCTTATTTGAATTGACAGGGATATCTATGTTATGGAATGGTCTGTTACAGACCTTATGTGACTGTCAATATATCAGCTGTCTGTCATTTAATAATTACCTGATTTGTTGCTACATACAGTCTGAACTGTCTGTCACGTAAATTATATTTGAGCATTCAAAAATGTCAAAATATATCGATTGAGTTTCAAAAAATCCGTTTTTAGCGGTTGTCTATTGCGTATAAGAAACTTACGTACCAAATTTTAAAAATTCGTGCTGAATCAGTCAGAACATGTTATTTTGTCTGAGTGATGAACATTTCAGGTTCATAATTGCTTCATAAATCATTGGTTAGGAAGGATAAAGAAGGTTGGGCAAACTTTTCATATACATTCATTTCAATCATTGATGTGAGAAAATGGTGGATCACAAATGCATCTAGGGCATAGTGAATCATTCATTCTTGTATGTAGAAGGTTCTTAAAATTAATTATTATTATTAATATTTTTACCAACGTGACACATCCGATTCTGAGGTGCAATTAATTGTACCTGACGTCATCAATCGAAGGACCATATTCTTCAACAAATGCATAGTCACTGGTAAAGTAGTACAAATGAAGAGAAAAACTATACCGGAACCATTATGGGACACACAATGGATATAGAACCGACAAAAAGGACTTGCTAAGCTATCAAAAACTTCAGTAAATTCTCAATATTAACCTTAATCACAATATCTGCTTAGTTGAGAAAAGTTTCTAAAAATTAATTATAGGTTTAGTTCTCTTATTGTTCCCTACACAACAAATTACGAATACAGTCATTGTAATATTCTTACAACCATGGGAATGTCCATTATTACTGTTTGTAACCGATTTCATGATTTTAAACGAGCTCATAGGAAATCTTACGAATCACTTGCGGAAGATGAAAGAAGAATAACTCAAAACCTTACTCTATTCAATAGTAATTATCTGACAAATAACCAATCACTGTTTTTCGTTGATGGATGTTAAGAAACTGATAACTGAAGATGAAAAAGTTACCCCAATTCTCATATCG